>OX243928.1:7500000-10000000 GCA_945859725.1 Drepana falcataria | reverse complement strand
CGAGCATAGTGTTAGAGTCAATTAAGCGTTTGTTACGAACATCTACAATAAGGTTGTAATATGAAAGAAAATCTACACCTATTATTGCCTTCGTAACATCGGCAACAATAAACCGCCAAGTAAAGTCGCGGCGTAAGCCTAGTCTTAGAACTAAGTGAGCATACCCGTAAGTATTAATAACAGTTCCGTTTGCCGCACACAGTTCGTAATTTGTTTTAACACGCCTATCCTTTATCATCGATTTAGGAAACACACACAAGTCACTTCCAGTGTCCACCAAAAATTGCACTTTACTACCTTGATCCGTGACGAATAAGCGACCGGCACCTGGGCAGTCGTCGGCCGCCATTACCGACTGCCTGCGGCGTTTCCCGCGAAGTCGCAGGGCTTCACACACTTATGCGCCTTAGGTCCAAACTGGCTATGGTACCAGCAGATCGGGAACTTCCTGTAGCTGGACTTCGACCTTGTGGAAGCAGAGCGGCCGCGCTGACGATGGTAGGTCGGCTTCTGTCTCGAACGTGACATTCTGTCATTCCTGTCCATCCTCGCAGTTAGCGCTTCAATCTGCTTGGTAAGCATCACGATAGGATCGTTGCTTGCCGAAGGTTTCGCTGGTGATGACGCCGACGCAACATGGGGACTGACTGTGACGATATCTAATATTTTGTCAGCTAGCTCAGATACCTCTTCAAGTGTTGACTTGGTCTGCGATGCGACGATAGCTTGTACGTTGCTGGGAAGTCGACTGGTCCAGAGAGTACGAATGAAGTCGCCTGGAACGCCTGGTCCTGCAAGGTTCGTCAGGTGTCGTAAGAACTGTGACGGCTTCCTGTCACCAAGCTCCTCGGAAGTCAGCAGCTGCTGCACCTGCTTTTCACGAGATGCAGTGAGTCTCTTTATCAGCTCCGTCTTTACACGGGTGTACTTATCCGGTGATTGCGGTTCCTTGATGATGTCTTCCACTAAATCAGCATAGGCCGGGTCAAGACCGGACATCATGAGGTGGTATTTAGTGGATTCTCGCGTAACATTTGCTAATGCAAATTGACTCTCCAGCGATTCGAACCACAGCCATGGTTTCGTTGCATAAAATGGAGGTACTCGCACAGAAACGTGGTTCACAGATTCTTCGCTACCAATGTTTCCACCACCGCTACCGCTGTTCTCCGTCATGGTGTTCTGATAAGGGGGTCACCAATGAAGCGAGTGTGTGCAGGATGAGAGATAAATAATAGGATCCAAATTCACTCACTTTCAAATGTTTATTGGAAGGAAAAATATGAAGGAGAAGTTTACAGGGTAGCACAGTACAAGCGGAAGAAGTGATATGCGATAGAACACAAGCGAATTTAAGGATGAAATAAAAGCAAGCACTAGATTTAGGTACTAGCAATGCGCGCGATCGTAAGCTGCGGATTTTAGCTAAGGCGACATGCGTCTCGCGTCAGATCGTAGTGAGGACTGGAATGCGCCGGCCCGGCCGCTGTCGGCAGGGGCTCGCAGGTAGATGCGCGGGCGCGCGGGCCGAGGCTCTAGGAAATATCTAATACAAATCAAAATATGCTTGTCGCTACGTATGTTAATTTACATATCTAATAATAGTTTTTATAACAATGTTCAGCCATATTTTATATATAAATATCTATGTATGTTAACATTATTAATATTTAACAAATAACAATATAATATGGTATATTATTTATTTATGCTATTTGTATATATTTATTTACTTACATACTGATAAAGATGTAGCATAGTAGGGACGCTACACTTAGTCCAAAAAATCTATGGCACAGACCGTTGAAATCAAACTGTTATTTGGGCTCTGCTTCTTAAGATACAATATAATAATATATCCTCTAGCCTTCCCACAAGGGTCCCCGAAGGGGTAGGCAGAGGTATATAGGTAGTTCCCACACGCACACTTTCCGCCAGATATATATTTTAGGTGCCAACGTGACAGATGGCGAGCCAATCGCCGTTACTCAAGCACGACTCTACATACGCCTTTTAATTTTTCTCAGACGTATGCAGGTTTCCGATTATCGATGTTTTCCTTCACCGTAAAGCTCGTGATGCGACAGGATTCGAGCTTGCAATTTTTATGTAGGCAAACTACTCTTGTGGAAGGGCGTGAATAAATATGTATATATCATTTACGGCTCCCATCAAGATCTCGCCAACCGAGATATTAGCCTCGGCAAATCGAACAAATTACATTTGCGAATCCGTCTTATTATATCTCCGTTTATTGATCCATCTACTAAAGCCTGTTCATGCGCCTACGTGGTTACTTAGTCCTCTAATAGTTCCAATTCTCTAGGATACTGTGAAATTGTGTTCGGTGTAGATAAGCCGATTAATTTCCACGCAACTTCCTTCAGCGGACGTGGATTGAATTAAAAACTTTTTCGATTTTGTGGGTTGCTTCGAATCGAATCAAAAGTCAAAACTCCACTTGTTTTATAACTGAAAGTAAATTAGATTTTTGATATCAAAAATGTTCTTATTATTTTGTTTTTTGGCTACCAAACTTAGGTAATCGCATAACTTGCCAATTGAGGTTTAATTATTTTTACGATCTTTGTAAAATCTTGAAGAAGGAGTAAACTTTTTAACTGCGCACGAGAATATTAAAGTAATGGGCTCAATGTACTCATAAAAAAATAATATAATAATATAATATATCCTCACGCCTTCCCACAAGGGTCCCCGAAAGGGTAGGCAGAGGTGTATAGGTAATACCCACACACACCCACTTTCCGCCAGAGGTATATTAGGTGCCAACGTGACAGATGGCGAGTCCATCGCCGTTACTCAAGCAGGACTAGACATACGCCTTTGAATTTCTTCTCAGACGTATGCAGGTTTCCTCTCGATGTTTTCCTTCACCGTAAAGCTCGTGGTGTGACTAATCACTGTACTTAAGTTCAGAAAAATCTCATTGGTACAGTCGGGATTCGAACTTGCGACCTTTGCGTCGCAGGCAACTGCTCAAACCACTCGGCCACCACGGCTCTTGTGTACTCATTAGAAGTGCAATATTTGGAAAACTTTGTCTAAACAATTAACGCCCTAAAAATAAATCAAATAATGGTTTTAGAACTAAATTATAATACCTTTATAATGCACTTTCCCAAAAGGTAATAAAAGAACAAGTAAAGAGTAAGATGGAGGAGCAATAACATCTAAATGTACCTACTTATAGAAATTAATTTCAATTGTACTAAACTAAATGAATTAGTCGTGCTTGCAACGTAGACCCTCGTTAATTCATGATTTTGTAATGAAACAGCAAAACCCAACTCTCGCTTTGTACTGCATTGATTGCAAGCAAGCTTTGTTGTCGATGGCTGGCTGTTAGCGCGCCCAAGCTCATGCTTTGCATATGTAATCTCGTGTCGGCTATCGAGTTGTGTTCTCTAACATTTGTGGTTGTCAATTGGGTTTGATGTCTGGGAAAAATCAATCACATACTTGAAACCGGCGAACATTTATGAAAAGACTTAGAGATTAATGTGGGCGTAGTGTAAGAAATCTATCTGCCTGGAGAGGTTTCTTTACTCTCTCTGCCTATACCGCGACGGACTCAGCGTAAATTATATTGATATAACCATGCACAAAGATAAATAACTTGCTATTTTGCAAGAAGTAAGTAAATATGTACAAATAATTACAAACTATAACAATATTATCGAGCTTATTCAACGTTTCAACGAAAAAAATATAACCGCTCCAATACAAATAAAAAACCAAGAACACAAAAAATAACTCACATTAAGGTGAAACGAAAGACTTAGTCGATTGATCCCTAAGGATTTATGGCATCTTATTCAACAACTGATAAAGTAAATTTACGATATTATAAAAAGAACATGGATTTGTGTTTGACAGCCGATGCTGAGCATCAGATCTCACTAACAATGATAATATAATTATGGCGAGAATAGATGGCGAGTCTATCGCCGTTACTCAAGCACGACTATACATACGCCTTTGAATTGCTTCTCAGGTTTTCGTCGTATGCAGGACTCCTTCACTGTTTAGCTCGTGGTGTGACTAATCGCTGCACTTAATTTCAGAAAAACTCATCTGTAACGATGAGTTTTTCTGAAATTAAGTGAAGTCGGGATTCGAACTTGCGATCTATCGGTCGCAGGCAACTAGTCAAACCACACCGCCACCACGGCTTTATCTTTATCAACTATATTCATTCCTGCCCTATCATCAAAAAGTCGGCTGTTATTCAATCTTAGAATGTTTGATTTGAAGCCTGGGAGAGCAGTTTTATTTTGACATCTTAAGGGTAATATAATTTCTGAACTCAATTTAACCGTGGCCTTTAGCAGAAGATTTATGTTTCGGGAAAGACATTTAGCACCCTATCCGCACCCTTTTACTTGAAAGGGAATTCGGTATTTCACATTGATACTATCAATTTCTTGCTAAAGGGTGTATCATTTGGTGTATTTATGCAAATTACCACCCACTTCCACTATCAAATCCACTCAGATTTGGGAATTAATTAAACTGCAGTATAATTAATAGTCTTGATACTTTGAATATAAGACTTTATTTACATTTGGTAAAATGTATTCCTATTTTTAGCGTAGCAGCGCGCGACAGATATCCACTAGTATAGGTACACATGAATGTATAGGAAATCCAAGACCAAGGTACATTTAAGTTAATAAGATAATATTCAGCTCATCTGGTGAACCCCGCTAGAGGAGCAGTGTAATTATGTGAAAATAAAATAAAATAATAATATATCCTCACGCCTTCCTACAAGGATCCCCGAAGGGCTAGGAAGAGGTGTTTAGGTAGTACCCACACATCCACTTTCCGCCAGAGATATATTTTAGATGCCAACGTGACAGATGGCAAGTCCATCGCCGTTACTCAAGCACGACTTTACGCCTATACGCCTTTGAATTGCTTCTCAGACGTATGCAGGATCCACTCGATGTTTTCCTACCTCAAGAAAAAAGCGTAGCATTTTGAAGAAATTTAAAAGACACTTGTAATTACTTTCTCGACAAGTCGTCTCTCGAGAAAGTATTAATTACATGGATATTGAGTTGCTACTTGTTATGCTGTCACCAATTTATTTTTTTATTAATTTCAGCTCTTTCGGATTGTGGAATTATTGTCATGGTCACGAAAACTAAACATAAAAAAGTCATTTCTATAGACCCCGGCATTTCAAATACAGATTTTTACTTCGCAGTCGACTCCTTTAATCTCTCGACCACCTCATTGCCAGATAATCTGTTATCTACCGTATAGACTCAAACATCAGTAGCAAAATGGAGTTACCCTTTAGTGAATACGATTTCCGTTTGTTTGCGTCAAAACAGTAATTACCGGATCGACTGAAGCGTAATAAATTCACTATTCTAATGGACAAAGGAGGGGCATTGGCCCGTTTCACGACATCATCCAACTATTAAATTACTTTGAGCTAAAAGCCAAAATTGAGATCACATCATTAAATTTAATCTGTATTCTAAACCGTTTAGGCTTGCGTTTGTTCAGAGATTATCCGGGATTAGAACTAAGTGCCGCTAATTTTGCTGAAAACCTCAGAAGTTTGGTTCGATATGTGAAGTTTGATTGCGAGCTATTATATTTTACATGATGCATATCTTATACATAGTGCCATAGAAATATGGAATATAGAAAATAGGACAGTTGATCAAATATGTAATAATAATAATATAATATAATATATCCTCACGCCTTCCCACAAGGGTCCCCGAAGGGGTAGGCAGAGGTGTGTAGGTAATACCCACACACCCACTTTCCGCCAGAGGTATATCAGGTGCCAACGTGACAGATGGCGAGTCCATCGCCGTTACTCAAGCACGACTATACATACGCCTTTGAATTTCTTCTCAGACGTATGCAGGTTTCCTCTCGATGTTTTTCCTTCACCGTAAAGCTCGTGGTGTGACTAATCACTGTACTTAAGTTCAGAAAAAACTCATTGGTACAGTCGGGATTCGAACTTGCGACCTTTGCGTCGCAGGCAACTGCTCGAACCACTCGGCCACCACGGCTTTATCACGGGATCAAATATGTGATTGGGCAAAATGAAAGGAAGCTTATAAATAAAAAAAGCTTTGTTTTTATTTTCTAATAAGACATTGCTGTAACAATAAATGTAGACATATGGTATTTAACAACGGTTTAATTTCTTGTTTTTGAAAATTGCTTAAAACTCCCATTAATAATATTGGTATTTTGTTATCTTTGGATTTATTTCTTTTATTGCATCGTCACAAGGACATATTCACCTTACAACTTCTAGAACACAACTACTCTAGTCTCTGCGATAACCTGCATATATCAAATGCTAAGTCGTAACGTTTAACAGCGATGGTGAACCTTCTACCAAGTTGGCAACTAAATATATCTTTGGCGAAAAAATATGCTGTTACATCACTGCCTACCACTTCACGAACCCTTATTTTTTATTTAAAATTGCCTGCAGAGAAGTCATTAAAATGAAATGAAGTAAGAGGTATGTAAGTCTAGGGCCAGTGAGGTCTGCCTAAGCCATGAGAGATAATATGTAAATATGCCTACTAACAGATCTGACATTTGACTTAAAAAAACTGCTTTGTGATTTTCACAGCCTAAATTCTACTTGGTAATTGACAAATAGGTAGGTAACGACTGCTGTGCCCTGCAAAATATAAGGTTAGCTTGCTTAACTTTACATATCAGTACTAGCGAATAAGCCCTAAGCTACTTATAAATCTAAACAGTATTCTAAAATTAAATTAGGAATCCAATTTGAATTTAATTCGCAGAAAACTGTTACCCCGACATTATTCAAAATTATTTCTACTTTGAAATGGAAACACGCAAATTATAAGATAAAATTGAATTGTTACTGAGAACCTCCTTAAAACTTAAATCTTTTAAAGTCCTTGGTGTGAAAGGTTTACTTTTACCATTTTAATTAGCTCTGTGTTAAAGGCACATTAATTCTGTTAAATATTTATGAACGCATTGGTTAAATGCAGTGTTCGTGCTTATATTCAATTAAAATAATTTGACTGGACTGTTTATCATAACGGTGGATAAATAATTAAAATAGGCTTTAGATCGCTCTTCAACATATGTGTTCCGTTTTAATGTGGTTCCTAAAATATAATTATGTGAGATTAAAAATGTTTTTCCTGCTACGAAATATACAGAAAATAATATTAAGTATTACTTGTAAAGTATTTTTAGATTATCAATTACTTGTATGTTTACTTTTAAGTAGATATATTCCGCCATTTGTAGGTCACATTTTAAAGTTCTTCCCCAAAGCTATACCTACAGCTGAAAATTGATATTTACATTTTCACAGAAACCCGACATAAGATTAGGGTAGGAATTAATTGTAATTATGTTAAAAAACTATGTTGTTATATGTAAACTTACGTAAACAATTTGTACACAATATTTCTACACAATATTTTTATTAACAACGTTTTCAACCTGAACAGCTAGTTACAATTTAACTTGAGGCATACTTCAAGACGATTTCAATTTAATACGATTCGTTTTATCATATTCCATTTATTTCTATTCTGTAGAAATGATTAAACAGCGCTGGTAAAAACGACTTTTATTCACGAAATAATTAATATTTGCATTTGGGGAATTGGAGCTCCGATTAATCAAAGAATTAATTAGGAATCCCCGGCGGTTAAAAAGCAAAAAATTGCGAAGGACGGCTTTGTTTTATGTTCGTATGAGGTAGCAACAGAATAAGAAATGCTCTTTTCAGTCGCATTTGTGACTCGGTTTTAGTCACATTTTGTGATTAATTTCAAACATTCATATCAAAATAGTCCGAGTCCGTAACGGGGTAGAGATAGAGAATAGAGCGCAAGTGTTCTCTAGAACTAGTAACAGAGAAGTAGTTTAGTCGTGAAAGCGATTGTCACGACTAGTCATAGTGAAATCTGGGAATTAAATTTTTAATGTATGGTCACCTTGCGATATTTTAGTTCACTAAATAGCTCGTGGTGTGATCAAATCACCATATAAAATATGGTTCGTACAAAATCGAATTAGTTCTTACTAGTCTTGATTTTAGAGCCAATTACTTAAACTACTCGGTTATCAGGGCTCACATGGTGTATCCAATATGGATGCAAAGGGTTTACGACTGCTTGTAACAGGATGTTTTGTAATAGGTGGACCTTCATTATATAAACCCTTTTTTCATAAATACTTCAAATCATTGGGCGATGCCTTTGCAGCTACGAGATACCAGCCTAACTATACTGAATAACTAATACTGACAAAATAAATTTTAAGCTTTGAATTGATATCCAAGGTAGTAATGCTCCATTTTTAAATTTCTAGTAACCGAAATTAGCAAACGAATCTGCATTGTAAAAAGGATTGAATTCAACCTTGCATCACTAACGTTAACCTACTAAGCAATTCAAGCAAATCAATGAGCCAACGCTACCGCCAACCCTAACTAGAACACTCTTCCAAAGGACTTGATTTCGATTAGTTCCATTCACCGGTACCACAAGTAGGGTTACCGTTCGTCAGGGTTGTCAGACTGTCAAACACAAGTTTCACGCAGTGGCTTTTCGAAGAATTTACATAGAGAAGCCATCCAAAAGTTCTGAAAGTAATCTAATCTGTTTGCCAGCTCAGATATTAAACTTTATGCCAATTGCATTTGGTACCATAATTAAGTGCAGATAAAATACTCGCTTTTAATTTGTTTGCTCATTCAAATAGTACGGTGAATTGCACCTTGTTACGATGTGTGTGATGAGTTCGATGATCAATGCATTTTTAACAATAAATAATTATATAACCTTAACTATATTTTTTTATTTCTCTTAAAATGTCTTAGATTTGTATAATTTTGTCTTTGTCTTACTCACTACTCTGTTTCTTTCTCTCTTGTAGGCTATATAGCGTTATTGTATTTCGCTTAAATTCTCGGGCCCGGCTCTTTAATCTATGTTTGCGTGGAACACGTAGCGGGCCTTTCAAGAATTTTAATATAGGTAAAAGATACATTAATGCTAGGTATAGCTATCTTTTGAAGTAACGTGGAGGAAGTGAAATAGATGTAAATCCTAGAGAGGCTGGCGCTCATATGCACTATACATATGCATGTGTTTAGTGACCAGATTTCTAAACAAGTACAATTTCTGACTGCGGTGTGCTAACAGGTAAATAGAAAGAAGCCTTTGTATGAGTGACTAGCATACACGGAATGATGCCCATAACTTCAATAAGATAATTAGATTCATACATATTATCACGCCGAGCCCCTTGCAGGGAAGGCAGCGAGTGGAGTTCCAGTTCTTTCTTGACGAACATACTTGTCACATTCATCATTATACATGATCTGTTGTTGGGAGGATGGAGGATGTCCTATCGATTTAATTATTTTTATTATTATTAATTATTATTATCATTATTAGTGTAAGCGAGATTATGTCGTGCTAATTAAATAAAGTAAATAAATAATTCTTATTGACAGAAAAATACAACGATAATATTAAGAAATATTATCTTTGTATTTTGCTTAATGGTAGCCCTGCATTGCCTTGGGACAACACTTTATATAGTCGTCAAGCGCGTGCTCAAAATGAAAAGCTTTAAATAAAACCTGTAAATCGGTGTAGGTGAAAGCACAGGTTGACAAATCTTAAGAATTAATGGTACCAGCAATGGTACGTAACGTAGGTACTATACGGTTAGCTCTATTCAGGATATAAATAATAATAATAATATATCTTCACGCCTTCCCACAAGGGTCCCCGAAGGGGTAGGCAGAGGTGTATAGGTAATACCCACACACCCACTTTCCGCCAGAGGTATATTAGGTGCCAACGTGATAGATGGCGAGTCCATCACCGTTACTCAAGCACGACTATACATACGCCTTTGAATTTCTTCTCAGACGTATGCAGGTTTCCTCTCGATGATTTCCTTCACCGTAAAGCTCGAGGTGTGACTAATCACTGCACTTAAGTTCAGAAAAACTCATTGGTACAGTCGGGATTCGAACTTGCGACCTTTGCGTCGCAGGCAACTGCTCGAACCACTCGGCCACCACGGCTATATTTCTTTATTCAGGATATATTTCTTTCAAATAACATACTGTTCAAGTACATTTATTATTATACCTCCATCAATGTTCTTGATGGGATAAACAGAGGGGATTTTATATCCCACATTTCGTCTTAAATATACTTAAGATGATAACATTAGTCAAGACCATCTAGTATAGTTGTAACACAGACATACGTCTATGTATTTCTTCTTGAACCGATTTTTGTTTTGCCTTGCGATGTTTTTCTTCACCATAAAACTTGTAGTGGGATAGTTAAATAAAGAACAGAAAAACTAATTAGGTTTTGAATTTGCAATCTTGAATTTGCTATTGGATTCTTGAGCACACTTCTGTTACCGTAGAATATAATAGTAAAAAAAATGCATACGCTGTCGCGTACGCGGGGCTGGCGCCAGCGTGAGCAGACAATTACACAGCAAGGATGCTAGAGGCGAAGTTAGTAGCCTCAATGACGTGTAGGGCACTGGTCCATAGGAGAACTCAGATTTCTCTTATGTGCACAGAGGACGGCCACCGAGGTGGTTTAAGTGACTCTAAATCCCATATAGCCCGGCGGGCTATAATGGGATATGGTTGGGGTATTCCCCAACCCCCCTGGAAAGAACATACCTTCTTGTACTAAACAGGCAAAGCTGTGTAAAATATTTACAAAAATAGGGCAAGAAATAAAACAACGTTATATAAATGGTCATCTTTATTCAAATTAACTTTGTGTTTTACAAACAATATTTCCCTATCTTACAATTTACTATAATTTGAGATATTTACAAGTTTTATTTGAAGTTCTTATAAAATATTAAGTATAAGTAATCCCGAAGATACTACCGTTAGTTGGAAGCTACATACAACAATATATTTTGGGATGACATTCGATAAGAGACTAATCCTAACGGGATTAGTTCCGATTAAATAGCAGGAAATAAAAAAATAACATCGAAAATAGGTCCCTTACAATCTGAAAATACAGCTTCGAAAATAAAATTATAGGATCACTAGGAATAAGCTATCTAAAAAAATAAAATTAAGCGTGAAAAAATATCCAAACTCATAGTTTAAATAAATGTTAGGTTTGATTTAAGCTTGTAATATTAAAGGTACCCTGATACTTATGATAATATTATATACAGTGTGTATATTGTGTATACCGCCTTAATAAAGCGAAGTAACATTTTGACATTAGCATCGTCTGCTAAGCGAAGGCTGCAAAATATTAGGTCCATTAGCGTATATATTTCTTTTGTATTTTGTAGGACTGGCCACTTTGATCTTTGATAGTTGACGTTTGATTTAGAATTCCAATTTCAAATATAATATGTCAAATTCAGGCTTGCATATTTGTTTTAATTTTAATTATATTAGTTAGAAAAATGATTTCATAAATAACTGCCCGGTATAATATTCTGTCACTCATTTTAAATTAATCGTCTATACAATGCAGTGTTGGCACAAAATTACATGTATTGTGTGACCCTTACTGTATATATAAAACAGATTGTTATTTTAAAATTATTTACAAATTTACATTAAGGGCCGTTGTCGCAACCAATAGAATAAATATGAAATAAATGAAAAATAGAAATAACTTGAAAAATTATTGAACAAAAACAAAACCTATGTGGTAAATATTATTCGGAGAGATTAAATTTTAGGTTTTTGATTAAAATTTTGGAAAAAGCGTCTGGGGTGAAATTCAGTTTCAGATAATCGCCTACCAAATAAACTACTACTCTAAGGATGTAAATAATACAATGTATATACAAAGTTGTATAACATAGTTATAAAAATACGACGCCCCACACGGTTTCATGAAAGTCAAGAAAACAAAATAAAACAACAATCAAATAACCAAAGATAAACCGTTCGCAAAATGCATAGATATTTGTCAAAAGAGACACTGGGAACAAACCAATATGTCAAAACTTTTCACTCATACGAGTATATCAGTAAACTGCACTCGATTTAACTTATACCGCTTAGATCTAGTTATGGATTATTTGATTAATGAAGATATACAGGTAGATATATAAGAACACTGGCTATTGAGAGAAGAGCGCTGAGTGTCAAACTGCCCGTCCACTGGGCTCTGCCCTGCATAGCCGCCGGTGTCTCGCCTGTGAAACAAAAAAACGTGATAAAAAGTATCTACTTACCACATATTTACACACCTTTAGCGAATATTTCACTCAAGGATCTGCATTGTCATATAGCGTGGCAACGCTAGCACGGGAATTTACATTACTGCCAGCTTTCTTGGCATTCTTCCGCGTGACATTAATTTGGGACCTTTATTCTATTTGTAAATACATACTATTTACAGTAAAAAGCCATGGTGTTCAAGTGGCTTAAGGAGCTACCTGCAACACAAAGTTTGCAAGTTCGAATCCTGACTGTACTAATGAGGTTTTTGACGTTTTTTCACACGTTGTCCTCCCTTAACGCAACCTTCATCGTAAAGCTCGTGGTGTTATTAAACACTGTGTTTAATAACAATTATTACACTGAAAATGGCCGTAAAGTCCGCTCATTAAATTAAATGTAGAAATGTTAGATATTTGACAATTAATCACGATAATATGATAATTACAGATACAATAACTATCAGGCTAAATGGCCATAAAAGTTCTTGAAATTATGCCCCATTGTCACGTGAACTTCTTTATTAAGTAGGCCTTATTTACGGAATTTTTAAATTTAAGCATTCGTATAATAGTCAATCTATTTTTGTATAATATTAATCATCGCCCCAGCATTCTGTTATAGTTAACAATTAATTTAAACGGATTATTACTGGTATTTAAAAGAAAGGTTTAGCTGCTAGCAAACGGTTGATTTTGCTGCTAGCCCTGGATTCTTTTCAAGGTAAGGTGCACAACACACCTCATCTCTGGTATCACTATATGTTACATTGTTGAAACATTTTTAGCGTCAAACACATTAGCGCCTAAACGCTTTTAGAATAAAAAAATGTTTCAAGAAGGCAAGAACCGTATATGTCACAAGTCACATTAATAAAGTTGGTAGGTACAAAATCTACAGACTGTTTGAAATGCTCTGAGTAATGTCTAGAATACATTACCAACTACGTGACGTTTCATCGCAACGTAGAGAACGTTATTTAGCTAACACATTTATATTACCCCACTAGAGAGTACTAGCGTCTGATTATCGACTGCAAAGTAACCGAAAACCTACGTACGCCACGGGAATTTGGAGTGATCGTAAACTATTTATATATATTTAGATTATTATATTTATAAAATACTGTATATATTTTGAATACTGAGTGAATTTTATGTATATGGGTATCGAAGAATCCCTAAAACAAAGCGCTTAGCTCGTCTTTGGCGGTGGTGCGAGCATCGTCGGATCATTATATAAGCCCTATAAACCGTATTTGAATATATTTATATATAATACCGTATTTGACCATTGAACGAGGAATCAATTAAGTAGTATATGTAGAGTTATATAGTTAATGTATAGTCGATAAATATACAATTGCCGTTGGTTGGTTGTTCTTAAACGTGTGTTATAGTTTTAATTGTCAAGGGGACATAAACCAACTTAAACAAAATATTATATAATAGAAATATGCCACAGTACATACAGATGTATACGTGTTTTCCTGGCTATATACGAACATGAAAAATTTTATTTTTTAACTGAAATATACCAAAGATTGTATGCTATAAAAAGTCTTCCTTCACTTCACTTTTTTCTTCACTGCAACGGTTGTTTGAAGGTGAACTAATTTCCAATAGTGAGTGTTAATAACGAGAAGAAAAATAAAATTATAGCAATAATTGTTGCTTACCGGTAAGTACGTGCACGCGAGCAGTGGCCGACTGTGCATTGTCCGGCGTGCATTGATACGCGCCTGCGTCCGTTACTCTCGCTGCTTGCACCAGCAGTCTACTACTACTGTGGATGCCTTTCTCAGTCACCAGCGATATGCCGCCACGAGTAGAGTCGAAGTTTATTGTCTGTTGTATAAAAATACAATTATTCATTATATATACTAGTTGTCCCGCCCAGCTTCACCCGGATGAAAAAGTTCATATTTCCTGAAACAAGATCGCAGCCACCTGCCATTGTTAATCTAAGCTATTCTCGAATCCAACTGAAGACACACAGAAAACTTCATTCAGGCGAAGGTGAGGCAGGCCTAGCAGGCGAGGCGTTCAGTGACATACAAAGCACAGACATTTCTTCTGTGCGTATAACAAAATATATTTATATACACAAGAACAAGTGACCGAGTGTGCTATATCGGTAAATGGGCAAATTCTAGAGCAAGTGAATGAATTTGTATATCTTGGAAGCATGTTCACACGAGATGGAAAGTATGAAAAAGATATTGAAAGAAGGATAACTGCTGGAAATAAGGTGAATGGAGCCATGTCGGCGTTGATGGGCAGTAAAAGTCTGAGCAAGAATGCTCGAGTTGCTGTCCACAACGCGATATTGGTAACCTTGTTGTATGGCAGCGAATCCTGGGTATGTCAGAGGAAGTATGAAAATAGCTTGATTGCAGTTGAGATGCGATTCGAAAAATGTGCGGAGTAACGATTTTAGATCGAATCCGCAATGAAGAGATTCGCAAATCAACTGGCGTGAATGAGGGCGTGATTGTAAAGATGAAGAAAGGCATGTTACGTTGGTTTGGACACATAGAAAGGATGAGTGAAGAAAGATTGACGAAACAGATATACAAAGCAAAAGTGTGTGCAAGAAGAGGCAGAGGAAGGCCACGTTCCAACTACCTGAATCAAATCGATTGGACTCTCAAGGACGGGAACGTTAAGAGTACTCGAAACCGACGAGCATGTATGAAAAGACTGATGAATGTGGACGAAGCGAAAGAGGAATGTATGTAAGTCTAGAGAGAACTGGCGCTCTATACTCTCTGCCTACCCCGCTAGGGACTTGGCGTGATGATATGTATGTATGTATTTATATATACATACTTCCTACAAGGCAGGGGTGTGTAATAAGTCATAACCGCAGACCTACATTTACGGAGATAATATTATATGTGCCGCCGGGTCAATGGCGAGTGTATCGCCATTTCTCATACACGACTATACATATGGGTTTAAAATTCTTCTTATGCGTGTATTGATTTCCTCGGTGTTTCTTCACCACGAAGCTCCCGGTGTGGTTGCTCACTAGTCAGCTGTGAACTTGCAATTTATGTTGCAGGCGACTTACTACTCGAACGTATAAGCCACCACGCGGCTCGTAGTACCCAATAAATATATATATAGCATAGTCATTTATTATTACGTTAAGTAAATGTTTGCACTAGAGTTCGATCGACATTGACGAAGGTTTTCGATTTGTCTATGAAACATTATTTTGGACTCATAGTTCGATTTTAATAACTGTTGATTGATCTCCTTTGTAAACACGACTAATTTACATTGTAACTTCAATCAAGTACTTTGAATATAACAAAATACAAGTAAACGAAGAAACAATTTAATATTCACACCTCTGTCATTGCGGTGAAGGTGTTGATAATCTTGGTCACCACGGCCTCTCCTGCTTTAGGAGTGCCGGCCGGTTGTCGCGACATGCAGCCATCAATGAACTGATCCGTCGGGCTTTAGCCACTGCTCGAATGCCAGCTATTTTAGAACCCAATGGGCTGGCTCGAGAAGATGGTAAGCGGCCCGATGGTCTGACACTGGTGCCCTGGCGGCTGGGACGGCCCTTAGTGTGGGATGCAACCTGCGTCGACACTCTGGCTCCGTCTCACCTCCCGGAGACGTCGGTGGCTGCCGGCGCAGCGGCTGCTTGGCAGGAGTGCCTCAAGCATCGCAAATATGCTACCTTGAGCCAAGACTACGTTTTTGTGGCGTTTGGAGTCGAAACTCTAGGGCCGTGGGGACCGGATGCTCTTCATTTTTATAGGGATGTCTCGAGGAAACTCTTTGAGGCCTCCCGTGACAAGAGGGCTGGCGAATATTTCGCTCAGCGAATCAGCATTGCCATACAACGTGGCAATGCCGCTAGTCTTCTTGGCACCCTTCCGCGTGACACAGATTTGGGTCATTTATTCTATTTATAGTTAGTTTATACCTATTTATTATTGCTTTCTCTAATAGCACTTAACAATAAACTTTATTATTATTTAATATTTGGTTATTTAGAAGTACATTAAATACATTGGAATTACTAATACAATGAATAAAATAAAGTGATATAAGCATGCATAAAAATCTTAAGTATAAGCTTGTTATTGAACAGGGTAATGAAAGTGAGTAAAGCAAGGGTCTCCAAGCTTAGAGAGAACTGACACTCTACTTTTTCTGTCTATTCCGTATGCGACTCGGTAAAATACTATGTAACGTTGATTTATCTATAATATGCTTATTATAATTCTATCTAATATTACGAATTAGAGAGTTACCTCAATGAATTTAGTAGACAATGATTAAAACGCATGAATTGAACTAAAATAATAACAGTATAGTAATACTCTTTATTGTACATAATATTATCATTACTGTGTAAAATTGTAACAAAATATTAAAAAAATTATAATAAAATATTCATGCAAGCGTTTCATTCGTAGAGTCAACAGCGAGTCATATTACGACAAACGGCGAATTTTATTCCGTAAATGTTGGAATAAAACGTCCACAACTCGGGTAATTGTTTCAACGGGCTCCTGGCAGCCAAGATACGAATAAAACGCAAAGTCGGCAACTCTGGGATTGGACGAAATATAATATCTATGGGAAATCATAGCCTTGAGATATAGCCTTGTCGAAAGTCATCTTTCATTGTCATTTTGTTACTTTTATAAAAAATATTGTATCTAATTCCTAGGTATGTAAATATATATATTCAGCCCGCTTATTGAGGAACATCGTATAGGCTACGTAATTCCATCATACTTCTATACAAGATAGCGGAGCAGTGAACATAAATGTATCATACATCAAAGTATTACAAGCATACTATTTCCACCACCGTTAAAGTAAGAAATAAGGGAACTAGCTACATAGAACTGGTGACCTGTAACACAGGTTTCTCAAACCTACCTCAGGCACCAGTCTCTCACAATTTAAGGAATTTATATAGCTGTGCATCATACAATAATTTAACTTCCTAGTTGCTAAGATGTTTTGTGAGAGAAAATAAATGAAAGTTATTATAGAAGCATTTAGCTACTACCCTACTGCATTACATATTCGTACTGAGAGCCACTCAATTATGAGCATCTATTCTACTACCTCACAAACGCGGGCATCTATGTAGTTTACGATCTAATTGCGATTTCGGAAATTGAATTCCACTTCTATGCAGCTTGATACAGTGCTTTATCTCGTGTGAATTCTCGGTAGTACATACTAGATAAGTGTTTACTGCACTCGATATTGGATTATAGTCTTTAATATGTTGTTATAGCGTGTATATTTGGCTGCTATTTTATGAGGAGTTTACAAACTTTATTTGAAATATTCTACGTTTTGTATAGTGTTATTTTTGTTATTCATCCATATTATTAAGCATATAACTGGAGTGGGACGAATGTATGGGTAAAGTTGAGTTCTTGCATTGAATAAGATGTCCAGAACTCCAATAGAACACTAACAAAAGCACGACCCATTCGTCTACCGTTTAAAGAGAACGGGCTCTCTCTACCTACTCCGGAAGGGACTCGACGTATGTACGTGTTTCAAAATTTGATAGAGATATGGATATCTAAACTAAGTTCTTTTATTTTAAGTATTACTAGCTGTGCCCGAGACTTCGTCCGCGTGGAATTAACCAAAAAATAAAATTGTTCAGTTTCTAAAATAAAAGTAGCATAAGTTACTCCTTTTTATATAAGCTATCTGCCAGTGAAAGTCCCGTCAAAATCGGTTGAGATTAGCTGGAACAAACAGACAGACGGACAGACAGAAAAAAAAATTAATGCAGTTAGAAAAAGCAAGTAGTTAGTAGATGTATAGATTATAAGCAAAGAAATCAAGTATTATATTTCTTTAATGGGGACTTTACCTTCCCCCTATGGGTCCAGTTAATAGAATTGGGTGGTTCTGGTGTGTGTCGCACGATACACGTCAGGTTGATGGTAGAGCCTGCGTATATGAATAAGTCTGGGCCTCCCATGATTTCTGTCTCCGGTTCTGTGAACAAATAAACCTATTAATATTTAAGACTCGTAGCTGCCGTCGTGGCTGAGCAGAGTAGTCACCTGCAACGCAAAGATTTTCATGTTCGAATCCCGTTTCTTTTACATTAAATTTTCCTTGAATTAACACGTTCCTTATGAGCTGTAATTAATGACGCCACGAGCTTTCCGTTGAACATATTTGCATATGGCGATAGACTAGAATATTTAATGCGCATATTGGAGGTAAAGACGTTGACACCTAAATATCTGGCTATAAGAAGGTGTTATTATACCTCTGCCTTTTACTTTGGGTCCTTTCTTTTATCCCTGACCAGTAGTCACTTCATTCACATCTCATTAAAATGACAATTATCTCCATTATAAGTTGTAAAAATTTTAATTTTCTTTCACCAATTAAAAGTTTTAAAACAATCTAAAGTTTCTATCTCGAATTATTTTCCTCAAAAGATCTCGTATTCGCCTTTACTTACCGTAGTCGGTAAAACCACGATTGACGTCAATGCCAATGTCACCCTCTTTGGGAAAAAGCCTTTGTACTTTTATAAGGTCCACGATGGACTCTGTCCCTTTATTCAATGGAGATTGAGCAAACGTTCTTTTAAGATTAAATATTTGACAATGGGGAACTACGGAAGTACCCTCGGTATTCACCTCTTTCCCATACAATTTATTGAACGCAAATATTTCCTACAAATAGTAGTATATTTGTTGGAAATATTTGCGTTATTATATTATATAAAATAAATGTGAAAGTTTGTGAGAATGTTTGTCCCTCTTTACGAAATCTTTATTATAGAACCGTGGTGGCCGACTAGTTCGAGTAGTTGCCTGCAACACAAAGATCTCAAGTTCGAATCCCGACTGTACCAATAAGTGGCACCTAAATATATCTCTGGCGGAAAGTGGGTGTGTGGGTACTACCTATACACCTCTGCCTACCCCTTCGGGGACCCTTGTGGGAAAAGCGTGAGGATATATTATATTATTTGCATTTAATCTGAAAAATATATCTATAAAGGAGAGAAATTGGGGTTGAAAGTTCGTTCGATTCTGATAGGGATCTGGAAATGCATATTAAGGCTTTTAGCATGAAATGTAGAATTATATGTTCCAACTTTATTCTATATTATAAGTTCTGTTTTTAGCGGATGAACAAGCGGGTAACATACATACATACATATCATCACGCCGAGTCCCTAACGGGGTAGGCAGAGAGTATAGAGCGCCAGTTCTCTCTAGACTTACATACCTAGAGGTAAAAGAGGTAACATCTAGTTCAGTTTATTCGTACTAAATGAAACAACGGGTTTAATTATTGCTCGGATTTGTTTTGTTTATCGCACATTTCCAACACTCCCTCAACGTAAAATTACGTGTATATAGTAGATATAGCAATTTCAATTACCTACCTACTTGTGCAATTAGTTGTGGCCCAAATTCATAAGGTGAAAAGTGAGTGTGAGGCTACTATACACATAAAAGTGTATGTGTAGTAGTACCCACACGCTCACTTTTCGCCGGAGATAAATTAATAGGTGCCAACATAGCGAGTCCGTCACCGTTTCTCAGCATGACACATTGACACGCCTTTGAATTTCTTCTCAATCGAAGTTTTCCTATCGATTTTTATCTTCACCGTAAAGTTCTTGATGTGAGTAATCGTCGTATTTAAGATCAGAAAAACTCAGTCTGGATCCGAACTTGCAATCATTGTGTTGTAGACGACTACCTAGAACCACTCGGACACCATGGCTCGAATATTAAATATGTCTTATGAATATTAATTATGTAAAAACAATCTCTCCCCCTTATTCCTATTCGGGCCAGCACTCACCTACTATATTCAGTATGACAGCGTGTCCGATGGGGGGCGTAGTGGAGATTTGGCACTCGTACTGGCCGGAGTCGCGGCGCTGTGGGCTGCGTATGCGCAGCGCCCACTCTTCGGAGCGCGGCTTGTGCTGCGCCTCGAATCGTTGATCCGACGTGTACGTATAGCGCCCCACCGTCAGTAAGTGGATGTCGCGGTGACGAACCCATGACACCTGTATTCCCGATCGAAATATCATTAATACTCGTCAATATTTACGCGTCTATGGCAGAATTCGAAAATTAAGCTAAAAATACTAATAAATTTTGATTTCACATTACCAGTGCAAGGTACTTTAAGTTTTCTATAAGATAACGATGGCCGAGTAGTTCAACTAACTTCTGAATTATATATAAACCCCTTTGGCCGCTATCAATTATATTTATGAATATGATTCTACACATATCGAGGCTTACAGTAAAATAATACATCGTGTCTTACCTCAATACGTGTGAAATAATCCAAAGATGTATGTAGGCATACGTACCTAGCTCTTCGAATTCTATATTGTAGTGAAAAATAACAACGAACATAATTAACGACCAGACTACATAATTCATATACATAATTCAATAGAGAATACATATATGTATATATATGAAAGCTAACGGCTCGAATAAGAAAACAGTTTTACTTTGCGAAATACAATCAACTTAAAGAATACACTTGTATTTCTTTAGCTGAGTGAGCAAATTATCCAATTAGCGCTTTGGCCAACACTAACAACAATGTAAATAATTGGCTGGAATCCATTTCTGTGTCGCAAAAACACTAGACCAACGAGATAAATCGATATTATGGGAAACAGGACATACATTTTCTCCGTTGAACGTCGTTTCCATTTGAGTCCCTTTCTGTGATCATCTTGTGTTAATGTTCTATTTTCAAAGAGATGTTTATTTTTTGTTTATAATATTATTTTAATTCTAGAGGCAAGCTTATATGAAGATAATGTTGAATATGGGGAAGGCGAATGTGGTATGTAAGTCCAGAAGGAACTGGCACTCTACTCTCTCTGCTGACTGAGGTCGGTTGAAAGAATAGAGCGCCAGTTCTCTCTAGACAGATAAATAAGTATATACTTACAAATATAGAGAACTACATTCTGAAAACATTTACAAAGCTCGTCTATGGTATTTCAGTGGCTTAGATGACAATAGTTCTAAAAGTACTTACTGTTCTATTCTGTAAGTTCTTAACTTTACAAAGCAACGTGACTGGGTGGCCAACTAATCCGGTCACATTGTCTGGAGTGGTCGGGTCGAAGAAAGGATCGCCAGGAGCGTGAGGCCAATCTTCAAGAAACTCGGCGCGAAACCTCTTGGACGACTCCGATACTGTGCTTTGGTCCCGCGGGCGGTTGTTGCCGCTGTCTTGACGGCAAACTTGTGAGAGAGATTAATCATTGAATTCTTTTAAATTCTTATATTAAATGGAAACTGAGTCAACTTATATGATACGGATTTATCTTACGACCTAATACTGTGTGAAAATCATGTACTAGGCGTCGTTACACCCTTGTACGTGAATATATTGTTAAACAATATGAAAAAAGCGAAATAAGGGCTATTCAAAGATAGCGATCGGTATAAGAAGTGACAAGAAGGGACAAACACCAGCAAAGCTTTGCATTTTCAAAGCCCCGGTGGTTCGCACCAATGAGTTTATAAGAACTTAAAAATGAAACTGAATCAACTATTAAAAGTTTGGCGTGTACCGTTTCCACACGAATTCATTGTTCAGCGAAGAAAACAAAACACGTTCAATCAGCTAAGAACTCAAACGAAATTAACTTGAGCTCACAAAATAAAGTTACTTTTGTTCTTTACACAAACGTAATCGTAAATCACGAGTAATTGTGAATATCCAGGCGAGTGTTACAGTGAACAAACGATAACTTCATTAATTTACAGAGTTCCCGAGTTGCATCGCACGGGTTGGGAGTTTGTTTACAATTTGGCACGCGTATTTTGAACTGTTTGTGCGTGGTAATTGATGTTTGTTTTGCTTGGTTTAATTGAATAAATCAAATAACATTGAACACAAGCTAAATATGCATATGAAACCATAAAAAACCTTTATGGTGAAGAAAATATGGGTATATACAACACATGTAAAATTTTCAAAAACTTGTGTCCAAGTGACGACCTTTTTAATTTTTGGTACGAAGCCACACTAAATTCAAGACTTAGCTTATAAAGACAGCTGTTAGATGTGTCTAACAGCTGGTTCGTGGTGTGCCACGAGCTTAACGGTGAAGGAAAACATCGAGGGGAAACCTGCATAGGTCTGAGAAGCAATCCAAAGGCGTACGTATAGTCCCGCTTGAGTAACGGCGATGGACTCGCCATCATGGAGTCATGGAGCAGTGAGTTCATATTTGTAAACTTAGTCCGGCCAAATTTACACATAATGTATAGATATCGCCATCCACGAAGACGCGCCCCACCACATTCTAGTCAAGGGAGTCGCGGGATGCGGAGAGTATAACCCGATTCCATTAATTGTAGTGTGTGTGTGCACTCATAGGTAAGCAGTGTGTACCGATAAACATTAGTGGAAAGTTGCACACGTACACTATAAACTATGAGGAAGAATAGTGGGGCGCGTCTTCATGGATGTAACTATCTATAGATGTCGCCATACGTCTTCTTTGCACTAAAAATACATACATATCATCACGCCGAGTCCCTAACGGGGTAGGCAGAGAGTATAGAGTTCCAGTTCTCTCTAGACTTACATACCTCTTTCCTTTCGTCCACTTTCATCAGTCTCTTCATATATGCTCGTCGGTTTCGAGTACTCTTGACGACATCTTTTTTCACTCATCCTTTCTATATGTCCAAACCAAAGTAACATGCCTTTCTTCGTCATTACAATCACGCCCTCATTCACGCCAGTTGATTTGCGAATCTCTTCATTGCTTTACTTTCCATCTCGCGTGAACATGCTTCCTAGATATACAAATTCATTCACATGCTCTAGAATTTTCCCATTTACCGATATAACACACAGGGTCACTTGTTCATCTCTTTCGAAAACCAGAACCTTAGTCTTGCCAGAGTGTAGGCCAAAAGATGTATTTATAAAATATTAGGCGAGCTTATCTTTATATCATTTCTGAGGTAATAAATGTGTTTTTATATTTATTTCATTATTGACGGTCGCCTCCAAATGAATCCGAGATATCGACCAAGATTGCTTGCTTACTCAATTACTAATAAACAAAACCGGCGAAATTGGTTTTCCAAGAAAGTAGCGTTCAGATCATTATTTACCTACTGTCCTTATTTTGAATATATAAGTGCCACGACTAGGGATTCAAGATTAATAGCCCGAATTGATCAGATTAAAAATTAATCGAGTTTTCACTAAAGACCGGCAAAGAAATGGAGTGGAAAATGAAAACGTCCTCTAAGGAGACGTAAATCTTGTTTGTCAGCCGAAGCTTGATTAAGTGTTAAATTTTAAATTATGATCCGACGCTGTGTCATGTCGATGGACGAATTTACGATGCCATTTTTAACTATAAAAACATTTTCTCTGGTTATTTAATGGCCGCCACGTGTATGCTGAAAATTGTAGCTAGTTTTATATCTAGCAAGGAATATTTACTAATAATTTGACTTGACTGCTTTACTTATTTCTCGTACCTTCAGAGGGTTAACAGTGACTTAGTTTTATAGCCCTTGTATTTTTTTTATCAATTTATTTCGACATAGATCTTCTTAGTCTTTCAGACGTATCTACTTTAAAGGTTTAATTTTTTTAATAAAATGCTGTAAATTTTATTACCAGATATTATAATGCACAAGTTCTAGCGTACTAGTATGTACTACAATTATATTATCTTCACAAGAAAGGCATACGTTACGATGTTTGTAAAATAGGCCACTCAATGGAAGCTTACAGCACAATATGACATTCAAATGCGGCAGAGCCGTTCGTGTGAATAATAGTACAATACTGATACCCGCCAAAAGCTATTTAAGTGCGTAAAAACTTCTAGCTTCGTCCAGAATGGATCCTAAGTGGATATAGATATTGATTTTTTTTTACCACATGGGTGACAAACAAGCATGCGTTCCACCTGATGGTAAGCGGTTACCGCCGCCTATGGACGCTTGTAACACCTGGGGTATCACTCGCGCGTTGCCGATCTATTTTTTAATTTAAAACTTTAATATTCAAACAAATCTTATTTAAATATTGACTAGTAACTTCTTTACGATAGGGAGTTGCTAAGCTAAGCCTAATCTAATGCCAAAAGGTTTTGTTTAAGGTAGTAAGTATTATTTTTCATAATGATAAACTTTAGATTGTTAAATTGTACTAGAATACTATATGAATGTAAGTGATTACTTATCGCCGTAATTGCTTCAATATTAAATGTAGTATAAACACGGGTCAAGATAAAATTTAATTTATAATGAACCTTACCAATAATACAGGAGAGGAACTGAACCGTGAATAAGCAGAGGCCGGTGCGCGCCATCGCTTAGGCCTCTCGGTCCCTTAGGGAGGTCATCGCTCCTGGAACAAAGAATACGAACGATAATAGCTTAATAGTATTTGGATCATTTAAAAAAGGACATTTATACTTATAAATACAATTGAAGTGTCGGTTTGTGTCATCAACATTAACATATTTTCTTCTAAATGTATTTGAATATAGGTATATACCTATATTTTTTTTGTCGCTACATTATATACTGTAAAAAAAATTATAGTATTTCGCCTTCTTGTCTGTCTTTTGTTTCTTGAAAGCGCAGAATATAAATAAACGTAAACAATTCAAATATTAAATCGTTACAATGATTATACCTGCCACAATGTTTCATTTAAATGTAACTAAGATGACGAACAAGTACGTTTGATAGTAACGTGTACGCCGCCTATATAATACACACTAGCTGCACCAGGGGTATCATTCGCGCATTGCCAACACTAGAGAAACTTTTCACATCCTTCATAAAGAACCTTCCATGCTGTACTCTCTAGGCCCTAAGTAAAACCCAAACGGGACTTCATTCTTTAGCCTGAGAGTTCGCGGAAGGCAACACACTAGAAACGACGAGGTTCCCTGCTGTACACGTAATTTACCTTTAATTCAACATTTTATACGTAATACATACATATCGTCACGCGGACTCCCTAACGGGGTAGGCAGAGAGAGAGCGCCAGTTCTCTCTAGACTTACATATCTCTTTCGCTTCGTCCACATTCATCAGTCCCTTCATACATGCTCGTCCGTTTCGAGTCCTCTTGACGTTCCCGTCCTTGAGCGTCCGATCGATTTGATCTTGTTTATCGATTAGATCTTTTATACGTAATGTTCATGATAAACACAGACGCTGTGCTAGCAGCAGACAAGACATGTGCCAGATACCGTAGACACCGCAGGGAAACAATATTACGAGAGCCATGCTATTTGCCTACAATATTATCAGAGCTGAAGGAACCTCCCTAGTTGAGCAACTCCAATTTTGAACAGCAGATTCGTGGTGCCCTACCTTCGAATAACAGAACATAGTCGTATTGTAATGTTGTCTTAAGAAATATTATTATCATCACGGTATGCATTAATAATGTGCTTTAGAATTTCTTCCCAAACGTTTCCTCTTGATGTTTTTTCTTCACCGTAAAGCTCGTGGTGGGACTAATCTCTGTACCTAAGTTCAGAAAAACACATTGGTACAATCAGGATTTAAACTTGTTATATTTGTATTGCAGAAAGAAAGTGGGTGTGTATGGGTATTACCTATACACCAATGCCTTCCCTTAGGAGACTCTTGTGGCAAGGCGTTATTATTATGCCTTTATTGCATTTAAGCCGAGGTGGTCGAGTGGTTCAAGCAGTTGCCTGCAACGCAAATTTATAAAAGTATCAGCCCCGTCTGTTCTATATGTTCCGTATTTATATATGTGTCTATAAAAAAGGAAATTCTTCGTATATTCTGTCAAAGAAAAATATTTTGTTCACCAAAGTGTATCGCGTTATCGTCCGTTAAACAATAGAGCCATTACGCTACCACGGTACGAGGGAAACGATACAATTTGTCCCCACTGCGTGTAAACAAGAAGAATGGTTTTCATTCTCATATTTTACACATACAGGTAGTAGATTCAGCAATTAGTGAATTCTATGCATTGCCTCGTGAAAATGACACTGTACTTCAAATCAACGTTTTATTCTATGTCAATGTAAGCCGAGGGTGATTATCCTTAGAGCCATATCAAGACAAGAGCTGTCATATTTTAGAAACCCGTGCTCTGAGCTGAGAAAGAGAATATGCTTGTATTTTTTAAATGAAATAAGTATATATAAAATAACCCCGTACAGTCAGGGTTGGAAATAGCGATCCTTGTGTGGCAGTATACTACTCGAACCACTCAGCCACCACGGCTTAAGAATAAATTAAAATAAAGAATAATAATACAATATTAATCTTCACGTTGCTCCACTAGATTCCCTTTAGGGTAGTAGAGAGACGTGAAACAAAATCCTTTTTTGCTAGCGATATGATTTAATTGCCAATATGATAGCGATTCCCTCGCCTTTTCTTAAGCACAACTATACGTCTTTAAATTTCGTCTCAAACGAATGTGGGCTTAATCTCGATGTTTTCCTTCACTCCTTAGAGCTCGTAGTGCAATTACTGTACTCTCGTTAAAAAAAACGAATTGGTACAGTCGGGGCATGAACCCGCTGTCTTAATTTTGCAAGCGACTAACTACTCGGCTACTCGGACCACTTAGCCAACGCGGCTTTGAAATGGTAACGTATTTCGGCATATAGACGTTTTGCAATGTTCACTTTAGAAAATTTTGTAAAATGTAATCACAAAATTTTCAACAGAGCTTACAAATTGTGAACCGAAACGCAATAAAGTTAATAATTTAACCCGTCGACTGCAGTACGTCCATATTATCAATTTTGCTTAAAATTTTGTTTTGTTCTGGTCCCAGCCATAAATACCAAACGACCTAAATTTGCAACACATTGCAACTGTGTTACTTTTACTATATTACAATTTACATGACGTATAACTGGTTTACTAATATTAAAATAGAGCCGTCGTAGTACTCAGATTGAATGTTCGAATCCCGATTGTACCAATAAGTTTTTCTGAACTGTAGTACGTGATTAGTCACACCACGAGATTTACGGTTAAAGACACATTGAGAGGAAACCTAGATACGTTTGAGAATAAATTCAAGGACGTATTTATAGGTTGTATAGGTATATTGTATAGGTGCTTGAGAAATGGTAAGGGACTTGCTATCTATCACGTTTAGAATATATATCTGAAAGTGGGCATGGAAAGGTGGAAAGTGGGTTTTTAGAAACTACACACCACTGCCTAGCTCTTATCTTTTCGGGGCCCTTGTTGGAAGGTGCTTAGATGGTTAATTAATGTTTTACCAAAGTTATATAATATATATCCTCACGCCTTCCCACAAGGGTCCCCGAAGGGGTAGGCAGAGGTGTATAGGTAATACCCACACACCCACTTTCTGCAAGAGGTATATTAGGTGCCAACGTGACAGATGGCGACTCCATCGCCGTTACTCAAGCACGACTATACATACGCCTTTGAAGATGACGTATGCAGGTTTCCTCTCGATGTTTTCCTTCACCGTAAAGCTCGTGGTGTGACTAATCACTGTACTTAAGTTCAGAAAACCTCATTGGCACAGTCGGGATTCGAACTTGCGACCTTTGGGTCGCAGGCAACTGCTCGAACAACTCGGCCACCACGGCTCTAAAGTTATATCCAGTGACATATTTCATTGTATATAGATATTTTTAGTAAGCCATATTTTCATAAGAGTTTGATGAGTTGGAAGAAAGAGGAAAGAGAAACTTTGAGAGGAAAGACTAACCTAAAACAAATTAAAATTGCGCTGTATAACTAAGATGCCTGAAGAAAAAAATCTTAATCACTTCTTTCTGTAAGAAGCTACTTAATACTACTTTAATATCTCCGGAGATAAAGTGAAAACGGTGGCGGGGTATTCCTTTTCTGTAATTAATGAAGTTGCAGAACTTGAGGAAATGATTTGCATATCCGCTGTTCGTGGTAACATTCCGTTCATTAAAAAAAATGTTTGTACTGCTGTCCTATAGATACGACTGTAGAACGTTTATTACACTTGTATAATCATAATGAAGAGCCGTGGTGGCCGAGTGCTTCGAATATTATACATACATACGCCTTTGAATTGCTTCTCAGACGTATGCAATTTTGCTCTCGATGTTTTCCTTCACTGTAAAGCTCGTGGTGTGACTAAACACTGTACTGTAATTTTGTAGTAGACTAATATTTCATATGTATTAACTCTGCCTATCCCATGAGCGCGTGATGATATTATGTATGTACAAGTATTTTACAAAATATGTTTTAGAGATAAATTGCACACCTACGAGCAAACAAAAGTTTATGAAGATTGAAGTTTGTTTTTCTTGCTGTTAAGTTGAGGAGGCGTGCCTTGAATAATGACGAGGCCAATAATTCTTTACAGTACACCGACAGAAATCTTTAATGCTGGTCCATAGTAAGTAGGGCAACGTCTGCTGTGGAAAGCATGATATATTTGTTTCCACAGTACACTTAGTAACGATCCATAAATACCTATCACATATTTAGCTCTAGGTACTTAACCTCCCCTCTTTATTTTATACCCCTCCCTATATATCTTTTTAATCATTAGTGTGTACAACCTACCTCTGTCTAACCCTTCGGTAACCCTCATGGGAAGGTGTGAAGATATATTATTATTGTATAATTTAAGTTCATATGAACTCATTGATAGTCAGGATTCAAACATGCTATCATTGTATTGCAGGCCACTACTCGGCCATCACGTCTCTAGATAGACGGAGATAAAATTAATCGATAATTTCACTAACGCAACGTTTTTCAAAATAAAGCATTTTAATTAGACGTGTTTTATTCTTCGGCCCGATCTTTCAGAAATGCAAACATTTGTAACAACGTTTGTTTTCGAAAGTGCTTCGCTTCCTACTTTGTTAACATTATACATTTTAATTCGTATCCTCCTTGTGGTAAAGAAAATTAATAAGTAAGATATTAATAACACCTTACATTACATAGCACCGTAAATTATTAATATGACAGGGGGCGAATCTATCGCCGTTCTATAGACACGTAGCACTTTACATTTTTTATCATAAGTTTGAGTAGAAATCAGACTTTCGTAAAATATTATTGCTTTATGTTAAAATGCGAGGAAATATACTCAAATCCAGAAAAACCTATTGGTAACAGGCCACCTGTGTTCACAGGTTCGACCTGTAAGCTAAAGTCGGACCCCTTTGCGACTACATCCTTCATTTAAATTAATAAATTCTACGCCACTAAGCCCGTTGATAAAGTGTACCAACAAAACTAGGACATAAAAAATGTATGCTTAAATTAAATATGTTTGGGTCTCTTAGACGGAAACCACTGAGTCGGGTCACCCCAACTGACGTGTCGCAACTTCAAGCCAACATACGAGGTCACACATTGTTCTGAGGTCCTTACTGGGATTAAACAGTTAAGTAGAGCTCTAAATTTATCTTTACATTTATAAATATTTTATGGTGTCAATGAATGTTGGCCGTCTGGTCTAGTGGTTAGAGCTCCTGACTGCGAAACTTGAGGTCGCGGGTTCGATTCCCGCTGAGAGCAGATACTTGTGTCATAAACACGAGCATTTGTACCTTAGTCTTGGATGTCCTATGTCTTTATGCATAATCTATCCATATAAGTTGTGTAGTTACCATAATACAAGCGATGCTTATTTTGGGACTATGTAAATTTGTGTGCAATTGTCCCAAGGCATATAAAAAAGAGGTATTACAAGGTATGTTCAGGTTAGAAGTATACATATGTAAGTACATAATCATCATGCCGAGTCCCTTACGGAGTAAGTAGAGAGAATAGAGCGCCAGTTTTCTCTAGACGTAACTCTTTCGCTTTATCCACATTCATCAGTATCTTCATACATACTCGCTGGTTTCGAGTACTCTTGATGTTCCCCCACGATGTTTCCTTAGAATGAGATATCAAGACATTGATGTCTTCTTTATGTAAATATAGGGATTATATAATCCCTTTGTTTGAAGGATGCTTCGAACGGAGTCAATTCGTTATTATGTTCATATTTCTGGTAAAAGCCTGTCAATTAGGGAGACTGCATTGCGCTTCCTTGGATTATTTTTTGGTTCATACTTAGGAATTATGAATGTTTGATTTTAGGACACATTCTTTTGAGTACTTCCAAGAATATGATAAAAAAACGAATATGGTGAAAGAATTTACATGGATTAAAGTCACACATTTAGCGACTGTGACGGAAGCCATTTGGTCGCTAACAAATAAACGCGTAGATACCCAGTAAGTAGTGTGTTCAGGCTTGAGAGATCCGTAAGTCTATATAGAAATGGCGCTCTACTCTCTGTGCCTATCCTGTAAGGGACTCGGCCTTATTGTATATATATTGTATATAGATCACACGCTCTATGATTTGGAAAAGAAATGGCAGGTGGAATATGGTACAGGCCAGACTAGTCAACTAGTAACTAAAGATTCGTATATCATTTATAATAAGGTGTTTGAATATGACAACCAAGTACTTGAAATATGCCATTAAACTGATCTTGAAATCACTGAAAACACCGCGGGATCCAGCAAGATGTGTGCAATACAAGCACAAAATAGCAAAGTTCTTACAACAATCCAAGCCAATTTTCATAATCGAAATAACAGCTCGTAATAACATGAAGCGAAGTAAAATTATTCAAAGATAAACATACTTTATCCCCGGATAATTTATACGACTTAGGTAAATATACCCCCAACAATAACTTTGACTTTGCTACAGTGAAATATTATTTATAACTGTTGTAAATATTTCGAATAGTAGCTTTTACCGTAGATAAGGTGAGCTTTTATAATATCGTAACTCAAAATATCTTATTACGTTTAGAAAGCAATATGTTTGGATACCTTTGGTAACAAGTCTAACATTTACATACATTTTGGAATATTACATTATTATGTATATTATATTGACTATGATTATCTGAATATTATATATATATATATATATATATATATATATAAAATTTATTTACAATAACAACAATTAATAATATTTACAAAGAACAGTTGAAACTTACAGGTAAAATATTTGTCCCAAATCGGTATCCCGAGGCAACGTGCCAAGAAGACTAGCAGCATTGCCACGCTGGATAGCAATGCTGATTCTCTGAGCGAGATATGTTCCAGCCCGCCTGTCACGAGAGGCCTCGACTAGAGACGGCGCGAGACCTCTTTAAAAAGATGGTGAGCCTCAGGACCCCAAGGCCCCAGAGTTTCAACCGCAAATGCAGCAAATATGTAACCTGACCCGAGACAGGCATACTTGCGGCGCTTGAGGCACTCCTGCTGAGCAGCAGCGGCGCCGGCCGCCACCGATGTGTCAGGAAGATGGGAAGGAGCCAGTGTATCGACACACGTAGCGTCCCACACTAAGGGCCGACCCATCCTCCATGGCATCAGAGACATACCGTCCGGCCTCCGGCCATCGCCGCGAGCGAGACCGACTGGTTCCAGCACAGCAGGCACGCCGGCGCTGACTAGAGCCCGGCGTATCAAGTCATTTATGGAGGAATGACGTGATATCCGGCCGGCACTGCTGATGCAGGATAGACCATGGTGTCCGGAGTCATTGACAATATCCCCGCAGTGACACCGATGTGGGACAATACATTTAGCGCCTAAACGTAGGCTCGCACACACAATATTATATATATATATATATATATATATATATATATAATATTCAGATAATGTGTCAGATGTTTTCCTTCACCGTAAAACTCGAGGTGTAACTATATAGCTGTACTTGAGTTCAGAAAAACTCAGTACAGTCGGGGTTCGAACTTGCGGTCTTTGTGTCGCAGGCAATTACTCGAACTACTCAGCCACCCCGGCTTTACGACTTGACCCCTTATAGGAAGACGTGAAGTTATATACTAAACAGATAGCTGTAAGGAAATTCGCATGGAATGTCGTGACTTATCCTACAAGATTATCGCCATCTTGTCGACATTTCCCTTTATACAATTTACATACCCCGGACGTGTGAAAACGATCCTCGAGTCCGCATTTCTGAGTCGACTGTCAGTTCAAGAAAGTTTGTCTTACTAAGGAAAACTACATTCGCTATTCCGTTAAAATAACGTATCCGTATGAAGACTGACGCTGCTTAAGTTTTCGGTTTTGATTAGTGTTGAGAATATGAAATGTGACATTAGTATGACTCGTTCTGATTTTGTTCATTAAAAAAACTCTTCTATATAAGTATCAAAATCACAAATAGTTATTTATAAATATATTATACGTCCACATTCATCAGTCTCTTCATACATGCTCGTCGGTTTCGAGTACACTTGACGTTCTCATACTTGAGCGAAAGAGGTATGTAAGTCTAGAGAGAACTGGCGCTCTATATTCTCTACCCCGTTAGGGACTCGGCGTTATGATAATATGTATGTATATATGTATTATACGATTTTTTTAAATTACTTTGATATAATAAAATGTGAAAATTAACAAATGACCGTTATAAGTGCAACGAAAAGACGCCTTTATCGCAAAAGCAATATATTTCAATAGATGCGACCGTGGGTATCGGTAACTATCTGAATTTCAATTTTCTTGTAGAACTTTTCTTTCTACAGAAAAGAGGAAATCAAATAGCTACCGACGTAGGGTTTTTTTCGCTGTTATTTTGCTACGTACAGCTAGTAGTTAGATTAATAACTGTACATAGTTTCAGAACTACGCATTTTTCGAAGTCAGAATTCGAACCTTAAAAATGTGCATTGCATGCTATTCGAACCGCCACGGTAGATAGTTACGTTTTCGTACTTAATTATTTTTGGGCAGCTCAAAAATTGTGTTGCAAAAAAGTTGTTCCTTCAAACGACATTCTGGACGATTAACCACGTACGAACTATTAGCATATGTTACATTCACGTCAACGAACACCGCTGAGCTAGACCAACTCAATACAAGCGATTGAATCACTGTGTTAACGAACTATACATACGGAGGGACAGATCTTTTTTTCGACATCAAACATTTTTTTTTATTCCGTGCCGTGCTGTGAATTCAAAACGATCTATTTGCGCATTTGACGGCTTTTCAGTTATTTGTCGCGTTCGGCTGTTTTTAACTACTGGAAAATTCTACTCGTATAACTTTTTCGCTTTAGAATTTATTGAATTGGATTGTAGGATTTAACTTATGTTGTTAGTAAGTGGAGCTAGTGCACTATTGGTGGATTAAGTTGGCACCTGTCAAGATGCAGGTCAAGAAAGTCAATTTGCAAACGCAATTGCTGTAATGAACTGAGTTTTAGTGAACCCAAAATCATACGATTTATCGTCCAAAGAAACTAACTGAATGTTTTAGAAGAATTTCATAAACCTTTGTGAAATTTCGAAGACGGCTATGAAAACGGCCATCTGTCACGCTAGCATAATATTTTTCTTGGGAGTACTAAGTAGTAGTAGTAGTTATCATCATCATCATATCATCACCCCGAGTCCCTAACGGGGGTAGGCAGAGAGTATAGAGCGCCAGTTCTATCTATACTTAAATACCTCTTTCGCTTCATCCTCATTCATCAGTCTCTTCATACATGTACTAGTTATCATTATTCAAAAACAAATTAATCACACATGATAGTTGGTCAATTTGAATAACAAGTGTTACATTACAAATTAGAGAAAAATGTATATCACAGCTCGTGTATGTATCAATTTTTTTTATCGAACTATGCTCTGGTTAATACAGGAAGATCAAATACAAATTACTCATACAATGTCAAACTCGTTTGTAGTGTTAAAATTTATCAACTTAATTCATCTCTTGTTTCATATTCAAATAAGCTGAAACCTACTGTGTTAATTAAAATTGGGCAAACTACCAATTTTAATCAAATCATATAAAGTAATTGATTGTTGTTAGATATATATTTCTTAACGCCTTTTCACAAGGGTCCCCCAAGAATTAGGCTGAGCTATGTAGTTATATACTCTTTTCGCTGGAGATACATTTTTGTGCAACTAGAAAAATTGCGAGTCCATTGCCGTTTCTCAAGCAAGACTATAATTTTTTAAATATATAGTCTTCCTTGCATATTTAAATACATTTTTAAATTCCTTTCAAAAGTATACTTCGAGAAGAAACCCTTTTTCTCGTTTTTTCTCCACCATTACGCTCTTGGTTTGAATAACTTTTTATTGCGTTTAAATATTTAAGAAACTATCGAAATCAAACCTAATAAACCCATCAACTAGTATTTTAGTTGGCTGTTTAGAAGTATCCATCTGCTATTGACTTCTCTCCAGTTGGTTAATATAAATGCCAATAGTTTTGGTCAATGTTCGGCTGACGACATAACGGTCCTCCAGGACGCCCGACAAAAACATACCAACACTACACACAACCGACCACTGTTCCGTCCTCGCCGGCGAGGCTCGACGCGAATAAGCCGTAATGTTCCCCCCTGACCTCCGCCGCAAACGCCGGCCCGCGCCGAGCCAGACGCGTAAATCCCGCCCCCAAATAATATTTAAATAAAATGACCAGTACAGCCCAGCTCCCTTGCTCGCGATCCAGCAACGCCCTAAGCCGAGGTTCGTACCCCACAGGGGGTGCCCTTAGCTGTGTTGCTTAAAAATAAAGTGCCTGGCTGGAGGCCTAGGTCTCGCCATTGACCGGTTAAGTAGCAAAAGTTCCCGGAACTCACGCTACGAGAGAAAATACACTAAAAAAAAAAAAAAAAATCTATGTTCGGCGATCGTATACCGGAAGTTTTAGTGTCACTTCAGTAAGTTAGCTATTCGACTGTTGGCACGACTAATATCTAAGACAGACTCATGGGAAATCCGTACATTTTTACCTGCAATGTATACGAATGCTGTATGTATGTATTAAATGGATAAAGCAAAAGTACTGTGTAAGTCTAGAGAGAACAGGCATTCTAATCTCTCTGACTATCCCGCCTATAATTATCATCTCGCTAAGCCGCCAAGTTGGCAACTTGGCGAGATGATGATTATAAATGTGTAAAAAAATTTCACATAAAATATACATACCTAATTGCTACGTAGGTTGAAGTGATTTGTGATACGCTCGTTACTTCGCCAGCGGTACATTATAAATGGCATAATTTTCCGCAACCTAAAACCATATTTTCTCACCTAAGTTGACAAACCCTTCATAAACGAGTCTAGTTTCACGCGCGGCCTCTCACGTCACGCAGTTTTATGTTCCCGTTTCGTGTGTAAAAGGCACTATGTTTGCGTCACTAGTCAATTCGTCCTGCTCTATAACCGAAAGCCCTAACCCTATTTTTAAATATTTACAAGGGTGGTCTGAAAAGTTTCCGACCTCAGCATGAAAATAGCAACAGTCATAGAAAAAAGCTAGTGAATTTTATTGTTTATCTGTTGACATATGCTCAGCAAAAAGTCAGCCATTTTGGACGCGCAGTTTCTATGTAATAGTCGTTTGAGTGAGTTGATGTGAGTATTTTTATGAAAATGGACGAAATCGAGTATCGAGCTGTCATTAAATATTTGTTTTTGAAAGGCAATACGCCTATACAAATCAAAGATGAGTTGGGTTCTGTGTATGGGGACTGCACCATAATTTACCACCGTAAAATTTTGGGCAGCTGAATTTAAACGTGGCCGTAAGAGCTTGGGAGACGATGAACGTTCGGGACCTCCAAAAACTGCAACTACCGACAAAAACGTCGCCAAAGTTCACCAAATGGTGCTAGCCGACCGGCGAATTAAAGTGAGAAATATAGCAGAGGCTATGAACATATCAAAAAAACGTGTTGGTCACATTTTAAATCAAAATTTAGACATGAGGAAGCTGTCCGCGCTTTGGGTGCCGCGATTGCTCACGTTAGACCAAAAACGTGTTCGAACGAACATTTCCAGCGCACTATTGACGCAGCTTAGGCGCAATAAATCTGAGTTTTGGCGCCGATTAGTTACAGTAGATGAAACTTGGATACATCATTCTACGCCTGAAACAAAAATACAGTCCAAACAGTGGACTGCCAAGGGGGAACCGGCTCCAAAAAAAGCTTAAACTGTTTTTTCAGCTGGGAAAGTCATGGCGACTGTTTTTTGGGATAGCCGTGGAGTTATTTTAATTGATTACCTTCCAAAAGGTAAAACCATAACAGGAGCATACTACGCATCATTACTTAACCAGCTCAAGGCAGAACTTGATGTAAAACGGCCACATTTGCAAAAAAAGAAAATCCTCTTTCACCAAGACAACGCACCGTCTCACACCTCAGCGGTTGCCATGGCGAAACTCCACGAGCTGCGATTTGAACTGCTTGACCAACCGCCTTACTCACCAGATCTAGCCCCAAGCGACTTCTTTTTGCTCCCACATCTCAAAATTGCGCTCGGAGGACAGAGATTTTCGTCAAATGAAGAGGCAATCACCTTCGTGAATAATCACTTTGCAGAGAAAAACGCCGAGTACTATTTGAACGGGTTACAGAGATGGGAGCATCGCTGGGAGAAGTGTGTAGAGCTACAAGGAGACTATGTTGAAAAATAAAAATAATAGTTCTGAAAATAATCTTTTATCTTTGTTAGGTCGGAAACTTTTATATTTCGTTTAACTCTTAAGAGAGATTGATAACTGCTATATATATTGACGTTGTCTGCAAAAATATTAAAACAAATATACACTAACCACAGCGTCTGAGTGAAATAGCAGATGAATATCGCATTCCAACTGCCTGAATAAATAGATCGAACAATAACGGATGGAAATACCAAACCGTACTATTGATATACCAACATTTTGTAACTACTGAAAAGTGTTGAAAGCTAAAAGAGTACCAGTTCGGGCTTAATATATGTTTTTATGGATCTTGTTTGTATATTATGATTTAAATTTAAGTTCCTAAAGTTAAATGCTAACTCGAAAATAAGTATCGTCCCAATCTAGACGACAATATTTAGCAAACGACGCGTTGGCCCGATAAACTATAAGACAAATGATCTTTCCTTCGCGCAAAAGGAGGAAAATGTCTACTGCTTGAAAGATCAAGCAAAGTACTCCAAATTGTAGAGATAAGTTCCTTCAGCGATAGGCTTAGACAAAGTGACTGACGGCGAGCCTCTAGACTCTAGATAGGAAGAGAAAAATCAACGCCCATTTGTCGAACGGAAGTGGAACAATCGCTTAGAGTTTGTACGAAGATAATTTACGACGAACGCTGCACTTCTAATGCTCTGCTTCTGCTCTGCTCCATAAAATTAAGTTTGGATAAGTTTCGATTGAAAAATAATATCTAGGTAGTGCCAACTCAATGTATATGAACTTAATTGCTTTCGTTATTTTAAGTGTATGTATGATGGTAGGCAATGGTGTTATAAAGCCCACATGGTGCGGGACATAAAATACGCTGCCCCTCCATATGCCGTCTTTGACTTTTTATCGTGATGGGTACAGGTTGCCTCACTGTGCTTTACATTTCAGTTAAACTTGTTGTAAAGACCTCAGTACTTAAGTTATTATAAAGAATTAGTACACTCGACCGGGTATTGAACCTGTCCTCATACGATTGTAACGCATCTTTTAAATGACCCTTTATCATAGCGTAATGATCTCCAAAAAAATGTCTACTGTCACTATATTTTCGTTACAAATTCATTTAAGTGCGAATATTACAGTCTTTCAAACATGCTATCATGTAAATACGTCTGCGTCTGTAAATTTCTCCTCAGGGAAAATATACCCCTTATTTTCAATAACAGGTTGGTTACAAAATGAGAATTTTAGTAAATAAATTAATTCATAGTGTAGAAGATAAACAACTAATCTTTAAAACGCCGTAGATACTTTCGTGGTATACGATTTGATGTCATTATTGGAAAAGTGATAAAACGCGAATTGATTGCATGTACGGAAAATTTATTTGAAATAAAACATTGCGCCTTATAGCCCGCTTTAAGATTCTCAAGTGCTTACATTTTAATTTAAAGTAACAAGTGTTCTAATTTTAAAAATTCTCACCTTATAGACAAAGTTGCAATACTGCATCAGAAAGAATTAAGTCAGCCATAGACGCAATTCGCAAACTGTTCAGAAATCATAAATAGGTACAATTCCATTCAAAACTTGCTCCATTTAATGAATGGGCAGTAACACTTAGTAGCACTCGCTAAAAAAACAATACACTCAAGTATAAAGGATTCCAAAACAAAGTAACGCGAACTCACTTCGACTTTTGTTCACTTGACAAACTTTTAAAAGTTTGAACTTGTTTTGTTTATTTATTCACAGGGACAGGGGTGAGAATAGGTGCGAAATTGTTTACAAAAGGTATACGAGAACTAGACGACGTGAGTTCAGGGGACGTGTATCCGTCGTGTTAGTAGGGATACCACTGCGAAGTCAGGCACGCACCGCGCCTGCGTTGGCTTGCGCCACCGACTTGTTCTGCACTCCTGATACATTTCTGCTTCAATTAATTCCAGCTCTATACTCAATTATACCAACGTGTGTTGCTCTCTGGTAGCACTTAAGCAATTCCCGGGTAGGTGGAAAATTTGAATTGAACGATAAATATTTTCCCGGCTTTACCTGATAATCCTTGAAAGAGACTTTTTTGGTATATATACAAACACATAAAGTGTACAATTATTGTTATAGAACATGTGTATTAACAATAAAAGGTTGACAATGAAACAAAAAAACAATGAAAGACTGACACAAAGAACTTACACAGTAAGCAAATATCGACAAAGATGTGATTGATATCTTGAAACTTAAATAAGTTTCAGTTTAACATAAAAGCCGCGATAGCCAAGTGTTATGTTCAGCGTATGGGTTCTAACCTCGGTGGTCTATACTAACATAAAACATTTAGCTTTATGGCGAAGAAAATATTCTTATGGAAACCTGCATACGGAGAGTAATTAAGACACACGTTTGGGAATAACATTTAAAACGTATTAAATGCCGTACTTGGAACATTGACGGGTACATATATTTAAAGTGCCGATGTGACAGATGTTGTGTCCATTATCATATCTCAAGAACTCGAATATATACATAGGTCTTTTAATTTCTTCCCAAACGTTTGCAGGTTTCTCTCGATGATTTTCTTCTTTATAGAGATCAAGTTCAGACAACAACTCGAAGCTAGCAATCTTTGCGTTGTAGATAGTTTCACCCATGCCTAATTAGTGTTAGTAAAAAAAAACATTGATCACATTAAATAGCGCATGACTATTATTATACTGCTAATTTTCACTTCTACTATTTTTGACATTAAAATCTATTTATCCCGTGGCTTAATCAGCGGTTTAACTGATGAGTTTCTTGGTAAACACTCGTTAACCCCTATTTAACCCGAATCACGACCAGCCTAGCACAAGTTGTGAATGCAAATTCGCTAACTGCGGCTCGAATTGGCCCAATATGTGTTCACGCGTGATACAAAATACTGCCATTATGTTTATTGCGTCCGGTATATTTGCTCAAACAGAGGGATGATTAAACATTTATTTATCTTCTCTGCGCCTCTTATCAATCAATCAACAGGCATTTCATCAACCGCATCGAAGTCATATACATAGGCTTCAAAGTGAAGGATGGCTTCTCTTTTTATAGCAATAAGGTGGCAAGCAAGGATGATCTAATGATGGTGAGCGGCTACCACTACCTGGAAGCTTGCAACACCAACTGCTATTGGTATCACTGCGGGTGGTACCGCACGTTCCCGATCCTGCAAAAATCTCGTGGCATCTTTCCCCTCCCTCCCAATCCAACAAGTTGCAAACTCAAAATATTTAATCCAGTAGGAACTGGATATAATTTTATTTATACCTATTATTTATAACCGGCAAGGCAAACTTACACATTATTATGTCGTTGTATTTCTTATCAGAAATTTTCAGGTACTTGAAGCTCTGAGATGAATAAAGGAAAACCTAAATTTGAACAAAAACGCCGTTTGAACCAACATAACCATAGCCGTACATCTAGTACGAGACGTGACTAGCAACCCAAAATCTAAGAAATTCTACATTATAGCTGCGACTTCATATAAAATAAAATTCTCGTGTAGGTACAGATTGGAACGGGAGTATAGATTATGCATAAATATTTATATCCTGCAAAAACGACATAGGACAAAAACTATTCCGATCCAGTATAAAATATGTCCAGCCAACTTTTGCTATGAATTGAGTCCTTCCCGATTGAGCGGGCCATGACAAAAAGTTATAAATACATACGAACCCTAAAATCATGACTGGATGGTCAAACCGGGGCGTTACGGTCCGTTTGTTCTTGATATATCCGATTTTTTCTTCTTTTCTATTATAAAAGATCAAAGCTCATCACGTTGCCTATATTGAGATTTCACATATGTCTTTGGCAATTTGAGGCTATTTTGGTAAATATGTTTCGTTGTAAATGGGTTAGATCAATCGAGGTCTTCTGAATTATCGTGCGCCAAAGGATGCCAGGGTGAATTGTTAAGGCTTTGATATGCAAGAAATTAATGTATATATATATATTACTTCCTTACTAATTCCTTTAAAATCTGGTGACACACAATCATACGGCTTGGTAAACGGTTAATGTAACTATTAGGCGCTGGCAATAAGCGGTGTAATACTGGTAGCGGTTATTCTAGCAGCGTAAAGAATAAACGGATTACCTTTCCAATACAGTCATGCTTGTGGAGGATTTTAGAAAATACTCACCGCAAGAATACAACACTACCCGAAAGCAGTGCCTTTCGATTACGGAGTTCTGCAGGGTGGAGGTACCGGTCCAGCTAAGCTATTCAAATTTTGAACGCAAAAGCATACATATATTTAAAATATTCCAATATTATTTTGTTTTATTATTGTCTTTTAGTTTTCTGGGACATATATTTTTATCCAAAGGTCGTCCCCCTACTAAGCTGCGTACACTGCAACATTACACTTATCTCATCACTCCTGCATCTAATGCTCACCAGTAATACTCAATATACATATTAGTGATGTAACGAATGCTGGATTTTTCACATTCGCGAATGCGAATGCGATTGCGAATATTTATCTTTAACATTCGCGAATACGAATGCGAATGCGAATATTTTAAAATTTCAAAAAAACCGCGCATAAAATGTTTGACAGGTTTGACGTTTCGTGTCGACCATGTTTAAATTGAACTAAAAACTACTAACTAATAACCCAAAAACTATTACCGAAATAAAAAGCACAAACAGTTCGCGGTGCCATATTGCCGAACAGTGGCGCACGCCCAGTCTCCGATCCCGAGGTCACTGACAGCACTCAATGCCCTCCTGGACTCAAGTGTAAATCCTGAATGTGATGTGCTGGCAGGTGAATGGAAGGTGATTTTGAATGAGTGTCTGGCATACGCAGAAAGAAGGCCATCTTCTTCTCGGTAATACATTTATATTAACCTTATTTATTATTACTCATATGTATTTTTTTTCAACTTATACCTTCTCATTAGCGTTAATAAATAAATAAATAGCCGAGCCCATATTGGTTAATTGAATGAATTTAGTCACAGAAAGTTCATTCTAAAAGATTTGTTTTATTTTGTTTTGAGGTTAGTTTTATGTTATTTGTCAAATTTAACTGATATTTAAGGGACCAAGTGGCATAAAAACATGAGTAAAGCACACATCAAAATTTAATATACTACTAAATGAATGCAAACCTTACATAGTTGTAACAAGGCTGATTAATTTTAGATTTGATAAGATCTCTGAAGTTCTTTTTTCATAAATGAGGCTTTAATTTAGAATGTAGAAGTATTTTTTAATATAAATATCTAAGTGTTATCTATTGTAATATTATTTCATATGCATGCATATAATAATTTCCTTTTTGATTATTAAAAACATTCGCTAAATATTCGCATAATTTTTGCGAATGCGAATACGAATGCGAATATTGAAGAATACGCGAATATTCGCGAATGCGAATGCGAATGCGAATATCCGTTACATCACTAATACATATCTAAGAAACTAACATATTATTCGTCTTAAACCAAGCTTTCCAGTACACTCTGCATTCTTCCCATTGCCAGTTCGATTGGGTGAGGACGATGGACTGAGACACTTTTTAGTTCTGTTAAGGGTATCCTTATTTCGGTTATGATCTTGCCTAAAAAAAGTCTATTATACCTCATTCCATACTTCGTTGTGTCATTCATACTTACGGGAGCTCCATAATGAAACGTGGTCTACGTTAATGAGTCCGAGACAAACAAAACAAACTCACCGTACAAACGTTTGTTACCACCGGGAAACAAACCCGCAATCATTATCAAATAACGTTGAGCGACCAACGTGCACAATGTCACGTAATCTTTCACAGTTTATATTTAACAAACTGTTGGCAAAGGATCGAAATGTAAATTTAGGGAAATTGTATCTCGGGAAAGGGTTTTGTTAACAAAATGAAAGGTCTTTAAAACTGAGTTGATATTGTGCTTTTAATAAGCACGGATATTTATGATCGATCCAGTGACGCAATGAAATGCTTACATTGAGAAGAGAGGCTTTGAAATCCTACTTGGATGCCCACTTCTATCTACAACCACCAGACCTCAGCCAAATCAAAACGGTCTCGCACTGAACGGTTTCAAGGGAGCTACGCGAACGCTTGGGTTGTGGAATGAATTTTTACTCAAGAGTACAGCATGGAGTTCTTCAAGAAGGACGTGAAAGATTCCTGCAGGGTCGGCAGCGATCAAGCGGAACCCTTGGTTTTGCCAGCGTCTATAGGCAATGGTAACCACTTACCGTCAGGCGGACCTCGAGCTTGCTTTGCGACCTTTGTTGTAAAAATAAAAACAGCAACATTAATGCAGTCAAAAGTCACCTTAGTAAAATTCAGAAAAAACGTGCATTGACGATGAAGATCGAGGCTCGTAGATAAAATTTGCAAATGATAAAGTTAATGAATTCAAAAGAAATTTCCAATTTTAAGTCCGGCTGGAAAATTACTCCACGTTAATTTATTATTTATTTAAATTACAAAAAAGAACAGCAAATTAGATTTCACCAAGTCAACACATTTCAAGGATTCTCGATTTAATACCAGTCTACGAATTAGTATTCTTTAGTTGCTTACACTTCACGCCTTCTGACAAAGGGGTAGGCAAAACAGGTACGTGTCGTTACATAACAACACCCACCATTCGCTGGAGGAATATTTAGATGATAACGTGGCAGATGTCCATCGCTGTTACTCAAGCACAATTATATATCAGTTTTGTTATCGTTTGTTTGTCATACAGGATGTGATATTATTTTAATGCAGACACATTTTTAAGGATTCTTTGGTAGATAGATTCACGCCAAAGACTTTGACATGATTATAAGCCGGATTAAACTGCACTTTGTGTAGGTACTGTAATTGCACCAATTTGGCCTCAGATATTAAGGGTTCACGTGACAAAGTGTCTTTCATCGTCTCTCAAGCAAGGCTACCTTTGAATTCTTTGAATCTTTGAATATATACATACATATCATCACGCCGAGTCCCCAACGGGATAGGCAGAGAGTACATAGATATGTACTCTCTGTGTATGTATTTAAGTTTTCAAAGATTTGAAAACTTAAAAAGAACAAAAAGGGAGAAAATTCTAAAAAGCATTAAACTTTCAGATTTTAATGGCAATCGAAGTCCATTCAATTCTTACGCTTCCGTTAACTGAAGGCTTTATTTTTAAGACATCCTTAAATACTTTTATAGATACCTTTCTTCTTTCTTCATTCTTCAACTTCATTTTTTAAACTTTATTTCTTTATTATGTACTTTATTTAAACTTTATTTCAGACATATTTTAGTCGCATTCTCAATTTTTGTTTGCTCTCAAATAATATAACAAAAAAAGCTCTTCAGCGACCTCTTTTTACTTTAATCGGTTAATGATAAAATATACAAATATACTTCAATTTACTAAACACCCGGCTCGTTACTAAAGTTAATTGAACTTGCTCGTGAAATTGCGTCGCGAAATAGCTGAAACGAAATTAATACTTACAAATTTAAATCAAAATTTGCCAAGAAGTAACCTAGCAAAATAAATATCTAGATTTTCTAATAAAGTACGTTATAAAGGCCCGTTCACATGCTCAGTTAGCGAAAGACAAAGGCTTTACAATTTTGAAAATAAGAATCTAACATGGTGAAAGCTGATGACTGCAATTTTGAAGTTTGTTGAATTAACAATTCTAACCAAGAACAAAAATAACTTAAATTATGAAGGCTTAGTACAACTAAATTAATAAAAGAAGAATATTATTTTCTTGGAAACTTCATCATCATCATCATCATCATCATCATATGATCAGACTGAGTGCCTAACGGGGTAGGCACAGAGTATGCAGCGCCAGTTCTCTCTACACTTACATACTTCTAGGTAATATACATTTGTCTGTATATTGACTATATACGCAGTTGTCGTGTAGTAATATTGTAAATAACTGAATTTTCTTTGTAATAATACAATAAGCACTTTAGGATTTCATTAACAACTCTTAGGTAAAAGTTCTCGCAATTATCCAAATTTCCGCTAATACAGTTGGCGAATTCAATTCTTGGTGTTCGAGACTATTCGTTCCGCTGTTGGCGCCAGTTTTGTTTCCCTTCCACTGGGTAACATTTATACTGAACTAACTTTCCACAGAACCAAATGAGAAACACCAGACCCACCAATTCAGCCTTTTTTATGCTTTATGTATTGGAAATCTTAGGAGATGCTTATGTACAAATACCTTGAGAAATACATTATATTACTACTAAAAAGTGGTCAACAAAAGGAACCCACCTTATGGTAAGTGGTCAGCTCACCTGCTCTCAATTCCGTGAACAAATAAGTATGTAATGAGAATAATATTTGTTTTTACTGCAACTGCACGATCGGTTAAATAAAATTACTCATTTATTAATTCATACCAAATTTTCACTTCATTTTCATAATATCATCAACATCATTGAGGAAAAACTACTTCTGCATATCTCACTCCCTCTGAACATGACTAATAGAGTCGACTTTATGTAAGCCAACGCTTTAATTGATTATCAAAACCGTTTGAGAAGTCTCTTTATCTTCAGGTGCAATATTTCAAATTTTAGAATGTCCATACTGACCTAGTGGTTCAATTAGTAGCCTGAAACAAAAATAATGCAAGTTCAGATCCCGACCGTACCAATAAGTGTTTACTCGAATATAATCATCATACATATCATAACGCTGAGTACCTCACGTTACGGGGTAGGTAGAAAGTGTAGGGCGACAGTTCTCTCTGGACTTACATTCCCAAATATATCTCCGGCAGAAAGAGGGCAGTGTTACTACACAATAATCTCTACCTACACCTTCGAGGACCGTTGTAAGAAGGCGTGATAATATGGAGTAGAACCCGAAGAGTTAGTACCTGCAGAGGTTAATTCAATTCGCTATCTAGATTCAAAATCGTAGAGTTTTAGCAACCAATTGTATTTGACACAAAGTTAGCGGAATTTAACAAAGAAACTGGTATGCACCATTTTATACGCAAAGGACGTCGTACGAAACACTAGGCTTAATTTGGGCCCCCATAAAAAGTTATCTGTAAGCTTAATTGACAATGAAACAAAGAACAGGTTAATTTGTAGACTAAAGTTCTTCCCTTTAATTTTAGCTACACTTTGCCTTTCCAAAGAAATTATAAAACTCACAGTACCTACAAAGGAAACTTAGTGTGAATTCTCGCGATATAATTTTGTTTGTCTCTTAGTTAGGAGTTATGTCTTGTCCCGCTATGCAGATGTCTTTTACTTTGTAATTAATATTCAGAATTCTTCTTAAAATACCTGAGGGAAGTAAAAAAGTTTAAAATATACATCTCATCAGAAAATTCGAAAAACCTTGCAAGTTTATGTTTTGTAAGAATAATCACCTACTATTCACTATTAAACGACATTTGACATATATTCCTAAATATACACATTTTTCTGATAATCCTTACTAAACATAAACTTGCAAGGTGTTTCGATTTTTCTGGTGAGAAATGTATTTAATTACTAAAGTGAGACGGAAATGCAACCACCTATTGCCTTGAATCTAAGAAAAACATAGGACATTATAATTAGTGTACATTTTCGTTAATACTATTGCTATTATAGAATTAAGCCGTGGTGGCCGAGTGGTTCGAGCAGTTGCCTGCGACGCAAAGGTCGCAAGTTCGAATCCCGACTGTATCAATGAGTTTTTCTGAACTTAAGTACAGTGATTAGTCACACCACGAGCTTTACGGTGAAGGAAAACATCGTGAGGAAACCTGCATACGTCTGAGAAGAAATTCAAAGGCGTATGTATAGTCGTGCTTGAGTAACGGCGATGGACTCGCCATCTGTCACGTTGGCACCTAATATACCTCTGGCGGAAAGTGGGTGTGTGGGTATTACCCATACACCTCTGCCTACCCCTTCGGGGACCCTTGTGGGAAGGCGTGAGGATATTATTTATTATAGAATAGAACAATTATGACATAGGAACACATCCCTCCAATGCTGAATGGAGTATGACTTTTGTATATAGAGTAATGAGATGTTAGCTGCATGCGGGACTTCTATGCGCTCTCATCTCTCATTATTTGCCGAGTTCTGTGATGTGGTTTCAGCGCATGAACATAGTGCAAGTGGAAGGAAGGCTAATGAATAAAATTATGAACAAATTTGTTTGACATGAGTCTGAAGTATCTCTATAAGTGCAGTATAAAGTTTTTAGGAGTTCCGCAGTCTGTACCACCAACATTTCTTTTAGCTAATATACGATGATTTATCACAGCGAGAATTTAAAAGCCATAAATCACGGAGAAGGAAATCATTGTAAGGGAACCTACATATGTATATGTATTTCAGTATGAATTCAACGCGTTGATGATTTTTCCTCCCGAATTCTCGTGACGATCCCCTTAGGGGTAGGCAGGGTATATAGGGGTCGTGAAGCTTTGAGGAGCGGGATCACTCGGCCTCCACGGCTCAACTATTGTATTCGTAGCCATGCTTGAAACCTGGTCCGTTGTCCAACGTCACGTTGACACCTATAAATATCACCTGCTAGTAGTGGGTGCTGTTAAACCTCTTACAAAAACCAAGTATTTCAAATATTTGGAACACCACAGCGTTGGTGTAACGATCCCATTGGACGCAATCTCGTATAAGATAACCGATATGAATGGCAGACTCTTGGCAAACATAATCGTAATACACAAGATCCTTTTGTTTACCCCTCATTGTGTTACTCCTCAATTCGGTATCTCAGGTTATGCCAATTTGTACCTTATAATATTGCCAAAAGGACCATTATTTCTTACCTTGATTGTAACGGATAATATCAACGGGTTTGTTTACGCATTATTAATGTAATGATGTGTACGATTAGGCCTAATGCCTCCGTAACTGTAAAGACGAAGCACATGTAGGGATGCTAAGTATATATAGGTACTACACACCTCTGCCTACCCATTCAGGGACCCATGCGTGTAGATATAACATTTACCTTTAAACAGGTATCTGGAAACCTTGATGCACAATATGACACTAAAAGGACCCGGTAAAAAGTATAGCAGGAGCAGAAAGTTCACAGAGTTGATAGCGCGCAAATGTAACTCCTAGTAAGTCACGTGCTTTTGCCACCGCAGGTCCCTTTCCTTTTCAACGCAAATAATTTCAAGTAACACCATCGAAGCTCCAAAGTTTAAGCTTTGAATAATACATAATGAAACCTCTCAAAAGCAAATGTAAATGTGAAAAAAAATAAAAATATACTTTTTAATGTACATTATTCATTAGCTTCACTTTTCTCGAACCCAAAACTTTGATAAAACGATTCATTACGCAAAGTCTGTTTGAATGAGTGTTTGCAAAGTTTCGACTTCACGTATATAAAGTTGATTTTGTTGGAAAGTATAGGGTACGAATTGATATTGAACACACTCGCGTCAATGTAAGAGTCGTATTGATCTGATGATGTTATCGTTGTTTTAAAGTATACGCGGCTTTGTTCGCTATGAGGACTTGACCGAATAAAATAGGTAATTACAACTTCTTAAAAAAAACAATGACTATTGCACATAGGTAAGTAAATTTGTTTGCAGTTAATAAAACGCGCATTAACCTAACCATGAAATCATGAAAGGTTTATAAAAAAACGATCGCAAGAAGTCAAAGGAACGTCTGTCCATCGCTTTGATAACTAGCTTCTATTAGCAGAGCTGTAAAATTATAAAAATATCTGTATGTACTTAAATTCGTCAAGCTTAAGAGTACTCAAAACTGACGGGCATGTATGAAGAGACTGATGAATGTGGACGAAGCGAAAGAGGTATGTAAGTCTAGAGAGAACTGGCGCTCTATACTCTCTGCCTACCCCGTTAGGTACTCGGCGTGATAATATGATGATGATAAGTAGGTACATACAGTATGTTTCATTGATACACACTGTCAGCATTTAAACCTCTAACCTTGACTTTTTAGGTGGCTTAAATCGCTCAGCCACTTAAATTCGAGTAATATAATAATATCTTTAAATACAAGAATTATTGTAACGGTAAAATGTAACTCTATCTTCTACATAAATCACATCGTCGGTGACATAGACCTTATCGATTGGCTCGCGGTGACCTTAGAGCCGACACGATAGTTATCTGTGGTAAAATTAATGATCACCATTAAGCGCCATAAATTATCTGTGTAAAAGGTAAGAAAGATGATATCCATGAATGTTATTTGACAGTTTAGTGTGAGGTTAGAATACCATATTATTTTGATATCATAATAAAAACTTATTTAAAAAAAATTGTTATTCATTTATTAAGTCTAGAGAGAGCTTGCGCACAATTCTCTCTGTCTACCCCGTTAGTGACGCGGCGTAATGATATGTATGAATGTATTTTATACTTACCATGAAGTGTAAACTAACATTATTGCGCTATTACATATAGCGAATAGCACGTAGATGAAGCGAAAGAAGACTGTAAGTCTAGAGAGAGCTGAGGCTCTTCTCTAACTACCTACTCATTACCGTATACATGTATGAAAGTACAAAAGAATCAGCTTACGGCCCACCAGATGGAAAGCAGTTATCAATAACAAATTCTGTGTTGAGGTTTAACCTAGAGAATTTTATGTAGAATTCTTTAAGAACGAAATCTATCTGTGAAGAGATGTTAGCAGGGTTGTCAACGCATTAGTGGTAGGTACTTATTGCAGGCGTCTATAGTTGGCAGTATCACTTGATACCAGGTTTTAAAATTATCTTAGTTTTTAGGCGCAGGTAATCCTCGCGTATTTTGAGTGCTAGGAGCACCAACCCTATATTAGATGAATTTAGAGACAAAACTACCTTGCTGCTGCTCCATTGCAGTTCCTTATTCAAGTATATTCAACAACATTTCCACACCCATTTTATATATTATTCTCTGTATGGTATATGTCTGATAGACTTCCGTATTTCAACCCAAAACTATTGATACGACATATCACTCGCTTTATATCAGTTTTATTTCCTAAACTATACCACAGACACTAGGGGCCGGAATATATCCAACAATGAAAATCCTATAAAATCCATTTAGTAGTTTTACGTGGATCGTAAATAGGTGGACAAAAATGGTTGTGGGTTTATTTCTATTCTCAAGGATTTAAGGCTCAAGTAGACCCTTGTGGGTCCATTTGATTTGCACAAAATAGCATGCTATTGAATTTCTGATAATAACTGTACCCTCGTACAGTTCGTTCGTAATTTCGTTACGTTCCGTATTAAAAAATTTAAAGATAACGACAACATATTAGCTATATAGCTTATTTAGAATTACCTTAAAATAAAATAACAGTGAGTTAGACCGCAAGTTCCCTCTAGACTTACAGACCTCCTTCGCTTCATCCACATTTATCAAGCTCTTACTCTTACTATACTTACTCGCCGGTTTCAAGTAATCTTGTCGTTCCCATGCTTGATTGTCGGTCGTTTTGATCGAAATAGGAACTTTTTCTCTATTGCGACTTTGAACTTATATGAAACTTTAGTCATAAATAATTTTGCTTAGTATTGATTCAGACATTTGCATAGACGTAAACCATAATATAACGAATAATTTCAACCAATTCCACATTTGAATTTCACATCTCGCATCCAGTCTAACAACAGAGATTACCGTTAGTTGCCCGTCAATTAATTACGACACGAGCATTACGACAGCTTTACTGTCTTACAAACACTACATCTAGGTTCCTCTATTAGCTAGCAATTGCAATCAAAGGCGTTCGTCTCACTGTCACGGCTGAGAATGGAAATTAACACTGTGTTCTGTGCAGAAGTAATTGATGTTATACCTAATTGCTGAAGGGTGATATCGCTATATTAACGTGAGGATGCTGAGAACGTTTCAAGTCAACAAGTATCTTGTTTACATTCCCTCTGTTCACCAAGTTTTCTTTTAATTTATTGCGTGTACCTATAAATATTACTGGTACACTATAGTTTTTCTTTTAATGTATTGCGTGTATATTACTGGTACACAATATAAATTAATACTTACTCACAGAAATCTAGTTACACGCGTGTAAGTGCACAGCGATATAGTTCAGAGACTACTTATTGACGGTTTTTATACTTACATATTTGTTAATTTATATTTGTAGACTTATAAGTCATTCAAATAACACTAAGATGTTAAACAAGCCGAAAAACCAAGATAAATGCATTACCAATAATCTAAAAAACTCTCTGATAACATACTAATAAAAATCGATGTGTTGTCTTAAGAAAACGGCAAGCGATAACCAAAAACCAAAGGAGTTTCCTTCCGCGAACTCTCAGGCTGTGTAATGAACTCCCCGTTGAGGTTTTCCCTGTAGAGTAAAGCATGGAGCTCTTCAAGAAGGGTGTACAAAGATTCCTGCAGAGTCGCCAGCGCGCGAGCATTACCTCTGGTGTTGCAAACGTCCAACCGGCGGTAATCGCTTACCATCAGGCGGACCGCATGCTTCTTTGTCAACTGTGTGATAAAAAAAACTAGTACTTATCTAAAAATCACCCAGGCGTTAATGATTACTTGTCTTTGTCTTGGTCGCCTTTTTCAAGGCAACAACAATCACAATTCTTGTTTCTCGACAATAATATTTGTCCCCTTCTGGGAAAATCCACAGTTTCGTGGTCATTCGGTGGAAACCAAACGGTGCCAACGAAACCGAGTGGGGCGCTGACCCGTTGCGCTCTTAGCCTTGCCCCTTCAGGGTAAGGCTAAAAACGGTTGGGACCAGGTTCACCGGCCTTGGGGTCTACCCTAGTCGCGCCTGGTTATCACCCACCGCCCACCCTACCTATCCCTTACCTCCTATCCTCCGGTGTTAGTTTGGGCACTGTCCACGGACTAGTGCTCTCTACACCGGAACTGTCAGGAACCCGCTGCACAATAAGACTGGCAGCGGGAATACAAGCTTAGGGCTCACACCATAGGCACATTCACCTCCCTGTCTACACCCGACAGGGAGGGTTCAGTACACACCCCCGGGTCAACCCCCCGGGGATCGGTCTCCTAACGTTTAAGTCACCAGTGGTTTCTTTGCGTGTTTCTTCCCCTGGGCGACCGCGCCCCGAAACACGTTTCCCTTGCCGCTTTGCCTTCCCACGTCTGCATCCACCATGTCCACAATAATGGACCCCCAAGCCTCACTGGCTTTCCTCGCGCGGCTCTTAGAAGCCGTGCCCACCCTCCGACGTCAATATGACGAATACACCCGCGATGTAAACGCGGGTACCCCCACTGCCGAGGCGACAGCAGCGCTCGAGAGCGCCATCATAGCCGTAACAAACGAGGCCAACAAGTCTCAAGACTCCCCCTTGTCCCCCGAATCTGTCATTGTGGACTCCGAAATGGAGTCACTGCAATCCGAGTCGTCCGAGGGCTCCTCGGACGAATTTACGCCCGTCACGGGCTCCAAGAAGCGCGCCAGACGCGCTAAAAAGAAGGAGGCTTCAACCTCACCTTCTCCCCCCACTAAAGCCCCCAAGACCGTGCCCGTGCCCTCCGCACAGTCCTCCCCGGTAGCCCCCTCCCCGGCACCCCCCTCCCCCGCCCCCTCGCCTCTCCGGAAGCCGAAGCCCCTCAGGCTAGCCGGCTCTCCCCCGTCCCGCGACCTACGCGGTCTTCCTCGACGAAGGAGCGCTCTTGCCCCCCCGTTTTCGTCCACACTAAGTCCAAGTGGACGGAAATCTCCGGTTGGTGTAAAACCAACCGAATCACCTTCACCCGTGCCACGGCCACAGCCGAAGGCATTAAAGTGCACCTCCCGAATTCGACCGAATTCAGAGCCTTCACGAGGCTCCTGCAGGCCAGAAGTGTGGAATACCACACTTATGATCTGCCGGAGGACCGTTTACTCCGGGTCGTCATCCGCGGCGTCCCACGCGAAATCGATACCGAGTCGATCAAAGATGATCTGAAGGCTCAGAATGTCGCGGTGAAGGAGGTGCACCGCATGCACCGACAAAATGCCGGAGAGGCATTCAACATGGTTCTCGCCATCTGCGAGAACTCCCCCGACGGCAAAGCCGTCTTTAAGATAAAAACCTTATGCCACCTGTCTGGCATAAGGGTTGAAACCCCCCACAAGGGCGGCCCTATAGGGCAGTGTCACAACTGCCAACTATACGGGCACGCTTCGCGTAACTGCAACGCGAAACCCAGGTGCGTCAAGTGCCTGGGCGATCATGGGACGGGCGACTGCTCGCGCCCTAAGGACCGCACACTCGCCGACTCGCCCCCTAGTTGCGTGCTGTGCCGCCAAGAAGGCCACCCGGCCAATTACAGGGGATGCCCCAAAGCCCCCAAACCCAGACCGGTCGTGGTCAAGAGGGCAGCGGCCCGCGAATGGCGTAACGCCCCCCCCGCGCAACCCGCCCCACCCCGACCTTCCCCGTGGAGGGCCCTCCCTCCGAGGGACTTTCCACCCCTCCCACAAGCGTCACCCCCTGTCCCCTCAGCGGCCCCGAGCCCGCAGATTACACCTCTGCCGTCGCTCTCCACATCCCATACGAGCAGGAGTCCCACAAGGCTCAGTGCTCTCGCCACTCCTATTCACGCTTTATACTAGCGACATTCCCCTCCACAGACGAGTTAAAAGCGCTCTATTCGCCGATGATACGGCTATCTACTACAAAGGTAGAACTCCCGAGGGAATTCACGACAACCTCCAATCCGCGGTCACAGCCCTGGGGCGGTGGTTCCGGAAATGGAGAATTGAAGTGAACCCCACCAAAAGCGCAGCCATTCTATTCTGGAAAGGCCTCGAACGCCCACGGGTAGCCCCCATCACCCTCTTCGGCAAACCCATTCCATGGGAAGAAAAAGCCAAATACCTGGGTGTGATCCTCGATCAACGCCTTTCTTTCCGTCACCACGTAAAGGCGGTACGCGCGCGAGCCGCCTTCGCGCTCGGTAGACTTCACAGCATGTTGAATGCGCGAAGTAAACTCTCATTGAAATCCAAGGTGAGGATTTACACGACGTGCATTCGACCAATCATGACATACGCGGGTGTAGTGTTCGCACACACTAGCAAGTCAACACTTAACCCCTTGCAAGTGCTCCAAAGCCGGTTTCTCCGGAGAGCCACAGGTTCCCCGTGGTACATGCGTAATAGTCAACTCCACGTTGACCTCAAAGTCCCCACTATAAAACAGTTTTTGAAAAAACTGTCCAAACGTCATTTCGATTCTGCTGTAAATCACCCCAACCCCCTCGTCGTATCGGCCGCCCGATACACTCCTTCCCTTATCTCGAAGATAAGGCGTCCAAGACACGCCGTCATCGAACCGGATGACGACATAACGGTCCTCCAGGACGCCCGACAAAAACATACCAACACTACACAAAACCGACCACTGTTCCGTCCTCGCCGACGAGGCTCGACGCGAATAAGCCGTAATGTTCCCCCCCGACCCCCGCCGCAAACGCCGGCCCGCGCCGAGCCTGACGCGCAAATCCCGCCCCCAAATAATATTTAAATAAAATTACCAGTCCCGCCCAGCTCCCTTGCTCGCGATCCAGCAACGCCCTAAGCCGAGGTTCGTACCCCACAGGGGGAGCCCATAGCTGTGTTGCTTAGAAATAAAGTGCCTGGCTGGAGGCCTAGGTCTCGCCAGTGACCGGTTAAGTAGCAAAAGTTCCCGGAACTCACGCTACGAGAGACAATACAAAAAAAAAAAAAAAAAGGGCGTTATCTAACCCTACGGGGACCCTTGTGGGAAGGCGTGAGGATATATATATACTTACTACATATGTTGTTATAGGATTCAGCATACATTTTCTCTGTACATTTCAGGCTACCCCTTCGGGAATCTACAAATTTAATCAAATTTTATGCGCGTCAAGCCGTGTGGCACGTCTAGTAAATAATACAAGGACTTTGAGAATTCTTATTTACACCAGTTAAATCTATTAGCACGTTTTATAACTAGGAGAGTATAAGAAAGATTTTACGAGTCACTATACACAATATTTAATTTGAGTAACAGCAAACATTAAATTAAAACTGGGCGTATACTTTCGGCTTACTCAATTACCAAAACTCATCCTTCCAGAAGCGGGAGCAGTCACTCAATTATATGAATCGAGGTTTTGCGTGTTCAATGTTTGACGTTATGAGCTACTTAAATAACTCGACCCTATGCCTGGAATGAGGAAAACGGTAGGATGTCTAAATTGACTATTATGCTTGCGGCAAACAAGGTGAAAATAGAAATAAAGGCGACCTTTTAACTTGGGATACATGTTTAAAGAGATATTCACCGAAATGATACTGAGCTGCGTTAAGTGTGTAGGTTATTGGCTTTTTTACTGTAGGTATTTGTAAGATAGAAAAGATATTATTACTTTTTATAGTTTTCGTACAAGATTATAGGAAGGAACACACGTAAATTAAATCATTGTCATTTTGATGTGTTCCTTCTTCAAATAAAAATACGTGCATACGTCTCAGAAGAAATTTAAGTTATGTTGATAGTTGATTGCTAAGAGAGAAGTAACAAACATTTCGTCGTCTACGTTTAGCATTACATACATTTAAAATCGACTCGGTCTGTATCTAGTGGATTTACAGTTAAGAATCAAACGTAGTAGCAGAAGTAGCAAACGGCCCATCTGATGGCAAGTGACTACCACAATACAGGCATAAGCCGTAATAACTGAAGTACCACTTACGGATTTTCAACCATATATTTCACATAGGGTGGAAATTATCCCCCAAAATTAACGGGCGAAGTGCGGGTTCATCTAACATTTATTACTTGTTTTAACAACTGTTAGCAGCTGTTTTATCACCAGTGATGACAGCTAGCGACATTAAATCTATTGGGACTACAACTATCGTATTACCTGTTTTAATAATAAAACACAAGCATAGAATAGCCGTAATGGTCGAGTCGTTTGAATAGTAGATGATTTTTCTCTGAAGTAAAGCAGTGAGTAAACATAACACAAGATTTACGGTGAATCAACATTGACACAATGTATGGACATATAAAAATAAATCGGAAGCATGTATAGTCATGGACGGACTCACTTATCTGCTACATTGATAGCTAAATATATCACTGGGGTAAAGGTTGGTTACACCTCTGCTTTTGGACTCTTATGGGAAAGCATCAAGATGACTAGTGTCTAGGAGGTGCCACTGCACCTAAACCTAGAGCGATTTAATCGGTCAATTCGCTGCTCGCTCGGCGCACTGACCTGGATATCTACCATGATCGCTCTTATAATGTTTGTTACTAGTTTTTTTTATTTTTAGTTAGTATAGTAGTTTAAGTTATATAGTTAAGTAATACAGTATTGTTATTATTAGCTTGTAATTAAAATGTTAGTATTTTGGCCGTGTGCTGTTAGCTTATATTAAAATTCATACATACATACATATCATCACGCCAAGTCCCTAACGGGGTAGGCAGAGAGTATAGAGCGCCAGTTCTCTCTAGACTTACATACCTCTTTCGCTTCGTCCACATTCATCAGTCTTTTCATACATGCTCGTAGGTTTCGAGTACTCTTAACGTTCTTATCCTTGTTAACGTCCTTGAGAGTCGGATCGATTTGATCCAGGTAGTTGGAACGTGGCCTTCCTCTGCCTCTTCTTGCACACACTTTTGCTTTGTATATCTGTTTCGTCAATCTTTCTTCACTCATCCTTTCTATGTGTCCAAACCAACGTAACATGCCTTTCTTCATCTTTACAATCACGCCCTCATTCACGCCAGTTGACTTGCGAATCTCTTCATTGCGGATTCGATCTAAAATCGTTACTCCGCACATTTTTCTAAGCGATCGCATCTCAACTGCATTCAAGCTATTTTCATACTTCCTCTGACATACAATAAGGTAGGTACCAATATCGCGTTGTGGACAGCAACTCGAGCATTCTTGCTCAGACTTTTACTGCCCATCAACGCCGACATGGCTCCATTCACCTTATTTCCGGCAGTTATCCTTCTTTCAATATCTTTTTCATACTTTCCATCTCGTGTGAACATACTTCCAAGATATACAAATTCATTCACTTGCTCTAGAATTTGCCCATTTACCGATATAGCACACTCGGTCATTTGTTCATCTCTTTCGAATACCAGAACCTTAGTCTTGCCAGCGTTTAGGCGCAGCCCCTTCTTTTCACATTCCTCTTTCATTATGGTAACTAGTGACTACAGTTCGCCCTCTGATGACGCCAGTAAAACCGCGTCATCGGCGTATAATAGGCAGTTGACCACTAAGTTTCCCATTTTCACTCCACATCCGTGCGTTCTTAGTGCTCTCAGGCAGTTATCTAGATATATAATGAACAGCCAGGCAGACATGATACACCCTTGTTTGACCCCCGACTTCACATCAAACCAGGGTGACATCTCACCGTTAACCCTAACGCACGCCTCGCTATCACTATAGAGTGATTTCACGGCATGCAGTAGGGAACTGCTCACTCCATATCCAGGCAACACGTCCCAGAGTTCCTTTCGTACGACTCTATCAAATGCCTTCTCTAAGTCGACGAAAGCGCAGAAAACCCTTTGGTTAATATCCAAAAACTTTTCCGCGATTCCGCGAAGCGAGAAGGTTTGATCCATACATCCTCTTCCTGGTCTAAATCCACCTTGGGATTCCCAGAGAAACCTTTCGGATCGCTCTTGCATTCTTATCGTCAGAATCTTCGTGTACACTTTACTAGCTAAGCTGACCAAGCTGATGGCTCTGTAGTTTGAGCAGTCCAATCGTGATCCCTTTCCTTTATAGAAAGGCACGATGACTGCTCGCCTCCAGTCGTCCGGAACATCACCCTTTTCCCAGCAAAGATTGCATAGCAAATAGATGACGTCCCAGACCGCTGGTCCACCGTACTTGATCATCTCAGCCGTAATCCCATCTATTCCCGTAGCTTTTCCACATTTCAGACTTCTTATCGCTCTTACAATCTCTCCCATACTTATTTTATCCGCTATAGGATCCTCGATAGATTCTGTTGGAGGCAGCTCTATGAGTAGATCAGCGGCATCATCATCATACATATCTTTATAAAATTCACTCCATCGCCTGAGGACGTCTGTTTTGTCAGTAAGTATGTTATTGTCCTTCGAAAAAATCACATTCATCCTACTACTAGCTGTAACACAATTTCTGGATTTCTTAACTTCTCTCCAAAAAAGTTTTGCATTGTGCTTGAAATTATGTGACAGTTTTTCGTCTACAGTCATTTGGAACCTCTCACGCTTCTGAGCTATTATCTCTTTTGTACGATATTTTGCAGGCGGTATTTTTCTTTCATCTTTTCTTTCATACTTTCACTTGAGCTGGGCATAGCCAAAATGTCTTGCCTTGCATCCTTCTTCTTTTTACTGACTGCAGAACAGGGACCCCCAGCGCGGGATCGCCAGCCCGCGAACAGACCTCTTATCCTAGTTATAACTAGGAAGTGGTCCGTTTCCAGGTCAGCTCCCCTATATACCCTGGTGTCCATTACCTGTGTTCTGAGTCGCTTATCTATTAGAAACAGATCTATCATGCTTCGCTCATTTTTCCGTTCCCATGTATACTGATGAATCCTTTTGTGATCGAACATGGTGTTCGCCACAAAAAGGTCTCTCTCTCCATGCATACATCTAATATCAGCTTGCCTGCCTCGTTCACTCTCTTATCACCATACTTGCCGAGTACTGCCGTAATCCTTACGGGCTGTCCCAACCCATCCATTCAGATCACCACAAATAATCAGCTTTTCATTCCCTTCTTTCGCCTCTAGAACATTACTCACACATTCCCAGAACTTATTCAGGTCGCAAGTGTCCGCTGAAGCCACCGGAGCATACACCGCGACTAAAAATAGTCGGGTAAGGCCTATTTTAAAGTGAGCCCAAATAAGTCTGGGGCTCACCGCATCATAACTTATCATACATTCTGCCAAGCGGCTGGATAGTAGAATTCCCACTCCCTGGCAGGCGTGCTCGGTGTTTGCCACTCCTGACCACAGCACTAAGCTCCCGCCCGGGAGCTCGTCTACTCCACTACCCTTCCGCTTGGTTGCTGACAAGCACACAACGTCTAACTCGCTCTCTGTCATAACATCGATCAATTCGTTCATCTTATCAGCCATACCTCCTCTTACATTCCATACACCCATCCTACACTCCACACTCCACTTCCCGCCGTGAGGCACTCCGCGTGATGGGTGGCGGTCCCCATCGCCGCACTGTGCTGTTTTTTTCGCACCAGCGGGGACGGACTGGTGCGCGTCGCCTCGGGGGCACGCCCTAGCAGCCGTCCGGCCAATGCGCATCGAGTGGAATTGCAGCCCTCTGGGCTGGCAGGAATCGCGACGTGCACGCTTCCACTGAGATAAAATTCGATGAATAAAATATATCTCCTCACGCTTTCTCTGCGTAGGCAGAGGTGTATATGTAGTACCCACACACCCACTTTCCGCCAGAGATATATTGTAGGTGCCAACGTGACTGATGGCGAGTCCATCGCCGTAACTCAAGCACGTCTATACATACGCCTTTGAATTGCTTCTCAGTGCTACGTGTGCAGGTTTCCTCTCGATGCTTTCCTTCACCGTAAAGCTCATTATGTGACTAATCACTGTCCTTAAGTTCAGAAAAACTCATTGGTACAGTCGGGATTCCAACTTGCGATCTTTGTGTCGCAGGTACTACTCGAACCACTCGACCACCACGGCTATATATATATATATATATATATATATCTACAAACATCCTGACACATACATAAATAATAATTATCATTACGCCAAGTCCCTAATAATAGACTCGTCTTCCTTCAACCACAGTTAACAGTATAGTTCACGTACGCTTCAACCACATTTGGTGGTTCAACCACACTCTTTATACATGTGTACATGCTTGCCAATTTCGTCAAACCATCCAATTAATGAATGAATGCAAAAATTAGCAGAAGTGCCGAACGTAACGGATTAAGGCTACCCAGCAATGTTACGTCCAGCATGCACATACAACCAAAGGAAATTGCTTTTAACAAGTTTAATTGGACTCAACAAGAAAAAACTTTTGCAATCTGCCTTTGTGGGTAGCTTTAAAGCCCGGATTAAGGAACCTGTAATAAAGCACCGTTGCTTATAAAAGATACATCACTTATTCATATAGTTTGACGCACCTTTTGGGCTTTGCTGGCCGCATAGGTGCCAAGTTAAATGTTACTAAAATATTAATTCTACCCTTTGGGCAGGTGTGAGTTTTAAAATGCTTTATATACACTAATATTTTAAAGAGGCATAGTTTGTTTATTTTTGGAACGCGCTTATCTCAGTACTAACTTATTCGAATTGAAAAATCATCCTTAATAAAATATATCCTCAAGCCTTCCCACAAGGGTCCCCTAAGAGATAGGCAGAGGTGTATAGGTTGTATCCACACAGCCACTTTCCACCAGAGATATTATTTCAGGTCCAAGCACGACTAGACTTTCTTTGCCTTTGAATTTCTTCTCGAGCGTATGCAGTCTTCCTCTCTATGTTTTCCTTCACCAAAAAACTCGTGGTGTGACTAATCAGTGTGCTCACAGAAAAACTCATTGATACAGTTGGAACTCGAACTTACAATGTTTGTGTTGCAGGCAACTACTCGAGACACTCGGCCACCACGGCTCTATGCAAGTAGCCCGTTGTTTTGGGAACTACGATGTCCTCAATAAACGAACTAATTTAAGTAAGCAGGTATATGCATCAAGCAAGTATATGTCATATGTCACTCCCTTATCGGAGACAAGGATCTGTTAGACTAGCATAGATCTGAATATATTCTTACACAAACTAAAATTACATCGCTATTTCTTTAAAACTAATAAATTAAGTTAAACGCTAGATGACTGCACCTCTGGTTATACTTCCGAGTGCTGATCACGATCCAAACTCATTAGTGAGCGGAAACAACTAAGGAAGGATTTCCAGCAGATACTGTCAGAATATGTAGCGCTGATTCCTGGAAGTAGTAACTCTTTCTGCTTTACACCACTGCAGGATGCACTACGCTTTTATGATCACTAGAAATACAACTTTTGAGAATTTTGCTCACCAAAACATTTTTACACTTTAAACAATTTTATAAAACATTTTGTAACATCACAACTTCGCTCATTAATTGTCACGAAGGCCCAGCGTATATATATATACCTATATTCACAGAAAAAAAACGAGATTTAAGAATCATCCTAGAATCACTGTTACGTCTACTCATTAACATTTTTATATATAAATACTTTTATAAGTAAATATAGAGAGAATTGGTGCTCTGACTGCTTACCCCGTAAAGTACGCTTGGCGATATGTATGTATATACATTTTTTTTTTCTAATTATTACTGTACTGAAACAAGTATATATAAAATTAAGAAAGTTAAATAGTGCTTTACCTTTGAATAATAATGTTATGTTAATAACTTAATAACTTATTGTTTCATATATAACGGAAAACAAAGTATTAAATAAATAATTAATAACGTTATATCCGACTCGGGACAAAATAAATAAGTCAAATAAATATTATATAGAAAAGTGACAAGAAGCCGTAAGCTGGCGTCGTTACTTATATTGTGGACTCGTGTAAGCTTGCACCCAGATTAGCTAGGTATCAAGCATGAGTAAATCGCAATCTGGATTCGAGATACGTCACTGCCAATATCCAGCGTAGAACAATAAATAGAAATTTCCGTAAAGAAGATTCTAGTGCACATTACCTTTTGAATGGTTTTTTTTATACTATGAAGTGCTATGAACAACTATGAACGGCTATGGACACATCCACCCTGCAAAATTCTCTTCACCCAATTCTCGAAAAACCCTGAGGTTTCGAGAGAGAGAGGTGAGGTTGAGGAGAAAACGGGAACGTCAAGAGTACTCGAAACCGACGAGCATGTATGAAGAGACTGATGAATGTGGACGAAGCGAAAGAGGTATTTAAGTCTAGAGAGAACTGGCGCTCTTTACTCTCTGCCTTCCCCGTTAGGGACTCGGCATGATGATATTATGTATGTAAGACTAGTGAAAACCTCAGCGACGAGTCCGATACACAACTTGAACGTTCGTGGTATGAAACTTCTCTGAAACTGCACCTGCGAGACCTGTGCAGTTAGTGCCGCATGCTTTGCAGTTGAGCGTTATCTGTCTCACAGGTTGTCTCAGTAGCAAAATGCATGCTTCGAAACCCATCAAATTTGAAGCAACGACGTAGACACCGTATAATTGTTTGCGAATCCAGAATACTCGTGACTATGCACGTTCGTCTGTCAGCGGCCAGCTTTATGGTTAATATGCAAATCTTGCTCCAAGTTCTAAGTAATTGATGTTATATTCAAGCTAACTGGAACAATAACCCCATCAGAATATTGCTGACTAAGTAGACATACCATGTAGTCAGCTATAAGAGTTTTGTATATTGTGAAACTGATGAAACCACCAAGTTTGGAAAAAGTTAAAAGTATTGGAAACTGTCAACTATGTATGAAGCACGTGATGTATGTGGATGAAGCTCTCTCCTTTCCTCGCCTTACCTATAATTATTTAAAATGGTATAATATGCTTTTAGAAACCTTTGAGTTTCAAAATTAATTCTAAGCCAAGCCATTTTTCTTTTCCTTCGAACACCAATATAGAAGGCGAGAGTGTGAGTGTGCGAGAGTGACGGATAGTAAGTTCATGAGTTCCGGTTGCCGGTCCCTGGCATCAAAGCTCACTGTCATTTAAATTTCAAGTGTGGCTTACTCTGTTTTCCTTTACCGTAAAGGACGCGATGTGATAAATCATACATACATATCATCACGCCAAGTCCCTAACGGGGTAGGCAGAGAGTATAGAGCGCCAGTTCTCTCTAGACTTACATACCTCTTTCGCTTCGTCCACATTCATCAGTCTCTTCATACATGCTCGTCGGTTTCGGGTACTCTTAACGTTCCCGTCCTTGAGAGTCCGATCTATTTGATCCAGGTAGTTGGAACGTGGCCTTCCTCTGCCTCTTCTTGCACACACTTTTGCTTTGTATATCTGTTTCGTCAATCTTTCTTCACTCATCCTTTCTATGTGTCCAAACCAACGTAACATGCCTTTCTTCATCTTTACAATCACGCCCTCATTCACGCCAGTTGATTTGCGAATCTCTTCATTGCGGATTCGATCTAATATCGTTACGCCGCACATTTTTCGAAGAGATCGCATCTCGACTGCATTCAAGCTATTTTCATACTTCCTCTGACATACCCAGGATTCGCTGCCATACAATAAGGTAGGTACCAATATCGCGTTGTGGACAGCAACTCGAGCATTCTTGCTCAGACTTTTACTGCCCATCAACGCCGACATGGCTCCATTCACCTTATTTCCGGCAGTTATCCTTCTTTCAATATCTTTTTCATACTTTCCATCTCGTGTGAACATGCTTCCAAGATATACAAATTCATTCACTTGCTCTAGAATTTGCCCATTTACCGATATTGCACACTCGGTCACTTGTTCATCTCTTTCGAATACCAGAACCTTAGTCTTGCCAGCGTTTAGGCGCAGCCCCTTCTTTTCACATTCTTCTTTCATTATGGTAACTAGTATGGTAACTAGTGATAAATCATTCGGGACAATTTCATTGGTTAGGGGCTTGAACTTGAACTAGAACCTTAGGTAATATAAGTCAGCTGACTAATATGAAATTAGTGGTCTAATATGAAATATGTGATCTAATATGAAATTTATAAAAAAAAGGTCTAAAATGAAAACAAAAAAAATACAAATTATTAAATTTATAAAAAAGAGCTTATAATGGATATCGCTCAGGTCTTTCCTGCTCACTGAATAAGTAAATTTGAATACAAAATATGTTGAGATTTCAAAGATGCAAGCTCTAATACACTACAGTTCCTGATGGCAAACCCTTGGCGTTCAGCCAGTTCACACAACTCGCTATTGATTCTTGTTTGCTGTCACGACGCCTTTGTGAGTGGTTTCCTAAATAAAGGTCAACCAAATTTATTGGTAAATGCTTCAATTGTATATATTTAAATAGATTTTTTCCCTACAAACCTACTTTTCGTCGGAGATATATTAAATATGCCAACAGACAGATGGCGATTTTTCCGTTTCATTCGCCGTTTCTCAAGCACAACTATACATACGTATACGATTTTTTTGTCAAACTCAGTTCCGAAAAAATCATTGGTACAGTCAGGATTCGAGCTTGTAATCTTGTGTTGCAAGCAACTACTCTAACAAATCGGTCACCACGATTCTCTCACATAATTATTTATAAACATGTAGATGAAGCCCAAGAGGTCTTTGATTCTAGATAGAACTGACGCTCTACTCTTTCTGCCTACCCAGTGAGGGATTCAGCGTGATGATTATGATAATAATACCCAGTTTATAATGGTAAAGAAAAATGTGATAAAATAGTTAGTTGAACAGTACTGTCAACACCGCATATGCCCAGTGTAAACATAGTATTTCAAAATTTCTTCACAAGCCACGTAGGAGTACTTTGTCAAGCCAGTGTGAGATTAAGTCAACAGCTTAGCCTGAACAAATAGTCACGAACGCAGTGTAGGTACAAAATTCGACTGCAATTGGCCTAAAGCCAGAATTTGGAAGAAAACCTGCATATCGATTATCGCTAAGTTCACCCAAAGGCTAAACATTTGGCAGCCGTAAACAATCCCTGTAATTCGATGTAAAATACATTTTTACGTAAAAAACCTGGTACCTGATGCCTGATGATTTCATACATACCTACATATCATCACGCCGAGTCCCTCACGGCGTAGGAAGAGAGAGTAGAGCGCCAGTACTCTATAGACTTACAGGCCTCTAAGCTTCATCCATATTCAGTTAAATAATATTAATAGCATTAACGGCTCAAGCCATGCAATGAAACACTCCCGGCGTTAAAAGTGTTGCAATTGTTTACAATCACGAAAAGAGTCGCTAAAAACTTTGAAGTTGCATGCACTTAAGTAAAATTTCTTATTTTTTCTTTCCTCGTATTTTAATAGCATTGCAGTCTTAAAAGTTGTTCCGACTTAGTTCCGTTATGTATGAGGTCTGAATACTAAGGCTGGTTTGTTACCTAATATTAAAGCTTTTTCTCCTCAATTTAGCTCTAAAAGCAATTTCATTCTGACCTCCAGTATTTATAATGGATACTTAGAGCAAATTGTGTCATTAGTCTAAAATTAAAGGATCAATGTATTTCGAGGAATTATTTTGTTCCAGACTACTAGTTTCAAAAGATTATGCTGCCCTGAAAAAGATTTTGAGCTAAGCTTTCTAGTTTTCTAGTAAGCTTTCTTTGGTCATAGAATGCCAACAGTGGGAGTGTGGGTACTACCCATAAACATCTGCCTACCCCTTCGAGGACCCTTGTAGAAAGGCGTGAGGGTATATGCTAACAGGTTACTAATGTTTTAAACGAATTAGAGCGATCTTCGATACATTATTTTTCAGTCGCATAACCTATATCTTACTAAGACCGCAATCAAATAGCTAATAGATAATTTATGTAGTATTGTGTAATTGAGATGATAAAATTTTTCAGTATTCGAACATAAAGTATAGGCACAAGATTTGTATTTGAATATATGTTGAGGATAGCAACTACGTCTAACATAAACACGAGTGATGCATACAGCGTCAGTTCGACTGGCAGGATAAACATTATGAAGGAATATTTTCAACTGAAGTTGTGTCTGACGCAAGGCGACAGTATCGCTATCTGTCATATTGGAAACTCTTACTGAACCCTTATGACAAAGTGTGATTTACAATATGATAATGAAAGCATCCAGTTGCTGGAATATAACGGTTTTGTTTAATCCTACTGATATTAAACGAGAAAATAAGAAAGTTTGAAAAGACGCTTGTTCCTCTTCCACGCAAAACTACTAAACGGAATTTGAATGAATTTGCCACGGAGATAGATTATGAGGAAAGGAAAAAAGGTTTTCCTTAATATTTTCCGCATTGTGGTTGATTGAATAGCAACCCATTACCATAGATTAAGTGGGATGGCCATTTCAAAATATTTCTAAACTAGCTGTCCCGCCCAGCTTCGCTCGGGTGAAAAAGTTAAATTGCCCGTAACACGATCGCAGCGCCACCTATTGGGTCCAATTGTAAATCTAAACCATTCTCGAATCTAGCTTAAGACACACAGAAACACACAGAAAGTTTCGCCCGGGTAAAAAGGTAAAATTCTTGAAACTCGATCGCAGCGCCACCTGTCGGGTCCAATTTAATATAGCCTATGTTACTCGGGGATAATGTAGCTTTCCAAAGGTGAAAGAATTTTTGAAATCGGTCCAGTAGTTTCGGAGCCTATTCATTACAAACAAACAAACAAATCTTTCCTCTTTATAATATTAGTATAGATTATACCCACATAACTTCTAGATGATGTAAAATGGGGAAATTTGCGCTTCAATGTGAGTTATGTGCTGCTTCCTCGTCCTTATAATATTCACTACACAGGCAGTGGAACGTATAAAATGTACGCTTTATGGCCTTAATAGAATATACACACGCTACATATTTAGAGCGAAACATGCACGTAATTTTTTTTATGCATCGAAAAAAGTTGCCCGTTATTCCTGTTTACTACTTCAAAGTGACGTTCGTTCTTCAAACCCCAGCCTGACTTTTTCAAAAAAAGTGGCAAACAAGCATACGGCCCACCTGATGGGAAACGGTTACCGTAGCCTATTTACGCTCACGATACCGAAGTATCACTTGCGCGTTGCCACTCTATGTTCGGAGAGTTATAGTGTGTTGGCAGCATAATGGGTTTAATCCCTCTGCTTCCAACACAATGTAACAATCCTCCCCCCTCCCCAAGGAGCTCATTACTGGAAACCTTATTCATCGCGTAGGAACACAACACAAAGAATTGTGTTATTTGGCTACGGACTTCTGTAAGGTGGAGGTCCTGCCCCAGTCGGGCAGCTCCGAATTCGAACGGGAAACCCGTTATGCCCTACCTCTCTTAAAACGGACGACTGACTGACGGAGGTTTAAATAAGGAACATGTTTTTAAGATTTATGGAATTTCCTGATATTTGTCAAAATATTCTGTCCCACAGTGTAAATATTTCTTTTATTGAAATATGATATTTATGAAATTATAAAAAAATGCGTCAACCTAATTTGAGACTTAATTTTGCGCCTAACATAAAATGTAATTTCTATACATTAGAACTAGTGAGGTGGTTTTTTATTTTTAAATGGAACAAAAAAGGATTTGCAGGGTCAAAGCAATGTATAATCGTTTATGACGTAATTCTAGATACCCCTCTAACATAAAAAATTAAATACAATAGAGTGAGGATTATCATTCTTTTTCTAAATAAACTATAAAAGCTTGTAAGTAAAAAATAAAAAAGGTTATGGCGCTCCTGTAGTGGGAACAAAACGCTATTTTATACATACATACTTTCATCTCGTTTCGCGTGATGGAAAAATATCAACGTAGTCTCAAGACGCTTGTAACACCGATGTCAAGCCGATAAGGCTCCTCTCTACAAGCTACTTTAATCGTAAAAGCAAAATGCGTGAAAATATCAGGAACGGCCTTTATAGGCGTGTCTGAGGGCCATGACCTACAGTCGCCTAGTTCGTTTGTTAATCGCTGCATAGTTTATGGCTTCTACAGGTACTTGCTAATAATGTTAGGTTCAGCTTCCTAGAATGCTCGGTAATAATCTGAGCTTAATAAATGTTACTCAATATAATGTAAGTAGTAATATAATACAGTTGTATGTATAGTCGTGCTTGAGTAACGGCGATGGACTCGTCATCCATCATATAGGCACATAGGCTTTCTCTAGAGAACATAAAACGGAATCTTCAAGACGCGATTGATACCTGGTATTGCAAGCGTCCGTAGGCGGCGGTAGCCGCTTACCATCAGGTGGATAGCATGCTTATTTGCCATCTTTGTGAAATAAAAAAAGAGAAAAGGCAACGTTTCGGCACAGGACCGGAAACAGTGGCTCTAGTTAGAGAGGAGGACTATTTCCTGATTTGGGTTCCTGAATGAAGGCTGACGTCATTGATTGAAGTATTTACATATAACATTGTTGGCTTATATTATCACATCCCCTTTGGCGGCACGAATGGCATGGCGTGGGAAAATATGTCAATATTGCGGCTTGACTGCCTGGCACGGTAGCATGCCCCATTCACATAGCAACGTGGAAGTAATTATTATGGCCTTCCGACTAGGGTCTGACGAGTAGAGAAAGGAGTAATAACACCGTCGGTTCGTACGAAAAATAATATTGAGATGCCAGAGTGATATGACTATCGCTGTCTCAAACTCGATGTTTCCCTTCACTGTAAAGCTCAATGTGTAATTTATCTCTAAACAAGTTAAAAAAAACTACCATTGATGTGAGCTATGTGCTGCAACCCGTTGGGATTTGAATATGCTAATTTCACTTTCTATGCGATTACTTATAGTACTAATGAGGCAAATCAACATAGATCTCGTCAGTTAGTAAACAATTACCGTTCTCGTGCGTGTATGGTACATAAAAGTAAGCTTAATAATCGTAATGATATTAGATCCAATCCGCAATGAAGAGATGCGCATCGCAAGATAAATAAAAAAAATACTCAGTATTATTGCATCATGGAGAAAGCTATGTTAACAAAGGTTGACCAATAAGGTACAATTTTGAAATGTTTGAAGGGGCAGCGGAATACGACATTCCAAATACTCAGATCAAATCGATCGGACACTCAAGAATGGGAATGTCAAGAATACACGAAACCGGTGAGTGTGTATGAAGAGACTAATTAATGCAGATGAAGTAAAAGTGGTCTGTAAGTCTATAGATAACTAGTACCCTACTCTCTCTACTTATCCCGTGAGCTACTCGGGCTACACCGATGATATTATAGAAAACGAAGTACCTATAACTGAAAAAGAAAACGATCTTAATCCAGTTTTAATATTAACACACTTTTTGTCCCCTAAAATTTAAGCGATTAAATGTATTTACCCCTAATAATACTTCGCATGATACCTAGTCATAAATCATTAAAGTAACAGTAGTTTAACTGATAGTCATCATAATTAACGGCCTAGGCATTTCGGGCAAATGAAAACACAGGAAATGAAACAATTTATCACTCCTTTCAACACTTATTTTATTAAATATTACAGTTCAAATTCCTTATCGAGTACTAACGTATGATTAGTTAACAGTTTGTGGAACTCCGTGTTGAAATAATCAGCAATCATATTCCATACGTTTATACTGTACCATAGTATAACGCTTAGAGAGAACATTAATCTGAATATAAGGCCTAGCATTGTGGAATTGGCTTGAAATAATATAATACAATTTATAGCAATTTTGTTTTCGTGTTGTATCGATGTAAGCGTAAGCAATCGAATATAATTATAATGTATGAATACGTAGAAATATTTTTAACACAGAAAAATTATAACTCAATGTTTAACGAGCACACCAATAAAATTATTTTTATTACCATACACCAAAAAAATCTTAATATCCAAGCTACAATTTTTTCAAACAAAACTCCAACTTTACTCCGCAAAATGAGCTCAGTAATACGACGAGCGCACTCAATCACTCAATACAGTACGTCCGGTCCATAAATCATATCATAGACGATAGCGAATACAGTTTGCAGGTGTGGGTACACTATAGTTGTCACCATTACTATGCTGTTGGCAATCGCGAAGAGTTTCATCGTCTCTAAACCATCAGTGGAACTGGAAGTGTAAATATCAATAATATAAAACAATATTACAGGTCCGAACTCCGACTGTAATGAATAATGAGAAGAACAATGAGAATTTTCTAAACTCAAGTGATTAATCACATCACTAGCTTAACGGTGAAGGTAAACATTGATAAAACATTTACGTTTCAGAAGAAACTCAAAGACGTATGTATGTATAATCGTCCTACAGAAACGAATCTGTCACCCTGTGTCCGACACAAGGAACGTTTGGTACCTAAATATATCTCTTACGAAAAGAAGGCAAAGGACCTATCCTTTTGGAAGGCGTGTATATATATTAAAAACCTAGTACCGTGTTAGTTTCCAAAAAACTACACAACAGTTGTGTACCATTTTTTCTGTGTGTATTTTTTTTTTATACAACAAGAGTGGCAAACAAGCATACGGCCCACCTGATGGGAAACGGTTACTGCCGTAGCCTATTTACGCTCACGATACCGAAGTATAACTTGCGCGTTGTCACTCTGTGTTCGGAGAGTTATAGTGTGTTGGCAGCATAATGGGTTTAATCCCTCTGCTTCCAACACAATGTAACAATCCTCCCCCCTCCCCAAGGAGCTCATTACTGGAAACCTTATTCACCGCGTAGGAACACAACACAAAAAAAATGTGTTATTTGGCTACGGACTTCTGTAAGGTGGAGGTCCTGCCCCAGTCGGGCAGCTCCGAATTCGAACGGGAAACCCGTTATGCCCTACCTCTCTTGTATAGCTTATACAACTAATAAGATACATATATACAAAACATTACACCTAATCCCTAAAGGGGAAGACAGGTAGAGAGAATAGAGCGCAAGTTGTCTCTAGACTTACTTACCTCTTTCACTAATAAGATATTTATCCTTTAAGCAATCTTGAAATATTATTGCAAAAACACACAAGGCTCAAGTTTTAACCGGTTCCTTTTTTTTATTAGATAAAACGAGCTTTCGAATCCTAAATACTCTGACAATTTTAAAGCACTAGTTGTAAAGCCTAATAAGGTTTATTTTTGCATGCAGTGCTCGTCTTAAGCCGTTACACATTCAGATTAAGAACCATAACGTGTAATAATTGACAACGTATGTATGACAGTATGTAACTGCTGATGAACCAAATAAATAAATACAATTTTGTTTGATTTGCACTTGTTATTATCCAATGAATTCCAGTTGCATGAACACAGTTTGAATATTCACGGTAAGCTTACGCAAGTATTTTACATAATGCCTCTTCAAACGGAAAATGTAAAAGTAATCTCAAATATTTTGTAGGGTGCCCCGAAACCTTTGGAAACAATTTAACGATAAACAATTTCATAACGTACCGCAACCAGCCGCCAAAGCCCTGTTCTTCTTCGTCTAAGGAGTAAATTTTAACCGATTTCTCATCACCTTCAGATTGTTTTGTTTCTCCCTTTACCGTTTTATTATCGACGCCACTGGTGTGTTTGTTTCTCTTCATAATATTTTTCGAATAATTTAACTTCGAACTGAAATTAATACAATTAAGAACTTATTTCCTCACTTAAGGCAATATTTTTAAATAGAAAACAAGCAAACGGTCCGCTTGATGGTAAGTGTAGATAGTATACCCATACAACCACTTATGGCAGTCATATATTTTAGGTGTAACCTGACAGATGGCGAGCCCATCGCTGTTACTCAAGAACCACCATACATATATGTCTCTGTGGTAAATTAATTTCACTATATACCCCAATCGAATAAATTCGTCTTTAAAATTGGCTGAAAACTGACCTAAATGGCCCATACATTGTCAAATAATTATGTGGGAATCGCAAGCCATTTCCAATTCAAAATTGCAAATAAAATATTCCACGACTACATTTATATCACATTAAACTTCAAACATGTTTTGGAAAGCAAAGTTTAAATCCTATTGATGCGGAATCGTTGACTTCCAAGTTAACATAAGTACTGAAGTTATAAATAGCCAGCTTTAAGCCTGTTGATTCCAAATTCAAAAGAACAATCGCGAAGGAGGTTTGAATTCTGGAACCTATTCCACTTCGGAAAGTTTAGCATTGACAAAAAAACATACTTTATTCCGACTAATAATATTTACTTAAAATAATATATCTTCACGCCTTCTCACAAGCAGGGTCTATAGGTCGTACTCACACACCCACTTTCCGCCAGAGTTATAATTTAGGTGCCAACGTGGCATTATTCTGCGAACATAGTACAGCTCTCCGAACAGAGAGTTGCAACACGCAAGTGATACTTCGGTATCGTGAGCGTAAATAGGCTACGATAACCGTTTGCCATTAGGTGGGCCGTATGCTTGTTTGCCACTCTTGTTGTATGTAAAAAAACAGATTTAATCAATACATACGCCTTTGAATTTCTTCAAAATCAAAATCAAAATCTTTTTATTTCACATAGGCCCAGGTGGGCACTTATGAAACGTCGAAAAAGAAGCACTTCTCAGACGTATGCAAGTTTCCTCTCGATGTTTTCTTTCGCCGTAAAGCTCGTGGTGTGACTTATCACCGTATGTCGTGAATATTCACGAACATTACAAATCTACGAGTATAACTCAATCGTAAATGACCTCAACTACAAAACTAATTACGATGAACAAGTGAAGTAAATTCGCTCTCGCAAGATCCTCTAGTTCCTTAGCCAAACAAAACACTAGCTGCGGCACCTGGCGCCCTAATCAAATATTATTTGATTCAATATTACCTGGGTGTAGAAGAAACAAGAACGGCTTACACACTGAAGAGTCAAGTAACGAACCGCACGCGAGTGAGAAACCTCTTCAATGCCGATCGATAGTTACCTGCAAGGCAGGTGAGGCTTGAGAGTAGCGGAGCGGTTATAAACAAAACAAAGTTTCCTTAAAGTTACTTACTACTATACTACTCCTTAATACAGACGTTCTTCCACTATACTTGTAGTTTGACAAACAGTGGACGACTTTTTTTTTATACCACAGGGGTGGCAAACGAACATGCGGTCCACCTGATGGTAAGCGGTTACCGCCGCTTATGGACGCTTACGGACGCTAGCAACACCAGGGGTATCACTCACGCATTGCCGACCCTGCAGGAACATTTTCTTACAGTTTTATATTTTACACATTGAGGCAGAGGAAGTATTACATGTTAAAAGTACATTTACTATTATATTAATTGCCACACTCAATATTGTTTACTAGATATCATTCATAATATAAACATATTATGTTGAACACACCTAGAACTGCAGCTGAGTTATTGTGATAATATGTACGCTATTGTGATAATATGTGTCAGGATTAGATAATCAAAGACAATACACAAATATAAATCCCTACCGCGATGTTAATTAGTTAGCATTTATTGTCACGGTTTGTATATCTTCACTGCTTCCCACGGGGGTAGGCAAAGGGACAACACCTTTGGCCGGCGATATATTTGTCAACGTGACAGATTAGCGAGTGTAAGATTAGCGCCGTTTTTCAAGCACGAATATACATGTAACTCTTCTCAAACGGTTTTTATCGGTGTTTTCAGTAGGTTTTTTTCACTGTAATCTTCGTGGTGTGACTAACCACGATACCACTCAAGTTCGTAAAGTTCGTTAGTAAAGTCAGGTTTGCCTGCTGTTTAAGTTATACTGTTTAGGGTAACCTGCCATCTTAATCTTGCGGACGTCTACTCGAAGCATTGGTAGAGTGTGGACCACTCTCTTTATACTTCTTCACTTCACCTTGGCTCTTCACACATTTCAATCGTGTATTTTTTATTTCCCTACAATAAAACACACTTCTTTAAAAATTCTTATTCTTTGATCAAGATCTTAATTAGATTTACATCACACAGTCCACAACCTTACGCTTCGGTGTCAATAAGTAACACGATATTTATGACAGTAGAATGAATGACTTAAGTATTATAGATATACGCTAGAGATAATAAGATTAGATAAACATTAATTATGTTTACAAACGTTAACAGCTGCAGATGCATGATAGTGAAAGACCTTCAAGGACGGGTACGTGAGTACTCTTCAACTCGAACTCGGTGAGCGTGGATGAAGAGACTGATGAATGTGGATGATGCGAAAGAGTATCTATGTCCAGAGAGAAACTTGCGCATTACTCGTTCTATCTACCCCGTAAGGGACTCGGCGTGATGATATCTATGTGTGTATGTAGTTTTATAATATATATAAAGCTTATATTTCAGCTTTTATTTGTTATTTAAATCTTAACATTATTACGTCATGTTCATAAAGCCTATATCTTGGTCCTACTGTGGATATTAAGAATAGTTTTGAACAATTCTTTGAACTACTATCCGAGCTTGATTTACAATACGTGCCAAGGCTAGTATACAGCTAGTGGCATCTAACCCTGGACCATCGGAATCACCCAGTAGTCTGGCAATCAAACCTCCCGTAATTGACTGCTGAACACGATACCTCTCATTATCAGAAGATAATTGAAACACTGTACTAATGTCGCCTTTATGCTGTTGAGATAGTGCTTAAAACTGTGTGAAAGGTATCTTGTTATAGTGACTGCTGTGCTGTCAAATGGTCTGCGTTTGACATACTTCGTTTGTCTGTTATCCAATTAGAGTACGTTCTAAGTATTGATCTATCAATTTTCAAACTTCTCTGGCTTCTGTGTGTAAAGAAAATAATAATAATATCTTCACGCGTGTCCATAAGTCTCCCCGAAGGGGTAGGCAGAGGTAATACAACAGCGTTTTCTTGGCTGAAATATATTGAGGTGTCATCGTTATAGAGGACGAGTCCATCGCCTTTTCTCAAGTACTATACATATATGTTAGTTTGTTCTCGTAATTATATATGTTTTCCCTCAATGTTTTCCTTCAGCGTGAATCTCGTTGTGTGAATAATCAGTGAAATTGCAATTTTTGCGTTACAGGTGACTAATCAAATCAGTTGGCCATCACGATGCCTTAATATTTTTCTTTGTGAAGGTACCTACGTCATATTTTGTACGTCATCAAATTAATGCTTTCTTAAGAAGACCCGAAAAAAATGTATCTTCGTCCCTTGTGGGAAAGCGTGAAGGAAGATATATCACCATTAATTGCCATCAGAAGATAATATAGACAAAAGAAAACTTTAATGCATCCCACCCAGGGAATGGTTTACGAGGACCAAGTGTAAAGGTTGACGTCTTAAAGGAATTTGCATAATACACCTTTTTAAGTGTAGGTATTTCATTCTTGAAAAACCAAATTATTGAATTGAACCTGATATCATGATTTTGCAAGCGATTAATTAAATGAAACCAAAAAATTAAACCACTCCACCACTACAGCTCCTAGTAAATCAATTTATCTAATATTGATGTTTAAAAGTGTTATTTCGAAATGTATCCATCTCCTTTAAATTTCCCCTTTTCACGGGAGTCTGCTTTTAACCACTATCTAAATTGGATACAGCTTCTCATATTTTGTTCATATTAAATTTGTTCCAAGTCACTTATTTTGTATCCCACTAAAGCGACTCCAAGTTATTCTTAATATAAACCCGCACGTTCTATTAGTAAACGGTTTGAGAAATTTTCATCGCATAAAGCGACCTAAGTTCGGTACAGTGAATTCCAGATGTAATATCTTATTATCATTGACGTTCTAGCTACATTGTTTTATATATATTATTCTTTTGGAAGACACCTCAATGTTCTTAAAAAAAATCCCACCTGCATATAAATTATGCAACATAAAGGCCTGAAATTATTATAAAACATCAGCATCATATTTATCAGAGAGGTAGACAGAGAAAGTAGAGCGCCATTTCTCTCTAGACTATAGAATATTGAGTATACAACATATTATACTAAAACCTAAAACAATAATTAACAAATTAGGTAATCCTAATTAACTATTTTTTATGATCATTGTAAATTAAATAGGTCCATCTATCTAATTTAGGATAAAGGGTCCATTTTAACACCACCTATCTCCAATTTTTATTTTCTAAATTGCAACATTATCCCTTTTAATGTTAATCCATATCGAGGCCCAATTTAATTTTAAGCCGAAAATATTTTAATCCCGCTCGGAAAACACCAAAATGACAAATTTTAAGTCGGAAAATATTACGATGACAGTTGTTTTTGTCACTGCAAAGTGTCAGTACAAAAAACTTTGACCCTCATTGTCGGACCCCAACTCAAGCGAAAAGCTTGACAATGAGTTATTATAGTTACTTTTACCTGGTTTTCAGTTCATTAGGAATTATATTTATTCAACGTTTTAATTGGATTTATTTGTATGTTTTGTAAACACGATTTGAAATGGGATAGGGCTATTATTTTATTTACTATATTTTAAAGGGTTAAGTTATTTTAACGATATAATTATAATGGTAAATTTTATAAAAGCTTTTAGTTATGGATGTGTGATGATGTTAGTCTTACAAGAAATCTTTCATGAGAGGTAGGCAGAGAGAGCACAGTGCAAGTACACTTTAAACATACTTACAGACTAACATATCTTCATACCCACTTTTCACCGAAGATATATTATAGGTGCTAACGTGACAGATGGCGAGGCAATTACGTAACTTTAGAACTATATGTCTTAATTTTTTTTCTCAAACTTATATACTTGGTTTCTTCTCCGTTCTCTGTTTTCCTTCACCGTAAACCTTGATGTGTGACTAATTTGGTTGTCTTCTTCTGCTTGTACTCACTCACTATATCTATACATTTTGTTGTTGGACTATACAAAAGAAACAAAAGAAACATGTCTGTATTCATTATCATTAATTCTCTAGTTCCCAACATTTGCCGATTTGCAATTACAAAATTTGGTTTTTATACGTCATTGGGGTTTTATTTACCCAAGATGAATCAATTTATCGGGGACCATTCGATAGGCTGAGCTATTGAAACCTTTTTGAGATTAAATCTTTTTTTTGAAAGACCCAAAGGTCCTGATGGCTAGAGATCTCTCGTTACGTGTGAATTAAACGTCATCTTTACGACGCAAGGCTTAGAATTCCAACACGTTGCAGTAAATTTCCGTTCGGTACATTTTATAGAGAGCTTTTAGTTCCCCATTCACTGTACTGTGTCAACTGCATGTGTGAAAGCTTCAATGAGAATTGATCAACTATTTTCTAGAAATGTTACCGTATTTTGTTGCTACAATGTTGAGACCGTGTGTGTATGTAATTGCATCGTTTAAGCTCGCAGACAGAAAGTTTTTGGCTTGTTGATGAGTCCCACTAGCGAATATCGATCGAGTGTGAAGTTACGTTGTTAGTAGTGTATGTGTATTCAAGTAAATAGTAAGTAAATGTATTGTACCTTTATGTTAAAGCCACGGTGGCCGAGTGGCTCAAGTAGTCGGTTGCTCAAGACTGGTTGTTTGAAAAACAGTGATGTATCACACCACGAGCTTTACGGTGAAAGAAAATGTTATGAACCTGGGTGCGTTTAAGAAAAATAAAAAATTATGCTTGTAAAATGGCGACGGAATGTTGAAGTAAAGTACAGTGACTTATCTTTTGTTGAGATAAGTCACTGTAGTTTAGTTCAGAAAAAAACTCGTTGATACAGTCGGGGTTCGAACTTCGCAATATTTTCGTTGCAAGTGATTACTTACCTGACCACCACTTGGTATTTAAATTGTAATAAATATATTATTAAAGTTTCGAAAATGGTGGCTTGTAATTCTAGTAATTAATTATGTATGGTATAGATTTTGGTAAAGTAAGTGCACTCACTTACACAACTAAAATATGCAACAAAACGAACTAATGTTAATTTACGTTTCCATGGTGATATCTCTCATTTAATAAAAGGCTTCTCAAAATTGCTTTTAACCATCCTGAGTGACAAATCTTCACAGAAACGTATTAACGTAGTAACGTAGCTGTAGGCTATGCTATGAATGGAAATTAAGCAATTTAAATAACATATTATTCGGTGATAATTGTATCGTAAATATTCTGCTTATTTTAAGTAATATTATAGATGCAAAAGTGTATTTTGTTTGTTTTTTTAGCTAGCAAATATGTTAAGCATAAAATAAATAACCAACTATGATAAAACAAGTTGTGTGCCCTATCAAATGTTAGAGCAACTGCTCTATTTACTGAGAACTATATAATATTCTTCACACAAATATCTGCTCGCTGCGGGAATAGAACACCTAACCTTTACCTTTGCAGACAGAATCACTCAAACCAGTAAAAAATGGGTTTTAATTGTAAAATATCCTTCAATAATATAAATAATAATAATATCCTCACGCCTTCCCACAAGGGTCCCCGAAGGGGTAGGCAGAGGTGTATGGGTAATACCCACACACCCACTTTCCGCCGAGGTATATTAGGTGCCAACGTGACAGATGGCGAGTCCATCGCCGTTACTCAAGCACGACTATACATACGCCTTTGAATTGCTTCTCAGACGTATGCAGGTTTCCTCACGATGTTTTCCTTCACCGTAAAGCTCGTGGTGTGACTAATCACTGTACTTAATTTCAGAAAAACTCATTGGTACAGTCGGGATTCGAACTTGCGATCTTTGTGTCGCAGGCAACTGCTCGAACCACTCGGCCACCACGGCTCTTCAATTTGTTCTTCAATTTGCTCTTCAATCCTTCAATTTATAATAATTATGTTACTTATATATTTATACGTATATTTTATATATTATACTTATATTTTATATATTATATACTTATATCGGACATATTTGTCCGAGATAAGCACGAGAAACATCTGAGCAGTAGAGCAGCAGTATTTATACCGTTCAAAAATAAATGCTTACGTATCATGACGCTAAATCCCTCACGAGGTACATAGGTAACGAGAGTGGAGCGCCAATTGTCTCTAGATTAAATAGAGGTATAGAGAGGGATGACCATAATTCTTTCATCTACATTATATAAGCTCTTCATGCTTATATCAATACATGCTTTCCAGTTTCGAGTACCTACTCTTGGCGCTCCCATCCTTTAGTGAACGTCGCCTTCCTCTGCCTCTTCTTCAGACGTGTTCGTTGGAAATAGTGGGCTTATTACAGATTAGTACATATAAGTTAGTTAGAAAATGTTATATTAGCGTTAACATACGTCGTTATAACATTTCGCATAATTGACGCTCATAAAGAAATGTAAGCATTGCTCACAAACCCCAAAGCAAATAAACCCACGAAAACGCCTACCCTAAATCACTGTTTTTGTGTTTCTGCTCAGACCAACATAAAATACTCTGACTGCGACTGACGTCACTAGGTTACAGTGGTGACAGAAATATGCGATTAAGTTGGTCGCTAATAGAGTAACTTTGCTTTCGTGGACAAACGACCAAGGTTTGTCCAAACATTTGTGTTCCTTACTAACTTGTTTTAGTGGGTATAATATGCTGAGTTTTGCCAAAGTGACCCATTATGAATCTTCTGTGGTTACTCATGTTGGTAGAAAAATTCTCAAACGCATGCCTACCGGTTTCTTCAAGATGTTTTCCGTCACAGAAAGTATGCCACAGACTGTCCCCGAAGGGGTGGGCAGAGGTGTATAGGTAATACCAACACACCCACTGTAGTTCCGTTCGTCCGTTCAGTTATTTTTAGATAATATATAAATATATATAAATAACCAATGTTGCCACCGCCAACATCCAATGGTTTATTATTAAGGTTTTTTTATCCAAGCGAAGCTAGGTGGTTAAGCTGTTAAGTAAAGCTTTCGAATACGACACTGAAACTTACGCTGACGTTGAAAGCGTCCATCGGTAGCGGTGGCCGCTTACCATTAGGCGGGCCAAGTGCCTGTTGCCATTTTACTGGTTTATAAAGAAAACTAGCTGCCCGCCCCGGCTTCGCACGGGTGCAATATTGATACTAATAATAATGTAAAAGATATAAATGGTTATGGTGGTATATCCTTTAGAGATAATTAAATACAATCGCGGACTTTTATATCGATCATTTGAAGATATACTACTCCGTAGTACATTCATTTGATCTATCTCGTAAGGTTTACCCAGCGTTTGGGATTTAAGCGCACAAAAATATGTGCCTATGATCACATTACAAATCTTTGAATATTTCGTTATTAAAATAAGAGAAAAAGAGGCGAATTTGGAAAAGTCTTGGTTTCCGATTTTCATTAATATTGTTTGATATTTGAGCGTTTTTAGCTGACCTCTACATCGTGTAAAGAATACTCCTACCAAATTTCAAGGCAATCGGCCTTAATTCCTGAGATTTCGTGATGAGTGAGTTCACAAATAGAATCTCCCCGCGTTCCACCTTGCGGGTGGAGTTTCATAAAATCCGTTCTAAGCTGACCTCTACACTGCGTAAGGAATACTCCTACCAAATTTCAAGTCAATCGGCCTTATAGTTCCTGAGATATCCTAATGAGTAAGTTCACAAATGGGATCTCCCTGCACTCCACTTTCCGTGTGGAGTTTCACAAAATCTGTTCTTAGTTGACCTCTACACCGCGTAAGGAATACTCCTACCAAGTTTCAAGTCAATCGGCCTTACAGTTCCTGAGATTTCGTGATGAGTCAGTTCAAAAATGGGATCTCCTATATATATATATATATATATATATATACCTACCCATAATGACTGATTATGTGCGTACAGTCACGGAGTCAATCTAAAAGGTTTCTTTATAAAATACCACTCAGAGGCCAGAGTCCTCGACTTTCAATGGAGTGTATGAATTTATTTATGTGCGGCGATCCCTCGCGCCGAGATATAAATCTTTCATTTTACACGCCGAATCTCGTTATGTTTTATTGAAACTGTGCGCCTTTAATCTCGTTCCAATAAATGTGACATCGGCATCTTTTTATGGTTTCAGGTAAGATAGATAAGTTAAAAGTTAGTACTAGTACTAATAAGTACTAGTTAGTTAAAGATTTTAAAGAAGATGAAGTGATATTTTTCTCAAAAAATATACATAAGTTTCATCATGCCGAGTCCTTAACAGTAGGTAGGCAGAGACAATAGAGTGCCAGTTCTCTCAAGACGTGCATACTGATTATCGAGTGAAAAAAGAGTGCTATAATACCATTTTCTGGTGCCTCTTCGGGGACTCCACGAACCCACATACCCATTTTTCGCCAGTGCCAACGTGACCGATGGCGAGACTATCGGCGTTTCTCAAGCACAATAATACATCTTTGTTATTTTCTCAAGGTTTACTCTCAATGTTTTACTTCACCTAAACTAATTGCTTCAGTAATAAGATATACTATAAATGACATAAAACGAAAATAAAAATTCGTTCTATTAATAGGCTCTTAAACCGTTCCACTTATCTAAACTATAATTATTTCATACTAAACTAAACTGGGCGTTGAAAAGCAATAATTTTGTCATAACAGACGAAGTCGTGCTATAGTGCAATTTGTCATATGCTAGCGACTTACCTGTGCAATAACTTGAGTGAGGGGTGAAAAAATGTTTATGCTTGAACTAAATTGTATACAATATTTCTACAAAGACCTTTTGGTTGTCGAGTGGTTCGTAAGTTTCCTAGAACGCAAAGATTACAACTCAAAACTCCGACTTTCTCAATGATTTTCACACAATAATCACACGACGAGCCCTTGAAGGAAAACATTAAAAAGAAAACCTGCATACGTTTGAGAATAAAATGAATGGCGTATGGATACTTAGTCGTGTTTGGGTAAGAGCGACGGACTTGCGATCCGCCGCACCTAAATATATCTCCGGCGAAAAGAGGGTGCGTTAGTAGACAATTCTGCATGCCCCTTCGGGAACCCTTGCGTGATGACATAATATGTCTTAATATTATGAAGAAAAATATTATTTTTTAATACTATAACCTCATTGAGAAGCCGCGGTGAATATGTGAAGTAGGGAAGAGCCCTGGAAAGTCGCACACATTGATCCTTAAATGTCATGACATCCAGATCGACTATTAAATGAAAATTTTACCCATTTATCTCTATTGTATCCTATAACGAGAATCGTTAATTTAACTTTTCAATTAGAAACCACTCATTGGTGAATAAATTAATTGCATTAATTAATGCATTGATGTGTATAGTGAATGTATATCCATTGTACGAAACTCACAATAATGAACTGATTTAACTGCTCTAATTATTTTAATAGCTTAATTATATATATATATATATCCTCACGCCTTCCCGCAAGGGTCCCCGAAGGGGTAGGCAGAGGTGTATAGGTACCATACCCACTTTCCACCAGAAATATATTTTAGTTGCCAACGTCACAGTTGGCGAGTCCATCGCCGTTACTCAAGCACGGCTATACTTTTTTGAATTTGTTATCAAGCTTATGCAAGTTTCCTCTCGATGTCTTTCTTCGCCGTAAAGCTCGTGTTGTAGTAGTCGTGGGTGTGACTAATAACTGTACTTAAGTTGAGTAAAACTCTTTGGTACAGTCGGGATTCGAACCTGCAAACATTGTGTTGTAGGCAACTACTCGAACCACTTGGCGACCACGGCGCAAATTATAAACCTTATTGTACTTAATTAAAACTTTACCGAAAGTTAAGCATCGACGTGTAATAAGAATACTAAATACTAACTATCATCTATCATTTGGGATTAACAAAAATACTGTTTTACCCGGAATGGTATTATTCTGGTGGTACTTGAGCGTTTGCCATTTCTTTGTGTACGGCAGCCATCCATGTTTGCCAGGTTCTGCCTCGTTTCTTCCGTAACCTTCAGAACTATTTAGGGAATATATTCCTCAAACTTTCCTACACGGACTACAGTGTTAATTATATGTAACTTTACGCCTTCTGACAAGAATCCCCGAAGGGATATTGAAATAACGTACTTTTACTGAAGATATATAGGAGTCAACGACTATTAAGTACATAATATATCTTTCAATTTCTTCTTTAATGTTTCTTGACGACTTTTACACTTCCTTCAACACATGTTATATTTGGAGAACTAAATTGTTTAGAACGTAATTTTTTTTCTTCACAACTTAAAAACACCAATAACAATATTGACTCCACGCGTAATAACTATAAACTCTTCCTGTGTTTATATGAAGTACTTATGTGCTTACCTGTACTTTAATTAAAACCTGATAATAGTCCCGCATATTAACTGTAATAATAAGGCCTTGATTACCTCTCGGCTAATAGAGTTGAGCACGCGAGTGTTTTCTATACAATAAGTTTATTTCATATTAAATCATATTATAACATTCTCAATTCAAATTGAATCTGAGTGTAGGTTACTTTGAATATTCGAGTGTATTACAATGTTCATTATTATTTAGAACATATTTATAGAATAGGTGAGGATAGCATCAGAATACGTAGAATTTACGTAACGTTTCATTACCTGAGCCCCATGGTCTGCAACTGCGAAAAAGTTAATTTCATTTATGTTAATCCAGCTGATAATCCCTTCTGTGGCAAAATTCATCCATTCAGCTGTACTGGAGTGATTGAGTAACAACACAGTTCACAATGAAGCTACGCGCAGTGCGCGCTGTTGTCTCTACGCGGCGCCATTTTGTTTCATTCATTAGCATTGAGTAGTACAGGTGACAAATTGAAATGTAATGGAATATTCAATTGTTTTTCTTTTTTATTCTATTTAGGTGGCAAACAAGCATATGTTCCACCCGATTTTACAGCTGATTCCTAAGATTGCCGACTATTGAAGCTTGTACCGCCAGGGGTATGGTTCACGCACTGCCGAACCAGCAGGAATCTTCTTTCGATCTAAATGCTCGTTTCTTTTTACGAGACAGAACATGAGTATAAAAAAAACCAGTGCTGTGTTAGAGAAATCAATCCCATGTGCCTGTAATTGGAACAAAAAATACAGATGTACTTACATAATCTTAGGCGAGAAGGTACTTGCCACTCCGAACATTATTACAGTGTATGCTTGCCTCGTTCGCCTACATTTTCCTGTTTGATTAACTGTAAGACAGAGGCTCTCAAACTTTTAGGGAACATTTAGGTCCAAAATGTAGTTGAATTAAAATTTTGTTATTTTACTAATAATCAGTATTTTTGTTGTGAAGACATGTGTAGAAATAGAATATGTTAAAATCGCCAAGGGTAATTTTTTTTATAAGATTGAGAAATGTTTTTTTAATTGTAATCGTATTCAACCACAGTGATTAATACCTGCGATCAACACTTCATTCACTTAATATATCTTCTACAGATAGCTACTATTTAACAAGAAAAGTTTATAATCCTAAATATACTTAAAGAATTAATTGGAAACTATAAGAGACACTGACAGTCATTATGGCTCTATAATAGTTATGTTTTCTATATAATAATAAGAATAATATCATTATAAGGATAAAAAACTGAATTACCTACCCAAAAGCTGTGAAACGAAAAATGTGGTACACGCCCTTTGGGTGGCGGGTAGCTCAGGAGAACGAAAACGGAATTTTAAGAGGACAAGCTAAAAGTTCGCCTTAGGTATGCTAAAGAATGTTATATGCACGGGTTATCGTATTTTTTAAGTTTTTTAAGCTTATTTAAAGGTATGTATTTATCAAATATTATAAATCATCACAAAAAGACTTGCTAAAAGTTAAGTTAAGTTGCTAAAAAGTTATAAAGAAATCACGATGCGATCCCTTATTGCGCAAGTTGTACGGGCTTTTTCGGTTCACCCAATGCACAGTAGCCTTGAGAAACGATTGGGAACCTCTGCTATAAGTAACAGGCAATTTGGTAAGAAAATACAGGGTTTTGCCTACAATCATTACGTTGATAACGTAGGAATACTTCGTCCTTTAATGCTATTGTAACAAAAATCCACTTAAATATTGACACGATGAATCATACATGAATTGTCCGTCGCATCTCATAAAAACCAATCTTTAAAAATAAAACTAAAAACAAAAATAATAACAAAGAGAGCCGTGGTGGCCGAGTGGTTCGAGCAGTTGCCTGCGACGCAAGTTCGAATCCCGACTGTACCAATGAGTTTTTCTGAACTTAAGTACAGTGATTAGTCACACCACGAGCTGAACGGTGAAGGAAAACATCGAGAGGAAACCTGCATCTGAGAAGAAATTCAAAGGCGTATGTATAGTCAGTCGTGTTGGAGTAACGGCGATGGACTCGCCTTCTGTCCTAATATACCTCTGGCGGAAAGTGGGTGTGTGGGTATTACCTAAACACCTCTGCCTACCCCTTCGGGGACCCTTGTGGGAAGGCGTGAGGATATATTATTTTATTATATATTATTATATAAAAACTCAATCGTAGCGCTACCTATTGATAAAAATTGTTGCTCTAAACTATCCAGGAATCCATTTAAATATACTTTTGTCTCGATTTTTTTGTCTTATGTGAGGCCCAAAACTATATAAGCCTATATATGCCTAATAGCTATAGTAAAAAAATATCCTACACCTAAATTATTGCCTAAGTATAGTATAACAACAACGCTATCTAGATGTGTCTATTCCAGTGCAAATATTTTACGACATCAGCGTCAATCTTAGTCAACATCAAACCTTTTTTGTTGGATCCGAATAACGAAAACGTAGGTCAAGTCGCAATACATCGTAAGTCTTTTTATATTATTATCGTTATGATTAATGGCGAGTGTGGTAACACACAGATCCGGCTATGCAATATAACAATAAGATATGATGTCTGTGCTACAAATGATCTATTTCCTTTTGACGTTAGCAGTTATGATGTTCGATGCGAAAAAAATGGCTGAATATCTAATGTAAGTTTATTTACCATCGCTATATTATTGATGTAAGATTAATATTTTAACGATTGATGAAAGTGGATGAAGTACATATATACATACATATCATCACTTCGAGTCCCTTACGGGGTAGGGGCAGAGAGAATAGAGCGCCAGTTCTCTCTAGACATACATACCTCCTTCACTTCGTCCACATTCATCAGTCTCTTCATAAATTTTCGTCGGTTTCGAGTACTCTGGATGAAGTACAAGGAATATAAAGACTCCTTGCCTTCCACGTGAGGGACTTGGTGTGGTGATATGTACGTATTATATTGTAAAGTGTTATCACAAAACATACTGTGATTTTTTTTTCCTATTTAGGTTTCGTTTTGCGATCAGTGTTCCCACTATGAGCAGCAAATATTGAGAGTAATTAGCGGAGGGAGATGGCCTCTTCAGTAAAAGTGATTATTTTAAATAACAAAATGCAGTAAGCTTATTTCCTATTGTTATAATTAAGTGTGTGTTAAATGTTCCTATAAAATGACCGAGTGGTTCGAGTAGTTGCCTGCAACACAAAGATTGCAAGTTCAAATCCCAGCTGTACCAATGAGTTTTTCTGAATTTAAGTAGAGTGATTATGTGACTAATCACTACACTTAAATTCAGAGACTTAAGACGAGCTTTATGAAGAAATTAAAAGACGTATGTACAGTCGTGCTCAAGCCGGTACTAAAGTAAGCAAAAGGGCTCGCTATCTGTCACGTTGGCACCTAAAAATATATTTTCGCCAGAAAGTGGGTGACCAGTATAAAGTAATAGATAACAAAGAAATAATCAAATTCAGATACAAATTTTAGAAGACAAACAGAACTATTTTGATCATTCCTAGATTCGTTTTACTTCATCAATACTATTTATGTTTTATTTATTTATTTAATTTGCATTTTTATAGGTGTAATATCAAAATTACAGCAAGAGACAGCCAGGTTTCTCTAGGTCTCAAGGTCTGACGCTTTCTCTTCATCCACAGAAGAGACTAATGTTTACAGTTCAAAGATTGGGTCTTTCAGATCCATATTCAAATGCTCCAGGATTCACTTCATAATTTCACATCGAACAATTATCTTATGAGCTCTCCTCGCAAGCTATGAACAACTAAGATGAAACGCAAACGTGACATGACTTAGGGTTAGTCTGGGATTCAAGATTATTAATGCGCCCTAATTCAGTACATTCTAATGCAAAATGCAATGTCACACATGTTCCACCCAGCAGTGTTAATGCGCTGAACAAACTTATGCATCGCACGTCAATTTATTATGTAGGGCTTAAATCTATTTTACAATCTTCACTTATCGCCTACCCAGATAGGTTCCTGAAGGGGTGGAAGCTGAATACCTTCCTTTCACTGGGATTATATGTAGGAGCTAAAGTGACAGCGGGTCGATCGTCGTTTGTCAAGCACGACTTTACATACCTACATTTTCAAACGAAAGCCGGTTTCATTTCGATTTCCTTCGCCCTAACTAAGCTCGTGTTATTATTTGTGAAATTCTAAAATTAAATTAAAATATAAATATTCTAAAATTAAATTTAGGTCAAGTATTTCACTATATCAATTCAACCCAAGGCATCCCGAAATTTATTGGTAAGTCTGTGACTGACAGCCCGACGGCCGGGATTCACGAGCGTTTGTTAACTTGCTTCTGTCCCTGTGTTCTAGAATAGTTTGTAACACTTGTAGTAATTGTTTCATGACATTTGGACGGACGTTGATGTCTGATTGCTTCGAGTTCTGTTACACATGTCCTTGGCTAGATCCCAAAAAATGTTGGGTCCGTATTCAATGTAATCCAATGTCGCCTTGCAAACCTTTTACAGGCAAAAAATTTTACTGAGTAAATATAAGCTGTCAGATTAAAATAAGTTCGATTGGTAACCGGGACAGACGACTGACTGGCCGTAACACCTCTTCGAGGCATGTCATGGATCCAATACGTCTAATAATTTTGATTAGTGTCGATTCATATACCTACTAACTACATACGTGAAATGTTCCTTAGCTTTACAAATCAGTAGTTATGTGTGCAGGTTTTCAGTTAAAGTCATTAAATATTGTTTGCATTAAATTTTAGTATAAGCTAAATATTTATCTTCCCGCCTTGCCGTAAGACTACGCAAAGGTGACACACTTATTCCGCCGTAGATTCGTAATTAGGTGACAACATGACAGATAGCGAGTCTTTGAAATAATACAGTTAAAATAAACCAATTTCTAATGAGCGTAGGTGTGTTTGTCATGTTTCAGTAGCTATTGTAGTATAAAGGGATTTCATCTTACATTGAATAAGGATACGAACAATTATGTGTTTGAACCTCAGCATCTGTTGTCATTAATAATAATAAGGTTGTTAACACCCTTCCAAAATATGCCTGAAAAGATCTGATAATATGTATTTCATACATCTAAAGGTTATATATATATATGAAGTAACAAGGATATATATATATGAAGTAACAAGGGCATGAGAGCCGTGGTGGCCGAGTGGTTCGGGCAGTTGCCTGCGACGCAAAGGTCGCAAGTTCGAATCCCGACTGTACCAATGAGTTTTTCTGAACTTAAGTACAGTGATTAGTCACACCACGAGCTTTACGGTGAAGGAAAACATCGAGAGGAAACCTGCATACGTCTAAGAAGAAATTCAAAGGCGTATGTATAGTCGTGCTTGAGTAACGGCGATGGACTCGCCATCTGTCACGTTGGCACCTAATATACCTCTGGCGTAAAGTGGGTGTGTGGGTTTTACCTATACACCTCTGCCTACCCCTTCGGGGACCCTTGTGGGAAGGTGTGAGGATATATATATATATATACAAGGGCATAAATGTTATATAAATACGTTTCACTTGTACATAAATTACCTTGAACTCGCACCCAAAATAAACATACCTAACTGTCTCAAATTTACTTCCATTTACATTACTGTGTTCACGAGAGCCTTGCTTGTATCTCACCGACTGAATACAGAGGGAATTCAAAATTAATCTTTTAATATTTACATTGAAACTGTCGTCTGCACGCGTCCTTACGCACTCATAAAGCGTTAACATATAATATTTTATACACATCCATAACGACATTGTAAGTATGTCTGTCCATGTAATAATTTTGTCCACGTTTAAGCAGCTAAGGCAAGTTTGGTAAAAGATGAATAAATCCTTGGACATAGGCACATCATACTAACTATTAAGGCGTAAATATTACATTACGGGAAGATAAGGGCGGAGACATTTTAATGAATCAATCATTTTTAACTACTTATGTAGATACAACATATGTTCTGTCTGTGTGCATGTGCTTTGCGTGTGAGTGTCATTTACTAAATATGTGGCAACGCAATGACGAAGTAATTGTATATGTCTAATATATATCCCTTGCATCTCTGGCAAGCATCTTTTTATTACAATCCGATCTTAAATCAACGGAGCATTTAATTCTACATGGACGAAGTAACGGGAACCAGTTAATACACTGAGATAAAACTATATTCCACGCGACGGCAGTCGTTGGCAACACGAATAAACCACACAGGTTTATTATTTGGATCACAGAAAAAGCTATATTTAGAGCTGTTTTTATTAAAACTACGTTGTTAATAACGCTTGAATTTTTTTTTATAAGTTAGTACATTGAATTTTATTACTAGAGCCGCGATGACAGAATTGGCTTAAATATATTTTAGGTGCCAACGTGTTAGACGTGGATTACATCGCCGTTACTCAAGCATAATCATACATACGCCTTTGAATATGCAGTCGCTATTAGATTATTCGCTGCGACGAAACTTACAGAGAAATGTAATCAAGCGACGAAATTACTAATGTTTATTACTTAAACTGTGTTTATGTAAAGGTACACACGTATGTGTATCTCTCGCTAACACCCGGAACACTTTCAAAGTTGGACGAGAACTGTCATAAAGCGAAAATTTATAACACGACTAAAAACTGAAATGGGAATAGTTACGCAGTATACCGTGTCGTAGCATGTTTGTAAGTACTTAATGTTTCTATTAGGCTCTTTAGAGCATACTTATCCAGTACCACCACCCGGAATCACATGTCAGGTACCCAGGGTCAAGTTTGGAAACCAAAAGCTTTAAATACAAAGTTGATAAGTAAAAAGTTTCGGTACACCACGAACTTTTTACAGTGAAAAAAAACCTCGTGAATAAATTTGCATATTTCTAATCAAAAATTCAAAGAAGTATAGTTTGAAAATATGCTCGGCAACAGATTCTCCATCGTCTCATTTTTCGGCTAATAGTGGCACTAATTACGCCAAAACCAATCTCTTTTTGGAACCGCCGTACAAAAGCGTGAAGATATTACTTAGTTACTAGTCTGTTATGAGACAAAAATAAGATATAAAATATAATATACCTTCAAAGACACGTGTGGGCAGGTGCGAAAATATATTATTTATTATATAAAACTCACGGCGTTTCACCCGGACTAAATTCATATATATGATCACTGCTCGGCCCCCTGGGGTAGTTCAATAGTGAACTATACATTATAATCTTTACCTTTGAATTACTCTTTATCTGATGAAAGTTTTATTCAAACCAGTAGAGTAGCTAAAACGATCTAAGCGTATTGATAGCGAGAAGTCACTTTGTTTTAATGTTGAGATAAATGCTGAAAACTGCGTCAAAAAGTCCCAGTCCATCCGGGGCTCTAGTCCACAAGTTCAGTCCACAACAGTTCTCCATATGAGGCCGAATTTGGGACATATAAAATCTCTATCGATCTTTGCTCTAGTGTACTCTGTTTAGCACTGTTGAGTACACCGAGCATTCTGGACGCTAGCCTTATCGTTCAAATAACCACGGTACTGAACTTCGCTCCAGACGTAGGATACCAATGCATTACGAGACGATTGTGGAGCTACAGTGAATGAGCGCGCAGAGATTGTGTCTTAGTAGATTGCATTGGACTAGATTTTGTCTACCCAAGCCTATCAGAGATACTAGAAAGTGTACTCTCGATTTAAGACGTTTTACACTAGGGACACAACGGAAGAAAGACACGAATATATCAAGGCTTTCTTCCATTGTGAAACTGAGAGTGAACTTTTTTTTTTTTTTTGTATGGTGTCTCGTAGTGTGAGTTCCGGGAACTTTTGCTACTTAACCGGACAAAGGCGAGACCTAGGCCTCCAGCCAGGCACTTTAATACTAAGCAACACAGCTAAGGGCACCCCCTGTGGGGTACGGACCTCGGCTTAGGGCGTTGCTGGTTCGCGAGCAAGGGAGCTGGGCTGGTCTGGTATTTTATTATTATTTAGTTATTTGGGGAGGGGATTTGCGCTACTGGCTCGGCTCGGGCCGGCACTTGCGAGAGTCTGGGGGGAGCGTTACGGCTTATTCGCGTCGAGCCCTCGCCGGCGAGGACGGAACAGTGGTCGGTTTTGTGTCGTGTGGTTTGTGTGTCGTCGGGCGTCCTGGAGGACCGTTATGTCGTCATCCGGTTCGATGACGGCATGTTTTGGGCGCCTTATTTTTGAAATAAGGGAGGGTGTGTATCGGGCGGCCGATACGACGAGGGGGTTGGGGTGATTTTTAGCAGAATCGAAATAGCGTTTCGACAGTTTTTTCATAAACTGTTTGATTGTGGGGACTTTAAGGTCAACGTGGAGTTGACTGTTTCTGTTATGTACCACGGGGCACCTGTTGCTCTCCGGAGGAACCGGCATTGAAGCGTTTGCATGGGGTGGAGTACTGACTTGCTGGATTGTGCGAACACAACACACGCATAAGTCATGATCGGTCTGATGCACGTCAAGTAAATCCTCACCTTGGATTTCAATGAGAGTTTACTCTTCGAATTTAGCATACAATGAAGTCTACCTAGCGCGAAGGCAGCTCGCGCGCGTACCGCCTTTGCGTGGTGACGGAAGGTAAGTTTACGATCGAGGGTCACTCCCAGGTATTTAGCTTTGTCTTCCCATGGAATGGGTTTGCCTAAGAGATTTATGGGGGCTGTCCGTAGGGCATGCTTGCCTTTCCAAAAGAGGACGGCTGCGCTTTTTTAGGGGTTCACTTCAATTCTCCATTTCCGGAACCACCGCCCTAGGGCGTTGGCCGCGGTCTGGAGGTTACCGCGAATCGCCTCGGGGGATATACCTCTGCAGTATATGGCCGTGTCGTCGGCGAATAGTGCGCTTTTGACATTTCTAAGGGGGGGGGGAAATCGCTTGTATATAGCGTGAAAAGAAGGGGGAGAGCACCGAGCCTTGCGGGACTCCTGCTCGTATGGGACGGGGGGAAGAGAGTGTGCCCTCCACTCTGTAGCGAAATGAGCGATTCGACAAAAAGTCCCGCACTATGCGTACGAGACGGTCCGGTACGCCCAACTGGTACAGCTTGTAAATTAAGCCGTTGTGCCAGACCTTGTCGAATGCCTTCGCCACGTCAAAGAGGAGCATACCCGTGGGATGACCGATTTGGAAGCCGTGACTGACGTCTTCCACTATACGATGGACTTGTTGGACACACGAGTGTTTGGTTCGAAAGCCGAACTGCTCATCAGGAATTACTTTTTCAGAGTCAGCAAAACTCTTTAATCTGCTATAAACAAGTCTCTCGTATAATTTGCCTAGAACGGTAAGGAGACTGATAGGGCGGTAACTGGAGGCTTCGGTCTTGGGTTTCCCCGGCTTAGGAATACCTATAACCGTCGCACTTTTCCAGGATTGTGAGTGTGAACCTGTTTTTTTTTTTATACAACAAGAGTGGCAAACAAGCATACGGCCCACCTGATGGGAAACGGTTACCGTAGCCTATTTACGCTCACGATACTAAAGTATCACTTGCGCGTTGCCACTCTGTGTTCGGAGAGTTATAGTGTGTTGGCAGCATAATGGGTTTAATCCCTCTGCTTCCAACACAACGTAAAAATCCTCCCCCCTCCCCAAGGAGCTCATTACTGGAAACCTTATTCACCGCGTAGGTAGGTTGTACACAACACAAAAAATTGTGTTATTTGGCTACGGATTTCTGTAAGGTGGAGGTCCTGCCCCAGTCGGGCAGCTCCGAATTCGAACGGGAAACCCGTTATGCCCTACCTCTCTTAACATGTAAAACACTACGCAACATGCATTTCACTCACTTCAAACAATATTTTCTTCCTCTAGGAGTGTCAAGACGGTTAACATATTACGGTTAATAAATCAAAGGATTTTAATTTTGCACGTAAAGCCGTTACTCTGGAATACTTAAGTAACATACCAATATAGAGGATAAATCTCCGAAACGATCTTAAATGAAGACATTTATGACCTTACTTGCGTACCTAACGTGGAGAAAAGGTTCAATAAGTTTAATATGTTCAGGTATCTGTATCAAATGTGATCTTTACCTTTCGCTTCATTGACATTATTTATGGCTTACATTAATTTTCAGCATTAAAAAATCACCGAGCCATCGAGCCGTTGGAGTAGTCTCCTACGACAAAATTTTGCAAGCTCGAATCGCGACTGTACCAATGAGTTTTTCTGAACGTATGTACAGTAATTATGTGTTAATGTATTCCCTTATTTAGTTTTCCCTTTCCCTTACTTACTTAGAAATTTAAAGATATTTTTTATTTTCAGCTACTGCAACTTTTTCTCACCAACTAAATCACCTCACCTCGATCGCCATTCCTTGCTTACATACGATCGCTTTAGGATCTCCAGATGTACACGTCGCTACTCTCTTGCACGAATATCATAAACCTATAATTTTTTTAGGTCTATACCTCTTGCCTTTAGCTTTAAGCAATTAAATCGTTGTACGCGGCACATTTAAGCGGCAGGATTTAATTACACTCAAATTTTACTGCAAATATATTTAGGTACTACGGTGATATATGGAGAGAGCGTCCGCGAATGCGAGGCACGACTTACATCTCTTTGAATCGTTTTCTCACAAGCCCGCAGGTTACCCTAAAGCTGTGATCTGTCTGGTACAAACAAGGTTTGAACCTGCATCTAAACTACAAAGCCAACACGGTCAAGGTTATATATTAGTATAGACAAGATAATATTCTTATAGGTATATTCAATCGCCGTTAGTCTCTCGGGATGACACGACCGATTCTAATGGTTTTTTGTGTGCATATTTGCATGTAAAGATTTATAATAAAACCGGATAAGTGGCGTTGCTTTTGTTTTCGATTTTACTAGACAAAATATATAGTTTTACAGCTCGACGAACAGTATACTTATAAATCAATCGCACTACCAAGTCATTCGACCCAAAGGCATGTAGACATCAAATAATGCACATAAATTAATATACTCAACGTTAGGATAGAAGCGTGATTGATTATAGCGAGAGGCAAGTGAAATCGCTTTCATTTGATGCATTAGCATTTATAGCTTAAAGATGGAATATTGAACATAGCATGGGGAATGTAGAAGTAAATAGAACTAAGTTACACGCGCTGCCAAGAGTTGTATACATGTACTCGGAAAATCTATGTCATAATGTTTCAAAAGGCCGACAAAGGGGCATTAAGTGTTTTACATAATAATATATGCTATCTTTAGGCCTCCACAAAAATGTATGTGTAAGTATAAAGAAGTAACAGAAGTAGTAACCTATATTTTGTTTATACTTTTTAACAGCCGTGGTGGCCGAGTGGTTCGAGCAGTTGCCTGCGACGCAAAGGTCGCAAGTTCGAATCCCAACTGTACCAATGAGTTTTTCTGAACTTAAGTACAGTGATTAGTCACACCACGAGCTGAACGGTGAAGGAAAACATCGAGAGGAAACCTGCATACGTCTGAGAAGAAATTCAAAGGCGTATGTATGTATAGTCGTGCTGGAGTAACGGCGATGGACTCGCCATCTGTCACGTTGGCACCTTATATACCTCTGGCGGAAAGTGGGTGTGTGGGTATTACCTATACACCTCTGCCTACCCTTTCGGGGACCCTTGTGGGACGGCGTGAGGATATATTATTATTTTTAAATACTGTGTCTGACTAAAATATAGATAATAAGAATATTGTTACTAACAAATTATGGATAAATATCTGAAAATAAATATATATAATAATTATTATTATTATAACCGAACAGTACGTGGTACGGCTAAAGTATCCGTGAGTTCTTGTAATTGAATATTTTTTATAACTTCATGCGTTCCAACAACGGTCCTTGAAAGGGTAAGTAGAAGTACACCCACTATTTGCCGGAGATATAATATTTTAGGTGCTAAAGTGACAGATGGCGAATCCATCGCCGTTTCTCAAGTACGACATACATATACATACGTCTTTGATTCCTTCTCTACCGTTGGTATTTTTTCACCGAAAACTTCATCGTGTTATTCATCAGTGAAATTAAGTTCAGAAAGTTCTCATTAGTTCAGTAGGAATTCGATCTTGCAATCTTGGCGAATGCTTTAACTACTCTGCCACCACGGGTCTCTTAAAAAACTATTTTCTTCAAGAGACTCTAAGCTCTCAATAGAAGTCTAACAAATCCATCAGGCGCGTTGAAGGAACTCTTGATGCCGGACAAGTGAGACGGATGCGAGGTAAGCATGACAAACGACGGTACAAGACGTGACTGCCACTGTAATGAAGGACTTTTACACAGTTCTCTTTCTGCAGAGCATCTAATGATTATATTATATTGTAGTCTTTGGAAAGAATAATGTAAGCTCTCAGATTTATACTTGCAAGAGAGGAGCAACCATGCAATCCGGGCGCGTTATTGACCATACACGAATATCCTGAAATTTCTCTTCAAAATCGTGATATCATACATTAAAAATGCTTTCCTACAATATTTACTTACTATATTCTTCAAATATTTTTACCTAACTTAATTCTACCAACAGGCATTAGTTGCAGTGTTACAAGTGCCAATCAGCGCGTAGAAGAAACAGGTACAGGCTGTCGTTTGGTTATAAAAAAACAATTTACATGACATAGAAGCATGTCAAGAAATTTACTTCTGTGAAGTGTGACCGACTAAAGAAAGTATTTAACGACGAAGTATTCAAGCTATAGGTGATTAAAGTTTCCTCACGAACATCTCTCCACGTACCACTGTCGTGTGTAAGCGTGTTCTGCTACAATGTTTTTGTTAGAACTACTACTAAAAATTATTCGTAAAAATGTGTAGTCAAGTATGTTATGATTGATCTCGTATCTTGTAGGTTGAGTTTATTGACACCAAGCAAGCCGTCTTCTAGGAATATGCGAATTAAGTTTCAACAAACGCGCGACAGATGTCGCTGTAACAAACTTTCGAGACATGTATCAGGTAAATGTTTTGTTTTGTACCATTTTGAGATTCTAATTTATTCCATTGCTTATTAGTTTCATCTAAACGAATAATTTTGTAAAGAGGAAAAGATACGATTTTTGTTTGTTACAACTTAACTCATAAATAACTAAGCCGATTTGAAAGTTCTTTCGCCAATAGAAAGCTACATCTCTACCAAGTAATTAAGAAATCCTATCCAACGTATATGCTTGCGATACGAAAATATATATCCTCACGCTTTCCCACAAGGGCCCCGAGGGGTAAGCAGAAGTGTAAAGGTAGTATACCTATATATTATTATTATTTAATATAACATATAACCGAGTAGATAATAAGATTACATACTTTAGCTACTTAGATAAGTTAAAAAACTAACTTGGCAACCTTCTGTGGGCGTGTGAGCAGAGTAAATTTATCTTACTCCAATCACAGACAACGGATAGCTATTTCTTATTGATCTTTTGATATTCTTTACCGACGAATTGGGTGGGAAGGTAATAAGCCACCGGATTGCGCGAAATGTAGTTTCCCTTAAAAGCTTTCAAACGAATTTTACTACGAAGAGTGATCGCCCGTGGTATCCTTGGTTATTCCCTTGGTTGAAAAGCGGAAGGTTAATTGAATCGGCGATCATCCATGTGAGGTGGTCCTTGGTGAATGTGGATGAAGCGAAAGAAACCTGTGAGTCTAGAATGAACAGGCGCTCTACTATTTCTCTTCCCCGTAAGTAGAGATAGAGTTTCCTGCAGGGTAGGCAACATGCGATCGATACACCTAGTATTGCAAGCTTCGACAGGCTGTGGTAACCGCTTACCATCGGGTGGACCTATTGCTTGTTTTCCTACTTAGTGGTATATACATATATTGCAAACTTTGAATGATGTCAATGCCATATATAATGCCTCGTTTTCGCTTGTTCTAAAAAATAATTATTTATTTTCATTATAGTATTGATATCTATAATATAAGCATTATGTTACATACAGAAACAGCTACCTCTCATTGCTGTGCCCTTACAACATGCATACATACATATAATCACGCCTCTTTCCCGTAGGGGTAGGCAGAGACCACTTCTTTCCACTTGCTACGATCCTTACATACTTCTTTCGCTTCGTCCACTTTCATTATTCTCTTCATACATGCTCTTCGGTTTAGGGTACTCTTGACCTGGCCTTTTTTCAAGACGTCCCTAATTTGGTCTAGAAACGTCCGCCTAGGTCTACCCCTTCCAACACTTTCATCCACACTCGCCTTATACACTTTTTTCGTCAATCGTTCTTCATTCATTCTCTTGACATGGCCAAACCATCTCAGCATACCTTTCTCAATTTTTATCACTACATCTTCTTTCAGCCCACAACGTTTCCTTATCTTACTATTTCTTATCCTGTCACTCAGTTTTACCCCTATCATACTTCTTAACGCTCTCATCTCAACTGCATTTATTCGGCTTTCATGTTTCTTCTGCCATATCCAACTGTCCCTTGGGTATGCCCTTACAAGATGTTAGATATTATAATGTTATAGTGTAACTACTGTTTAATTTGTAATGTCTGACTATGAATATACATACATAACCTCACGCCTTCCCACAAGGGTCCCCGAAGGGGTAGGCAGAGGTGTATAGGTAATACCCATACACCCACTTTCCGCCGGAGGTATATTAGGTGCCAACGTGACAGATGGCGAGTCCATCGCCGTTAATCATAATAAAATAGTTTCGATATATCTATACAATAATACTTCAGAGTAAACTGTATGTTACAACTTCATAGCCTCACTATGCCCCCGACTATTACTCTAGTCCTAACTCGAATGCATGTAACCAGGAAGTCACTAACTTGCTATGCTAATTCACTTACCCGTACCGCAAGCAACATCACACGTCATCAAATCCGCTTGCGATAGCCTTCTGGACTAATATATCGCGATCCTCAAATCGGGGACGCCGTTCGGTGCAGTCACGGTCCATTTGTAACCGCTGACATTATCATTGTCCAGCCGGCCTCATATTCGGACGTCATTTGTCAGCCCGTATAGTCCGCTCGACTATTCGTACTTATAACACTATCTACCGAAATACCTTGCTTGATTAATGAAACGGCCTGAATAGGATTTTGTGGAATTGTTTCTTGGGCTTCAAGGTGCTAGTGGCGCATCTGGGAGAGATAATATTATTTAAGCTTATTCTAATTACAAATACCACTAAGGAGCTGTGGTAGCCGAGTGGTTCGAGGAGTTGTCTGCATTACAAAGATTGTACGTTCGATCCCGACTGTACCAGTAGGGTTTTCTGAATTTAGAATAGTGATTAGTCACACCACAAGTGTTACGATGAAGGAAAACATAGAGAGGAAACCTGCATACGTTTGAGAAGAAATGCAAAATCATGTATATGAAATGTACTTGAGTAACAGCGATGCCGCAGCCAGAATCTTTAGCAACTAGATCAGAGGGACATCGGGAACGGTAAGAATACTGATCTACATATAGTATGCCGTATCCCTTAAAGGGTAGTACTCTTTCACTTACAGATCTCTTTTGCTTTCGAAAACTTAGAGGTATAAAAAAATTGAGACTGGGTAGGATATGTATTACACATATTTTGAAATTAATTTGCGCTTGACGTTGGCGTGCGATATGCCAACCAATCTGTGTGGATTCTAACAGCCCTGACGTCTACGGCAATTGACTTGATATGTGAATCGGTAAACCGGAATAGCTAAATAAACGACGTCAATATCGTATTCCTTCCTCCAAAATTCAAAGAGCCAAACAGTATAAACTTACTTCGTAAACATTGCAGTGGCCCATTCAAACCGCTAGAGTAAACTTTAGTTTTATATCCGTGATACTGGTAAGAGCTTTTGCTAACGACTTTCGACAAATACCATTGCAAGTTAACTTCATCTTTACGCCTTCCTACAAGAGTCCTCGAAGGGGTAGGCAGAGGAGTATAGGTAGTACCCATACATCCACTGTCCATCAGAGTTATATTTAAAGATGCCAACGTGACAAATGGCGAGTCCATTGCCATTACACTGACGCCTTTGAATTTCTTCCCAATCGTATGCTGGCTTCCTCTCGATGTTTTGCTTCACCGTATCGCTCGTGGTGTGACTAATCACTGTACGTGTAAGTTCAGAAAAACTCGTTGGTACAATCGGGATTTGAACTTGCAATCTTTGTGCTGCAGGCAACTACTCGAACCACTCGGCCACCACGGCTCTTGCATACCATTACAATCACGGTAAATGTTTGCCGTGTCGTAAAATATACTTGGCTCTTTTATAGCGCGCATAGTTACGTGTAAATAAACCGGTGGCAAAGTTTTAATCCGGTTTTGACTAGTTATACTATATAAGAACCGTACTGACTGATTGGTCTTAGTCAAGATTGCAAAATCAATCCCCGGCGGTCTGTACCGATCGTGAATAGCAAAACGTAGTGTTTATATAATGTGACGTACGGTAGGCCTCTTCCGACTTGTACACGAAAAAGAGGCATTAGAAATATATATAAATATGTATTTACACTCTCAGGGTAAGCAGAGAGTGTAAAGCACCAGTTCCCTCTAGACTTACCTCTTATATAAATACTCGTACGTGTAAGTATGTATCCTCCATCTTTAACAACTAGATGGGAAGCAGAACCGAACTGTAGTCATTGTAAATGGTTGTAAAAGATCTTTAGTGCGATGCAAAAAGAATAAATAAATGCGAAGCCTACCTAATATCAACAACTACCTATATCGAAGATCAAAACATACGTGTGTATTTTTATACATTAGGTATATGGAAAAAAAGTACAACGTTACAGTCAAAATTAATATGCGAAATTAAATTAACCGCCAAAGTTGTGTAACAAGACGTGAAGAAAATTAGATTTTCTCGTAAAACAATATTTTCCATATGGGAATGGGGTCTACGATTGGAATAATTAATTATAAATCGAGGTCTTCCATGACGCAGTCACTGAATTTTTAACAGTTTTATTTTTGTTAATAACAACTTGTATTTCATAAATATATATACCTACCATATATATACTTTCCATAAGTGATTAATAGATTTGTTTTATACAACAAGAGTGGCAAACAAGCATACGGCCCACCTGATGGGAAACGGTTACCGTAGCCTATTTACGCTCACGATACCTAAGTATCACTTGCGCGTTGCCACTCTGTGTTCAGAGAGTTATACTGTGTTGGAAACATAAGAGGTCTAATCCCTCAGTTGCCAAAACAATATAACAATCCTCCCCCCTCCCGAAGGAGCTCATTACTGGAAACCTTATTCACCACGTAGGAACACAACACAAAAAAAATGTGTTATTTGGCTACGGACTTCTATAAGTCTATAAGAATAATAATAATATCCTCACGCCTTCCCAATGGGTCCACGGAGGGGTAGGCAGAGGTGCAGGTGACTAATCACTGTACTTATGTTAAGAAAAACTCATTGGTTCCGTTGGGATTTGAATTTACGATCTTTGTGCCGCAACTACTCGAAAACCACGGGCCAATAGAATATAAAAATATATTTTGCATATATGTAATTTCATAGGTTGTAAAATATTTAAGCGATAACGATTTCAACGATAGATAAATATTTTCTGTATTTGTATTTAAAATTGGAAACGACATGCATGATTGAAAATAATAATGATTGTAGATAGTTATGTCAGGTGGACCACCAGGGAACACCATGGTTATCAACACACGCCCACACAGTTAGGCTACATGAAATCGATCGCCGGATGGACCACCGGGACATGTGCTGACCTAGCATCCCGTGTGCTCCTAAGTATTTAGTTTGCTTCTTAGAATAAGATCGCCGGACTAGACCACCGGGAGATATGCTGTGCCAGCATCCCGCAGCTCCTAGCTGCTTTGAAATTGTATTGTCAGTCTGTAAGCTTCGGTCGTAGAATAAAGTCTTCTTATTAAATTTAATTTGATTTTTAAAAACGCCCTTCGTGTCCGTCGTTATTTAATTAGATACTACTAAAGCAAAACAAGTCTGTTATGTAATATAGTTCGTTGTAACTACCTATAAAGGTGCATATACTTCTACGAGACTTAGTGATTGAGTTTTACTAAGGTAAGACGATAATATAACGTTTTTATGCAGATTAAATCGGTAATGATATTCGGATGGCATGCAATGTTGGAAACACTGCGACAATAGCCTTTACTCGTCTATATAACTTTCAAAAGATATTCATTTCATAAGTTTATTAATTTAAATGTTTTCAGTTTAAAAACCATGGGACCGATATGAGAAGTCACTTACTTGGTCAAAATTGAAGGTTTAGAGTTAGTACTACTGATTTTTTTAACCATTATTCAGTTAATTGTCCCAGAAAATATCGTGAACAAACCCCCGTACTTAAAAACTTAGAAAAACATCAAAATATACGTTATAATCAAAAAGTCACTCAGGGACAGAAACAAACTCGCTATTACGTAGGTACCTAAAAGATGTCTCGGATGAAACATGAGTGCTGTTACGTTAGTCATTACGGGACTCATGTGGAAAGACGATATAATAATGACCATTTCAGTTTCACAGTACGAACAACTCTACAACCTCAATAATATCTAAGTAATGTATTCAAAGCCTCATTATAGAGAACACGGTTACCAAGCACATTTCACCCCAACACCTGCACTATAATCTATCACTTGGGTAAGAAATGACACAGTTCATTAGTGTAGGATTAATATTACTAATGCCGAAACGGGCCCAATTCATTCATCAAGTGTTGGGTAATCCATTGCTTTGCCGCAACAGAGGGTACGGTCACAGAAATGGATTAACTTTGCTAATTAAAGCCTTGTTACGTTTAGTTAAATGCTTTAGTTTGCAGTGCTCAAAAATTGCATTTAAAACGAGCATCAGTAAAAAAAAGCAGTGTTGTAATTTTCTTTACAAAAATGTTTCCAAGCATACCGTGGATATATTGTGTTATTACGCCCTCTATTCACGGTAAATACATTGAGATGCCAATGTGACAGATATCGAGTCTATTGTCGTCTCTAAGGCCCAACTGACATACATGTTTCTGAATTTGCTCACGGTGTTTCCTTCGGCAATATGCTTATGATGTGATAAATCAACGTACTGAAGTTTAACATCGCCGAAACATAGCGTTTGGTTTAGTACCACAATATTGCTATTTCATGTACTGCTTAGACTATTGGAAGTATGTTTGATTAAGTACGCTTAATGTTATTGAGAAATTAACAATTTTCAATATACATGTTAACATTTTTTTATTTTATATTGATGTCAAAATCTACTTTGCCTGCACGGATAAATATTATTGCAAGTTTTACTTAGATAATTAAATAAATATGCGGAAGACACCGCTTGAACTTAATTCAATGAATTGTACATCTTAGAAATAACGCAGTTCCGAGGATTTTAAAGTATTTGATTGTGATCTACGCAACAAAAGTCATGGCCGTAATCGTAGCAGTACAAGCAGCTACATGTCTAGAGAAGGTGATTGGTGTAGTGAAGCCTCGGGCAGACTTCCTGCGTTTAATGAGAAACTGCTAGCTGTCACTCGAGTCGAACCAACCCTGTGTCATGGGAACTCGACCCTGCTGATGTAGGGTAGCGAAATGTTTCCAATTAAATTTCAACAATGTACAATTCATTTATTTACATTTAAGAAACTGTGCGACTTGACGTAAATTTATACGATTATGTAACAGTAAGCGTGGACGTCTAGTCGATATTTTTATATCCATAGACTATATAGATACCTAAAATTTAAGTTTGAACCATAATAAGATCAAGTAATATAAAACCGTTTCATATTCAATTAGCTAAATTGAATAATCAAGTATGACAACTTTAAGAGTCCTTGATAAGGCGCAAGCATGTGTAAAAAATCTGAAACATGTAGATAAAACGAACGTCTGGCGCTCTTCTCTCTCTCTACCTACCTCAAAAAGGGCTCGACGTGATGATGTTGATGATTAGATTGAATAAAATTAAGATATGTTTTTTTCTTGTCTTAATTAAAATTTATTTACGTCTATACGAGTTTATACAGTGTTTTTCGATTTTCACGTGAAAAACCCAATATTGTGAAAAACATAAATCTTTGTATTTTATGTACTGCATTGTATTAAATTTGCTGGATGTATGCGATAAAATTTTAATTAAAAAAGATACATCAACTATAAAAAAGTACCTATTATTAAAAAGATTACTGATTTGAGCTGACATTGAAACGAACATCTTTTTAACCCGAAATCGAATTATAAGCCTCAATTTTGCAAAAATCTTGTCGCTCTCGATCCGTTATTAGACAACCCCGAGGCATTGTCCGAAAAATTGCTACACAGGGCTAAAGCGTGAGTTATCTTGTAAAATTTCGTTCCAAAGTGATATATTGGTTAGTGTACGTGTCCAATCTGGTTGATTTACAGAGCCAATAATCCGTCGTCACGCGACACCCGTCAGGTGTCGGCCGACTCGCGGGCTCCTATTGTCACGTACAGAAAAATAAAACACACGGGCAAGTAATGGGGACGGGATCGCTATTAGAATGTGTTGTAATTATTAAAACAATGTATTAAAAAAAAACTTGTCAAACAAGTGCCAAATACTTATCACTATAGTAAATCTAATTTTAATCAATTCAGCACATTTTATGCGTAACCAGCTTGGAGATTAATTCAATTAAATAGCACTGGCTATTTTAACCACTGAGTTTCGATTAGCAATTCATTAACTATATAACTAAACTTATTGTCATTCTCAGCGTCTTTAATTACCGTATATATCAAAGTATTGCCCATGGTTTTTGTATACTGAGATGATTGCATTTTGAAGTTCGCATGAAATTACGAATTTATCAACGTCCGTTTTCTTACATACTCTAGAAATATTACTAAAATGACCTATTTAAAACCTGTATAAATCGGGTATTTGATTCTGAAAATAGCTTGTGGCTACTGTACCTTATAGAACAAGGAGTTCTGGAGCAGTACTGAATACAATTTTTTTGCGTGTTCACCTTAACACTAACTACACGTATTTTTCATAGTACACTGCAAGCGAGCAGCAAAAAATGTGGGATTAAGGTCAGATAGACAATGAAGCAGAGCCGTGCTACGCTTTCCTTGGCCCAGAGTCAAATGTTGCATTTGGAAAATGAAATGCTTTCTTAAAAAAAATCGGAGAATGCCTATTGTGTCGCAAAGTTTATGCCTGTACCCATTGATCAGGGGCCAAGTGTTGGACATTTGGAGACACAGTGGCTTCGATTAGCCATAAATAATTGTTTACAGTAGTCTCCTAGTTTCTTCTATTGAAGATGTTTTTGAAAGGCGAACAATGTTCAAAGAGTACCTTGGTGGCCGAGAGGTTCGAGTAGTTGCCTGCAACACAAATATTGCAAGTTCGAACCGTACTAATGAGTTTTGCTGAACTTAAGTTCAGAAATTAGTAATACATCGAGAGGAAACATACGCATTCGTTTGAGAAGAAATTCAAAGGCGAATGTATAATCGTGCTTGAGTTACGGCGATGGACTCCCCATCCGTCACGTTGATACCTAAAATATATCTCTGACTCAAAGTAGGTGTGTGGGTACTACCTATACACTTCTGCCTGCCCGTTCGGCGATCCTTGTGGAAGGCGTGAGGATATATTATTTTTTATTATAGAATGTCAAAAGTTGCAAAGACCAGTTACGGGATTGGGATTGTAATTATTTCCTCACAGCTTTCCGTAAGGGTGCCCGAGTACCCGAAAGGGTAGGGGGAGGTGTTAAGGTAGTACGCACACACTCACTTTTTGCTGGATATATATTTTAGGTGTCAATTTGATAGGTGGCGAGTCCACCGCCGTTACTCAAGCACAACTATAGAGTAATTATTTTTTTCCCAAACACCTACAAGTTTCCTCTCGGTGTTTTCTTTCACCGTAAAGCTGGTGGTGTGACTAACTGTACTTAAGTTCAGAAACTTATTGGTACAGTTGCTTACAATTGATCCCGCAATCTTTGTGTTGCAGGCGATTACTGGAACCACTCGGCTACCTTGTCCATTGAGCTGAGCCGAGCTGAGCCGAGCTGAGCATGATATTGATATAATAATAATCGTAAGTTTAATTGTAATTTCAGCTAAGTCCTCCCAAATAACCATAGCATCTTATTTCCATACTTGACCGCACGGGGCCGTAATAAGCCCACAGATTTATGCATAACAATAGGCTTTCTTAGTAGCCGGAACTTATGCATAGTAAACGGAATTAAATCAAATTCCTTATACCCACGTCAAATATTTCGCGTATAACGAATAAATAGAACGTTGTGGTTCGTTTGTGAGTCCTGAGGCTCTAGACAAATCCTATATCTATAAGGTGTAATGACAATAGCTACTTAATGCGTAGCAGTGAATGTCATTGCCCTACATCGAATAGCGTGAATGGTAACAGAAAAATATTATATCTAGAACCTCTATACTTTAGCAGTGGCAAGTAATCACGTTGAGGAGGTCAAATAAGTTTAAGGTTAGTGGTTTTAAAGTGAATATTCAATATTCGTACTGAAAATATATAATAACGCTCAAGAAAGTTTTTATTAGTATTGAAAATAGAGCCGTGGTGGCCGAGTGGTTCGAGCAGTTGCCTGCGACGCAAAGGTCGTAAGTTCTAATCCCGACTGTACCACTGAGTTTTTCTGAACTCAAGTACAGTGATTAGTCACACCACGAGCTTTACGGTGAAGGAAAACATCTAGAGGAAACGTGCATACGTCTGAGAAGAAATTCAAAGGCGTATGTATAGTCGTGCTGGAGTAACGGCGATGGACTCGCCATCTGTCACGTTGGCACCTAATATACCTCTGGCGCAAAGTGGGTGTGTGGGTATTACCTATACACCTCTGCCTGCCCCTTCGGGGACCCTTGTGGGAAGGCGTGAGGATATATATAAAATTGTTCCAACCTCACGATCTTTCATCATCCATCCATAAACAAACCATTTCTATATTACGATATTTTCAGTCTGAATCGCCTCACTACGTTTTCCTTCACCGTAAAGGTCGTGGTGTGATAAACAAAGTACTTATATTCACAAATAGTACAGGTAATTTCAAACACCTGACCAAATTGGCATCTTTAACACATGATTTATTAATTTATATTTGGAAACGATTGTTCCAATAAATTACACTTAGTTCCATTGGATATAGGATGTGTTTTATTTTACACAACTTTATTAAGTGTAGTTATTCTTTGATCTTCGGGTTGAAGCGAACGACCAACCCATTTCGGTCGGGGTTTGTAACGAACAAACCAGCCCCCAATACACGGTATTCATCATTCCCTCACGTACACAACTCAGCTGCGCACCTCGTTCATAAAATATGCAAGCCAGGCTTTAGCCCTCGCTTGCCCGAGGCATGTTGTCAGCTTGCGTTTACATACGACGGGAGGCTGTGTTTTCTTACTGATAACGACTATATGATAGTTTACTTACAACTATTCGGCGGGCTACATTGTCTAGGTTTTCTTTTGGTTTTAACAATAACTTTCTAAATTTGACGGCTAGAAGATTTGTAATATATTTTATTATCTGGACCAGATTGATCTATGTAGTTAGAGATTTTCAAGAAGGGTGTGAAAATATTCTTGCAGGATTAACAGTACACATGCTATTCCCGTTAAGTATTTGCAAGCGTGAAAAGTGACATATTATCATTAAGCCGGTAGAATTCTTCTTTACAACATTAGTGGTTATCCATTTAAAATCAGGTATGTACCTCCATATTCCAGAGAATAGCTCGAATCCTAAGTATTGTGATTGTAGTCCTAAATATTGAGTTTGGTAATCCAAAAGCCTCTGAAACTTTTACAGTTAAATAAAGCGTATTCTTCTAGTACAAGGAATCCTCATAAGGCTGGTAACGTTTCTAACGACAGTGTAACAGACGGCGATCCTAACGCTTTTTTGAGACACTCCTTAGATAGCTGAGGCGCGCATAGACGACTTTTACGCCATCATGCGGATGCGTGTCGCCTCCCTGATGCAGCGACTTCGTGACAGCGCCAATAGCCTCCTGCGTACTGTGGCTGAAAAGATGGATGGGCCGATACTCCGCCACTTACTACTACTGAACCAAAACGCAAAACTAGAAGCTACGTAATTTTATGTTTTTTTTGTTTTTTTATTTATCAGTTATTAAATGTGTAATGTTCAATGTTTAAATGTTTTCACTAATATAGTTTTAAGTCAATTGTATACTAACACTATAGATGTTTTCCGAAATAAATATAATAATAATAAATAATATAGAAGCCGTGGTGGCCGAGTGGTTCGAGCAGTTGCCTGCGACGCAAAGGTCGCAAGTTCGAATCCCGACTGTACCAATGAGTTTTTCTGAACATAAGTACAGTGATTACTCACACCACGAGCTTTACGGTGAAGGAAAACATCGAGAGGAAACCTGCATACGTCTGAGAAGAAATTCAAAGGCGTATGTATAGTCGTGCTTGAGTAACGGCGATGGACTCGCCATCTGTCACGTTGGCACCTAATATACCTCTGGCGGAAAGTGGGTGTGTGGGTATTACCTATACACCTCTGCCTACCCCTTCGGGGACCCTTGTGGGAAGGCGTGAGGATATATTTATATAATAAATATTATATTAAATAATACCTCTCGGTATCTTAATACCTATTTGAATTTAATCTTAAAGTCATGTAAGATTACTGGCGACATTACATACAGCATGCAGCTCCTTGTGTAAGAATTAAGTGGCATTCGGGTCACTAGAGGTTATTTCGCTGTATATATTTAGGGGGCGGGCTGTTAATTAGATATATATGGGCTTACCACAACCTTGCTATACAAAACTTGCAATATTTTCTAATCTCGTAGCCTGAGAAACAATGTTGCGTGTATAGAACAGCATTAAGGGAATTAAAAAACAAACTTCGAAACAAAACATTCATCTCCCTTTTGCCACTCAATTAAGTACCCAACTTCGATTCTTTGAGTTTCAATTATTCGCTTGTCAACATTTAGAAAAAGCCGTTCAAGTAGATTGCCAAACATCTGGATTTAATCGAATAAGATTCTGACAAACACGGAATCGACAAAGCTGTAAATACTATGTTGACAAATTGAAATAAATAATCACCAAGGTAAAAATCCACTATTATTTATCTTCTTATAATAATAATAATAGGATAATTTAGCGGAGCAAGATATTTACAAATTTTGTTACTTTATTGGATTCTACCGACCTCCATAAATAAGACCCCTGTTTGTACCCTACCTACATAACTAAATATAAGAGATTAACATTCCTACTCAGATCGCAGTAGATGTCTCGAAATGGCTGTGTTTCAATAATGTATTTTAACTTAAGAAAGGGAGGGTTTATTTTAGATGCCAGCACTTATTCAAAGGACCTATTTAGCTTATAGGCCCTAATTCATTACATAGCCAGACATGATTTCGTTTTTATTGGTAAATTTCTTGTATCTATGTACATATTTTAAGTCAATATACTTTTGTATAGTACAAGGTAAAGTGAAGTCAATCACTCCATGCCTTTCTAGGAAATTGTTTATCGTTATTCAATTTTATGTAAAATGTGATACCGTTATACTGTTACCGATGAAAGGCAGTGATTTGATGGAAAATTAAGTTCTTGTTTTAAGCAATTCGGTGGTATTTTATTCTCAACCGTCTTGAATTTATCGAAAACTGTTGATATTTCAATAGTCAGTCCCAACCTTATAGAGTTAAGAACTTTCCTACTTAGTACTAAGAACCTCGTGCGATTCAAAGTAGGATTGTAAGTTGTTCAACGTAATATTGTCACACCTACGCCTAAGGCTCTCTAAAGAGCGTAGGCGTATGCCTAGTATAGTAGTTAGTTATATAATAATTCTCATATGAAACTTAGACTATTATTCGTATATTTAGGTGCTAAAATATGACAGTGAGCCGTGGTGGCCGAGTGGTTCGAGTATGAGTCGAATCCCGACTGTACATATAAACTTTTCTAAATTTAAGTACAGTGATCACATCAGTCACATCACTAGCTATATGGTGAAGGAAAACATCGAAAAGAAATATGCACAAAGAAAGAAATTGGAAGACGTATGTATAGTCGTGACTGAGTAACGGCGATGGACTCGCTATCGGTCACGTTGGCACCCAAAATATATCTCGGCGAAAGATTGGTGGGTGGGTACTATCCACCCCTCCGTTGACCCAAGAGGGGAACGCGTGAAGATATTTATATAAATCTATATAGAGAAATCTTATGAATATTTTGCATGCGGATCTCTAAAAGTACATCATCCTTCCCATATAACTGTCACAGGCATGCATTCCCGCCCTATTTCCAGACCCGCTGAGTTGGATAATCCTTTGCCTATTTACCAATATTATAAACATTAAATTTACCTTCTTTGTTCGGCTTATGTTATTTTTTGTGAATGTGCTATCACGCTTATCTACATCTTATTAGTAGCAATATTGAATTATTTTATTTATTTTTTTAATTTTAAATCATTTCAAGGACTTTTTTTATCAAGGCATAGTAATATTTGATATTACGTTAAAATGCGACAATTCGTTATTTATACTTAATATATGCATAGTCTGGAGAGAACAGGCGCTCTACTCTCTCTGCATACTTCGTTAGAGACTCGACGTGATGATATATACGTTTGTTGTTAGTTAAGTACAAATAACCTTCACGCCTTCCCACAAGGGACCCCGAAGGAGTAGGAAGAAACTTGCAGGTAGTTCCCACATACCTGCTTTTCGCCGGAATTAAATTATAGGTGCTAGTGTGATTGACAGTGAGTCCATAGCCGTTCCACAGAGACAACTAAGCATACATTTCTGATTTTCTTTTCAATTGAATGCTGGTTTCCTCTCCATATATTCCTTCACAGTTATACGTCAATGTATAGATATACACATACGGAGTATTTATGTATTAATTCATTATGTATATATAATATGTCACTGTTGAAGCATATATGTACGTGTCTGTTTTTTTTTTCGAAAGTATATAGGTGTCGTCTAGATATTTTTTATACCACATGAGTGGCAAACAAGCATGCGGTCCGCCTGATGGTATGGCATGTCCAAATGAGGGTACACTTGCTTTATAGTTAATCCCCATATTAAATAATTTACTATTTGTTTATTGAGTACAAACTTTATGTAACTTGTGCAAATTATCAGCTGTCGGTTATAAAAATTACCTAGGCATACGTGAAGGTCCCCAAAGTGAAATGGTCGCCTATAATCATGGTTTAACTTATCTTGCAGGTGAGATGTGGACTACGTTAAGATCGTACGCACGCAAAGGGATACCTGTTCAAACATTGAGTTAGGAAGAATGGATGAGTTAAAAGAAACGGTGGGCATAATCTAGCTGGCCGTAACGCAAGATAGTATAGATTGGCATGTGTAAGTGCCCGCCGCTAAATTCATTTGTGTTAGGAACACATTCATTTGTTCTCTCTCGGTGTAAAGTTTACGTAAGTTTAATATTAACCTTTATCTTTTCTGTCAAATTTTAAAAGATGTACATTTCAGCATCATGAATTTAAAGAACTGGGAATACAGCTAGATTAATTTTTTAATCAAGATGTCTCATAACAATTCTTAAAACATAAAATCCCTCTAGCGTTGCCTCGCAGTTTCACTAAGTAGTAGGTTACATTAGTAGCATAACATGTTTGTATGTAGGCACATAAAACCGGTTAGAGCATCAAACTCCCTCCTTTGATTTATTAGTCTCTCTATACGTACTCGTCTGTTTTGTTCTAACATTTTAAGAGAGGTAGGGCGTAACTGGTTTCCCGTTCGAATTTGGAGCTGCCCGACTGGGGCAGGACCTCCACTTTATAGAATTTTTTGTGTTATGTTCCTACGCGGTGAATAAGGTTTCCAGTAATAAGCCAGGGGAGAATTGTTATGTTGTGTTGGCAGCAGAGGATTAGTCCCATTATACTTCCAACACAGTATAACTCTCCGAACACAGAGTGGCAACGCGCAAGTGATACTTCGGTATTGTAAGCGTAAATAGGCTGCGTTAACCGTTTTCCGGGTGGGCCGTATGCTTGTTTGCCACTCCTGTTGTATAAAAAAAATATATAAAAAAAACATAAGAAGCAGAATGATAATTATACTAATATTAAATTGAACGCTTCCAGTTGTAGTAGTACATCCTCCTAGCATTTCATATCGTAGTCGTGCACGCGTAGGCATTTCCCGAACCTCAAGGGAGGCGTCTCTACGTGACGATCTTCCACTCCTAAAATATTTGTACTATTCATGGCCACCGGAGGTATTAAAATGCGCGTGATACTACCCCGAGTTTATCACACTTTATTTTTTATAGCCATACTCCGCCGCTGCGCCGTAACTCTACAAAAGCACAGGAATCATTTTGTTTATTGTTAAAACGCTCTAATTTTATGTGCGTTTATTTTATTTGACAAATAATCCGAATTGGAAAAAATATTTAATATTAATTAACAATATTCTGAATTAAATGGAAGTAATAAAACTCCCTTCAATGAATAATTACATAGATATATTAATGATGAGTCTTAATCTACGTCAACCAGACCCGAAATTAAATAAAGCTGTGTTAAATTCATGCTAATCTCCTGGTCGATTATAAGATTAAGTTGAGTGTGAATTACTGGCGCTTAAATTGTGAGAAAGGCAGTCTCGTTTCCTCGCCTTGTTGTTCTCTGGGTGATTACATTGCGGGAGAATCCCCTCGGCGCGCTTCTCATGCCTTCAACGGCCGGTCCGCGGTTTTGCAATTTGCTTGGAACGGGCAATGAGAAAAATTTGCGGTGATGGGTACGCGGCAACACGGCAAGACGTGGTGAGTGACGGGCGCTTGCGCGACGCGGCGGGCGCGCGGGCGGAACCGAAGGCCTGCAGTCTACCGCGCGGCGCCTCGCGGGACGATTAGCTTACGCCTAGCTTGCGCCACTCAGCGCCACTACGCGCCCCGCCACGCCTCTCCCCCTTCACACCCTACGTCAAAACTAATTGATTTACATAAAACATAACAAAATTAACTTGCTCAAACTTTACGTGTAAAACAAAGTGCCGCGAACTTTTCAATCATGGATATTATTTAAAGTTAAGAATTCAGAGTTTGTTTTATAAATCTTTGGGAACTTTTGAACGTCATTCGTGATGAAAAAGCTGTGATGAATGGTGGTAAATATTTCATGTTATATTAAATCCTATTTTGTTGGAGCTGGCTGAGTCATGATGACAAAAAACGCTAATGGATTCTTCGGATAACTAACATTGCTGAGATATAGTATACACCCACATACTACAAGTATATTCAAAGTACAGTACTTACCGCTTATTTAAAGGCATGCCCTTTGTGAACTTTCTTTCTATATTTTTAGTTCTATTAATTTTGCTTGCGTAAAAATTGTTATAGAAAAGTTGAAAATACACATGCTTTATGTTTGCCTGCTGCGTCGTTACAAAATTTCAACTTAAAAACATTCTCATTTTACTCGACTTGTAACTAAAATGTTTTTTACTTTGTTTATGATACTACAATTTATACTTTCAGTATTTTAATTGGGTTGCTAAAAATATAAGCCGTGTTGGCTGAGTGGGTTAATTAGCTTCCTACATTATCAAGCTCGCAGGTTGAAACCCCAGTATGAATTCAAACATCAAGAGGAAATCTGCATACGTTTTAGAAGAAATTCAAAGATGCATATGTATATCATATACGGGTATACATATATAGTTGCAAAGAGAAGAAGAAAGATTGACGTAACATATATGTAGAATGCCAAGTGTGTGAAATAAGAGGCAGTGAAAGTCCACGTTAAAACTGTCAGTCACGTTCGATCAAATCAGACAAATCGGATACTCAAGGATGGGAACTACAATAGTACTCGAAACCAGCAAGCATGAATGAAGAGACTGATTAATGTGTATGAAGCGAAAGAGGTGCGCAAGTTTAGAGAGTACTGGCGCTCTACTCGCTCTGCCTACCCCGTGTGGGACGCTTCTTGATGATATCTATATATTATATTAGGATGCCTCATGATAACGAGAACTAAGCTCGTAGGAAGCCAGGTAGTGCTCTCATCATGGCTCCTCATACTACTAATGCGTCATTGTACTTAAAAAAACTCACAGGCGAACGTTGTCTCAACCTGCACATTTCGCTTCACCTATATCTACTTTGACCTCTTGGCCCTTTAAGCCCAATACTTTGTACACGATCAAGCTCTTAATGAAATAAACGTTTCATTTGAAAATTTTATTTGATTCACAATTCAGTAAATCTGCCTGTCATTTGTGAATTCAATCTTATGACGTTTTCTTGACATGTAGTTGTGATTAATTTAAATATGAACCATGACCATTTTATTGATATAAATAAGATCGTAGAACAGGACTAAGGTACCATAAAGGTACTTCTATAACTAAACAAAAAAGAATTTATATAATATATATCCAAACACCTTCCCTCAAGACTCCCCGAGGGCAGAGGTATATAGATAGCACCCACATACCCACATAGAAAAAATAGGTATATACATATGTAAAGATTACTGAGTATATACATATGTAGAGCCGTGGTGGCCGAGTGGTTCGAGCAGTTGCCTGCGACGCAAAGGTCGCAAGTTCGAATCCCGACTGTACCAATGAGTTTTTCTGAACTTAAGTACAGTGATTAGTCACACCACGAGCTTAACGGTGAAGGAAAACATCGAGAGGAAACCTGCATACGTCTGAGAAGAAATTCAAAGGCGTATGTATAGTCGTGCTTGAGTAACGGCGATGGACTCGCCATCTGTCACGTTGGCACTTAATATACCTCTGGCGGAAAGTGGGTGTGTGGGTATTACCTATACACCTCTGCCTACCCCTTCGGGGACCCTTGTGGGAAGGCGTGAGGATATATTTTTATAAGATTACTGAAATTCCTCCCAACAAAAGTTTAGCAGCACAGCACCAATTCTATATGGTTAATTTTACCACTTGCCATCATCAAGTAGGTTTGCCACCTTTCTAACAAAGTAAATAATGCCTTTATTACGTTCGTAATAAGAACTAATTTTCTTGAATCTCTAGAGAATTCAGTGTAATTTCGCCGTAATCGCATCTAACAGGGCACCGAAACTTTCGCATAGTTTTCCATACAAGTTAATGAGTCGGTAAATGATCTGGGAGTTCCCTAAGGAACGTACCGTTTTATTATTAGATACCCTCTTTATTCACATGAAATGTTTATTAGAATTCACTCTCATTTAACTATATTAATGTTTTAGATAAATTGATCTCAGCTTTATAATACATAAAAGCCGTAGTGACGGAGTTGTTCGAGTAGATGTTGCCTGCAACACAAAGATAGCAAGTTCTAATTCTGCTTGTATCAATAGTTTTTACTTTAGTTTACACTAATAAGTTTTTCCGAACTTTTTAGTGATTAATCATGCTGTGAGCTGAACGGTCAAGAAAACATCATGACCTATGTAATAAAAAATTTCAATTACGTATAATAATATAGTTGTGCTTGATAAACGGCGACGGACTCGCCATCTGTCATGTTAGCACCGTAATATATACAACGGTATCTTACAACTAACAAGTCCTTCGGGCCTCTTGTAAGGCGTGAATACATATAGGCATGAAGAATATATTATCAAAGCAGTAGGTAGCCCTGGCTTAATTGGCAAAGCTAGAGACCTAAAAATTATAATTCTCCTCAACTTGAAACAATTTACAACTCTTAAGAAATAGTTTTTCCGCTAAACATACTTTCACATATATATGTATAGAATAATTTCGTTCGCGTGGGATTCTATTTGTAAGATGAAATCCATACTTATGCTCCAACACAATCTGTCTAAAAATGTACTCTTTTATTCGATTCCGACTATCGTGAGACAAAGCATTTCGAATTTCATTAGACGAGATTGTATGAGCTGTGAGGGCATCAAGGTTGAAATAAATACAATAATATCATAACAAAATTATAGTACAATATAAGTCCTATTTTGTTTTTATCATATATAACTATATAAGGTATTAAAATAAAAGATATTACAGAATGTAATCGAACAAAAGACCGGCCCCAAATCTTTATCCCACAGGTGCCAAGCAGTCCTTAATACATTCATATTCTAATGATAAGCCACAACATTTTACTGCTTAGATTTCCTTAGTAATAAAACCTCGGGCCACGAAAGCTTAAAGATAAATCGCCGGTAGTTTGGCCTTATATCTAAACGTTTCATGAATACAGTTAAATTAACTAGAAAGAATTTCACACGCAAACTTTCAATTTATATTTCATCAAGACTCCTTTGTGCACTCAGATTTAAACCTTGAGGTCTGAAACTTGTAAAGCTAAGATAATCCAAGCTCATCTCATCGCTGCATTGCATAACATTATGAAAGAGGCAGAAGAGCCCGTTTGTTATAATCGATAATAATACTAGATGCTTTTCTTTTAATAATTAATATATTTTCTTCGCACACGCTTCTATGGTGTAACAAGTCAATGTACTTAAGTTCAAGAAAACGAATAGCTATTCGTTCATACTAAAGTTCAAAACTTTAGTCCTGAAAGCGTAGGCTGCAAAGTGGAGTTAATTTAAGCATCATGGATCTGTCTCTAGGTAATGCTTTTGAATTATATTCTCTACCCGCTTTCTCATAGCGGTATTCGGAAAGCAACAGGGTTATATCAATCAGTCTAGCACTGATTATGTGCTAGCTACTGGCATACCTGTCGCTGTCTCTTGAGCACCAAAAACGTGAGTGTTTTCAGGTTTCTTTTACTCTTCGCATATAGTGTGACAAATCATAGTTCTGACCAGAGCCAGAACCTGCACTCGAAACTGCTAACCACATTGCCACCAACAGACTGACTAATACGGAACTGGGGATAAGCATAATATTACTGTAAACGTTTCTAATATACTATCAAAGAGCAATACTCCTTTTTGGAAAAAAATAATAACACAGATTTAATTACGCTCTAAATACTCATCCATGTCACAGTAAGTAGGTACCCGGATGTGTGATGTAAAACTCACCACTCATTCAACAAACATACCTTGGCATACAGCTCCAATGTTGTTCAGATTTTTGTTCAAATTGTCGCCATTTTCTTCCATTAGCCAAATTAAATTACACTTGCTAAATATTTAACAGTCATTTGGGCACGACATTAATTAAATTTAGTTTTTATGTCTTCATTAACAAACAGTGTATTTTGTTTGCTGATTTATTCGGGTTTATTTTTTTAATGTAAATTGTCTTCGTGGTAACATTCTATTCATTTTATTACGTACCTGACCTGTCTGCAGTCTACCTGCCAGGACCTGACAGGTCAGGTAAGGTGACCCTACCTGACAGGTCAGGTACCTATCAGTTTTATATTAGTATCTGACAGATAAATTAATATTCTTAGAATCCATACATTACGAATGATAACCTATTTACTTTAGATTCTTTGTATTATCTTAATATAATTATATAAATTACGTGTCACGTTGTTTGTCCGCGATGGACTCCTAAACTGCTTAACCGATTTCAATCAAATTTGCACACCGTGTGCAGTTTCGTCCAACTTAAGAGATAGGATAGCTTACGTCGCAATTGGACCCGATAGGTGGCGCTGCGATTGTGTTTCAGGAAGTTTAACTTTTTCACCCGGGCGAAGCTGGGCGGGACAGCTAGTAGTTAATATATATACATCATAACGCCAAGTCCCTAATAGCATAAACAGAAAGAGCCTGTTTATTTTAGACACGCAAATTTTTCACTTTATTTACGCTCACCTGTTTTGTATATACTTACTGGTTTCAATCTTTTCTATCGTTTCGTCCATATTCATCAGTCACTTCATACATGCTCGTCGGTTTCGAGTACTCTTGACGTTCCCGTCCCTGAGTGTCTGGTCGATTTGATCTAGGTAGTTGGGACGTTGTCTTCCTCTGCCTCTTCTTGAACACAATTTCGCTTTGTATATCTATTTAAGCTTAAGTATTTTTGCTACACGGGTTTAGGGTAACGGGCCTCAAGTAATTTGAAAGTGTTATTCATATCCTGATATTTTTGTGATTTTTTTTCCTATCAATTGGTAATTCAAAGTTATTACACTTTCTTTAATTTCTGGTAGATAAGATTCGTTAAATTAAAACAGCCCTTGTTTGACTAGGCATTACAAGAACTGCTTTCAAATGTTCATATTCTCCCTTCAGATTCGTAAAATCGTTGTTACTCGGAAGAATCCGACGAGAAACTCAATTTTGGAATAAATAAAATGGTTACGATATTCACATTGCCTTGCAACGTTTTGGGTTGGAGAAAATATTGACACAAATTCAATGCCTGAATGCTGTATGCGGTTTGCGATGGAATATCTAGAATATTGTAGCCGCATCGGTCTACCTTACATACATAGCATTGCTTATCCCCGTCTACTGGTGATATAATATTCCTCAGAAAAATTATGGTACGATTTTACGGTATGGTCAGCTACTTATCATATAATTGGGTACCTTTTGATCACGTGAACGATTAAACAGGGTTAATAATAATAATAGTAAATATCAGGAAGGTACATTTTTTCAACATATGTATATGTATGTTGCAGTCAAAACTCTAAAGCAGTCAAAAGTGCTTTTGACTGTTAGTTTATGGCAATAATTATTTTTGCTGCAAATCTTTAGTTGATACGTACTGATAATTAGCTGAATAACATTCATTTTAAACTAACTAGATACCAAATATATTTAATCTACCTACGAAATGTTATTAAAATTCATTCACATTACGAATCTTGAGGTAATAGGAAATGATAACAAACTGAAATAATTTAAATCAACCCACAAAATTTAAAGATTATTATTTAAATTCATGCACATTACGAACAAGTGTAGACCGTACTAAATATGCCCTGAATATGTAATCGCAGCCTAATGTGGGTGCCATCGCGATTCGCATAGGTTCATTCATTAACCATAATTAATGGATTTACGTGTTTTCCCAAATGTGGTGTTAAGATTGATATCGTAGTTCTATTCGACATTATTTTATCTTCAAGATTCCGAAGATAATCCATGTCCAAGGTACGTATTATATTTGCATACAAGATATGCCCTGCATATAGTTTGATTTATGTAACTCTCCGTGGGTAATTAGCGCGCCTGCGGCCTTTCTTGGTTCTCGTAGCCGTTTCTCTGGCTCCCTTTTGAAAAATATCGAACTAAAAAGTTAATAATAAATATAGTTTAAAAAAAAAACTAAAAAATCACGCTTTTTACAGAAAATTAACTAAAAAATAAAAAATAAATTTAAAAAAATTTGAATTAATAATAGTGTAAAAATTCTTAATAAATAATTTAAAAAAAGCGTGGGGTGCTTTTTAAGATATTGTCGAAATAATAAATCTTCTATTCTTATAGATATAAGTATTTTATTGACAGATATCAATAAAATATTTAGAACTATTGACACCATGCACCCCACGCTTTTTTTAAATTATTTATTAAGAATTTTACACTATTATTAATTCAAATTTATTAAAATTTATTTTTTATTTTTTAGTTTAGTTTTCTGTAAAAAGCGTGTTTTTTTAGTTTTTTTTTTTAAACTATATTTTTTGGAAGATCTTTTCTGAAATAAAAAAATAATTATATCAAACAATTATGTGGTAATAAATAAATCAAGCCATGGTGGCCGAGTAGTTCGAGTAGAGATTTTAAACTCGAATCCCGACTGTACTAATGAGTTTTCCGTACTTAAGTACCTAAAGTGATTAATGATACAACGAGCATAACGGTGAAGGAAAATATCAAGAGGCCTGCACATGTGTGAGAAGAAATTCTTAGGCGTATCTAAAGTCGTAACGTCTGTCCCGTTGGTAACTAAAATATATCTCTGGTGGAAAGTGGGTGTGTGGGTACTACCTACACACCTGCCTACCCCTTCGGGGACTCTTGTGGGAGGGTGTGAAGATGTATATAAATTAATTTTATCCAACACAACTCTGATCTGGTGTGAATGAGAAACAAACATTCATAATTCAAAAAAATAAGTAGATGGAGTAGGAGAGAATTAAGGGAGATGAATGTTTTTACATAACGGCAAAATAAAGCCTAATAGATGGTAGCTGGTTACCAGTTCTATAACCAACTGACAATGTAATGGTGTTAATGTGGTTGTAATTAAACGAGAAATAAACAATTCGCGCTGCCAACCTTGCGAACATCTCTCACACCCCACTTGAACAACTTTGTTCTGAAGGAATCTATTTCGGACAAATGCTCCCACATATTTTCAGCTTCATTACCTCTGTTTACATTAAGTTGTTTGCTTGATCGCCCACTCCGGATGAATCGATTGGTTTACTCTGCTCACGCCAAACATCCGAAAGGAAGCGCTTTGCACGAGGGCATCAATCAAATGACAGTTACAGTTGCTCTTTGATGTCTCCTGTAGCCACTTGTGGTAAGGCTGAGTGAATGTACTTACTATATTGTGCCTTTTATTGGAAAATATAGGATTTATATCAATATTTTTTCATTCAAAGGCGCATGTATAGTCGTGCTTGAGTAACGGCGGTGGACTCGCCATCTCGTTGGCACCTAATATATCTCTGGCGGAAAGTGGGTGTGTGGGTATTACCTATACACCTCCGCCTACCCGTTTGGGGACCCATATGGGAAGGCGTGAGGATATATTATTTATACCACCCTGGTGGCAAACAATGGCGGATAAATTATTTCGTTATTTATCACAAAAGTTAAAAAGAGAAACAAGTATAATTATATTTTTAATATTCAAACGCTTATTATTAATCCGCGAATCTAATATAAAAACAAATTTTGAAGGAAAGTTTATCTCTTTCATTATAATTAAAGTCTAACTTACTAGTTGTGTTAAATCTACTTGATTCACAACTCTACACTATCTACAGCGCTCAAGGATCTTATTTTAGGAAAGTGTATCCAACAATTTCAGATAAGGATAAGCCAAGTAATGTCTCCCTCTAATACTGTCTAACGAAGTAAAATAGTTTTTATATGTGAAGGTATCTATCGGACTTTCGGTTTATTAAAAAAATCCAGTGGAATCCATGGAAGGGACATATTTCGTAAGTGAAATAATATATCTTCACGTCTTCCCACAAGGGTTCCCGAAGGGGCAGGCAGAGGTGTAAATGTATTTCCCATACATCCACAACTTCTATATTATAGGGATCTATCACACCACCAGGTTTCGGCTTTGAAATTTTAGTATGAAGTCAACATTGCTGGTTTCAAATCGTATGTTTTTAAGCTTAAGTTCTAATCTGTATATATTTCAGAAGAATTTCAAAGTCTTCGTGTGCAAATAAAATCAAGTCAAATAAATTTATTGCATGTAAAATGACTTAGTACTACAACATGCAGTCGTACCTGAGAGTAGACAGACTCACAAAATGTCGCATTTGCCTAAAATATGTACTTCTCCGGCGATAAGATCTAAATTATCGTCGAACGATGCCCTAAAAATGGGACCGACGCTATTTGTTTCAACAATAGTATTGGAAATCTATATAAAATCTATACCTAAATACAAAGGACGTCCAATACTAAGGTACAACTACTCGTGTTGATCACACAAATATCTACCCTCGGCGCGAATTGAACCCGCGACCTCAAGTTTCGCAGTCAGGAGCTCTAACCATCAGACCAGACTCCGTCTGCCGTCTCTTTAGCTACCTCACTCTTACCCATGAATGACTTTCCTCTCTAGGCAAAATCCCTTTTTGTTATCGTTCACGCTATCTGATATCTAATTTGCATGAGACAGGAGCCGTGGTGGTCGAGTAGTTCGCACTGCAAATTCGAATCCCGACTGTACCAATGAGTTTTTCTGAACTTAAGTACAGTGATTAGTCACACCATGAGTTTTGCGGTTAAGGAAAACGTCAAGCGGAAACTTGTTTACGTCTGAAAAGCAATTCAAAGGCGTATGTATAGTCGTGCTTGAGTAACGGTGAAAAGTTTTCCGCAGCTAATAGCATTGCTATACAATGGATAGCTTGAACGCTTACAGAAAAGGATTTTGTTTAGAGAGAGAGTGAGAGAGGTGACCTATGAATAAAGTACGCTTAAATCTTTTCCCAATACATATCCGTTTTATCACCGTTCATTGGTTCAGACTCGTTATCATTAGACGGTCCTAATCCATCAACGGACAAATTTGAAACGTTATTAGAACTTTATTTGAAACGTTACTAGAACTTTATTTGAAACGTTACTACAACGAAACAGAGTTGAAATTGACTTTCGACAATATTGATTTATTGGACTCTAAATAAACAAAGTATCTCGCTTTATTCCTACTTCATGCATTAGAATACCATCTTATTTCATATCGGGTATCATATCGGGTACTATTTTTAGGCTTAAAACTAATTATCACACTTCTAGCACACGCATGCTCTCATTTTAAGGTCTTTGTACGACATTAAAAAACTTTACCACCAGAAAATCAAGAGTAAGTCAGACAAAGAGTTTTATAATTATCTTGTTTTATGTATGCTTTGTATAGTAAGCGACGACCTATTGTCGGGCCTACGTTGTTCTCCCATACTTGGGTACTATTGCTGTAACGAAAAAAAAAAAAAATATTGTATATGCCTAATGATCTGAAAAGAGTAACCATGGAGTTTCTTGCCGGTTCTTCTCCATGGAAACGACCAACCCGAACCGTGCTTCTTTTTCGACGTTTTATAAGTGCCCACCTGGGCCTATGTGAAATAAAATGATTTTGATTGATTTGATTTGATTTGAGTTAAAGACAGCTATGACGCATTCTCTGAAAAATATGTGACGTAACGATTTTACATCGACTTCGCAGTGTAGATATTTAATGGGGGTGGGGTTTTAAATTAAAAAATACTATATTCGTTTCTAAATATACCTACTTGTTTTTCGACTTTTGTCGGAGTAAGCTATAGAAAAATCCATATAACGAAATTGATGAAAATTAGACAAAACAGATTAGAAGACTACTTTCTTAATATCTATATTGAATTGATCAATATAAGGCGGGCGTAAGGAGTAGGTATTCCAAACCGCTGAGCGTTTATGAAGAGGTCGCGCACTCCAAAAGAAGAGCGAGAGAGAAGAGAGAGCTCAGGATGTAGAATGAACTCACGTTGAGGTTTTCCCTGGAGGGTACAGCATGGAGTTGTATGTTTAGTCGTGCTTGAGTAACGGCGATGGACTCGCCATCTGTCACGTTGGCACCTAAACTACATCTCTGGCGGAAAGTAGGTGTGTGGGTACTACCTACACACTTCTGTGGTCCCCGAAAGGATAGGTCCTTCGGTGACCCTTGTGGGAAGGCGTGAAGATATAGTAGTATCACGCTAATATCCAAGGTAAAGGAACAGTTATCATTTGCGCAAGTGGAACCGCGTGATACAACGACTATTAGATAATATGAACTACATATCGTAAAGTTCATTAGCCTACAATGTTTATCCCTGTATCTCAATACGCTTCAGCTTCCATAAGGAAACGCTCTGGTACTCGTAATGAAGCCATTATGATGACCCCATCCACTGAGCGATAGGACGACAATTTGGTAGTTGGATCAATAATTCTAATCATTTGATCAAACGTTTGTTTAAATAACATTCAGCTCGGCGCCATTCTGCCTACTACTCGCAATTTCCATTACGCTATTTACATAGGAAAATATTTGATTCATTATTAGATGTTAACTACATTGATTTATATAATTCTGCTTATTATGCTTGAAGTTACCGATACGTTTGTATTTCGATAAATAAAATTAACGTTATTGACTTTTAATGATCTGGTCAAACCACCAAATTACTATAATTTAGAATTACTATAATTTTTATATCTAAAAATATTTACCATAATATTCAAGCTTACTTTACCCGAGTGATTTCGTGATAAGGGTTCTAATCCGATTGTAATTGTCGTTCCGGTGGGTAGACCCTTTGACGGGTCATTATATTTACCCTTTAGTGTCCCGTCAGGAATCTAATCCTGCGGAGAAAGCTTAAAAATAACATGCAATCTACTCAGAACAATTACTAGAAGTGCCCCAAAGGTTCAGCAGTATTAGATTTGTATTAAGCCGATCGGACACTCTATAATAGGAACGTCAGGAGTACTCCAAGCGAGCATGTATGACGGGTCTGATGAATATGGACGAAATGAAAAAGAGGTTCGTAAGTCTAAAGAGAACTTCTCTCTGTGCCTCCCCATTGTCGGACTCAGATATACACCTGAGTCCACAAGTACCGAAGTAACTGATGCCAATAAGTACAGAAGGCAATTAAATTATCATCATCTTATCATCACGCCGAGTCGCTAAAGACCATTAAAACTTACTGTATTAGCGGAATTGATTACCAAAAACACATTTCTTACGTTTTATGCGCCCCTGGTTCCTAATTATTTATATCTAGACTAAGGTTTCGGCTCTTACTAGTATTTTAGTCAATATGATACTGTCTTAAGAGAGATCTAGGGTGTCTCAAACTCTAATCTGTTAAATATTATATATTTACAATTATAGCGAAAATGAGGTCACAAATTTATCATACCAGTTTTTCTTTCACGGTGCCTTTGTATATTATATGTATTTGTATAGGTCCCTGAAGTGGTTACCCACCAAATATAGATAGTGTTCATTGAATAAGCTTTTCTTAACACATTTCCATAGGCAAGTTAAGGTGTACTAATATTTTTTAGTCGCCAAAACCGTGTTGGTTTAGGATTCTTTGTTATTTCGGCGGCGGGCTCTGTTTACGTAAGTACAGTACACGTGAATTATGAAGTATTAAAATGTATTAATTATACTATTGTAGGTCTACTAATAAATATAAGACTACATTGTTGTTGTAAACCTAGATGTCAACTGGAGACGTTCAATAGACAGGTCAATAAAAATGATTTAATGGTAACTGTTTAGAGCTATATACAATACGTAGTTATTAATACCATTGGTCGTACTAGCATTCATAAAATATGCATAGCATACACATTAAGAAAAAAAATGTGCTGAACGGTAAAATCTTAAATTTAAACGTGCACTTACACATACAAATAAAATGCTGGACCAAAGGACCCTTTAAGCGTTTCTCATACCACTGCAAAGAAAACTTATTAATAAATGACGCCTACTGTACCGAAATTCCCTGAACCGCTGATATAAGAAGTTAACGACCAAACTTTTACACAGAGCTTTACTTTGGTAATACTAGATCAAACAAACGTTCTTCCGTTCCCAATTTATACAATTTATAAGTTAAACACTACTGGAAAGTATTAGGTCTTGGTAGAATAGGTACTTAATAACATAGATTTAGAATTATGCTTCAATAGAGTCAGCAGCGATGAACATTCGTAATAATAAAAGTACTGGTTACAAAAATTGCTTGGTTTGTTTTGCCTAGGCAGTTTCAAAGAGCTCGCTAAAACAATTACGCATTTTTGAGGATTTATGCTTTCCGTATGAAGTTTGACCCTTGATTCCCTACACCTGATCACTGTGTGGCGCTAATCGAGTACCTGAACTGTCTATGTACAGGTTACTAGGTTAGTACTAGGTTCAGAACAAGTCATTGGTACGGTTGGGATTCGAACATGCAATCTTGAGCTGCAGTCGAAACATTCGGCCACCACGGTGCTGTAGTGTGTAATGTTTCTAAAAATCCACAAAAAATGCCTGCGATGGCAGGGGATTGTGCATCCCTTACGTTTATACAGCACGTCTTACCAGAATAACGATTTTGGCGTGTAAAGTCTAAAATGTACGCTTTCTGCTAACCAATGTAATACAACCGGCTATGTGATATGTTTACCATCTCAGTAAGAACATACATACATACCCCATAAACTGACATACCAGCTAGGCAACCTGTACTTTGTGTATTATGCTAGATACATACCGTAAGCCGTATCCCTCATGTTTAATTGTGTAGTGTGTTAGTGTACATTAATATATAAAAAAATAAAATCCCTTATGAAGAATCATGTGAGTCATGAACGATATTACAAGTAACTGTACTTAATGTTAAGGCCTTCGTTTTCACTTAATCAAACCCTAGAATATTGGAGTCACCTATCCCGGTGATGTATGACACACAATTTTTCCTAGCTACGTGCCAATACAAAAGGCCGATTGAACGCGTGACCCTCTGTATCATTACGCCCAAATTGAATAAAAGCCAGACAGACGGACATTTTGTTGTTAACCCGACCAAATGACTGACAATGGCGGCCCAAACGATGTGATTTGTGAAGCAGGTAATTTGAGGTGAGGGGTCACTCGCGTTTATTGCGTTGATATGGAAGATGATGTGACGGGAAAATTGTTTGATGTATTATATTTTTATTTTCTCCACAAGGCTTTATGTGGGCAAAGGTCTAATAGCGCCTTCTTATCGTTAGATATTCAAATTTAGGTGTAAATTTTTATATTATGGGAAGTATGGTAGTCGTCTTTCCTTCACCGTAAAGCTCTTGGTGTGCATCCAGCGTCGAAGCAGCTGGAGAAGCAATTTACAAGAAAGAGCATCTTGTAAATTGGTTTAATTTTAACATTTATAAATAACCCTTACCTGAAAGTTGTCTTCGTTTCGGTAAGGATAAATTAAAGTCCGTTTTCCCTATTCAAGTTTTTCCACTACCACTAGTACAAAAAGTCTGATTAAACACCCTCTCTTCATGCCCGATCTATAGTGGTAATTTATATAGTATAGTAGTATAGAAGTAATTTGTGTCTGAAAGGAAATAAAAAGACGCATGTAACGTTTGAAGGAGTCACCTGTGAAAATAGGTAAGTGTTTAACATTACTCCAGGAGAGAAAATGTTACCTTTTTGTCCCTTCGAAAAGTTATACACACATAAAAAATTATGATGTAATTATCACCGCCTGTCTCATAGCTACTTTTACGTTTACTGGCCTGAACTTAAGCCCGTAAGCGTTGCATATGAAAATATTTGATAAATATCACAGCTTTATGTCGGCTTAGATAATTTTGTTTGGATATAAGTCACCAGTATTGCACGTAAATGGGACATACTACTACACGTATAATACATATAATAATATTATATACTCATACACACATATATGTACATAATTTCTCAGAAGAACTCAGAAAGAGACATTTATTTTTCGCTGGAGACATACTTATGTGACAAAATAATAATAATAATACCTTGGGACAATTCAATACAAATTGACATGGCCCCAAATTAAGCAAAGCTTGTGTTATGGTAACTAGAAAACGATATATTTACTTATATAGATACTTTAATACATAAGACTTCCAAGCCTAAGGTTCAAATACTCTCGTTCATCACACAACTATCAGCCCTCAGCAGGAATCGAACCCGCGACCTCAAGTTTCGCAGTCAGGAGCTCTAACCACTAGACCAGACGGCCATCTGACAAGATGTCTGTTACCTTTGCTAGCTGTAGTCTCCACAATCACGCAGATGTTGAAAAACTCGGATTTCTGAATGAGATCTTGCCTTTACAGGATAAAACTAGAGTAAAGATATGAATTAGTTGAGTTAGCTCATTAGTTTATTGTTATTTCCCAATAAAACATGTGATGCATCGAACATTATTGACACGTGAAATGATAATAATATCTTGTAATGCAGAATTGGTGCTAAAGCTAGACAAAGCATGTATTAAAGAACACCCAGTGACGATGAAGGCATGTAGGTACCAAATATTTTAACTTACAGGCGTCCAATCATGAGCTTTCCCGAGACGATATATCATTTCGCGTGACAAACATTGAACAATAAAAGAATACAATAAATCATCAGGTCTTATCTCGATCCAGTCGCCTGTTTCATTTTTGGCGATGTCTCCTTACCCTATTATTACGTTATTATTTTTTACGTTATTTATACAATAAACAAGTGATAATATATAATTATTACGGTCCCCGAAGGGGTAGGCTGAGGTGTAGTATCCACAATCGTTACTCAACCACGACTATACATACGCATTTGAATTGCTTCTTAGTCTTATGCAGGTTTCCTCTCGATGTTTTCCTTCACTGCAAAGCACGTAGTGTGACTAATCATTGTACTTAAATTCAGATATACTCCATTGTACAGTCGGGATTCGTGATCTTTGTGTCGCACGCAACTTCTCGAACCACTCGGCCACCACGGCTAAATATAGTATATAATCAATGTAGCTTACTATCTGTTCTATTATACCTATAAAATCATTTCCCATAACGTGTTTCAATAACGATACATTTCCAGATGAATAGAAACAAAATACGAGCGAAGTGTATTTACTGAATTGTGTCACAGAGCTGTATGGAATACCTTAGAAAGATAAAAGCACCAACCTGCCACATAGCGGGCTTTTTACCACTCAACGAACACGTTTGAAGCTCAATTCAGGCCTCTCGTCCATTCGGTAGATACGCTTCGTTGTATCGAGTGGAAAAAATCATTTCCACTTGTATTTGTGGATAGCGGTTGAATAGCAATGAAATAGGAGTTTGATTTAATTCCAAATTATATTATGCACATACTAACGTGTACATATACTTACTGTGCAAAGGCTTTTTGTTGCAATCTAGACCAAGTTTCAATGTTGATTTTATATCTGCACACCTTCACACGAGGTTCCCGAAAGGGTATTCAAATCCAATTCAAAATTATTTTTATTTTTGCCACGTACAAAAAAATGGTACAGAAATTAAGAGTTTTAGTAAGCAGTAAAATAGGTTTGTAGGTGGGAATCAGTAGCTTTAACTAGGTTTCCCTGTGCTAAGAGTCTCCTGGCCCCCGATTTTAGGATACAATGTTACAGTTACAGTGCATGAGGGAAGGTAAGAAGTAGGTAGGATAGGCAGAACTGTATTGACGCCCTGTCTGTCGATGGCGTGTCTGTCGTCGCTTCTAACTAACTACTTAGATATTGCTACATCTCAAAGTCCGAATATTATGCGTGTTATTTACATTCACCTGTCTTGTCATACACGCTTACCAGTTTTGGCCACTCTTGCCATTTCTATCCTTAGTTCCTATTAAATTTGATCTAGGTAGTTGAAACCTGGTCTTCCTCTTCCTTCTTCAGCTCACACATTCGCATTATAAATCTGTTTCTCCAATCTGTCTTCACTCATCCTTTCTTTATGTCCAAACCAACATACATATATGTAACGTATATATATATATATATATATATATATATATATATATATACAGTGATTACTCACACCATCACGTCAGAGAAGTAATTCAAAGGCGTATGTATAGTCGTGCTTAAGTAACGGCGATGGACTCGCCATCTATCACGTTGGCACCTAATATATCTCTGGCGGAAAGTGGGTGTGTGGGTATTACCTATAAACCTCTACCTACCCCTTTGGGGACCCTTATGGGAAGGCGTGAGTATATATATATATAGACTATATATGTCCGAAAATCGTTAAGTGCACATTACTAATTCAATGTAATGTAATCAAATAACGCATTTAACTCCGGCAGTGCAATGTGTTGACAGCCACATTGGTTATGATACGAGTGCTACTAACGAACGATAATTTCATATCGCATCAATTCTATGCATCGGCTATTTTAAATTCGCTTCCGGTTATTGTCCAATACCCATATTATAATTTGCACGCAAAATTAACATGCATTGTGACATTATCGGGTTATTTAAATTGTAGTACATTTTTTCATTGTTTATTTTTTAATTTATTCCAATTAACATCATAGAAATCTGTACGTCTATAGAAAACTAACACTACTCTCTCCCTGACTCGTAACGATATGGTTGTGTGCAAAAATGTGCTTGGTAATGAGAGAAGCGGATGATTTCGATATAACGTTGCAACGCATGCCTGTCATACGGGAACTACTCCTGAAGGGTTGAAATTTTACTGTATAAGTACTAAAATTGTTGCATAGTTACTTCAGAAGGAACTAATTTTAGACATTATCATTAGGTAAGTCTTTTATAAGTATAGTACCCACACACTACTTTACACAAGCACGAAACAGAAGAAATTCTCTCAAACGTTTGCCGGTGTCCTCCCATCATTTTCTTTCTGTGTAAAGGTCGTGTTGTCATTGATCAATAAACTGGTCTGATCTGGTACAGTCAGGATTCGAACTTGCAATGTTTGTGTCACAAACGACTCGAACCACTCCTTCACCACTGTATATTCAGCATTGTACATTCAAAACTAAAAAATAATACGAATAACGATATATTTACTTATATAGATAGATATATAAACAAATACATAGGACATCCAAGACTAAGGTACAAATACTCGTATTCATCACACAAATATTTGCCCTCAGCGGGATTCGAACCCGCGACCTCAAGTTTCGCAGTCAGGAGCTCTAACCACTAGACCAGACGGTCTTCGACAGTGCGCGTTATGCTAATACTCCGAATATCCGTAAAGGAACGTAGCTGTTGAATAGTTATCAGGAATAACACGAGTCGAATTGTGCGCCGAACAGTTTGCATCTCAATCATACGACAATCTATTACAATGATCAAGTAACATTTCCATAATCATGGTCACAGCATAATTGATTGCAAATTGAGCACTATATGTACATGTACTTCAAGTACAAGTAACATTACTGCTTAATTCACGTCCTCATTAAGTAAGAGGGAAAGTATAGCGTCAGATCTTCATGACCGGTTTCCAATACTTCTGCCGCTTCTATCCTTGAATATTTGATCTTGGTAGTTTTTGAAGTTGTCTTCCTCTACCTTTTCTTCAGTTATTTATGTAAACTAGCGGTCCGTCTCGGCTTCGCACGGGTGGACATTGGCCTAAAATTAAAATAGCCTATATTAATCAGTGATAATTTAGTATTCAAATGGTGAAAGAATTTTTAAAATCGGTCCAGTACTATTTGAGCCAATTCCTTACAAACATACTTACATACAAATCTTTCCTCTTTAAAATATTATAGTATAAAGTATAGATATTTCATTAGCAACTGATGTTTCACAGCAAAAAAAATGTACGTACTGTGTTTAAAAGACTTCGAACATAATGGATCCCCCGCTCAAGCCAGGCCGGTAGCGGCAGTTCATTTTCGATACAAAGGCTATCCTTTGCTATGCATAGCACTAAGAGAAAAACTACTAGAACTCTACAAAGAATGGATGTTGTGTTAAAGAGAGCCATGAGATATTTTATCTTATCATAGCTGTTCTACACAACATAGGATTTACAACGGTTGCGTGATATATCCACTTTTTTCAACTCATAGAACTAGTTTAATTTTCAGTGATAAAATACTTCAACAGGTAAAACAATAGACGATAAAAAATGTTTAAAAGAAAAGTAATATCAGAACAGAATTGCTGGTTATTTTGTGCACGATATAATACACATGGGATAAAATTGACATAAAACTGACTCCATACATTCTACCAAAGCGTATAAAATACTTCTGCTTCCGTATAAAACTTGCTGGTACAATTCTTGAGCCCTTAGGGATTGCGAAATGTAGGCCAATGTTCGGTTCAGCGAATAGATCTATGTGTTACCTTCCAACCGTACCTACCTACTCTTCTCAGATACCTAAAATATACATTCCTAATATAAGATTACATGGGCAGGCAGACTACTATGTGTAAATTCACGCCTTCCCACAACGGTCGCCGAAGGGGTAGGTTAGTGGTATAAATAGTGGCCAGCATTGCAAATAGTGCAAAATTGCAAGCTCGAATCCAGACAAATGCTATAAGTTTTTCTGAATTAAAGTACAGTGATACCACGGAAGGTGGACAAGGGCGATAACCGAATGGTGTTCAAGAAATGGAAGACCCTAGATGGGCAGATCACTCGCTCGCTGGGCCGATGACATCAATGGGGCGGCTGGAAAACTGTGGTGGAGACTGGCTCAGGTCCGAGATAGCTGGCTTAGAACCGGGGAGGCCTATACGCAGCAGTGGTTGCATTTAAGCTGAATATTATGATGATGTAAACACTACGAGCTTTAAGGAGAACAAAAACATCGAGAGGAATGTATACGTCTCAGAAGAAGTTCAATGACACTTTTATAGTTGTGTTTGAACCGATGACAGATTGACACCTAAATATACCCCCATCGAAAATAGGATGTGTAACTACATACCTTTGCCAACCCTTTCGGGGACCTTTGTGGGAATTATAAGTATTTCACTCAAATTATTTTCGAATATACGTTAAATTGAAGTTCTGGGGAAATTGCACATACGAGGTCGAATGGCTCATTGGCACGATTTATAAACAAACACAGCTTAAATAACGTCCCAAAACAATAAGTAAAGTCGGTCTCAATTTATTGCTGAAGCCATAAATGTTAGGTCTTGTAACGAAGAACGTTTCCTCGCGAGTTTCATACGATCCGGCTTACACGCGAAACAATGATAATAAACATTCCCCTTTTTTCGTCACACGACACTTTTATGACAAGGAAAAATGCTCAGGCTTCCTTTCATTGCGTTATCCAGAACAGTTTATTTCTCAAATATAACGACATCTCGAGGAATTTAGATGAAACTACATTTGCCAATTTTTACAACAGATACAGTTAATGTTCGGGTAAGCTGCGTTCTATTCAAATTCAAACAAAAGTCTGGTACAGAAACCAAGAGTTTAATTAAGCAGTAAAATAGGTTTGTAGGTGGGAGTCTGGAGCTTTAACTAGGTTTCCCTGTGCTAAGGGTCTCCTGGATTCCCCTTGGATTTAAGGATACAATGGTACAGTTACAGTGTAAGAAGAAGCTGTACTAAAGAAGAAGTACTAAATCTATAAAGGTAATCATAATAGAATTTTATTCTAAACATGGGTAGAGATGAAGACAAACTTAAAACTATTGCACTAGTGAAATTTCACGTCGTTATACAATGTTATTACAGTCTCGGAATATTAAATAGTTCCATGTATTATACGCTCCTCTTGTGTTTTAATCATGTTATAATTTCCATATATTACACGCTCTTATATGTGATTAACAATACACGTGACTTCTAGCTCAGTGAAGATATTCATTGGTATACATTATTTAGTGCCGAAAAGGAAATTCAATTCAAATATTTAATGAAGCAGTTTAGTTAAAATCAACTTTTTCATTCTCTTTTATTTAACAGTAGCGGTCCGTCCCGGCTTCGCACGGGTGGACATAAGTTTTTTTTTTTTTATATATGAAAATATAGCCTATGTCACTCATGGTGAAATAATTTTTCAAATCTGTACAGTAGTTTTGGAGCCTATTCAATACAAACATATTTACATACAAATCTTTCCTCTTTATAATATTGGTATAGATGTGTATGACTTTATTTGACGTTCAAAATACATATAAATAATAATAATAATAATACCTGGGACAAGTCCACACAAAATTTGACCTAGTCTAAATACTCTTTATTGAATCATAAAGAAGTTAACTTTCTCTTCTGGAGGGCCGAGTCTCATTTTAAATAAGTAATACTTGTGTTAGGTGACCCCGCTCTTTTACAAACATGTAACACAGCCTTCTGGTCAGAACGCCTGACTGCGAAGCTTGAAATCGCGGGTTTGAATCACGCTGAGGACAGATATTTCGGTGATGAACACGAGTATTTGTACCTTAGTCTAACTATCTATGTAAGTATATATATCGTTGCCTAGTTACCATAGTACAAGCTTTGCTTAATTTGGAGCTAAGTCAATTTGTGTGTTATTGTCCCAATGGATTTTATGATTATGTAAACAATCCATACTTGTATATGTGTGTGTGTGAGCATTTAATCATACTTCTAATTATTCTACTCATGAAATAGTTTTACAACTCCACCCACATACATAAAATTAAATGTGTACTCGTCCGTTTGTCACGAGTAAAGTCTAGGTCACAGCAACATTTTATGGAGCGAACAAATTTTATCGTCAGAACGAATAATTTGCCATGTACATAGGGTTATATATTACGTATAGCGTTATAATCGGCCCCAAAATCAGCATAGGTTTATTTTATTGCGGAGAACCACCACGGGTTATTTCGTTTTGAAACTATTCGCAAGGCCTTGACAAGATTATTTTTTAGGGCAGGAGATAGATTTTTTAAATAACAATTTCCACCTTTTTTTGTATTTTGGACCCATTGACCATTTCAAACTTTCATAGAGGAACCAAAAAGTAATTAAGACATTTATAGTGAATATAAATATTGTAGTGTAACTATTTAGTGTATTGTATAAATAGCTGTGCCCTGCGGTATTAAATGCGTATTTTTTTTGTCTCAGATTAAAGATATTTATCTCTGTGCCAAATTTCATTCGAGTCCGTTCAGACGTTCTGGCGTGATAGATTAACAAAAATCCATGGACCCTCACAAACATACTTACATATTAGCAGGATAGATTTTTAGATGAATCAAGTTACAGTTCTTTTTTTAGCAGACAAACTGGCTAAGCAATTTATTAAGTTGGAACCAACGCTTTTACGAAAGGCCCGAGTAACTGGCCCCAAGTCTGCACCCAACATTACAAGGCAATTTCGTTTACAGCCACAATAAAGACGTGTTTTTATCACACCAGTTATATTTACGTACAGATAGGGCGTAGCCTGTATCTCTTCACAATGCCCACCCTTATAATGCGATGTTGTTAAAACGTGAACACAAATAGGTAATTGGACTTTAGTATGTTCAATTCAATGCGGGTTTATTACGGATTCATAAGCACAACATTCAGTTTATTTGTAGCCTTCTAATTGTTTTAATGTGTTAAGAAAATGTTATGCATATCATTAATACTTGTTTCAAACTCATCATAATTTTAAGGGCCTCTTGTCGACGTCTTTCATGCAATTTGCTTCTGTTTAGGGCAATAACTTTGACCTCCCTATATATTTATGTCTATCTTGGTTTCATTTCACCTTTTCCGTCGTATTTTAATCTCGGAGAGTGAAATATATAAGCCGATTGGTTTTTACAGAATCACCTGTCTTACGCGTCACTTACGTTCTCGCCTTCAGTCTTTAGTCACGGATCATTTAGCAGAAAGATACTGTTGACAGTTTATAACATCTCGTGGGAACTTACTTTCCGCACTTTTGGTTAAAGCCGTCCGTGTAACTTAATACTTTTGTTTTAAAGTCATGACTGAGTAACTGATATATCACTTTTATTTATGGGGAAAAAGGTTTTTCTAGGTATTTAAAAGCTGCTGCCCAAGGCCAATAGTATGCGAAGCAGCAGCAATAGAGTTTCATATCCTCTCCTCAAAATTGGCCGACCTATATATATAATATATCGTGACGCCTTCCCTTCATATCTAAAAGTTCTTATATTTTATTGTGAATAAAATAAAGTTACATTAGTATTATTATCATCCTGCTGATACTCCACGGAGCAACGGGGGTACAGCGACAGTTCTCTTTAGACTCTGGATGTTAGACCTCTTTCGGTACAGACACATTTATCATTATCTCTATATAATACCAATGCTCATTGTATCCGTGTACCTTTACCTTTTTGAGTGAAATTATTTTTATTACAGCCAGTTACGACTAGAAACATAACTGAATACTATGCTTACCGCATATATTCTATGGCAAATCTTTTAGTGAAAAACATACTTCTACGGTCTGAAATACTTACTGAAATAATTAATATACGCATATTTGGTCGTAAAAATATTTGCCCAAACCAATCATCAAAAGTATTTTAGACGCAGACCGAGCGTATTATCGAAGGTCCCAGTGTGTTTTTCTAGGGTACTACCGACCTATTTTAACCAACTATATAGAATGTAATAAAGAACAATGTTTAAATTTGTAAACTGAGTTAAGTGAACATTTTATAGCCATAACAACTCGTTTTTATCAAGGTCTAATAACGAACTTTGAAGACTAAAGTTTTATGAAAGCAGAGACGTAATTAATTAATAAGCTTGTCACAATTTATTTTTATTTTAATAATATATAATATATCCTCACGCCTTCCCACAAAGGTCCCTGAAGGGGTAGGCAGAGGTGTATAGGTAATACCCACACACCCACTTTCCGCCAGAGGTATATTAGGTGCCAACGTGACAGATGGCGAGTCCATCGCCGTTACTCCAGCACGACTATACATACGCCTTTGAATTTCTTCTCAGACGTATGCAGGTTTCCTCTCCATGTTTTACTTCACTTTATTACACTATTTTTATTTTATGATTACAAAAATAACGATAAAAACATAGATATCATCACGCCGAGTCCCTCACAGGATGGGCAGAGAGAGCAGTGCATGAGGTCTCTCTAGACTTACATATCTCTTTCGCTTCGTTCATATTCATCCGTCTCTTCATACATGCTCGCCGGTTTCGAGTACTCTTGCTTTCCCATTCTTGAGTGTATCGATCTAGTTAGTTGGAACCTTACCTTAACTGTTTCCGAAAAGTTCTAAAATTTCTTCATTCCCGCCTTCCCATAAGGGTCCCCGGAGGTGTAGGCTGAGGTGTATAGGTAGTACCCACACACCCACTTTCCGCTAGAGATATATTTTAGGTACCAACGATAGCGAGTCCGTCACCGTTACTCAAGCACGACTATACACGCGCTTTTAAATTGCTTCTCATACGTATGCCATTTTCCTCTCGCTGTTTTCCTCCACCGTAAAGCTCGTGGTGTTTTCAGAAAAACTCATTGGTACAGTCGGGATTCGAACTTGCGATCTTTGTATCGCAGGCAACTACTCGAACCACTCAGCCACCACGGCTACATTAATCCTATCTAATTGTCCAAACAGAAGTATGAATAGATTTTTTATACCCAAATGCTGCATCGTATGAAATATTGGTTAGGTTATTAACAATATGACGTGTTTCAGTGAACCGAGGCTTATGAGAAGATAGTAATGGGGCGCCCGGAGTGCGGTGTCAAATCCGCTCTTGTGCTATCTCTTCTACATGGATACTTTTTCCTCGTCGGTAAGTACACATATATTATATTATCCTTACGTTATAAGAGACGACGTAAAACTTAGACAAGGTTATGTGAAATATTTCTGACTTATAGCTAGATATAAAATGAAGGGTTTTCTTTGACTTTGATTGATGCACATATTACTATCAAGGCGCCTACTAAGATATATAATTGCATAGCCACGTGAAATTCAATTTCATTGATAGATTTGTGTGTGGAATTTATTCCACATTTCCTAATTAATGTTAAAAGAGCCAATAATCCATTGTGTCGAATTTCATTCATATTCTTTTAATCCGTTTTGGTGTGATTGAGTAACAAATAACCTCTAAAAATAAAATAACTTTTGCATAAGTTATATAGGTACATTATATACAAAAAACTTATGTGAAAAAATATCTCAAGTAGATATTTTTGAACTGACGTTCACATTATAATTTTGGGTCGCTAAATGTAAACGGTAAATCGCTTTCAGATAGACAAACAGAATAGGAATTTGCTTTGTTATTTGTAATTATGAAATATATATTACCAGGGGCCCTATCATAACCATTGTAAACATAATTCAAGAATGTTTAGGGAACAGATAATACGCATCTGTATTTTGTATCTGACAACTATAAATCATTCACTTCGCGCTCTTGTGTCTTAAAAAAATGGCACTGGTTATTTTATAATATATTGTTAAAGCATACACTTTGCAAAGATTTTCTTCCCAAGATTTTTGTTGCTAAGAGACTCAAATATATGTATCTTCAAGCCTTATATATGTACTTATGTGCCAACGTAACAGATGGACAGTACAATGCTGTAAAGCAATACACACACGAATATTGCTTGAGAATCGACATTTCGGCATTTTATGGCATAATTTTTTTTCTCAAACATAAAATCAAAATTAAAATATTTTTATTTCACATATGCCTAGGTGGGCACTTATAAAACGTCGAAAAAGGTGCATATCGACGGTCCCTACGTACATAAAGACATGTCCAAAATGTCATTTTTTTTTTATTGCATAATTGGGTTTAGATTATCCAAATGCACATACCTATATATTTTTTTTTATTTTATATTACGTATTTAACTATATTTACAAATCGTATATGAGAACAAGTATTATATTTACAACGAATAAGTGTAGTAGATGCGGATATCTATACATATCGTTTTGTACGGTGTTTTAAAATGCGCGCCACTCGGTGAGAACGCGGTCTAGTATGACATAACGTCATTTACGGCGGGAGTTCCCCATTAAGACGTGTCCATGAGTTCTGATACAGTTTAGATTTACTGGTGTGTTTTTTAGTTATAAATATTAACAATATTACCTGCAACAATACTGTAAAACAAGAATAATAGTAGATCAATGTTATTGGTGGATATTGCAAACTCCAGAAATGTTATGTTATGCGTTTCTGAAGCATAACATTTAATTTATTATATCGATGAAGCTAATGAGGGTAAGTAATAATTCAAATAAGTATATATTAAACGCTCAATGTTATACAAAACCGATATTAATACTTTTATTGTTTTTTTATTGTTTTTTGTTTTTTTTAACTTATAGCAGGAGAATATCAGTGTAAAAGCGGTCATATCAGACGTATCCGCTTATACTATGATGTGGTCATTAACGATCATTATTTCACAAATAATTATAATATGTTACATGCTTCTTTAAAAAATAATATTTATAAATAATATTATTACAAATAAAATAAAGTTTTTATTTTTATCGAAGTATATGAAGTCATGTCTTACATGTTTGTATATACGTGTCGCTATTAAATGTATTTATAAATTTGTTTTCATTTACGTTTACTCTTATTTAATAAATAATAATATATCTTTTAAGAGACATGACGTGAATTGTTAACCGATAAAGATGTTTCAATGGATCTTGACGATCGGCCGTTGTACGTTCCTAACAACGAAACACATGTTACCAAATCACACAGTGCTGGAGAACAAAATCATACATCAGCTCATTTATCATCGCAAAGTGATTTAAATTATATAATTGACACAGTAGCACAAGGATGTAAAAGTAGTAGGAGAAGGATGGAAAAAATCAGCTGGACGGAATGGGTAACAAGCGAAGACGTGCTCAAAAGAGTCAAAGAAACAAGAATTCTGCTGGAAACAGTCGAGAATAGAAGAGGCAAGATGATAGGCCACCTTATTCGACATGATAGCTTCTTTAGAAACATCTTAGAAGGAAAGGTAGAGGGGAAGAGAGGAAGAGGAAGACCAAGATTAACACAGATGGGTCAGATCAAAGAAAAAGTGTCTCTCATGTCGTATAAGGAGGTCAAGGAGGTTGCGCTGGACAGAAGCGAATGGAGGGCACTGCATCAGAGACGCCAACAAGAGCCCAGCTCTTAAATTTGTGATGATGACAATAGTACACCATGATGAAATTAGTGTATAACAAAAGAAAATTATTAGTATATGATTTTATCGTTTTCGATGCTAGGTTAAAGGAGGCTACGTGTTACATATGGGATGAAACAGTTGCTAAACGTGGCAAACCAATGAAGTGGCTAGTTTTTTGTCTTTTTTCTTTCGTTATAAATAAGGTAAAAGCTGGCATTAAAGATTTTCGATTCTGGTCGGACAACTGTGCTGGTCAAAATCGCAATCGCATTGATTTTTTTATATACTTGTATTCAAGCAATACATTTAAGGTAGATATGTGCCATAGATTCTTGGAAAAAGGCCATACTTAAAACGAGACAGATAGCGTTCACGCATTAATAGAGCGTAATTAAGAATATTAACTTATTTACATCCCCATGAATGTCACACACTGGTTCGCTGGGCGAAACAGACTTAGTTCTGGATTTCTTCTGGAGCTCAATTCAAGAAAGCAGAAAACAAATTCAAGAAAATTTCTTGGAATATGATAAGAGAAGTAAAAGTGAAAAGGAATAATCCAGACATTATTGAATTAAAGTACGATGTTTTTGAAGAAAATTATAGAAAACTGAACTGTGGCAATAATTTGAAACTGACTAGAGGGAAAAAAAGAAAGAGAACGAACTAATACTAGAGAAGATGTACAATAATCCTATTCCTATCACTGAAGTAAAATATAGGGTCTTGATTAGCTTATGCAATACGATGATTATCCCAAAAAAGTACCATACGTTCTATTATAGCCTTAAGCATAGTAAGGAAGAACAAGGTAATTACGAAGAAGATTGCTTAATTTATTTATACTTAGTTATTTTTCTTTAAATTTTATTTTATTATTTTACTAATAAGAAAGCTTTAATAATGATAATAATATGAATCAGTCTGAGTAAAGATTTTTTAATTTAATGTTTAGTTCCTGCTTCAATGATACTACAAGTACCTATGTTTAGATGCTAAGAAGATTGTTAATTAACAATAAATATTTTTTAATAATTAACCTTGTTTAATTAATAAAACATAATCCTGAAAATTTTATTTAAGGACATGTCTTTATTGTCATTACAAGAAATACAGTCCTACCCCGGATGAATGAACCGCGTATAAAGCGATATGTCTTCATTGATGTATTTTTTATACCCATGGGTGGCGATCTTAGGATGTTAACATATGCATTTGAAAACAATAACATAATTCTACAATTTCATAAAAGATTTTATTTAAATTCTACTTTATAAACAGTTTTCATCTTTCCTACGTATAAAAAGCTATCACAGACATGTCTGACATGCTTTTATTTTAATATCAGCGTAGAAACGGTCATCTATCAGTTTTACCATGAAAACATAAAAAAAGAAAATATGTATAAATACCATTATAAACTTCCTAGAGCTAATAAAATATTATAAAAAAGAAATATTAATAATTGTACATAGAATTATTTCTAGAGCGGTTTGAACATTAATTGCGCTCTCCTGTAAACCTCGGTTTTTGACATGTGTTTATGTACGTAGGGACCGTCGATATGCAAATTACCTCTCGATGTTTTTAAGAAATTTACATATTACCACATTGCTTGCAACAGCACTGTATTACAAGTTTTTCTTATTTAGTATCAAAGTACAAGCTATGAGGGTGACGTGACGATCATTCGATGACTCGTTATGTACGACAATAAAGCACGCAGTTTATATGAGTTCACGATTGTATTTTATACCGTCATAAAACGGGCCAGAATACACCATAAGCCGAATATTGACGCATCAAGCTCCCATCTCACTGACGTGAATCCACGCGCTTAAACATATTTCGGTACAGGTACATAAATCTCGTTCGCATCTAAATTAGTCGCAAACGGTTCTAAACAAATTGGCCTGTCAGTTGCAAGGTTTAAAACCCAGGTTCACGGCTTCTGACAGGTGTGACCGTGCATTTATTTCTTTACTGTTCTCGGTTACAGTTTAAATGTTTTTGGATAGGTATATTAGTTTTTTTTACTTTCCGATACTTTTGTTTTATTTTCGTAAGGGAAAGCAATTAGTTTAAGGAATACGGTATACTAGTTTTACAAAACCCCGCTAAGCAGATCCAGAACGAATCCCTAAAGGTCACATAATTATGTACATTTATCTAGTATCGTGTTGGAATCAATCTCGCGCCTTATTGACCTATCTCATACATATACATACATCACGCGTCCCTAAGTCTCGAGTCCCTAACGAAGCGTTGCTTTGTTTCAGACTAGTTCAATTTGAGAACAACCTGTCCTAAGATATTGTTATTACCATATTTAATGCCAAGAATACTACCCAGATTAATCCATCACCTTGAGTACGCAGATCTAAATGACACTCGTAAATCATAGAGAGATGCTTTCATTTATTCGTTGTATATTCTGCTGGTCGGCCGGCTATGAATAGACCTGAAGGAAAAATATGAATGGCTGGAAAGAGAAGGTATAGAGGTGCGGAGTTTGCATTCATTGTACTCGGTGAATAGAGCAAATTAATATTTGAAATGATTCTTTACAATTTCATAACGTATATTTGACCGCTTAATTATAAATGAGAATTTATAAGCAGGTATGTTAATGAAAATTTGCATATTAACTAACTACGGCCCATGGTGTTACTCGCAAGTGAGCCGTGGTGGCCGAGTGGTTCGAGCAGTTGCCTGCGATACAAAGAGCGCAAGTTCGAATCCCGACTGTACCAATGAGTTTTTCTGAACTTAAGTACAGTGATAAGTCACACCACGAGCTTTACGGTGAAGGAAAACATCATGAGGAAACCTGCATACGTCTGAGAAGAAATTCAAAGGCGTATGTATAGTCGTGCTTGAGTAACGGCGATGGACTCGCCATCTGTCACGTTAGCACCTAATATACCTCTGGCGGAAAGTGGGTGTGTGGGTATTACCCATACACCTACCTGCCTACCCCTTCGGGGACCCTTGAGGGAAGGCGTGAGGATATATTATTTATATTATATTATTAAAATATGTTTAATTAATATCTTTACGTTTTCCGATCACGATTCCCGATGGGTAAGACGGAGACGAAGTAATACATAGCATTCGCCAGAGACACTTAGGTATCAACGTGACAGGTGGTATTTTATTTAAAAAGAATATTCAGTAATTTTATAGTATGTTTTGCCTTCATCTATATATTTTTCATATCCATATGTAGATTTAAAGTTATTCTTTTTCAAGTATCAGATATGATATACTTATATAGATAGAAGTTTCTGTCAAGTAATTTTGAATAATATGAACAAAATACCACGAGCACAAGTTCGAGATCCCCATAAAACGTGCTCGGTGGAGAAGCTCAAGTTTAACCACTCCAAAACTAAATGACAAGGGTGCGCAAAGTTGATGTCAAACTAATTTAAAGTTTTATCACCTCTACATTAATAAATACGGAGCACAATATTATGCAGGATCTCGTGAGGTGGATGGTGGTTTTTCAACAATGTTAAGTGATAAGGGTGGATAGTAAATGGGTAGCCAGCTTGGTATATATGACATATATACCAAGCTAACTACCATATGAACTGGACAGCGCCAACTACGGGATAACGTATAGATTAAAATTATATTTGTTAGTGTCCTCACGTCTTCCCATAAGGGTTGTCAAAGGGGTAGAAAGACGTGTATAGGTACTATCCACGCACCCAGTTTCCATCAGAGATATATTTTAGGTGCCAACGTGAGAGACGGCGAGTCCATCGCCGTAGTTTAATCATACGCCTTCGCAAACGTATGCAGGTTTCCTCTGGATGTTTTCCTTGACCATAGAGCTCGTGGTGTCTAATCACTGTACGTAAGTACAGAAAATCTCATTGGTATCATATACAGTCGGGATTCGATCTTGCAATATCTGTGTCGGTCACCACGGCTCATTAAAATATATTATAACCACCATACTGGCTGGTAGTTGGCGCTATCCACTATGCTTTAGTTTCTAAGTCGCGCTACCGTTACATTCTAATAATGCGGTCTGTTTTATTGTATGAGAATTTGTATTGTTCTTTAATTACACTACCCCTTTTGGTAAAGAATAAAAATGTTCTAATTATATGTGTAACACATTATTTTCACCAAAGTTTTTTAATGTGTTGAGTATAAGACTACAATTGTATGGTTTAACCTTGTTCTTGCCCAGCTGACTCCGGCACTGAAAGCCCCGAAAACACTACGATGGACGTGTCTTCCCGTCGCTTCAGGGCCGAGTTCCTTCAAGAATGGCAAGGGACCGCCGATGCCCCTTACTTCGATCCGAGTACGCCGAGAAATATTACAGGGCTCGTGGGACATCCAGTAAGGCTGCTTTGCAGAGTGAAGAACTTACAGAATCGAACAGTAAGTAAATACTCAATTATTATATTTAGTTTGAGAGAAGAAATATTGACGAAACATTTATATTCAATGCGAAAGTTTGTCGAGGAAGAGGCATGAGTGAGTACATGAATTAATGAGAAATAGTCCGTATAAAAAAATATTTATTAATATCTTTAAAAAGAGCCGTGGTGGCCAAGTGGAGCGAGTAGTTACCTGCCACACAAAGATTGCAAGTTTGAATTCCAACTGCACCAATTAGTTTTTTTTACTTGAGCAGGTACAATGATTAGTCACACCGCGTGCTTTACGGAGAAGGAAAATATCGAGAGGAAACCTGCATATTTTTGTACGTATGACGTATGTATAGTCATGCTTGAGTTACGTAACGGCGAAGGAATCTTCCACGTTGGCACCTAAGAAATATACCTATGACTGGCGGAAAGTGTGTATGTATACTACCTATACATCTCTGCCTACCCTAGTGGGAATATATTACTATTATATCCAGTGGCATTTTCATTCTCCAATAATTCATGTTACAATAACACATAGTTTATATTTTATTCAACTATTAAGGTACAGTGAATAAGATACCTATTATATTACATGAAAGAACAATAAATCTCTACTCAAGTGTAGGACCTCATTTTAAGCAATTCCTTTGCCCCGATCTTGCATAAACTGGGTTTTGCATTAAAATACTATATATCTCTATTCGGGATACATATAACCACGATCAAAATAACTTGTTATTCTGTGAATAACAACCAGTAACATGTGATATATTCAGCATTATCCATATCTTAATGCGGAATATATATGGTTCCTTATTAGTTCAAGTAAATTACTTCCATATTATTGCAATAATGATAAGGAGCTCACGTTAATGTGTTTATTTATTAATATAAAAAAACTTATTTGTCTGCAACATTAATTAATGTAATTGGCACGTATAACTCACTCGTATCTCGCGATACATTTATCGAAGTAATATGAGTATCTTATATCTTCTCACGAGGGTATCGAATGTGCTGGGCAGTGTGTAGGTAGTACCCACAGAACTACTTTCCGCCAGACATACATTTTAGGTGTCCATCGGCATTACTCAAACAGGACTATTATATACGCGTTTGAATTTATTCTCGAACGTATGCAGGTTTCCTCTCGGTGTTTTACTTCACCGTAAAGCTCGTGGTATACCTAGTCACTGTACTTAAGTTCAGAAATTATTGGTACAATCCGGGTTCGAACTTGCAACCTTTATGTTGCAGGCAACTAATCGAAATACTTGGCCACCACGGCTCTTAAATAATTAAAAATACATTAATTATTCAATACAATGAGTTTATTTTACATAGTAAGTGTAACAATGAAAATTACGCAAGAAGTGACCCGGGTGTAAATGAAACAAGATTTGAAAACCAAATTCATTGTCCGGACCGTCGGTCTGTAAATAATGGAAAACAAAAGATTTACATTTTTGAAACTGAATCTGTAGAGGATAATTTTTCCAAAGACGACAATAACACAAAATATACAATTTAAATTGTGTGCCCCGCTGTCAAAACCATTTTATTGGGAAACAAATGCTCCTTATTTTTCCTTCACCAGAAGCTGGGGGCGCGAACACAATGAATTATATTAACGTGTTTTATTATTTATATCAGATGCATGCATGGGTGGCTCTCGCGGTTTTTTTTTTTTTTTTTTTTTTTTTTTTTTTTTTTTTTTTTTTGTATTGTCTCTCGTAGCGTGAGTTCCGGGAACTTTTGCTACTTAACCGGTCAATGGCGAGACCTAGGCCTCCAGCCAGGCACTTTAGTACTAAGCAACACAGCTAAGGGCACCCCCTGTGGGGTACGAACCTCGGCTTAGGGCGTTGCTGGATCGCGAGCAAGGGAGCTGGGCTGGACTGGTAATTTTATTTAAATATTATTTGGGGGCGGGATTTGCGCGTTTAGCTCGGCGCGGGCCGGCGTTTGCGGCGGAGGTCGGGGGGGAACATTACGGCTTATTCGCGTCGAGCCTCGCCGGCGAGGACGGAACAGTGGTCGGTTGTGTGTAGTGTTGGTATGTTTTTGTCGGGCGTCCTGGAGGACCGTTATGTCGTCATCCGGTTCGATGACGGCATGTCTTGGACGCCTTATCTTCGATATAAGGGAGGGAGTGTATCGGGCGGCCGATACGACGAGGGGGTTGGGGTGATTTACAGCAGAATCGAAATGACGTTTGGCCAGTTTTTTCAAAAACTGTTTTATGGTTGGGACTTTGAGGTCAACGTGGAGTTGACTATTACGCATGTACCACGGGGCACCTGTGGCTCTCCGGAGAAACCGGCTTTGGAGCACTTGCAGGGGGTTAAGTGTTGACTTGCTAGTGTGTGCGAACACTACACCGGCATATGTCATGATTGGTCGAATGCACGTCGTGTAAATCCTCACCTTGGATTTCAATGAGAGTTTACTTCGTGCATTCAACATGCTGTGAAGTCTATCGAGCGCGAAGGCGGCTCGCGCGCGTACCGCCTTTACGTGGTGACGGAAAGAAAGGCGTTGATCGAGGATCACACCCAGGTATTTGGCTTGGCTCTCGCGGTTTCATCCACTTTATATTTGACTGTTTCTTTAGAGCTCCGCTTAGTAGCCTTCTTCAATATATGGTCTATCAACCTAACGGAAAAATATTTTTTACAAATCGTATAAGGAGTTCTTGCACTTGCAAAGTGCACACGAAAACACGAACTCTGCCGCTTTTTAATATTATAGGGAACGAATCGTATGAGCTGTGTAAGTCAGAGAAAACTGGCGCTCTTCTCTCTCTGCCTTAAATATTAAGCTCAATACCTCGTTTTGATAACTTAAGTGAACATAAAACTGCCAAATGTTATATTCTAGAATCTTTATGTTTATGATTAGCTCGGCTGATAGCGGTCGTTCTATATAGGGAAGTAAACATTTTTTCCGTAGCCATTGATAGCACTCAACCTTACACGATCCATAATAGGCCCTCCTAAAAAGCGAATTGATCGTCCTTTTTATTATCCGTATCGTTATTACGGATATTCAATAAATATACAGCGTAAAGAATGTGCGTATTTTATATTTTGCAGAGGTGTTTGAGTTCAATGGATGACGGTAATATGAAACGTGTACGATACCTATTTGATTAGTTTCATTTGAGAAACCATCGAAACTTTTAGCGTAAAAGGTTGTGGTACGATACCATGACCTGCTTTTGCAGTCAAAATTCAAGAATGTTCAAGTGACAGATGCCTTCACCGAGAAGACAGAGAGAGTAGAGCGTTAATTATCTTTAGAATGGCATACGTTCTATGTATTACGTTTTCGCATCATCCACATTCAGTCTTCATACATGTCCACCGGCCTCGAGCATTCTCGATTATTCAAGGGTCCATAACTCATCTGAAAATTGTCAGATAGTACGAAAATAATATCAAATGGCACTTGTTTATTTATTGCCTTTAGACCAACAACAGCAGACTACGACAACGTGTGTATAAAACTGTATTAATAAATTTTGTCACACGACATAGTATTTTATGCCTATTTCATATATTTTATATGAGGAATTATAGTTTATAAAATTGTCAAGAATATTAACGTGAAAATTTTATAAACTCCATTACCTATGGACTAAAAATAAACTCTACATGTACGTGGATATATTTTTCTTCGATCTTCAATTCTTTGATCCCTTCATATTCATTTGAAGCATAAATTTGCAAGCTATGTTTACCTTAGGGATGGAGTTATCCCATTTTAGTCCCTGTTCTAATCAACCGCCTTAACGGGAAAAGGGCGACATTTTCAAGATTTATTCATGCAATATTCTCTAAAGCCTTCATTTTCCAGAAGCGCCGATGCTAAATGGAATGGGTGTTTGCAAGAAAACATTAAAGTGTTTTTACGTTACACTTTTTTGAGTCAATGGAGGGACCAAGTGTCACTTGGAACTTTTTAAGAACCTTGAAAGTTTAAAGTTGCTCCGAATAATTTCGCGAGAACGATAACATTGTGATGTAAACATCTCATGGTTTTTCCTAGAGAGCAAACAATCATATCGCTAGTAATCGGCTACCTCCTAATATGGCCTAAATAATCCTCCTACCTAAAAGCGTTTGAAACCCTGTTTTATCCAACGTAACACAGGGAACTTATTGAACGTCATAAACTTAATAAAAACGAAAGTTACCACCGTTTCCAAGAAAAGTACCTGCCAGGAGAAGAAACGGCGAAACAAACTCCCCGGTTCTCTCTTTTAACATTTGTTCCCTTTTACGTAGGGGTAGAAAAATATTAAAATACATATAAACTCTGTATAAGAGGAGCAATTCATTGCCATGTATGGCCATGGCGTATGGTAATCGGCGACATTGGAAAAAACCTCTTGAGGACTGTTTTGTTTCTAATGAAGCTCTTTCCTTAAAAACGTGTTATGCTCACATACATGATGTCCTTGTAGTTTGAATTTCAAGGAGACAATTACACTTCTTGAACTCATCAATAACATCCACATATTTCACCAGAGATAATCCAATATTGAGGTAAAATGATATATGGCAATTCGACCTGTATACATCTTCGAATTTTTATAATCAGGAATTGGGTAAAATAAGATTTTTTTAAACATACATACATATATATCATCACGCCAAATCCCTAGCGGAGTAGGTAAAGAGAGTAGAGCGCCAGTTCTCCCTAGACTTACATACCTCTTTCGAGTCGTCCATATTCATCAATCTCATAAATACATGCTCACCGGTTTCGATTAGGCCGAGTGGCCTACTCTTGGCAATCCCGTCCTTGGGCTATGTTCGATAAAATAAAAATAAAAAATATAAAATAATTTATCCTCTCACCTTCCCACAATTGTCCCAGAACGGGGAAGCAGATGTGTATATAGGTAGTGCCCACACTCCCAATGTTAGCCTTCACTGTAAACCTCGTTGTGATTTTGTGCCTCTCCGGTCGTTCTAGTTCCAACATTGTTCTAAAGAAGCAACGTTAAATACCTTTAAAAGTAAACAAACTTAAACATTAGCACAAGTACTTTAATCGATGCTACACAGAACACCTTCACATTTCGAGATGGCAACTACAAACCGCGTAATGCCTACAGTGTTTTGTTAAGTAATACGTGCAAATATAGACACACGTTTTCCTTAAGGACTCGTTTGTTTAAAGTGGTTTCAAATGTTGGTTGAGTAGTTGTTTCGAAACATTCCCTTAGTTTGTTGGTCTATATGAGTTAATTTCGAACGCACAGCAGTCTGTTTATCTGTATGTCTACCCTAGAATTCTCTAGCTTCCAAGGCCGTATCACTTACCACTTGGCCATAGAACGTAAATATATTGATATTATAGCTATATTCAAACTAGAACCCAAATATTATTGGACGATGCTATGCAGTTTCGCACAACACTAACTTTAAGAGTTCGTTTTTAAATATTTACCACTGGGTGGTAACCAAACGGGCGATGCGCCTGATGGTAAGCGGTTACCGCCGTCTATGAGCCTTGTTATCAACCCTACAGGAATCATTACACTATTTGAAGAACTCCGTGCTATACTCTCAAGGGAAATCCTCAACAGAGAGTTCATTCCAGAGTCCGAGCGTTCTTGGAAGAAAATTCCTGTGAATCCGCGCAATGCGAGACCTTTTGTGGTTCCAAGGTATGGGTATGAATTCCCCGTCGATGGCAAGAAGTACCGTGGTTTCTTCTGTAGATCTCTGGTTTCATGTTCATTCATCAGTCTCACCACATACACCGAGTTTCTATAGATATGCTATGTCTTCTTGCATTTTCTGCCAGACACATCCTCATTTTATTTCCATTGTGTCATCCTTTCTATATATCTAAACCAACGTTATATATACATGTGTATATACAATGTAAATACATGTATGTAGTTACAATACATACATTACTCGCACTAATAATCCTCAATTCATTACTATTAATATCTCACATGCTCGGTATGTTTAGCATAATTACTGTATACATAAACAGCCCTTTGTAATTACTGAGCGATTCGCGCGACTAGCATTATCTAAGTTCAATCTGAAATCAATAAGATCGTTAATAATTTCGTCGTTCAAGTCAGAAGCAAGGTCAACACAACGATGATTAAGCGTTTCGTTGCGTACTTAATACTTTAAATATTCATGTAACGACCTCTTGCTATACCTATTCCGTGACTAGACTGTCTCTATCTACTAGTGAGAACCTACTTCGGAAAAGTCTTAGTCCGTTTCTCGACCATCAGTTGATAGCAGATCATCATATCATAATATCATCACGCCTAGTCCCTAACGGGGTAGGCAGAGAGTATAGAGCGCCAGTTCTCTCTAGACTTACATACCTCTTTCGCTTCGTCCACATTCATCAGTCTCTTCATACATGCTCGTCGGTTTCGAGTACCCTTGACGTTCCCGTCCTAGAGCGTCCGATCGATTTGATCTAGGTAATTGGAATGTGGTCGTACACTACCTCTTCCTCTTTTTGATAGCAGATGGTTTCTTCTTATCACGTGTCTTGGTCACTCTTTAATATCCGTAAAATTTTAACGCTCTTCATATAAGCTTGGCTTATTACTGATCTCACATAAATCGATATTTTGCAAAACGTAATAATTTGTCAAATAGCGGCGGAATTTTGTCTGAATTATTCGAGCAATCTCCTACAACGCAATGATTGTAAGTTCTAATCTTGACTAAAAAATTATTTGTTTTTTTCTGAACAAAATCATAGATTTACAACCTACCGTACAAGTATGATAAGTCGTGCTGGAGAAACGGTGATGGACTGGACAAATGTTACGTTGACAATTAATTCTTTCTCCGGCGGAAATAAGAAGTTTTTACACTTTCTTACTTTACCTCAATAAACTGTCATTACCTTAACTCTACCCCTTGTAAGAATTCGTGAAAATAAATTGATAGATATAAATACGGCAATTCCCGCACTAGATATATGCCGCAAACAAAGTAGAGCGACAAACCAATAGCTCTTAGATCTATTATGTTCTACATCGCAAGCAGCAGAATTGCGATTTAAATATACTTTTTGCCACAAACTAACGACAAGAAAACAATTTTCCCTTTCGCAGATTTATGGTGGAATAAATTCTTATTACAATTGGGTTTCTTTGAGGGACTTCGAGATTTCCATAGTTAATGAACGAAGTTTAGTATGGCACACAGAAAAAGACTGACTGTTGCAAAAGTTCTACGCCTGCGAAGCCAAGATGGCGATGCTAATGACGATAGCAAAAGTGGCTGGCAATAGAAACGAAACGGCGTCTCGAGAAATCTTAGAAAGGTTCTATTAATATAAGTCTTACTTAAACGAATAACAAATGGTCCGGGAATTCTTTGTAATAATTCTCCACTCTTTTGTCGTTTTAACAGAAATAATTTAAAAGCAGGCTGTGTTTGTGTTCGCTTCATTGTTGTAAGGACGCCTACGAAAGATGTTTTGCGTACTTTTAGTTACTCAATTTATGTGAATATTTTTTTTAAGTGTGGAAATAGTTCGTACTTATTTAGTAACATTTCTATTTTCTATGGCATAAGGTCTCATGGGTTCGTCACCGCGACATCCACTTACTGACGGTGGGGCGCTACACGTACACGTCGGATCAACGATTCGAGGCACAGCACAAGCCGCGTTCCGAAGAGTGGGCGCTGCGCATACGCAGCCCACAGCGCCGCGACTCCGGCCAGTACGAGTGCCAAATCTCCACTACGCCCCCCATCGGACACGCTGTCATACTGAATATAGTAGGTGAGTATTGTTTTGAATTCGTTTATTAAGGGAAAAGAGGCGATATATGCAAGTATTCATAAATATAAGAATTTACTGAGGTGGATATTTATCATGTAGCCACTGACATGATCAATAAATTCGTAAAGTATTTCAATAACTTTAGAGGAAAAACTTTTTTATATGCATATAGTCAAATTTAAATATCATATTAAGCTATGTATGTTTAACAGGTACCGTCGAAATAAATTTTAAATTGTTAATTCTGATATTGCTTAGAACCGGAAACTTCAATATCAAGTGGAGCAGAACTCTTCATACAAGCTGGGTCTACTATCAACTTGACCTGTACCGTCCGTCACACACCAGAGCCACCTACTTCTATAACCTGGACTCATGGTGATCAGGTAAAAATTATGATAAGCAATTGTATATAATAAATAATATAAATATATCCTCACGCCTTCCCACAAGGGTCCCCGAAGGGGTAGGCAGAGGTGTATAGGAAATACCCACACACCCACTTTCCGCCAGAGGTATATTAGGTGCCAACGTGACAGATGGCGAGTCCATCGCCGTTACTACAGCACGACTATACAAACGCCTTTGAATTTATTCTCAGACGTATGCAGGTTTCCTCCCGATGTTTTCCTTCACCGTTCAGCTCGTGGTGTGACTAATAAGCAATTGCATTTCATATTTATTGCACTGAAAATATCCATCATTAAAATATTATCATATTATATTAAAATATTAAAATATTATCATTATCCATCTTATGCGGTGTGAAGATTTCATCAAAACTCAAGTAAAAATAATTCTTCACAAATGTGGAATTGGGCCACATTTGTGATGAATTATTTTTACTAGGCTAACTAGGGTACTAGGGAACGCAGAGTTGTATAGGTAGTACCCACTAGCCCACTTTTCGCCAGAGATATATATTAGTTGCCAACGTGACAGATGGCGAGTCCATCGCCGTTACTACAACACGACTGTACGCCTTTGAATTTCTTCTCAGACGTATACAGGTTTCCCCTCGATGTTTTCCTTCACCGTAAAGCTCGTGGTGTGACTAATCACTGTACTTAAGTTCAGAAAAACTCATGTGTACAGTCGGGATTCGAACATACGATCTTTGCGTCGCACGCAACTTTTCGGACCACTTGGCCACCACGGCTCTTACGGATGCTTAAGTTTTAGTAGACGGAAGTTTTACTTAGTTTTAAAATGCTGCAAAACAATAGCGTATTGTATGTCTTCTTATTTTTTCATGTAATATCGTGTCATCGCCAATAGCCGTCTATCGTATTGATTGCCACCAAAACCGATTAGCATTGTTTAGCGTAACGAAAGGAATTTAATTGAAAAGTTCCATAAAAATTCCGGAGTTTGCAAGCGGGACCTCGAATAAAGGCGAAAATTCTGCTACCGTTAAATTACTTTGCAAATTTCAACTCATCACAAAATTTGGCGACAAATCTCCAGATTAAAGCGATTAAGATGTAGAGGTGTTGCGACCGCGGGCTCAATTCGTTTCTTTTTCAAATCGATTATTTTATTATTGTAACAATACTCGTTTGGATATGAATCTAGCCTATAAACCTATGTATACAATAGCCTATGTATTTTTCAGCATAGCTTGACATTTTTAGCAATAGTGGGTATGCAGGCACTACATACCTCAGTCTTCCCGTTTGGGGACCCTTGTGGGAAGATGTGAAGTTATTTGATAATTCCTAAACCAGGCTATTGAGTGTTTTCGCCATTAATGTAATATGGAAATCAACAAACGAAATATAATAATAATTCATATATATTTCAGATAAAATTCATAATAAAACTATGTAAGTGAACCCATTTAAACATTAAATAAATTATTAATAATGAACAAATAAATTATACATTTATTTTGCGGCACGCTCTGAAGGGAAGACTTTGAACACATTAAAACATCCTTGCATATCAAAAACAATATTACCTTTTTATATATACATATGTAGAACTATAATTTTGCGGAAGTAAACCAGACTGAATTGGACTTTATAACGGGGTTATTATAATAATGAGCCCAGGGATTTAAATTGCGGTTAACATAACGTGAATATACACATAGCTCAATCATATTAATTAAATAGAGCCGGGGTGGCCGACTGGTTCGAGTTGCCTGCGACAAAAAATTGCAAATCTGAATCCCGACTGTTCCAATGAGTTTTTCTGATCTTAAGTGCAGTGATTAGTCACACCACGAGCTTTACAGTGAAGGAAAACATCGAGAGGAAGCCTGCATACGTCTGAGAACAATTCAAAGGCGTATGTATAGTCGTGCTTGAGTAACGGCGATGTACTCGCCATCTGTCATGTTGACACCTAAAATATATCTCTGGCGGAAAGTGGGTGTGTGGGTACTGCCTATAACACCTCTGCCTACCCCTACCCCTTCGAGGACCCTTGTGGGAAGTCGTGAGAATAGGATGAATTTATATAAACGGAAGACTCTTTTTGCATTTACTAAGCAAATCAATATCGATGTATTTATTCCATAGGTGATAAACTTCGACTCCGACCGAGGAGGAATATCTCTCGTGACAGAAAAAGGCCTTAAAAGCACCAGTCGACTGTTGGTGCAAAGAGCACGAGGAGCCGATGCGGGCATGTACACTTGCGGGCCTAATAACGCTCCACCTGCAGCCACCAGGGTACACGTACTATCTGGTAAGAATTTTATATAGAAAGTGTTTCCACTTAAACCTATCTACACTGCACCCTTTTCACCTTTCACCTCGTTAGTCGCTCGCTGACACCACGCCGTGTCTCGTACGGGGTAAACATGAAGACTAGAGCCAGTACTCTACACTTACAGTCCTTTTCACTTCGTTCATCAGATTTGAGTCTTAACGTTCTCATACTTTAGCGTTGGATTGATTTCTTCGAGCTAGTTAATACTTAATGCTAATTCTTTATGTACCTATATTGGGATTTGTATAAATAAATGCAACCAAATGTCCAGTAATGATTAGTGAAAGTTAATATAAATAAATAAGCATCTAGTGATTAGCAGTACAAAGTAAATATTATTTTAATACAGACCACTTAGTACTGAAAAGCCGTGCTTAAATAAAATCCCAATCTATTTTCCACTTCCACGACTTCTAACCGTATATATCTACGGATTAGGTTCCCTTTATAGCAAATTCAGAGAGGAAATCCGTCAAAGAAATAGAGTGCTCGATAAATCTTAGATGATTAGATTAGTCACGTCGGTTGGACGATGGCCGGGTAATTGACCGGCTTGATTAAGCCCAGTTTATAGTCCGCTTAAAATATGGCTAATATTATTAAATAAATTAACGATTTCTGTGCAAAACAAGGTTACGTGGAGATGACGTTTTAATTGCTTTTAATCGTACTAATGTTATAAACGGAATAAGATGAAATTTGGTATAGACAGTTTATTAGCTAGTTCATTACAGAGAATATTTTTATTGGAAATAAATATTTACATAGATTAATATTTTTTTCAATTAGTTGAGTTGTTTTTAAATGTGTTCAATAACAATCAAATGTTTCCTTTTTATAATGAATGTAGTATTCAGGCAAGATGCTTTGAGTCTAAAAGTCTAAAGCTTTGACTTTGCTTAGGCTTAGAGTTTTGTATATCTATATGCAGACCGATTTAATGTGGATAAAGTGAAAGAGCTATTTAAATCAAGGCGGTACATCTATTCTCTTTAACTTATGATGTACTCAGTTCATTAATAAGTGTGTAAATAACAGAAAGTTTTAATTATAGGATTCCATAAGTGCTATTATAACCGATTTGGGCAAGAGTTTATTTAATAATAATACTCAAAGTTTGGCTAAATCCAGGAGACAGTTGCACACAAATTGACATAGTTCCAAACCGAGCAAAACTTGTACTATTATTCTGTCCAGATTTCGAAAGCAGTCAACGAACGAGATATTCTGGTTGTATACACACAAACACAAGAGCCGTCGTGGCCGAGGGGTACCAAAGAGTTATTCTGTACTATACATATTACCCCCAATTTTTATATCTGAATCGATGCCTTTTTTTTAGGTGAGCACCCAGCAGCGATGCAACAGGGCTGCGCAAAGTCAACTTTAGACAAGACAGCGTCCATATTATGTTGTTTGCTAACCCTATTCTTTTTAAGAAAACCATCTTTTGACTTACAATTCGGTACTTGAAATTATCCATTTTGTTTTTAAATAATGATGGCAGCGTTGACATTTATTCTAAAAAAAAATGCATTCGAATTATGAACCTCCTTTATGAATTCAAGTTGTTTAAAAAGTGTTTGTATCCAAAATTGCTTTATGTAGTCGCAACTAATTTCAAATGTTGGATAAAAATAAATGCATTATAACAATAAAAGGTTTATGCCTCAACTTTTAATGGACGAGGTCTTAAAGGATAAGTTAAGAGTTTCCGCTCTTTAATATCTTATTACTTGCTTTTGTCGAGTTGAGAAGTTATTCGGGTAAGACCGAACGCGTATTTTATGTTAATTCATCCTTCCACGTCTCTAAATGAAACACAGAAATAGCACCAGATGGTAAATTAGAAAAAAAACTGTTATGCTTCTTGGTGGAGTACTGTTCAATGTACCCTGTGAAAAGTTACCTAACTAGTGAAGGCAAGGATCTTACTCGCTCAAACATGCCCTCTTGGGTATCCTCACTATATGAAAGAGGCATTAGGAATCTTTAGAGTATTGCATATATACTTAATTGCTTCCATTAAAATATCCTACTAATATTATAATTGCGAGGGTTTATGAGGATATCTATTCGTCTATCACGCACAAAATCTTGAACGGAATTCGATGCAATTCGACATAGAAATAGATTATTAGCTGCATTAAGACAGAGTATATTTTATTGCAGGAAAAAAAATACCAGTGAAGTAATTTTTTTTCGCAGAGCACAGCTAGTATGTATAAGTTTAAATGTTATTACATACTATAGTACAAATAATTGAGCCGTGGTTGCCGAATGGTCCGAGTTTCGGACCGACAAAGATTCGAATCCCTATTGTACTAATATTTTTTTCTGATGTTAAGTATAGTATCAGTCACATTACTAGCTTTACAAACATCGAAAGGAAACCTGCATATATTTGAGAAAAAATACAAAGACGTATGTATTGTCCTACTTGAGTAACGGCGATGGACTCGCCATCTATCACGTTGGCACTTAAAATATATGTCTGAAAGTGCGGAAAGTGAGTACTACTTATACTCTGCCTACCGCTTCAGGGACCCTTGTAGGAAAGCGTGGGGAAATATCATATTATTGTTATATATTTATATATTCTTATCGCAGAGTTTTTTAATGACAAAACAAACATCAGAAACAAATAATAGACTAGAGCGCAAATTATACATTCAATACTTCTGCACTGTCAAATTTGTTAATACTATGCATTAGATCTCTCTCAATAACTTAGTGAAATATTACTGTACATCGTAGGCAATAGTTGTTTAAAGTGAATAATGTATATACGATTTAATTAGTCTTAAATGTATAAAGTTATAATAAAGTTTGGTGTAAATATTAAGAGAATTTAGATTCTAAAGACAGGTAACGATTTATTCATACTAGCATAATGAGTTTTACGCAAATAGTTATATCTACTAGCCAAGTTTCAGAGTAACTTTGTTTTAGGTATGCAAAAATTGTTTATTACTTTATTTAAAGAAAAAAATTCCAAAAATACTGGTAAATTTATTGAATTCGCTAGACTGATCGTCGTCGCAGCCCGCAACCCTTCCTTTCTTACGAAATACTTTTTGATTTATATGTGATTAAAGCCCTATCAAGAAATACCATTATTGTAATAAACACTTATTTATATATGAAGTTGCGTTTTATAAGAGTGTGTTATTTATTTTTAATGATAACGAAATTAACAAAATGTAAAACAAACCAGAGATAAGGTATAAATATATATTTTATTTCTTATCTGTAATTTATATGAGCACGTTACCTGTCAGTAAGCTGCTGCGGCAAGATTGTCACAAAGGAGGTTAATTATTAAAAATAATTGAGCCAAATTATTGAAAAGTTAAAATTCATAGCTTACCACGAATTAAGTAATGTAAATATAGTTAAATGTTAACGACATTAAATATTTGCTGTTTTTACATAAATGGTTTTATTTACATGGTTTATCGTTCTTTTATTAGGTAGGTTATACCTTACCTAATACATGTGTATATCAATTTCTGCTATTTTCAGGAACCAAGTGGCGTGTTATTTGGAAGTATTTGAAACCTGAGTCGAGGAAAATAAATTGAAACGTGACGATATATGCATAAATGCTTATATGTAATACATACCAATTTCTGCACGATGTAGGCAGAGAGGGTAGAAGGCCAACTTATCAAATCACTAGTCCATAAACATCCATGATATTTTCAGGGTCGGCAGCGCGCGAGCAATACCCCTGGTGTTGCAAGCTTCCATAGGCGGCGGTAACCGCTTACCATCAGGCGGGCCGCATGCTTGTTTGCCAACCGTGTTATATAAAAAAAAAAAAAAAAACTTCATTATCTTATTAATATAATCTTGTCCTTCATTTCAGTATTGATGTTTATATTCCTTTCTTACGATACCATACCATACGGCAACAACATTATTTTTTCTAATAAAGCAACCAATTTGACCCTTTTACCTAACAAAACACCATAACACTAAGTACACAGTGACGTGATATTCCCAAGATTTAATAGTTCTGATCCTTGAAAGCAATGAAACCCCTATCCCAAGTGCCGGTTTCATGTCAAATACACTACAACAAGGGGCGAATGAATAATGAATTGTATAATTTACAAGGAATCCAAAACCTTAATATTATATACAAACGGTCGTTTTCCCTACACTTTTATAACAAAAGATCGTTTATATACACTTTCCCACGTTTTTTATACAGTGTACCTATATTTGAAGCTGCCAGCAAACTCATCTTTGACGGCCGTCTGGTCTAGTGGTTAGAGCTCCTGACTGCGAAACTTGAGGTCACGGGTTCGAATCCCGCTGAGGGCAGATATTTGTATGATGAACACGAGTATTTGTGCCTTAGTCTTGGATGTCCTATGTATTTATGTATATATCTATCTATATTAGTAAATATATCGTTGCCTAGTTACCATAACACAAGCTTTGCTTAATTTGGGACCAGGTCAATTTGTGTGGAATTGTCCCAGGTATTCATTATTATTATTATTATTTATCTTACCAACCAGATGGAACACACCCAAAACCTGAATCATACAAAACTAAATGGGAAAATCAAAAATACGGTGAAAATTTATGATGATTGGGATGAAGCGAAAGAGCTATTTGAGAGCGCCAGGCGCTAGTCTCTCTTTCTAGTCCGAACGGGACTCGGCGTAACATTATGTATGTATATAATAATATATCCTCACGCCTTCCCACAAGGGGCCCCGAAGGGGTAGGCAGAGGTCTATGGTAATACCCACACACCCACTTTCCGCCAGCGGTATATTAGGTGCCAACGTGACAGATGGCGAGTCCATCGCCGTTACTCAAGCACAACTATACTAAATACTCACTAAACTATACAACTATACTATAATAAAAACTCATTGGTACAGTCGGGATTCGAACTTGCGACCTTTGCGTCGCAGGCAACCGCTCGAACCACTCGGCCACCACGGCTTTTTTTTTTTTTTTTTTTTTTCTGTATTGTCTCTCGTAGCGTGAGTACCGGGAACTTTTGCTACTTAACCGGTCAATGGCGAGACCTAGGCCTCCAGCCAGGCACTTTATTTCTAAGCAACACAGCTAAGGGCACCCCCTGTGGGGTACGACGGCTTTTATGTATGTATAACATAATATATAGTGGCTGATCTGGGATAGAGCACCTTCGGAGATCTGTAGCGCAAGAGAGAACATACTCTTCTCTCACTGTATAGCCCGAGGGACACTGTGTGACGTAAATTTTTGTCAGGTATAACACCTGAAAAAGAAGGACACAAGAATTATTACTATGTACCAATCAAATGCTCGAGAATAAATGAGAGATCACACGTCAACTTGATGCGCTGAGCTTGGTCATATCTTTAGGCCTTGCCCATAAGGGTCCTCGGAGGGCTAAGCAAAGAATATAAAACCTATGTTTTTTCGGATTAGGTGCCATTTCATTCCCTCAGGCCCGACCTCCCACGCATCGTTATCGTAGGTATTTCAAACGTATGCAAGTTTCTTTGAATATTTGTGAGACCCAAAAAGTCCTTTCTATAAGTAAAAGTTCCTTAGCATAAGTATAGAATGTTTAATAAAAACTAACCACTACTGACTAAGAAGTGGCTCTTAAGACTTAAGTTGATTTTGTAACTAGTAATTTTGTTTCTTTTCCTAAAATATATTAATTAATGTATTTGTTCATTTTATAGCACCTCCTAAAATGGTGTCAGTAAAATCAAACTTGCAATATAAACGTAATTTGTCAAGTAATATTCATAGCACAATTCCCGTAATTTACGTCAGCAACATCACTCCATTTTCAAAGGTAATTAATTAAACAGTGTTAACTGTACTGCCGCTTAATGAGGTCGTGGAGATATATTATTTTAATATTATATAAGTGGCAACCCTTCTTGAAGGCCTACTGTATTCTATGGCTCTATTAGATCTTGAGCGCTAGCCGATAACAAAGGATACTCCTCTGAAACTACACAGTACGTGACCACAGTGGTTCTACGGTATGGGGATGAATTACCCGTAGATGGAAATAGACGCGGTGCTTGAAGGCAGAGGTCGGGATCATGTCGAACAACGTTTCAGGACACTCTTCGTTACACAAACGGTAGAGTAGTACACACAAGGAGACTCTTATAGGTCAATTCTCAGACTTAGTAGTTGCAAGCCGTTTGTGAGCATGAGATCGTCGACAATCCTAGCGGCGCGTTTCTGGACCTTGTCCTAAGTCCCTGGTATCCAGGGACATAGATGGCAGAAATACATTTTATAAAACAAAGCGTCTGTCTGTATGCTCGCGATAAACTGATTTAGAAATAATTTTGCATCTGACACACAATTACTATCATTTTAGTATAAGTAATAACATTTTGAATTGGGAACAAAATGGTGGGTACATGAGTCATAAAGTTGGATGAGCTCACTTTGATCACTTAAGCTAATTACCGGAAGATGGTAGTGCCGAGAACAAACAAGTAGCGAAACTCTATTTCAACTTATATTGAGCTAAAGGAGGAATTTCACGAAATAAAGTACGCGGTATTAATTCTCGGAGAGCGGTTGATAAGGTAACTTTGTGCTACTTCGGCGAGAATGGGATTTTAAGATAGTAAGTTTGGAATTGTAATTAAAAAAGGAAACTACATGTAGCGAGAGAAAAAAGTGCCTTAGTGGTCGAATGGTTCGAACCGTCGTCTCCAATACAAATATAGCAAGATGAAATCCCGACTGAACCAGTTAAGTTATGTGAACTTATGTACAGTGATTAGTCACATCTTCATATTACGTTTGAAAATAAATTTAAATACGAAATTACACAAACGGCAATGGATTTGCGGTCTGACACTTTGGTACCTAAAATACCCTCGGGAAAAAGTTCGGTGGGTGTGTGTGGTCTAGCACACCCTGCCTACCCCTTCGGGGACCCTTGTAGGAACACGTGAAATAAGATATATATGTAACAAATAATTGATAGGTCCTATTCCATCGATAGAATAGCTTCATTTGCCGCTGTAGGGCCTCTAAAGGAGTAAACAGAGTTGTAACTACATTCCTTGTTCACTGATATCTCTCGCTATGTATTAATACGCCAACGCGACCAGTGGCGAGTCTGTTGCCTTTTGAATTCCGCTTTTGAGTTTCTTCTCAAATTAATGCAAGCATCTATATCGGGCCTATTGTATTTTGATGTTTTATGTTGTATATTGGCTTACCCTGTAATTATAGTTGTAAGAGTGAATTAAATTGCATAAATCATTAAAGAAATGCTTAAAAGTAAAGTCTAATGCTTAGAAAAACTCAGTGGTCTATATCAACAGACTTAAACCTACAATCTTGAGTTCGGAGATCAAGCTCAAGCCACTCCGCCACTGTACGGCGCTATTAATAATACTACTTACAGGAAAACTGAGCCAACACTCTTTCATCCTTTCCTGTGGGAGTATTCTTACTTCAGCATTACTGGCACATCGAACTAAATAGTCGACATGTTATTTTTTACGGAACTTAAAGTGCTGGTTCCATAATTCTATTACTTGTAAACAAAAGGAAAAATAATTGGAAAAACAGAAATTGTAATTTGTATAGAACTAACAAAGTCTTTGATGTCAAAAGCAAGTTAACCTGTGGAAACATTACAATGGCTTGCTAGTTTGTTATTTGTGTTTCTATTACCTGCTCACGCCTAATATTTGCTTAATGAGAACGTCCGGCTCTCGTGCGGTTTTTTTATTTTTAAATTTACATTAGTAATTAACTGTTTCCCAGTGCTTTTATGATGAAGGAAAAAATCGTCAGGTAATATCATAAAGTTTGAGAATAAAGCCTGATAGACACCTGTCATGTTGAGATTACCGTCGACAAAACACGCGTTACAATACCTCACCGGGGACCCTTGTGGGAAGGCAACGTGAAGGGTATGAATATATATGTTTTCCTGTATCCTTAAATAGAATAAAACAAAGTCGCTCTCCTTCATCAGCCCGTTAAGGCTTTTGAACTATGCAACGGATTTCAATGTTGTATTATCACCATCTATTGATTGAATTGAGTGAAAAGTATATGCATAGTTTAATACTGGACCACCCAAGGAAACGGAACATCAATCATATATGTGTTTTTAACACATATATGATTGACACAGACAAAACCACAGGGCACGGCTAGTTCCATACAAACTGTATTGAAGAATATTCAGCCGAACCCTGTCAAGTTAAATAATCTCTCCTTTTCGCATAATTTCACCTTTTCAAACGATTGTTTACGTAAGATTGAAAGCGACGTTGTCGACGTGTTGATTTCGAGAAAGACACTGTAACAAAAGACCGTGCCTGCCATTTGCCATTTGCATGTATTTCAATCTAATGATTGAAGTCGCTTGCAAAATGGTGTCTACCTCTAGACAAGTGCCTTTTTACAAGTTCCCTTGAAAAAATTAAAACTAAACTTGTACAAAATAATATTATTTAACAGAGATATTGATCAGCTATTACTTTACTTAAACAACACACGTGTTTAACTTTTCCCTACTAAAGCCTTAACACAACTGCACAATACAAACTAATATTCACCTCATATAAATCTATGGGGAGTCTTAAACGGTGATTTATATGGACAAGGAACCTCTCGGCTTTAGTATGAAATAAAAATAAGGAAATGAAAAAGCTGTGATAAATGTGCTCCATTTTTTTGCACTTTTGACAAAAAACAGTTTCCGTGTCACCTTTTTAGGAAAACATTGATTGATATATGTTTAAAAAAGAAGCGAATTGAGGCTGGAGGCATGTTGAATTTCATTCAATTATTTATTGCTATTCCACTTATATCTAACACATACAAATACAAAGCCGTGGTGACCGAGAGGTTCGAGTAGTTACCTGCGGCACAAAGATCGCAAGTTCGAATCCCGACTGTACCAATGAGTTTTTCTGAACTTCAGTACAGTGATTAGTCACACCACGAGCTTTACGGTGAAGGAAAACATCGAGAGGAAACCTGCATACGTTTGAGAAGTAATTCAAAGGCGTATGTATAGTCGTGCTTGAGTTACGGCGACGGACTCGCCATCTGTCACGTTGGCACCTAAAATATGTCTCTGGCGGAAAGGGGGTGTGTGGATATTACCTATACACCTCTGCCTACCCCTTCGGTCCTGTGGGAAGACGTGAGGATATATAATTATATATAGATAAACTAGTAATAATCCAGAAAATTTTTTGATTGCCAAGGAAGAGAACTGAATGAAATTAATACAATTCTTAGTTAGGTACCAATTTGTCCAAGAACCTTTACAATTTAATTATAACCCGAGATATTTGAATTTGTGAGTTCTCAGTGCAACTTGTAAAGTTTCTCCATCTCGTTGATTTGAAAGGGTTATATTATAGATTGCGCTGCTCTAATTGGCGTAACTTAATTGAATTCTGTCCCGCTTTGTGTAAATGAGACATTTAACAGTGTTCTAAATTAACTGATGCGAATAAAATATGTACATACATGCCTATGTATATGTGTGTGCAGTAACGCTTGGTTGCATTCGGCAAGCAATTATTATCTTAAAGCTAACTCTTCAGGTGTGTACAAATATATATGCATACAAGAACAGTAATGCTTGGCTGACTTATGGGGAATATCCGTTAAGGTTCTTGGAGATATTATTGAATCAATCGCTCCTGTCCTAGCAGATATATTCAATCAATGCTTGGACAGTGGCGAGTTTCCTGATCTAATGAAATATAGTAAAGTAGTACCAATTTTTAAATCGGGTTGTAAGAGTGATCCCTCTAGTTATAGACCTATATCTGTGCTTCCAGCATTGAGTAAAATCTATGAAAAAATCATGTTGGACCAGATGTTATATCATTTCAACTCAAACGGCATTCTGCATAGTCAACAGTTTGGTTTCACGAAGCGTAGGTCGACAACGGATGCGGGAGTAAAACTCGTCACTCACATTTTGGAATCCTGGGAGAAGTCCCAGGATGCCATTGGCATTTTCTGTGATCTCTCGAAAGCGTTCGACTGCGTCGACCACAACACACTGATCTGTAAATTACACCACTACGGAATTCGTGGACTCGCTGCTGATCAAAAAGATAATGTAAATGGGGCGACGTCCTCCGGGTCTTTAGTCAAGATGGGCGTACCCCAAGGTTCAATTCTCGGTCCTTTTCTATTTCTTGTTTACATCAATGATCTCCCTTATATGATGGCCAAGTTATCGGATATTATTCTCTTTGCTGATGACACCTCGCTAATTTTTAAAATAGATAGGAAAAATCCGAATGTCTTGCATGTTAACGAAAGTTTAACTGTTCTCTCGAAATGGTTCGCAGCTAATAATCTTTTACTGAATCCAAACAAAACGAAATGTCTTAAGTTCTCTTTACCAAATGTAACACAACGGGATCTGAATTTAAATCTTGACGGCAACAAACTTAATGCTATAGCGGAAACTGTATTCCTAGGAATTACCATCGACTCAAAATTGCAGTGGGGCCCGCACATTAGAACACTTTCCGGTCGGTTAAGCTCAGCTGCATATGCAGTACGGAAAATAAAGCATTTAACTGATGTAGCTACAGCTAGGCTAGTATACTATGCTTATTTCCACAGTATTATGTCCTATGGCATTCTGCTGTGGGGATCAGCGGCGGACGTTGACTCAATTTTCATTCTTCAAAAGAGGGCGGTCCACGCGATCTATGACATGGGTCCTCGCGAGTCTCTCAGAGAGAAATTTAAAGAGATCGACATACTAACTTTGCCTTCACTCTATATCTTTGAATGTATTTTATATGTCCGCAAAAATAGAGGGATTTACAAAATTAAAAACGACTGCCATCATAAAAATACCCGCAGTAAACATGAAATTGTAATCCCGAAATACAGATTAACAAAAACGAGCAAGTCATTTATTATAAATAGTATACGCTTTTACAACAAGCTGCCAAAGTCTGTTATAGAACTGACCGATGTAAAGTTCAAAAAAATTATCAAACGTGTTCTGATTAAAAAAGCATATTATAAAATCAAGGACCACGTTGAAGATAAAGAAGTTTGGCTCTAGTTCCTTCTGCGCATGCGGCTTCCCTGGTAGCTCATAAACGGCACAAATTTGTGGATGTCTCTAACTATTCTGAATCTTTTTCTTTTCTCAATTCGGGTTTTTTTTTTATACAATAATAATTTTCCTTTTTTTTATTTTAATTTATTCCATATCTTGACCAGAATTAGTTACAGTACTGATGACAATATTTGTGTCACTTGTTTAATTTGTCTAATTTGTGAATGTGAGAACATTGTAGGCTTTGTAGATTCTTAGATCTTGCTAACATTGTTATAATTATCTTGTTTTATGTATGCTTTGTATAGTAAGCAACGACCTATTGTCGGACCTACGTTGTTCCCCCATACTTGGGTACTATTGCTGTAACGAAAAAAAATATTGTATATGCCTAATGATTTGAAAAGAGTAACCATGGAGTTTCTTGCCGGTTCTTCTCCATGGAAGCGACCAACCCGAACCGTGCTTCTTTTTCGACGTTTTATAAGTGCCCATCTGGGCCTATGTGAAATAAAAAGATTTTGATTTGATTTGATTTGATTTGGCTGCTTGCTTTATTACGATGGTTGAAGTATCTAATTGGGCAGAAAAAATATATTTTATGACCTATCTATTATCAGGTCATTCAGGTCGTAATGAACTCACAGACGCAGAATACCTTGAGCTATACTTTAACTTAGGGGACTAAGTAGCGCAAAATTTAATCAAAGGAAACACTTTTAGGCCTACATGTATCAATAAAACGTGCGAGAAAAGTGAAATCTCGAGGGTATTATTGAGAAAATTAACTTGTTCAAATAAGGAGCGTTGGGCCCGATAGCCGCAATAACGGTGGTGATGGCTTAGAGAGGGAATAATTATTTCTCCTCATTTCAGACAGATTGAGAAGTTTAATTTATGTTCATGGTCACGTCGCGTCGGAATCTGTAACAAGTTTTTTCTTGGTCAGCAGAAATTAATTCACGTATTCCGTAGCCCGTTTAATTCCGATTGGTGAAAAAAATGTTGTAAAACATTCTGCGCACGAAAAAATTTAAGCGTTTTATTTCAAAAAAATATTTTTCAATATTCAAGTCATGAGCCGTGGTGACCGAGTGGTGGTGGACGTATTGTCTTGGTTATGGCGATGGACTATCCAATTGTCACGTTGGCACCTAAAATATATCTCTGGCGGAAAGTGGGTGAGTGGGTATTACCTATACACCTCTGCCTACCCCTTCGGGGACCCTTGTGGGAACGCGTGAGGAAAACCTGTACACGTTTGATAAGAAATTCAAAGACGTATGTATAGCCGTGTTTGAGTAACTACGGTACGGGGTACTTATTATTTACACCTCTCTGTCTACGCCTTCTAAGATCCTTGTAGTGTCCCAGAAGACGTAAAATATGTTTTTTGTATGTTTTTAGATCGTTACTTGCTTTAAACTTATTTCTTTCCAACCACTATGTGATAATCACGTAACTTGGCCCATCTGCTCTTTGGTAGTGCTAACTTAAGCAATCGAGTATGGACCTAATTAATTTCATCACAAAGTTTCAATTTACTTATGTGTTCTTTAACCTGAAGTTAGCAGCGTCAGCTCACATACATTACAAACTTACCATCGGTACCGTTGCTCATATTTGGCGCGCAAGTAAGAGGATGGCAAATCGGCAGTGATATTCCTTCTTTAGGGGACTGACCCTGTAATAATTGCAAAATTTGAAATTCTTCGAGGCTTTTCCACAGCAACTATTTATACAACATGGACTTTGTTTTGTGAAAATTTTCATTTTTGTGATTTCTTTTTTTATCGGTTTCATTTGCATTTATGCTATAAATCGGCTTTTTATGTAGGTATGTGACATCTAGAATTATTCCTTTTTAACCAAGATGTTTATTAATTGTTACAGTTAGGTACATTTCCAGCAAATAAAAATTGATTGCCTTAAAAAAATTGCGTACAAAAATTTGAAACACTGAGTGCACTTAAGACAGCACATTACTCTGACACTAATAGAAATATTTATGCGATAGTCAAAGTTGGAATGTTTTCTCAAGAAATATGGAGGGGAACCAAAAGAACTTTAAGTGATGAAATATAATTCCCTGGAGTAAATTGTAGCCTTAGACCAGATTAGCCTGGGACAAGACAGGTTGGAAGTAACTTTACAAAGTCAATTCACGATCCAAATTTCACGTCTTCCTTGAAACCGCGTCGACCTCAAAAATCTCGTTAAAACTTAACCAGGAAAGTTAAGCAATCCGTCAGTCAACTCGGAATATTATGTTGTATCGAGTGTTTGCTAAACAAGGCTTACTTATAAGTGCTTTTACCAAGTTCCGCGCCGCGGTTTATTGATTGAACAAATAAACGTTTTTATTTGGGAATTATATATATACCTAAGTATATATATATATAGAATAGCCATGGTGGCCGAGTAGTCCGAGTAGTCGTCTGCAACATAAACATTGCAAGAATTCGAATCCTGAATGTAGTCGTGCTTGAGTAACGGCAGTGGACTCGCCATCTGTCTCGTTGGCATCTAAAAATATCTCTGGCGGTAAATGGGTATGTGGTTACCTACCTACACAACTCTGGATACCTATATATAGATATATAACTATATACCTATACTTTAGTAGGGTTTTACTGACACTGGCAGACTTGACATCTGTCACGCTGCCAAGTAAATATACATTCAGCGAAAAGGGAGTGAGTAGGTGCGTGCCTGGCATTTCCACGGGGTCTTTCGTGAGAACATTCCCGCTGTGAGCTTATTATATTTTTTTTAAATTAAAGTTAAATAATAGACGACGTTAGATTTTGTAGGGACGTTTTGATTAATACTGGAATTTAGAAAATTATTTCAAGATTTAAATAATTTAAATTATGACAATTTCAAGAGAAAAAGGCAATATTAAATGCAATAAAAAAGAATATTTGTATTAAAACGGATCTTAAGGATGATTAATTAATCTGCATTATGGCTAAAACCTCAAACATATTTTTTAAATGCATTGATCACGGCTTTTTCTTTTCTTCATTATGAACTTACTGGTGAAATAAAGAGAAATAAGAGCTATTGCTTAAATTCTAAAAAATATATTACTACCGCTCAGAGCTTAAAATCTAGTTTAAGTCTGAAATCTAGATCTGAGCCGTGAGGTAGAGGATAGCATAAATATACACGTCTCATTGCGACAAATAGTCCTACGTGCGCAGAAACAAGCGCCATCTCTTTTTAGACTTACAGAACTAAATTTACTATATGTATTCTTTATACATAGCTTTATATTCAAATACTCGGGGCATGTTCTCCAATTGCAAACCCACAACGATGTAAATAAAAAAGTTAATAAGCTTGAACATTGGAATCGGGTCACGAAGACAACAACCGAGCAAAAGTGTCAGGAAACTACCATAACTTCAGTCAAGTTCCTTATTACGTGCAAGGAGGTAATATAAGATTTCAATTTATTGTGTATAAGAATAAACTGCTTCAAACTTTCACCACAAGCTTTATTTGCGTTCAGATTATTATTATTCTCGAAGTTGTGGCCGAGTCTTGGACCCCGGCGGTCTGTACCGATGAGTTTTTCCTGAAAGATACAGCGGCATATCACACCACTGGCGTTACGGTTGAAAGAAAACAGTGAGGAAATTGCATACGTTTTAGATGAAATTCAACTTTAAGACGTATATAATAATAGTGATTGAGAGTAGGTGACGGGTTTGTTATCTGTCACGTGGACTTCTGCGTGCTTTTGGAAAAATCTAGTATCCCGGATATCATTAGGTACCTACTTATATTATCACTTTATTATTATTTATATTATGATTGTATGATTATATGACGTATGATTTATATTTAATATTTTTTTTATTAATTAAGTTGATTTCTATGTTTCTTCTACTTCTTCTACTAGAATCGCTTACTACATAATAACAAAAAAAAATTAAGAAAAAAAAATTTCATGTGATCTTAGGTATCAATAATCTAAAAATGTATGAAAAAAAACTTGAGAGGTGTCAAGGGACACCCGGATGGAACGAAGTTCAAGAAGCACACGTCACTCACACGGGGGTTATAAATATACAGCAAAAAAAAAAGAACTAAAATAAGTGAAACTTAACTTGCCAGCATCATCATCACAAATAAATACCAGCAGAAATACCGCAGTATTTATTTTTCTATACTACAACCCGAAAAACAAAATAACATGGACATGACATGGAAAGCAAAATAACTTATTTAATTTGCAACGGCCGGTTATCCAATTGTATTTATCATACAATCTGGCCATCTATGATATGCTAATATTTCTCAGTCAACTAATATCTCTAGTGACCATCCAAAATATATCGGATTATAATATTCGTAATACTTCGGATTCACTCGACTCAACTCGGCCGGAGTGATCCCGAGCGTATTACCCGCTCTCATCGCCTTCGCACTGTAAGCAGTGATATCGTAACGACGCTGAGATCCTATCAACGTAGTTTTAAGGTGCAAATTCGAGTGACATCGCATTCAAGCGAGACGAAAAATTTGCTTTCTATAAGAGAGAGAGAGAGACAGACTCGTGTCGTCACAAAGTGTCGTGACGACTTTTCGTAAGAATTTTTTCCGTCTAGCCCCCTTTCACAACGCGCGATAAGGAACTTCGTTCCAATCGTTCCAAAATTAGAAAAGTAGTCACCATACAGTGCCTGCTAACAATAAACGCAACTAGACAAAATTTAAAAAAACATTATTTTCCAACGACTAATGCTAAAAAAAGGAAAAAATATTTTCTCCATAATCAAGATAACTACGGCGGAGCACAAGCGTATCGTTCATTTTGTTGTTCCATTTTCCTTATTTCCTAAATATCGCTTATCGAGAGGTGAGAGGTTATAAATTTGTTGACCTATACAAGGAACGCCGTACAAACATTGGTACAACAATTTTGACCTCGTTCTTAAGTAGACTTACCAAAAGGAAAACTTATCAAATATTCCTGTTTGAGACTATGAGATATTACGATTGTAGCTCATGAAAAAGTATAGATTTTATTCAATGGGATTATAGTCTTAAAATCATGAGTTTCCATCGATGACAAAGTTATTTTAGATCAAATCCCTAATGAAGGTTCGTAAAGCAACTGAAGAGACTGAACGACGAGAGAGTCGGGAAGATCAGGCAGATTATAACCACGTTCAAGCTATCTACATCAAATGTAAGCTTGGAATGGGGCGTGCAGAGTAGGTACCTAACACTGGCAATCATGTATGGCGAGTCAAGAGAGAGCTGGAGCTTTACTCTTTTTAACGAGAGGGACTCAATCAATCAATCAAAATCTTTTTATTTCACATAGGCCCAGGTGGGCACTTATAAAACGTCGAAAAAGAAGCACGGTTCGGGTTGGTCGCTTCCATGGAGAAGAACCGGAAAGAAACTCCATGGTTACTCTTTTCAAATCATTAGGCATATACAATATTTTTTTCGTCGTCTCAGCATGATGTAATGTATGTATGTACTTAAATCGTAGGAAAGCAGGTATATGATGAGTTGGTATCCGAGAATCTGCAAGAAATAGCTGAGCGTGTCGCTGTCGTTTAAGTTGCACGAAACCATGAGTGTTCCAAATTAAGGTGTCTTGATTTACTACAATATTTCATCTGAGACATCGACACCTATTTGTATAGAATAGTAAAGTGCGTGTCAATACACCTCTACCTCCCCCTTAAAGGAGCGGAACCATTTGAGGAATATAGAAACTACATGGCTACATGGCATACAGAGCCGTGGTGGCCGAGTGGTTCGAGCAGTTGCCTGCGACACAAAGGTCGCAAGTTCGAATCCCGACTGTACCAATGAGTTTTTCTGAACTTAAGTACAGTGATTAGTCACACCACGAGCTTTACGGTGAAGGAAAATATCGAGAGGAAACCTGCGTACGTCTGAGAAGAAATTCAAAGGCGTATGTATAGTCGTGCTTGAGTAACGGCGATGGACTCGCCATCTGTCACGTTGGCACCTAATATACCTCTGGCGGAAAGTGGGTGTGTGGGTGTGAGACTACATAATTAGCCTCTTACGTTGGTACTTAAACTTTATTAAGGAATAAAATTTCCAATTAATTTTCAAGTGGTCTTAAAGAATAATAATTCCTGATGATTCCGCAAACTACTCAGAAGATCAAATTCGAATTGTTAGGGGGCGGTAAAGTTAAAAAGCATAGTCGCTTAATTTGTACAGTTAAGTGAAGTTCAGATCTGTTTGAAACGATAATAGTCTATTAGTAACTTTGCTAACTTCGGCTAATGTCCATCGATTTCCTTTTGTTCCGTAGAACTTAAGGCGTTTATAAATAAGACGTATCTGTGTCGCGTGAGAAAGGTATGGATACACTATGGACTTGTTATAGACACTAGGTCTAATAATAAGCGTTTGTCGATTTGATGAGACATTATGGCTTAGAGCAGTGGGTTAAAGCAAGCAGGTTTGAAGATGATGGCTAATACACAGTGTTATTTTTTTTAACCACTAAGGTGGCAATCACGGATGCGGTCCTCCTGTTGGTAAGCGGTAACCGCCGCCAAAGACGCTTGCAACACTATAGTATCGCACGTTGCCGATCCTTTATTATACTCCTTATTTCTTCTTAATTTACTAAAATGTTGTTATTGTTACTGTTAGCCTAGTACCACCAGGTTTTCTGTCCAATGTTACTGAATACCATTCCGCCGTAGTGTGGCAAGGCCTTGTCACCATTCTACTCCGTAATGTCGTGCAAATAAATGTTAATGTTTTTACCACGCTATCAGATGTTAATACTTAGTGGTCTGGGCTGGCGAGTTAGGTATTCAATGAATTAATTTTTATGTAATATTCTTGTAAGTTCAAATATTATTTTACTGTTCCTCTTTATGGTTAATATCTTGGTATAATAAATCACAAGCTAGACATATGTTCAGAAAACCTGGCACTAGAAGACCTGCAGGCTTAAAACCCGCACTCCTGAATTTAGGTTACTAATAAACCACCCTGCTTCTGGAATTTTATTACTAATTTTTGAATAGTAATGACTGTATAAAACACTCGTATCTCGAGAAATTATCTCTTGATATAGAGAATAAGAGAAGCAAGAAGTCGGCAGTCAAAAAACATGACAAGTTTTAAAGCATTGTTAAATATTTTTCCAAATATAAACAAATATAACAAAGAACCGTATTTAGACTGGTGTCGCTCCGGACAGTTTAAAAGGGCTTCCTTCCGTGGTACTATAAGATATTTCGTGAGCGGTGTGATTCACTCAAGCGATAATGGCATAGTAGTGAAAGCAAGATAAATCTTTGGTATTCTGCGGAGTAGGTACAATATCTAAATTATATTTTCGTCATACACAAAGGTTCCAGCAGTGGTAGGCAGACAGGTAACAACAACCTCTTTACGCCCGAGATATATTTTGGGTCTAATGTAGATTGAACTAAATAGGTCTTTGAATTTCTTCTCGAACGTTTGTAGCTTGATATTGACCTTTTTTTAATTTATTGCATTAAATTCAGGAAAAAAACTCATTGGTACGGACCTCCGAAGCTTAAACTTGCAATCAATAAACATATATATATAAAAAACGAAAACTCGCCTCGAGATCTTCGAAGATACCCCTCCAAACAATGTTTCAAGAAATCTTTTCTCGCGTAAAAATCGCTTCGAAGACATGCCAAAATTACAAGTTCTCTATCTTTGAATACTTACTTTGTAGTTTGGTGAATAAAATGCGCAACTAAATCTGCGAAATACTTTCAAAAGAACTTCTGAATAAAGTTTGAGACAGAAAAGTCTTCTGTCAAATTGAATCCTTCAACTAAAGTAAAGGCATCCAACGAAGTCACATGTTTTTGTATTTATGATACTAGCTATACTCCACGGCTTTGCCCACGGTAATAAGATTGCTTCAGCAGTTGAGTATTTTCGTTGACAAAATCCCTCTTTATATAACGCTTAGAGTAGAATCCTACTGATATAAAAATACGAAAGTTTGTGAGGATGTTTATACCTCTTTTATACAAAAATAAAAATAATAATAATATAATATATCCTCACGCCTTCCCACAAGGGTTCCCGAAGGGGTAGGCAGAGGTGTATAGGTAATACCCACACACCCACTTTCCGCCAGAGATATATTAGGTGCCAACGTGACAGATGGCGAGTCCATCGCCGTTACTCCAGCACGACTATACATACGCCTTTGAATTTCTTCTCAGACGTATGCAGGTTTCCTCTCGATGTTTTCCTTCACCGTAAAGCTCGTGGTGTGACTAATCACTGTACTTAAGTTCAGAAAAACTCATTGGTACAGTCGGGATTCGAACTTGCGACCTTTGCGTCGCAGGCAACTGCTTGAACCACTCGGCCACCACGGCTCTCTAACAAAAATAACTAAACGGAATTAGATGAAATTTGGCACAGAGATAGATTATTAGCTGGATTTATTTATAGGATATGTATTTATAGGATATACGCTTATAAATAAAAGAGCCGTATGACGTTCATGTTCAAAAACCCAATTTCATAAAGCTTGCAGAAATGAGATATTACATACATACATACATATCATCACGCCAAGTCCCTAACGGGGTAGGCAGAGAGTATAGAGCGCCAGTTCTCTCTAGACTTACATACCTCTTTCGCTTCGTCCACATTCATCAGTCTCTTCATACATGCTCGTCGGTTTCGAGTACTCTGAGAAATGAGATATTAACTACTTTCAAAACATGAAAAAGGAGTATCTCATTCCTAAGAGATCGAAAAATGCTACAAGCTGCAAGTTCGCACTGACAGTGGCTATAATTAAAAGGAAACAATATATTATCGAAAATAATGGATACAAGGCGAAGCAAGCATGATTTATATTTTATTATCGTAAAAACGCATTCAGCTTCTGGTTAATAAAACACTTATGTTTTACGGTCCATTTTGCGCTCTCACACGCAATAACCGTCAACATAAATAGGTGAGTCTTCCAAGTAACTAGCCAAACAGCTACCCTTAAATAGCCCAAGAAACACTTGACCGACAATCACCGTAATTGAAGCCTTAAATTTAACTTTAATTCCTTACAACCACAACGCTTAAGAAATCTTGCGATAAATCGTAAGTCTAAAGGTTCCCTTAGAAATTTCAAGTAAATGAGCCAAAGGTCTTCAGCACTGGTCAAAGATTAAACATGGCATTTCTTAATGTTATTGAAAGTATGCATTTTACGTTTGACGGCTGATCTAGTGGTTAGAGCTCCTTCCTAACTGCGAAACTTGAGGTCGCGGGTTCGAATCCCGCTGAGGGCAGATATTTGTGTGATGAACATGAGTATTTGTACCTTAGTCTTGGATGTCCTATGTATGTATTTATATATCTATCTATACAAGTAAATATATCGTTGTCTAGTTACCATAACATAAGCTATGCTTAATTTGGGACTAGGTCAATTTGTGTGCAATTGTCCCAAGGTATTTATTAATTATTATTAAATGGTTCCATCTTCAAGTGTGTAGAATAGTTTTCATAGTTTATTTACCACATCTGATGTATCATTCTATACCAAGGAATATTTCTGAACCGATATATTTTTTCGGGGAAGGAAAACATCGTGAGAAAAGTATGTAAATCTAAAAAAAAAAATCCTAATGAATTCTCAAATATTATTGCTGATATAGAAACATGTACTGGTTTTTACACATCTTAGCTATTTTAGTGCAAAAAAGAAGAGTTGTGTTTGGCTTGTTCTAATGAACTTGGTCCCATGAAAAAACCATGATGTAAAAATCAAAATCAAAATCAAAATCTTTTAATTTCACATAGGCCCAGGTGGGCACTTATAAAACGTCAAAAAAGAAGCACGGTTCGGGTTGGTCGCTTCCATGGAGAAGAACCGGCAAGAAACCGGCAAGAAAAAGATGTCCTTCTTTCATCTCCGTTTGTCCGAAAAATACAACAATTTCGTCGCTGTTTATATTAATATTTATTGAATTATTTTTGCGATTTCAAAGGAGTTCCTTCCATGAACGCCCAGGCTGTGGAACTAACACACTAACACTAACAGGCTGTGGAATGGAGTCAAGAAGGGTGTGAAAACATTCATGCAGGGTTAGCAACGCGCGAGCGATACCCCTGGTGTTGCAAGCGTCCATAGGCGGTGGTAACCGCTTACCATCAAGCGGACGTTTGCCAACTTCGATGTATAAAACCAATATTAGTAAAATTGCTAGGGCTATATTAGGCTACTGTAACCACATTGCGCTGCTTGCGGCTGCGCTGCACGTATTTTCATCAAAATATACTATGATAATAATAATAATAATCACTGTGTAATTTTCATAATGGCCTAATAGAAAAGAACCTCGAACAACGCCTAACGGGCTCTCGTTAGATGGTTGAATCAAGGGTTTGATGCAGAAAGCTGAGCTCCTCAACACGGCACATGTATGGAGTTTGCTTTCTCTGGGATCCTAGTTACCAGAACCTTGGCCGCTGATCTCGGTACCGATGGCCCCTATTAAATATATGTTTTTTTAATAAAATAAAATTTAAAATGAACTACATAAGGGAATAAACATAATCAAACTTTATTTACAATAACAACAATTAATAATATTTACAAAGAACAGTTGAAACTAACTACTTACAGATAAAATATTTGTCCCAAATCGGTATCCCGAGGCAACGTGCCAAGAAGACTAATCAAACCATTTAAAATCCTTATAAGGCACATAACTGTTTTTGCCTACTATATACAGGAAATTACGAGCGTCGCATCTGCGTTAATGATTCCATATTCCTTCAAGCAGACCACAACGACGGTTGTCGGCAGTTAGTTAGAGGGAGACTGAATCACATTTCGCAACACTCCATCCCCAGATTTATGTGCGCAACTAATCGCTGGGCCGGCATTTGTTGGGCCCGACATTTGGGACTCATTGAAACAGAACTACCTTTTTCCATTGAAAATACGGAATGGTGTGTAAGACATCAGAAGAATTACCTTCTTTATCGAATTTCGTTCTTACTTGTAAGCGGAAAGCTCATTAAAGGTACCGTTTTACTTAATTAAAATCTTAATTATCGTTATTGACGTTCAAGTAAGTTTACATGTAATGTTTTCCTTGTCTTTAATTAAATTTCAACGTTGTGTTTTTATTATTCTAACATATAGTAAATTTGAATACTTGAAGTCTCTATACATTGGGTAGATTAAACAATGCTATACGCAAAACCGATTTCTAAGATTTCCAAACCTTATGGTAAATTTGTATATTTTCTCGGCTTCCCACAAGAGCTCACCTTTCGTCACGAGACAGATGGCGAGTCCATCGCCGTTACTCAAGCACGACTATACACATACATACATATTATCATCACGCCGAGCCCCTAACGGGGTAGGCATAGAGAATAGAGCTCCAGTCTCTAGACTTGCATACCTCTTTCGCTTCGTCCACATTCATCAGTCTCTTCATACATGCTCGCCGGTTTCTAGTACTCTAAGTAGTTAAGTTATATAAAATAAGTATTAATATCGAGGTATAAGCTTCGTTACGTCGGAGCACGGCAATGTTATATGCACTTACAAGAAACCCGAGAACACTCGTAGGACTGAATGGACTTATGAATCAGATCGTGTGCCACCGTGCATGACTGTCAACAAATCCGCCCTCAACTATAATCACAAACCAGGTTACGACTGCTTGAAACTCCAGATCCATCATGTATGCACAAAGGACGGAAACTAAGAGGACTTTACTGAGTAGAAATCTCTTACCTCGCCTATGTTTTCTTAGCAGGGTAGGTAGGGTATTTATAGCAGGTATTGATGTCGAAAACAAAATTTCTATGACTACAGGCCCGGTTTACAGTGTAGGCTTAAATCAACATATGAAACATAACTACCGAGGAAATATAAAAAATATCCCTAATTGTCCGGGAGAAAAAAGCAATTTGAGGAGGGATTTGGGTGAACTGTACCGCATCAAGTGAGCTCCAGCGCAGGGTCTTGAGAAATTTATGGCCCACACAAATAAATCTGCCAGTTTTCTTTTGCGAAACATTATTTTTAAATTGTTACACGAGAACAACTTCGTGGGCACTTTACTAGACAGTAAATATATTCTGAAAAATGTATTTCTTACTTGTGTTGAAACACAAAACCGAAAGTGTTGTAACCAAACTCGCATAAGTGTCAGTCTCTGTAATAATAAAGAAAGTATTTGTTTTTTTTACTTAGCATCACTTTTTTTATTGCTTGTCGGAGCTCAGCGACAATGTAAGTTTATATAATATAATTTCATATAAACAAACCAATTAAGGCATTCATTTTAATAACCATACATTCATTAACAAAATCATTCACTGAAATGAACCTTACTGCCCAATGACACCTAAAGAAAACAATTTATGACACACCAAATAAAAATCAAGCAAAACTGCTTGATTCCAGCTAAAAAGTACAAAAAAGCTTACACAAACAATAGTAAAGAATATTAAAAATATTATAAAAAGACAACAAATCTTAAAACGTTGCAATTTTTTACCATAAGAGATGTCAATTCCACCATTGTGTATTTTAAAGAAAATAAATAAGAATCTTGCTTCTGCTAATGAGACTTAGCCGTACAAGACATTTTTAAAGATATTTCATCCAAACGCGACGATAGCCACAACTAATGGGTCAACAAATGAATCTAAATTGCACGTCACCTTTTTCGCCCTATAACGCCTGTTGCTTTAAGTCTGTGATCTCTGATCCCTCCTTAGGAGACGGCCATTATTCGAAAGATAATACTGTAATAAGCAGGTTGAAACTCTTACTCTCAACGTCTCTATACTGTACAAGGACTGAGTTCAATTTTAATATTAGTATAAGAGCTGAGATGGTTTGGACATGATGGCCATGTCGAGAGAATTAATGAAGAACGATTGACAAAAAGCAGTGTATGCGAGTGTGAATGAAAGTGTTGGAAAGGGTAGACCTAGACGGACGATTCTAGACCAAATTAGGGACGTCTTGAAAAAAGGCCAGGTCAAGAGTACCCTAAACCGAAGAGCATGTATGAAGAGAATAATGAAAGTGGGCGAAGCGAAAGAACTATGTTAGGATCGTGGCAAGTGGAAAGAAGTGGTCTCTGCCTACCCCTATGGGAAAGAAGCGTGATTATATGTCTGTATGTATTAATATAAGTAACTAATACGTCACTTTAGTAACACTAAATTACGGTGAAGTTACTGATACTGATAGTATGTGTCAAATGAGTTTTTTCTGAGCACAGTAATTTTTCACATGACGAGCTATACGGTGAAGGAAAACATCGAAAGGAAACCTGCATATGTTTAAGAAGACATTCAAACACGTACTTGAGCAACGGAAATGGGTTTGCTAACTGTCACGACGGCACCTAAAATATATCTTGGGCCAAAAGAGGGTGTTTTTACACCTGAGCATACCCCCTAGGAAACCTCTGTGGGTATAACCCATTCGAATAACTTTTTACTAGCTATTAATGACGTTGTTTTTGTTTGTTTAATTGCACAACAATCGCGTGTTTTACAATCTCGGATCGCACTCTATTTGCGGCTCGCGTTTTTGCGGACGACCGGGACAGAAGTCCGATGCAAATTACATAATTTATCATGTCGTCTGGGTTGATGCTTGTTGAATAACATTTCCCCTAGGACCGCCATGAAAAAATTGCCGCGGAATTGGACGCTCAAAAGGTATTTTAATAGCGGGTTTCTTAGAAAATTTGCCGAAGAACAATAACAGAAATAAAATAAACACAAATAATAATAATGATTATTTTTATTATTTGTGCTATTTTTATTTATTTTCTTTTCCTTTCCATTACATTCTTGTTAGTATTTTTTTATTTTATTTATAAGAAAATAAACGTAATGATAAAGTTAGACATGTGCAGTCTAACAAAATTTTTTTTAATCATATTAATGAATAGCTGTTCCCGCGACTTCGTCCGCGTGGGATAGTGACTTTGCGCAGTATTTTTTTATTTCTTTTGGATGTGTGTGTGTGTGTGTATAGGAGATGCCTACGTCATAGTAGCTTTATGTATCCGAAATCTCAGCTCGATCGGTTTAAAATTGACAAAGTTTCGTACAAACTTTCATCCCCTATTTTATCCCCTTAGGGGTAGAATTAATCAAAAACCTTTCTCAGCGGATGCCTACGTCATAACATCTACCTGCATCCCAAATTTCAGCCCAAACTTTCCAGTGGTTTGGGCTATGCGGTGATAGATCACTATGTCAGTCAGTCACCTTTGAGATATATAGATATAGCTTTTGGGAAAACTCATAAAACCATTTTTCAGGGTGAGTATTACTCCCTCGAATAATGTTCCCATTTTGTTGTTGGAGCTATCAGTTTTATTGCATCGTCATGAGGATATATTTGTAGCACTCTATAACTTCTAGACGACATCCGTTCTATTTCCCGAGACGTCCTGTATAGCTAGAAGCATTTTTTATTCATGACTAGATGTCGTTTCATATTTAATATGCTGACGCTAAGTGTTACTTTACGCTCTTTAGATACGTTTAGTGTGAAGTGTTTGTGCTCACGCCAGAAACCCCTTGATATAATAACCTCGAAATCTGATAACAATATAACATTATACTACCCCGGCCTTTCTCTATGGTCCAATATGCAATATTGTTGCTCGTTCGGGCTATAATAACATAGTAGTACCTAGCTTTTTTATTTAATACAACATAAGGCCTGCTTATAATAAGCAGTTATCATACGCTATAGGTGTACAGAATACCAGATATCACTCACGCGTTGCCAACCATCTGATGGGTGGACTTACTGTGAACTGCCAGAGTTTAACCAACAACCAAGGAAAAAGGAATAAAAAAAGAAAAATGGCGGTATGATCGATCTGTCAGTCAGTGTTCGAAATTTCAATCATTATGATGCCGGCGAGAACTCGAACCACTCGGCTCATACTTGAAATATGTTATAGTCGACAGATGTTTTTATTTGAAGCAGGTTAATTTCGAAATAGTGCCATTAACATTTTGTAAAGATCTTGTGGTGATTTTCGGAGACGGACAATGCAATTCTTCAAGAAAATAATAAATTAAGATAATCAACCATGATTGCTGCTAGCTCTGTTTGAGCTATCACACAATATATCTCTGTACGTTCTCATTAGAATTTTTCGTAAAAAAAATTAACGTATACATTTTTTTTACATCAGATGTTAGTCGTTGTTCCAAAGGTTCTCCTCTAACTTATAAATAAATCGAATTCACCCTAATCCAGCTACGGTAATCCAAATCGTTCCGTTTAAATTAGTCTACGGATCTTCCGGAATGAATCGTAAAACAGACATAAAAACCGACTCGCGAAAACGTTCAATTAAATTTCTCAATTTAGTTTTAACCGCAATTTTATACAGCCACATTTAACCGTTTAAATAAACTATACCGAACAGAATTATAAGCATTTTAGCGTTCAAAATAAATGTAGGCATATAATAGTCCAGAAGAGTTGTTAAACCATCCGCATTGAACTTAGCAGCGTAAGTAGATATTAAATTTCTGAGTTTTTCCAACATTAAAATGCATAGAGTAGACAAAAAAAAATGTTTTTAACATTTTAAATATATAATCTCTTATTAGGATATTAAGTTTAGTTTATATAAGATATTATTTATTAAATATAAATAATATCTTATTTATATATAAATAATATATGTTATATACCCTACGTGCACTTTCAAAATCTCACTTCAAAACTTCACAAACTTCAAAAAATCACTTCAAAGTTAGTTTATTTGCTACATTTCTCAAATACTTCACTTCTTTGATTTAAATCCGTATTCAGTTTATCATGCAACGATTAGTGTGTATATATAAAACTTATTTATACATCTAGCCCTGAACAGAGCCCTAATATACATACCTTCATTTTGATTCAATTTTATTTTCCGATAAATTGTGAGATACGCACGTAAGTAAGAAAATAATTTCAGTTGAACAAATCAGAATTATGTAGCTACGCTCACATCACATCTACAAATTATACTATAGGAGATACATACATCTATTTATCATCATTATTATATATTTATTATCTTTGAGAAGATTTCGTTCTCGAAAAACACGAGGACTTTACAACTTCATGATAATTTCATCATGTTTTGACTCCAATTCCAATTCCAATTAAAAATAAATCTCTTTTTGATCTAGGCGAATGCAAAAAATGCTTATACCCCACAAAATATATTGACCAACACCACTTCACAAGGGGTATTTTATTTAACTAAAGCCCGTTAATAAATAACATCAATAATAAATATTGATGTTATTTGAAAAAAAATCTTAACCTTGTTTATTCAGGGAGTATAATATATACAATTCATAAAAAAACAACCCGTAATAGATAAGCACACTTAAATCGAAAACCCTACCTCCATTACGTCACACAGTTGACAGTACCTGCCAAACGAAGTAATCTGTGACAAGCGTATGACAGCGGAAGTGTGATGCTTTCAAACAGTAAATGCCGAACATTTCCATACTTGCTTTACCTAATAAAATATTTCTACTACGTATATTTTATTAATAAATAAAACCGAAGTGTCTGTTTGTAATACCAAATCAAAATAAGAAATCTTTTGTTCAACAAAAGGGTATTTAAGAATATTTTATTAGTTCATATAATAAAAACGCAATTTAAAAATATGGACCGATTATGCGAGACTTCTTGTGGGAAGTCGTGATAATATAGGTTTATATATGTATATACTAGTTGTCCTGCCCAGCTTCTCCCGGGTCTAATTGTGAATCTAAACCATTCTCGTATTCACCTGAAGACTGAGTCCAGTGACATACACATGTACAGCAGAATAATTTATATGAAGATATTTATCGAAATGATCTTAATTAAAACCAATCCTAGAGCCAGCACGAGGTTGGCAGTACAGCTTGCAAGAAGTAGTTTTCCGCGAATCTATTTGAGAACATAAGAACAAGTGAAACTACATTCGCGAAGTTCATACATTGGTTGCATTCACGGACGTTCAATAGAAACCGCGAGACGTTGGGTTAGACGTGTATATTTGCATAATACGGTTTATGAATAGAAGTAATATTAACTATTTATGACGCGTGAGATCTGTGTATAAAGTTTTATGATATAACTAGCTTTTGCTCGCTGTTGCACTCGAGTTAACTATGATTTCATTGGTAGATGTTGCTTCTCCTTTACATAGTACAAAATGAAGTCGCTTTCGCTGTCTGTACGCTTATATCTTTTAAACTATTCAACGGATTTAAATGTAATTCAGAGCAATAGATAAACTGATTCTGATGAACTGAGCTGAAAAATTTAAAGATTTCTAATGTAAATGTCGCAAACGCTGGCTAAGCCTTACGAGATATATCAAATTACTACGGAATTGTATGCAAGGATCCATAAAAAGTCCACGTGGGTACATATCTGTAAAGTACCCACCGTAACTATTTTTACCTTTTGCACCCATGCGAAGCTAAGTCTAAGCTACGGGTCGCTAGTCTGTAATAAAACATATCCTATGTGTTCATCCAGCAATAATCTATTTCTGTGCCAATTACATTCAATTCTTATTCGCGATTGGTGATTGTGTAAGCAACTATCCTCACAAACGTACATATTTATACTATTAGTATGATTAACGGATAAAGGAGGCTTTTATTAGACTGCTTGGCTGCAATACACAGCTATGTCTTCAAACTTTGTGGAAAAGCGTGCAGATCTAAAACTTTACCTTCACGCTTTCCCACTAGGGTCCCCGAAGGGAGAGGTAGAGGTGTATAAGTAGTACCCACCCACTTTCCGCCAAAGATATATTTTATGTGACAGATGGCGAGTTCATCGCCGATACTTAAGCACGACTATACATAAGCCTTTGAATTTCTTCTCAAACTTATGCAGGTGTCCTCTCGATGTGTTCCTTTTCCATAAAGCTCATGGTGTGACTAATCACTGTACTTAAGCTCAGAAAAACGCATTGGTACAGGCGGGATTTGAGCGTGCAATCTCTGCGATGCAATAGGTGCCTGCAACCGCCACGAACCACTCGGCAACCACGGCTTTCTAAAACTAAAAATACAAAAATACATTTATGATGTGTATTTCTTGTCCGAAAAGCAGAATTAAAGTAGACCATTCAAGTTCCATTTCAATAACAATTAAAGTAAGTAACACCTTAAGAAAAGCTTTAGGAAATAATCGCTATGTGATTACCAAATCAAAAAACCATCTAAGTAAGACCCAAAGTGGAAATTGTATTACTAACAGTATCACAATCTTGCGCACGCAAATCGCAACTCTGAAATAATTTCTCAATTATCCAAGTGGAAAACGGGGAAAAGAAAGCGTACTTTCTGGATATTAATTAAGATTTGTTATAAGGATAATGTTTATCTGACTAATGGAAATTGCGGCCGCGTATTTGGTGCGATATTTTAAGGTAAACATATTTTGTACTCCTAAAAAATAAAAAAATTTATGCCGACCGTCAACCGTTACACCGAAAAGAGCCTTACTCATATGATTAAAATAAGAAGATGACATAGGAAGTAATATAAGGATCTCCTACCTTCTACTTTGATGATCTTCAACTGGATGACACTCAGTCAGTCAATATTGTATAAAGCAGTGGAAAATGTATTGTTATCAAAGCAACGCCCCACTGTTTTACCTGAGTTAGGTTCAAATATATAATTCCTCCTCCGTCTCCCTTTCGTGGTTGCTAGGTGATGAATATGTTATAGCGATCCTCAATAAATGGGCTATCAAATGCAAAAATATTTTTTCAAGTCGGATAAAAGTTTCTGAGATTTCTTCTGATTTTTTATATTTATATTATATATTATATTATATCGTGAAAATATGACAAATCGACAGTCTGTTGCCGTCTCCATGACATGACTGTCTGATTCTGAAACGTACATGGGTTTCTTTGTGTTTTCCTCAACCCCATAAGCTTGTATTGTAGTCACAAATGACTGGTGAAATAAAACAAGTTCGTTGATACAGTCCAGGATCATGAATTTTCTGGTGACTTTCATATTATATATATTTTATATATGTATATCTGGCGGAAAGTGGGTGTGTGGGTACTATCAATACACCTTTGCCTACCATCTCGGTGACCTTTCTGGTAAGGCAATGAGGATATATAATAATAATTATTATATTATTTTCAGAGAAAAGTTTGTCTAAAATCCTTCCTTGGTACAACGTATGCAAGCGAGATATGCACGTTTAGTGTGTTAAGCTTCATACAGCAAATTTTTATAAACACGTCATAACGATATTTTTAACCTGCGTACAATTTTTCAATACTCTCTCCAGTTGATTCTAACAGTGGTACGTTCGTGTATGGCCACATAATTCCTTTTTACACCGACCTTATATTTTTAAATCCACAGTTAAGAAAGTTGATAAAATCCGTCGAACGCAGAGTACATGGTACGTTTATAAAGTGGTATCGAAACTTTTCTCCGACCACCATTCCGTTTTGTACAATATAAGGTATATTTTTTCTTCTTCACTGAAACATACACTTTATTTGGCTGTAAATAAATACTCAAATGGAGTTGAACTTTGGTTATTTTCTTTTTAACCATTTCTTAATAAAACTTTTTTGAATAGTTTCTCATCATCATCATCATATCATCACGACAAGTCCCTCGTAGGGTTCGTAAGTTCGTGGCAGTTCGTCTCATTTAGAGAATAATTTGGGCTTTCTCGTTTTTACATTACGTGCTATATATTTTTTACTTTGCCTACCAATCTACTCAAATTATATTTGGGATATCAATTGCTGAAATTTGCTGAAAAAACAAATAACCGACCAATGTCATCGCTGTTTCTAAAGCACAACAATATACGTCTTTGAATTTCTTCTTAAACGTATGTAGGTTTCATCATTTTCAGGCAGAATTCAAACTTGCAATTTATGAGTTGCGGGGGACTCGAACACAGCCACTGCGGTCTATAATAATCTAAATAATATTATATATACACTAGGCAAAAGAAATCTTATAAGAGTTTCGTATGCCAGTCGTATACACTGACCCCTAATATTCTAGCAAAGAGACAAAGTGATTGCAAATAAACGTAACTCCAATTACACGTAATTTATCTATCAAAGTTATATGGTAAGAACAAAGTTTACGCTAAGCTATCTGCAGGTATAACTTCGCAAAAAGAGAGTTACATACTACCATTTGGGTTCGATCAAGATATTAATATTCATCAGGACCATAAATTGGCTGGGGAATTTGATATAACAGCCGCTGTTTGGATTCATTAACCTGTCCATAATTCCACGATGGGAGCATGGAATATTATTATCATAAACCTTCGTTTATATACGGTGAGCTCCTGAGCGAAAATCGGGCTACAAGAGCTATGGTATTACCCAATAATCTGCTGCTTAGCTGTCGCACGGTAATTTTCACACATCCTGTATGTGATGTCATGACCTGGTAGTATAATAGGGCTCAGTGTGGCGGAATAAGATGTACAATAATATTGGGAAATCATTTACAGACGTATGTATTTATAGCCGTGCTTTGAAAAAAGGCGATACACTCGCCAACTATCACGTGGGCTCCTTTATTTATCCTCATTCATATCCTCACTCCTTCCCACAAGGGTCCCCGAAGGGTTAGGCAGAGATGTAAAGGTAATACCCCCACACCCACTTTCTGCCAGAGATATATTTTAGGTGCAAACGAATAATAAATAATATTGTATGATTTAAAAACATAATAAAAGTACAAATTTGATACAAGGCCTTCCATTATCGCCTAGCACAATCTATTTGACCTATAAACAAAACTTTTCATCAAGAAATATAAAGAAACACGTATTTGTTGATTAATGAGTTGTGCTTAATTAAATAACTTCGTTAGCAAGTATCCACCGCAGGAAGTTCGACTTCCAAGTGAAACATATATGCTGCCAAAGTCACTTAACTGTGACGGACGCGGACATTAAAACTCGCTTAAGCTGTTTATTTGTTAAGCAACTTTGTATGTTATTAAGTTAAACATTTCGCCAATATTCATTAATTATTTTATTTATATACATTTGTACATCACATACCGATTCCCATACAAGGTAAACAGAGATATTAAAGCCGTCTATTGTATTTTATTGCTAACAGGTTCTTTTTCTTCCCTCAATTACTATAACTCTAATACCTGTCACCACGCGAAGATCCTCACAGGGTAAGCAAGCATGCGGTCCACCTGAGGGTAAGCAGTTACCGCCGCCTATGAGCGCTTGCAACAGGGGTATCGCTCGAGCGCTATCGACCCTAAAGTAATATTTGCATACCCTTCTCGAGCTCCTTTCGTATTAAGAACGATGGTCAAAGTCACAGAACATGAGAGTTTTTGCTCTCATGTTCGGTTGTATGTTCTTATCTCAAATTTTTCTTTATCAATCACAATCTTGTGAACAAAAGATAAAGAAAAACTTGAGACACTCTCAAAAGTGATCGATTCTGAAAACAGGGGCGTACTAAGTGTAAGTTTAGTTATTAAAGTTTGTTCTGTGAAATAAAGGATTTTAACGCCCAATTTTACGCTAGAATACACAAATATATTTCATGAATTCTTCGCTACTTTGTTTACCGCCCATTAACTCTTAGTGAGTGGTCGTAAATTCTTTCTAAGTTGTAATGGACTATAATTTGCATTGTTATTTACAATTTGTCCGGATTTACCAACCCATTTTACTTCAGTATCACAAAAAATATAGGTAAATTGCGTTACCCTTAAGAGCTCCTAACTAGGCTATGTTTGAGCGTATGTGAAATCACATACTGGGGGAGCGTATATAAAACAAATTAATAAAATTAACGTATCTATGTACTTACTATTCACACATAAATACAAATTATAGTATATAAATTGTGTAATAACAAGGTGGCCTGTCTCACTACCTTATGAAATGCATAATAACATACTATGATCAATAATTGTTAATTTTATAATTTAATTACGGGAAAAATAAATCTACGGGCTTTCCTCGCGTCATTAAATAAATATCGTATAGTTTCGCTATTATGGACAAGCAATAGTAAAATAATGCAAATTTTGGACTACCCATCTGTCACGTTGGCACCTACTATACCTCTGGCGGAGAGTGGGTGTGTGGGTATTACCTATACACCTCTGCCTACCCCTTCGGGGACCCTTTTGGGAAGGCGTGAGGTTATTATTATTATTATGCAGAGGCCTGGTGGTCGAATGATTCGAGTAGTGTCGCCTGCAGCATATAGATTGCCTGTTCAAATCCCGACTGAACCAATGAGTTTTTCTGAACTTATGTTCCGTAATTAGCCACCCCATGAGCGTTACGATGAAGGAAAACATCGAGAGGAAACCTGCATACGTTTGAGAGACTGATGTACTTCGTATGTTTTATATTAGAACTACCTCGATAAAATCGATCGGGAACGTCAAGAGCACTCCAATCCAAACTATCATAGATAAAGAGACCCATGGATGTGGATGAAGTGGAAAATTTCTATTAGTCTAGAAAGAACTGGCGCTCTACTCTCTCTGCCTACCCCATGATGATTTCGATGTGATGTTATGTATGTACATTCCTATAAAAAGTATGACTCTCAGGCACATATTCAATTTCTTTGCAGACGTAGTAGCTATTCACGTTTCCTTAAATATTGTGTATATATTTATTACTGTGTTTTGTGTTCCTAAAATATTAATATTATATTATGAAAGCCGTGGTGGCCGAGTGGTTCGAGCAGTTGCCTGCGACGCAAAGGTCGCAAGTTCGAATCCCGACTGTACCAATGAGTTTTTCTGAACTTAAGTACAGTGATTAGTCACACCACGAGCTTTACGGTGAAGGAAAACATCGAGAGGAAACCTGCATACGTCTGAGAAGAAATTCAAAGGCGTATGTATAGTCGTGCTTGAGTAACGGCGATGGACTCGCCATCTGTCACGTTGGCACCTAATATATTCTGGCGGAAAGTGGGTGTGTGGGTATTACCTATTCACCTCTGCCTACCCCTTCGGGGACCCTTGTGGGAAGGCGTGAGGATGTATAATTATATCCCCGTAAAGCTTGCAGGGTGACAAATTCCTGGTATTTAAAACACGCGGTTGCATTATGTGGCATGTACCTATCTGTAATCATAAATTTGACAGACCAGACATTCTTATCATATATTAAAATAAATAACCTTCCTTTATATCATAGGTCTAACCCTATGATCTCCTAGGGATCATATGAAACCCTTTTTAACATTTTATCTACGAAATGTTCCAACCAGACTTGAGATATATTGTTGCAAATTAATCTTGACTGCTTTACCTTTTTACCACTGAAGTGGAAATCCCAAGATATTAGACAAATTTTAATTTTGTTGAGGGTTATGTTATTGAGAGATAAGTTGAAACATGTCTATGCATACACATATATTTACTATAAAAGGTAATATACATATATTTAGACTATATATATCTTATGTAGACTATATATATATATATATCTTATGATAGATCTCGTCTATCATAGATCTTATGATATCCGCGAGGTACGATTATAAAAATACATATATATTTAATTCGCGCCACGTGCTATATGACGTCACTTTCTATAGGGTCCCCGAAGGGGTAGGCAGAGGTATATAGGTAGTACCTACCCACACACTCCGCCAGAGATGTATTTTAGGTGCCAGTGAAAAGAGGGTAATCTGCTTAATCTCCGGTACCCTTGTGGAAAGGCGTGAAGAAATTAATATTGTAGTAAGTATATCATGGATATTGGTGAAAACTACCAACTGACAAGCAAGACAAAAACAGATTAATATTTGTATCGTGTAGATAAAGTTAAATGCAAACAAAGCAAATTGTAATCTAGCCACAATATTGCTAACAATCCACCAAACTTTTACCACTTGTGAAGGTTAAACCAAAACGCAAAAGTTACGTTTGATTTACGATTTTGAGCCCAAGTGCGAAATTAAATTTCACAAGAATTGTAGAGAGCAATATAATTTATAAGGGTTTGATTCGGACGCGCCTCTTTTGTTTTGTCCCGAGTTTCTAATGGCAAAACAGCACTGCCTTTTTGTTAAAATCCGTTGTTAATGCGGGATTAAGACATATGGGAACACGAAAAACATAGATTTATGTAACTTCATTAACTCATACCCTAAAGTCTAAGCAAACAAAAAAAAATTTAAGGGTTTCTGGGACTAAAAACTCCTTTGAGTTGCTATGACTATAAACGCACTTAAAAACAAATGGATTCAATAATTTTTTTTACTATAGACCTCAAAACGGCGTAATATCCTAATGGCCAGTGCGTTCGACTTTGAATTTCTTGTCAAAAGTAACGCAGGCTTTCGATGTTTTCCATCACCGTAGCACCGTTAATCGTGGTATGAGTAATCACTGTTGAAGTATACAAAATAAGATAATATAGTCTACAATATAAAAAAATTATAAATTTCTATTTTAAAACGCTTTGAAAGCTTAATCTTGTAACATTTCGCCCCTTAGGGATTTACCTTGTATGTATATATGGTTGTGAGTAACGCACGAACGTTGTTTCAAACAAAAAAATCACCCAGTAACAACAAATTGTAGTCTGTATGTACACAAATATCGTGCGGGAAACGACCCTCGACGCACAAAACCAATTAAAACATATAAATATTGTCGAATCTGACTCATCAATATGTCGCAAATAGGCTTATACAATGCTGTTATCTATCTATCTATATATATAATTACTAGTGGTCCCGCCCAGCTTCGCTCGGGTGGAAAAAAAAAGATGGTGGCGCCATAGTATAAATAACAAAGTAGGTTATCTTCGTACAAACGCACCGCGCGCGGCTTGTATGTGTGCGCTATTGTATCTATGTGTCGACGCACGCACGCTTTAACAAAATCTCGACCTGTTTCTCAGTGCGCCAGTCGGGGCTAACACTGCACAAGGGTCGCGCGCGCGTCACGGCTTTTCGGCACCGCTAAATGATTTATTCATCAATATCATCATCAAAATGTCTGATAATCGCAGAAGAACGTATTGCTGTGTGTTTGGGTGTCTTAATAATTCATCGATTCCAGACCTGTCTCTGTTCAGATTACCTATTGAACAGGAAAGGTAAGTTAGTCACTTATTCTAGCATAATATAATTTTACTTGATGATGAGATACCTACGTACTTACATGTTTTTTGTTTGTATTAGTTTTCTATCACACAGGAAGTAGGTAGGTAGGCCTAATTTCCTACTAGAATGTATTAGGTACTTTTGATCTGGCAATTGGTTTGCCGCTATTTCTTTGTTTACGTTTAGTTATGCCGATTTCTCAGTATTGTAGGTATAGTAACTAAGTACCTACCTACTTACAGAAAATCGTAATTCAAAATAAGTATGTACGAGTACCTAATTGACTAATAGTAAATCAAATACACATAAAACAAAGTTCGAATCATAACAACAAATTCGATTATAGTCTAAGAGACAGTCGTTAGTTTTTAATGTTGACTGACGTTGCCGCTGTTCATGCGGTTGCTAGCGAAGCGCGAACAGCTGCGCCTAATATTTAGCTAAAAGTGACAACCCTAAGACAGTAGGCAATTATATCGCGAATTGGGCCGGAGATAGCCTACTTCCTCTCTTTATACTATGGTGGCGCCACCTATCGGGTCCAATTGTGAATCTAAACCATTCCCAGATCCCCTTGAACACACACAAAAAATTTCATCAAAATCGGTCCAGTCGTTTGAGAGGAGTCACAGAAGAATTACACTCACAGAACACACACAACTACGAACAAACACACTCACAGAAGAATTATATATATAAAGATAAATAAACGAGATTTACCGTGAAGGAAAACATCGTGAGGAATCGTGCATACGTTTGAGAAGAAATTCAAAGGCGTCTATAGTGTCATGCTTGAGTAACGGCGATGGACTCGCCAATTGTCACGTTTGCACCTAAAATATATGGCGGAAATTGGGACCTTTGGGTAAAGCTTGAGAAGAGAGGTAGGGCATAACGGGTTTCGGGAAGTCCTTAGCCAAATAACACAATTTTTTGTGTTGTGTTCCTACGCGGTGAATAAGGTTTCCAGTAATGAGCTCGTTGGGGAGGGGGGAGGATTGTTACATTGTGTTGGAAGCAGAGGGATTAAACCCATTATGCTGCCAACACACTATAACTCTCCGAACACAGAGTGTTCAGAGCGTAAATAGGCTGCGGTAACCGTTTCCCATCAGATGGGCCGTATGCTTGTTTGCCACTCTGTTGTATAAAAAAAAAAAAAATATCCACATACTTTTATACCGTCACTTTTATTTAGGAACCAGATCATTTAGGAACCAAACTCCAGTTTTTCTTACCTCAAAGCTTTAGTAAATTACCAAACCGCGAGTTCTTGTGTAAAACATCGATTGGTCACCTACTTACTTCTTAGAATAAGTTCCAAAATATCTATATATGCAGAGATTTTTGTAAGGTTCGCAGGTGTTTCAAGCATCCATAAGCTGCGATTAACTTTTACTATCAGGTATGCAGTATAGAATTAGACACTGCAAAGTCGTGCCTAAGTGAAGGCCATAAACTTACCAGCTTCCTAGCGAATCGTTTCTAAAACGAATATAATGGTCCTCAGTATGTACCTACAAAACTGTGGTGGCCAAGTCGATATACTAATCGCCTGTATCGCAAAAACTTCAAGTTTGAACCCGACGGTCTGTACCAATTAGTTGTTAGGAACGCAAGTACAGTAATTTATCATTTCGCTGCATTGAAGCAGGAAATTGAAACTGCAAGAAATTCAAAGACGTAGGTATGCAATGTGCTTAAAAGATGGCGGCAGACTCGCCATCTGTGACGTCGTCAACAAAATTAATGCCACTGATCTTATACCTCTACCTACCTATGCCTACCATTTTGGAGATCCACGAGAGAGATAGAGATTGTGGGAAGGCTTAAATCATATTATAATCATCTACAGTCTGATATCAAAAAGTGAAACTACTCAAAATTAGAAAGTACTTTTCCGTCTAAATAAAAATACCCCTTCGCTCGACCCTTTTATAACGACAAGAGGTAATTTCATTTAGGTCATGTGATGTAACGATATGTTTTTTTGCAAATGTACGCCAAAACGACATCGTGAATGGTGTACATTAGCCCTATCACTGAGTTTTATGTGGGCATGAAGCAGACATTACACACAGAATTGCTTCAGACGAATGAGTTACGATTTAAAAACCTTTTGAACAACAGAACCACTTAAAACCAATATAGACGAGCGACACTATATTTACCACAGATAACAAAGTAATTATTTCATTTAGCTGCCACTGAATCGTTCGTGTGACCCTAGTACTAATCTTACATACATACATACATACATATCATCACGCCGAATCCCTAACGGGGCAGAGATAATAGAGCGCCAGCTCTCTACTGTACTTGTATTTTATTGTAGTAAACACTCCTTTTTATTTTTCATAGCTCTCTGTTATGTTATAGGTGTTAAGCCCTATATTACAAAAGTATCTATAGCATGTTGAGCACTAGCCCCAAAGTCCCAAAAGTCCTCAGTCTCCATTATAAGTTGCTTCAAACCACACGTGTTACACCCGCGGTCGCATTGACGCTCGTCTACTACCTCTTATGGCAAAGGGTTTTAACAGAAGAGCCACCTAAGTAAATAAAGAAGGTCGTTTTCATTAAACTCTCGCATATTTTACTTGGACCTGTAGATGCCTCACAAATTACTGAAATAAGGGCCTCAAACCTCGTTTGTCTTAAGGAGGTATAATTTCGCGAGACAGACTAATTAGACGTGAATTAATTAAATAGGAAAACATAAACAAGATCCTGACATTTAAAATAGGGTTATGTCTATAATGAACATTCTTAGCCCGCTATAAAGACTATTTATATAAATTAATAGTTGGCATTAAGCGTTCTCCTTAAGACGTATCTAACAGAAGGATAAATAAATTCAATACATGAGGCAGGATTACAAATAACTCATACTGTTAGAGCGCTTAGAGCGTGATCACAATTTTCCGATCTATTAAATATGGTGATAAAATTATTTATATGACATATTATTACAATAACTTACAATGATAATAAAGAGCCGTGGTGGCCGAGAGGTTCGAGTAGTTGCCTGCGACACAAAGATCGCAAGTTCAAATCCCGACTGTACCTGTGAGTTTTTTGAGCTTAAGTACAGTGATAAGGCACACCACGAGCTTTAACCACGTTTAGTCACGTTAGCACCTAAAGTATATGTCTGGCGGGGAGTGGATGTGTGGGTACTATCTACACACATCTGCCCACCGCTTCGGCGACACTTGTAGGAAGGTGTGAAGATTTCTTCATATATGACATATCCTTTATACATTCAACGATTCCTCAGAAATGCTGTATATTCAAATACGTGCACGAGGTAAAGTAAAACGCAATGCCTCCAATGAGGTTTTATTTTACATCAATGAATGCCTCAGTGTTCTCCCACTGCAATATTTCCGACCCATTGTCATCCAAGAGGGGAATGCATTACTTTGCGAGTGACATTTGAGAGCATAAAACCTCCTCCGTGTTTGCCACTCAAGATTTGCGAGACCCACCATTTTGTAGTGACTTATATGACGTCATGATCTTCTCTTGTTTAAGAACAATAAAATAGGTTAATGGGTGCATTAAAAATACTGGTGTTTTCATATTAAAGCGAAGTAGGAAAGTGTACAAGTACTAACTAATGGATAGTACTAACAGAGCAACAACACCTGAGCGTATTAACTTACATGAATCTGATCAAAGAAAAAGTGGTTCTGACGTACAGGGAGGACAAAAATCGCGCTGTACAGAAGTAAATGGAAGGAATTGCATCAAAGACGCCGACAAGAGCCCAGCTTTTAAATGTATGATGCCTACAATATACCTTTATTACTTGCATGTACATACATATATAAAACGAGAGAAGTCCCACGTGCCATATCAACGCAACCTTCCATAGGTATATAGAAAGAAACTCGTCCGTGTCTGTCTGCCACAGTATTTGTCTTGTTGACCGCAGTAGCCAATGATGTAAAACTTAAACCTCATTGGCAGTAGCACGTTCATCTTTTCAGTTGATTGATACCTTATATATATATATATATATATATATATATATATATATATATATATATATCTTTATATATATAATTCTTCTGTGAGTGTGTATGTCACTGAACTCCTCTCAAACGACTGGACCGATTTTGATGATTTTTTTTGTGTGTGTTCAAGGGGATCTGGGAATGGTTTAGATTCACAATTGGACCCGATAGGTGGCGCCACCATCTTTTTTTTTCCACCCGAGCGAAGCTGGGCGGGACCACTAGTATATATATATATATAAGCTTCCCAGCTTTGAACGAAGTCAAGCCAAATTGAGTCGTAAATGCTATATTCTATAAGCCCGATATCCCATTAATATCAATTAATAAATTACCTCCGCCCCACGGTGTCACCCGCATTGTTTTTTATTAAATTGGTCGTTTTTTCCTGGAATGAAACATAATCCAGCTCGTAATCTATCTCTGTGCCAAAGTTCATCCAATTCCATTTTGCCCCTCTGGCGTGAACATCCTCAGAAATATTCACATCGCACTGTCATTATAAATTGAAATGTATAAGGCACAGATAGTAGTTATTTAAATAATATGATTTACAATCTGTTCAAAGTAGTAGATAACATAATTTATTGAATTTGTCAACCCTCAGCCTATTGTGAATCTCAATTCGATATTCAAACGAAAACAAAGGCACAGGATAAGCTGATTGGGCTGAAGATTTGAAGACTTCAAGCTCGTCGATCGTCAACACCTAATAACATTGCAAACGTCCATTGTATCTTCGTGTACTAATAACCTTGTAGTTGTGAACAAATTACATTTTCCTTCCAACTTAAAACAGGCCAGCTGTCCTCTAAGTTTAAATCAATTTGCGTCGCTCAGGTGACATATTAATTTGAAGTGATTGATAAGATTCTTTAACCAATATTATATAGTATTGATTGTACCAATGAGTTCTTCTGAACTTAAGTATATAATCACTGTCACATCACTTTACGGTTTAGGAAAACATCGAGAGGAAACCCGCAATGCACGTCTGAGAAGCAATTCAAAGGCGTATGTATAGCCGTGCTTGACTTACGGCGATGGACTCGCCATCTGTCACGTTGGCACCTAAAATATATCTCTGGTGGAGAGTGGGTGTGTGGGTATTACCTATACACCTGCCTGCCCCTTCGAGGACCCTTGTGGGAAAGCATGAGGATATATTATGAATAATTATGCTAGTTGATGAATAAATATCCAATTATCAACTTTCAATTGAATCCAAGATTTTCTGCATTTCATTCGTAGAAGGAATGGTGAAGTGAAAATCATTTTATACTAATAATATATCCTCACGCCTTCCCACAAGGGTCCCCGAAGGGGTAGGCAGAGGTGTATAGGTAATACCCACACACCCGCTTTCCGCCAGAGGAATATTAGGTGCCAACGTGACAGATGGCGAGTCCATCGCCGTTACTCAAGCACGGCTATACATACGCCTTTGAATTGCTTCTCAGACGTGCATTGCGGGTTTCCTTCACCGTAAAGCTCGTGGTGTGACTAATCACTGTACTTAAGTTCAGAAAAACTCATTGGTACAGTCGGGATTCGAACTTGCGACCTTTGCGTCGCAGGCAACTGCTCGAACCACTCGGCCACCACGGCTTCTTCCTTTTTTCTTCCTTCTTCTTCATTTTATACTTTACCAGGTAAAATTTACCTGATCATGTATAACATACGCCACACAACGTGTTCACTTACTAACGTTACATATGCAACGTTGCTCAGAATGCAATCGTAACGTATTCACTTACTTACTACACTGTAAAGATTTGTGTTATCTCGCCAAACATAAAATACGCGGAAACATTTGTAGTTTATCAATACAAAATTACATAAATCCTTTTGGTCGGTACCTGCTTAACCTTTTCATAGACCTGAAGGCGGCGCATAAATCAAATAACTTTTCAAGGCACGTCCTCGTGAGTTTTTGCCCTGGATGTAGGAGCAAGTGGATGCGGATATTTCTTTGAAAGCTTGCTTGCTTTACTAGAAGCGATCGTAAATCTTCCCCCGAGTATAGCCGTATAAATTTGAAAATCAAATAGGTATATTACTTTCTGCTTACACTGATTTTACTGTTGTATTTATAAAGTGGTATGTTTCAAGGACGAGCCGTCTGGTCCAGTGGTTAGAGCTCCTGACTGCGAAACTTGAGGTCGCGAGTTCGATTCCCGCTGAGTTCAGATATTTGTGTGGTGATCACAAGCATGTGCACTTTAGTCTTGGATGTCCTATGTATTTATGTATATATGTATATAAGTAAATATATTATTGTCTAGATACCATAACACAAGCTTTGCTTAATTTCGGGCTATGCCAATTTGTGTGGAATTGTCCCACAAAAAAGGTATTTAAGGATCAGAAAACTCATTGGTTCAATTCAGGATTCGAACTTGTTTGCAATTTTGTGTTGCAGGCAACTGCTCAAATCACGAAGCCACCACGGCTTTTAGGACAGTGATGAGCCACCACGAGCTTTACGGTGAAGGAAAACAACGAGAAACCTGCATACGCTTGAGCAGAAATTCCAAGACTTATGAATAGTCGTGTTGGAGTAAATGCGATGGACTCGTCATCTGTCACGTGTGCACCTAAAATGTATCTCTGGTAAAGTGGGTGTATAAGTACTACCCACACATCTCTGCCTATCCCTTCGGGAAGCCACACATCCACTTTCCGTCAGAGATATATTTTAGGTGCCAACGTGACAGACGGTGAGTCCACCGCCGTTATATGTACAATATTCGAAATCCTAACGCTGTAATGTATATTAGCTGTATGATTTAATAATGTCTATTTAATTGTGTCACTGTCAAAATAATTGCTTTCGCTCGGATATGCTGTCGACACATTTTATATTAAATACATACAAGATATATAAAAATACATTTAGATATATAAAAAAATAAACATAACACATTTTTTACAAAACATTCATATTTCAGCTGTAGCTGTGTTATGTGATAAGTGTTAAGTGAATAGCCATGGTGGCCGAGTGGTTCGAGCAGTTGCCTGCGACGCAAAGGTCGCAAGTTCGAATCCCGACTGTACCAATGAGTTTATCTGAACTTAAGTACAGTGATTAGTCACACCACGAGCTTTACGGTGAAGGAAAACATCGAGAGGAAACCTGCATACGTCTGAGAAGAAATTCAAAAGGCGTATGTGATAGTCGTGCTTGAGTAACGGCGATGGACTCGCCATCTGTCACGTTGGCACCTAATATACCTCTGGCGAAAAGTGGGTATGTGTGTATTACCTATACACCTCTGCCTACCCCTTCGGGGACCCTTGTGGGAAGGCGTGAGGATATTATTATTATTATTATAAATTGGATGTCTTAGATGGCTACTACAAGTAGGACTTAATTCGTATCGATCTAAGGTTATTGAGCCAGGATTTATTTCGTAGGAAGCAATCGGAATTTCTTATTGAGTACCGAGTGACTGACAAGCTGAATAGGTACATAATCAAATGTGATCAGCCTTTAGGGAACATTCAACGCTTTTGACGACATATTTACGAAGGCTTTGATAAAGAAAGACTCACTTAAATTCATCTTACGATGAGAACATTATTATTTACGAATTTGGAATATTCTTGCGAGTTATTCTTGCGAGATTTAATCAAACGAGCTAGCCAACAATATTAACATTTAACTATATCAATACCTAAACTCGTGAGGTGAGCTGTGGTGGCCGAGTGGTTCGAGCAGTTGCCTGCAACACAAAGATCGCAAGTTCGAATCCCGACTGTACTAATGAGTTTTTCTGAACTTAAGTGAAGTGATTAGTCACACCACGAGCTTTACGGTAAAGGCAAACATCGATAATAAACCTGCATACGCCTGAGAAGCAATTAAAAGGAGTATGTATAGTCGTGCTCGAAAAATGGGTACTCGCCATCTGTCACGCCAGCATGACCTTAAAAATATGTCTGGCGAAAAGTGGGTGTGCGGGCACTACCTACACACCTCTGCCTTTCCTTTTGTGGGCCCTTGTGTTGAGTTAATAATTGAAACTTTTTTACATACGAGTATATATGAGCTGCATCAGAGCCATCTTTGACTCAATATACGAACTGTTCCTGTTCAAATCCATTAACCAACAAACTGACGTGTGGACAAAGTTTGCTTTTAAACAATATATGTTTTAGTATAAACAGTCAAAGTGAGTTTGATAAGTTTGCACGACAATCTAATTGTATATAAAGGTTGGTTTGAAGTACTACCTATACTTATATTCAATAAGTATTTATATATATTTTTAACAAATATATTTTTTATTGAAAATCATAAAATTTTAGTATTGATTTAAAGATGTATGAGGAGTATGAGTTGACATAACGGGTCTCCCGTTCGTATGTGGAGCCTCTAACCTTATAGAAGTCCGAAGCCAAATTACACCTTTTTAGTGTTATGTTCCTACGCGGTAAATGAGCTCCTTGGGGAGGGGGAGCTCATTCACCGCGTAGGAACATAACTGGAAAGGATGAAGGAAAGGAAGGCAGGAAGGAAGCTCATAATTGGAAAGAATTCAAAGGATTGTTATAATATTTTGTTAGCAGCAGAGGGATTAGTCCTATAAATTATGCTCCCAACACAGTATAAGTTGATAATAATTTGCTGAATTTAATTTTATTTTTCATTTTAAATTATAATTTAAAATATTTTTCTGTATGGATATTTTGACGGAGATGATAAGCACCAATTGCATATGCGCGTGCGATGTAATATGATAATATATTTAATATCACCGAGGTGAGCCATTACAAGTAATGCTATTCGGCTTCGATCTTCTGCAAGGTTGACATTATAGGTTCCAGTCCGTTAATTTCCAAAATCTTTCGATTTGCCTTGCCTCTTTTCGATTGCTTAATTTTGGATGAAGTGTTAATTACTAGAAATACTAATGTAATGTTATGCCCCTGCCGTCCCCATCGAAGACCCTCGTGAGAAGGTGTGAAAATACAGATATAAAAAAAATACTGAATACATTTAGCTCTCAGTACATTAGTTACAGCTTTTGACAAAACATATGTGAATATGAAACTTCGCAATCAACCGAGCATTCGAGTACAAAATGTACCTAACAAACACAATCAAGATACCATCTCCTCCGCAGCGTATGACAAAGGTGGATATTCGTACAGATAGCAGTTTCTCATTCACGTGAGGTTATCTAAGTTTAACGAAGGTACAGAGAGTCTACGTTATGATATTGATAAAGGTTTTCACGTAAAGGGAATGTCATACAATTTAATGCGAGTTGATTTTAGTTAAATGTGACAAACCATATTATTGTAACTGAATAATTTCGATGTTTCATAACATAAAGGCAGGTGTATATATATAATAATGAACCGTGGTGGCCGAGTAGCTCGAGTTGTTGCTTACAAGTTCAAACACCGATTGTACCAATCAGTTTTTCTGAACTTAAGTTCTGTGATTAGTCACACCACGAGCTTTACGGTAAAGGACAACATCGAGAGGAAACCTGCAAACTTTTGAGACCAAATTTCGATTAATTCTTCTACGAACAAGTCTTCTACGTGGATCATGGTAGGTATTGATGTATATATGTACATCCACATATTAAGTTGTATGGTATACTTATTCTTAGTCATAAGTCAATATGCATGGATTCGTCCTCTGGTTTTCTTATTTATTATGTATTTATTTATTTATTTATTTACATAATTAAAACGGCATAAACATACCAATTACATTAATTAGGATAAAATTATTCAACAACACAATCATATTATACTACAAAAATAAAATAAAAATATACACAATTACGTCACTGCTATGCATCCCTCTTCTTCTTATCTCTTTTATTATTTACTAGCTGTCCCGCCCAGTTTCGCCCGGGTGAAAAAGTAAAATTTCCTGAAACACGATCGCAGCGCCACCTATAGGGTCCAATTGTGATGTAAGCTATCCTTTCTTTTAAGTTGGATCAAACTGCATACGGTGTGCAAATTTGATTGAAATCGGTTAAGAAGTTCAGGAGCCCATCGTGGACTTGATTGCCATAAAAAAGGTTATAGTGAGTTATAAACAAACAAACACTCTTCAGCTTTATAATAGGGTAAAAAAACAGATCTTTGTTACCTTCATCGTTCAATCTTATATCTATACCATCCCATGAACGTAAAATTTTTTTTTAATGTATCCCTCTTAATTATTTTTACACGCTTTATATTAGCTTCACCTGTATGTATGTATGTAACCGACTTCTTTGAGCTCGATTTTGACCCACTTTAAACGGCCAGATTTCGTTCAAACTTTGTAGACTTATCGAGGACCGATGACAATACACTAATAACTAAAAAGTAGAAAATAAATAATAGTTAAAAAAAACTAAAAAACACGCTTTTTATAGAAAACCGAACTAAAAAATAGAAAATAAATTTCGATAATATCTTAAAAAGCGTGGGGTGCTTTTTAAGATATTACCGAAATGATAATCACTCTACTAATATCTGTCAATAAAATATTTATAACTATTGACACCATGCACCCCACGCTTTTTAAGATATTATCGAAATTTATTTTCTATTTTTTAGTTCGGTTTTCTATAAAAAGCGTGTTTTTTAGTTTTTTTTAACTATTATTTTATAATATAAAATTTGTTTCGTATTATGGCACTGCCTTTACAATCTCCATTATACCTATGGTGAATGGGCGATTTGTTCAAGACCGTCCCTTCAGATGTTAAAGCGCTCATTTCCCAGGGTCTCCACACGCCGAATATGGCTATATTTATTATAGTTTGCAAACTAATCTTCCGATAACTTTCCTACAAATGGGACAGGGAACATCTTTGTCGTTCACGAATCAAATCAAAATCTTATTGTTGGTAGGGAACCTAAACTAGTTATAATGACTTCGTAAATTGTGTTCATTGTACTGCGCTTTGTAGTATCTGTTCTGTTTTTGAATTGTTTCATCATATCGGAATTTGTAAAGTACTCTTTAAACATAATGGTTTTGGGACGAACGTAAGTCTCGGAGAGGTAAAAAAATTATGTAAATCAGTGCGATGGCTTTATAATTTTATGCAGTCTGTGTGCTGTGTGTATATACTACGGTGGTATTAGACGTCCCAAGTAGTCGGCTTTAATTTTAAAGCCAATTCTTTACTACTGTACAATACTCAATCATTAGTTGCACACTGGTTATAGTTGCACATAGGTTGCACACTGTGCAGATGGCACTATCTATACTATGATAAGCGAGTGACATAACTAAAATTTGACTTATTATTATTATTAATGACTCTGTGTTAATCTTGGTCTACCTCGTCCTCTCTTCCCCACTCCCTTGCCTTCTAAGATATTCCTTAACTAGTTAGTCAAGACTGTCATGTCGTATAAGGTGGTATCATCCTTCCTCTTCTATAATTCTCGACAGTCTTAAGCAGTATTTCTATTAAGCATTTGATTCTTAAAGCTTGTATTATTTTATATGAGTTTAAATTCTTTTTTGCTGTTATCAGTCCAAAGTCAGCGTTATTACGTTAGCGTCTTAAGTTAATAAAAGTACTAAGTCCTAACATGTTACATAAGTTGAATTACCTCGGCGGCACGCTGCGTTTCTCGGTTAAGCGGTTTTCATTGAAGAAGCAGTTACTGGTCTCGCGAGAGCGCCCGCTGCTAGAAGGTTAATGGTAACTGATATTTAGGTTAAGCTGTATTTGTGCTAGTACAATACTTAGCAGCATAATAACAAAGCAGGCACGACTATACGCATTTTAATTTATTCTCAATCTAACTTTTTAACGATGTTTTACTCAACCAATACCCGCGGTGTAATAAAGCAATGTAATTAAGTTCACAAAAAACTAATTAGTACAGACCGCCGTTCTACCTGCTAGATTTTGGAGGTAGATTACGGGTTTTTAAGGCTATTTCTTCAACATTTAAAGGATTTTCTAAAAGCAAGATATGCTACGAATAGAGAGAGAGAATTTTATATTAAGAAGCAAAACAAACTAGAAAGATGAATTCAATCTTAATTGCGTGGCCTCATTACCAAGTTACTCGGTACGAAGAACTTTCCAAATTAACGAGAAAAATAGCTTGAATTTTGTGGTAAGCAACTCTATCTGTGTTATGCAAGACAATGATAAGGGTCCGAATTCACAAAATTATCGCTACATCATAGGACGGGTGGGCCAGGGTCCGCCCGAGGGATTCCCATGTGATCGCGATATTTTACTTTATCTATCGTATTTTCGTCTTTACTCTATTTAGTAGTAATATATTCTTTGTTTAGGCCCTGGTTGTGGATACTTATCGCATATTTACAACTAGTATAGGTATATTGCTAGTTTGTATTACTTCTGGCAACTCTTTCAGGGATTTACTGGGAAGTCGTTAACAAATAATGCCGAGCCGTGGTGGCCGAGTGGTTTGAGCAGTTGCCTGCGACGCAAAGGTTGCAAGTTCGAATCCCGACTGTACCAATGAGTTTTTCTGAACTTAAGTACAGTGATTAATCACACCACGAGCTTTACGGTGAAGGAAAACATCGAGAGGAAACCTGCATACGTCTGAGAAGAAATTCAAAGGCGTATGTATAGTCGTGCTGGAGTAACGGCGATGGACTCGCCATCTGTCACGTTGGCACCTAGTATACCTCTGGCGGAAAGTGGGTGTGTAGCTATTACCTATACACCTCTGCCTACCCCTTCGGGGACCCTTGTGGGAAGGCGTGAGGATATATTATTTATATAATTTATCAATATGAGAATAATAATAACCTTAAGCCGATTCCACATAAATTGCCTGCTCAAAGCCTGCAAAGTCTGCAAAGCACGAGGTCCCGAAACCTAATGGCTGTCAATACACATCATCTATACATCTATATCTCTACATTATATATATAAAATTGGAGGGTTTGTTTGCATGAATATATACGGTACATACACCAAAATAACATTTATTTTTATTTTTGTCTGTCTGTCTGTCTATCTGTATGTCTGTTTGTTCCGGCTAATCTCTGAAACGACTGGACTGATTTTGACGGGACTTTCACTGGCAGATAGCTGATATAAAAAGGAGTAACTTAGGCTACTTTTATTTTAGAAACGGAACAATATATATTTTTTTAATTCACCACACACAGCTCAGGCCACACAGCTAGTTGGTTATAAATTCAAGTTACCTCACTGTGTTTTCCTGCACTTCCATGCGAAACATGGTTTAAAACTTGCATTTTTTATCGATAGGACACTCAATAGGAAAGTTTCTATCAAGAGATGGATGAATGTGGATGAAGCGTCTGTAAGTAAAGAGAGAAACAGGCGCTTTGCTCTTTCTGCGTAACATGAGGTAGGTATTCACGGGCTGATGATATGTATGTATGTAGTATTAGAAATTGATTCAAAATAATATGTTCGATGCTCCTCCAAATAATCTTTCCTCTAATTGACCATTTTCCTTAATGACTGAACCCTTCTAAAAGGGAATATATTGAAATCTGGACATATTTACCTACAGGTAATTTAGCGCTCCCTATGGATTCGTGTTCAAATTTGGAGCTGGCTGGGACAATCGTAGGTAACGCTACTGCTCGTTATGGAGCTCCACGAGGCGAATATATTTTATTATATTCTGGTTAAAATGAATTACTAGTTATATTAATGAGCCGTGGTGGTCGAGTGGTTCGAGCAGTTGCCTGTGACGCAAAGGTCGCAAGTTCGAATCCCGACTGTACCAATGAGTTTTTCTGAACTTAAGTACAGTGATTAGTCACACCACGAGCAGAACGGTGAAGGAAAAAATCGAGAGGAAACCTGCATACGTCTGAGTAGAAATTCAAAGGCGTATGTATAGTCGTGCTGGAGTAACGGCGATGGACTCGCCATCTGTCACGTTGGCACCTAAAATACCTCTGGCGGAAAGTGGGTGTGTGGGTATTACCTATACACCTCTGCCTACCCCTTCGGGGAACCTTGTGGGAAGGCGTGAGGATATATTATATTATATATATATATATATAATATAGTTATATTAATAATAATAATCTCCTCCCTATTAGTATAAAGATAGCCATGCAAAAAACAAACAGTCGTCAAGACGTATAGTTCGTAAATTCATCCAATATGGCACCAACCACTTCCTACATATAATGGGGCCCTAGTCATGATTGTATATTTTGGAAAATTATTCTGAGTGAAAAAAAAAGATAAATAATAATAATCTTTATTTATAAAATTTGCATATAACGAGGTCGCAGAGCGATTAACGTATCCAGTTTGCAGATTCAAACCCCTAGAAACTGTACCAATAAGCACTTGACCTTTGCATCTCATGCATTATGGTTAAAGAAAACACAGGAAACTGAAAATCAGGGAAATATGTATAAAGTTAATTCAAAGACGTATCTACGCTACCCATTGGCGCTATTAAGTAGGGCTAGGGTGGAGTTCCCGCGCGTGTTCTAGCAACGTAAAGAACAAAAAGCTCCCCTTTTATCAGCACGGCCTCTCATTGAGCATTTTTTATAACTCAAGAGTGGCAAACAAGTATATGGCCCACTAATTAAATTTAACTAGTATTCCAGAATGCTACAGTCGTGATTCCAACTTGCAATCTTTGTGTTGCAGGCAACTCGAACCACGGCTACCACGACTCTATATAATATTAAATATAAAATGATATATGCAAGAAGTTTGTCTGCCTCCTTTTATCATATAAAAGGAGGCAGAGCTGTTATATTCTCGCCGCAGGAATTCGATACGAACCGGTAGTGCCATTTGCCTGCGTTCTTCTGTAATAAAATGTATGCAAAAGCGAGGTAATAAAAGAAGTTATCAAATCTGAAAAGTGCCATAATTATTTTTTTAGCTATATTTAGAATAAATAGAAGTCGAATAAAATCCTAATCGACTTGAATCGTTAGATAATCGAAACAAAATTTCTCATTCATCATATTGTCAAAAACGACAATAATAATTAGTACGCTGAATATTGTAAGCGGGCTTAAGGAACATTAGTTACGTAACAGGCGCCCTAAAAACCAACTTAGCGGCCTTCGTTCCAGACAAAATTAATTAGAAAACAAATTGGAATCTCGACGTACCCAAAACATATTCTGTCTGTCTAAATTCCCAAGGCCAAACAAATAGTGTCTAGGCAACTATTCAGCAAATTCTCAAGTCACATAAACCAGTGGGTAGCTCAAGCATTTGGAACCTTGAAAGATAACTTCTGTTATGAAAACCCTATTATTACATTCAATATTTATTGGGTTGGAAATTCTTTGTGCAGCTGTTGCAGCACGTGAGTAGCATTATCTGGAACGATAAATCTCAAGATAAAAATTGACGAATTGTACGCTCAAGAATTTCAGTATTACAGATACGTGATGCTCTTTTAATATCCGTGAAAAAAAATACAACAGAGCACTTGTATACATATTGTATACGAAGCGAATCTAAACTACTAGTCTCGTTTAGCTTCGCTTAGTTATAAGAATTCAAATTTTGAAAACGATCACTGCGCCACCTATTAAACAAAATTTTATTGTTATAAAATGAAGACTATATTTTAGGTGAGACGTCTAACAAGACATACAAGAAAATTGCATTCAGTTCCATGCAAGTTTTTCCGTGGTACATGAACAATAATATAGACATATATTTTATATGTGTATGTATTATATCTATGTCTCTCATATATCTACATGCAGAATGGAAAACGAATGAATATTTAAGGCCTCGATAAAGTATTACCCATATATTACTACTAGTACTCCTCGTTTTATTCAGGAAAGTTCAAATGTATGCGTCGGCGTCAACAACTTAATAGGACTCTATAAAACACACAAAATATAGTGTTGTTTGTCTTCAAAATAAAGTTTGACTGCTATTCTTCATGTCAAATCAAATTAAAAATTAATAATGTATGACGATAAGCGCCTCATTTTAGCCTTTATACTAAAAAGTAAGCGGTTATCGTAGCATATGCCTCGCGCTGCCGACCCTATCATTATCATTGTCTTAAAACAAAAACTTGGCTACATAATGATTTAAAGCACCAATTCTTAGCACGATTACGAGCAAACTGGGGCCCGACGCACCCCCGTCCAAACTTAGCGATATAAATATCAAAAGAAACATTTACATGGCCCTTAGTATTCTAACGGCGTCGTCAACTTGGGTAACATTTCACCGTGTTCACTTTAGCCTGACTAAATCATGCGAGGGTTACTCAAGGAGTAAACGTGAGCTGCAGATCAGATTACCTCTCTTATTATTATTGTTCCGGACCGGAATGGAACATGGAACTGCTCGTTTTCAGGATTCATTCACATATGTTATGCTAACCTTTCACATTTAAAGATTATGTCAAATGTACCAAAGATTATTTCAATAAAATTATTTTTTTCACTGAATAGGTATTGTTTCTGCGCAGAAGTCCATTTTGAATGGTTATTTTTCTCCTTAATTTAAAATCAATGCAAATCACAAAAAAATATACGAAATAACCATTCTTTCATTTAAGAGGAACCTTGTCTATGAGGATGTCACATTCATTAATCTCTTCATTAATAATTATTAATGAATGTGAAAGAAGCAAAAGAAGTATGTCAGTCAAGAAAGGGCTGGCTTCCTCTCTATCTTTTGCAAAATTAAGTATCCTTGAAGAGGATAACGATTTCACTGTTCTTGATTTCAGAGAAGGAGAGAAGAAAAAACATATATAAATACGAACTTGAAATAGCTACAGAATTGCCATCTGTCTCGTTAGTAGCTAAATATATCCCTGACACGATACACGAATATGACAAACTCTTTAAAGAAGAGCTTACACACCATTAACTCTATTCTATTGTTCTCGATAGATAGATTAGATTAGTTCTGTTATTATTTCCAAATATTGCTATCTAAATGTCTGCTCAAAGCGATACTTAAAAGGTACTACTGTATTGTTTACTAAAATATGTTATTTGAATATCAACTACCCACCTTTCGTACTTCGAACCTTAATATTTGTGTTAGTTATAAGTAAATCTGTATTTCTCAATTTAAGTGAATTGTATTCTTTTGATAAATAAATGTCTTCAACCATTAACTAAAAAAAATCTGATTATATTCAATTGTGTATGCATAATTACAGTGAACTGGAAACTCGTTCCAATGTAATACAAATACTTTTAAGCCCTGGTTTCGCGCGATGCAACTCATGCACCAAAGTTTGGAATATCAGCATCTTGACGACTAGTCGACGAGTCGACAGTCACCGAAAGTTTTGTTTGTGAAGAAATCTAACATAATCTACCCATTGCCTACAAGAAAATTTATAAAAAATATATCTCTTCACCAAACCCCTTATCTCGTCGCATACTTATTCGAGATTCTCCATGCCGTGCTTAAAACCTTATAATTTTTGACTAGACATTCCGGAGTCTAAATGCTCGGCATGTTCGACCGTTCATTCCAGAGTTTGACCGACGCCCACCTCGACCACCACGCACCCGGAGGTATCCGCGCCATGAATAAATCATGGCTGAATACAGAATGCACGCAAACAATCTCCACTCGCTGAGGATTTACATTTCCACAGAGAATTTGAATTTTTGAATTCTATTTGGTATATCGTAAAAGTTGCATTGTTGCAAACAAACCTTTTGGTGAGTAACTTGACCGACTCGTGACGTCGCAGATACTCTTACTTCGAAAGGGCGACTCGTTCCTCTCTTCGAATTGTTTGGTAAAAAGTTTTTTTTTTATACAACAAGAGTGCCAAACACGCATACGGCCCACCAGATGGAAAAAGGTTACCGCAGCCTATTTACCTAAATATTAACACTAATATTATTAGTATGTATGTAAAATTGTTGTGAAATGCATGACCTCAAAAACGACTCACTCATTCTCTTTTGAAAAGCTACAATACTTCAAATATTGTTTATCAAAGTCCCTCATAAGTGTCAGCAAATCAAATTAAACGTGAGTTAAACCTCATGGCACCTGTAATCCTTAATACCTAGTAAATATCGCAGCAATAAATAACCAGATATTTTAACTACAAACGACTTTACAAAGAACAGCATTAGATTAAATTAACTTGGAAGAAGGTTAACTTTAGGAATCCCATTACATGTAATAGGCCGTTCAAGTTGTGTGCTTAGCTAAGTAACACTACAAGTAGGTAGTATCAAATACTACTAAGTGCCAGTAATGGTAATGTGAATAATTTGAGGAGATACGTACATAGTTTTGTATCAATGTGTGTTTTGTTTTATATGAAACATAATAACATATATACAAGTTATAATCCAGCCGAGTCCCTCACAGGGTTCTTTTGGGGATATTTATTTATATAAGTTTCCTTATATGCCCCTCACAGGGTAGGTAGGGAGGGTAGAGTTCCAGTTCTCTCTAGACTTACAGACTTAATAATAGATAATAATTACTTGTCACTTTATATAAGTTGTAGCCGTGGTGGCCGAGTGGTTCGAGCAGTTGCCTGCGACACAAAGATCGCAAGTTCGTATCTTGACTGTACCAATGATTTTTTCTGAACTTAAGTACAGTGATTAGTCACACCACGAGCTTTACGGTGAGGGAAAACATCGAGAGGAAACCTGCATACGTCTGAGAAGACATTCAAAGGCGTATGTATAGTCGTGCTTGAGTAACGGCGATGGACTCACCATCTGTCACGTTGGCACCTACACACCTCTGCCTACCCCTTCGGGGACCCTTGTGGGAAAGCGTGAGGATATATTATTTATTATTTCGTTCGTTATAGACTTCCGGTAGTTTAAGCAAGTCTCAACATTTGGTATAATTGTAGAGCATTTAAATCACGTACTTGCTGTCGTTTATGAGCAATATTTCAAAAACCGTGTTCGTCTTTGAAACGTTATTTCAAAGGGGCCGGTTGAAAGACGCGAGCTCGGTGCATTGTTTCCCCTAGACTTTCATTTTGCAGCAGTAGAAATAGCTTTATTTTTCAGCTTTTTAACTCTGAGATGGCGTTGGACACTTCTGTTGCCGCGCAAGACGGGGCTCCGTCGCGTACTCTCACAAAATTAATTGTTTGTCCTTTGTTAGTTTTTTTCTGCATTCTCTGCGAGAACGCTACTTATATCAATTGTTTTGGACTGATAATAATTACAGTTCTAGTAACGAGGGAATCAAATCCTCACAAATTCCCACAGATACAGAAGAAGAGTGCAAAGGTTGTACCTACACACCCAATTTTCGCCATAGATATATTTTAGGTGCCAACTTGACAGATGGCGAGTCCGTCGCTGTTACTCAAGCATTACGCGGGATTACCGGCGGTTAAACAGTTACATAACTCAATATATAGGTATGTGTATGTTAGTCTGTTGGTGTTTCTACATACACACATTGATACATATCATCACGCCGAATACCTAACGGGGTAGGCAGAGAGGGTAGATTGCCAGTTCTCCTTTTGACTTACATACCTCTTTCGTCCACATTAATTAGTCTCTTCATACATGCTCGCCGGTATCGAGTACTTTTGACATTCCCGTCCTTGAGTATCCGATCGTTGTGTTCATATTTACTGAATCTACGAAACAACTATTTTACTCTACAGTGAAATAGCACTATTTTTCATGCCAAAGTATTATCCTCAAGACTTCCCATAAGAGTCCCCGAAGGGGTAGGCAGAGGTGAATGGGTAATAACACACCCACTTTCCGCCAGATATATATTTCAGGTGCCAACGTGACAGATGGCGAGTCCATCGCCGTTACTCCAGCACGACTTTGAATCGCTTTCCAGCCAAATTAGTAATACATATATAAATTAAATATAGCATTTATTTTCGTCAAAATTAACATATAGATATGCAAAACTCTACGAAGGACGCCAAAGCATCCGTAACAAAGTTGGGAAGCGATTGCACCCAAGTGAACCATTCGGCCATTGTCCAATCGAGTGTTGAAACAAGGATGACTATGAGCATGGAAAAAATTGTAAAACATTTATAACGCTCCCTTTGGCTGGATTCTGTCTGTAACTCAATTTTCATAGTGAAAGGCCGTGGTGATCGAATTAACAACTTTCCTGAGGTGTTAACTTATTATGGGTTGGAAAAATGCGCGATATATTAAATACGAGCCACGGTGGCCGAGAGGTTCGAGTAGTCGTCTGCTACGCTAGAGTGCTAGTTCGAATCCCAATTGTTCCAATGAGCTTTTCCTTCAAACCAATTGATAAAGTTTTATACAATATAGCGATATAAATGGGATGAAATAAGGAATTAAACATTGTATCGGAAACTAATTATTACTACAGTCAAGAATATAAAAATGCTTCTTAAATGTAATCTTTACGACTTCCCACAAGGGTCTCCGAAGGGGTAGACAGAGTTGTTTAGGTATATACTACTCGAAGTATCAATTCTACGTAGCCGAAGTCGCCATGCTTAGAGTAGGTATAATGATGGTTTTAAACTAAAGTGAGCGAGTGGAATGGTTTGAAATTCTGCCGAGAAAATGTTTTAGTGCAGCTTTTTTGTGGCGCAAAGTACTTCTGCATTACTTTATTATTCGGTTTTTTTAGGTATACTAGAGTTCCGCTGACCCCCACTGACCCCGTTTGAAGCGGTCTTTAACTGTAACAGTCATAGAACACAATCCCTTATACCGTGGGGTTTTATGAAAATGTCGGTCAGTTCCTACTAGTTGGATTCAAATGGTTATTTATTCAATATCTGAAAATTTATAGATGTAAAATGTATGACGAGACTGATGCATGAGGCGATACAGGTTTGTAAGTCTAGAAAGAACTGGCGTCGAACTGAAGCGCTTTACTCTCTGTCTACCCCGTGAGGGAATCGGCTTGCTGAAATTTATGTATAAAATAATGTAGTAAATAAGTTGAATAAATAAAGTTATCCAAGTTCAGAATTTCACAAGTAACGATAGAAAAGAAACGTTGACATAAAACATTGGCGTAAAGTACAGTAAGTTAGAGATATCTTCACGCTTTCACCAGTATTCCCAAACGGGTCGGCAGTATAATACCTTTGCAATATCAGTACTAGTATAATAAAGAATAGTCACGTCAAGTTCAAATACGACATTAATTTAAATGCTCACGTAATTCAAATTCAAAATCAAAATCAAAATCAAAATCTTTTTATTTCACATAGGCCCAAGTGGGCACTTATAAAACGTCGAAAAAGAAGCAGCACGGTTCGGGTTGGTCGCTTCCATGGAGAAGAACCGGCAAGAAACTCCATGGTTACTCTTTTCAAATCATTTGGCATATACAAGATTTTTTTTTCGTTACAACAATAGTACCCAAGTATGGGGGAACAACGTAGACCCGACAATAGGTCGTTGCTTACTATACAAAGCATACGAAGCATACAAAATTGCTACGAGTAATGTTGCCCAAGTTGCATACCTCTACAAGCTAGGCGCTATGCTGGCAGCATGTCCGATTATCACATAAGCTGCTAGTATTAAAACTCCTCTTAAACAAGGTCGACAACTTGGTTAATACCTCGGGTTATGTAAGCGGCCATTAGGGTAACAACTTTCCTTCAGGTAAACCGTTTGCTTGTTTGAGACCTGTGTTAATATGTTTCACTTGTTGTAACAATTTATTTCGTATATTTTTACATCAACTCAACACTTTCTAAACAGTTCCTGTAACTTGACCTGCTTGTTTTATATTTTATTCAATTAAACGGTTCAACAATATTTTTTCCCATTATAATTCTCTTAATGTCAAAATGTAATGACATCTATGAATATATATCATCACTATTACCAACAAGGGGGCATTCGGGGCATAAGGGGGCATAAGGGGGGGGGGACACATCGAAGGGGCGTGTAGGTGACCCAAACAGCCACTTTCCGCCAGAGATATATTTTAAGTACCAACGTGATAGATAACGAGTCCAACGACGATATCTAAGCACGACTATTCATACGTGTTTGAATTCCTTCTCAAACGGTTTCCTCTCAATGTTTTACTTCGCTCGTGGTGTGACTAATATATGAATAAGCTCTCCATAATAGCCATAAACCTATAATAATAAGGCTCTGAGCTACAAGACCTTTGAAATTCACGTGCTTGTCACGTTTGTCCCGGGCTGTAACAACTTTTTCGTAATTGCTGCAGAAATTAATTCATGCAAATGAACCTTGGCTTTGTCTGAAATGGACTAAATCTTATCGTCACATTAATTGCATGGTCCATAACAAAAAGGCTCTTATATTTTAATTTGGTCTGATATTCTTAAAAACAAATGGCCCCAATGGCCGAATGGTTCCACTAGCCGCTGCAATACAAAGATTGCAAGTTCAAATTCTGACTGTACAATGAGTTTTTCTCTACGTAATCTAATCGGACCAAATCCGCGACATATCAATTACATATGTCTACAAGCTGTCCCGCCTAGCTTCACCCGGGTGAAAAAGTAAAATTTCTTGAAACACGATCGCAGCGCCACCTATCGGGTCCAATTGTGATGTAAGCTATCCTATCTTTGAAGTTGGATTAAACTGCACACGGTGTGCAAATTTGATTGAAATCGGTTAAGTAGTTTAGGTGCCCATCGCGGACAAACAACGTGACGCGTAATTTATATATATTAAGAAGTAGGAGATATATCTACCTACTAGCTTATGCCCGCAGCTTCGCCCGCGTGGAGTTCGAAAAAGTAGCTTTGGAAATTTTCCTGCTAGAATCGGTTCAACCGCTATGCCGTGAAAGAGCATCAAACATTATAATATTAAGAACTTTGATTTTTTCAGGATAAAAAAAGCCTATGTCCTTCCTAGGTATAAGCTATCACCATTTCAACTTTCAGCGAAATCGGCTCAGCCGTTTGGCCGTGAAAGCACCGCAAACATCCAAAGTTACTAACTTTCACATTTATAATATTAGTAAGGAGTAAGATATACATATATACATATTAGTACCACACTAAAGGTATACATGAAACCATACTTTACCCGTTATTCTGGCACGATCTTACGTTAGACGTAGTGCTGTCGACCTAGTAAAGAGCGGAGTCGCAAAGGACAGTGGAGTTTAAGGCAGACGATTGCTTCCTTCCTGTATGAAGTACGTGCCTCGAGATACTGTTCAGTAATGGAGCTTGTTTGTGGCGGAACACTCTGTATTTTCTTCACCACAATTTGAATTGTGAATACTTCGCATGACGGTAGTTGTATTTGATATTTCATTAATACGGGAAATTTATGAAAGCGAGATGCAGGTGTTCCTGAACGGCATAAAATCCGTAAAGATATAGTTCTAGGTGAAGATATGAAGATTTCAATATGATTCCAATTTAATAACTGTTACGTTGGAACATTACTGAAACAAAAATATATCATTCAAATTCTAAAATAAAAGTAGCCTAAACTACTCCTTTTTACATCATACAGCCAGTGAAAGTTCCGTCAAAATCGGTATTGCAGTTTCAAAGATTAGCCGGAACAAACAGACAGACAGATAAAAATTTTATTTTGGCATATGTTTATACATCCATATGCTTAAAAACTGATATTTTAATATTACATACAGACAATGCAATTTTATTTATTTGTAGTATAGATAGACAATTTTATAAACTTATACAGCAATGACACTTTTATAATATTAGTAAAGATAAATTTTCTTAAAATATTTGCAGAACGCCTTCCCACAAGGGAGCCAGCCCCCTAAAAGGGTAAGCAGAGGTGCAGACTAACCTGGGCCGGATATATTTAGGACCCAGCGTCAACGGCGAGTCTATCACCATTTATCTTCATTTTCTTAAACGTATCCATGTTTCCTGGTAATGTTACTCTTCACCGTAAAACTTCTGGTATGCTAAATCACTGTAAGTACTTGGGTTTTGAAAAACTTATTGATACAGGTCGCAGGCGGATACACGCCTTGTCTTATGAACGGTTCCAGAATACTTTTCTCCTGATTAAATCTATACTTGTATATTAAGCAACAAAACCGCATCGATTATACTATAATGTACATTATGTCGACCTGTAGATCAAAACTTTTTAGTAAATTCCTTCTTTACATTTCAAGTTCTTTTTTTTTCATTTCAACAATTGTTTTTACACCTTATGATGATATTTGTTTTATATTCAACATTAGAGGTTATGATATAGATAGCTAGTTATAGGATTGTCTGTATGCAATGTCATTTGCATACAGACAATCCTATAATCATGCATTTATGCAACATCAATTCCCGTATCCTGTAAAATCGCAAGACAAGTTACAAACCATGGGAAACAAACAACACGATTTATTCTTCTATCTATGCTTTATTCTCTACTCTTGGAGGGCAATGGGTCGGAAATATAGCGAAATGAGATAACCGATGCATTCCATTTTGTATTATCTCGTGACCGTTTTCAAAATTTGAATATCGCATAAGAAATTTTCTTATCTTCTTTGTTTTTCGAAAACATGTTAATATATATAAATTACGTGTCACGTTGTTTGTCCGCTATGGACTCCTAAACTACTTAACCGATTTTGATCAAATTTGCACACCGTGTGCAGTTTGATCCAACTTGAAAGATAGGATACCTTACATCACAATTGGACCCGATAGGTGGCGCTACGATCGTTTTCGGGAAATTTTACTTTTTCACCCGGGCGAAGCTGGGCGGGACAGCTAGTTTTCCTATAATTTACCAGATGTGCCCACGATTTCGTCAGCTTTTTTTTTGGATCTTATATGCTAATCCTGCAAAAAATCCCGATACCAAATATAATGCATTGCCGTTAAGCCGTTCTGGCTTAATTAAATGATAAACCATACATGCTTACAAACTTTGACGTTTATAATATTTAGATTTAGTAAAGCCTTCCAAATATCCCTACCCTGGGTAAGTTTTATTCAAGAAAAACGTGGATATTTCTGTACTTATTATCTACTAAATATACTTTATTTTAATCGTATTTATATTAGTTTTGTTTGTTAAGCGAGTTTGCCATCATCCTTCACGGGTTCTTCTTGTTTAATTTCCTCGGTCTCTTTGGGTTTCTTCGCTCCTGAAAGTTTACCATTAATTAAATAAGCAAGAAATGTTATATATTGTCTCTTAAATATGATCTTTAATGGTTTATATTTAAAGTCTAGTCTTCTCAAGCAATTTTCAGCTTAGGGTAAAAATTACCTTCAACAATACAAGATGTATTCTGTATCCTAGGGCCTTCTTAATAGGGATATTTTATGAATAGATGGTGGATTGTAGGACTTATATGAGACATGTCGAGGACTAAACTAGCTAAAAATAAATAGGACATACTTATAAGCTTATAAGTACGTATATAGCTTATAAGTACATATATAGCTTATAAGTACATATATAGCTTATAAGTACATATATAGCTTATAAGTAGATATATAGCTTATAAGTACATATATAGTTCCCACGCTTTGTTTATTTTATCTCGTGACCAAATGTTTGATTTTAGTTATTAAGGTAAAAAAATTAATGAAAATTAGAGTAATTTTAAATATCAATATCCTTAATTGTATCAAATTAAATTAATTAAGATACTTGAATTATATGCACTGACCTGGACCCAAGACTAATTTGAAAATCGTTGAGAACGGCGAATCTAGAATCAATGTCATGAAGAATGATACCACGAAGGTCAGCACGAAATACGCCATGCATTGAAATATCTGTAAAGAACATATTGTATGTAAACGATACAAGTAATACAATAAGCGTCGTGGCCGAGTGGTTGGAGTAGTTGCCTGCGACACAAAGATTGCAAGTTCGAATCCCGAATGTACCAATGAGTTCTTCCACGCCTTCCCATAAGGGTCCCCGAAGGGGTTGGCAGAGGCATATAGGTAGTACCCCCACATACCCAATTTCCGCCAGAGATATTTGAATATATCTCAACGGTGCCAACGTGACAGATGGCGAGTCCATCGCCGTTACTCAAGCACGAATATACATACGCCTTTGAATTGCTTCTCAAACGGATACAGGTTTTCTCTCGATGTTTTCCTTTTCTGTAAAGCTCGTGGTGTGACTAATGACTGTACTAAAGTTCCTAAAAAGTTATTGTACAGGGGGGATTCGATCTTACCATCTTTGTGCCGCAGGCAACTACTCGAACCACACGGCCACCACGGCTATTAATAATACATTATTTATATTACTGAATACAGCTGTGAATGTATATTAATGACCGGTAGATGTGTTTAAATATTTACTTTTTGTCAAATAATATCATTACCTACATCGCCACAAAACACGAAGATCATTTATTAAAAAAAAACTTATGAAACCAGAAAAAATCCATGATGAATTTAATAATTTTGTACTGAAACGCTATGCTTTTTTATATACCACAAGAGTGGTAAACAAGCATACGGCACACTCGATGAAAAACGGTTACCGCAGCCTATTTACGCTTACAATACCGAAGTATTACTTACGTATCGTGTACGTACAAAGGTACGTACTTACGGTGATCCATCAAAATCTGTTCAGTATTTTGAGTTTATCATGTTCAGACGGGAAGGAGGGAACTTAGTTTAATAATATGCAGTGGTGACAATAGGATAAATGATGCACTTACGATAGAACCCGGGGTGAAGTGAACTGGTGCTATTGCCGTAGAATTGATAACCGACATCAGATCCCAATGAAAGAGGTACATGGCGTATGAAATACGAGCGGGTAGTTTCCACATTTGTAAAGATAGGAACCAATTTACTGGACCTGCAATTATAATATAATATATCCTCACGCCTTCCCACAAGGGTCCCCGAAGGGGTAGGCAGAGGTGTATAGGTAAAACCCACACACCCACTTTCCGCCAGAGGTATATTAGGTGCCAACGTGAAAGATGGCGAGTCCATCGCCGTTACTCAACGCAGGTTTTCCTCTCGATGTTTTCCTTCACCGTAAAGCTCGTGGTGTGACTAATCACTGTACTTAAGTTCAGAAAAACTCATTGGTACAGTCGGGATTCGAACTTGCGACCTTTGCGTCGCAGGCAACTGCCCGAACCACTCGGCCACCACGGCTCTTATAATATATTTTTCGATTACGTCATCATTATGCACACCTAATTTACATTTTATTGGACTTCATATCTTGATTATAACGAGTTCATCGCAAAAATCAGTACCTAGACTTGAATAAGTAAATGTTTACCCGAAGAACACTGAAAGTCCTCAAGATTTTTTGCTACAAACGTGATAGGAGGCGAATCGCCTATTGCAAGTTTCTCAAGCCATTGGGATTTTAATTCATTCAATTCATATATATCATTACGCCGAGTTCCTCAAGGGATAGGCAGAGAGAATAGAGCGCCAGTTCTCTCTAGGCTTCATTCAATTCAAGCTTTAATATAACATGATTGTCTCCTTTGGAAACAAGGTCTCTATTGACACATACAAGTATGATAAAATAAATACATACCTCCATATCCTTGTGCGCATACAAATATCATACAACCTAGCCCCATCGCCCACATAGGCCTGATGAAGGAGTTGAATAGGAGATTCAGAGTTGTACTGTCCCAGTCCCACTGCAGAATAGGGTAAGAGGCGTATACAGCGATGCCGTAGAGAGCAACCGCACTCGACCACAATCCAATAATCACGAACTGAAAAAATTAGTTACTCATAAGGGGTTAGGGTTTAAATTCGAATTAAAAACTAATTATGTTTGGAGACAATGACAACAATGATTTGTTTTGCAAAGCTGTAGATTAATTGTAATAAAAAATTATGTAATCAATAAGTTGTTAAGGTCCAACTTTAAATGACATGTTTTTCTTTGTATTACACACAATCTCCTTTTCACAAAGTATCACTCAGAATATTAAACTGCTATGCGATTCTAGCTCTAAATCACTGCCGTCCATTTGTAAAACAGTCAAGCAAACATTGTTTCACAGTGTTACAATGATATAACTATTATTTTTTACTATAACATAAAACTTATAGAAACTTTTCTCTTAATAGTACAGCATGGGATACTTTGACAAGGGTGTGAAGAGATTTTCGTAGGTTCGGTATTGCACGAGTGATACCAGGTGGTGTTTGAAGCGGTGATAACAGGTATTAGAGGTATCAGGTAAAAAAGGTAGATGCAAATTAATGTAAAAACCAAACTTTATAGAAATCATACCTGAGATAATTTGACTTCCTTATCACGATACAAATGTAAAATGTAGCCAAAAACCATGCCCACAAAGAAAGGCGCAGCTCTCGTCAAAATATTAATATAATAATATGACATATAGTGTCCCGGATTTCTGCAAATAAAATTATAAAGGTGTACACATTTTGATTAAAACATTAAATAATTGTTGAACTTTATGTCCTACAGTGAATAAATATTATTTCGTACGTTTTTTTAGTGGGTACGTATTTTTTTTATTACGCAGGAAAAAATATTGACGGTTTTTTTTTTGCTTTCATGAAATAAACTAGAAAGATAAGCTATTGAAAATGTATCTAGGTACACTACAACTCAATATATTAATGATAGTCGAGCATAACAATGTATGGCTGAGAGGTTTTTCTTGAAAAGTGGTGGTAGTTACTTAGTTTTACTTTAATGCTATTTTTTATATAACGATCTATTGGGCGCTAACTTACAACTTAGCTCAGTAGTCTGCAACGCAATTGCAATTTCGAATCCCCACTGTGTTATTAAGTTTTTCATATTGTAATCCTCGATTTTATCTGAATTAATGAGCAGTAATTAATCACACCATGAGATTTACAGTGAAGAAAAAGATCGAGCGGAAACCTGCATAAGTTTGGAAACAAATTCAAAGACGTACATTTACATAGTCGTGCTTTAGTAACGGCGAAGGACTTGTCATTGCCATAAAGAGTGAGAAGAGAGTGAAGGAGATCCTTATTACCTCAGGGACCCTTGTGTATAAATAAATAGTTCTTTCGAGATAAATTAAAATGACCCCCACTTAAACCTTTAAGTCTCGGCGCGGCAATGTCTCTCAAAGAGTCAGCATTTACTTCGTAACGTAGCGATACTGCCAACCTCGTTGGCAAACTCCCATAGTACACAAACAATCGGGGAGAACACTAATTTAACACGTAAATAGTTTTATTTTGCCAAGCTCCCAATGTACTTGCCGCACATTCCTTGTACACAAAAGCTAGTTGGTTAATTAGTTCATGCATCTCACAAAATTATACTCACGTAGCATTCGTCATTCCGGGTGGGAATTCCATGTAATAGTTGAATATTGTTGACCCTGTCAGAATGGCGACTAGAGCGGTCAGGAGAGCTATCCAAGCCGTCTTGTTTTTGCCACTCAGTACCCAATATAGAACTATTGGTGAGATTATATGTAACTGGACGTCAATCGCTAAATACCAAGTTTGAACGACGCACTAAAAAGAGATTATTTTAACATAGAATAACAGTAACATAATTCCACCTACAAGCGCTGCCTCAAAAAATGACACTTCTAGTAATCTAGCTCAGTGCATGATAATTAAAAATATTTTGCCACTACCTACATGGACCCTAATTATATACCCGTGGGTGTATCTGCATGCAAAATAGTTTTAACCAATTACCCTATTTAACATAATTTATTGTATTACATCGTATGGAACGTTAAGCCAACAATTTTAACTTTTCAATTTAAATTTTCTCATGTAAGTCAATATTTATTCTCATGACCAATATAGATGTCTTAAACCGAAAAAATAGAACATTTATTCAAGCCTGCAAATGGGTATGCTCGACACATTATCAATACCATGATTCTTCCACACAAGTTTGACGTTCAACGATAGCACGGAGTTGAAACGCGTTCATATAGGACGTGGTAACTGCCTATAAGGCCTTGGACCATTATATGCTTTACGTAAATACATATTTTACACAAAAAAATTGCTGAAGACTCCTCTTTAAGCTTTGTATTGCTTTTTACCGGATGGGTATTTCGAACAGCTGATACTTACAATGCCCTGATTTAAGTAGTTCTGAATATACAGTAAGGTAGACCACCAAATTGCTCTGCATGTATGAGTTTGGCTCACGACACTACCCCACACGGGACCATCCACCATGCGATTGAAATATGTCGCTTCTAGTAAAACAGTAGCGGCGAGCAACGGGAACATGCGCAGGAGTCGATTGAGGTAGAATAGGTGAAGATTGCGCAAAAGTTGCCCTGGAAACGGAAACGTGATGTATATAGAGAGTCTTGTTATGAATAACATAGACATACATAGTGATAAACGACTTTATTAAGATCAAGAAAACTCCTTCCTACAGACCATTACTTAAACAACTTAGCGACGACTCTTTGTCTTTGTGTTTAAACTCTTTTTATAAATTGCATTGATAAATTCAACGGAAGTATAATGCCAGTATTGATTAATCTGCTAACACGCGGAATGTTAATGTGGGGATTAGAAAATGTAGATATGACTATAGTAATAATTATTTAAATGAACACCTGGCATTAATTAAAATGTCATTTGTTGCAAATCGTAATCAAATGTTATCGCTAAAGAGAAACACAATTATTTACCTATAATCAATAATACAAGTACTACTTTTCTAAATAATCTTAACAGAAAACCACTCGATAGATGAAGAGACTGGTGAATGTAGATGAAGCAAAGAAGGTATGAAGTCTAGAAAGAGCGCTGAACTCTTTCTGCCTACCCCTTAAGGCCACACACATTTGTAATCAGTAGGCCACTAGGTAGATAAAATATATAAAGTAAAAGGAAATTGTACCACTTTCCCATAAGGGTCCGGAAGGGGTAGGCAGAGGTGTACAGGTAGCTCTAAACGTATGAAGCTTTCCTCTCGATGTTTTCCTTCATCGTAAAGCTCGTGGTGTGTCTAATCACTTACTTACTTTCACACTACTTAAGTTCAGAAAAACTCATTGTTACAGTCGGGATTCGATCTTGCAATCTGTGTTGCAGGCAACTATTCGAAACACGCGGCCACCACGGCTCTGTAAACCACTCGGTAGGGATAAATCGAAATTTTGCTACAGAAATGTGAAAAGAACTATTTAACCCTTCGATAGAAACAGGTGGCAGCAAATATCAGTTTTTTCTATCATAAGGGATATTTTTGTAGGGACTTGTGGAATAAACTAACAATTTCGTTATCACGCAAATTGTACAAATACAAATTAATTATTGAACGTCACTTTACTGACGTATGGGCTTATGATAAGTCGTAATGATAAATACTGGAAATCACGCACCTGACTGTTAATCTACATTATCGAATTCAATACAGATTACGAAGGAAGTGTTTTTGTAGGATATCGTTCCACGTTAGATATAACGGGCCCATTTCTAGATTAAGCGTGTTTGTATATGTATGTATATGTATATACACAGATATGTGTATGTATATACACACCAAATCCAGATATATATGTATATATCTTTACCCCAAAGGACATCCTGAGGGGTAGGCAGAGGTGTGTAGGCAGTACCCACACACCCTATTTTCGCCGGACATGTATTTTAGGTGCCAACGAAACTCAAAGATGTGTGTATTATCGTTCTTTAGTAACAACGACGGATTCTTCATCTGCCCCGTTGCTACATGATAATATCAGCGGCGAAAAGAGGCTATTGTTGCACCTTTGCCTACCCTTCAGTATACTCAACATTCTCTGCGGAAGTGAAGTTACAAGACTAGCTGAGTCCCGCGATTCGACCTGCGACCCTTGGATAATAGCATGATGATAATATACAACCTCCTTTAGTACACGAGCTATCTCAAAAATATTTATTGAAATCGAATTAGAAGTTCCTAGGATTAGCACGTTCAACCGCACAAATAAACTCTACAGCGTAATATTAATAATAGACATCTGTATAAATACACATGAGACAAACAATTTCTTATGTAAAACTGCACCATATGACTACAGTATTAGAATACTTTACCCCCACTTAGCTTCCCAACCGTCGTATAGACCACGAGCATGCCGCTCAGCATGAAGAAAGTGTCCACAGTTAGATGGGCCCACTGGATCCACATAGATTCGGGCGACACCGACCACTGATTACACAATATTATTATTAATGCATTCATGAGCGTGAATTTCTATCCTGATAGGTATATAAAACTATAGTTTATAGAAGTTTATTGAAGTACAAATGTGGTGTGGAATTTATCGCCTTGTTTTGGGAACATTAATCAGTTAATCTATTAGTCGGAAAGAGTGATGGCCTTTGCTCTTCAAGAACAGAATAGCTTTATTTTAATATTTTTTTAATATTCTATGAGATTCTATATATGTATAATGTTACCGTTAAATCCACTGTTGGTAAATGCCGTTTAGAAATGGGCGCTCATTATCATTAATATATTTTCATACGAGCACATATTAGCACGCAGAGTTACATATAACCATATATTCTGTCAAAATAGGTTGCTCAACACTCTTTCAGTGATACTTATATTATACGAAGTATAGAACTTCAATTTACACTTACGGCATATGCTTCGATAGGATTTGCCCAGAAAGGTATGGTAGTAAAAGCATGTCCAATTAGGACAAACGCCATGGCTAAAGCTCTGATTCCATCCACGCACTCCAAGCTTCCGGGGCTAGTCGTGAAGGTCATCAACCTACGCCCATTCGTGTACATGGAGAAGGCTGAGCCGTAGACATTAATATATTTGGTGTCTGAAATAGAAATTACATTAGTAACTGTTGTGATCGCCGAGTGGTTCGAGTAGTTGCCAGCAACACAAAGATTGCAGGTTCGAATCACGACCAATGACTTTAGTAATTGATTACGATGACAGTCAAGAAAACTATTAAGAAGAAACCTGGATATATTTGAGAAGAAATTCAAAAACGTATTTATGTATAGTCGTGCTTGATATACGGCGATGGACTGTCTAGTATCTGTCAAGTCCAAGAATTGATGTAAGGGCAAACACACCGCTACCTGCTCCATCGGATCTTTACCGCCCAGCTTCGTTTGGGTGGAAAAGTAAAAATCGAACACAATCTCCGCCTATTGGATCCAATTGAACGGCGATTGATTTATATATAGGTATTTACACAGATATGTAGATGAACATGACCCCGACAAATGAACAGAGTGAAAATTTTTTGTAGGTCACATTTTGAAAGTAATAGACACCATTTATTCAATTAATAAGGTAATAAATAAAAATATAACGTGAATTTTACCTCTGGTTAGAATGAACCTATAGGTTAGGTCATAGCACGTACTTATCAGCGTGATAATACCAAGAACGGAGAATATAACGCTGAAACATGATACGGTGTTAAATTTCAATCTATACAAATATTATAAAGAGTTAGAAGGTAGAAGTTGTTTGTATGTTTGAATGCGCTAATCTCAGAAACATGGAACCCAATTTGAACTTCAACCTTAAAGTACCCATTAGAGTTAGGCTATTGACTATACATATATTTATCTATTAAAAATTTTACACCAACAATATTATTTATATTTTTTTTTTATACCACTTGGGTGGCAAACAAGCATGCGGTCCGCCTGATGGTAAGCAGTTACCGCCGCCTATGGACGCTTGCAGCACCAGGGGTATCACTCATTATAAGATATTATAAGGGGTATTATAAGATCATAGTATCGTACATATATACAATCTGATATGTATATCCCTTATAGATATATCAGGATATGCAATAGCAGGGATACATTTAAAGCAAAAGAGAAGCAATACTACTACCGCCAAGTAGAAACAGAGTAATATTTATGTGTAATATACAATATGTATAATTATTTATGTATATAATTGTATATATATATATATATATATATATATCCTCACGCCTTCCCACAAGGGTCCCTGAAGGGGTAGGCAGAGGTGTATAGGTAATACCCATACACCCACTTTCCGCCAGAGGTATATTAGGTGCCAACGTGACAGATGGCGAGTCCATCGCCGTTACTCAAGCACGACTATACATACGCCTTTGAATTTCTTCTCAGACGTATGCAGGTTTCCTCTCGTTGTTTTCCTTCACCGTAAAGCTCGTGGTGTGACTAATCACTGTACTTAAGTTCAGAAAAACTCATTGGTACAGTCGGGATTCAAACTTGCGACCTTTGCGTCGCAGGCAACTGCTCGAACCACTCGGCCACCACGTATATACATATATTATATTAGATGCATGATATTATTGTATGTTATATATGGAAATTAAATAAAACATATAGGAATTTTATATTTCCCTATTGTAAATATCTTTTAGCCTGCCATGAATATCTCTGCACCACCCAAAGGTTAACTGGTAGAGAATGCCTTCGGCATTAAGTTCGCCTTTGCAATAATGTTTCCAGGAAGTTTTAATAAATAAATATATACGTCACAGATCACCATTCTTCTACCCAAGGGAGTAAAACGGTATACGTATCTATATATTTAACGCGGGTGAATTAAGATCGAATTGAATTAAGAATTTCAAGATTTTCAAGGCTTAGAAGGCTAAGTAGATTCCAATCTCAGTAAAAGTTCGAAAGCGCAGTATTAACCATTTGCAAGTGCATAATGAAAACTCACACCGCAACATAGTCTCCAGGCACCCATGGCTTGTCGTTAGGAAGTCTACAGAAGTCGTCTGTATATTGAAAGCCTATTGCAGTGAGGTTGAAAAGTACTGAGTTAATTGCTTGTTCAGTGGAGCACGATGAAGGAATGCAGATTGCTAATCTGAACGTCGTACCGGAAAATATCCCTCCAGGCGTCAATCTGCAAAGGTTGGACATCGAATTAAGTCAGAAACTCTTTCGTGTATTTGGTCGTGTATTTCCGCCAGAGATATATTTTAAGTGCCAACGTGATTGATGGTGTCCGGGATTGGTGATGTCCATCGCCGTTAGTCAAGCATGACTATATATATGCCTGTGAATAAAATCTCTTCTCAGACATATGCAGATTCCCTCTCGATCTTCCTTCACCATAAAGCTCGTGGTGAGACTAATCACTGTACTTAAGTTTAGAAAAACTCATTGGTACAGTCGGGATTCGAACTTGCAATCATATATATAGTTGTGCGTACATATATATAGTTGTGCTTGAGTATCGGCGATGGATTCGCTGTCACGTTGGCACCTAAAATATATCTCTAGCTGAAAGTCGGTGTGTGGATACTACCTTACCTACAAACCTCTCCCTACCCTTTCGGGCACCCTTACGGGAAGGCGTGAATATATATATATAAGGGATTTATTTATTTATTTATTTAGGGATTTAATGTATAAAGAATATACTAATTTAGAAACTTACCTATCATCCACAGTCTGTCCTGTTAATATTTTAAGAGCATCTCTTTGTCGGTGATAATGTTGGATCTCACGTAGTGTTTCGTTGCTTAAATGGAATATGCTTGAATCGAAATCTGGCCAAAACTCAGGAATCTGTACCGAGATTGGAAATTCAAAATCTTGGGTCATTGGGACTCGAATCATGCAATATTTTCCTTGAATCACGGATCCTTCGACATCTTCAGTGATGCCTAGACATTGGTGGTAATTCCCAAGGTCGACATTATTGCCTCCCAATATACCCCTTGGTGTACGTATACCAGCATCAGCAACTGTCAAATGAGTTTGAATTATCACCTAAATCCTTATGGTTTTCAATGTAATACAGAAAAAACTTATTTCAACACAATAATTATGACGTATGGACCAAATAATTTAGGCATCAGCTGTTCAAAATATATTTACATAGAAGAAATCAGTTGAGTCAGGGAGTGAGTAAGTCAGTTAAACCGAAGAAATGAGAAGTTCTAACGTTTGGGGTTAAACTGAAATGCTAATTCGGGCTTAACAATATTGGTAACCGTTATTTATGAATTTCTATGGGAGAACTAGCTTTTCTAAACTGGATTTTTTTTTAAGAATTCGTTAGTGGCACCATGAGCTCTGAACGGTGAAGGGAAACGATCAGGAAACCTACATGGGTTTCTGAAGAAATTCAAAGGCGTACATACTGTAACTGTCTGAAAGACTGTGTTAGATCCGAAATCTGCCACGTTGATACCTAAATACATATTTTACAAAAATTTGTGTGTAATTATACCTCTGCCTACCCTAATGAGACGGCGTGGAGATACGATAGTGAAAGGTGAGGTCACATGGAAGGAATTCAGATACGAAAGCTGAAGTTAATGGGCAAACATTATACATATGCAAATGGTAAGATGAAGTCTTAACAATACGCTCACTCGCATTATAAGGTAAATACTAACCTAGTTATATATTGCAAAGAAAAATATCAGTTATCAAATAAGGTTGAAAATAGCTTACATCTCAGTCGTAGAAATGAATCCCTCAAAACTTGACTCATCTGTCGGGAACACAATTCTGGGTCGATAATTGATTCGTACAACTCCTGATCCAAAGCTTCATTGGGAGTTACCCATTGATAGGAAGCATTAACTACGTTTAATGAAAAAAATAATAAAATAAATATTTTGCCAATCATTTTTCTTTTTATGTTTCCGTGTGACTAGAATGTAACATTGGTTGCACTATACCTAATAGGTAGTGCGGCGATAAGTATAAAATCAATATTTTCAAATAATGATATCTTATCTAAAATTATTTAAAAGCAAACTGGCTAAGATAGATCGTGATTGCTTTATAAGTATTCCGTATCCACCGTGCATTCTGATACCCGTTCTATTGTTGACAAATACATATTTATAATTAAAAAAATCTACATAAATTGACTTAGTTCCAATTGAGTTTCCTTTGCGTTTTCCTTCATTGTAAAGCTCGTGATGTGACTAATAACTGTACTTACATACAAACATATCATCACGCCAAGTCCCTAACGGGGTAGGCAGAGAGTATAGAGCGCCAGTTCTCTCTAGACTTACATATCTCTTTCGCTTCGTCCACATTCATCAGTCTCTTCATACATGCTCGTCGGTTTCGAGTACTCTTAACGTTCCCGTCCTTGAGAGTCCGATCTATTTGATCCAGTTAGTTGGAACGTGGCCTTCCTCTGCCTGTTCTTGCACACACTTTTGCTTTGTATATCTGTTTCGTCAATCTTTCTTCACTCATCCTTTCTATGTGTCCAAACCAACGTAACATGCCTTTCTTCATCTTTACAATCACGCCAGTTGATTTGCGAATCTCTTCATTGCGGATTCGATCTAATATCGTTACGCCGCACATTTTTCGAAGAGATCGCATCTCGACTGCATTCAAGTTATTTTCATACTTCCTCTGACATACCCAGGATTCGCTGCCATACAATAAGGTAGGTACCAATATCGCGTTGTGGACAGCAACTCGAGCATTCTTGCTCAGACTTTTACTGCCCATCAACGCCGACATGGCTCCATTCACCTTATTTCCGGCAGTTATCCTTCTTTCAATATCTTTTTCATACTTTCCATCTCGTGTGAACATGCTTCCAAGATATGCAAATTCATTCACTTGCTCTAGAATTTGCCCATTTACCGATATTGCACACTCGGTCACTTGTTCATCTCTTTCGAATACCAGAACCTTAGTCTTGCCAGCGTTTAGGCGCAGCCCCTTCTTTTCACATTCTTCTTTCATTATGGTAACTAGTGACTGCAGTTCGCCCTCTGATGACGCCAGTAAAACCGCGTCATCGGCGTATAGTAGGCAGTTGACCACTAAGTTTCCCATTTTCACTCCACATCCGTTCGTTCTTAGTGCTCTCAGACAGTTATCTAGATATATAATGAACAGCCAGGCAGACATGATACACCCTTGTTTGACCCCCGACTTCACATCAAACCAGGGTGACATCCCACCGTTAACCCTAACGCACGCCTCGCTATCACTATAGAGTGATTTCACGGCATGCAGTAGGGAACTGCTCACTCCATATCCAGGCAACACGTCCCAGAGTTCCTTTCGTACGACTCTATCAAATGCCTTCTCTAAGTCGACGAAAGCGCAGAAAACCCTTTGGTTAATATCCAAAAACTTTTCCGCGATTCCGCGAAGCGAGAAGGTTTGATCCATACATCCTCTTCCTGGTCTAAATCCACCTTGGGATTCCCAGAGAAACCTTTCGGATCGCTCTTGCATTCTTATCGTCAGGATCTTCATGTACACTTTACTAGCTAAGCTGACCAAGCTGATGGCTCTGTAGTTGGAGCAGTCCAATCGTGATCCCTTTACTTTATAGAAAGGCACGATGACTGCTCGCCTCCAGTCGTCCGGAACATCACCCCTTTCCCAGCAAAGATTGCATAGCAAATAGATGACGTCCCAGACTGCTGGTCCACCGTACTTGATCATCTCAGCCGTAATCCCATCTATTCCCGCAGCTTTTCCACATTTCAGACTTCTTATCGCACTTACAATCTCTCCCATACTTATTTTATCCGCTATAGGATCCTCGACAGATTCTGTTGGAGGCAGCTCTATGAGTAGATCAGCGGCATCATCATCATACATATCTTTGTAGAATTCACTCCATCGCCTGAGGACGTCAGTTTTGTCAGTTAGTATGTCATTGTCCTTCGAAATAATCACATTCATCCTACTACTAGCTGTAACACAATTTCTGGACTTCTTAACTTCCCTCCAAAAAAGTTTTGCATTGTCCTTGAAATTATGCGACAGTTTTTCGTCTACCGTCATTGGAACCTCTCACGCTTCTGAGATATTATCTCTTTCGTACGATTTTTTTGCAGGCGATATTTTTCTTTCATCTTTTCTTTCATACTTTCACTTGAGCTGGTCATAGCCAAAATGTCTTGCCTTGCATCCTTCTTCTTTTTAACTTCTTCGTTCACTTCATCATCCCACCAACCATCGCCATTTTTGGTTGTCCGCCCTTTCGAAATGCCACAAACCTCTGTCGCGGCGCATAAAATGCTGGACTTAAGGAACTGCCAACAAACATCGACACTCTCAAACACATCTTTCGAAGGACAGGCTAGCTGTTCAGATACCCTTTCTTGATATCTGTCTCTAATAGCCGCATCTTGAAGCCTCCAGCTTTTGATGCGGTCTGCGACTGCAGAACAGGGACCCCCAGAACGGGATCGCCAGCACGCGAACAGACCCCTTATTCTAGTTATAACTAGAAAGTGGTCCGTTCCCAGGTCGGCTCCCCTATACACCCTGGTGTCCATCACCTGTGTTCTGAGTCGCTGATCTATTAGAAACAGATCTATCATGCTTCGCTCATTTTTCCGTTCCCATGTATACTGATGAATCCTCTTGTGGTCGAACATGGTGTTCGCCACAAAAAGGTCTCTCTCCATGCATACATCTAATATCAGCTTGCCTGCCTCGTTCACTCTCTTATCACCATACTTGCCGATTACTGCCTCGTAATCCTTACGGGCTGTCCCGACCCATCCATTCAGATCACCACAAATAATCAGCTTTTCATTCCCTTCTTTCGTCTCTAGAACATTACTCACACATTCCCAGAACTTATTCAGGTCGCAAGTGTCCGCTGAGGCCACCGGAGCATACACCGCGACTAAAAATAGTCGGGTAAGGCCTATTTTAAAGCGCGCCCAAATAAGTCTGGGGCTCACCGCATCATAACTTATCATACATTCTGCCAAGCGGCTGGATAGTAGAATTCCCACTCCCTGGCAGGCGTGCTCGGTGTTTGCCACTCCTGACCACAGCACTAAACTCCCGCCGCACACTCCACTTCCCGCCGTGAGGCACTCCGCGTGATGGGTGGCGGTCCCCATCGCCGCACTGTGCTGAATTTTTCGCACCAGCGGGGACGGACTGGTGCGCGTCGCCTCGGGGGCACGCCCTAACAGCCGTCCGGCCAATGCGCATCGAGTACATCAACTGTACTTAAGTTCAGAAAAACTCATTGTTGCAGTAGGGATTTGAACTTGTAAACTACTCGAACCACTCGGCCACCACGGCACTTTAATGCAATACCGAGCTGCAAATTCCCCAGGTAAAAATATAGTTTTTGCAAATCTCGTGAAAAACATGACAGGGGCTTGGGACACACCAATGGGTCGCGGTGGTTGAGAACCACTGGAACCACAATACTAGAAGTCGAATTGTTTAACCTCATGAATAGATCGATAATAATACGCTAAAATAGTCAATAATAAATCACAGATATATTCATATCACAGGATATCAACTAGACAATGAAAAAGATAAAGTATTATAAACATAGATTTAACAAAAAAATTAGGTAAATACTTATCTGCAATTAAATTGATATATGATGTATGTATGATGGAAATATTTTGAATCTATCGATTATGTTGTTTTGTTTTTAGGGATTCGCTACCAAAGGCGCAAATGAACCGCATTGGACTTTTTGACATATTTACCCGTGGCTATCGACATGAAATTTGTTTTCTTAGGTATATCATAATAAAATAATTTAGAACAGGTTCGAAAACTTGAGTAAATAAACTTAATGACCCTGTACACAAACATCCTAAACGAGCAGCTGGCAAGAAATAGGTACCTAGTGATAATGCCATAAATTCGGGTGTCGTGTTTCTACCTTGAGTTCAACTAAGAAATTGCTGAACTGTCCTAAAGAGCTATTGATTCTCTTGATGTCCTAAAGAGCTATTGATCTCTTTTCTCAATTCGGGTCTTTTTTACAATAATAATCTAATATTGTACTTTTTTTTTATTTATTTCATACTAGCTGTCCCGCCCAGCTTCGCTCGGGTGAAAAAGTTAAATTGCCCGTAACACGATCGCAGCGCCACCTATTGGGTCCAATTGTAAATCTAAACCATTCTCGAATCTAGCTTAAGACACACAGAAACACACAGAAAGCTTCGCCCGGGTAAAAAGGTAAAATTCTTTAAACTCGATCGCAGCGCCACCTATCGGGTCCAATTTAATATAGCCTATGTTACTCGGGGATAATGTAGCTTTCCAAAGGTGAAAGAATTTTTAAAATCGGGCCAGTAGTTTCGGAGCCTATTCATTACAAACAAACAAACAAACAAACAAATCTTTCCTCTTTATAATATTAGTATAGATCTTGCCGAGAATTGGTTACAGTACTGATGACAATATTTGTGTCACTTGTTTAATTTGTCTAATTTGTGAATGTGAGAACATTGTAGGCTTTTTAGATTCTTAGATCTTGCTAACATTGTCATAATTATCTTGTTTTATATATGCTCTGTATAATAAGCAACGACCTATTGTCGGGCCTACGTTGTTCCCCCATACTTGGGTACTATTGCTGTAACGAAAAAATATTGTTATTGTATATCGCTAATGATTTGAAAAGAGTAACCATGGAGTTTCTTGCCGGTTCTTCTCCATGGAAGCGACCAACCCGAACCGTGCTGCTTCTTTTTCGACGTTTTATAAGTGCCCACTTGGGCCTATGTGAAATAAAAATATTTATTGATTTGATTTGATTTGATGTAACAACAGTGGTATCTCTGATATCGCCTTTAATGTTTGTTTTAAACTTGGCGACCTCTTACCGTGGGACGTAGCCTTTGTTTGCCATCCTTAGATATCCGAAGCAATGCAATCAGCGAAAGTATGGTCAAACTAGTTGGTAAGTTTCCAAAATATATAAAAATAGCAAACAATGTGACGTTTTATACTCTCGACGTCATCTCGAAAGGGTAATGCATTCCACTCGCGGACGGAAATAGGTCGCAAATACAGCGGAATGAGAGCACTGATGTATTGCAACTCGTTTGCCCTAACGACTGACTTTCACTTGCATTTTAAATGTTTAAGCCGCTTATGACGATTTAAAATATTTATTAAAATTATATAGGCGTAGATTGTAAGTACTTTTATATCCAGGTGTCCTCACGGAGTGACATAGTCGCTGCGACAAAACTCCTACAATAAATAGAAAAAAAAAAAAAAGCCGCTTATGTCACTGTACAATGAATAGACATGTCTAACAGACAGACGAGGGACAAATATGATGTAGGAATGAAAATGTGTGAATGAAATTATCTGCATATAAGAAGCACACAAGTATTTATTTATAATGACTAACTTTTGCCATCAAGTCTGTGTGAACGACATAGATAAAACCGTGTAACAATAACTATGAACATATAAATCAATGGTTACCCGTTCACCCTCTAACTAGGACGGGGAGCCGTCCTTTGCAAGTGCCGATCCGTGCTGAGTCCATCAAATCAGCCCTAAGATTATTTAAATAAAATCTACCAGCTTAGCCCAGCTCGATATCTCTATACCCTAAGCCAAGGTCCGAACCCTTTAGTGTTTACTTAGCCAGTTAGAAGTATCCTGGTAATGAGGATTTCACTCTTGCTATTATTGCAAGTTGCAAAAGTTCTAGAACTTTTGAGAGAAAATAAAAGAACTTTATCGAACTCTCAATATTATTTTGAAATCAGGTCAAGTAATATAGAACTACTTAAATTAATTTCTTTTTGAAAAACGAGGAACAAAGAAATCAAACATTAGTTTATTTATTATTTAATTATCAAAAGTCCTTACAATAGTCTTAAATTATATTTAAATAATGAGTATGTTTACACTTATTACATGTATAATTATATTTTTTATTTTTCATACAAGTTTTTCATCAAGTTTCTCCGGTTCCCTTTTAGGCTCATTGCTCTCCTTACGTTGCTTGGATCCTGTCAACAGTAAAACAATAGTCTCTTGAATTGATGTCACCTTACCAACAAAGTGACATAAATATCTACGGGTACCATAGCCAATAGATGCTGACCAAAGATATTACTCGTCACTGATCTTATAACGGGGGAGTTGCTGTGCTGGCCACATAAATAGGTTCCGTCCTCTGCTAGTAAAACCTTTCTGTGAGGAGTTCTAAAAACCTTCCTCATCGCTTGTTCCAGCAGTTATAGCAGTGCTAATTCAGTTATTTTGTTCTTCTTTCTAAGCTAACAAGACAAACATTTTTAACGAAACGTTCAAAATTATGAAAGTGATCGAACCCAAATTTTAATTGTAGCATTGTGCCACTTTATATATAGATTACCATGCTATATGTTATAAATAACATGCCAAAATAGTATACAATAATATTGCCAACTAATATTGCTAAGTCCGCCTTTTTGTAAAGCTGCAAAATTAAAACCGAATTTAAAGATATTAGTACTGACCTTGTCCTAGGACTATTTTGAATATCGTCGAGAATGGCGAGTCTATTATAATGGTCATAAAGAACGCTGCCACGAAGGACAGCATTAAGTGCGCCAAACTTTTGAAGAACTGAAAGGTTAATAAATTGGTTATGATTAAATAAACGTACGTCCACAAAATCTTACTAAAAATGAAAATATATAGCATCACCCCTTTACGGGGCAGACAGAGAGAGGTAGGGCATAAGGGTGTTTTCCGTTCGAATTTAGAGCTGCCCGACGGGCAGGACGTCCACCTTATAGTAGTCCGTAGCCAAATAACACAATTTATTGTGTTGTGTTCCTACACGGAGAATAAGGTCTCCAGTAATGAGCTCTTTGGGGAGGGGGGAGGATTGTTATATTGTGTTGGCAGCAGAGGGATTAGTCCTATTATGCTGCCAACACAGTATAACTCTCGAAACATAGAACAGCGCGTATGTGATACTTCGGTATCGTTAGCGTAAATAGGCTAAGGTAACCGTTTCCCATCAGGTGGGCCGTATGCATGTTTGGCACTCTTATTGTATAAAAAAAATAAAAAACAGAGTACCGGTTCTCACATCCTTGCATGTTCAATTTGATTTGGTTAGCTGGATCGTGATCTTTCCATGCCTCTTCACTTAGATACTTTCGTATCGTATACATACATATTTTGTCATTCTTTCTTTACTCAACAATACCTTAAACTTAATGTTAAGAAAGAAAAGAAATACATAAACTTACGACCGCGCCCGGGGTGAAGTGAACGGGTGCTATCTCCGTTGCACTAATGACAGACATAAGGGCCCAATGTAGAAGGTATATTCCATACGAGATCCGAGCTGGCAGCTTCCACATTTGCAGCGAGAGGAACCAATTCACTGGACCTAACATAAAAAGTATGTAAACAATCCTATCCGTCAAACAGATGAGATCCTACGTGTAACTTTCAATACTTTGCCTTACATAAGGTAGAAAATAAAAGTCTTAACATCCTGGCCTGACAGAATATGGCTTTAAATTTTAAATAATAAAAATATAAGAAATATGAATCTAGGAAATCATAATTAGGTATCTTGGTCAGGTGTGAACTCCAACATTCCAATGAATAATGTTCCGTTGCCTCCAAATATACCTATTAAAACTTTTTCAATAACTCTTAAAAGACGTTCATTGTGTTTTGTAAATTTCTTGTTGTTACAACAAGATAAGAACTTCAATTAATAAATTTACATTATATTCATTGAAATGAGCCGTGGTGGCAGAGTGGCAGCAAGTTCGAATCCCAACTGTATTTATCTGAGTTTTTTGATCTTCAGTAAAGTGATCAAGCCCACCACGAGCTTTACGATTAAAGATAACATCGAGAAATCTACATACGTTTATATAAAATAAAATAAATTCAAAAACGGAAATATATTTGTGCTTGTGCAGTGGCGATAGACGTTCACCCATAATTTTTCTTCTGTGAAAAATGGCCTACCCTTCAGTCTTCGGGAACTCTTGTGGGAAGATGAAGAATGCTTACCTCCATAGCCTTGCGCGCATACAAATATCATGCAACCAAGACCCGCGGCCCATATAGGCCTGATGAAGGAGTTGAAGAGGAGAGTCAGGATTGTGCTGTTCCAGTCCCACTGCAGGATTGGGTAAGAGGCATATACAGCGGTGGCGAAGAGAGCCATCGAGCACACCCACAATCCAATAATAGCGAACTGAAAATTTTAATTGATTTTGCATTGCTTAATATCACCGTGATCACTGTAAGAGTAGACTCTAGAGGCAGCTGACTCTACTCTTATTACCTACTCAGTGCGAAGATGTTTGAGTATCTATGTATTTAATATTGCCACGTCTTCCCTGCCTAATAGACTACTATTCTATAGGATATGTTGGGGATATATTGTGGAGGAATCACGACTAAAAAGTAGTATTTGAAGCGCATCTTAATTAGTGTTCTAAATCATACCTGAGATAATTTGACTTCCTTGTCCCGATACAAATGCAAAATGTAACCAAACACCATTCCGACAAAGAACGGAGCACCTCTGGTTAACGTATTTATGTAATAATATGTCATATACCGACCTCCATCGCTGAAAAAATACATTATATAAGGTTAAAAAATTAATTCGTTCACGCAATTGATCACGCAGAATTACCAAAACACTCCAATGTTCACAAAATTTATTGCTTTTAGAACTTGATACTCGCGGGTATAACAAATGTGCTGTTGCGACATAAAACTATCTAGCCGTCGCGCTAGAAAACAAAATAGCTTTAGATTTCTTTGTGCGGCGTGAGTATATGACATGGAATGCGGTGTACAACTTTTTTACATTTCAATAGTTTCTATACTTTAAATATATCTAGTAGAGAGGAATGTCTTCAAAAACTTTGGCATTAATGATATATATAAGCAGGTATGATAAACACCTTGGTAGGTAAGTTCTATATTGCCCGCAAAGTATCTAATACACAAAACTGAGTAGACTTTATTTATTTCTGCATATACGTGTTCTGTAATAGATACGTTGTTAGGTTATTTAAAAAGTAATACAATACTCACGCAGCCATTCCGGGCGGGAAATCCATGTAATAGTTAAATATTGTCGAAGCTGTTAGAATGGCGAATAGAGCAATCAGCAGAGCTATCCAAGCTCTTTTGTTTTTGCCACTCAGCACCCAATATAGAACTATAGGTGAGATTATATGTAACTGGACGTCAATCGCTAAGTACCAAGATTGACCAATGCACTAAAAAAACGTACGCATTTAAGTATGCAAGATACATGCAATCAAATAACGTTTCAAAGCTTTACTATTTAACATCAAAATATATAAAAAAAACATAAACATAAAAATAAACCTTAAAAAATCATACATTTTAATTGAGAACCCTTTTTCAATTCGAGTAAAAAATTTATAACAGTTTAAGAATGTATACGCTTTACAGAATAAGAAAACTGGAAGGGACACGAGCATTCGCAGCTTTAGAGATGGATTGATCCTGTAAAATGTACGCATTATATTTCTTATGTAGATAGGTACTATATTTATTTATGAATCTATTCTTCTGTCTTTTATCTAGAAGAGATCGCCGAATGCGATAATACCGCCAATTTGTACTATGTATACATATAATTTTGTTTCAGGGTCGGCAACGCGCGACTGGTGTTGCAAGCGTCCATAGGCGGCGGTAACCGCTTACCATAAAGCGGGCTGCATGCTTGTTCGCCATCCAAGTAGTATAAATTTGGTTTACAATTAAACTTTAATATCTTCTATTTTTTTATACCACTTGAATGGCGAACAAGCATACGGGCCCACCTGATGGAAAACGGTTACCACAGCCTATTTACGCTTGCAATACCGAAGTATCACTTGCGCGTTGCCACTCTGTGTTCGGAGAGTTATACTGTGTTGGCCGCACAATGGGTCAAATCCCTCTGCTGCCAACACAATATAACAATCCTCCCCCCTCCCACTATTTATATAGATACTTACAGCTCCCCGATTCATATAATTCTGAACATGCAGTAACGTGGACCACCAGAATGTCCTACATCTATGAGCTTGGCCTACAATGCCCCCCCACACAGGGCCGTCTGCCATGCGATTGAAATATGAAGCTTCTAGTAAAACAGTGGCTGCCAGTAGTGGAAACATTCGCAGTAGGCGGTTCAGGTAGAAAAGGTGTAAGTTGCTTACAAGTTGTTCTGGAAGAGACAATGTATAATAATAATAATACCTTGGGACCATTCCACGCAAATTTACATTAGGCAATTAAGCAAAGCCTATGTTATGGTAACAAGACAACTATATATTTACTTATATAAATAGATATAAACATTAATACATAGGACATCCAAGACTAAGGTACTCGTGTTCGTCACACAAATATCTGCCCTCAACGGGAATCGAACCCGCGAGCCCTCAAGTTTGGCAGTCGGGAGCAAAACAAAAGGCATAGACGGACAATCTGTCACGCTGACACCTAAAAAAATATCTCTAACGAAAAGTGGGTGTGTGGATAGAACTGCTTACACAGCTCTGCCTACCCCTTCGGATCCCCTTGTGGGAAGGCGTGAATTAGTAGGCTTAGGCAGAGAGAGTACCTAAAGCGACATTCTCTCTTGAAAACATCTCTCACATTATTATAATTATTATAAGATTTAAAAAAAAAATCATAGGAAAATTTCGTATCAGCCAATATTGGTTGAGTGGTTTATATTATTGTACATTAAGCAATAAATAAGCTTGTGTATGTTAATAGGTAGTTAAGCATTATTGATAAAGAATGCACTATAAGCTTATCACACACCTGGCACTCGATTACATCATTAAACATTAATATTATTAAAGATTATAATTGATTAATCAAGAAAACCCGCGGTGGCCGATTGTTTCGAGCATTCGCCTGCTACACCAATATTGCAAGTTCGAAAAAATCGCGCGGAAACTTGCTTACGCTTGAGAAGAAATTCAAAGGTGTACGGATAGACGCGGATTGAGTAACTGCGATGGACTCGGCATCTGTCACGTTGGCACCTAAAATATATCTCTGTATGCAGGTTCCTCTCGATATTTTCCTTCACCGTAAAGCTCGTGGTGTGACTAATCACTGTACTTAAGTTCAGAAAAACTCATTGGTGCAGTCGGGATTCGAGCTTGCGATCTTTGTGTCGCAAGCAACTACTCGAACCACTCGGCCACCACGGCTTTTAACGAATATACAATGCGAAAATATGTGATAGAAGTGGAAGATCATGTTGCAACTAGGTAACTAGATCGAATCGATCGAACACTCAAACACGTGACGTTCTCGAAAAATTATTTCCCTTGACGTTCCCACGTCAAGAATATTCGAAACCAAGTGTGGATGGAACGAAAGGAAAACTAATGCCATATTAGTGTTAACAGTTCGATATATCGAAATGTTAACACTATGGATATATTCAAAAGTTTGCCTAATATTTTTCTGTGACACATGCACTGTAATACTCGAAGACCTAAACCGCAGTGAGCACAGCACACCTCATGTTTGGTGCTATGATTTGGTTTTGGAATTTGTGCAAGCAATGTAGATTTCTATGGTTACAATATTAACCATTATACTCTTGCATCACTAGATGGCGCTGTACGTAAAACTGAAACTCACTGCTGAGATACTCCATGCGTGTTTTTTATGTAAATTTGCAACATGGGTATTTACCCCGCAGAACATAATTCGTTGAATAAATTTGAAAACATTTTATGGCTATTTTAACATGTCGTTTTATAAAATTTTGCTTAACAACCTTTCTTCTTTATCGGTAGTCAGAAAAACAATAACATTACATTTAATACGTCATCAGACTGATGAATTTATGATACCATAGAGCTAATCGCGCTTTTTTGCACCTGGCTCCGTTATAATCATAAATACTAGATTGCAATAATTCTTTTCATAATCTTTATCATATATCAACAGTGATTAGAAGTACATTCATAAATACATAATACATATAACGAAATTTTAACATAAGACCATCTTGTTCTGATTTACTCGCCAATGTTTATAATATCATATTCACATGGTAAGCTACCAGGACTCTAGAAGTAATTGAATGGCTTTGCTATTGGAGCAGGGATCGTTTGCCTTATTCATAATACAATTATCCAAAAAGATATGCCGGTTACCTATGCCGCTAGTCACCTATTTAGAAGATCGTATCGATCGTGGGCCGTATGCATGTTTGCCACTCTTGTTGTATAAAAAAAAAAAAAAATCGTCCAAAGAAGGCACAGAAAGCGGACACTACGGGTACTTTACTGTGCTGAATTATATTTTATTGAATATAAGATCATTAAACTACTATAATATAATAAAATAAAATGGAGAGATTTTATTGTGATTTTATAGATTAGATTTTATTGATAAACTCAAAAACTCAGAGCCGATTTATAAAATTATTTCGCCTGAAATGCTTATGTTTTTCAAATTATCATGTGCTATATAATAAATACTGTTTTTAATATCTACATACATTTCAGCAAATATTTTTTTAAGCCGGAGAAACTGCGGGGTGTTTTGAGTTTGTTAGAGAAACCTTGAAACTTTTAAATAAGTAAGGAAATACTTTTAGCGCTGTATAACTGTGATCTGCTGTCGCCATGTATACTCACTCCCATTTAGCTTCCCAGCCGTCGTATAGACCACGAGCATGCCGCTCAGCATGAAGAAAGTGTCCACAGTTAGATGGGCCCACTGGATCCACATAGATTCGGGCGACACCGACCACTGTTTACACAATTTTTTTTTTATTAAGACAACATAACACCGATCTTATCAGTCATTTGGTTACTGTTTAAAAAAATGCAACATAACAAAATATGTACGTTTCTCACACTTTACTAGTATTTTTTTTTATCGATATTGTTTTTTTTAAATATGATTTTATTAATGTTAAACAATTATTAGAGTTTAGTACAAATCATTTTAATCTTGCTAAATAAGAACGGAAGGATAACTATGACTGTGAATTCACAGGTGTTATAATATACGCTAAACATCGCTCTATGTGCCGAAACTGCAAACTGTATGCGAAATGTGCGAAGTTTTATACAAGGTCCTCAAGACACGTGTTATACAAACCCGGCTTGCAAGCTTTTACTAATATACTAAGGCAACAACCAAGTAATTGTGAGCTATATATATACTTGTTATAATTGACTGAAAATTTAATCATTCAAAATTGACATATTAAGTATATGAGTAAACGGGATGGAAATAATTTTTCGAATCTTACCGTAAATGTGTCAAAAGGATTTGCCCAGAAAGGCACAACTGTGAATGCATGCCCAATAACGACAAATGCCATGGCTAGAGCTCTGATCCCGTCTACACACTCCAAATTCCCAGGGCTAGTCGTGAAGGTCATCAACCGACGCCCATTCGTATACATGGAGAAGGCTGAGCCATAGACATTGATTTCCTTGGGATCTGGAATAGAAATATAAACACATTCTAATTAGGTATACCTAGGTCACACTTTTTGGACATTGTCATGAACACTCTAAATGATCTTTTTAATATTTATGTCATTATACCTTTAGCCAAAAGGAACCTGTGAGTTACGTCATAGCCCGTACTTATTAAGGTGATAATACCCAATATTGAGAAAATTACCCTGAAACAATTGAAAGTTTAAATTTTACCGAAACATCAAAAAACCAATCTCATAGGACTTTCTTCTCATAGAATTTTCTTCACAATCTTTTGACTACTCACACTGCAACGTAGTCTCCAGGCACCCACGGCTTATCATTAGGTAGTCTACAAAATTCGTCTGTATATTGAAAGCCTACTGCAGTGAGGTTGAAAAGCACTGAGTTAATTGCTTGTTCCGTAGAGCACGATGAAGGGATGCAGATGGCTAACCTGAACGTCGTACCGGAAAGAATCCCTCCAGGCGTCAATCTGCAAAGGTTAGACATCGAATTAAGTCAGAAACTCTTTCGTGTATTTGGTACACACCTCAAGTGCTTTTATGATGGAGTTCGTAAAATAAACGGAACAACAGAGCTTCGTTAATTATTTTATGACTAGCGCAATTAGACCTACTTAAGAGGAGAGGCAAATTTTGACTACGAATTGAATTGATTTTAATCCCTTATTCATTTATCTTAAAATACAGCCCGACTAATGCTAAGAAAGTACTACCTTAAGTAAGCGTCACTTATTAATATGGAAAACTTACCTATCCATCTGTCCTGTAAATATTCTTTGGGCTTCAATTTGACTGTGGTATTTCCGAATTCCCCATAAAGTTTCATTGTTCAAGTGGAATATGCTCGAATCGAAATCGGGCCAAAACTCTGGTATTTGGACTGAACTAGGAAAATTGGTTTCCTGAGACATTGGAACTTGGATCATGCAGTATTTCCCTTGAATTATGGATCCTTCATTTTCTTCAGTGATACCGAGACATTGATGATAATTCCCAAGGTCGACGTTATTGCCCCCTAATATACCTCTCGGAGTTCGTATACCAGCATCAGCAACTGTCAAATAAAAAGTAATAATATTCATAAATCGAAACATAATTGACCTTAACGCCTTAAAGTTTTTATGGACATATTTCTGTGCCTATCAAAACATTGCTAGTAGCGTATAGTTGAGAGACCTCTCAAATTCAACGATGAATTCTGATTTTATATACATGAATATTATTTGACGAAACAGAAGCTAAAATGCTTAATTTTCCCAATTACCGCTTATTATAGTGCCGCTATTATTCTATGGATTGCATATCATCAAAATCAATGTATTTTGTTAGCATATTGAATATATATTAACGCATTACACAGAGGGTTTCTTTACACTTTTACAGATCTTGAACAATTTATGGGGTTACCGTACGGATACCCCCGTATTTTAACGGACAATGATCGAAAACATCCAAAATAATACTTGCTCAGATATATTTAAGTGCGTAAGCTATTAACATTATGATCTATCTACAAACAATTTAATTCCATCTGTTGAGTCGTTTTGGCGCTTTTTAGTTACACATAACCCCATTTGCTTCAGAGACGCCGACAAGAGCCCAGCTCTTAAGTTTTTTTTTTTTTTTTTTTATACGACTTGGATGGCAAACAAGCATGCGGTCCGCCTGATGGTAAGCGGTTACCGCCACCTATGGACGCTTGCAACACCAGGGGCATCACTTGTGATGATGATGATGAACCCCATATACTTTTACACTTATCACCTCCAAATGATATGTTTCCCATTACCTACAATTCTATTGATTGTAGCTTGAAATAACCACAGTTTTAGGACTGTGTTACTAATATTACATAGCCACAAATCTAGAATTTATAGAAGGTTGAAAATAGCTTACATCTCAGTCGCAGAATTGAGTCTCTCAAAACTTGGCTCATCTGTCGGGAACACAATTCTGGGTCGATTATTGATTCGTACAACTCCTGATCCAAAGCTTCATTGGGAGTATCCCATTGTAAGTACCCATTAACTATACTGAAAAGCAAACACAACACTGTTCCATATATTTTTGAAACCATTTTAAGAAAATATAGTTTAATGTAACATTGCCAGCTAAGCCCGACAGGGGTCTGCGAAGAATAACGGTAAAATATATTTTTTTAAATGATTCAATTATCTTATCTGAGAATTTAATTATGAAAACAAAACCTGAAGAAGTGCGAGTCGAACTTTAGTAATTAGTGTTCCGAACCAATTGAAATTTGTATCCAAAGCTTATCTATATTTTTCATTAATTAAAATTTTAAGCATTACAGAGGTGCTCCGGATTTTAAGTACTGTTTTTTTTATGTGGATGTATGTATTATAAATGTAGCATGTATATAAATATAATATGACACGCTTTAAAGCTTTGTAAAAGAGTATTTCGTGACACAATATTCAATAGATTAAACGTATAATATTAAAAATATTTTAAGGTAAGTATTTAAATCTTTTCAGAGTTAAAAAGGCAAATAGGTTTTAACCCCCTAATCCTAAAGGGTTTGATCCTAGAGGTAGAGTAAATTAAAGGGATTTCAGAAAGAATGTAGAATTATGTGTATATATCTGCAGCTATCATCACGCCAAGACCCCTTAAAGAGTCTAGTCTCCCAGTACTCTCAAGACTTCCCGACAATTTTATATATATCCCCTTTCATCAGTCTATTCTAGTATTAATTATTTAATGTACCTTACAAAATTGTATAATATCTTTTTAATTATTATCTTATCTTTACATTACGTATTTAGCGCTTTGCAGTATTCGGCAGTTCTTTGCCGCACAGCTGTAATTTTGATGCTACTAACAAAGATGGCTAACGGTTTTTTAGAAGTCAAAACGAAATAAGAAAAACACATAATATGAGTGCCAATATTTGTGAGTGTGTGAAACAAAATGTCTGACACGCCTTGGAGCTGAAATAGCTGCATGGTATCTTATGAAATTTTGGATAACAATAAGCGTCTAACTACCTGGATCAAATAGATCGGACTCTCAAGGACGGGAACGATAAGAGTACTCGAAACCGACGAGCATGTATGAAGAGACTGATGAATGTGGACGAAGCGAAAGAGGTATGTAAGTCTAGAGAGAACTGGCGCTCTATACTCTCTGCCTACCCCGTTAGGGACTTGGCGTGATGATATGTATGTATGTATGTATGTGTACTCTAAAATAACACGATAGCTTTTTATTACTACTACATATTATACACGGTTAGCTTTCTGCAAAATAGTACACAATTTTCATGGAATCATATTTCAAGACTGCCGTGGTGGCCGAGTGGTTGGAGTTCAAGTTGTCTGTAATACAAAGATTCCAAGCTCGAATCCCGACTGTACAAATTCGTTTTTCTGAATGTAAGTACAGTGATTAATCACACCACGAGCTAATTTTGATGAAGAAAAATATCTAGAGGAAACCTGCATATGCAGGATGATCGAGAAGAAATTGAAATGTGTATTTATAGACGTGCTTGGCGATGGACTCGCCATCTGTCACGTTAGCACCTAAAATATATCTCTGGCGGAAAGTGGGTGTGTGGGACCTACATATCTCTGCCTATCCCTTTGGAGACCTTTGTGGGATGGCGTGGATATATTTCAAGTATCAATCATTCAACCTCGAGTAACCATCACATGGTGCAGCTAGTTAAAATTTAAAATCCTCATATCCTCACACCTTCCCACAAGGGTCCCCGAAGGGGTAGGCAGAGGTGTATAGGTAGTAACTAAACACCCACTTTCCGCCAGAGATATATTTACGGTGCCAACGTGACAGATGGCTAGTCCGTCGCCGTTACTCAAGCACGACTATACATACGCCTTAGAATTTATTCTCAGATGTATGCAGGTTTCCTCTCGATGTTTTCCTTCACCGTAAATCTCGTGGTTACTTAAGTTCAGAAAAACTCATTGGTACATTCGAGATTCGAACTTACGATCTTTGTGTCGCAGGCTACTACTCGAACCACTCGGCCACAAAATGTACATTGTATATTCAAAGATACAAAACGGCTTGTTCTAGTTTACGTTTAATTGAGTTAATATCACACGTTATGTTGCACCTATCGTCAAGTAACGAAACCTGAATGTGTCCAAGGTAGGTTGAACGTGTTACTTAATAATTATTTATTCATAAATATACGATACCAATATTGTATAAATAGGTATCATTAGTTAAAAACCATAATTGAATGAGCAAACCCAGGCCGTTACACTATTTCTTACGGCTTTATCATTCACGCACTAAGATCGATACCTTATCGTAATACAAAATGATCGATTGGTGACCATTAACTGTGCTATATGTTCTCAATGCCTTAGAATACAAAAATAAGATTGTACCTATCTGTATTTTAATTTGATTATATTTCTAACACCTGTTTTATAACATGGCCGTTTTCAAACCATATCATTTCTTCTCAAATATGACTAGATTTATCGGAAACGCAAAAACTTTATTAAAATTTCTTATCAAATATAGTATTATATAGGTTTCTTTTTACCGTAATAAAGCTTTGGTGTTTGTTATTGTGAAGTAATTCATCACTGTACCTTAAATTAAGGAAAGAACATCTTTTTGTAGCTGTTACTTTATTAACGATATGATGATCATTATTTCTATCCTCACGCCTTCCCACAACGGTCCCCGAAGGGGTAGGCAGAGGTGTATAGGTAGTACCCACACTCCAAATTTCCGCCAGAGATATATTTAGGTACAAACGTGACAAATGGCGAGTCCATCGCCGTTACTCAAGCACGACCATACATACGCCTTTGAATTGCTTCTCAGACCGTATGCAGGTTTCCTCTCGATGTTTTCCTTCACCCACACTAAAGCTCGTGGGGTGACTAATCACTACACTTAAGTTCAGAAAACTTTTTGGTACAGTCGGGATTAAAACTTGCGATCTTTGTGTCGCAGGCAACTGCTGTCTTATATATATAAGTAAATAAATCGTTCTAATATCCATAACACTTTTGGACTTTCGGTGCGCGTAATAGAGGTGTTCGGTTGCAATACACCGAACAGCTGTTATTGTAAATAAAGTTCGATTATATCATAAAAAAGCGTGTATATAAAAGGTACTATTATTTGACACCTCCTCCTTCGGGAACTATCATAGGGAGATGTGAAGATAATAATAACAGAAACATTCTGCCCAAGTACGTAATAAAATTGTATAGCGAAACCTTGTGCTTCAAAATAAAAGCATATAGGTGTGTATCATGATACCTACTAGCTGGTATGTTATTATACTTAGGTACATAATATTATAAATGTAACTCGATCACGCCAGAACGGAAAAGGAATTAATTTTGCACAGATACATGTTAGATAGATAGATTATTAGCTGAATATGTATTAATGTAAAAAAAACTAACAATGAAATCAAAAATGTACGCGGGTGAAACCACGGGCCGCCGCTAGTAGTTTATATTATCGCTATGCTATAGCTCAATGAATGCGGTGACGTTCATGAACTAGAAAAACAAACAAGTCATAGGTTGTCACGGTCAAGAACGCTAGCAGTCGCCAAGTCGTAAAATATGCGCCGTTTGGCAGCACCGTATGTTTATTTACATCTCGGATTGTGTAATAGAAATGTAATGTTACTGTTAAAAATATCCTCATCAACACACAGAACTTCCAAATAATTTGCAGTACCAAATAAATGGCAAAAAAAGCATGCGGTCTACTCGATACTAAGCATCGCCTTGAACCTGTTCAATCAGTAACGACTCGCTGTCGTTACCGATCCCGCTAAAATCTCTTCACATCCTTCTGGGGGCCCTCAAGCTTTACTCTTTAAAGTAAACCATAGCAGAGAAGTCATCCCACAAACTGAGATTCAAACACAAACGAGACGTAGAAGCATAAGTACGATTTATCTCTTACTGGTTGACTAGTGACCGTAGCTTGTGAACGCTTACATATCATGAGTAGGTATCACAAGCTCGTTGGCAGAGGATCGCTGTGCTAACAGCATAAGGTACAAAAGGCTATACAAGTAAATACTAGTCTTTACGCACAGTAATTTAACACTACTATTACCGGTAATCATACAAATTTCAAGTTGCTATACGCGCGTATATATTACCTCAATTATTAGATTAGGGTGTTCTGTGCTAAGCACGCTATCATCGTGTGTAATTTTATCTGTATTTGTCAGAGTTGGGTATGATGATTGACCCACGATACCCTAACTTGTTATCCGGATGTTGATTGTGCAACAAAGCCAACAAAGTTAGCTGATAGTCACTAGGGCTTCAGACTAGCTAGACGTGAGAAGTCATCAAAAACAGAGCTTTCAATTCATTTAACGCACCTCGTCAGCGTAAGAAATTGAAGTGAAACTGCTCTCCACACTAGATTAGTTTTGCAATACAAGACAATTTAGGAACACTCATGATCAAGATCAAGATCTAAGAGAAATCTTAAGAGAATGTAGAAGAGTTTATTACTTTCATTTTCAATAAAAAAATTATAGATATCCACGACACCGCTACCGGCTATCTAGGCCACTCGTCTAAGCAGAGGAGAATATTAAATAAAGCTTTGTCGGAGTAACTAAATAGTCATTGACCACCAGTCTTGTCCAATGAGTCAACGACACTGCATTAATGAGTAATTTTCAATCACATGATGTGTGGATTTAAATAAAACAGCGATATGTAACTCATCTGAAATATATTATTTTACACTTCAATCTCATTTTAAAACCAACCGTAAGATTAAATTGGAACAGATTGTAAAATACAGTGTGAGAAACATTTTCCTTTTAACATTAAAACATTGCCGTGGTGGCCGAGTGGTTCGAGCAGTTGCCTGCGACGCAAAGGTCGCAAGTTCGAATCCCGACTGTACCAATAAGTTTTTCTGAACTTAAGTACAGTGATTAGTCACACCACGAGCTTTACGGTGAAGGAAAACATCGAGAGGAAACCTGCATACGTCTGAGAAGAAATTCAAAGGCGTATGTATAGTAGTGCTTGAGTAACGGCGATGGACTCGCCATCTGTCACGTTGGCACCTAATATACCTCTGGCGGAAAGTGGGTGTGTGGGTATTACCTATACACCTCTGCCTACCCCTTCGGGGACCCTTGTGGGAAGGCGTGAGGATATTATATTATATTAAAACATTGTACCATGCGTTGATGATATTCTAATAATTTTAATATTATGAACATGTAATAGAAAAATAACAAAATTCAACAATGTATAATATGGATAGATACTGCCTTGTGGCATATTGTATGCCTAAACATTGCTATAATTTTAACATTTTCTCTTAAAGACTACTCAGTCAATCCTTACAGACTTGCAGGGCTTCTTCTTTTTCTTCAGCAAGCTCTTTGCCTGTGTCATCAAGCATTTTACGGGCAAAGTTGTTAATGGTCAGACCCTCAACAATCTTCCATTTGCCATTGCTGGTTGTAACGGGAAACGAGAAGACAACATCACGAGGAGCACCGTATGAACCGTCAGAGATCACACCCATGCTGACCCAGCGGTCTCCGCTACCCAGGAACCAATCTCTCATGTGGTCTGAAGCAGCTTTAGCAGCAGACAGTGCTGAGGACATTTTCCTAGCAGCAATCACAGCTGCACCACGCTTCTGGACTGTGGCAACAAATGTGTTATTCAAGTACTGATCATCATTGATAGCTGCAGGAACTGGTTTTGATGCACCTCCAATGTTTGCAACAGCGTTTGATGCATCCGGAAACTGGGTGGACGAGTGGTTGCCCCAGATGATGACATTCTTCACATCCTTCACAGGAATGCCAAGCTTAGCCGCCAGTTGAGATTGAGCACGGTTTTGATCAAGGCGTGTCATAGCAGTGAAGTTTTCTTTAGGAATGGAAGGTGCATATTTGGAGCATATAAGAGCATTTGTGTTAGCAGGATTGCCAACGACAAGCACTTTAACATCTTTGCGTGCAACTTTGTCTATAGCCTGTCCTTGTTCTTTAAAGATGCGGACATTGGCAGCAAGGAGGTCCTTCCTCTCCATACCCTCTTTCCTGGGCATGGCACCAACAAGGAAAGCAGCAGCTACATCTTTGAAAGCTTCTTCAGGGTTGGCAGTAGGAAGCACACCAGCCAGGAGTGGCAGTGCGCAATCAGCTAGCTCCATAACAACACCTTCAAGGACACCCATCATTGGGGCAATATCGAGGAGGTGCAGATACACAGGTTGGTCAGGGCCAAAGACTGCACCGGAGGCAACTTGGTACAGGAGTGAGTAGGCGATCTGGCCCGCCGCGCCGGTTACAACCACTTTGATAGGAGCAGCCTGAAAAAATATAATTTAGGTAATTAGAACATGAAGATTGTATAATGACACTAACCCATCTGGACAACATTAAATAAACATTATTACATAATGTTTTTTTATAGTATTGAGATTTACAAAAAAAAATTAAACATGGTTACCATAGTAACTTGTTGTTCAATAATAATAGAAGTTTCAGAACTTTGCTCAGCTGCACAACACCAAAGAGGTGACATGGTGTTCAAAATTTAAAATGGCTGTTGGTACCCTGATAACATATCCAATACTAAAATTATAATGATACTAATTTGATAAGAATAATCTAAGAAGTATGTAACAGATAAAACTTGCCTAGAACAACCTAAAAACGGGTTTACGGGTATATTATAGTATGTACATTTAATTGAGCTTGCACAAAAACGTGTAAGCTTAATTATATGTATACTCTTTATCCATATATGTAAAGCATTTACATGTGATATTCCACATTGTAGTATTCTCGCACGTATGTCGCACATTTAGCGTATAAATTCGGTAATAAGTATATACATTTTATTCTAACGCCTTAACAAAGGTCAAGCCAATGTCACTGGAAAACTTACCATTTCTATGGAATATTCACTATCTTTTCAAGATATAATTTACGTCGTATTACGGACGTGGCGAAGCCGACAGCAGAATTAGGTACTGGTCGGGAGTAGGTACGAACAGTGAGATTGACAAAAACAAGCCAACGTCGCGCCGGTTTATGGGTGAAAAGAATTCAAGAAAATGTTCAGCTCATCAGAGGTAGGTAGGTCCCTATCCTCTGAATTCTGATAATGACGGATCATCTGACATTGACATTATTGACAGCCAGTATTTCAGCTTAGTTCGTATTGTAAAAATAATATTAGTCACCTTCAAAGTCTACTATGGCCACATTAGTTGACAATATGAACATCAAGAAAGGTTAACAATTGTTATGCGCTTTCCCACAAGGGCAGAAGCGGTAAGCAGAGGCAAAGACTACTATTTAACACTTGAAAAGCAGAGGTGTGTAGCTAGTAGTGTATAGGACACCCACATTTCGTTAGAATTACGTTAGGTATATACAAAGACTACTATTTAAAGGTATGTTAAAAGTATGCGAAAGAGGTGTGTAAGTCTAGAGAGAACTGGGAGTGGGACTCTATTCTCTGATCTCTCTGCCTCGTTAGGGATTCGTTCGGAGTGGCGTGATGTGATGATATAGTAAAAGTACCAATATGACAGATGGTACATGATACATTATAGTTTACTAAGTTCGAAACACTTAATTGTATTATAGTATGTATGTATAATAGTATTGTAATGTCACGATACGGATTAAAAATAGTTTACACCTTGAGAAGCCATAGCAAACAACATAAATTTATTCAAAATTTTATTTTTAAAATTAACTATCAAAATAATTTGCAATTTTTTTAATGTCCAGAAAATACGAAACAATGTTACTGACATATATAGGTACCTATAACTATGCTGAATTATGATCCTTAAACTGAACAATCCCCCACAGGTGAGTATAGGCCAGTATACATTATAATCTTTGGTATAGGCTATAGGCACGGCATTGAGTGAGGGGGCATGTTCATTTGTAATATTTTAATGGATTAAGTTTATTTATTATTTTCTTTATAATATGTAAAGGTTAACATTACACCCTTAACGTTAATCTTTTAACTTGCACCAAAAATTTTGCCCAAGTCTCAGAAATAAAGTTCCAGTCAAAGATTTTTTCTCTATGTTAAATTAAGGTTGTGTCCTATATCTATGCTGTTGAATGACATAATGTTATAACCTCACTTAGATCTTGAAGGTTTTAATTTTATAAATTTTGAACAAGCTGAATACACACATACGAAAAAGCTTACTTAACTTAGGTACCGTTGTGCTTATTTTGCTATAGTGATTTTGTGAGATTAAATGTTTTAAAGTGTCACGGCTGAACGATGTCCCTTCTACGATCCACAAAATTTGTCCGGTACTTCACGGGCGCGACGAGGACTTTATTAATAAATTCTGCAAAAACTGCCGAGACTAACACATTAATTAATCCAAAAGCTATATATTCTATCCACAAGTGAGTATATTTTTTTACGTAATATGAGCAAGGGAATAGTCTCTTGTGTTAAATAGGTTATTATATATATAAAAACAAATTAGACTAATTACTTATGTAGTTACAACACAAACACTTTTATACCAATAATAAGAAATTATAAAAATTAGTACTTTCTACTATCTATATAAGTATTATTATTTTTTAGTGTACTTATGAGAGATTATGCCACAAAGCAGAAAGAAAGCTTGGAACCATTACTTCAGAGGTTGGACTCGGAGGTTAGGAAATTTGGCCGCATAGCGAAAAAAGACATTGATGAAGTTTTTGATGAAATCAGGTCAAGAAATGACATTACTAGCTCACAATCTCTTCTAGTAATAAGATGCTGTGGTAAGTATTCTTCATTCTATTATCATACCAAATCCCTCATGTGTTAAGCAGAGGGAGCAAAGCATAAACTATGTTCAAAAGCTAATGCACAATTTACAAACTATATTAGCTTCATTCACTTTCATGTGAAGCCTTTTCATGTTTTTTTTTATATATCATCATGCCTTCCTATAAGGGTTCCCGAAGGGGTAAGCAGAGGTGTATAGGTAGTACCCACACACCCACTTGAGATATATTTTAGGTGCATACGTGGCAGATGGTTAGTCCATCGCCGTTACTCAAGCATGACTATACATACTTATATAGAAGAAATATGCAAAAAATTTTTTGTTATTTCAGACCATAGATTGTAATCTATAAGTTTATTGGCACTGCACATCTCTGAACTGTTAATTGTCACCTATAATTGTGCAGTAATGGTCATTGCAATAGATACTCAATAATCATTATTCAAATTTCGTTTAAGGAGAACTAGTGCCAGAAGAATTGCCAGAGCAAAGAACTTTGCTTGTTCAGAAAATATGGAATGTTCTCACCGAAAGGGGTATCCCTATGGACATATCACACTACAATGCTTTGTTGAGGGTATACCTTGAAAATGAGCATGCATTCTCACCAGCTAAGTTCCTTGAAGAACTGGAACAGAAAGGATTGCAGCCTAACAGGTATTATAGATATTTTTTAGATTTCAGGAATTTGTGTCATCTTTCAACATTCATATTTCCATACAGAAAGAAAGATTTACTTTTTTTTATTCATCCTTATGGAACCATAAAAGGTTAACATACATACATATAAATCAAATTATGCTTTATCTTATGCAACCTATCTGCAGGAGTACTAGTTCAAATAAAAAATAAAAAACATTATTTTGATGTTTTCCATCACCGTAAAGCTCTTGGTGTGACTGATCACTGTACTTAAGTTCAGAAAAACTCATTACAGGTACAGTTGGGATTCGAACTTGCAATATTTGCAGGCAACTACTCAAACCACTCAGCCACCACGGCTTCTAGTACTAGTTCAAACATACAGTGCTTGGGCAGGCCTTGGTTAAGTGTTTGAGCATATTCACTTCTATGCACAATAATATGCAAATTATCAATAGGATCCTTGGGGTCGATATTTCTAGCGACGTTCAGTTCTGTGGTCATTTAGAGGACAAGGCTAAGCTGGCGTCGAGGAAGCTCGGTGTGCTCAACAGAGCTAAGCAGTACTTCACACCGCAACAAAGGCTGCAACTTTATAAGTCGCAAGTTCGGCCACATATGGAGTACTGCTGCCACCTGTGGGCTGGAGCCCCTGGATACCAGCTTGGGCCTTTTGACGCGGTTCAGAAACGCGCCGCTAGAATTGTCGACGATCCCATGCTCACAAGCGGCTTGGAATCACTAAGTCTGAGGAGAGACTTTGCCTCCCTGTGTGTGTTCTACCGCTTGTATAACGGGGAGTGTTCTGCAGAATTGTTCGATATGATGCCCACTTCCACCTTCTACCACCGCACCTCTCGCCATCGACGGGGAATTCATCCCCATACCTTGGAACCACAAAGGTCTCGCACTGTGCGCTTCCAAAGAAGTTTTCTTCCGCGAACGCTCAGGCTGTGGAATGAGCTCCCCGTTGAGGTTTTCCCTGGAGAGTACAGCATGGAGTTCTTCAAGAAGGGTGTGAAAAGATTCCTGCAGGGTCGGCAACGCGCGAGTGATACCCCTGGAGTTGCAAGCGTCCATAGGCGGCGGTAACCGCTTACCATCAGGCGGACCGCATGCTTGTTTGCCACCCAAGTGGTATAAAAAAAAAAAAAAAAAAAAAAAAATCACTAGTGAGCAAAATTTACTTAATTTCCAGAGTGACCTACCAACGCCTAATGTGGCGTTACTGTCAAGTAGGAGATGTTGAAGGTGCTACAAATGTCCTTGAACGGATGAGGGAATTGAAATTCCCTGTTTCCGAACCAGTCCTCAATGCACTAGTCATGGGTCATTCATTCCATGGCGACACTGAAGGTGCTAAAGCTGTTGTAGAAACTATGTCTGGAGCTGGTCTGCAACCTAGTAATCGCACTTACACTTTGCTAGCTTGCGGTTATGCTAAAAAAGGGGATATAGATGGCATTGAAAGTGTTATTAAAACTGCTGCTGAAAAGGGAGAAAATATGATGGACAAGGTTTGTTCTATTTTTATTTATATGGATTTATTTTATAATGTCGAGAAGTGTTGATTTGCATTTGTAATTATCATTTGTATTAAGTATATCCATGTATAGTATAAAAATAACTAAATATGGCATGGGAGCCTTGTCTTAATATTTATCATTACTTTCTGTTTATTTTGATGTAATTTTTGTTCTTATTCACAATTCTTATTTTCCTTAGGACATTCTGGAAATCATAGAGCACCTTGCTATTGAAGGACATGGTGATAAAGTCGAACAAATATTCCCTTATCTCCAAAAGACTGTTGGATACAACCAAGAAGTTTGCAATGTCATCCTAAGACTGCTTAATAAAGGCCAAGACGAAGTTGCTAAGAAAGTAATGAAAACAATGCCCAAATCTACCAACATTGATGATACACCCTTTAAAGGTGCTTTCTTTGTTAAACAGCTGGTGAGGCTTAACAGATCTGCTGATAGTGTTGTAAAAACTTGCCTAGAATTGAAAGCAGAAGATCTTGTACCTAGCGCTATTTACATAGCAACAGAATGCGCTTTGCAGCATATGCATTCTGAATTGGCCCAAAAACTATTTGTAGAACTTAAGAAAGAAGGGATGGAAATAAGACAACACTTCTATTGGCCTCTGTTGATACAAAAGGTTAAAGAGAATGATGAGGAAGGTCTTCTACAAGTTCTCCGTGATATGGCTAGTAATGGCATAGGACCCAGCGGAGAAGCTCTTCGAGATTACGTCATCCCTTACTTAATGAAAAAAGATTCTCCTCAAAATATTATATTGAAACTGCAAATTGCCAATGTGCCAACTATACATAGCGCTAGAAATCTGATGGTGGAGCTCTTAGAGAAAGGCGAAATTAAAAAAGCAGCAAATGTTGCATTGCAATATTGTCCCAGAGGTCAATTCACTTTGGTGGCACGCCCTTTGATAAACTCCTTGAATAAGACTCAAGACATTGACTCGTTTGTGACTATTCTACATGTCATTAGCAGCAAGGTACAAAATCCGCAAGTAGAACAGGATGTAAGTGAAGATGGCGATGACAATGTTCCCACGCAAGAAATCGGCCGTATAGTAAAATCCGCTGTGAAAAGCTTATCTAAACCAGAGCTTTGCGAGAAGCTACTAATTGGTTGCCACTCCAAGGGCCTAAGAATTGATACAGAGACTGCAGAAGCAATAGAACAGTATTTAGGTGAAAAAATGACGACCAACCTATCAGAACTTCTTTCACAACTTACATCCTCAGAGTTAGAAATCTCCCCTGTGGTGGAGAATCGCAAAAACTTGCCAGCTCGTACCAGTGCTCAGCTGGAACACTTGATGGCTCAGATCAAGAGCAAAGGCGGAAACAACCTCAACCGTTTCCAAAAGCAACTTATTTCAACTTATATCAAGGAAAAGAATGTAGAAAAACTTAATTCATTTCTACAGGAACTAAAGGGGTCTGATTTTGAACTCAGCGCAATTACCCTCGCCCAGCTATTAGAATTTTACTGTGAAAATGATGATGTTGACAAAGCTAAAGAATGTCTGTCTCAGATAGAAGAGAAAAGCCCCAGCTTTGTACTGAATAAGTATAAGCAAATACTGATGGCTTACGCTTTGGTTAGAGCTAATAAGTTTGATGAGGCAGTACAATATTTGAAGATATCCAAACAAGGGGACCAAGGAGAAATGGGATTTATGATGAACTCTAAATGTTGGCAGATGTTGAACAGATTAGCTGAAGAGAAAGAGGATGTTAAAGTAAGTGTACCCAATGTTTATTAAGCCTTGCTATTTTTGTGACAGGGTTTTCATAGAGCTGGTGAATTCAATCTCTTTTTGAAGATAAGTTTTAGGCATTTGTAGGTCATTCATTACAGATCATTTTCAGGGTTTTAGACTACCAAGATTAAACTTGCAATCTTCAATTCAGATAACTAAAACCACCCAGTCACCGGCTATGTAGCTCATTTACAATAATCTCATAATTTCAGGTCAAGGAAATGACAAAAGTTCTTATAGAGAATAACTACATTGAGCCTTCAAATGTGATTTTGGGCCCAAGCATAAAAGTGCACCTACTAAAGGAAGATATTGACTCGGCCCTCAAAGAGTTTGAATTCTGCTGCAAGCAGTACAGGTGCACTCCCTGGAAGGGGCAGCTTATGAAAGCACTGATTAGTATTGAAGACGCTTCCAGACTGCAGTGGTTGGCTGATCTGAGTACACAGGTATATCAAACAATCTTTCTATATGTTTTTTTTATAAATCTTTAGTTAATAAACTGGTTTTTAATTTTCATAGGTGCCAGTATTGGGTAGTAAATATTTATGTATATATTTTTTATATCGGAAGATGAGAAGCTATCAATGAAATTTAATTCAAGCTACCACGGGCTCAGTTTAAGTATAATATAAGTAATAATATATTGTATGTTTTTCTTCCACAGATTCATGGTGAAGTGAACATTTTGCACGATTTGGTACTGGCCTTTGTGGAGTGTGGACGGCTGCGTCAGGCGCGCCGTATTCTTGAGACTCCAGGCTTGCAGACCCGGCATCGTCGTTTGGATGAGGCTTGTCTACGTTATGTTGAAGTAATGCGCCTCATTTTGCTTATAACCATTTCACTCATAGTAATTCGTTTTCATAGAGAGTATTCATCATAAATTTAAGAGCTGGGCTCTCGTCGTCTTTCGTGAAGCAATTCCATCCATTTACTTCTGTCCAGCGCACTCTTTGAACTCCATATACTCCTTGGATTTCTTTTTGGTGTAAAAGACAGACTTGTATCCACGACGTAAATATATAGGAAATACAGAAAAACTGGTTTTATAACTTTTATGTATATGTCTTTTAAATTGCAGGAAGGGAAATCGGAGTACCTCGAAGGTCTATTGGAGGCAACAAAGGAGCTATCGCACATCGACCGATCCAACATTTTCTTCCATTTACTCTCGTCGTACTGCAAAGCGAACGAAACCGATAAAGCTCTAGGTCTTTGGACTCTGCTCCAGGAGGAAGGCGAAGTACCCAATGAACAGTTCCTTTTGCACTTGGGCAAACATCTGAAATCCAAAAACAGAGAAATTCCTTTTATAATGCCTGAAGAAAAGGCGCCTGTCAAGGTTGCCAAAAAAGAGGCTGCTGTCAAGCAGAATGGCACACCCAAAAATCAAGTAACCACACCCACGAAGATTAGCATATCTAATGATATTGAAGCGCTTGTCAACGCAGGAAAGGCATCCCAAGCAATGGACTTGGCTATTAAATTTATCCAGGAAGGATTAGTTCCTAAGGCAAATGTCTTGAAATATGTCCTTAAGGTTTTAGGAGAAGAGGGTAATGTCGAGAAGATTGAACAGCTGGGCAAGTGTATCAATGAAAATCATAAACGCCGTGTGACGTATGATGACAAGCTAACTCTGGCTATTTTCACCCGAGGAGCTGGCGCGCAACATATTGAGAATTTATTGACGACTGTGCAAGACGCGAAGACTGAAGAAGAGCTGTCTACAGCATTGAAGAAGTTCCCTAGAAGCAGCTCGTTGGCATCTGTTATACAGAATGAACAACAAGTCACTATATGTAAGTTTTTATTTAATTTAAGTTAAGTAAAGTTATTAAATTAAGTACAAATCGTATTATAATTCTAATACACTCTTAAAGGATTTCGCATTCTTAATGTAGTCTCCTACTTTTTTTTCTCACTTCATAAACTGGAAATACTGAAACTGGCTATTTTTTTGTATGTTATCCAACATCGGGCATCTACCAAAACGAACTGAATATTGTTTATATTTAACTACGTTTTTAATTTTCCATCAGGTAACAAGATAGCCGACATTGCCGCGTCTAAAGGACAATTCCTGCCAGCTAACTTGCTCTGGCTGGAATATTTACTTGCTGGAAAGGACAAAGAAGCGAATGACATTTGGCAAAAGTGGCTCATCACTTCTCCAGTTATCGTATTCAGAAGGCTCCTGCAAGAAAGCCACACCAAGAAGGAACCGCAATTAATAGAAAAACTTATTTCAATTCTTAAAACAAACAAAACTATGTCCACCGCTTCCCTAGGCAATGCATACTCGCGGTTAATCAACTATCATTTAACAGAGAATAAAATAGATCAAGCGAATTCTGTTCTGAATGAAGCTGCAGAGAGTGGGATAAGCGTTGAACACTTAAACAAAACATCACTGATCAGATTGAAGAAAGCGCTAGAAGATGCAGGAAAGGAATTCAAATTTGCCCTTTAGATAACAGGGCCTAAAATTAATGCACTTATAGATATCTACTTCAAAAGTCATGTCATATGCATTTGAAGCAGGATCTTTGATATCTATGTTTCAATTTATGACTGAAAATTGCAACGATATTTACTCTGTGTAAACTTAACTTTCTAAAATATGATAAGGCTTTAAAAACATTCTAAGAATACCAAATGCCATTTTTCCCTGATTAATAAGTTATAGCGATTGTGTCCCCTTTAAAGTATTAGTATCTTAATATTTGGATTACACTGCCTTATTATGTTAATCTCTACAATTTTATATCCTCACGCCTTTCCACAAAGGTCCCCGAAGGTGTAGGCAGAAGTTTATAGGTAGTACCAACACACCCATTTTCCGCCAGAGATATCTGAAGGTTTGCAATCAGCTGCACACGGTGAAGCTAAGCGACGGCACTTGCGATACAAATAAAAATTTCTTCCTATGACCGAAATTTTTACTGTTAGGTTTATTTATGTTACAAGGGTCAAGGGCCAATAATATGTCAAAACGTATAGATACCTACTTTACTCTCTTTGATGGTGTATTTAAACATTGATAATCATCAGTCTTCAAATTTACCAAATAAATACAAATTCGTACTGTGACAAGGAATTTTATTGTAATGTAGTTTGTAATCTTTAGTTGTAATATAATAAATTATTAGTTAATAATGTTTGTTTCAGTCAAACCCGTGTTCTATAACGGATCTATTGCTTTAAAATGTCAGGATATAATTGTCCGTAAGTCGGGCTAGAATATGGTTTAAAATGTAAAGTAAATCTCTTTTTTTTAATCTAAGACACCAAGTTAATTAATAATTTTATGAAGAGGGGAAACCCACCCGCCTCTAATAAAGAACCGTCTTTATAACCGTCCGTAGGTTGTATAAAATCTCACAAAAAAACTTGAAATCCAAGGAGCTAAGTATGCAAACAAAAAGGAAAGTCATCAACACATGTATACTTCCTGTCATTACGGATGCGAAACCTGGGCAGTGTTCAATAGTAGTCAAAGACAAATACTTCTATTGAACACTTGAAAATAGTAGTCTTTGACCTGGGCACTGTCTCAGTATACATTGTAATCTTTACTGGGCACTCACCAAACACCATGGAGAAAAGCTAGAACGCTGTCAGAGAGCCATGGAGATAGGCATGATAGGAATAAGGAAACAAGACAATGTAAGATGTAGCTTAATAAGGGATAAAACCAAAGTTATGGACATATTATGCCGGATAGACCAACAAAAAGTGGAGATTGACAGGTCACATGATACGCTATCCATAAGAGAAATAGTGCAAAGTTGTCACTAACTGGTATCACAGATGACAAGAGAAGCAGAGGACATCAACAAACAAGATGGGAAGACGACCTATAACTCACGGCTAGACATAATTGGAGAAGGGTAGCGCGGGATAGGTCCCAATGAAAATGTTAGAGGAGGCCTATGCCAAAAGGCAAACTGAGCTTTGGGATATCTTATAACAACTACAAGAATATATATCTGAGAAGTTCAATTAAAATATGGCCAAACAAGGTTCAATGGGCACTACACACAACATACACAACAACCACTTAAATAAAATATTATCTTGAAATATTATGATCATTTTTTTCTCTTTATTGATGGAGTTTTGTCGCACTCCATAAATAAAAAAGTTGAAAAAAAAATAAAAATCATAAATGTTTATAATTTATTGATCAGGTATCGGAAGGAAGTGACGTCACGTAATTGCACGGCGCGAAAGTAAGCGTCTTTTGACTCTGACGGATTGTTTGTTATTATTTGATTTTTGGCGGGCGAGTGATCCTCGAGCGAGCTGATTGCGCAGGATTTTTATTTTAATTAATTTAATTAACAAACTAAAGTGAAATGTTTTACCCCGAGGAGTCGCTTAAGAGGGGTGGTAGATTTTATTTATGTTGGGTTGCTGATTCGTGGCCGTTGCGGTTTGCGACTATCACTCACAGGCAGCTATGGTCCCAAGATATCAGAAAAATATGGTAGCTATGATTAGGGTAATTTTATTAGTAGGTGCTTTGTTAAAAGTAATTGAGTAATTTGTATATATTTTTGTTTCTAGTGATGATTTGCTGAAAGTAATGATTAACGAATCGGGTCGCCCTGCAAATAGATTTTCACTTCGTCTCAGTTCGCAACTATTGCGTGGGCTTGTGAGACTCTATCAGAAGAAAGTTACAGTATTTCTAAGTAAAGTATATTTTTTTATATTAATTAGTTTATGTAGTTTAGTATGCATTGATAACACAAACGGTGAGGCGCCGAGCGAGAGTACTCCAAATTGGCGAGCATGTATGAAGTTTCTCGTGAATGTGGATGAAGCGATAAAGGTATTAGTCTAATTGAGCTGGTGCTTATAGATAGCATCGTACATTATTGCGAATTTCAGCAAAATTACAAATATTAACACCCATTCATATTTTAATTTTGCTGATTATAAGATCTTAAATATCTAGTTAAAGTTTTTTTTTTTTTTTTTTTTTTTTTTTTTACCTTGGACAATTCCACACAAATTGACCTATTCCCAAAGTAAGCAAAGCTTGTGTTATGGTAACTAGACAACGATATATTTACTTATATAGATAGATATATACTTAAATGCATAGGACAGCCAAGACTAAGGTACAAATATTCGTGTTCATCACACAAATATCTGCCCTCAGCGGGATTCGAACCCGCGACCTCAAGTTTCGCAGTCAGGAGCTCTAACCACTAGACCAGACGGTCGTCAAAAGTTATACTTTATGAGCTAGTATATAGATATTAGGTAATGGAGGCTCCAACCAATTATTTAAATATATGTCTTTGTATCGTTGATGTTTGTGCTTATATGTCTTGTAAGTATAAACCTGTGATAAAATATTATGATTACATGGGCAGTCCTAGGATGTCTTTTCGTAATGTTCAAGCTATCTTCATACCAAGTTTTATCAAAATCAGTTCAGCAGCACCAATATATAATGCACTTATAATAATATTTATAAGTAGTAGATAATAAGACTAATGAGTGTTTCCAAGTGGAATTAAATAATTGCTGAGCTGTTTTTTACTTTCTTGTATCTTCAAAATACTCAATAGTAATGAGCTACATTACATTTGTATGCTGGATAAATTCAGATCTGTATTGCATATACTTACCTCAAATTATTTTTATATGACTGAAAGAGATTTAATTAGCAAAATGCAACATTGAAGTAGAAAGTTCCAGTTAGACACTACAATAAGTCATTTGCAAAAATGCTGACGGTTATGTGTTTCAGTAAACATTTTATGCCCAATTCTACCCAGTATATAAATCCCTTCATTTGAAATCAGAACCTTTCTTTTCTTAGAATAAAGAACTAAGATTTTAAACTTCATAATTAAATGTTTCAGGTGAACTGTGTATGATCAATGCTAATGTCATCAAACATACAAACAAAAAGTAAGTAATCTGTCATGTTGGCACCTAAATTATATCCCTGGTGGAAAGTGAGTGTGGGTACTACCTTTACACCTACCTACCCTTTCGGGGACCCTTGTGGGAAGGCGTGAGATGAAACCAGAATTTCTCGCGGGTGAAACGCGGGGCACAGCTTGTATATCATAATAAGTACTTATAGATAGTGCCATCAACGAAGACGCGCCCCACCAATTTCTAGTCGAGAGTGGTCGCGGGATGCGGGGAGTATGTTCAGAGTCTATTAATTGTAGTGTGCGTGTGCACTCAATAGTAATCAGTGTATACCAATAATGCTCAAACATTTGTGTAAGGTTGCAAACACGTACACTATCTATCTCTATATATATATAAAAATGTTATGTTGGTTTGTGTACGCTTCAAGAACTCAAAAAGTTCTGCACCGATCGAGCTGAAATTTTAGCTGATATATAATCCGCATCAAGGATTGTTTTTATCTATTTTTTGCATCAGTCACATATCCACAGCGAGGCGTGGCAGGGTACAGCTAGTAAGCTATAAGAATATTGGGCCGCGTGTTCGTGGATGGCACTAGGTATAATAAAGAAAAATTACGTGTGGTTTTTATGTAAAAGTATGTGATTTGATCTTTTAATCTATACTAATATTATAAAGAGGAAAGATTTGTTTGTTTGTTTGTTTGTTTGTAATGAATAGGCTCCGAAACTACTGGACCGATTTCAAAAATTCTTTCACCTTTGGAAAGCTACATTATCCCCGAGTAACATACGCTATATTAAATTGGACCCGATAGGTGGCGCTGCGATCGAGTTTTAGGAATTTTAACTTTTTCACCCGTGCGAAGCTATCCCTTTCTGTGTGTCTTAAGGTGGATTCGAGAATGGTTTAGATTTACAATTGGACCCGATAGGTGGCGCTGCGATCGTGTTACGGGCAATTTAACTTTTTCACCCGAGCAAAGCTGGGCGGGACAGCTAGTATATAATAAATAATATATCCTCAAGCCTTCGCACACGGGTCCCCGAAGGGGTAGGTAAAGGTGTATAGGTACTATAATATACTTTTTGAATAATGAAAAAAGAAAGAATAACATTATTGATACACTAGCTGTCACGCCCAGCTTCGCCCGGGTGAAAAAGTAAAATTTCCTGAAACACGATCGCAGCGCCGCCTATCGGGTCCAATTGTGATGTAAGCTATCCTTTCTTTTAAGTTGGATTAAACTGCATACGGTGTGCAAATTTGATTGAAATCGGTTAAGTAGTTCAGGAGCCCATCGTGGACTTGATTGCCATAAATTTTTTTTATAGTGAGTCAATCTTAAAAGATAGACATGCTGTCGCGGACTTTTTTTTAGAACTTTTAAAGAGGAACAATTCCCTCATACATTATATTTTCGTAACTTAAACCGTTTACGCAGCGTACTCAACGGAAGCTCTCAAAAAGGAATATTTTTTCCCGTTCTGGCAACATTATTCATTTATGCTTCGCTCCTATTGGTCGTAGCGTGATGTTATATAGCCTAAAGCCTTCCTAGAGAAATGGACTATCCAACATAAAAATATTTTTTCAATTCCAACCAGTAGTTCCTGAGATTAGCGCGTTCAAACAAACAAACAAACAAACAAACTCTTCAGCTTTATAATATTAGTATAGATCTTTGATACAACTTTATTGATACAGTGGTTTGGTACGAACATTGATTTGAATAATACCTTCAAATACAATGCTTAAAAAACCTACATATATATGTTTGTTTTTAAATGTCGATCTTCATAGATGGAATGTATGCGAGATAGCATTAGAAGATGAAAATATACAACATCCTCGTTTGCAACGAATTGAAACACTACCATTGGCTACCATCGAAGAGGTACTCGAAGTAGAAAATGAAGGGAGGAGGATTGAGGAAATCATCGCGGTAATATATTTTCCATGTTATGTACTATTCTAGGTACCAAGTTGTTTAGATGATGTAGAAATACGATGTGAAAGGATTCGATTTCCATCTGAAAGAAGATGTAGTGAAAAAAATTGAGAAAGGTATGCTGAGATGGTTTGGCCATGTCGAGAGAATGAATGAAGAACGGTTGACGAAAAAAGTGTATAAGGCGAGTGTGAATGAAAGTGTTGGAAGGGTTAGACCTAGGCGGACGTTTCGAGACCAAATTAGGGACGTCTTGAAAAAAGGCCAGGTCAAGAGTACCCTAAACCGAAGAGCATGTATGAAGAGAATAATGAAAATGGACGAAGCGAAAGAAGTATGGTAGGATCGTAGCAAGTGGAAAGAAGTGGTCTCTGCCTACTCCTACGGGAAAGAAGTGTGATTGTTGTTGTTTAGGGTTTATGTGCTTTTAAAACAAGTGCTAACAATGTCATTATGAAGAGAATAATGAAAATTCTTATCATCTTAAAATGTGTTTATTTACATATCTCCTCCCAAGTAATGTACCTAACACTGTAGCGACACATTACAACAACACCTAATATTACAAGTATTATTCAACAGAACAGCGGCAATGTTGTTTCTAACATCCAAGATATTACACTGAAGGAGGCCACCATACCCGACATTCAAGTGCCGCCAAATGTAAGTACCTAGTGATATCAACTAATAAACGCCAATATCTATAGACAGTGCCATCCACGAAGTCGCGCTCCACTATTCTTCCTCATAGTATATAGTATTATCGATACACACTGATTTCCTATGAGTGTCCACGGCGCACATTACAATTAATAGACTCCCACGACTAGAAGTTGGTGGGGCGCGTCTTCGTTGATGGTACTATCTATAGAATCCCACACAATTATGTACGGAATACACGGAAGCCTATGTGCTAACCCAGGTTATAACCGACCGTGCTCCTCTTCCGTGATCTTAGGATTCCTTATCGAATAGCACAAGAACTTTAACGCTGGCATTATAAACTGTACTTAATTATCACTGTCCTAAGGATGGCTTTGGCGAAGAGCACCCGGAGCAGCTGTACCAGTCTATAGTCACAGACCGTACCTTGGAGGTGATGCTACATGCCGAAGGCTCAATACACTCCAGTGCGCTCGGCCCAGTGCTAGACACAACGGAGAGCAGCCGCAAGTCAAGACTTCTAAACGAAGCACAAATGGAAATGATCACCGAACATGATCTTACTATGTTCAGGAAATGTAAGAAATACATAATATATATCATCATCACACCGAGTCCATCATGGGGTAGGCAATGAGAGTGGAGCGCCTTCTCCCGCCCTCTTGCGATATCTATATTCATCAGTCTTTATCTTGACCTCTGGTTGGGCAGGTGTAAAGATATACATTAATTAATTAACATTCCGTCCTAAAGATTTTCATAAAGTTATAAGTAATAAAATATTTTTTTCTAGCTACTATGGGTGCGGAGCTTATGCCGGCCGCTGATTTTGAGAAAGGTGTGTATTGCCTCTATATAATATAGCATATTCCTCAATACGTTCAATATAATTTACAGCGGGTGCTGGTTTCACTGGTACAAATTATGTTTTTGCTCCATTTGAAAAATTTGAAATGTTCTAACACTACTAAATCTAGGGAATCGAATCTTTGAATCTCATTGTTTAATTTTGTTACAAATTTGGTGATTGTTGAGTTGGAGTTACTAAAAATATTATATCTACCAACCCTTTTACTACACAATTTCACCCGTAACACCATATTTTCCCTGTACACAGACATCCCTGAAATCCCGCAACCCGACCTGCCTGCTCCTGAAATGTTAGTGTACCTAATACCTAAATGCACGGTAACATGAATCCTTATGTAAAATTTCCTTGCCTCTAATCCTTGAAAATAAGAGCCCATTGAACCTTCTATTAACCGGCTTTTAAAAACGAATTGCAGGAAAGTAGGTTTTTTAAATATACGTACCTACATTTAAATAGCTGTCCGACCCAGCTTCGTTTGGGTGAAAAATAAAAATGGAACATCGTATCGTAAATAAACACGTGAGCATAATATCCTTTACTGCCCGTGCGAGCCCGGGGCGGGTCGCGAGTGTATAATGATTGCGTTAGTATTGTATAATGTTAAGAAGAGGGGCGTCCATTAATTACGTGAGTTTTTTTTGAGAATTTTTCGACCCCCTCCCCTCTTGGTGAGATTTCGTAACATTTTCCTCAACTAACTAATCTCACGCTCTTGATCCCCTCCCTCCCCTAGAACACCTCACGTAATTAATGGACGCCCCCAAGTGTGTTCCTATTTTACGCAAAACCAACTGAGCGAAGTCTTCAACTACCGATGAAATCGAATTTCGCCCGAATGAAACTAGGACCAACTAGTGTATCAACAAAAACAAAACTGGAAAGGTAAGCACGCAAATAAGCAAAAAGCCAACGGCACGCGGTGTTCCCAGGCGGTCACCCATCCAAGTACTGACCGCGCCCGACGTTGCTTAAACTTCGGTGATCGGACGAGAACCGATGGATGGATGGATGACGGAGGCGCCACACCGCCAACTATCCTGCGGTGTGAGAACTCTATGCCGGAGATAAGCATAACCCAACGGGAGGTCCGGCGGGAGATGCTGTCTCTGGACGTCCATAAGTCGAGCGGGCCAGACGGTATTCCGGCAGTGGTGATTAAGCAGTGTGCTCCTGAACTGTGTCCTGTTTTGACGCGCCTATTCGCGCTTTCCTACTCCACCCAAAAAGTCCCAACTTCGTGGAAGACCGCCCACGTGCACCCAGTGCCCAAAAAGGGCGATAGATCAGACCCATCGAATTACAGGCCGATCGCCATCACCACCCTCCTCTCCAAAATTATGGAGCGAGTGATTAACACGCAACTCCTGCGATATCTAGAGGGTCACGGTTTGTTGAGTGACCAACAGTATGGCTTCCGCCACAGTCGCTCAACGGGTGACCTTCTAGTATATCTCACGCACCGTTGGTCACTCGCCATTGAGAGTCAAGGTGAGGCATTAGCTGTTAGCTTGGATGTGGCGAAAGCGTTCGATCGGGTCTGGCATCGCGGTCTTCTATCGAAGCTTCCATCCTACGGACTGCCAGAGGGATTATGCAAATGGGTCGCCAGCTTTCTGTCCAGCAGATGCATAAGAGCCGTCGTTGACGGTAGCTGCTCCGAAAGCATGGAAATTAATGCTGGCGTCCCGCAAGGCTCTGTGTTGTCCCCGACTCTGTTTCTTCTGCATATTAATGACATGCTTTCTATTGAAGGCATTCATTGCTATGCAGACGACAGCACTGGGGACACTTACTACACGGGCCGTGCTAATCTCCCTCGTTCCACTGTGGAGGAAAGTCGCGAACGACTTGTGTCTGAAATCGAGAGTACACTTCGCAGTGTCTCCGATTGGGGTCGACTAAACCTAGTCCACTTCAACCCCACTAAGACACAAGTTTGCGCGTTCACCGCAAAAAAAACTCCATTCGCTGTGGCTCCACAATTCCAGAACACTCCCCTGAACATCTCGGAGAGCATTAGGATCCTTGGGGTCGATATTTCTAGCGACGTTCAATTCCGTGGTCATTTAGAGGACAAGGCTAAGCTGGCGTCGAGGAAGCTCGGTGTGCTCAACAGAGCTAAGCAGTACTTCACACCGCAACAAAGGCTGCAACTTTATAAGTCGCAAGTTCGGCCACATATGGAGTACTGCTGCCACCTGTGGGCTGGAGCCCCTGGATACCAGCTTGGGCCTTTTGACGCGGTTCAGAAACGCGCCGCTAGAATTGTCGACGATCCCATGCTCACAAGCGGCTTGGAATCACTAAGTCTGAGGAGAGACTTTGCCTCCCTGTGTGTGTTCTACCGCTTGTATAACGGGGAGTGTTCTGCAGAATTGTTCGATATGATGCCCACTTCCACCTTCTACCACCGCACCTCTCGCCATCGACGGGGAATTCATCCCCATACCTTGGAACCACAAAGGTCTCGCACTGTGCGCTTCCAAAGAAGTTTTCTTCCGCGAACGCTCAGGCTGTGGAATGAGCTCCCCGTTGAGGTTTTCCCTGGAGAGTACAGCATGGAGTTCTTCAAGAAGGGTGTGAAACGATTCCTGCAGGGTCGGCAACGCGCGAGTGATACCCCTGGTGTTGCAAGCGTCCATAGGCGGCGGTAACCGCTTACCATCAGGCGGACCGCATGCTTGTTTGCCACCCAAGTGGTATAAAAAAAAAAAAAAAAAAAAAAACCGGTGTTTTCAACGTGGTATGGACGTTGGCGATAGCCAGTCTCGATTTTATTGTCGGTATCGATTTAATGACGTAATTTCTGTGTGTAAAACATTTTGCATGAAGAGTTGTGAAACCGTATACTATTATTTTTAGTAGATGGCTCCATAAGTGATTAAATATTCCGCAATAAGTAATGAGAGCATCCAAAACTAAAATTGTTATAAATTTACGAACTTTGTTCTATAGTTTTACAAGCTTCCATAGCGCGTTGTAATCACTGGCTTTGTACCGATCCGTTATTTGGTTAGTCATCCCGCTTTAAACATACAACATAGGTACATCTTCAATGGGAAAAATCTTTGTTCGTTTTCAAGTTATTATCTCTTATATTAGATTATATCGATAATCTTAAAGTAAATCATATTCTTGGACTCCAACTATCCTGCTCATATTTTAATGCGTTAGTTTTTGAGGATGTTCCTTCCTCTTTCACGCAAGAACTACACAACTGAATTGTATGAAATTTGGCACTTAGATAGATTATTTGCTGGATGAACATATAGGATTTATTTATACCAGGAAAAACTCTCCCGAGGAAATTGACGTTTTATGCGGGTAAACTGTGGAACACAGCTTGTTACCAATACTCTACTAGCATACTACTATTATAACGTCATGTAATCGATATAGATCACAAAATCGAGACTGTCTATCGCCAACGTCCATACCACGTTGAAAACACCGGTTCTCGTCCGATCACCGAAGTTAAGCAACGTCGGGCGCGGTCAGTACTTGGATGGGTGACCGCCTGGGAACACCGCGTGCCGTTGGCTTTTTGTTGTTTACTCGGAAAAGATAGCTTTTGGCTGCGAAAATCTTCTACATAATTCGTGATGACTAATAAGCAATTTATCATTTTAATAAACAATGTCATGAACACAATCAATTTATTTGCCAAGAAAGCGTAGTTGCTACCTTGGATTTATTTTATTAAACTACAATCGATACTCAAGCAGTCGCATTATCTTGAATTTGTTATATGCAAAATGTTTTCAACCCGGATGTGTAGAGTCAAGATCTATCTATACTAATATTATAAAGAGGAAAGATTTGTTTGTTTGTTTGTAATGAATAGGCTCCGAAACTACTGGACTGATTTCAAAAATTCTTTCACCTTTGGAAAGCTCCATTATCCCCGAGTAACATAGGCTATATTAAATTGGACCCGATAGGTGGCGCTGCGATCGAGTTTCAAGAATTTTACCTTTTTACCCGGGCGAAGCTTTCTGTGTGTTTCTGTGTGTCTTAAGCTAGATTCGAGAATGGTTTAGATTTACAATTGGACCCAATAGGTGGCGCTGCGATCGTGTTACGGGCAATTTAACTTTTTCACCCGAGCGAAGCTGGGCGGGACAGCTAGTTGTATAATATGGCTGATATTTGTAATTTTACGATAATAATTATGAATGTATGACGTCAGAAAATCGATAAGAATCACAAAATTGAGCAGATTATTCGCCAACGTCCATACCACGTTGAAAACACCGGTTCTCGTCCGATCACCGAAGTTAAGCAACGTCGGGCGCGGTCAGTACTTGGATGGGTGACCGCCTGGGAACACCGCGTGCCGTTGGCTTTTTGCTTATTTGCATTCTTACCCTTGTTTTTATTATTACAATTGCTGTCCCGCGATTTCATCCCGGAGAAATTTTGATTCCTTCGTTAGAATTTTTAGCTTAAAACATACAGTATGTCGTGTTAATCCACCTAATAAACTATATCTGTCCCTCATTCCCTTCAGTAGTTTTGCGTAAAAGAGAAACAAACAGCCAAACATACTAACGCATTCATAATATGTATATAATAAATTATGATGTATATTTAGTAGAAGTCAAAGAATGTTTTCTTTCAGCTTTTCCCATTGAAAATGTAAAACTTTGTCATATACATACGTAGTTGGATGACTAACCGAATCACAGATCGGTACAAAGATATTTATTTATTTTTTATTTATTTTATTTATTTATTTATTTATCAACTTACAACTATTTTACAGGTAATAACCTAATGCAATAGCGTAGCAACATTCTAAATGTATTATAAGCATTCAGATTTTATAACTTAATATGTACAGCGTTATTTTTGTGAATTCACTCAGTGTACAAACAAAAAGGTCCGTTTCCTCTGCAACGCGGTTGAGAGTGCGAAGCGCGCGCGTCAGTGGCGCTTCGTTCAACAAACGAGTGCGACCGCGAGGAACCGCTAACAGCGGAGGCCGGCGGCGCCGCCACACGTATCTGTCCGGCACACACAGATATACTAGACCTAGGAGGTCGGCATTAAATATCTTACTTCTTATAATTTTAAAAAGATACAAGACGAGTGCATATGCCCTCCTAACTGCCAACTCATTGTATCCTACCATACCTAAAACAAACAGTGTTGGATACATAAGTGGGTAAAATGGACTTCTTAAACCTTCCCGTATATTCATATTAATTATTTTTGTTTTTGATGCTCCTATTATTTCTTGCTGAATGTTTAATAACTTGTAGCGCCGTCTACCAAGAAGATTAGTATATAGTTCCACAACGCACGAGTTTCATATACCCCGCAGGCCGACAGATAGCACTGTGCCACTGTTTTCAATGCAATGCTATGCTTGGAGTTCTATGAGAAGACTGCATGAAAGAGATGTTTTTTTTTTAATTTCTTACACAATTAAGAAATAAGTGACATCACTTGTGGCTGTTATGCCGTTCTAATATAGCTAGTAAATAAATAAATACAACAGTTTTTTTTGCCAGTTTCTTAACGCTCCCGAGAGCTCAGATCTGATGGACGTTAGCGAAGACGAAATTCCATTTGACTCGAGTGCTCACTTGGCGCACAAAAATATTACTATAGGTACTATATTCTATTAGTTAAATTTTATGTTATATTTAATTTAAAAATAAATTTAATAATGGCGGGAATCCAGTTATCTAAAATTTTCGAATGAACGAATATTCGCAATTTTGAAAAATATACATTTGGATAAAAAAAGTAACTTTAAATTTTAGTGTTTAGAAACGGAACTTAACTACGGTTGACCTTGCATTTTGGCAAGGCTGGACAGAAGGGCAAATAAGCAAAAAGCCAACGGCACGCGGTGTTCCCAGGCGGTCACCCATCCAAGTACTAAACGCGCCCGACGTTGCTTAACTTCGGTGATCGGACGAGAACCGGTGTTTTCAACGTGGTATGGACGTTGGCGAATAGTCTGCTCAATTTTGTGATTCTTATCGATTTTATGACGTCATACATTCATAATTATTATCGTAAAATTACAAATATCAGCCATATTAGACAATAGATCTTGACTCTACACATCCGGGTTGAAAACATTTTGCATATAACAAATTCAAGATAATGCGACTGCTTGAGTATCGATTGTAGTTTAATAAAATAAATCCAAGGTAGTAACTACGCTTTCTTGGCAAATAAATTGATTGTGTTCATGACATTGTTTATTAAAATGATAAATTGCTTATTAGTCATCACGAATTATGTAGAAGATTTTCGCAGCCAAAAGCTATCTTTTCCGAGTAAACAACAAAAAGCCAACGGCACGCGGTGTTCCCAGGCGGTCACCCATCCAAGTACTGACCGCGCCCGACGTTGCTTAATTTCGGTGATCGGACGAGAACCGGTGTTTTCAACGTGGTATGGACGTTGGCGAATAATTTGCTCAATTTTGTGATTCTTATCGATTACATGACGTTATAATAGTAGTATGCTTATTTGCCCTTCTGTCCAGCCTTGCCAAAATGCAAGGTCAACCGTAGTTAAGTTCCGTTTCTAAACACTAAAATTTAAAGTTACTTTTTTTATCCAAATGTATATTTTTCAAAATTGCGAATATTCGTTCATTCGAAAATTTTAGATAACTGGATTCCCGCCATTATTAAATTTATTTTTAAATTAAATATAACATAAAATTTAACTAATAGAATATAGTACCTATAGTAATATTTTTGTGCGCCAAGTGAGCACTCGAGTCAAATGGAATTTCGTCTTCGCTAACGTCCATCAGATCTGAGCTCTCGGGAGCGTTAAGAAACTGGCAAAAAAAACTGTTGTATTTATTTATTTACTAGCTATATTAGAACGGCATAACAGCCACAAGTGATGTCACTTATTTCTTAATTGTGTAAGAAATTAAAAAAAAAACATCTCTTTCATGCAGTCTTCTCATAGAACTCCAAGCATAGCATTGCATTGAAAACAGTGGCACAGTGCTATCTGTCGGCCTGCGGGGTATATGAAACTCGTGCGTTGTGGAACTATATACTAATCTTCTTGGTAGACGGCGCTACAAGTTATTAAACATTCAGCAAGAAATAATAGGAGCATCAAAAACAAAAATAATTAATATGAATATACGGGAAGGTTTAAGAAGTCCATTTTACCCACTTATGTATCCAACACTGTTTGTTTTAGGTATGGTAGGATACAATGAGTTGGCAGTTAGGAGGGCATATGCACTCGTCTTGTATCTTTTTAAAATTATAAGAAGTAAGATATTTAATGCCGACCTCCTAGGTCTAGTATATCTGTGTGTGCCGGACAGATACGTGTGGCGGCGCCGCCGGCCTCCGCTGTTAGCGGTTCCTCGCGGTCGCACTCGTTTGTTGAACGAAGCGCCACTGACGCGCGCGCTTCGCACTCTCAACCGCGTTGCAGAGGAAACGGACCTTTTTGTTTGTACACTGAGTGAATTCACAAAAATAACGCTGTACATATTAAGTTATAAAATCTGAATGCTTATAATACATTTAGAATGTTGCTACGCTATTGCATTAGGTTATTACCTGTAAAATAGTTGTAAGTTGATAAATAAATAAATAAATAAAATAAATAAAAAATAAATAAATATCTTTGTACCGATCTGTGATTCGGTTAGTCATCCAACTACGTATGTATATGACAAAGTTTTACATTTTCAATGGGAAAAGCTGAAAGAAAACATTCTTTGACTTCTACTAAATATACATCATAATTTATTATATACATATTATGAATGCGTTAGTATGTTTGGCTGTTTGTTTCTCTTTTACGCAAAACTACTGAAGGGAATGAGGGACAGATATAGTTTATTAGGTGGATTAACACGACATACTGTATGTTTTAAGCTAAAAATTCTAACGAAGGAATCAAAATTTCTCCGGGATGAAATCGCGGGACAGCAATTGTAATAATAAAAACAAGGGTAAGAATGCAAATAAGCAAAAAGCCAACGGCACGCGGTGTTCCCAGGCGGTCACCCATCCAAGTACTGACCGCGCCCGACGTTGCTTAACTTCGGTGATCGGACGAGAACCGGTGTTTTCAACGTGGTATGGACGTTGGCGAATAATCTGCTCAATTTTGTGATTCTTATCGATTTTCTGACGTCATACATTCATAATTATTATCGTAAAATTACAAATATCAGCCATATTATACAACTAGCTGTCCCGCCCAGCTTCGCTCGGGTGAAAAAGTTAAATTGCCCGTAACACGATCGCAGCGCCACCTATTGGGTCCAATTGTAAATCTAAACCATTCTCGAATCTAGCTTAAGACACACAGAAACACACAGAAAGCTTCGCCCGGGTAAAAAGGTAAAATTCTTGAAACTCGATCGCAGCGCCACCTATCGGGTCCAATTTAATATAGCCTATGTTACTCGGGGATAATGGAGCTTTCCAAAGGTGAAAGAATTTTTGAAATCAGTCCAGTAGTTTCGGAGCCTATTCATTACAAACAAACAAACAAATCTTTCCTCTTTATAATATTAGTATAGATAGATCTTGACTCTACACATCCGGGTTGAAAACATTTTGCATATAACAAATTCAAGATAATGCGACTGCTTGAGTATCGATTGTAGTTTAATAAAATAAATCCAAGGTAGCAACTACGCTTTCTTGGCAAATAAATTGATTGTGTTCATGACATTGTTTATTAAAATGATAAATTGCTTATTAGTCATCACGAATTATGTAGAAGATTTTCGCAGCCAAAAGCTATCTTTTCCGAGTAAACAACAAAAAGCCAACGGCACGCGGTGTTCCCAGGCGGTCACCCATCCAAGTACTGACCGCGCCCGACGTTGCTTAACTTCGGTGATCGGACGAGAACCGGTGTTTTCAACGTGGTATGGACGTTGGCGATAGACAGTCTCGATTTTGTGATCTATATCGATTACATGACGTTATAATAGTAGTATGCTAGTAGAGTATTGGTAACAAGCTGTGTTCCACAGTTTACCCGCATAAAACGTCAATTTCCTCGGGAGAGTTTTTCCTGGTATAAATAAATCCTATATGTTCATCCAGCAAATAATCTATCTAAGTGCCAAATTTCATACAATTCAGTTGTGTAGTTCTTGCGTGAAAGAGGAAGGAACATCCTCAAAAACTAACGCATTAAAATATGAGCAGGATAGTTGGAGTCCAAGAATATGATTTACTTTAAGATTATCGATATAATCTAATATAAGAGATAATAACTTGAAAACGAACAAAGATTTTTCCCATTGAAGATGTACCTATGTTGTATGTTTAAAGCGGGATGACTAACCAAATAACGGATCGGTACAAAGCCAGTGATTACAACGCGCTATGGAAGCTTGTAAAACTATAGAACAAAGTTCGTAAATTTATAACAATTTTAGTTTTGGATGCTCTCATTACTTATTGCGGAATATTTAATCACTTATGGAGCCATCTACTAAAAATAATAGTATACGGTTTCACAACTCTTCATGCAAAATGTTTTACACACAGAAATTACGTCATTAAATCGATACCGACAGTTAAATCGATATCGACAATAAAATCGAGACCGGCTATCGCCAACGTCCATACCACGTTGAAAACACCGGTTCTCGTCCGATCACCGAAGTTAAGCAACGTCGGGCGCGGTCAGTACTTGGATGGGTGACCGCCTGGGAACACCACGTGCCGTTGGCTTTTTGCTTATTTGCGTGCTTACCTTTCCAGCCTTGTTTTTGTTGATACACTCACTAGTTGGTCCTAGTTTCATTCGGGCGAAACTCGATTTCATCGGTAGGTGAAGACTTCGCTCAGTTGGTTTTGCTTAAAAGTGGAACTAACGTCCTTAAACACTAACGGAATCATTGTACCCTAGTACGGGCAGTAGATCCTACTATGCTCACATATTTTTCTTTCGTCGGTTGGCTCAGCTTATTCAACAAGTTTACATAAACCCTTAACAAATTATACACCTGAACCTATCTTAATAAACACTACCTAATAACAATAAGCCAACGGCACGCGATGTTCTCAGGCGGTGACCCATCCAATTACTGACCGCGCCTGACATCGCTTAACTTCGGTGATCGGACGAGAACCGGTGTTTTTAACGTGTTATGGTCGTTAGCATAAGAAAGAGTTAAATCTGTTAATCTTATTAAAAATTAAAAAAACAAATACCTTTATGAACGGGGATCTACTCTATCCACCTATTCTTATGTACTCCTAATAAAATGGCTCCTACCTTAGAACCACCAACCCAATATATCCGTTTATATAGGTACCTAAATGAAAAGTTGTATACATATATTTTTGAAGATTGTCTTGTTATCGATTTTTATCTAGTCTGTTGGAAGGTGGTCTTCCTTTTCCTTCTCCCGCACACTTTCTCATTGTATATCTGTTTCGTCAACCTTATTTCAAGTTCCAAACCAAGCTTACGAAGTACTTACTCCTGTGTTTGACAGCTCGGTGTCAATGGCACAAGCAGTGGAACCCGTCGCTGGAACATCTAAAGAATATATGACTGATATTCTTAGACAGCCTGAACCTGTCGACATTGAGTTGGAAGTAAGTTTTATAGTGCTCGCACATACATTAAGCTTTTCATTTACCTCCCTACCTTAGGTGCACCTATGTATGTGAATCAACGTGCTATTTTCTAAAGAAGAAATTAATGATGCCGTCTATAAGTTGGGCTTATTGATATTGTGTGGTGTAGTGATATATTAGGCATTTATTTATTTAGTTCAAAAATACTTGTTGCACCTAATAGGCTCTAATTTGCATTTGAAAATGCAAGTCGTTTTTTTCGGTTCCGTGCATTAAGTAGCCCATGCCATAAACGGTAAGAAGCGCGCCATTGGTTAAAGGGCCATTCTTGACCTAGTGCATTCCTTTTTCAAATAATAGGAATGTACGTATCTGAGGGTATGAATAAAACAAAGCGCGACAGCACCATCAATTTTTCGCTCGAAGCTAAATTTCGACTTGTTTGTATAATCAATTAAAATTATACATATTCATAACGTGTCCGGTTTTCTCGTGGTTCGCCATTGGAATCCTAGTTTTGCATGTTCCAGTGATAAGTGCTCTTCATCACGTCCTTAGTATAAAGATTCCTGCCGGGGTGAGAATTAGAACTTGTAGAATAGCTTTTCGCCGAAGATATATTACCGTGACAGGAAGATAGGCTAGGCACGACTTGAATTACTTCTTCTTCATATGTACTTTCTAGCTATTTATTACTTATTGAGTTGTCATCGGATTCTTTTTAGGATTCACGAAGACCGGATCAAACTGAGTCAGTTCCAAGTGTAACGTAGAATAATATCATAATCAATTAATTCATGAAAATAGTCCCCACTTTTCTATCGATTTTTTCTAGACCATTAAGATGGCAAACAAGCTCATGGCCCGCTTGGTGGTAAGTTATTACCATTACCTATGAACGCTTGCTACACCAGGGGTACTGCTCAAGCTCTGCCGACCTTGTTGGTATTGACCTACTTAACTATATTAGTGTACCTATCCTTTGAAACAGGAATTGGAAGACGCCGAGCCTCAATTGAAGAGACGTCGAATTCGAACGCGACTTATTATCGACAAGAAAACAAAACTCAGTTCGGATTTCCTGCGCTCCAGGATCGATAATAACAACGTTGAATTGCGATGCGAGGTACGTACCTATTTATTAAATAAGACTGAGAAATGTTTGAGAAATAAACGAAGAAACTCGTCCACAGTATGTGTAAAGCTCTTGACTGACAAAGGAAGTATTTTTATTAGGTTAAATAACGACAGTTTTAACCTCTATGTTCGGTAACTTTATTTATTGTTGAAGAAAGGCTGTTTGCATTTCATTATTATAGCGATCACGTTACGTTTGCCACTCCCCGAAGGTAGGCAGTGTATTAGTCAACGAGACAGGTGGCAAGTCCAACGCCGTTTTACAAGCACAAATACGTCATTGAATTTTTCTCTAACGTATGTAGGTAACCTCTCGATGTTTTCCTTCATCGTAAAGCTCGCGGCGTGATTAATCCCTGAACTCAACAACACATTGGTACAGTCCGGACACGAACTTGCAATCTTTGTGATGCAGGCGAGGCCTCGAGACGTGGCGAATAGTTGAACTTAGTACTCTAACCATTCGGCCACCGTCTTTCCTTTTGTGTTCCCATTACACTGTTCACCTAGAATACGTGTGATCCAATTGCAGGTCAGTGCAGACGATGTAATAGACATAAGGATTCCACCTTCCGAGTATCTACACCGGCCTTGCCACGGAGGCGCGATAATCTGCAATATCGCTACGGAAATATCGCGCCTTTTCATGCGTAATCTTGGAATTGCCCCACAAAAACCTTTAGCTGAGCGAGAACTGACGGTAAACTTGTTTTTTTTTTATGTAATCAAGTTATGTATTGTTTAAGTAATAAGTTAACGTTTATGTTTTGCATGCTCACTTTTGCTAGGAGCTGTCAGTTTAATGTTGATGCTTTATAGGAATTTATATTGGAACGTCCGCGACAAAGTGTAACAAGATCTGTCCTCGAAAACATTAACGAAGTAGAAGAAGCACCTATACAAGTACCTCAAGGCCTAGAAGTACAAATGGAACAGACTGAGCAGATTAACATATCTAAGGATGTGGTGGACCAACGTACTAGTGTCGTAGAGAGAGATGAGGATATATCTGATTTCCCCACACAGAAAGTGATAACTCTGTCTCAGGCTAAAAGGCAGACTGATGAAGTTCACGCTGCTGGAAGCGTAAGTTTTTTTCATCCTTAAGGACCATACAGGCTCAGACTTAGTCCCTACTTAATATCGTCAAAAGTATTTTTAATCACTAAGGAAGAAAACAATATTCAGCTTGCCTGGCAGTAAGAGATTACCTCCACCTATGCGCGCTTACCACATACCGGGGTACAACTCGTGCAGTATACTGACCCAGTGTTTACACAGGAATCTTTTGTTTGAGCATTTTTTGTTTATTAAAACTACCTTCATAAGTTTTATTAATGAAAATTACGGAGGTATTACAAACATAACATGTACCTGGGACTCTAAATAAAAGGAAATTACGTATCCCTTACAGCCCAAGAGACCTCGCCTGGCGGGATACCAGTCCTTTCGGAGAAGCCAACCCATACAAGCGGAAGTGCAAGATGAGATTCTCGTGCCAACAGCTGGTTCGTTTACTATTCATAAGTAGTCCTACTCTCATATTCTTAATATGAAAGTTTGTGAGGATGTTTGTTATTCAATCACGTCAGATCGGCTGAACGGAGTTGGATAAAATTTGGCACTTGGATAGATTATTAGCTGGATTAGCACATGGGATATACAAATGATATCTAATTTTATTTTGAATAAACAGACTAAGATTTTATTGTACTATACATTTTGCATTAAAGTCCACTAGATGTGGAGCTTAATGCGTTTGATTAAATAATGTAGTAATGACAATAATATGCTTGTTAATAGAACCATATTGGAATCAAATTACTGTCATATAATATATGGGATTTCATTTAAAACCCTTTACAGTTGTATCCAAGTGTAAATTTGCCCTCGTTAAATTAGAACTAGGCTCTTGTATTTCGGTCTGATTTAAAACATTGAATATTTGTAGAAGCCGATAAGGAAAACATCCCTTACGACGACAACATACAAACCCAAACCAAAAGCACGCAGAGGAGTGTAACAGCTTTGTTGCAAGAGGCGGGACTAGCTGATATCCAAACTCACCAGGAGGTGGAACAACACAGCGCCAGTGTATTTCAGAGAACTGTTCGCAGACCTCCCAGCGAAGGATCGGAAACGCCTTTAGGAAGTTTGGATAGGACCAAGGTATCGCTTGGGGAGTCCGACCAAACTACAGACTCTAGAAGATTTATACGGTAAATTATTTTTTTTGACGATTTTTGAATCCGAAAATACTGCAACAACACACGGCAGATGTTAATCGGTTACCAACCGGTACCCACTGCCACGTTGTCGTTAACATCTAATGCTAAATTGCGGTTAAATTGTATTGCCAAAAAAGCAAGCCAGGGTCATCAATAATTATGTGAAGTAATCTCTTCTATAAGAAATATTCTTTTCCGAATATCAATGGAGATAAATAAATACATTCCACCGTGACAATTATTACTGAATTGAATAACTGCCGTAATTTTTAAATGCCGATTAAGTTGCACGCGTTGAATCTGACTACGTTTTTTCTTTATATCACTTGTTTCTGAAAAACCCCATGAAAACCTCTTTCGGAGTGAATATTACCCCCTTTAACAATGTTTTTATTTTTGGAACTTATTTGTTTTGTTTGCATCGTCTCGAGGACGTATTATACACAATAACTAACAACTTGTGTAACAGGCGTGAGGATATATAATTATTATTATTATAACTAACAACTTCTAGAAGACAACTTCTATTTTATGAAATACCCTGTGTATATAATATTTATTTAATTCGTAACATATTTTTTCTAGTGAACATTGGGGTACTGAGGGCACTATGGTGAAGATACTACGTTGTATTAAGGAAGGTGTGAAGCCTTTGACTGTGAGGAACCTCATAGCAAAAGGGCCCGTCATGTCCGGGTACCAAAGGTTGATTGCTGCTCAGTGCTTCACTTCAATACTAAGTAAGTTTAGCTTTGTATTTTGACATGTTTTTATTGAACTAACCTCTAAATTTTACCGATTTATATCCATTTTTACACGTGAGAGCCCTCGTTTTTACCCTCGTATTTTTTCTTTTAACAACTATCTCTTAATAATATTACCTAGTAATATAGATTGTTCAAAGGTATTTATTGCTAATGTTTTTTTTACATACAATTACCTATATTAGGGCACAGCAACCCATAATAATAAGACCGATATATTGTCGAAGGAATTGCGCGAAGCTAGTTTGGGTAATGTGATCTCGGCGTGAAGATTTTATTACCTGTTCCTTTTATTTCCTTTTACCACGGAGACTACCATATATGGCACTTTTTATTTCAGAGCTAAAGCACCATGGATTTATAAGAGTGCTTAAAGAACCAGATACATTAGAAATTAGAGACATAGCACTCGGACCTAAGCTTGACTAGAACTTATTAGTTTCATTATTTATTAAGAATGTTCTTGTAAGATACATTATGACCAATGAATACTAGATTGCGGACGTACCACGGGTAGTGCAAAGGGTTTGACTTAATAACTGATTATTTAGGATAATTTTTGGTTCTCCCAATCCCCACTAATTGACGTGGTTATAAGTATTGATGATTTAAATGATGATTATATTCAACATCCAAACAATCGTTTCAGCTCTTAATACGTGATCCCATGTTTTGTTTAGAATTTAATTTGCAGAATTGTATGACATTATATAAAATTACTAATGGTGGTAACCTATCATATTATAATGTGAAAGTAGGCAAGTTTTTGGTCCCAAGGCTGCCGTTATTATTATTAACTGAAGATTTACTATTTCAAAGATTCATTTCATCGAAGCAAATTAATTTTATAATTATTTATTTTGTTACTTCATTACACACATAGTACAGTGATTAGTCACACCACGAGCTTTACGGTGAAGGAAAACATCGAGAGGAAACCTGCATACGTCTGAGAAGAAATTCAAAGGCGTATGTATAGTCGTGCTGGAGTAACGGCGATGGACTCGCCATCTGTCACGTTGGCACCTAATATACCTCTGGCGGAAAGTGGGTGTGTGGGTATTACCTATACACCTCTGCCTACCCCTTCGGGGACCCTTGTGGGAAGGCGTGAGGATATATTACTTCATTATTTTATATTGATAACTAGATTACTTAGTGTAACTAATATGTAATGAGAATAGCTTTTAGACTTTTTCGGTGTTATGAATTTCTATACTTATTGCATACAAAGTAAAAAAAAAACAGATGACCAAAATACTGTTTTTTTATTGTTGTTTGTGGATTGATAAACACACGTCCTTTTATAATCTCACATCGTTGCATAAGTCTAGACTAGTGTCCCACATTAAGCATATGCTTTTTACCGTTATCTTACTTTTTACACGCTTTATATTAGCTTCACCTGTATGTATGTATGTAACCGACTTCCTTGAGCTCGATTTTGACCCACTTTAAACGGCCAGATTTCGTTCAAACTTTGTAGACTTATCGAGGACCGATGACAATACACTAATAACTAAAAAGTAGAAAATAAATAATAGTTTAAAAAAAAACTAAAAAAACACGCTTTTTATAGAAAACCGAACTAAAAAATAGAAAATAAATTTCGATAATATCTTAAAAAGCGTGGGGTGCTTTTTAAGATATTACCGAAATGATAATCACTCTACTAATATCTGTCAATAAAATATTTATAACTATTGACACCATGCACCCCACGCTTTTTAAGATATTATCGAAATTTATTTTCTATTTTTTAGTTCGGTTTTCTATAAAAAGCGTGTTTTTTAGTTTTTTTTAACTATTATTTTATAGTACTTTAGAGATTAAGAGAACTTGAGTATAAAATAAATATTGATTGAATTTTGTTCCAGTATTTTTTTACATTTCAGATCCTCACTGCTGTTATAATAGACGATGCGTAAATAAAACTAGGCATTTATATTGATATGAACAGTTTATTTGAATAATTTGTATATTATATAATGATATGATTTCTGTACAATTTTACATAGTCATCAACTAGATTCAAGTCAACTAGATATTTTTACGAGTATCTTAATTTTAGATAGGTAGTGGCTTAATAATTTACAAAAACGAATAGCGTGAATGAATGCTGTACATTAAACGGTTGACTTAACATAATTACTCTACATAAAATACAGTCGTAATTAATACACTATGGATTTGGAACATGATAGGTAATATAGTAGTTACACAAGAACCTTAGCAGGCAATACATTTTTATATTACATAAAATTAACTTACATGGAAAGGAATATAGGAGTTTAAATGGAGTTTTCCTATATTGGTGTAGGCATATCACTATTTTATTTATACAAAATCAGTCTCCTACTATTTGTTACCGAGCTCTGCCATGTAAATGTGTTACACTAATAAAATTAACTAATTCAATACTCTTACTACTGAAAGGCAGTCGCGCGTTGCTGCTTTAGGACGTTCAGCACTGGACGTTTAGACAAAGTTCAACAACAATAGTTTTTAGTATGTACACTTCAATCCTCGTATAATACATAATATGCTGACTATTTTATAGCTAACACTTACCTTAGAGTACATTTAAATTCCCTTCAGAAACAACTTTTAGCACACTTCAGTGTTTCACAGCCTTGCTATAGTCGCTCCATGCTCTCACTCGGTTATCTTCAATACAGTCTGTTCTCACAGGCTTAGGAATGACAATATTCAGTTTAAATAGCTACCCTTATTACATTAAAATTAATTACATTTTCGGTTACTATCTAACGTTTTATCCTATGTATACAGTAGCCCGGGACACCAGTGGCGTCGCTCGAAGACAATAATTCAATACATGCAACCTTGATTTATTAGATATTACATTTAATTCAAGTAATTCATTATTAAATATGTATTAAACATAGAAATGCAATAGATCCCCTGGCGCGGAATATATTCAAGTTATAGCCGTTCAATGATAACTATTATAATGTGTATGATAGGACTCTGAGGCGTATTTTATAAGCCTCAAACAGAGTCCATAGTAAATTTAATTTGGCAGTAGATAACTGCAGTAGCACAAACCAGTCGTTGCACAGAAATACAAATGATAAGGCACCACGAACGCTATTAGAATCCTGTCAACATATAACTTCCCACCACCTGTCTTTATTAAGAAATATGTTCCATACTTTAACTAGGCATAGTGGACACAATATCAATGATAGCCTTATTATTTAAATTTCTATGCCAGACTACTAAATACAAGCTGAAGCGTCGAAAAGCACCAACATCGTATTGACCATAAAAATAATCTGTGTTAATTTTAAAACCCCATCCAGATTCCAGACTACACAACTGGCTGATTGTAATAAAAAAAAATTTTTGATCTATATACACAATCCAAAAAAAGACGCCACGGAAAGAATTCTTAATTTAAAATAAATACAGAATTATTATTATACACGCGGCATGGTGCTTTTCGACGTGTAGTGCGGGCGTGGCCAAGCAATGACCGTTCAGGCGAGCGAGTCGGCGTCGAATTGTGCGTCGTCGTCGTCGCGCGCGTAGTTCATGGTGTCGAAGTAGTGCTGCGGCCGGTCGGCCCACAGCGCCAGCTCCACGGCCAGCGAGGGCGACGCCAGCCGGCCCGCGCGCGCCACGTACTCCTCCAGCGCCCACGAGCCCGACCACGTCGCACGCTAAACCAAAACGCGCGTTAGCGTCCTAGCGCCACGACACCGCGCGGCCAACATACCGACATATAGGTAACCCAAGGTACTCCAAACATGTCATTTATACTATTCTGCACGCTCTCCCAGGGACAGGGAGAGGCGTAATAACAACCTACATTTATTTATTCTTGCAACTGATTTAGTAACTGTTGTACGGTTGCTAGAAAATTTATTTTGTACCTCTAGAGGTTATATGGTCGCAACTATTGAGGTGTCTCGTACGTTTCAAACTGAACGCATATTAGTGCGCCGTATTGTATTGGCGGGTTTATCCTGCATCTACTCAATGTAAGGGTTCTCCTCCGTCGCTCGCTGAAGGAAATTATTTATCATATTATACCCCAACAAGTTTTAACTTTTCTTCTGTATATACCCATAAGCTTGGAGGTAATGTCAACGTAATAATTCAATTTATTTGTTCTGACAACAATAATCGACAAGAGATTGCGCGCAAAAAAACCGCTATGTGCGCTGTGCTGGAATTAGTGCGTATTTGAATATTGCATAATTACGTGATATGTTTATCATCAATCAAATGAAATATCTAATATGAATCGTCAAACTTTATACAGCGGTGGCTTTACGCGTAGTATGTATATTTCTAGTTTCCGGTGCGTGCCTTGTGACATCGTCAAATTATGCTGCTTAATTTGTCATTATTTCGTTTGGTCATTATGCCACTATGTCAACAAAAATATCAAAACAGAATTCGCAAATAATAAATAAAAATGCAATGTTCTTGACTGTGTCGATAGTAGGTGGCGGAAAAATGGAACTCGTGAATTGTGTACTTGTATGCTGTACTTACCGTTAACTTGTGATATTTTTTTACTTCCCAAAAGAACTAAGGCACAATTGAGTATCAAAAACATGTTAAGTGGATGCAGTTGTTACAATCATGTTAATACAGATCAATAAGACAATAAAGTAAGTATCCCACGCCAGTTAAACTAAAGCTGCAGCACGTCAGAATACTGATAATTCAATGTATTTTTTCAGTAATCCGTCGCGCGGAAACTTTTACAAGAAATGTGTCAACTTATTGTTATTGATGTGATTTGTGTAGTTGGCATAAAAATCAACCGAGAAAAGCTGAATAATTTAAAAATAAACATGCGTTTTTTATAGAACTAAAAATAAGAGCAATAGATCATGTTTGAAATTATAAAATAAAATACAAAATCAAACGGCGAAACCTAGACTTGGATAATTAATTCACGGTAAGATTTTTAGGCCATTACAAAATTTACATTATATATTAGTACACATATTCGTTAGGGACCATGCTCTAAGCTACGGGGCGGGGGCGATCTACGGCGGAAAACAAAACTACGAGGCGGCGCCAAAAGAAATATAGCACGGAAACGAAAACTTACGATCGACATAATGGCATGTGATCTACGCGGCCGACGAGCCCGCCGGCGCCGACCGGCCCGCGAGCTTTGGGACCAAAACCAGAACATGAGAACGCGGCCCACGGGTGAGTCACCGGTGCACACACTCACTCTACGAATCTTTAAAGAACCAGTTGTTGAACCAGAAGGAGCGGCCGCGCACCTTGGCGTCCGGCGCGGGCGTGCGTCGCACGGGCACGCCCGACTTGGCCGGGGACGTCTCCGTGCGCCCGCCGCGGCTGCGGCCCGACGTCGACGAGCGCGTCGAGCGCTGCGATGGCGGCCGCGGCGGCGCCGGCGAGCGGGCCGACGGCGCGGGCGAGCGAGCCGACGGCGCGGGCGAGCGGGCCGACGGCGCGGGCGAGCGGGTCGGGGGCCGCGGCGCCGTGCCCTTGTGCGCCGTGTGCAGTGGGATGCGACTGGGCCGACTGCGGCGCGGTGTCTCCGATATGCGTTCTTCGTCCGCGTCGGATACGGGCGCCGACGGAATGTGGAGGGGCTCCATGTCGCGCATGGAGCCGCGTCGTTCGACGCTGTCGCGCGCATCCCCTCGCCGCTCTCGGCAGTCGTGTGCCTCCGCGCGCCTCTCCAGACTATCCTGCGCCTCGGCGCGCCGGCCCAGGCTGTCGAGCCCCTCGCGACTCCGCCCCAGACTGTCGCGCCCATCGGCCCGCGCGCCCTCTAGTTGCCGCACCAGCGCGCGCGCCCCCTCCAGCTCGATACTCTTCTCTTCCAACTGAAGGCAAAACCAAGTTATTCATTAATTTAAAATTATTGGTGACGTTATTTTAGTAAGAAGCCGCGGAGTCCGAGTGGTTCGAGTAGTTGCCTGCTACACAAAGGTTGCAAGTTTGAATCCCGATTGTACCAATGAGTTTTTCTGAATTTAAGTACAGTGATTAGTCACACTACTAGCCACCATCTCTCACAATATCACTTAAAATATCTCTGGCAGAAAGTGGGTGTGTGGGTACTACCTATACAAGTTATCATATTATAAAAAGTGGATGCTGTTAAAGAATCATATTGACATATATAATATAATAATATATCCTCACGCCTTCCCACAAGGGTCCCCGAAGGGGTAGGCAGAGGTGTATAGGTAATACCCACACACCCACTTTCCGCCAGAGGTATATTAGGTGCCAACGTGACAGATGGCGAGTCCATCGCCGTTACTCAAGCACGACTATACATACGCCTTTGAATTTCTTCTCAGTCGTATGCAGGTTTCCTCTCGATGTTTTCCTTCACCGTAAAGCTCGTGGTGTGACTAATCACTGTACTTAAGTTCAGAAAAACTCATTGGTACAGTCGGGATTCGAACTTGCGACCTTTGCGTCGCAGGCAACTGCTCGAACCACTCGAATATTGACATATGACACACATTAACCACATTCTATAATATACGTACCCTGAATTTAAGGTCCTCGTTAACGTCTTTGACTCGTCCCAGCCTCTCCAACGCTAGAGTGCGCTGCGCAGCCGCTCGTCTCAAACGGTCGCACAACACCTGGAAAAATAATAATATAATAATAACATAAAAGTATTCGAATCAGACGAGAGAGAGAGTATGAGGAGTGTTGAATGTGAATGGCACGGAGGAGGTCTCAGTCTAGAGAAGACTAGCTCTACTGCCTGCCCTGTGCTCTGGGGCAGAGAGCAGACTGCAGAGTCACAGAGAAACTCTGCTTCATATAATAGTATGAAAGCCAAACGTGCTATTAGGACCTAGAATAAAATCAAAGCAATTTTTTTATTTCCCTTACGCAATTGTAACAATAAAAAGATTAATCTTTGTGTTGTGCTAAGCTTACAAACGAGACTGACATTTAAATATATGTCGATTACCTACATAAGACTGGACAATAAACAAGTGGCACTAAGTACCTATATTTTTTCTAGTTCAATTGCGGTACATAGTTGAGTGACCGTCGCCACACTCCATTAGCTTGTGTTCCGCGTAATTTTGCCGAAATCACCACGATTACATCAGAGTGTTGGACAGTTCCTCGTTAGTGCAATGACAATTTTGTTACTGGCACTCGCATTGTCATTACCTCACTTGGTAATTAGCAACTCAATAGTGTAAGGAAGTAATATTTTGTGGTGAACTCTTTAATTGTTAAGCCTCAAATACTATTCGACCAAGATAAAAGATAAACACAAATTTTGAGGGGTGAACAACCTAGTCATATGGCGCCGCGACTCGAAAGTGCGTTCGTGCGACTCTTATTTCATGATGATAAATGTCCTCACAACCCGCAATCGGGGTCGCTTCAATGGGCGCAATAACTTCCGAAACCTCTACCTGATTTTGCACGGTGGAGCTGAGCAGCTGTCGCTGTAGTTCGACGGGATTGCTCTCGAGAAGAATCGCCGCGAACTTCGTGGAGTCCGGGGAGAGCACCCGGGGAAGGCGCGAGGGCGTATCGAGCGCGGCGTCGAGGCGGCCCAGGGGGATGGAGTGGGGCGTGGGCGGCGTGGCGGCTGCGGCCTCCAGCTGGGCGGCGCGCGCCAGCAGGGCATCCCTTTCGGCGCGCAGCCGAGGAGCCTCGCACGCGCCGCCGCACGCACCCTCCAGCGCGGCGGCGAACGACTGACCAGTCGCGGCCGGCTCATCCAGTTCGGCGCGCAGGAGCTCGGCTTCGTCTCGCAACCTCGCCCCTTTACGCTGGATGACGTCGAGCAACGCCCAGAGCTCGTCCTCGAGGGGGCGGCGCGGCGCCGAGGATGAGGCGGAGGGCGCGGAGTGTGCATCCTTGCCGCACGAAGTCTCGGTGCTAAATCCGGAGTCCTGCACGGAGGGCTGCGGCTTGGCGCGCGCGGAATCGGCGGCGGGCAGCTTACGGCGCACGCGCACGCCGGGCTCCCAGTCGCTACGCGCGCCGCCCGCGGGCGTCGACGGCGCCATCTTCGACCGCAGGTTCGGGAACGTCTCGATGACGAGGTCGCGAAATTCGAGAAGAGCTCCGACCTCATTCTGGAGTTCCTGAATTACAAACAATTAACTTAGTCGTTATGAATAGGATTCCGTATATGACACAGTCATCAAACTTTAAAATAGCCGGAGCATGTTCAAAGAGATGTTGAAGAGCATGTTCATGACAAGATTTGCAACATGTGCAAAAGATTGACATATGTATGTTCATGCCATTTTGTTAGGAGCGAGTGGGAAACGAATTGGCGATCTTTTATTGCAAGACTTATAGGGCTACCAACCAACAACACCCCAAGCGATCAATGTCTAAATGTTTGTGGGTGTCACATGAGTTACGTATGAAATATGGATACTCCATTTGCATAACATGATAGGTATTATTTAAAAATTAATTTGTTTATAAAAAACGCCGAGTAAATTTTGTTATTAATTGGGTAAATGTAATAAATAACAGTTAATATGAAGAATAGTGTATTTACCTGTAGGGCGACGAGGGACTTAGCCTGCTCCGAAATGAGGTAATGGAACTGCCCGGGCGAGCGCAGCGGCAAGCACTCCATGCCCGACCCACCCGAGCCTCCGCTGGCACTGTCTGCACCGCCCGTCTGGAATTAAAGTTATGCATTTTATTACATATCCAATATAAACATTCTTGTAATTAAGTGTCGGGCTATAAATTGGATACCTGTTTAGTCTCTATGCGCTCAAAATACTACAAGTGTCGAATATACATCCTAGTACATACATTCAGACAAAAAGTATCGGGAATGGATCATTTGTTTATGGTTCAAAATTATTTTTTTGTTTTAATTCTGTTGTTAGACTGGCACAACTGTTAGATATTTTGGCGCGGAGATTAATTTGCATCTGTTATTTAGCTTAAATACAGTTATGGTTTTAGTTTTATCATATCTGTGTGTGTATTGCTAATTTCATAATGGACAAAAACATCGAAAAATCTTAAATGATGGCCTCCTAACTCAAAATCGAAAAAGCGTTTTGATGATTGAATTATTCGTTGGTGTACCTATCGAGCATACTTTGAAGGTGATAAAATAAAATTGGATGAATCTAATCTGTAATTTTTTCATATTATTGATATTTTCCCGGTACTTTCTTGACTGAGTAGTACATACGTACAAATATACATACATGTAACTATTATGTATATGAAATATTCTACATGAAAAAATAATTTGACCCGAACATTCAGCAAGCAATTTAGTTTAGGGTTGACGAAACAAACCTAGACGATTGTGGGTTTTACTAAACAACAAAAATATTTCGTATGGCCCAACGTAAAATTGCGTCATTGTTCAGCGCTCGGCCGGACACCGCGTCCACAAACTAACATCTATCTTCCTTCATGGCTATTGTGTAAGTAATGTTCCATTATAAAAAAGTTTAATTTTAAATCGCTTTTGAATAGACCGTACTTCCAAGCAAACAATTCTTTAGATAACTGTGAATAGTCTTCTATAGCATCGAGTATACCAAGCCGTCCAAGGGGACTTGCTGCTAAACATATTGACTTATATTAACAGAAACAAAAGTTAAGGCACACTTAATTACTACCTGAATAGCATAACTAGAAAACTTGGTATGAAGCATGGTTAAAATATTTATAGATTCTCAACAAATAGGTAATGAATATTATCCATTGGACTATTAATTACATTACTTGATTTCACTTGTAAATTGGAAATTTTGTTTGTCGTTATGGTACACGATTTAGCTATAAGCTTGAATATTTATCGCAGTCGTAGGTAGCAATACTTTCAACTAAGTAATTGAAGAATACAATTTACTTATTCACTCTGAAGTGCAATAAAATTAAGCCAACCTTCGTATGGCTATGTTTTAAAATATTGATAATAACTAGGAATGCTGTCAATATTTTAGTATGTTGTTATCAGCTAGATAAGTGTGCTCGTGACTGTCCCAAAAGAGGAATGTTGTTTCGCATCGATGACACTTTATAAGTGCTGATAAAACGCGATGTTCAATTTAAGATACGGACTTCTGAATTAAGAACAAAAAAAATTACAAATTATTGAAACAAACTCGCTAATCAAAATTATTATGGAGCACTATAAAATAAACTTTTTAGATCATAAACATTTTAAGATGTTGTAAAAGTGCTTAGAGAAGACATTAGAATACTTTTACAAAAAACTTTACAAATACAGGATTTTCTCGAACTACTGCTATACTACATAGTCCTATAATTATTTCATGAAACCCGAATCAACGGTTTCCAATAGCTCTTTACTTTTAACAAAAACAAAGTTCGGATCGAATAGTGGTACAACAGCGTGAAAGTGAGTTATTAGAATGATTGCGCATTGTTGACAAACCGCTACAACAATTGAAGTTTTCATCCTATATTTACTTATATTTCATCCACGCCTTTTGATAGCAACAGAAACTGGCAGGCTGTTGCTGCCAGTTTCACTTTCTTCGAACGTTGCGTCAGCACAAGGCCACACCGGTGTCTCGATGAACATAAATCGTGTGTTATTATAATAACAAGAGGCTAATGCGATACAACATTAAACCGTGAGTGAGATTAGATGGTCACTGCCGGATCTGTCAATTGGTTATTTTCTCACAAAGAGACAACAATATGCTAATAATAAATGACTTTGTACTTATTCAGACACGTAATAACGAAATTTTTATAAATACGACTAGTAGCGGCCGGTAAAAAATGAACAAATTACAAACCTACGATAGAAGTCAGAATGACTTCACTTGTTTCGATGACAACGATGAACCAAGTTGCTGTTGTATAGACCACAAATGTTTTAATAATAAGTTTCGTTATAGAATCATTCATGCAATTGTGTTCATACACCTAAATCTTAGGTATGCATGCAGTTACTGGGAGTTTGGCCTGTAAGTTGTCGAGAGCGTTACTGATCTTTTTAAATAAATCAATATTCTTACGTTTGTAGAATTCAAGTCCTAAATGTTTAACACATGTTACACGGCAGCAACGTCAAAAGAACGAATCTATTTATCGATTAATATGTTGCAATAGAATTGATCACGAACTAAGGCTTAGCGGAAGTCTGAATATAGGTGTAGGATCTTTATGACTGAGCTAACTCTCGCCTATTTAGAGATATAGAGGTTCTTTCATATTCGCTTTCCTTAAATGTTAAAGCCAATTTCACAGCCCACATAAAATAAAATTGAAAAATATTTTATATTATCACACAATATATAACTATCATCAATCCCTCAAATTAATTAGCCCCGCACTAGAATTAATTTGAAAGGCGCAATAGTTTGCCATAGTGAGTGAATAAGAACTCGCATTATCTTACCGTTATACGCTAGCGAGATGCACGAGTAGTTATTTTTCGTTATTTATATACTACCCATTTATTATTTCCTCGTGTTACCAGTACGTGATGTCTAATCTGCGCCGATTAAAATAAGTGTTACCTGGTTGTATTGTAATATGGCGCTGAGAACAGGGACAAGGATACTAAACATTGCGGCGGAAAGTTATCATTATAGAAGATCCGGTCATTCGCTCATTAGGTAGGTAATCATTTCGGTATTTCCTACGTTATATTTGAATATAGAAAAAAATACATGCAATTTGTTATGAACAAATATTGGCGACTGGAAACTCGCAGAAAGTAATAATAATACCTCGGGACAGTTCCACATAAATTTATCAAGTCTGAAACGAAAAAGAGCTACTATATGAACTAGACAACGGTATATATACTCACTTCTACTTCTATAGATGTACGTAGATATATATTGCACGACGACCAAGGCTGAGGTACTCGTGTTCATTACACGAATACCCCCAGCTAGAAACCCTGTGACCTCAAGAGTCGCAGCCAAGAGCTCTGAATACTCCACTAGATAGCCTCGTACCAGATAATATATGAATCAGTCTTTTGGATTGATGAATATTGAAATGGCGACGTGTTTTAAGTGAGATTCACGGTTCGTTAGTTCTGCATTTGGTGAAAGAGAGTTTGAAAGATTTATTTTACCGTTATTGGTAGGTACATTTGGGCTCTCTCCAGTTGCGGAACGAAACTGTCCAATTGACGCACACAAAGTAATAATTATGTTTATGGGCAAGTCGAAAAATGTATCTAGGTCAGAAAAAAAATTGAAGTTGATAAATCAGCAATTAGTTTCTCCAGTGCTCAGCTCATAAATACATTTTTATATTAAGCCTTTGTTCTTTATCTATTTGAAAAACATGATCTAAGAAATACCCTATTTATGTATATAATTTTATATAAATATTTAAACCAAATTTTAAATATGCCCAATTAGTTTTGGCGTGTCTGTGAGAAAAAAATGCATTGGAAGTTTTTAATATATAAACCAATTAAACTACAAGCCTTTAGGCTGCGCTAAAGCAAACTAACAAAGTAATAGGTACAATTTGAGTAAAATGGCCCCGTTCAAAAATAGATAGGTGTGTGTACCTACTAATTTTTAAAACCATTTGAAAAAAACATTAGATCTTTAATATCCCGAACAAGGTGAGAAATATGAGCAAAATATGTAGGTACTAACCGTGGTAAGATATGAATTACATATGTATAGAATACAGTTCAACTGTGTCATACATTTGGTGCACCTGAAATAACTGCAAGGTCGTCATTAGAACAAAGATCATTCGATACTTCCAATTGCGAAAAGCAAATATTATTTTACACAAGAAACTATATACACAATTCATGCATAAAAAGTGTAGTAATATATACTGACACAACAATTTACAGAAGAATAAATTTTGTCACTATTTCGTAATATCTCTCACTTTTAGGTCACGTCACTCATTGCCAGTAGTACCTCAGTGACGCGCTGATCAATCATATACCAAGTGTGATCTATAATCCAGCATTCGAATTGGCAAAACACTATAGTGACAGCGGTACAAACATCAAAATCACTGAAGGCTTAAGTACAGTGATATATCATAAAACACACAAAACTTCTAAATCTAGGAATCGCTTGCAAACATTTAAAAAACAATAAGTCGTGCGAAAGGCTTCCCATCTGCTACATTGGCACCTTAATATAATGGAGACATATAGCAAAGGGTATTTACACTTCTGTCTACGCCTTATGTGCAGGCACGAAGATAATGATAAAATTAATTTTGTTTACGCAAGTTGTTTCATACTGATTACGTATAAATAATTTGATGATCAAAAATTCTATAAAACAAGCATATTAATATCCGGATGTGTAATAAGAACGAGACCATCTATTGTCTTACGCTACAATGCAGAATTCAAGCTTATGCTCACTTACACAATCGCTCTCATGTAATCGCTTTAATTCTTTGTAGCATGGAAATTCCGTGTCTAGTAAGTTAAAACCTCGATAATTTCAAATATCATCTAAAAGAGGACTAATGCAAGCCACTTTCGTATGAAGAGCATCAATAGGTATGATTAGTAACGATTCCACTTTTCGCAGAATACCTGCCGACGCAGAACTTAATACGAGATATATTTCCTGCAGCGCATACGTTTGAACTATATATTTCAACAGGCGATATATAATTCATCATCAAATTGCTAGACAATGAAAAAAGACATGCTGGTGCTATTATATTTGACCATGATATAAAAAAAACACATCAGGAACATACATTGGAATTGTTATTACGTTATAATTTATTTTACCGTTTCACCGTTTGCTTAGTAAGCCCGTGGTACGAAATCATTTGGTGAAAATATGCCCTGAGGGATCATATAAAACTATTTTGAGACCAAGTAACCAAGTGTGGTTAGAAGTATGGAAATAACTTTTTGTCTATCTCTGAAAATTGCCCCAAATTGGTCTCATCTTTCACGAATGTATAAAAAAATAAAAGCCTATGTTTCCAGCACACAATTTGTGGCGTTATGTAAACGTAAACGCATGAACCCAAAATTATCTACCTAGTAGCAATTTGAGTGATTTTGCGCAAGGTGCCAACACAGTCCTCGTGTACAGTCCAGTTTTAAAGTGTAGGTTTTTAATGACTCTGTAGGTGTTGTGCTTCTAATTTAATGTGGTATCACGGGATCAAGTGTAAGATGCCTACGAAATCTAGGAGTATCCATAAAAATTACTAGACTAAATGTTTTTTTAGTTCTAATTAGAGCAGTTATTACGAATTGGAATGTAAGCAAATACTAGACATTATTAATCAAGGTTGAGACGATAGTAGTTAAACTCGTCAATACCTTACCGTATACGGTATTCTATTCATATAAGTACAGATACGAGTAAGAGCTGGTACTCTCCAACATGGTGACAACCATGCTTATAGATGGTGATACAACCTCATTAAAAATAAGCAAGGCGAAACAAGTACATATATATTCAAATAAGTAGACATTACATTTAGTATTTTATTGATAAAACATGATAATGTTTTTCTTAATTTTCACGGATTCCCACAAGGATCCTCGGTCGGGTTAAGATAACATTGAAAGTGTGAAGGCCTGCCGTCTCATATACATGTAGGTCTTTAATTATTTTCTCCACGAAGGCCTTATTAAGACTTTGATACAGAAATTTGCCGCAAAATATAAGAACTAAAATGACAAAAATCTTGGTAATAAGTACTTCTTTTATACTGTGAGAAAAATTGCCTATAGAATGCGTTCTAATGAAAACACTAACCCATGATGCATTGGTGGCAATTTGGAAAACAATTTGCGCCGGGCGCTTGAGAAATAATTATATGTCCGGTATAAAATCTAGAGAGAAAACTAGTGGAACACGGTAAATAGCTCTTACCTTTACAGCCGAGCAATTACTCTATATACATTTTAATAATCACTTTGCATGTGTTCTCATCTCAAAACGAGAGGCACACAAAGTTTTTTATTAGAACATAATACGGTGGAATTAATAACGCAAGATACCATACTTTTTGCTGTAATTGAGGTGTGGTTCGTTTTTGTCCGTCGTTGGCCAAGAATATCGTGTGGCCAGGCTTGTTAAGGAGATTTATTATAATGTTCACCTGAGTACCATGATCGATGGGTTATTTCTTTTAAACTCATTGCTTTTATTTAAGAATGAAATAAATATAGGTCATCTGTAACTATTGTAATTTTATGTATATACCTTATCTTCCGGATTTCCTACAGGGGTATGCAGGTAAGGCAGTTCGCCAATTATTATTGATGTCAACCTATCTTATCACTATAATAAACGTTTTTGATTTCAAGGTGTACAAAAAAAACAAAATTGTAATCGACTTAAACGCTTTCTAATAGCTTCCAGATTTAAGAATAACATAGACACGCACTCACTGCCAAATTAGTCGCAAATGGGTGTACCATTGTTTTAGAAAATGGTCGTACAGCCTTAGATAACCAAGAATAATTGAAGGAGCGAAACCGGTGCGAAATTAGGTGTTAGCAAACAGTTGACACTGACCAATAAATAAAAGAGTTGAGAAGCAACGTGATCTAATCAAGCGTGGCGTACTTTCACTCTTCGAGTTGCTCGATCCATGTAAGGGTAGGTATATATAATTTCAAAAACGGCACCGGGCATCATCTAAAAAGAATTATCACAACAAAGCATTGGTAAATAGTTGTAATAAAATAAGATTATAATATGTACTAGTAATTCCCAGATTCGTGGTTCCGATATGGGTATGTAAATAAGTATGTCAGAAAACGTTTAACACTTTTTCAAGAGTAATAGAGGTACGTATCTTCTTGATGACGATGACGACGATGTCTTGACGAATATCTTATTTCTATTCGATTACGAGTAGTGCCAATGACACGTATATACACGGCGTAAAACTCGCCATGTTTCGGCAAAATATTTATGAAATATGTATGTATGTACCTTCAACTTTGCATAATAAGTAGAATAGTTACGCTGTTGACTTTGAATGTCATGTTTTGGGTAAATTAGATTGTACACTCAAGAGTTTCGTAACTGCAGATAAGTTCGGAACTGGGACATTCTGAGTCATTTTTCCAAATGTAAATGAGAGTTCACCTTAAGACCAAATACATGAAATAGTGCAAAAAAACATTATTTCTCATTATGGAGAAAACTGAGTATGTAAATAGATTTCTGATTGAAAGGCTTCACCTAGATTCTACACAAGACCTTTTTTATTGTCAATACATTATTGTGTCAATACTATTCATTGTAACGTCAGTTAAGTGAGTGCTAAAAAGACCTAGAAAATATTGGAACAAACTTTTCAGAAAAAAACAGAATATTATCTGTATCTCGGCTACAACAGCACATAACACATTCATGCATTCGTATGTATTGAATAAATGTGTGTATTTTATGTTGGAAACTAGCTCACGCATACGGAAAGACCCGCATGCCAGCCAACAACGGAGCGTGAGCCTCGCCCAAACCGCCGACAGTATGTTTATACATACACTACCTGTGCCCGCGTCTTCGTCCATGTGGAATTTAACAAAAGTTATTGTTTAGTTTCTAAAATAAAAGTAGCCCGAGTTACTCCTTTTTACATCAGCTAACTTCCAGTGAAAGACGCGTCAAAATCGGTCCAGCCGTTTCAGAGATTAGCCCGAACTAACAGACAGACAGACAAAAATTAAAAAAAAAGTATTGGTATGTACATCTAGTAAAAAGCGGTTATTTTAATATTACAAACAGACAGTCCAATTTTATTCATTTGTATAGATATAATTATAACCAGCTGCACACTGCGTTTTCACCCGCGTAAAATTAGTTTTCATCTGTAGATTTTTAGGTTGTATAAAATATATCGAATATGTACAGTTTATCGTCGTTTCTCAAGCCCATAAACATGTTTTTTTGATAATTAATGAGACATATATAGTAATAATAATAATAATAAAAATAACAATCGCATGTCCAGTGGTATATTGCATTTATTTCCTCAACTCTTTGTAGCATAAAATAGAGCTAAAATATAACTGTACATTGTATTACCGTTCTAACGTGATTCAATCTTGAGTAATGAGCGTTTTAATTTTGTGAGTACTTTAAATCCGTTAGCATTATGATATCTTTACGCCCTCGCGCCGTACAAGGGATAGGCAGAGGTGTACGAACACGTACTTTTTGCCGAAAATATATTTAGATGCCGACGTGACAGATGGGGAGTCTAATATTATGATTATTTTATCTCACAAACCTCTACACAAAAACACAAAGCAGTCAATCAATTGTATCAATAGTGAGAACTGAAAATTGACACCCAGCAAATGGCATAAAATATATTTTTTGCTGAATTTCGTACGTGTCATTTGGAACAATGCAATAATACCTCTATTGGGCAATTTGATATGCGGTGTTATTATTGGAAACACAATATGCGGTTCACATAATGAAGCAAAAACTTGGCACGTGAGGAATGCAATGAGCACAGACGGCTTATTTTAGTATTGAGACACCGATAATCGTCGGCGTAAGATTCCTAACAGCTAACATGGTGTTATTTCCAAAGCTAACCGCGTCTCATTGTACATGCGACCCGTCACGTTCATACAATATGTGGAACTTCACGTTTTGAGCGGCAGATAGAAACACGTGATTGCATGGGTATGAACGTCCAACAAACTATTTCACTAAAGCATACAGATATTAGAAGAGTAAAAAAACTAAGTAAATCTTTGGCCCAACAAATCTTCCGTTCAGAATTGATAGATCCCTAATTACTATGTAAATTGCTGTTACAACGAAACTATTAATTACCATTTTCCCACAGTCCTAGAAAGGGTTACATGGGAAGGGAAATAACAACATGACAGATGGCGAGTCAATCATCACCGTGTTTCAACCACTACTGAAGATACGTTTCGAATTTCTTCTTCGTATGCACCGCTAAGCTTATGAGGCATATTTAGGTATTGTAAAAAATTGTGCCTTCATACGCAAAGCTAAGTTTGTTTAATAGACTGAACCGTTTAAGTATTGTTATACCACTAATAATAGCATACGGGTAGGCACACCACTAAGTACCAACAACGTTTTCTAATGACATTTAAAAAGGTCATCACTCGCAGATGTTTAAATAAAAAGTTGTTATATGTAAGTTATTAAAGTTCAACATTTAAAATGACCAGGTAATAGATATCGTAGGCTGATATTCCGTACATGGTGAACATTCAGACTCATTCAATGTTCATTGTTTAAAGCGAAGTACGTGGGTGACCGATTGTTGCACCCACCATCCGTTCCGAGGCCGCTGATGAATTGCAGCGTGCGAAACAAATTAATCCCAATTAATCGCGCACAATGAGACGGTAACGTATTCAGAAGTAATTTATATATAATAACTACTTATATTTGTCCCGCGCTTACACCAGCATTAAATTTGATTATCCGCTTCCTTAGGTAGAAGTAGCAATGCACGTTAGGGTTATCTAATGCAAAAAAAACATCTGCTAAGCACCTAGCACCTCTGATTAGCGCGCTCAAACAAACAAACGCCTCTTTATAAAAATAGGCGATGGACTCGCCATCTGTCACGTTGGCACCTAATATACCTCTGGCGGAAAGTGGGTGTGTGGGTATTACCTATACACCTCTGCCTACCCCTTCAGGGACCCTTGTGGGAAGGCGTAAGGATATATATAAAAATAGTTCAAATTACTTTACAAAAATACTGCATACGTACATATCATCATGCAGAGTCCCGAACGGGGTAGGCAGAGAGAATAGAGCGCTAGTTCTCTCTACACTTACATACCTCTTTGGCTTCGTCCACATTCATCAGTCTCTTCATACACGCTCGCCAGTTTAGAGTATTCTTGACGTCCCCGTCCTTGAGTATCCGATCGATCTGATCCAGGTGGAACTGCCTCCTCTTGCACACAGTTTTGCTTTGTATATATCTGTTTCGTCAATATTTATTCACACATCCTTTCTATATGTCCAATCCAACGTAACATGCCTTTCTTCATCTTTACAATCACACCCTCGACCACGCCAGTTGTTTTGCGAATCACTTCAACTTTGTTCTACAAAATAACAAATTTAAAGTAACAATCATAAAAAAATTGTAGAGCATGTTTATTATCGGCTAGCGACCTTGTCTTGAATTGATATTTTAACACATAAACATCCAGAGATAATGTTAATTGGCGAGACTTGCCAAACAATACGGCCCGCCTCATGTAAAGCGATCAGTTAAGCATAGCCTGTGGTCGTAAGCAATACTTGCAAGTATCGATCGCACGTCGCCGACCTTACATTGGCTTGACTTGCTGAGCTAGCAGCATAAGAGACGGTACCCCTTTTGCTAGAACTACCATTTCATGTGAAGCTCTAAACCTTACTCATCACAGGAACACACTTACACAACACTAGCATGGATATATATTTAACGGATCAGTTCCCAAATTTCTACAAGGAAACAAAAAACTTCGAGCAAGATAAAGATGACACAAAAAACTAGATTGTTGAAATCAGCTTTAAAACACAAAAGAACATAAGCGAACAAGTTTCACCAACATTCATTATCTTTCACAATGGGTCAAAATGCAACGTAGGTATCAATTATCCTTACACAAATATAGGTGGAATATTTGTTACAAGTAGTAGTTAGCAACAATCACAGTGATTACAATTGATTACCACGCCGTGTTCTGAGCAACATTTGTAGGTATGCAAATTAAATGAAAGGTTCCTTGCGTTATCCAATCGGTTCAGCTACTAAGGCGGTTTAGTACTGGATTAACCGCAATGTTATAACAATTAAAATTGGTACAGATTCGTTCATACATTACGTACATACGTTTTACTAGCGAATAACAACTGGCCGAAATTATTGCACCATTTTATCTCTTGTATAATGTTGCATTTGATGCATTGTGAGATGTGTAATGACTTGAAAACACACAGCGCCATCTCTAAGTAGTAATTGTTGCTATACGAAATTGCTTTACACATTATTTGATAAAAATTTAAGTCGAAATAATATAATAAATCGGGTAGTACCCACACACACACACACACATTCCGGCAGAAATATATTTTAGATGCTAACGTGATAAATGGCGAGTCTGTCGCCGTTACTCAAGCACTACTATACATACGCCTTTGAATTTCTTCTGAAGCGTATGAAGGTTTCCTCTCGATGTTTTCCTTCACCGTTCAGAAAATATCATGCTATCAATATGTTGTAGCCGACTTTTAATTAGATAAAACAGCTCTCTAATAGACTATAATTGTATAAAAAAAATATGATTTTATTTAAGACCCATATCACATCAATTTCGGTAATTAATAACGCTCATTAAACAGTCTGATAACATTATTGATAACCATTTATGGAAATGGATTCGCTTAGCATATATTGCGCGCGGTAGTGTCACAACTCTTACAACATCACATTTAGTTCAAACTTCGAAAAATCTAATATGTATAATAAAAATTCATATAATTATCATACTGCATGATAGAATGTAGCTCACATCCGTAGGTATTTTGCAAAAAAACGTTCGGACACTCCGGTTTCTGTACATTTGGTATACTGCTACTTCACGTGGATCGGTCTACACAGAATCCTTTATTTTCATACATTTAACAACAATCATATTTATGTATTGTATTACGTTATATTTTTTAATTCAGACCTGCCACATACCATTTCAAGATATGTCTCAATTAGTGAGTAATTTTAAATCGTCTGAGCGATTACTTTCACGCCACATCCGGTGACAGGCCAGTGCAAATATAACGATGCGAACAAGCGACTTAATTGTGGCTGTTGGCGTAATTGAGGGCTCAATGTTTAGAAGTAGGGGAACGTATCAATACATATCGAAAGAGCCTAATGAAAATTGTTCTATATCAAACTTTCTCTATCTCTGTTAATATTGAATAGCTACTTAAAAACAATATTTTTTGAAACTGTAAAAACAGATCGCTGGTTCCAGGCTCTATGGGAGAAGACAGCATGTACAACAAACCAAAATATTTCTTTTAAAGAAGATCATAAACGCCAAACAATAACAGCGGTGAAAATAGTGTTAGATATTACAACACAGGCAACAGACTAGAAAATATAGCACCAGGAAATGTTAGAGACGATCATCGATAAAATTGAGATTGGTCCATCATAAGTATGTCATCGCAATAAAGTTATAACAAAACAATGAGTCATAATTCCTGAATAATTTGCATTGGAGAATAACAGAATCAATTCTTCAGTTTCTCTTATATTTCGGCAATTTTTCAGCTTTCCCGTAAAATGATATTGCGCAATGCCCTTGTTTAGGAGTTCATTAAAAATAATGGAACCGTTTCCTTTTGAACAGAAATTTGTGTCAAACCGTTAAAATTCAACGCAAAGAAAGTAAGAATTAAGGAAACAAAGTGACAGCGTAACAACGTTACTCAACAAGTTGATTGCAATCGCTCACAAAACTGACAGACAGTTATGCCTGATCCGGGATTTCTCCCCAAATTTAGGGGGAAAATCTATTGACGGGGTTTTTATGTATTAAGTTTTTATTGTATTTTTAACAAATTTCACAGTATTTTCTACATACAACATACATAATTATCAACAAAAATCATATATCAGTCTACAATCAAGTAGCCTTACACACACTTTCCGCCAAAGATATATTTTAGGTACCAACGGGACAGATGGCGAATCCATCGCCGTTACACAAACACGACTATACATGCGCTTTTGAATTTCTTCTCAAACGTATACAAGTTTCCTCTCCATGTTTTCACTCATATCTTTCATTATATTAGTAAAGAAGAAATACTTGGTCTGTCGTTGGGGAGTTTTGGTTCGAATTTCATGGTTTCTAAAATCACTGAAGGGTAAAAGTTTTCAAACAGTATTCACACAGAGTACGAACAAGAAATATATAGATACAGACAAATATGGACACGCAGCAGATAACGGACGATTGGTATAATTGATGTTAGATGGTGAACGCCTCATAAGTGCCGTCAATAACCCGGCGCCCAACTTTACTTGATGAATCATATCTAGTGGCTACTTGCACTTGAAGCCGGTTTGATGGGAAAGGCATCTGCCAGTGACGGAGTATTTTGCACTGCAATGATAAATCGGTTTGACTTAGCTTTGCACACTTAAACGTTTTATTTTTATATCATTGAGGTGGCGAAGTTTCATGATACTAGTTATGTCCTGCAGTGTCACCCGAGTTTAGTTTGACTGTTCGGCTCTTTGGGTACCTAGTAGCAAGGTGATATATCGTTAATAGCCTTCCTCAAATATGGGCTATTAAACGCAATGCACATTTTTTCTAAGTGATTTATTACTGAAACACAAAGATTGCAAGTTTGAATCCTGACTGGGCCAATGACTTTTTCTGAACTTTAGTACAGTGATAGTCACACCACGAGCTTTACGGTGAAGGAAACTATCGAGAGGAAACCTGAATACGCTTGAAAATAAATTCAATGACATATGCATAGGCGTGCTTGTGTAACGGCGACGGCGCGGCGGCGTGTACTCGCCATTTGTACGTTAGCACCTAAAATATATCTCTGACGGAAATTGGGTGTGTGGGTACTACCTATAACCCTCTGCTTACCCCTTCGGAGACCCTTATATATGAGGATTTATTACTTTCCGTTAGCGCGTTCGAACAAATTGTACACCTTGAATAATACTTGTACATAGATTACAACGAATTTGTAATAAAAAGCTTGTTATAGAATCAAAACGTGATATTAGTAGGTAATTGTGACACGCTAAGTCCCCTTAACGGAACTAATGAGACTGGCCCCTCCGTCACAACACACTGACTCGCAAACCAGTGCCTTTCCGTTAGCTATTTGTGTTACTTGGATCCTGACGTTTATATGAAGCAAAACATCAGTGCGGCGAACGAACGAATCATACCGGTATATACGAAAATAAATCCTACAAAAACTCCACGAGGTTTCTCTTCTGATACAAAAGATAAACGATATCACTTTCGGCACATTTAAGTAGGTCGTTCAAGTGTAGGCTCAACACTCATGTACTTGGGAGTAAGAACTTTAGCACCACATGGCCGTCTCGAGACTCGAGTCTGAGCGTGGGCTCACACAATACAGTGAATCATCTCAGCTGTGAATGGAGTATATTAGACACTAGGTCGCTGCTCCCGAAACAAAAATAGACATTCCGTTGTTGCATCGCTTTAACATTTCATCACACTAACCGCTCCAGGTAAATGGCTGCGCGCGTGTTAGATTCCTTATTTGGTTCTGTTTTAAGTTATAAATTTTAATACTTAATTATTTACTTAATTAATTTTAGTTTACTTTTTGGTAAAATGAAGTAAATGATTGTTTCACTTTGAAACTGTTACATTTAAAAGTAATAACAAACATACAGACATACACAACGCGACGACATTCATCACTCGAACATCTGCCCTCAGCGAATATCGAACCCGCGACATTTACACAGGACCACAAAGAAGAGAAAACTAGAACCACGGGAGGTAGATACATTATTTATTTTAATCTTTTTTTTATTGCAGTGGTCTTAAAGCCGTATACTCCTTGGTACAACAACTTTGAATAAACAAGGAAACGTCCGGCGCCATGGACCGGTAATCTGGGTCGACTTTAAACTTTTTACCATAATTCTTTCACCGCCCACAAGATCGTATTTGTTTGTGCATTTAATGTGTATGAATAAAATTCCAGTGCGATTAAAAGTAACGTCCATTTATAAGTGTGTATTGTACATACTTGTAGATAACAACAAAGTGGGGAGGCAATGTGACACGATCGTAAGACACGTAGACATTTCATCGTGTCGAAAGCGTATCATTGCAACATAAGCTTCCAGGAAATGTGCGATACCTACTTATCTATCATACATCTCAGTGACACTTCAAAGAACGACAATCGATTGTTCTGCGAGTGGGACACTTTCACTAGAGCCCTCGCTCACGCCTCTATAATTCAAAATCCTATGATCCAGTTCATTATGAACTAGGCGGCTTTATATCGAGCTGCACAATCAAATTTATTCACATGCCGACCACGTCTCATAAAGGTTACTTATAGAATCCAACACTGTCGACACTTTCTATTCATTGGTGTTATGGAGTTGACGAATATTAACCAGATTATGAGTCGTAACAGCTCAATAATCAGAGAACGCTTTAGACTATGTAAATGATCGACAAATTCACAGGTTTATTAACAATATGGATTGTTAAACAATTGAGCGGCGTCGTAATATTGTTGAAATCTCATCCGATATACAACTGACATCAGTTGAGATTAGCGGCCAATGGATAACGAACATTGAGTGGTTGAGGGACCACTTTATCTTACAGTGCAATAATATAAGGTAGATCTCTATTCTTCTTCTTCCATGCCTTAATTCCTTTATTTAGGGTCGCCCCCCCTCGTTTCAAGTCGCCAGGACATCCTGGTTTGATCGTTGGTGTCCAGCAGTGCTCGTTCCAAGTCTTAAATCACAATAATGATATAAAGTACATATACCAATATATTATAATATTATTTGTTGAAACACACAGATCAAGCTTAGGGTCCCATAAATCTAGCTTTACAACCCCAATATTCGAAATGGAAAGCGGAAAGTGTTGTGGAGCTCGCCCCAGAAACCGCTATTTAACGATGAAAGTTTCTGTTAGAGGTAAATAAATTAAAGGAAACAAGATTTTGCGTGTTATTGTTCTAAGAGAATATGATAACAAATACCAGGTTTCTTGTCAATCAAGCATTTCTCCATGCACTGATTAAAGTACACGACGTTATTTGATAACAAAGTATCGGGTGGCAGTATGTCACACGAAACGACGATGCAGCGAGGCCTCGATTGGCCCAGCTCTGGTTTCTTGCGGTTCAATAGCGTTGTACGCATATTCAGTTACTGTAAACTTCCTTCACAGACTTCATTGTGATTCATCCGTTTGTACTCGTACATGAAGTTAAGTTATTGTTTAAGCAATGATAAATGTTTCTGTGTAATATTCAAACACCTATTTTAGAACTTTCTATTCCACTTGAAGCCCAATAACTTTTGTCCTTCTCTAACACAAGTAGTGTCTTACTACATTCAGAAACAGACACGCCAGTCTAATTAGCTCTATTCACAAAGCGCTTGTTAACAAAGGCGTCTATTGTTTTAACTGGTCTTTACGTTAAAATGATCATATTTTTAACTAAAGATACGCTATGAATAATTGATTTGAAGGAACCCAAATTTTGGCTCTGGAACTTATTAGGAATCGTAAAAATGGTCAATATAAAGTAAATTACGAAATGAAAATTCGATTTAGCAGTTCACATAATTTGTGGTAGAAGGCGGAAACAACAGCGGAAGCGGCGTCACGGTCCATGGCGCACGCGCACACTATGACGTGACGTCATAACCCGGGGACCCACTGGGAGCACGCTATGCAAACCAGGTTTAATACAAACGAACTGCAATATTAATAATCCCCATATTGAAATAAAATACTTCCATCTAACTATACTTTATCAAATATCAACGATATCATATGACACTTCAAGGCGTTACTCTTAGGTACGTGCGCTGGGATAATAAAAAATAAATTTATTCTAATAAAAACAGAGCAATGACGAATGTAGCACTGCAACAGGAAAGAATCTGGCAAACAAGTTCTTGTTTCTTCATCCAGCATACCCAATCAATTTAGGATTTAGTATAAAAAGTTGCAAGCGTCGTTTAAGTATTTTTTCCATGGACATTCAAATTCCGTAACGACCATCGGCGTGGCGATGTCACTCGTTGTTTTATGTAATAACAAAAAGACAATACTTTTTTAAGTTTTTCAATTTAAGTTGGCCAGTCTTTTTTTTGGTAGTCCGGTCAAATGTACCAATAGATGAATAAATAGCCTTGGAATATTTCCTAATACAAGAAATTTATCCCAATTTAAGAAAATCTAGAAGCAACGATACTTATAAACTGATGTATAAATTAAGGTATTCATCACACAAAAGAGTGAATCGATCAAAAGATATAATTTTAGGTTTCAACGTGACAGATGGCGAATTCGCCGCCGTTACTCAAGCACGACAATACATTCGCCTCAAACGTATGCAGGTTTCCTCTCGATGTTCTCGTCCACTGTAAAGGTCGTTGTGTGACCAATCACTGTACTTAAGTTCAGAAAAACTCATTCTTACAGTCGGGATTCAAACTTGCGATGTTTGTGTCACAGGCAACTACTCGAACCATTCGGCCACCGCGGCTTCGTGATTAAATTACAGTAGTTATTCACTGTTATGTCTGTTTGATGAAATCAGTGAAGCTAAGCACGTCTATAATGACCGGTAGTCAGATATAGAAGACAAATAATAATTAAGTACTAAGCATTAATTAACCGTTATCACTTAAAGATTCAATTGTTCGGTTATATTTAAGTAATAAGTATTAATTAATTAGTTGTATCCGATACATATATCGAATACATATTATGTATTATTCGTGCCTTCTCACAGAGTTTCTTAAAGGGGTGAGACAAAAGTGTAACATCACTCCTTCATCGGAGATATGTCTAGGTACCAACGTTACGGATGGCAAGTCTTCCGCTATATCACAGATCCGGGTGAAACAACTTTAAATAGCTTTTCAAACTTACGCAGGTTTCCTCACGATGTTTTCTTTCAACCTCTAGGGTGTGATAAATCACTGTACCTAAGTTCAGACAACATCGGTGCAGACCACCAGGGTTCTAAAACAAAACTTGACTTTGCCGATGAGTAAGCCACTCTACAGCAAATACTATTAGTTATATATTTAAGCATAAAAGAGATAAGTACTGTTTACACGAACGTGATAACGAATTAGAAAGTTATTTCATGCATTTTGAGGGCACACAAATCGAACTCATACCATAAATGTATCGTAACTTTGTCCATAAAATCCATATCTTCACTCGAATGTGTCGCATCACGCGAGCTGAGAAAGTATTATTTCATACTATATGCCCATAACGTCGATTCTTGTATGACATGCATGTAACGGGTTGAAGGCTAGTAATGCTATTGCACAATTTTCAATTGCTATAACTTTCTAGTTGTAGCGATAAATTCAGCATTTTATAGCCGATACAATGTAATACGTGTAATGTTTTAGCATGACAGAGAAATTGCAGATTCAATTCTAGTGATGGCTGATTCTAGAACAGGTTTACTTTTCGACAATATTTTTTAATGTTACCTATGTTACTACTAACAGGTAGTCCACTATCGCTACATATAAACTCGCCAATTCCTCGCTCGATGATGTCACTAAACAGACTCCTGGATTCAAATCCTAATGTCGATTTGTTTGGTGATGGCTGGGGGCCGATATCATTGGAATGTTCTGTGAGAAACGATTATACGGTTGATTTTAGTTTAAATTTATTGGTCCATATTATGTTATATTCGTTTTTTAGGTAGTAATTGGTATTGCCGTTCTGACTACTTAAATAAATAAATAATAAAATAAAGTCATCGACAGCGTCAGTCTATTCCTAATATACATAAAGTTAATTTTCATTCGATTTTCACCAAGACCTGAGGTTTAATGCATTGGTGCATAGACAATTCATACTCAGGTCGGATTTACGAGATATTCACGAGCTACAGGAAGTCAGCGACTTAATTTGGTTCAAACTTTTTATTATAAATATCTGAATATTTATTTGCAACTTGTTGTATAATACAAAATCATAACGGAAGCGAAATTAAGATAAAATCGTTATGAAATAAACGAATAATTGTAATCGATTATTTCGATCTGTCGCGCAATAAGCACAAGCATATTCTTGAACACTCGTAGTAATAATAATATGAATATATTCTATATTCTAGATTCTAGAAGAAAGAAGTGAAGTGAAGGAACGCATGTTAGATGAAGAATGAAGATGATTGAAGAAAAATATACGATGCGAAAGTGTGCGCAAGAAGAGGCAGAGGAAGACCACGCTCCATCTACCTAAATCAAATCGATCGGACACTCAAGTACGGGAACGCCAAGAGTACTCGAAAGCTGCAAGCATATATGAAGAGACTCATGAATGTGTAGAGAACTGGCGCTTTAATCTCTGTGCCTACCCCGTTAGGGAATCAGGTTCATGATATGTATTAACGTATCGTATCGTGAGGATATTATATCTAGGGATGATTCCATACAATTGACCTAGTCCCAATTCAAGTTTTAGTATGAGACTACAATGATTTACATTCTTATTATTTTTCAATACACAGGACATCTGAGTCCAAGCCACAAACTACTGTTGATGACACGAATATATGGACTGATCGGGAATCGAAACTGTGAACGCCAGACGGACGTAAAAGGAATAGATAAAAATTAAAATATTAAGGAAGTAGATAAGGAAACATTTTTATAGCCGATACGTGTAATATTTTAGCATGACAGAGAAATTGCAGATTAAATTTTAGTGATGGCTGATTCTAGAACAGGTTTACCTTTCGACAATATTTTTAATGTTATGTTACTACTAATAGGTAGTCCACTATCTACATATAATAATATTTAAGCATACCTATGTAACCACTTTTGGTGAAATTAATCCCTACTAATATTATAAATGCGAAAGTAACCCTGTCTGTCTGTTACCTTTTCACGCCTAAACTACTGAACCGATTTAAATGAAATTTGGTACAGAGATAGCCTAGAGCTTGAGGAAGGACATAGACTTTTTAATGCGAATAAGGGTTGTAAGGGGTTGCAATAGGGGATGAAAGTTTGTATGGAAGTTACGTCATTTTTTAAGCTTCTTATTTTTTGTATTATTATACATATAAATTAATAATGCATTCTAAGTTTGTAAAAAAATTACACTTTATTTAGAAAACAATTAATGCTGCTTAATATCACTTTTCCGCGCGGACGAAGTCACGGGCACACCTAGTTATTATTATTATTTTGAAATAGCTGCTGCTGTACCCCACAGCCATTCAGGCGGGATTGAGTATCCTCACGCCGTCCCACAAGGGTCCCCGAAGGGGTAGGCAGAGGTGTATAGGTAATACCCATACACCCACTTTCCGCCCGAGGTATATTAGGTGCCAACGTGACAGATGGCGAGTCCATCGCCGTGACTCAAGCACGACTATACATACGCCTTTGAATTTCTTCTCAGACGTATGCAGGTTTCCTCTCGATGTTTTCCTTCACCGTAAAGCTCGTGGTGTGACTAATCACTGTACTTAAGTTCAGAAAAACTCATTGGTACAGTCGGGATTCGAACTTGCGACCTTTGCGTCGCAGGCAACTGCTCGAACCACTCGGCCACCACGGCTCTTGAGTATCCAACAACCAAATACATTTATGTATCACTTCATTAGTAGGACTACTCTGAGACGAATTTTACAAACTAGCATTTGAATGACACAAAGTCAAATTAGTGGCTACCGATGAGAATAGATACACTAAGTTGGCATTAACAAGAGTGATTCCCTCGCCGCTTTAACAATAAATAACACTTAAAATGACGGATTGCCGGCTGACTGACACTGTTCGCTTCTGTTTCCTATTTGTTCGGGAACAGGGCGTAGTTTAGTTCATCTATTTCGAGAACGTTTCTTACTTGGGTCATTTACATTTACGCACCATAAACTTAAAAGACCATATGCTTTCGGTTGCAAGCACATAGAGGGGATGGAGTGAAGCGTATATGTTATTTTTTTACACCACAAAGGTAGCACAAGCATGTTGTTACTATAGGCAGGGTTGATGCTCGCGTGCTACCGACCCTGCAGGAATCTTCGCACACCCTTCTTGAAAAACTCTATGCTGTATTCTTTAGGGAAAACTTCAGCGGGGAGTTCATTCGACATTATTTATACGTACTGTCGTCAACACAACTTTCAAACTTCACTGAAGATAAAAGTGGAGTATTGGAGTAACTAAATAGAATCCTCCACTGAGTTCCAATTTTCGAGTAAACTTGTCAAATGTTTAGCAAAGCAAATACTAAAACATATATTTCAATAGGTTAAAACATAACATGCTTAGAAGTGAGATGACTTCCAATTTATAATGTTGCTATTTAAGTCGAAAAATCGTCAAAATTACCTCACGTAACTATTGGATGCCCCCAAATATGAGCAAAAAGTACTCTTACTCTAGACACTTACTATATAATAACCTACAATTTACAAGAATTTAAAAAATCACTAATATTCGAAATTTGAAAACAAACTTCCGCAATCAGAATTGAGCTTGAATAGGAAACGATGGAAAGTAGATTACGCTTGAACCGCAGTATTGTCAGAATTGTGTTACATATAGAGAATATGTAATATCACGATGGTTTTATTAATGAATCACGACCATTTACAAAACCGTGTTTAGAATGTAATTAGCACAACAAAGCACGACTTAATATCTCCAGATTTTTCTTCGCTACAACATTGCGTAATAACGTCTTCTGAATTTATTTTAGAATCGATAGAAACTGAAAAATATCCAAAAATATCAAAAGTTTATTCAGAAAGATGCGAAAATTTACGCATATATCTACAAGCCATCCCGCAACGTGTAACAATACCCTGTTTTCGCCGGCGATTTTAGGTGTCAATGTGACTGATGCAGTCAGTCACTGTTTAGATGCATTACAATATATAGGGATGCAATGCACGGGGAGCGCCTATTCTTTCTTCACGACCATACCTCTTTCACTTCTTCCACAATCATTAGTCTCTTCATATACTGCATCATTAAGTGTCAGATTAATTTGATCTAGGTAGCTGGAACGTGGTATAGTATTATTATTCAAGAGACATCTAAAGTACGGACGTCACGAGACTAACAGATATCGTTACTAGTAATAAACGTTTTAATAGTATTGCTTTTGTTATTAACGCGAGGGGAAGCCACGGCCCGGCCACTAACCCATTTATGAGCTGCAGGCGGCAATTGAATTACGCCCCTCTCCGTTGGACTCAAACGGAAATCACACTCTTGACTCAAAAACTCACGCAATGTTGAATAAGCCGACTTCTGGACTCTCCCGCTTTGATAGAGAAATAACTGTACAAGTTTTATTTAAAAAAAAATCTTCACACCTTCCCACAAGGGTTCCTGAAGGGGTAAGCAAAGGGCAGAAGTGTTTAGGTAGCGCCCACGCACTCACTTTCAGCAAGAGTATATCCTTTTTAGGTGCCCACGTGACAGATGGCGCGTGCATCGCCGTTACTACATATACATATAGCACGACTATACATACACATTGGAATTTCTTGCAAGCGTATACATGATTCCTTTCAATGTTTTCCTTCACCGTTACGCTTGTGGTGTTAGTAATCACTGCACTTAACTTCAGAAAAACTCATAGGTACAGTCGGGATTCGAACTTGCAAGCTTAGTGTAGCTATGTATATGTAAAACATTAAAATTGTAAATCTAAATCCGAATCGACCTTGTGTTAGGACTAGTGACTTAGGCGCTTGCCAGCCGGACCTTAACTTACACGAAAATGGATTACGGAAAGACCAGAGCCCCTAGAGATTACATAACTTCTCTTCTCAATGTGATTCACAGAAATACCAATGTGTATATCAAATAGATTTTCAAACGATAAAGGAATAAATACGAACCAAAATGCATGTAGTTTTCTTGGCAATTCAAGTAGTATTAAACTTTTTTAACGATTATCGGATTTTAAGATATGGCCGGACGGAGGTCATGATGGGAAATAAGATATTTCATTCCATTCCATCATTTCCATTCGAGACTAAGTTATGGGCTCATTAAAGTAGTGAGGTGCTTACGCAGTAATAGGCTTCTTTATTAAGCATGCAAGTTGCCAAAAACCTATAACTTAAATTGAGACTGTACTCAAAGATTGTAAAAAAAGACGTAAAATGCAAATAGTGTGTAATAGGATCATAAGCATAGTGTATTCAACTGGGCGTTTAAGTGCTATTTCTCTGTCATTATTTCTTCAACTCTTCGTTACTTACAGTGTTGAAAGAATCAGCATTTTCTTACCTGTAAAAATTACACACTGCATTAGTTAAGTTTATGCAATATTATCATATTATATATTAAGTGTAAATATACAAGCGCCGTGGTCGCCGAGTGGTTCGAATAGTTGCCGGCAACACATAGGTTGCAATTTCAAATCCCGACTGTGCCAATGTGTTTTTCGGAACTTAATTAAATACAGTGATACACGACACGAGGAAATCATCGAGATTTAAAGGCGTATGAATACTCGTGCTTGAGTAACGGCGATAGACTCGCCATCTGTCACGTTGGCACCTAATATATATCTCCGGCAGGAAGTGGGTGTGTGGGTATTACCTACACATATCTGCCTACTCCTTCGGGGATCTAGGATGACGTGAAGATAGAAGATAAATTATTATTAATATATATTATTATGTATGTACATCCATTCAGTATTTATGTTATTAATGTAACTGTGCTGTTAAAATGTGTTTTCCAGCTATGAGCGGACGTCATCGAGGAACCATTATGTTAAATACCTACATGGACGCAAGTTCTCGTGAACGGTACTTTTTGCGTTCCGATTAAAGGAAGGCTTAAATGTGTCTTAGATGTGAGTATACTTATATCATACATACATATCATCACGCCAAGTCCCTAACGGGGTAGGCAGAGAGTATAGAGCGCCAGTTCTCTCTAGACTTACATACCTCTTTCGCTTCGTCCACATTCATCAGTCTCTTCATACATGCTCGTCGGATTCGAGTACTCTTAACGTTCCCGTCCTTGAGAGTCCGATCTATTTGATCCAGGTAGTTGGAACGTGGCCTTCCTCTGCCTCTTCTTGCACACACTTTTGCTTTGTATATCTGTTTCGTCAATCTTTCTTCACTCATCCTTTCTATGTGTCCAAACCAACGTAACATGCCTTTCTTCATCTTTACAATCACGCCCTCATTCACGCCAGTTGATTTGCGAATCTCTTCATTGGATTCGATCTAATATCGTTACGCCGCACATTTTTCGAAGAGATCGCATCTCGACTGCATTCAAGCTATTTTCATACTTCCTCTGACATACCCAGGATTCGCTGCCATACAATAAGGTAGGTACGTACTTATATCAAAATTTCTATATCATGTAGTTCCATATAAAAGCTGATAGCCTTTCATGAAATATGTTGACGGTTGATGACGATTATGTTGAAGGGAAAAAGAAGCGAAAGAATTTAAGTGGCAACTACTTGCCAGCTACTAAATCTACCCTTTTTTATAAATTGTACCTGTGCTAATTACCAGGGCGGATCGCTTGTTAGCAATAAACATAGTAATTATACATGAGTAGCCGCCTTAATGCGTTTAGAAACCGCTCGAGCTCATGCTAATATAACTAATCTAATTTATGCACTGCCTACTAACGTTAATAAAAGACGATAAGTCTTAAACAAAGTAAGTGGACCAAATTTGAGGTGCAAAAGTGCATGAAAGTTGTTAACTTCATCCTGCAGTTCTTTTCTTTGGAGAGCAAACTCTAAGCGACGTGGCTATTGTGTTGTACAAAATCTTATGACGTAATTAATTTCGTTTCGCTGTAAGCATCAATAGCAAAAGCGTCAAAGAACGGAGTCCATGAACCCAGTATACTTATATAAAAAATCTATTTTGTTTTATACTTATCTTCCACATTTTCAATGAAAATTATGATATAGACATAGTGAATACAACTTTGTATACATGTAATAACGCCAGTACTATGCATATCTGATCTAACTTGGATTGTTTAGATTTACAATTGGACCCGAGAGGAGGCGCTGCGATCTTAATTTGTACACTCAAGCGAAGCTGAAGCGAGGGCGGAAACATTAACCATATAAATAAATGTATATAAACAAGTGTATCTCTTTGCTCTCGTCGTGCAAGTGCAAGTGTCTCGCAAGTGTAGTTCGGTACAATATAAATATTTCGCAGAATAGTAACTGACTGTAGATTTGCGATGTTTAACTATCACTTTCCTGGAAGCAATAAACTGACATTATGCCACGTGAACTTATTGTTAATACAGTCTTGTGAACATTATTCTTTGTACACCTTATTTAAACACTGCAATTGACCAATGAATAGGTTTTAATAATGTGCAAACTGTCAAAATTCAAAAAGCCACAATAAGCATTAAATAAAAAAGCGACCGTCATACCAAGGGAGCTAAGGATAATCTAAAAAAAATTACATTAATCAATGTTGTAACACAAATTATACGCTTCCGTCTTGTATAATCCAATAACAATCATTCGATAGATTGACGTAGGTACATATCTTCACGCCTACCCACAACGGTCTCGGACCCGGTCTCGGACGTTTAAGCGTGTCAATACTACATGTTACCCGCATTCATTAAAACATGGTATGAATCTTACATACATATATATCACGCCGAGTCCCGAACGGAGTAGACAGAGAGTATAGAGCGCTTAGTTCTCTCTAGACTTATGAATCATCATAATTTAAAAAACTAAAATAGCTTGGTTTTAAGTCATGATATGCAATAACGACTAAAACTAGTAAATATATGAAATATTAAGTTAAAGAGTTCGTCAAGAGCTGCATCAAAGCCAACATAAAGACCCTTCTTGGTACCCAGTGTATATGGACCATGTGACCGTTCCGCATAAACTGCATTCTCATTACGTGCAATGGAACGTGACCCGTCCACTAATGCCTAAACTCCCTTTACAATGAAAGTAATTGATCTTACCTATGTGCTAAATGTATTCATTAAACTGGACCCAAGCTGATTTCGGATACAGGCTGGCCTTAAGCTAAATTTCACAATGAGAACCTTGAATTTCTTGGGTATATTTATATCTTGTCTCTATAAGGATGATGCAGGTGCATGCGATGTATTCGAATACAATCGGACGTACGGTGTTTAAATAAGTTATTGTACTTTGAAAAACCTTCCTAATAAAACATGATTGGTTCGATACATATACCAGTTCGTCAGGTCTTCAGTACGGCGAACGAATGCGAAGCATTTGACACTTTCTATTTATGTTCAAGCGTAAACTCGACGTGACTGGTGCCTTATTGAGCGACAGAATTTAATACTTACAGGGATCAAAACTGTTCGAGTGACATAAGCTGAGTAAACATTAAAGCTATATTAATTACTTTCCATGCGGTTTAAACGGACACGGCTAATTCTGAGAATTTAAGGAAAATAAATACTATTGCTGTATTAAATCAGTACTTGAGTGGAATGAAAACCAAGATTCGTTGGTGCATTATCTTGTGAACTCCAATCAAATATAGACTTTATCGACCTTGATGTAATTAATAATTGATATTGTTTGCTTAGACATTGCCGATGCCGGGGACAGTGCTATCCTATGCAATTTAACATTTAAACGCTATAAGAAAGGTCTATATTTGAAATCAAGTTTGAATTAATAAATCTTAGAAAATGTCAGGTCGACGTTCGTTCGAGACGAATGCACCGTAGATGGCGCACAACCGCAGCACTTCGCATGCGGTTGGTGGCATTAGTCCGGAACATGAAAATGGAACCCATATAACGTGACTTCGTCGATGAAGACGTAAACTTGAGTCTTGATTACGTGAACTAACGTTTTCAAACAATATTGAGAGCTTATGGATTGCTTGAACCCGATGAATCAAGATAACTTCAACAATAGCTGACCTAGAAAGGACAGCGTGTTAGCAACGAACGAGGCGTTTAATCGGATTATATTTGCTTTGTAGAATTTAATCGGTTAAATCCTAATCGTACTGGCATCGGCTACCGAGACGAAAGAGGTGGCGATCTCGAGATAACAGATAGAAAGCGCCGTTGAAACAACACCAACTGCGTTACGCGCGCTGAACAAACTCAAAACGGAACCGGGTGCTACACAACAAATAAGGTAGTGTCCGTTAAGAGACCTCATCGATTGTGCAACGTAAAAATAAGAATGCCCTGACCGCACCATACAAGTTGCGATGATTCTTACTGATGGTACCTAATAAAAAATAAACAGCAGACTGTCTTGAGATGGTTTTGCAAAAGCTGACATTAGATTGTAGTTAATTCGAGCTATATGATCATTTCCATTAGTGCGCGGGCGCAATTCGAAATCGACGTGCCCAATGTCATGCGCTACAAGGTCGCCTCTCACAATAAACGCCTCTGCAAAACATTATGCCTATACAAAGTTAGCAAATCCGTAATCCTGATCACATAATACTATATATTCACCTTTTCATATTTGGCACCGAAACTTCCAAAGACTTCTATTGTCAAATAATTCACCTTTAAAGTATTGACATTTAAGACTTCGGGGATTTATGAAAACAATTATAAGGTTTCTGACAGGCTAATGATACATGTGCGTCATTCAGGTTCACAAGTGTTAATTGCTAATCTTTAGCTAGTTGAGGATACCATACAATCGATTGATATATATATATAATAGGGTGTTGCATACTGAACAACAAGTACAGGAGCAAACACAGCTCGGCAAACTTGGAATTAAGCAACTATTGATATAACGAGCTCTTAAGAAAAATAGACAAGTCAGCCCAAGCTCACCTCGAGCGACTAAGGCTGACTTGACATTTGTCAAGTTAGTAACCGAATAGATCTCAGCATCCCTTTAATAATATAATATTTTTATAAGATTTTTATATCCTCACGCCTTTCCACGAGGGTCCCCGAAAGGGTAGGCAGAGGTGTATAGGTAATACCCACACACCCACTTTCCGCCAGAAGTATATTAGGTGCCAACGTGGCAGATGGCGAGTCCATCGCCGTTACTCAGGCACGACTATACATACGCCTTTGAATTTCTTCTCAGACATATGTAGGTTTCCTCTCGATATTTTCCTTCACCGTAAAGTTCGTGTTGTGACTAATCACTGTACTTAAGTTCAGAAAAACTCATTGGTACAGTCGGGATTCGAATTTGCGATCTTTGTGTCACAGGCAACTGCTCAAACCACTCGGCCACCTAGGCTTACTCGGCCACTACGGCTTTATACCTCTTCGAAGATTTCTGTTGAATAATTTTAATAACTGAGAGTAATTGCTGTAGCTTCATTTAGCAAATTGTGAACACAATGATCACGTTTTGCTATTCTTAATCGCGATACAGCTGCACGAGTTCACACTCACGTGCCTACAAGTCTATGTTATATCTAGACGATTGCATAAATATCTATTCATAAATTGCTGTATTATGGAATGTTTTCATAACACACATTACTTTCCTGTGGTGTGTGGTATCCATGTTACAAGCCGTAAATGATATGAAATACCAAACGGTAAATGGTAAACGGTAAAAACAAATGGTAAAAACTTTAAGCAATGATGACATTATTTAGCAGTCTATCTGTTGGTCACACACAATTTGGTAAAAAACCACAGAATACCTGAACGTTTTTCAAAAGGAACAAAAAAACCATGCAAGTGAAACTTGCTGTCCGAATTATGCTTTCGATTGCTGTCGGAAATACACACAGGCGAAAAGCGTTCAATCACGAAACTGAGGTAAAACGAGCATAGATAAAAAGCCGGTGAAACTTTCAAGGACATTCTACACAACGGGTGACGTAATAGACCCATAACGACCCCGACCCAATGTGGCTGTACAGACGGATCTTATATCATTACGATTACTCAAAGTAGTTAATAATATATTGTTTTAAGTAGAACTAATATCTGCAGGCATTTTAATATGTGTGCTAAGGTACAAATTAAAAAATAAAGGGTCGTTTAGGGGACTTTTTTGCAGTCGTCACGGGATCAATCCCCGTGAAGGCCTGTTCGGCCAACTTTGGTCCACAATTTATGTATTTTAAACTCGTTCACCGGAAATTGTTTATTTTGTTGTAGAGCGCACCTGTCACACAAAAGATATAAGAATAAATAAGGTAGGTGCTGGAAACAACAGTGATTTCGTCGCTTATGAAAACCACATCATCAAATGAGAACAGTAAGCAATTCATATAACAATGCGGTCAGTAATAATACTAAACATTTGTTTATGACGACACCGAAAATAATACAAAAGTGTTATTTGGCACAGGACTGGTAATAGTGATACGAACAATGGTTTTTGTTATGAAGACATCGTTATTCTAATCCGGGCAGATCTAATCTATCGGCGACACGTAGTTTGCCGATAAATTGGTGCTCACTCTGCTTTTGATGTCCCGTCAGAAACGTGTACATCTGACACTATAGATAAGAGGTAATATCTATTCGACCTCAATAAACCAATAGCTACCAATGTTACGTAGGTCTTATACTTCTGTTCTCTGGCATGACAGATAATAATCATTTAGAAGAATGTGATTTATTTGACGAGTAAAAAGTAAATTTTCAGAACTCAACAAAAGCCGCAAACAGATTGAGCAAGTATTTACTTACAGACCCAAAATGTTTACAAAACTTTTCAAAAGCTGTTAAACTAATATTACGTACGTTAACCCAAATCTTATAATGGTTAGACTTATGCAATTTGTCATACAAAGAAGCATCTTTTGTATAAGCTAGATAGATAATTACTTTCTGTAAAGGCGATGCTGGTTGAAAAGCGCTGAGAGTATGATGCAGTATATGCAAAGCACAGATGGCTAACGTATGTGTCAAGGATGAAAAATATCGGCATAACATGAAGCTCATTTAGTATATTTTTATCTCTCTAATGATGTCATTTAAACATACATCTCACAGGTAAATTGTCCCTACATAAACATCCATAAGTATTTAGGTGGTGTCTTTTTTTTACCCCACGGGTGCCAAACAAGCATGCGGTCCGCCTGATGATTAAGCGGTTACCGCCGCCTATGGACCATAGTATGGACGCTTGCAACACCAGGGGTATAGCTCGCGATCTGTCGACCCTACAGGAATCTTTTCAAAGTCTTCTTGAAGAACTCCATTATGTACTCTTCAGGGAAAACCTCAAGTTGGGTCAATTATTGATTAGTAAACATTATTAATTGTGTCTTTTGTACAGACAAAACCATTCAGCGTAAATTCCCATACTAATATAGAGGATGTATGGATGTTTGTAACTCCAGAACGCCAGAACGGCTGAACGGAATAGGATTCAATTTGGCGCACATAGAATAATGTTTAATTGCAGAAATAAATCTATACATGTAATACAATTTTACGCGGGTGTAACCGGGGGACACAGATAGTACGTTAATACTTTTATGAGTAGGACCAGTAATACACTCAGAAATCTAAGGATTGTATTTACTTACAAACTCTACAATACGTATCAAAAGTACACTATATTTACACGCTTTATATTAGCTTGGGTTGAATCTATGTATGTAACGGAATCTTTGAACTTAATTTTCACCAGTTTCCAGAAGTCTGATTAATTTGAAACTTTGCATACGTATCGAGGACCGATGACAATACACTAATAACTAAAAAGTATAAAATAAATAATCGTTAAAAAAAACTAAAAAACACGCTTTTTATAGAAAACCGAACTAAAAAATTGAAAATAAATTTCGATAATATCTTAAAAAGCGTGGGGTGCTTTTTAAGATATTTGATGCCTCATAAATCCTCACGCCTTCCCACTAGGGTTCCCGAAGGGATAGGGTAGTACCCACATAACCACTTTATTTATTTATTTAAGATATGCCAACAGTACACATATTAAAACTTTACAGATACGTGCACATACGTGCAATGAATACAATTTCTGATACGCGCACCAATAACAGGCACATTCAGCATTTTATACAGAGATGGTTTAACTAATAATAAAATTACAATAGAAAATATATATAAAATAAAGTAGAAACAATGATTATGAAGTGTTGTTATTGTATTCACAAAGGTTTTTTTAAAGTTGGCACTTTCGGCCAGATAAATATTTTTTAGGTGCTTATGTGACAGATGGCGAGTCCATCGCCGTTACTTAAGCACGACTTTATATACGTGTTTGAATTTCTTCTCAAACATATGCAGGTTTCCTCTCGATGTTTTTCATCACCGTAACGCTCGTGGTGTGACTAATCACTGTACTATAAGTTATTAATTGTTGGTATTGTAAATAAAGAACGGCTGAGTGTAATGTACATTAGACATGAAGTCAAACTACAGATGGTAGTTAATTAGAAGTTGCATTCAGCCTTTTATTTAAAAAACTAATGTCATGGGGTCGTTTTTTAATTTTTGAAGCTGTATGCTATAGTTAAAACTAGGAATATTTCTAGAAGATAGGTATGTGTTGGATTAGTTTCATTTATATATACTTCACCTTTATCGTTGTGTTGTGTAATATAGAGATAAAGCATATTTTCAACATATATTTTTCATAAATATAGGCAGTTAGAAGTATTTACATTGCTAAGAGCTAGGTAAATTTGTTGATCCTTTCCCCAGTGAATCATGCGTATTATTTATTCCAAAGCTTGTTCGTGTTACTAAGTTATTAAATGTGATTTTGATTCGTTTGGGCTTTACGATAGGTAAGTGCATAATGCACCACACATACATTTTTCTATATAACCTATTTTAGACAGTTACTTATACCTAATTGATAAGCGTACGTTACTTTTAGGTGGAATCTGTTTATTTTGCTTTAGCTTATGTATTCAATATAATACATGCATAGTTACAGATATTGAGTAATCATTCTATTAGTGAATAAAAGTGTTAATTTCCTCTTATACTTTATCTGTTTGAGTTTTTAATCCTTTCACAATTTGCCTTGGAAACGTGTTCATACATTGTTAGCATGTTCGAGTCTGTATCACGTAGTCTTTCAAGGGGGCAATATGCAAAACTAGTTATCGGGTTTTAGAAATTAATCACGTTGTATAAAGGATGCAAACCTGTGGTGCGAGTACCGTGGCTGTCTCGGTAGCCGCCGTCTTGCCGGTATTTATGGACACTAGTCACAACCCCTTGGGCCCGCATGACGCCCGGTCCAAACCACGTTGGTGCCACAAAATTCCATCAGTCACTAGTAGCTCGATCCAACTGTTACCGCGAACTATAACCGAACACTGGACACTGGAGTCAGGGAGAACCACTGAGCCGTATCCAACACACACACACTATTATTGTAACCGCTCCCTGTTTCCTACATAGTAATAGAGTCACCTCGCTTATTTTGTCGTAATGACGACAAAATCGTACGTTTCGGGAACAATAGAACAATTTCCTTTCAATTGTTTGTTATTGTGTTGCTAGTTTTCAAGACTAATAATATATGTATATAGTACTGGTGGCACTAGCAATAGTTATTCAGGTTGAACAGTTATTGTGTCAACTTGACAGTTCGCGTCGTTCAATTATTGTATAATGTATTCGTCAGCGGGTTCTGGCTAATGATCAAAACTACGTAACGGTCCGTATCTCTTCAACGCTTTTACCATACTGGTCAGAGGCAGCTGTGCGGGGCTTTGAGAAAAAGAGAAAGAACTATAGTATGACACATCAGACGTACAACTACGTAAACGGTCCGAGCTAGTTACTCCGAAATGCACTCTATAGCATTAGTAATAAAGTAAAAAATGTTGGTAGTTGCAATCGCGTCTGAGTTAGTTTCCATGAATGTATCGCTAGGAAAATCGAGAAGGCTGGAGCAGGGTAGTCATTGAGTGCGAAAGAGAGGGGCTATATAGCGAGCGTAGACGAATCAGACCGACCGCCAAGGCCGGCTAACGTCACGTTTCGCGAAAACTAGACATGCCTCGTATACGTATACAATAGCGTACAAGACTATAGCTTACTGCACTTTTGTCTAGTAATGCAGAATGAGCTGGAAAAGTTAACAAGCCACAGTCAATACAAGTAACCAAACATTTTCGTAAATTTCCTAGCATAGATATGACATCTAATTACACTCGTCAATGAATTATTTTTATTAGATAATGACAATGTGGTCACGTACGCAAGGTACTTGGCACTTGTTGTAATCATACAAAGGTGACAAAATATTTGTTCTATACTACAATTGAACACATGCTATAACAATTGGTATCGTGACGTCAGTGTTAGAGGAATATGTTCTGATAAATATTTGAGTGTCATATCTAATGAATATAATCAGTATTTTGTTGTAATGTAATGTTGCATTAGTTTATGTAAATCAACAAACAGATGTACCATACTAATTCAGAACAAAATATAAATTCAATAAGAACCTTTAGCTGTGCTTGCGACTTTTTCTTTTCTAAAATAAAAGTAGCCCCACTCATTTTTACATCAGCTATATGCTAGTGAAAGTCCCGTCAAAATCGGTCCAGGCGTTACAGAGATTAGCCGGAACAAACCGACAGATAGGCAGATCAAAAATATTTTGGTTTATTTACCGTGTATACTATTTACCATATTCCATATGCATTTAGTAAAAAGAGGTTGTTTTAATATTACTCTCCATTTATTTGTATAGATAGATAGATAAACAGTTTTTGTTCAGTAAATAATGATAAAATAAACTTGTTGACTTTAATGTATAAGCCGACTTGAGGATAATCATTGCTTCTATGGCAGCAAGGTAGCATTTCAATGGCCCCGCTGCTTACTATTCATTTGTTAAGGTAAATGCCATATGTTGTGGTGAATAAATATGTTGACCACTGTCAGAGGACTGCACGCGGATACAAATGCATATTTAATGTGTACACTCAAGACGATAAATGCTTTATAGTTTTTTTGTAACACTGTAGTGGCCAACAATCATGAGATCAGCCTGATGGTAACCGTTTAAAATATCATATTCAAGAATTTACTTGAGGAAATTTTTATCTTATCGTAACTTTTTTTCCTTGAGCATTCAAAGCTTTTATTTGCTGACTCAGGGTTTCACTTCATCCGTCAGGTGCAAACTCAGTCTCTTTTTGTCTCAAGTGTCATTGTAACTTGGCAATATCTATGACAGTAAAGTACTAGGCGACATTATTTACAATACGTAAGCGTTTCATACAATAACACTGAATTCGAGAACTGGAGCAATCAACTTTCTTACTGTATCTGCTAACACGAAATATGACGGCAATTTGTTGCGCGATACATAATCTTATTCACCTTTGTGAATAATTTACATTTTTATGTTTATCTCTCATCAAAAAGTTGTATCTCCTATTTAAAAAGTCGCTTCATCAAATAGGAAGATCAGAGCAGCTCGAGCTTTAATATTAGCTGGGTCATTTCTAGTCATGTTACCTAAAACGGCATGAAAGATTTATTATCACCATAATAAATGTAAACACGATAGGAGTGAGCTGTAATGAACACCATTTCAAAATATTTAATTGCTTTACCGCTTTTTTTTAACAAACTAAAAACAATTAGCACTAATTTGGACTGCTCGTTGAGATTAAACACCTACACTGCTTCCTCTTTTGGATGTGATCTTTCGCAATTATAGGATCAAATTATTGCAGTGTAGAATATACGGAAGCCAGTATTCAACCGCAACTACTTTCTTTTTACGTTCCAATGTCAGAGGTGACTCGTTCAGTTTGTTAACATAATGTAAATGTCATTGAATGCCGTCTGACCGGTTAAGATGATTTTTAATCGAAACCGCCGCTGGTGCTGTTTTGAAAGCTGCGAATTAAAATTTATTTGAGTTCCATAAACTTGGAACACTGCCCTTCGCCTAATTAAGTAGATGCTGATTGATTGTAATTTAAGCATTATTATGCCCTTTCATCACCACTTATGCAGCACAGCATAATAAAGTTCATCGAAGCTGCTATGCGAAGCTGTATTTAAAACAAGCAAGTGTACGAACGTGCAGAAGGGCATTGCATGACGACGGGCACGTCCGCCTGCATGAGTGTTGTAAATCCATTTAAATCCAACAAAATGAGCTTGCACGTTACTGGAATGGCCTCGACGCAATTGAAATTCAATCAAACCGCACCGTATCACGAGACGTTGCGACGTTTCAAGTGTACACCGGCATTATTACCACAGCAATCGAGGCAACGAGCGGAATTGACAATGTCAAACACAATCGACAAGTAGCCAGTGACCCGAACAACGCGTAAGTGCACACAATACATCGAACATATTTTATTTGTAATGCAAAACTGCAAACATCCGATTGTTCCGACGGTATTGACGCGGCGGATCCTTGCATTGGCAAACTCCATCTACGTTTTTATGGCAAATTTGAACAGAAAAAAAATCCAATCATAATGTAATAAAAACAGTCCTGACGTCAGTATGCGATGCAAGTTCTAAAACTTTGAGGAAGTATAAATTCATGAGGTCACGCACGATACATTGGAACTTTTTTATATCATATCACACAGCCAGTGTAGTTCCCGTGTGTTCTTAAATATCATAACGACGACGTCATAAATCAATAAGTGTATGTGGTGTTGGTATAAGTTGAAACTAAAAGATTTTCTGAGTTGGCTCTTTGATGCACGACATTGTTTATAAATGAGACTTTACACGGGAACACAGGAAACAAGGTAATTCATGCTATGGTGCATTTTAACCCTTGGTTAAGTAACACTTATATATTATATAATACCGCAATGATCAGTTCCACCGTATCATTTGATTAAAACACAATAATAAAATTCAGAATTGGAGTTACTCAAACTTTTGTTGTTATCATTATAACTTTAAAGTAGTTTAATATAACTTATGGCCTTACAATTGGTATAATTACCAGCATTGATAATTTCTGGAGCATCAACAATAGAAACACCATTGTAGGAAGTAATTATACAACAAGTATTTAGTACTGTAACACTTGCAATGCGTAATGACGAGGCAGATCCAACGCCATTGTACATTGCAACATTCGATGTCTAAATGTCGACATACATATAGCACGTGAGAAATTAACCAAAGAAATTATTAGTTGTTCGGTGCAGACGTGATTGAATTGTTCTCAATGAATATTACTTCTATATAATATACGCCTTCCCACAAGGGTCCCCGAAGGGGTAAGCAGAGGTAGTACCCACACACCCACTTTCCACCAGAGATATATCTAAGGTGCCAACGTGACAGATGGCGAGTCCATTGCCGTTACTCACGCACGACTATACATATTACCCATTTAGATGCGAGCACTTTCAAACACACAGGCATTTTCTTAGCGGTTATTATAGTGACGAAATAATGTCTATTAAGTGTAAATCTTTGTCCGGAATAAAGAAAATAACACAATTGATTGCATAATTCAATAGCATTGTAGTCATATGCATGTGTCTAAGTATTATCAAACACCAAATCTATCAATTCTTATTACCGAAGAGACACCGATATTTATAGTAATAAAAGTTTGCGTCACTGTCTCAATAGCTGACAGGTATGCCTGCAACTACTTACCATCATAGAATCCAATTGGTAATAAGTAATTCAGGTGCTCATCCCTGTTGATCGATTGAATTTGATCGATTGCTGTCTAGATTATATTGATCGAAACTTAAAAGTACGAACGAACGTGAAGTCGGCGCGCATGGTAATGAAAGTAGAGTGAAGAAAATTTACTGATTTAGAAAGAGATACCCTACTACCTATATCGGGAGTCACTCGGCTCCATGACGTGCGTACAATTTCAAGATTATACAATAAGCATAGTTAACGGGCGAAGCAACATGCGTGAGATGTATTAGATTTTTCTCAGCTGAACGTCCACATAATTTGAAATCTAATAAAGGAATGTATTAGTGACTTGCTGTATCTGCATGAGTCGGAGAAGAAAAAAATATGGATCAATCCCATGATCCTGCTGTTATTGGAACTTTTCGACTCGTGCTGAGTCCAGCGCCAAAATGTAATAGGTGAACAGATGTAAGAACGACACCTTCCGACATTTTGTAACAATAGCGTCAAGTATAGGATACGTGTTCACCGAATGTATCGTGCAATTTACGAAATGAATAACGAGCGCACTCGATCTCAAGTGGCATCTTTTGTTGGAGTAACTCATCACACCGAACGTGATATACTTTCCTTAGGTTATGTAACACAATCAAAGACTCGTGTTTCATTAAAACACTCTGCTACTTCAACATTTGTCGTATATTCCACATTTGCATTGGTTTTGCGTCATTTGCATGATACCATTACGCGAATACACTATAGCACAATAGCTTAGTCGTGCATAGGTAAATATATCCTACTAATATTAATAAATTCAAAAGTTTGGGAGAATGTTTGTTCCTCTTGCGAATTAAAACATATTATATGTTATATTGTATTATATAAAGTGGGTGTGTGGGTATTACCTATACATCTCTGCCTACCCCTTCGGGGACCCTTGTGGGAAGGCGTGAGGATATATTATATATATGTTATATTCCAGAAAAAGAAACCTTAAGAATAACATTTTACCTTCACGAGAGAAACCGCGTGACGCTGCTAGTAAACTATAAACATATATGTATGTATATCGTTAACGAGCTGGCGCCATCTCTTGCGATGTGGTAATGGTGAGGAAACGGTGTAATTAAGTTCATACAAACTCATTAGTGCAATATTTGCTTTACGAGTGACTACTTAAACAAATAAATATTCAAATATTGCATTGTCAAACGATAATTTTGCAATCTGTATCAACACTAACCTGATGAGATTATAACACGGCATTGAAGTGTTAAATAACGTTAAAAGTGAATTAATTCAGACGGGGCGGCACTTAAACAGATTGCCAAATTATATATTTTGCTAACATTTGACGTAGACATTTGATTAAGGAGTGCCGTTATGATAAAAGCAATGATTCTGCTTATTTATACCAAAAATATTTTCATATAAAATGTTGACAAGACGAGATGGCTCGCTCTTTGAAAAAGTTATCAGATCAAAATCAAAATATTTTAGTCAACGTAAGGAACACAGGGAACACTTATTGAACGTCACGTTTAATATAAACTAAAGTTACCACCGTTTCCAAGAAAAAATACCTGCCAGGAGAAGAAACGGCGAAACAAACTCCCCGGTTTGCTTTTTTAACATTTGTTCCCTTTACGTAGGGGTGGAAAAGATTAAAGTTACATATATAAACTCTGTACAAGAGGAGCAATTCATTGCCATGCATGGCCATCATTAAAATAATCTGATGTTTTATAATAAGCCTTTTGAATTAATTTACTTTTAACGACAGCTTAGATCTCATGTAGAGCTAAGCTTCGAACAATACACGCCCTAACATTTGTCAAAATATCTATATGGCGTCTCTGCAGCGATTTTTAGGACTAGATGTACTTGGAATAAAGCAAATCATTGTCACTTATGTTTCAAAGTACACCACGTAAATATGTTACTCCGTTATATTAACTGCATGTTACATAATTAAGTCTTGTACTATGGTTGTCACGTCACGTGCGGGCATGTCACCATTCGTATAGGCTGAGAGTACGTATTATTTAATCCATCGGCGCGCATTTGCTCAGCAGTTATGCTCCAGATTCGAATAATTGCATTTGCACTTGTTATGCAAAACTAAGCAAGAAGCGAACCGAGTCGCCTTTTATTTACCGCGCAACATAAATAATGCGTGAAAATCTAGCGATACGGCCCGGAGGCCTAGATCCAATACAACACAAGAAACACGCTCTTGACTAAAAGCCGTTGCGGCAGAATGATTCGAGTAGTCGTCTGCAAGACAGAAATTTTAAGTTCGAACCTCAACTGTGCCCACGAGTTGTTTTAACTTAAGTACAGTGATTAGTCACACCACTAGCTTTACGGTGAAGTAAACATTGAGAGGAAACCTGCATATGTTTGAGAAGAAATTCAATGACGTATGTATATTGAATAGTCGTGTTTTAGAATCGGTGACGAAAAGTGTCAGTGGGATAAACTACACACCTCTGCTTATCACTTCTGAGGACCCTCGTGGGAAAGGCGTGAGGATTGCCGCATAAATATTTTAAATAAGATTATTTATTGTGCAAATATGTGTAAATAAATGCTTATTGCATGCATGAGTACACAGGCATCCGTTCATGAGCAAATAAAATTTTAAATGTTTTATTCCATGATATGGTATGTTATTATAGTTTTAGTAAAAACTATAACATTAATACAACAATTAATTTGTATGCAAAGTGTACACACAACTTTGTTCAAAGGCCAAAGTTCCCTTTGATACGACGATGACGTCAGAGCCTAGATAGGTTCATTTCATAGCACGCATTATGCAACGTGTAAATAATTCTGAGCGTTGGCAGAAAGTACTACTCTGGTGCATAATGAATTAACGTTTTCCAATTGAATATGCAAATACACATTAGCATCCTACGACCGCCGTCTTCCTCGATCCCACACTATTTACTGACATCAATGCATACACCCATACATACATATCATCACGCCGAATCATTCACGGGGTAGTCAAGTAGACTAGACCGCCAGTTCTCTTTAGACTTATAGACCTCTTTCGCTTTATCCATATTGACCAGTCTCTCATATATCAGTCAGAATATAACATCTATATATCTACAAGTATAGACAGGTACAGTACGAGTACAATCGATATTTGGAGAAAACAGTCATCGTCGTCAAGTTATCTGATGGCATTGTGAGTTACGGCACTTCGGTGCCTGCCGCCGACGGCACCGCCTACGAATATTGCGTTATGATTTCGTGTAGGAATATCCAATATTAAGCAGATAGAAGATGTACCGTAAAATTGTATTATCATTTTATTTATCGCAGCATTCCGTTTATCGCGCTGATACTGGCATGAGATACAGGTTTGAAAGCGACATATTTCATTTCTAAATACAGTTTTACTACATAAAATCTATTTTACAGATAATCATTCAACTGACAGCGTCCAAGAATCCGGGTCGCTTTATGATTTATTGTTTTATCACATATTTATCTGTAATCAAATTTAAACTATGTGAGTTCAATCCAGAAGTCTAGCTCCTGCATTCTCCCGCAACAAACAGCTTAACGAATTATGATGAATTTTCCTATAGGGATAGATGGGCCCTTGGAAAGTAGAGAAATAAGCTAAAGGTCAAATAAGGCATGAAACCCATTTTTAGGAACCAATCAATTTAAAGTAGCAGTAACAGATATATCATAATAACAATATTCCACCCAGACAAAGTAGCTAGCCATAGCTAGTCTCATATAAATAATGAAAAGGCTCGGCGAACGTGGCGTATTCTATAAAATCAGACGTTAAACCCACATGGAATGAGTCATCGATCGTGCGAGCTTATTAGGTACCAAAGCTGGGGTCAAATAACTTTAGTTGAGACAAGATAATTGCTTCCTTATAACATAGGTATCTATGGTAGTATTATTGTAACTTTTTTTTATTACAGCACGTACGATTCGGCTTCGAGGCCTTGCGCACGAGGGCGGAGTCGGCACCCGACCGTGAAGTAACAACTCATGCCCTTCCAAGTACACCGCAAAAACTTGTTTGTTAGAATTTCCTATCAAGAGATTGCCCAAAAATCGCCTACGCCGAAATCGAGAGATGTGAAGTCAAATATAATTTCACTTTCTTTTGGTCTGTGTAGTTAGCGTAGGAAGGCGTGACCAACGTCCGGCGACCTCCATCGGCATGTCAATTGTATACTTTCCCTGTTTTTATGGGAATCTTATAGAGTGGCTGGAATTTTATAACAATACTGTGAAAGTCTGGGGACTCGACTCAATGTAAGCGACCAAAATATAATTTTAATGACCACTCACTCGGTCATTAAAATAATATTATTTTTGTATATAGAACAAAGCTGGCAAAAGTGAGTATAGTATAACAGAATATTTTAGTGAGATAAGGATGAGTGCTGACCGAGCTATTCTTAAGTCATAAGAATCCATCACGTCCGCACGCAAGATGCGCGGATGATTTACTTCGACTAAACAGACGCGCTGCGTGCAGCAACCGAGGCTGACGTCCGTAGAAGACCACATTGCATTAGGGAGAAAACATGTCTGACGAACTTAAAAAAGTTGAAATGATAATTACTATGGACAAGGATGAGTTACTCACTCAGGGTTTCCAAACACCTCTGCATCGACCTTAGATATAGAGTGGGTGTTTGCGATTTGGTTGGTATTAGCATTGACATACATTATACATTGCAATTGCAGTATAACGACATTCTCGCCATTTCGACTTACAGATAATGACCATGTTAATATTGCGAAAATTTGTTATGTACTTTACAAATACATACATACTTAAAGTCACAGTAAAATAATCAAACGATTTAGCCCATTCAAACGAAGCAGTACGACAGTGAAAAAATAACGAGCATTTAAAACTCATTATCCCACTACTACTTATTCGTATCACGATTACATCTTAAGCCTGTATAAAAGAATATTTTAAGATAAAGAAGTTGGTATACCAGCATCGCTTGAATAAAAAAAACTCTCTGGAACACGATCGCAGCGCCATCTATCAATTAAGGATCTGAACGGATTAGATTAGATAAAACGGCCCAGAGGATAAGAGTTTAGTGACAGATAGAGCATAGACAGATGTAACAAGATACAAGTGTAACAAAACGGACCCATTAAAACATATGTTAATTCCATCGCTTCTTCCTATGACTTACGTACGTACCTACCTAGCTGAAACACAGGTGAGCCGTGACATTTGAACTGACCTACGCATTTTTGATAAGCGGATAGAAGGCGGGGCCAATAGTTAGTATTGAATACCGAAGTATTCCGGTATAGTTATATATTGAAAGGCTTATCTGTAGATCGTAATATATTGTTAAACGGACTAACTAACGGTGTTAATGGTGATAAAGATTATGTAAATGTTACTGTTTGGATGTTATCAGTTTTCCATATCCCACATACATAGAACACAGAACAATTTAATAATAACCTTTCAGTGGCTACCTACAGCTACCGGAGGGCTAGACGGGGCATGGCGCCGGGGCCCCTCGGAGAATCTGGATTACGCCATATTTGGAGGACTTCGAATTCGGAACACGACGAATACGGAACAAGCGTTTTAAATAGTTTGGTAGGGGCCCTAGTTTATATGTGCCCCAGAGCCTTAATATATTAAATTTGCGGGGGATCCACGTAAAACTACAATTACTATTTTGGAAGATTTTAGAAATTGAAATCAAAGTAATTCAGCAAATTCATTCAAAGTAAGAACATAAACAAATTTAACAAGCCAGATCTCGTCGCACGACAGAATAACAATAGCGGATGAAAACAGACTAATTCGGGCATTGTACCAAGAGACGGCACGCGTTCATTGAAGAGAAATTTGACAATGCACTTAAGAAAGTTTCTTTAAGTCACAACGAGATTAAAGCAGACCAGTTATGTTCGCTCCTCCCGTAACAATCTCATGTATGCATTCCGAAGATATATTTTATAGCAATATATGTATTGCTTAAAGAAAGTACAAAAGATGAGGAGAAGAAACAATAACTAGCAAAATAATTCGTTGCCAGGGGTACCGTTATCATAATAACAACTTATTTGCAACTATTTGTTTAATAGTTAAAGAAAGTTAGATTTTACACCGGTAGTAGGTATGTTAAAAACATCGCGTAGAGCGAAGAAAGTATTGTCATAAATTGCCAGTATATGAATGTTGAAAGAAACAAATAAAACGAATCACATAATTTTTAAAGGCTTGGCCTATTTTAAAGAAAAAGTCGTAATTAACAATTATATATACAATTATAGGAGAAAAGTGTAAATAAAAACATTTCGCCCACACAGATACAGAAGTGCCATTGCACACAAATATAACAGGATTGACGAAATTAGGTGAAGTACCATCCGAAATTGCTATTCATTACTTTAATTAACGATCTCCAGTCACGAATTTGTACTCAAACAGACTAGCCTTCAATATGAACATTTAGAAATAATCATTATTGAAGTTAATAACGCTACTCCGAACGAGTGTAGACGTAACGCAGAACCTAAATTTATTTTATTGCGTCTGCATTACGCATAACACACCCGTCAGATTTGACGGCTATTTACTGAACCATATGACGAAAAGCAATTTAACAACGAACTACTTTCGCAATCGGAACTGACAATGTACAATTGTGTAAACCTGGTAATGATATCACGAGAGCAATTTAGGTGGTCAGAACGAGAAAGAAGCTGCAAGCGAGCGTAATATGCATTATTAAAACAACCACAGAATCACAATCTGTAATGTCAGAATTCATATCACTGAAAAAAATATTATTACACTGTGGCGACAGTGAACTTGGTTTGTGGTTACTTTATTCCAGATTCTTTGTTGGTTTTCCGTTGAATAAAGATAATCAGCACATACTTATGGGCTACACTAAAACTTTGTAAAATAGGTACATACTGTTACGTCTAGTGGCTAATGCTCTTTATTGAGCTATTATTTCACAACTATACTATTGCCTCATTCCAAACACTTAAAGCGGCACATTAGGCGTAAACAGTTGTTAACTAAGACAATTTGTAGACACTTATTACGATGGTTAGTGTGAATTGGGACTTAAAAAGATCGTGTAACAGTAACGCGAATGACGGACGAACTTCAACTCACGCGCATGACACGCAACTACTTTCGCTGATTAAAAACCCCAGACTGTCCAAGATTTTAAACGTGGCGGATGTTCAACGTGCACCGAATACGAAAGTATCACGTCACGATCCACCTAAATTGTACATTTGACTTGAGATGGACTGCACATCGTTATTTTATTTCCAACTCGTAATTGGATATTAAATGCATATCGATCTCACACTCCAGCAAAAACCAGCTGAGCAAAGCAAGAAGATATAATTTAATGGCCGTGTTATTCAAGTGTTTTTTACACGATCGCGCTGAGCTCGTTTAAAGGTTAATTTATTATTTAAGAGACGCTCAACAAGCACAGTCATACTCCAACTGCATTATGCTTAGATGGTCAACCGTTACCGAAGCCAGAAAGGTTGAGGTCTCCAACATCATGATTATACCCATTAAGTCATAATATTATAAATATATCCTCACGCCTTCCCACAAGGGTCCCCGAAGGGGTAGGCAGAGGTGTATAGGTAATACCCACACACCCACTTTCCGCCAGAGGTATATTAGGTGCCAACGTGACAGATGGCGAGTCCATCGCCGTTACTCCAGCACGACTATACATACGCCTTTGAATTTCTTCTCAGACGTATGCAGGTTTCCTCTCGATGTTTTCCTTCACCGTTAAGCTCGTGGTGTGACTAATCACTGTACTTAAGTTCAGAAAAACTCATTGGTACAGTCGGGATTCGAACTTGCGACCTTTGCGTCGCAGGCAACTGCTCGAACCACTCGGCCACCACGGCTCTTATAGTCATAATATTAGTTGAATTAATAAAGTTAGATCACGAAAATATGATACACATTCTAATGGTCCTATTGGTCGAAGGTGTCTGTCCCAATAATACTCCACTGGCTGAGTGATAGGCGATATTCAAATTGCATTTTAATGCAAGGGAGATTAAGCATTCAAATGCAATCTAATATGTTTTATTATGACTTATGAAACGGGATTCATTAAAGCCGTTATTATGATTTCAGTGTGTCGACATGCTTAAATTCAAGGCGATTATTTTTCTCTGGTCGTGATCTAAAGAGCCGTCTCTTATAGTTATGACACATACTGTTTTCTAAAGTACAGTGATACTATGTTGTTAGGACTTACAACTATTTACAAACATAACAAACACCCCGAATCCTTTACGGTGTGGTGTAAACAGAGGAAAAACATATTCCAACTATACCTATATATATATATATATATATATATATATATAGGATATCACATTTGTGAACTCACTCATCACGAAATCTCAGGAACTATAAGGCCGATTGACTTGAAATTTGGTAGGAGTATTCCTTTCGCGGTGTAGAGGTCAGCTAAGAACGGATTTATGAAACTCCAACCGCAAGTTGGAACTATTGCTTCCATAGGCGAAGCAATAGTTGAAAAACGTGTTATTTTTACTTTTATACCCGGGCGAAGCTGGGCGGGACAGCTAGTATATATATAAGACAATTTGTGTCCATCTTCTATTAAATGAACTGTATTGAAACAATTGTATTTCTCTGTAAAAAACGAAGTTTATTTTTATGTTACATTAAATCTATATATACAGGTAAACTAAACAAACATAAATAAAACCTTAAAAAAAAATTATTTACCTGTAAAAAACGAAGAAACGACAATTAAAGTTATAAAATATTAGCTGTCCCGCCCAGCTTCGCTCGGGTGAAAAAGTTAAATTGCCCGTAACACGATCGCAGCGCCACCTATTGGGTCCAATTGTAAATCTAAACCATTCTCGAATCTAGCTTAAGACACACAGAAACACACAGAAAGCTTCGCCCGGGTAAAAAGGTAAAATTCTTGAAACTCGATCGCAGCGCCACCTATCGGGTCCAATTTAATATAGCCTATGTTACTCGGGGATAATGTAGCTTTCCAAAGGTGAAAGAATTTTTGAAATCGGTCCAGTAGTTTCGGAGCCTATTCATTACAAACAAACAAACAAACAAACAAACAAATCTTTCCTCTTTATAATTTTAGTATAGACAATTCTCTTTTAAATAATATGAAATCTCTTAAATAAAATATTGGTCTGGTCTGTCAACAACCTTGACAGCCAATATATAAATATATTTTTTTATAAAGCCGTTATGACCTACATCTGTTAAACTCCAAAGAGGAATTAGCACATATTTTCCTTTACATATCTTAATATATATATTTCTTGTGTGCGTGTGTATGTGACTGAACTCCTCCTAAACGACTGGACCGATTTTGATGAAATTTTCTGTGTGTGTTCAAGGGGATCTGGGAATGGTTTAGATTCACAATTGGACCCGATAGGTGGCGCCACTGGGTCCGTGGCTTTAATTTTTTCTCCCAAGCGAAGCTGGGCGGGACAACTAGTCTTAATATATATATTTCTTGTGTGCGTGTGTATGTGACTGAACTCCTCCTAAACGACTGGACCGATTTTGATGAAATTTTTTGTGTGTGTTCAAGGGGATCTGGGAATGGTTTAGATTCACAATTGGACCCGATAGGTGGCGCCACCATCTTTTTTTTTCCACCCGAGCGAAGCTGGGCGGGACCACTAGTATATACATATATTTAAAAATATAGAGATTAAACAACCAAGATAAGGTCAAGAGTATTCGAAATCACCGAGCATGTATAAACAATGTGGAAAAAGCGAAAGGCGTCAGTCTGTAAGTCTAGAGGACTGGCTCTCCAGTTTAAGGTGCGGTTTACAGGTGCAATAAAAAATAGTATTATAATTTTGTGATACTTTTGGATGTGATACGGCAACTCTTAATTCTGAGGACGCACGAGAAATCTTTCTTCTTAGTTCGAAATGTGACTAGTATTACATTATGCATGTCTCACCTCTGAAGTAAGAAACTTCTTATATTCAAACTACATATATTTTCTGAGCAACAAAATAGTTAGTATCTACCTACTAATATAGAAACAATATATGTATGTACTTTGTGTTTCCATAAATCAGAATAACAAGGCAATATTATTTATCGACTTAAACCAGGGAGGGGCATCACTGAACTCCGATCGACGAAGGTACCAATCCCGTGAACTATGCCTTTGATAATCGATAGCTTTCACCGATAATGTCAAAAAGAATAATAAATCAATATTAACGAGCAAATTGCCGCCACAGGGTATATACATGGAACAAATCACGGCAGATGATAAACTTTAATCAACGAGTGAAATTGAACCGGAAGATTGAAAAGAAATCGATACTTACATAGCAATTCGGTTATGGCAATTTGAAAGCTGATGTCTTACTCAGAACTCCATACATTGGTAATCAAATAATCAAATTACCGTATAATTGATAGGTTCATATCGATTTAGTAAGAAAACTTGTACAGGGTATAAGAAAGACACAGTACTTAAAGTATGTATTAATATTAAATGTATTCACAATAGTCAAAGATGGCGTATTATAGAAGTAAAGGGCAATAACACTCTAATGCCTTCTTTTCATTATGTTAGCCTTTTAGAAGCTCTAAGACCAGTAGGTAAAGGTTCTTAGTATGAACCAAGAGTATAAATAAAAACAACGTTTATCAAGCAAAGGCAAGAACCCGATGTTTATATTCATATCACAAGGCAGATAAAAATAAAACTGCCAATCATTTTAGATAACAAAATAAAAATACGGGGACAAGGCAAGATTATTTACTTTTTGCGGCGAAGATTACAACAGTAAGAGTAATCAGAAACAAACAATAGAATTTTACTGAATAGTACGTAATCTCACAGAACATATATTGAGAAATGTAGATAGAAAATACTCAATATCGACTACAAAAATCCGACGATCACTATCGAGTAAAACTATTTTCAAATTTGGAAGTTTGATGAGAGATATCAATCGATAGAAATATCTGAAAGTGAGTAACGATATTGTCTGGATATTCGAAATTGTATCGATATAAATCGAAAGCGATACATTCACAGTAATCAATTACGACAAACCTCGAAACAATAACATTTGGCAATACACACATAACACAACCGCAACGATATTATCGTACAAATTATTATAATGCTGGTCGAATCGTGAACGTAAATGTACGCTCGTGTGGACATAATTAAACTGCGTTTTGTTAACGTTATGTAACACAGGAGAAAGTTCTTGATTATTAAGTATTAACTAAATTGATCAAAATACTATAACTCTTTAGAAAGAACGAAAGATATGATAATACATAAATAAATAAATAATTACTATACCTATGTATATCCCAACGTGACAGATGGCGAATTCACCGCCGTTACTCAAGCACGACTATGAATTTCTTGTCAAACGTATACAGATTTCCTCTCGATATTTTCCTTCACTGTAAATCTCGTGGTATGATTTATCACTGTACTTGGTACATATATATATATATATATATATATATATATATATATATATATATATATATATATATATATATATATATAATAGTGCGTGGACAGTACACAAGTTACGATGATGGTCAGGCGTCACAGCTTGGTGAAATCATACCGTTCAAATCGTCATTATCTAAAAACACAAATCCTGTCATGTCTGTGATGGTCGTGTATAATTGTCACGAATTTTGTCTTAAAATTTGCGTAGTTGACTGTGGTTAAATAGAGCGCGTCGATTTGGACATAAACTTGAGAAAAAAATACGTTGCACTCGCAGTCGATCGATCGACGTGAAGCTTTATTTTTGACAGTTTTTCATGGAGTTTCACGTAACCTTCTGTGTCGAAAATACTTTCCAGTAACCACTAGATAGTATGACTCATTTGTTATTGTAAGCTAATATATAAATAAGATGTGTGGGTATTACCTATACACCTCTGCCTACCCCTTCGGGGACTCTTGTGGGAAGGCGTGAGGATATATATATAAATAAATTGCTTTGTAATTTCTTCCACAGTAATATCTTGTGTTTTAATTTAATCCAATTAAAATTGCGCTGGGTCCCAAAGGTGTTCAAACAAATAAACAGGTAGTATGCCATCAAATTTATCGCGTGTTAGAAAAGGGTTGGTCTTTTGTATGAAAATTTCTGCTGCCGTGGGTGTGGTTGGACAAAACACGAGGTCCTCGCAAATAGGTTACCCGGGTAACCTCGAGTCATGTCTACGACGTCCACTCAAACAAAACTAGTGTAATTATGTTTGACACGAACCAAAATAATTACTAACCATTTATTAGCATCAACGCTGTATTCAATTCTTATTTGGACAGGCTTGAATATGTTCAATAAATAATGAATGAGTTTTAATGAATATATCTCAAATTATATGGTATGTACTTATCATTAGTGAAAATAAGAAATAATTTGTTAGATAGAAAATTTTATAATCGACTAAATCGGTTAGTACGCTGTTTGTTGATTTCTGTCCTAAGTGTTTCCCATCACTATAATATTTTTGTTATTGCAACACTCTGTGCATTTCCGTTTTTCCTGTTACAATTACTGTGTTTTCTTACAAAGTGACTAAACGTTATTTAAACTAGAAATCTCAATTTGTTTTGCTGATCCTTAACCCGAATAGGTTATGGGCCCAGTAGCAAACGACTGCGAAATTGAAGATCAGGTGTAAAGAAATAGTTTTTGTCGGAAACGAATTCGCCGGCCGGTTTTATAACCTACAATGGACGCCCGGCCGATGCAACTAGAAAAGTTTGATGGAAACAATTTTCGTCAATGGAAGTTTCAAATCAAATGTGCTCTCAAAGCCAAAGGGATAGATTTATCTGCAAAGAAACCGACTGATGACCAAGATGACACAAAGTGGTTGCAAAATGATGGCACCGCGATGTTCCTAATAACATCCGCCATGGATTTGAAACAAATTACGCTAATAGAAAATTGTGAAACCGCTAGTGAAATAATGAGCAAACTGGAATCGATTTACGAACAAAAGAGTGAATTGAACAAAATGTTTATCCATGAGAGGTTTTACCAATATAAAATGTCGCCGAATGACGGAGTTGCACAACACATATCCAAAGTAGAAAACTTAGCCAAACAACTTCGTGAGAGTGGAGAAGAATTGAGTGATACGGCTGTAATTACTAAGATTCTGGGTACACTGCCCCCCAAGTATCGCACTGTCAGACAAGCATGGATGTCTTTGGATCCAAAACAACAAACAATTGTCAACCTTACTGCTAGGTTGCTCGATGAAGAGGCTAGTATGGCTTGTGAAGAAGAACAAGAAACAGCATTGTTGGTAGACAGTATAAAAAACCAGAAGAACTCAAATGCTAAGAATAATAAGAAAGAAAGTTCAAACCAAAGTCAAAGTAAGCCCCCGAAGCATCGTTTTGAATGTTACAACTGTGGGAAACGTGGTCATTTCTTAAAGGAGTGTCGGGCACCTAAGAAAAATAACAGAAGGCCTAAACAAGAGGAGACCATGCTTGCATTCAATGTGGAAGACAATTTTAATGGTTTTGACAGTAGCGAGGAGAATATTTGGATCCTAGACAGTGGAGCTTCAGCTCATATGACATATAGGAAAGATTTCTTTGAAGAATTGAAGAAGTGTGATCGGAAGTCCCTTACAGTTGGAAACAAGCAGTCAGTTCAAGTTTGTGGAATTGGAAAAGTACAGATACAGAGATATGTAAATGGACAGTGGTTGTCAAGTATACTACATGATGTTTTATATGTGCCAAGTCTACATAGAAACCTGTTTTCTGAAGGTGTTATTATGAAGAAAGGATACAGTATAGTGAAGAAAGATATTACAGCACTGATTTACAATAACAATGAAGTTGTTATGAGTGCCAGAATTCAAGCAAATAACCTGTACCAGTTGAACATTAAAGCTGTAATTCCTGATACATGCAACTTAGTTCAGAATGTTCAAAGTAATATGAAAACATGGCATGAGAGGCTTGGACATTTAAACATAAAGGAAATAAAAAATATGTGTATGAATAATGTGATTGGAGGACTGAATATAAGTGATAGTGATATAAAGAACTTTGTATGTGAAGCGTGTGCCTATGGAAAGCAGTACCGCCTACCATTTAGAAGATCACCCCGATGTGCACAGCAGCCAGGTGACTTGGTGTACAGCGATGTATGTGGGCCGCTAAATCATACTTCAGTTCAAGGTATGAGATATTTTATTCTTTTCAAAGATGCTGCTACAAGTTATAGACATGTCTTCTTTATGAGAAATAAAAGTGATGCTCTTGAATATTTTAAGAGGTACAATGCTATTGTGAAAAATCACTTTACACACAACGTGAGAGTCCTTCACACAGACAATGGGCGAGAATATGTAAATAAAGAATTTAAAGACTACTTAGTGAAGCTAGGCATAGTTCATGAGTGCACAGCACCATATACTCCTGAACAAAATGGTCGTGCAGAAAGGGAGATGCGCACCATTGTTGAAAGTGCTCGGTCTATGTTATATGCAAGAGATATACCATTGAATTTGTGGGCTGAAGCAGTTAACTGTGCTGTATACTTATTGAATAGAACCGCTTCGAGTCAAACTCCTAATAAGACACCTTATGAGGTGTGGACGGGGAACAAACCTCAGATGGGTCATGTAAAAGTTTTTGGCAGTGAATGTTATGTCCATGTTCCTGACCAGTTGCGGAAGAAACTTGATAAAAAAAGTGACAATATGATATTAGTTGGTTATGACAATATAAATTACAGATTGTATGATCCTAGAACAAAGCAAATAAGAATATCAACAAATGTTATATTTGATGAGAATAAAATACCAACTATCAGGAGAAATATATCTGAAATTATTCTTCAGGATATGAAAAAGAATAATACAGCAGAGTTGGAGGATGTGGAGCAGCATGGCACACAAGATGGTGACACACAGAGCTCATCAGAAGAAAAGGATGATAGCATGCTCAGTTGCCATGATGAGGATAGTGGTGATGTGACTTATGAGCCATCTCAAGAGTTAACAGACACAGATGTGCGTGACTCCATCAACCTCCGACCTCGTATCAACAGAAATTTTGAAGCTAACCTGGTAGAGATAGCAATACCTACAACATTTGAAGAAGCAATGGCCAGTTCGCAGAAGGAAGAATGGTGTAAGGCTATTAAAGAGGAATTATCTTCACATGAGGAGAGTAACACCTGGACATGTGTGCTAAGGAGTAACCAAAGATTAATTACTTCCAAGTGGGTCTTTGCTGTTAAAAATAATGAAGATGGGACAATGCGATACAAAGCTCGTTTGTGTGCCCGTGGTTTTCATCAGATCAAAGGTATTGACTATAAGGAGACCTTCTCTCCTACTACTAGATATGACTCTATTAGAATGGTTTTATCTTTAGCAGCTAAATATAACTTAGAAATTCAACAATTTGATGTGAAAACAGCTTTTCTTAATGGTAGCTTAGAGGAGGATATTCATTTAGAAATACCAGAGGGAGTCTCAATTAATAAGAAATATGTTTTAAAATTAAATAAATCTTTGTATGGTCTAAAACAAAGTTCTAGATGTTGGAATAAAAAGTTTACAGAGTTTTTAAAGAAATATGGTTTTGTGCAATCTAAAGCTGATAACTGTGTTTTTAAAGGTAATTTTAATAATACTAAAGTTTTTCTTATTATCTATGTAGATGATGGTCTTGTTTTATCCTCCAACAAAGATTTAGTCAGTGAAATAATTAATTATTTGAAACAGACTTTTAAAATTAAAGAATTACACTTAACATATTTTGTTGGAATGGAAATAGTTAAAGAAAATAATTGTATTTGCATTCATCAGAAGAATTATATAAAGCAGATAATTAAAAGATTTAATATGATTGATGCTAATCCAGTTAGTACTCCAGCTGATGTTAATGTTGTTATAACTAAAAACCTACATGAAGACAAGGTAAACTTTCCATTCAGAGAGGCAATAGGTTCATTGTTATTTTTGTGTTCTGTTTCTCGGCCAGATATTTCATTCATTGTAAATGTGTTGAGTAGGTATGTAAATAATCCAAGTCAACAACATGTAAATGCTGTTTAAGCGTGTTTTAAGATATTTGATAAAGACAAAAGATTTTTGTATTAAATATGAACATAGCAACAATCTAGTGGGCTATTCAGACTCCGACTTTGCTAGTGATGTTGATAGTAGAAAGTCTACTACAGGTTATATTTTTCTTATGCATGGAGGACCAGTTACATGGTGTAGTTCAAAACAAAAGACAGTTGCACTCTCTACAACTGAAGCAGAATTTGTAGCTGCTTGTGAGTCTGCTAAGGAAGTTCTCTGGTTAAAACATTTATTATCTGATTTAGGAGAAGATTCTCATTGTGTTAACTTGCAAGTAGATAACCAGAGTGCCATTAAATTAATTTATAATCCTGTATACCATAAAAGAACTAAACACATTGATGTAAAATTTAATTTTATAAGAGAAAAAGTAGAGTTAGGCTTGATTAAGATAGAATATGTTCCTAGTAACCATCAGTTAGCAGATATACTTACCAAGCCTTTGTCCGCTCCACCTTTTATTTTTATTAGAGACCAGTTGTTGTCTTGTAAAGTAGGTGAATAAGTTGAGTGTAGTCAGGTTGTTCTTTATTATGTTTTATAAAAGTTTTTGGAATGTAAAATTTTAGAGGGAGTGTTAGATAGAAAATTTTATAATCGACTAAATCGGTTAGTACGCTGTTTGTTGATTTCTGTCCTAAGTGTTTCCCATCACTATAATATTTTTGTTATTGCAACACTCTGTGCATTTCCGTTTTTCCTGTTACAATTACTGTGTTTTCTTACAAAGTGACTAAACGTTATTTAAACTAGAAATCTCAATTTGTTTTGCTGATCCTTAACCCGAATATAATTAATCTACTTGATGAATCACTCTGTCTATAGTGAAAATCGCATGAAAATCCGTTCAGTATTTTGAGTATATCGCGAAAAGACAGACAGACTCGGCTGGTGACTTTGTTTTATAAACCTAACCTAATTAACTATTGACCGTTATTCAGAGTTCAATAACATTTATAATTCACTGCAGTAGCTGGTATACGTCAGTTGTGTTGACAAACACCTATCGGATGCTTAGTCACAGCCGTGGAGTTTGCTAGAAATCAAAATTGTCAATGTAACGGGAAGTGATCAATAGCAGGTGTGACAGGACACAAAACAGGTAACAACATGGTATTACTTGCATCGCTATTTAAATTAATAACATAGTGTTAACCACAAACAAGTTGTGACCACACGAACACTGATTGATTGAGCAGTGAGAACATAGAAACTCTAAGATTAGCTCGAAATGCAAGAAGTAAATTAAATTAAAAATAGTACTCTAACATTGTGGGCAAGAATGTAAAGACGAATTTGGATAAAGCAAATTTGGTAGCAGATCTTTTTTGCTTTATCCGCATTCTAAAAGGGCACCCAAATCAATCCACCTTTGTGGACCACCGTGAGGGATTCGACGTGAAGATATGGACTATATGTCAGTAAGTAGGAAATAAAAAAAAACAATATCCTGAAAAGCCAATACTGGTCCCAATAATGGGAATTAATAAGAACGCTCAATTCACAGCACTTAAATTCTCTGAATTGTCATTGACGCACATACATGAATCTCGTAACAAACACATCATGCATTAAATACAATGATAGGCGCCACCATGATTTATTTCAGGTAGATACACCAGCATCTATAAGAACATTAAATACTATCGTTAAAACCACAATAACCCTCGGGGATTCTGGTATTCCTCGTCAAAAATTATTCGAACAAATGAAAATCTAATCATCCTTTCCCGAAAAGAGGTGCAAAGCATCCTCTTGCACCCTGCTTCCGACGCCCACAAATACAGCAATTTGTCTCGTGTTGGAATCGTAGCGACAGGTCAATCGGATCGCCAAACAACAATACAGTTGGTTGACCTATTTCCATTCATGGTTATGCCGCGAGGAGTCGACAGTGTCCTATATAAAAACTGGTCACATCGGGTGCGGTAAAATGAAACTCGCGGGCCGGACGCGTCCGATATCACATTAGAAACCGCTGGTACACCACACCTCGCTGCATATTGGTTACGTTGAGTTCACGGAGCAGTCCCAGCGACAGTCTATTTAGATACACCAGTCAAGATCAACTTGAATAAAAATAGAACGATCTAGATATGTATGCGTTTTCTAGTCGTTTATTTATTAGTGCATTGCGATGGCAAAGTACTTAGAGCCGAGAATGGTAGACAAAGACGAAAACAAATGAGTGCACAAGACAACAAAGTCTTAAAAGTTATTCTTAATAGATTGCTTCGGTATTCGATGAATATTATATTATATTATTATTATAAATACATTAGTAGTAGCCGTGGTGGCCGAGTGGTTCGAGCAGTTGCCTGCGACACAAAGATCGCAAGTTCGAATCCCGACTGTACCAATGAGTTTTTCTGAACTTAAGTACAGTGATTAGTCACACAACGAGCTTTACGGTGAAGGAAAACATCGAGAGGAAACCTGCATACGTCTGAGAAGAAATTCAAAGGCGTATGTATAGTTGTGCTTGAGTAACGGCGATGGACTCGCCATCTGTCACGTTGGCACCTAATATACCTCTGGCGGAAAGCAAGGTGTGTGGGTATTACCTATACACCTCTGCCTACCCCTTCGGGGACCCTTGTGGGAAGGCGTGAGGATTTAGGTATCAAAGAGTTGAATGAGATGTCTTTGATGAGCTTTGACGTGACCTTAACAACTTGCATTAAACACACATACACGCACAAGTATACATTTATTAAAAACAAATCACGAAATACTTGTTCAACCTAAGTCATACAATTATCATTATACAACCGCTATAAGATAACCAGCTGAACTGAGAAAATTAATTAAAAATATTCTATTACATAGTCATATGGTACCCCCATTATACTGTCAGATCGATTTAGATTAGAACCAGTCCGAATAACTGTGTTCGAAACAAAACTGGACCGTTTCTATCAATTTAGAACGATACATTTCAACACTCTTCTCAATTTAAATAATAAAAAATATTGTTAATGCATCGTAATTACAGGCGTCTCTCTGATAAACTAGCTACATCGCTAAGCGTATGTTAAGTGTTTCTATTATATTAGAAATTACGAGATTCAATATGAAATGGTGATACATATTATCATCAATATGTAATAATGGTATAAATTATAGTATACTAGCTGTGCCCGCGACTTTGTCAGCTTGGACGGCTTTTTTATCTTTCGTTTGTTTTTTTTTTTTCAATAAAAAGTATGCTATGTTACTCAATAATATGTTGCTTAATACCTCCAAGAATATGTGTACAAAGTTTTATGATGATCGGTTTTTTACATGAAAGCGTAAAAAACAAACTTAAATTCACATTTATAATATTAGTAAAGTAATAAGGATTAGTAGTGTTGTTACCATGGCAACAGTGATCCATTTATTGAGATAAACCGGGAGTCTATTTGTTAAGCTTATATCTACCTCCGTTACAGATATATCCTCACCATCCCACAAGGGTCCCCATAGAGGTAGGCAGAGGTGTATAGGTAGTATCCATACACTTTCCGCCAGAGATATATTTTAGGTGCTAACGTGACTGGTCCCCATAGAGGTAGGCAGAGGTGTATAGGTAGTATCCATACACTTTCCGCCAGAGATATATTTTAGGTGCTAACGTGACTGATGGGGAGTCTGTCGCCGTTACTCAAGCACGACATATACCTACTTTACAGATTTGATCTAAATCTGTTTCGTCCATACTTGATAATCTTGGTAGGATTCATTTAAGATCATCTAAGTGGCATAGTCATTAGGTCCGACATTCATATCGATTGACAAGATAACACGGCAAGTGGATTGCGTAACAAACAATTATTCAATAATAGAACGTTGTTTACCTTCGAATTATCACACAATGTGTCAAACATGCATTAATCTATAAACGATGAGTTAAGTATAAATGCACTGCACATAATAAGCAGGTAGAATTTGTATGTGATACCTATTGGAGATATTCGCAAAAAGCAGGGCCTCAAATAGTCTAATTCAAACTTACAATATAATTTAACGTTATTTAATATTTTTTATCCTTTCATAAATATTCATATATTCGTATGAAGAACCTGTCCACGTCACGCCTTTATAAACGCAGGTATGTATGTAGTAGATAGGTTTCCTCGATGTTTTTCTTCAATGTGCTCGTGGTGTGGGAAATTAGTTCACAAAAAAAACCTCAATGGTACTGACCACTGGGATTATAAACCTGCTATTTAAATTTAGGGTTAGTTCGTGAACCCCTACCGCTATTCTATATGGCATATTAATTAGCAAATAGAATTGCTTTATTCCAGAAAGAAAATGAACCAATGAAATCTTTTTTTTTTTTATACAACAAGAGTGGAAACAAGCATACGGCCCACCTGATGGGAAACGGTTACCGTAGCCTATTTACGCTCACGATACCTAAGTATCACTTGCGCGTTGCCACTCGTGTTCAGAGAGTTATACTTTTTACGCGGCGTAGTATATTATAAACAGGGAGAGTTTGTTTGTTAGCTTGTCTGAACGCACTAATCTCAGAAAGTACTAACCATTTCTGATACCTACATATCATCACGCCGTCCCTAACGGGGACGTAAAGAGTACACGAAACCGGCGAGCATGTATGAAGAGACGAATATGGAAGAACAGAAAGAGGTATGTAGCTCTAGAGAAAACTGGGGCTCTTTCCTCTCTGCCTACTTCGTTAGATAGCACCTTTATTGAAGTATAATATCATTCTGGTACCGACGGGAGCGGATAATCAAATTTAACGCGGAGGAAACCACTGGTTATACGTATTATATTCATATAGGTGTTGTATAATTTAAATCCAGTACTTGGTACTAGTTTACATTCGTCGTTATAATCTGAGAGATTGATTGCCAAGAGTAAACGAAAGACCTTGAAACGGTTACTTTTCATTTTAACATCTCTGTGACCAATTAGTCAATTAAGACGTCGGCGTTAGCGATTTTTGTTGAAATGTTCAGTATTACTCAGTCAATACTGAATAGTCACTATCAGTCCGCAAAGGACATTGTATAAAATTTACAATTTATAATGTTATATTGGGATCGTATTAGCGATCTCAAGCTTTTCAGATTATTTTCTGCAATACCCACTAAACATTGCGGGTTATATTTGAACTGAAGACAAAGGTATACCAGAAATTACCTTGCACACTCGATTCAATCAATGGCATTCTTAATAATTCGTTAACATCTAATAGACTTTTTACATATATGTAGTTACCATGTGTAACTATAAATAAAGAGATAAAACGGAGTACAAACGTTATCACTCGCCGTATTGAATAGTTTTGACAGTACGATATCATAAATGAAGATATACAATGAAGCAAGTACTAGATTTCATCACTGACGCAAATGTCAAAACGTAAACCATGTCCCAATTGAACGTTTTATTTCAATCCAATCCAGTCAGTGCAATTCTTAGGCAAAGAAATTACTAATCAAATTTGTTAATGTATCGTACAATAAATTGCTTTGCTCGTGCTGAAATAAGTCTTAACTGTTCATAAACATTTTATTTACTACGAAAGTGAGATGAAAAATATGTCACTTCTCTTGTGCAACCCGACTTCCTATAAAAGTCGTCATGGAATATTTCACACTTAAATCATGACAGCGTGTAATGTAAAAACCTTTAGGTTTAATAAGCACCGAATAATTTGTCATTACATGGAAAGGTATCTATTATCGATACCGAAAACTTCTCAGCTAGCATAGCAATATCTATCTACTCGACTTGAAGGTAGATTACTAGTATTTTAAAAAGAAATCTAAATGTTAGTTGCCTGTGGCAAAACTTTCTAGACAACTACTCCATACGAAGTTTTCTATTGGTGCTATAGATAAAACCATGCAGGAATTAAATACTTTTTTCACTATGGAACAACATCTAAAAAGATAAGCATTGAATGGCTGTCTGGGACGACTACAAATATTGGTATTCTAAGGTTTGGATTTCTAATAATGTTAAAGAACCAATTGTAGCCTCAATAAAGAGATGGTCACAGTCAATGTTGAAAATACCTCAATAATTGTGCTAAAAACATTCAACTCTTCATTTAAAGTATGTTATTGGAAAAATAATATTATTACTCGTATGAAATAAAAAATACCTCGTTAAATAGAAACATTATGCAACGAACACAGGAATGCCCGCCCTTGACACTAGCCAGATGTGCATACAAGGCTTCGCTACAAGCCTGTCAAGTGATCACTGTGAACCGTGATTATGTAAATGTGACGACTAATCAATTACACTACAAAATATACACTATAAAATATTAATTTTAAGTGCAAAATTTTAAAAGAACATTAGATACTACGAATATTCTTTATTACATGAGCGTTAGAAGAGCTTGATACTAAACGACCGTCTTTAAAATATCTTAAACTCCGGTGGCCACCGTTCCAGCGTCGGGTGAGATAAGACAATGCTGACCATGCGTCTGGGACGGTGACGTGATCCTAGTTTGCTCACACATTCTCAGACGGAAGTGGTTATGAGACCATAACTAGATTCAGTTATCATGATAATCATTCATCAGAAATTAATTACCACTATTTCTAGACACATGAAAGTTATATTGCCTTGGGTAGTACAAGTGAAGTCGCTCGTGCTAATGTCACAGGTCTCCGGTTTTAGTCCATCTATTTGACTCTTAACTATCTCCAAGGAACTAGTTCCGAATGTTTATTTCGCCATTAACGGCAGTGAGACTTCAGAACGACATGTAGGTATTACAATCAGCAGGGCGTCAGGTACAGTTGTTTAGAGATATTGATCTTAGTGTGTATAGAAACGACGTGTCCATTGGACATACAGTAACAACTTTATTTTAGTGGCACGTACGCTCCGTCCGTAAATCTATTTGATAGCCAGTTCGGAAATGTAACCGGAGAAAGTTACTAATTACCGCTGTGCAGCGAATAATGTAGTCATACAGACACGCGATTCAAATGGATAGCTTTCATCTTCGCATCGGATACGGGCCTAATGAGGGTATAGTCAAACACTTAGGGTTACCAGAGCCGGCCTGTTGACATTTATACATAAAGTGGGTACGTGTCGTTGTGACATCCATGTTATTCGCTTCACTTGGCCTTTTGTGTATTTAGTTGTTGCACAACTTTTAAGGCGACGTCTTGGTAGCTATAACAATTAATATTAATAATACTCTTAACATGTTCTTAGGGAAGCCAACTGCTCGCTCCTGTAGGCTCGAAAATACGACATCTGCATCAGCGTATAACCATACGCCACAGCCACAGCAGCTAAAGCGAAAATTAAAACTTATTGTAAGCATCTAAGTGTCCATGGTAACCGCTTGTCAACAGTAGCATGTAATCTGTAGCATAGAATGCAGTACTTAATGCTGTGGCAAAAAATATGATAAATACATTTACAACATAGAGTTATCATACAGTCATATATAAGAATTTAAATGATTTTAAAGAATTTATTTCGGTTATGACATGTAAAAAACTAAAAAACACGCTTTTTATAGAAAACCGAACTAAAAAATAGAAAATAAATTTCGATAATATCTTAAAAAGCGTGGGGTGCTTTTTAAGATATTATCGAAATGATAATCACTCTACTCATATCTGTCAATAAAATATTTATAACTATTGACACCATGCACCCACGCTTTTTAAGATATTATCGAAATTTATTTTCTATTTTTTAGTTCGGTTTTCTATAAAAAGCGTGTTTTTTAGTTTTTTTTAACTATTATTTATTTTCTACTTTTTAGTTATTAGTGTATTGTCATCGGTCCTTGATACGTATGCAAAGTTTCAAATTAATCAGACTTCTGGAAACTGGTGAAAATTAAGTTCAAAGATTCCGTTACATACATCATACATAGATACAACCCAAGCTAATATAAAGCGTGTAAAAATAATAATTGGTGAGGCCTTGGAAGTATAAAGATACCTGTGATAGAGGTCTGTATGAATAGAGTCGTACGCTCTTGCTCCCCTGCCCATCCCGAGAGGGACTCGTCGCCATTTTATGTATGATGTGACAGCACAATGCTGTTCAGTGCGATCCTATTTGAATAGATTTTAATAACTATCAGAAATAAATGCGACCAACACTAAGAGTGCTGTTAGTGTTGGTCGTATATTGGTGGTCGTAATTTATGTATAGATACTTGCTCTATATTAATATTATAGTTTCATATTAAAGTAAATATCATACTTTAGGTAGGTAATGCCTGTAACGTAGACTGAAGACGAGCAATTATTTTACAGACGTCTCATTAGGCAAGTTAACGATTTGTTTCCAACATCGTCATAGCAGTAATGAGAATGAAATTTGAGAGAATATAAAAAATTATACGAGTCTGTATATCACCTCAGCTAAATAGCCTTAGGAGTAAGCCACGCGTGACCTCTAATTTCAACAATACATTTAACTCTTAAATAACAAACGTCAGCTCAACTGCCTTCATCTAGACCTTGATGATATCATACAGGTGATTATCACACATTGTTCGTGACTCTTGATCTGCAGTTTTAATCAAATCGCTACAAATAGGGTTCACTTAAAATGTACATCAGCAATTTTATCAAAACATATTATTTATTTCAGGTCCTCCTACAAGGTTTCCCGAAGAGATGAGCAGAGGTAGCAGAAAGCAGAGAAATAGCACTGTCCATTCGCCGATGACGCAATTTGGCGCCGACGTGAAAGATGGCAAGTCCATCACCGTTTGTCAAGAACGACCTCTTGTCGATACATACTTCGTTAAATTCGTTTTAACGTGTGTAGGTTTCGGCATTTTCCTTTACCGCAAAATTCGTATATAGTTGGTCATTATATTGAGTATATAGTCCAGAAAAAGCTCTTTGGTACAATCGGAACTTTAATTAGCAACTATCTACCTCCTACCTCGGCCACCACGGCTTAGTTTTTTAAACATTGAAAATATAAATCCCGAAAACCTTTAAACCATTACAATTAAAATAACATTAACTAATATAAAATACGCTACAGTATCTAACCTTACAAATATAGTGAGATAAGCAAAGCTTAATTTCTTTGCTAAGGTAATGAGTGTACGTAGAAATTATTTAAAGAACCATTAATTATATTATTGTTTTAATTGGTGCTGATGTCTATGTCAGAATATATTATTATTATGAATACATCTGACGAAATTAATGATTCTTCGTATAATATCGTCAAAGAAGTTGGTATTGCATAAACTGTACATTGCGTTTTGATGTAAATGAGACTCCGATACATAGCCGCTACTGGTATCGATTTAAGACGAAATTAGCTGATGTAATCGAATAATGATTGGATTGATGACGTAAGGTGGATAGTTGATGTTATTGATATTCAAGCGCTTGAAGTTCTTTCAGAAAATGTTTTGTATATAATATATTTTTGATATAGTTTATTCATCGCATCGGTAGTTTCAATATCCCCTCGTTAATAAGAGAATCTTCTAGGCACGACAGGGTTCATATTTTCGTCCTTAACCAGTGCAGAATAACTGTGTGCTTTACTACGATATCTAAATGATGAAATTACCGACACGCACCATTCTTCTCACTCTCTTCTTTGGACACCATGACACTTTTTTCATCACTGCTTCCTTTTAGCACTCCGCTTTCACATTTCAGAAAACGCTACTATATGACAACCTATATTTTTAACTTTCGTAATTTCGTAAATAATTAAAGTTATCTGCAGAATTTCGATGTGGAAGCACCGAGTATTTCGCATGTCTGAAACATTACTGCCTGACAAAACTCAACTGCGAACATTGCCAACTAGGTAGATAGGTTTTGCCACAATCACGCGATCGGTACCTTACCTGCCTAACGCTTATATCGAGTGTACACGAAAAATTTGTTCCATACCAGCGTAAGACTTGTTCGATTTTGCGATTAAAATTTTGTTGCAAACCAACATATTAGGTATTATGTATACATATTCGCCAAAATATTTTTGCGTATTTAGCACTTCGGGACGATATTAGAAGAAAACATCAGATACAATAATTACCAAAATGAACTAAATTAAAATAACGCGGTTTTAAGTAATTTAATACGAAGGCTTGGTCCTTTTCTGCTAACTAAAATAATGCAGTCGACAGTTTGTATTCAAACCACGTCGCTAATACACGATTCTAGGGAAAGTTCACGCAACGATGCCGCCCCTGGTGCCCTGGTACCGACAGCAGTTGCCTTCGACATGCGACCAAATACAATAAAAAATAATATCTATCTTACGACTCTAGGATTTGCCATGACAGAGTTTATTTAAGTACTGATTGCATGAATTTAAACAAAGATCTAAAATTGTATGTGTATTATAAGTAGGTACCTACTTCGTGAGTTTATACTTATGTATCTACCGTAGGATATGGATATCTGAATTCGATTGATTGCGATTCTTAATAACTGCAGAGGCACAGGGACCCATTCGGTTTTTATTCTCGCAAGTTTTTCGTTTGAGCTCAAGAGTAGGATTTTTTCGCGCGAGAGTGCATAACTGGAATTTGATCGAATAATGCTTTATCCAGTTGCCATATGTAGGTAATTTCCAGTTTATGTAGATGTTGCTTAACAAACCTACCTTGACAGCTGTGAGAGTTTTGCGACGGCAGATGCTGTGCAAAATGTTGCCAAAGTAGGTACCTATACATTATTGATGTGCGATTATATACAATAATGTCTGTTGCTCCAGAATGATCGTTTCAATATCACCGTGGAAGCAGGTGGAAGCGTGGGAGTATAAAGTTGATATTAGTGCACAAATAATACACGAACGGCTGCATGTATTTCGCGCAAATTAAATTGTGTCAGCTGCTTGCCCCACATCGTATTGTCTCAGCGTGGGATCGAGATACTATTATTGTTCATCAGTAGAACCAACTGTTGGCAAAATAGAAAATTGTGAACAATGGTTGTTATTTTTTAGCTTCCCGCACCTAACCACTTGGTAGTAGACACGACACATAGGCCCATAAGTGGCATGTAAGTATGATATGCGCGAGTTTGTTCGGTTTCTGCAACGTACTTTCACGGACATAACAGTCAATACCAAGTTTATATGACCGTCTCTTTGAAGTAGGTACTTTTACGCTTCAAGGCTGGGAAAGTATTTTTTTTATAAACAGTATTTGTATCGTATCATACCTACCTGCCTACCCGGTGGAGGACCGCGTGATGATATGTGAGTATTGTTTTAGTACACCAACTCAATAATGCTCTTTCAGGTTTGACATCATAGAGAACAGATAAACAGCTTACTCTTTAGTCCATAAACTGCGGGTTTTCTGGTTCTACGCATTGAGGACGATCGCATATCTCGAGTTTCACTCGGCTTTCCTAGTTTGTTATGAAATCGCGTTTGTATTAATATAAAAGGTGATAATACATCTTGGCCGTGGTCGCGAGGAGCTCAGTAGGTAGGTTCAATGCAATGTTTTATTATTGTTTTAATTTTGCTATGATCTCCCCGCATTCTTACAAAGGCCCGAACCCCTTCGGGCCTTTGTAAGGGCAGAGGTGGTCGTAACATCTACTTTTCGTCGAAAATAAAGGTATTACGTGCAAACGAAGGCGAGTCAATTGCCGTTTCTACAATTACAGTTTGTTTCTCAAGCAGACTATATATACCCTTTGAATTTCTTCTCAAACATAATGTTCAGGTTTCATCTCGATATTTTCCTTCACCATAAAATTTAATGTAATCAGTTTAGTCCTAGGTACAAAACTTCCTTAATAGATAATGAAATGCTAGTAATACTATTGTCAAAGACGAGACCTTCATATAATGAAAATGAAATGCTAGTAATACTCTTGTCAAAGGATCTAGCGATGGGTGATAACCATCAAAATTATTAAATACGGTTATGGCTACAGATCTGAATTATAATTGTTTTTTTATCTTTCAGTTAAGTTGTCATCAAAACAAAGATTGGAATCCTGGTGAATAGCGATGACCATATGGCATCTGACGGCCCATAAGGGCTGCGGTAAGCCGTTCTCTTAACGTCCGAGAGAGACATGATAAAAACATTCAACCATATGGCTAACTCGTTTCTCATCATTGTTTAGGAGAACTTTGTAATGAAATCCAAATGTTACTTAGAAGCGTTTTTTAACGAAGTGAATTGCTTTCTATTCAAATTTGTGCACACTTACCTTATACAACTTTAAATAATAAGTCTGAGTACGTACTTTTTATGTGTGAACGAAATTTCTTAATATACAATATTCTGTTTATAACGCGTTCGCATTTTTTCGCCTCGCATTTACTACGTAATGGAATTTTAAGGATTTGACTGACAGGGAGGTTGCATTCTGAACTTGACACTTGAGGCACAAGTCGCAGACAAAAAGATATCCCATTATTCGAAAATACTACTACTACTACAATTCAAATTTATTAATATTTTTCAGTAATGTGTTCTTTGGACTTGGGATATAAATATATATCCTCACCTTCCCACAAGGGTCCCCGAAGAGGTTGGCATAGGTGTATAGGTAATACCCACACACCCACTTTATGTTCTTTGTGTTGAATGAATTTATTTTCACTACTAACAATAATATAAATGTGAAAGTTGATATGTTTGCAGTCAATGATGTACAAACGGGTGAACAAATTTGGATGTAATTGACATGACCGGAAAATCCATTCTTCATCCAATTAAATATATTGCGGTTAAGCACACACAGGTAACATTCGAGGCACAGCATTATTAATTGTTTCTACTTAGCAGAACCACCAATATCATTATATATAAACCATGCGCATAACTTAAAGCTATGCCATGGAATAAGAAGAGAACAAAAAGCAACAGACTTAATATAAAACCAAAAGATCAAATGCTAAAAGCCGCCCGTATCCATCGCGGGGACTTTTAGTAAGAACTAAAAGACAAGAAAAAAAAAAAACTTAGCAGAACCTCATGACGGTATATTTATATAATAATGAGTAAGACTATTAAGTAATAATACTACCTATAAATAAATAGCTTGCAGAAGGTTCTCGATATTATAAAAATGTTGCCTATGTCTTGGTCAATGATCAGGAAACCTACCAAAGCATGACCATACAGGTCTTCATTATACATACCTAATGCAAACGAAGTATTTGTAAATATGTGTACTTAATGCATGGATAGAACATTAAATTCATGGCAATACCAGAATGTGTGCAAGCCGAGGCTTGTGCAATAAACTGTTAAGTTGAATGCTGCATTCCAACTACTGTGTTCAGTTTTGATTTTTATTAACATTATTGTTACACTGTGAAGTAAGTAGTCCTCCGTCCTTGTAATAATGTAAGACATTGCAAAATATTAAAAAACTCTCATGTCATCTTACTAAATGTACCTTTTTCCAAATCTGAAAATTTTATTTGACCAGAGCCCATTACTGAAGCAGAATTGTGGAAACACTGATCTATCATCACTACTGATCACAACTAGTCATCAATCTGGTCAGCAGAGTATAAATAGGACAGAACAGACAAAATGCAACTAACCCCTAGGCATTAGTAGTCAAAAGACAGGGAGCAAAGGACAAACTTAATATTATAATAATAATAAAACTTAATATTAATTACAATATTACAAAAATATTTATTCTATATTTAGTTACTTAATTTACATATTAGTGGCTCCAACCCAGTATGCATCTATGAATGTGGATGAAACAAAGGATGTTTGTAAGTCTAGTCTAGCTAGAGGGCACTGGTTCTCTTCTCTGCCTACCTTGCTTGCTAAGTAAGTATTTAAGTTCTACTCATGTTCTATATAAAAAAAAAATTAAAAATTTCATACTTTCTAACATTAAAGTCCTCTCCTGATGAAATTGCCATCAGCCTCAGATGAAGTAATTTATACCTTTGAATCAGGAAATGTTATACTTAATTATTCTCCAGAAAGCTATAGACTAGCAACTCACTACAGAAACTAAATACAAATAATGCATGTTGTTTAGCTTGAGTAACGGCGATGGACTCGCCATCTGTCACTTGGCACCTAATATACCTCTGGCGCGAAAGTGGGTGCGTGGGTATTGCCTATACACCACTGCCTACCCCTTCGGGGACCCTTGTAGGAAGGTGTGAGTATATATATATAATTATTCTCCAGAAAGCTATAGACAAGCAAAGCTACAGAAACTAAATACAAATATTGCATGTTGTTTAACTGTAAACATCTATCAATACTCTAATTAAATACATTCATATCATTACATTATGTCTCTCACAGGGTAGACTAGTAGGTAGGGACTCTCTGGCAGACTGCCAGAGCACCAGTTCTCTATAGACTTACAGACCTCTTACCCAAATACCACTTTATACATTTTACCTAACCTATCTTCAAGGTTGACCATAAAACATATTTGTATGTAGGTAAGTGTTTTTTCTACTGTTTCTTTGTCTGCCTACCCCCTTAGGGACTCACTGTGTTGATTATGTAAGCATGTACTTTGTTAGCCATTCAAAGTATATTCAATGCATGTCAAGCGAAATAGACGAAAAATTCTTTTAAATGTAATTTTGATACACAACCATATGATACTACTGAATGAAATAGTGAAAATAACATACTTGTTTTATAGTTGATAGAATAAAATGGATATTTATCTTTAAACAAAATGGGAACCAATTGGTAACTGTATATATTAGCTGTAAAACAATGTTTTCCGACATTTAAGTAAGTCTAATTTAATATCTAAACCAAGTTTTTCAACCTTGATCGAAATAATAAATTATATGACACCTTTCTTCAAATGCTCTAAATGCATTTATTATGCCTTTTATTTATACCATCAACCATTTTTGTTGGGAGAAGAATACTCTTTATGTAAGTAGGGTGTATGAGATACCTCACATTAGATACTGTTATATGGTTGATACAGCCCACACCTTAGTTAGCGCTCACTGGAGCCTATGATACCTTGGTGACCTTGCAAAAATGCTTCTTACATATTTACTGTCTACCCATTGACATTTAGGCAAACCTTACTTAGGAATTAATACAACAACCTGAGCATATTTATATAGAATTTACTTCACATTAGTGAAAGGATCAGGGAAAAGGGAAATTTCACTTCAGAAACTAGTTTAATCTAGACAGGACTAATTTAGCTCTAATTATTTACAGAAAAGTTTACGCTACAACAACCTGCAGGTTCTCAGGTAGCACTCCATTGTTCGAATAATCTCAATATTTATATGAAGGTGAAAAGTGTAACAATAACAATTAAAGTAGTCACATACCACATTGTTGTAATTAAAGGCTGCTGCCCCAGGCTCGAAGTACTCGTTGTTCATTTTGTCGCCCATCGTGGTGTACGATCACACACTAAGTTTATAAAGTTCCCAAATCATATACATCAGTAGACGACACCACCATTTTCGCTTATTCAACTAAATTGCAAGGTAAATCCCATAATCGTTGGGAGCGTCCGAACTAGCATTATTTGATTTAAGCGAAAAAACCATTTAATAACCATATACATTTATCACTTTAATTAATATTACATAAATGATTGAATTAATTCATGCAATCGTTGTACAACCCGATAAAACGATAGAATTTATTAAAATTTCATACATTTGATTTGACAGACATTTAATACTATCTTGACAAATTAAAATGTCAAATCGGCCATGATGTTTTGCCATAGGTAATCGATAAAAAATGTCACAGGTAATGTATATATTATAGCCACAAACAATGTGGAAGACTTTTAACAAAATGTCTGCTTTACAAGACTAAAGTGCCAAGCAAGTATACTACTTCCTAATGGTATACTTTATAAAGCTGAAGCTTTTTATTCTGTTTACTTAAAATTTTTAATGTTTAAGTAGTGGGGTATGATCAGTTTTTAATAGCTTAGAGGCAAGCCAAAGCTCTTATTTCAGTCAAACTTAAGTAGGTATGGACCCAATTATATAATTAGCGGATATCCGCTAAATTCGGATGATTTTTGTGCCTAGTTATATAACTAGACACCATGATTGATTATTTTTTTTTTCAACCTTCCACCATGTCTTATATGGTTTTTGGATGAGAAATAAAACATGGAAAAATATATATATCATGTCCTATAATGTGCAATATCACTAACAATATCACTTAGCGTATAAATATAAACTATATCAATGAACAATTCAAAGACAATCCATTTGCATAAACACCAACAAATGATCAAATATCACGAGCACGCCTTCTTAATTATATATTGATCAAGGTATATCTGCAAATGTTCTGGGCCCATGCGTTCTTCGATCATCTTGAGGGACATGGCGAAAACTTCCCTGGCGATGTCTTTATCACGCGCTAAGGCGGACTCCTCGCAGTAAAAGCAATTGTTAAAATACAGGCCGGTTACACCGTCGAGGTCGAAAGCCGTGGCAACGTAAACCGTCGTTGCAGCAGCTTGTTGCTGGAACATAGCCAAGTAGTTTATGATAAAAAAAACAATATACATAAGAATACATTATGTCTACTAGGACTTTACTCTCACTCTCACACTTCTGCTTCATTTAATTATGAAGTAATTGGTATAATAACTATTTCACACAAATTCATCGCACCCATCGCCGTCACAAACGAATGCAACGTATGTGAAGTTCGTGGTGTAACTAATCACTGTACTTATGTTCAAACTCATTGGTACAGGCGAGATTCGAACTATATAAATATATAGAACAGCAAAAGCCAACGTACAGACAATAATATTCATAATATGTATAAATATCGGCCCTCGGTGGTAATCGGACCCGCGATTTCGAGCTTCGTAGGCAAGAGCTCAGACTACCAGACCAGACGACTGGATATGATATTCATATATCAGTTCAGAATTAACTTTACTTACCAATGACTTAGTAAATGGACGAAAAACAAAAAACGCCAATCTGAACAACCACCACGATTTGCTGATATTGGAATACACCATATTTCCTGGATGCAAAGAGTTAACGCGAATTCCTTTACTTCTCCATTCCTCGCTTAGAATCTGGAATTCAATAATGAAGAAGAGTGTTATACAAGAATTCATATTTGCTCATTATTTATGATTGGGATAAACTAACTGTAAAATGGCTTCGCTATTATATTGGGAGCATACTATAAAATAGCAGTAAGATGGATTAAAAAAGTAAAAAAATAAAACCCACAGTTTCATCTGCGAAATTTGCAAATTTTACAGCAGGAGTCTTAGCATAGAGCATTAGCATTGTTGAGTTGAGTAACAAACAAAATACTCACATAAATTTTCGTATTTATAATACATTATTGTAAATCCTTACCTTAGCAGTTATAACATTGAACAATTTCGAATTATTGTATGCCATCATAGAGCTATACTGGTCCTTACTCATAGACAAATTCTGTTGTGCAAATGTATTTTTAAGACTTGCAAACCTGTTAAAAAGATGAAGAAATACAATGACATGTAAGGTCGACGGCAGATTAGCTCTTTAGTCCATGAATTATTAATCCAGGCAGTGGAGATAATTAAGGCTCTTATTATTGAGTATGCATGTGGAAGGCAAGTTCAAGGCTTACTGATGGTATAAGTCTTACTAATTAAAACAGGCTACAGATATCTACTAGGACTTAAGGTCATGAAGAAATATACTGATATGTCTTTAAAAACATATCTTCTACTATCATCCAAAGTGACAGTAATAGGTCTCTGTAAAAGGCAAACCAAAGACAATATATAATACTTTTGTTGTCAGATAGACAAGATCAAGGTTTTCGGTTATTGAGGGTGCCCATATTATTCCTTCAAATTAATTTATAAAGTATATCAACATCAAATACAGGGCAGAATGAAAATATATGCTGATAGTAGTATAAGCATGTCAATAATTTTACCAATCAAACTGGGCCATCATTTAATTCAAATTGGTCAAGTAGTTCAGAACTTGTGGGCGAACACTACCATCTTATACAAAATATCTACCTATGAGATTCTGAAGAAACAAACACAACTCTCGAGCCCCGCTTCAGAAGTGGCTCTAAGAGAATAGCCAAGTACATATGGCTTAAGTGGTTCACTTGGAATGTGCTCTCAATCTTGTCTTCAGTTTCCGTGTATGGGAGGCCAAACACTCCAGCATTTAGTATCAGCATATCTAGATGACTGCAAAAGAAAGAAATTAAAGCACTTAAATTTATTGAATCTTAAAGATTATATTTTACGAAGAGACATAGTATGAAAAAGGTAGGTAGGGTATAAAGATTTTAGCATTCGAATTTGGGGCTGCCTGACTGGGGGGGGCAGGACCTCAACCTTATAGAAGTCTGTAGCCACATAACATTTCTTTTGTTTCATGTTCCTGCATATGAATTAGGTTACCAATAATGAGCTCCATGGGGAGGGGGGAAAGTTTATTAGAAATCTTTAATTTTCCCTACCACTTACACCAGGAGCAATTTTGAAGCTATGTATTGAACACTAAAAAAACTCCATTTGCTGTGGCTCCACAATTCCAGAACACTCCCCTGAACATCTCGGAAAGCATTAGGATCCTTGGGGTCGATATTTCTAGTGACGTTCAGTTCCGTGGTCATTTAGAGGACAAGGCTAAGCTGGCGTCGAGGAAGCTCGGTGTGCTCAACAGAGCTAAGCAGTACTTCACACCGCAACAAAGGCTGCAACTTTATAAGTCGCAAGTTCGGCCACATATGGAGTACTGCTGCCACCTGTGGGCTGGAGCCCCTGGATACCAGCTTGGGCCTTTTGACGCGGTTCAGAAACGCGCCGCTAGAATAGTCGATGATCCCATGCTCACAGGCGGCTTGGAATCACTAAGTTTGAGGAGAGACTTTGCCTCCCTGTGTGTGTTCTACCGCTTGTATAATGGGGAGTGTTCTGCAGAATTGTTCGACATGATGCCCACTTCCACCTTCTACCACCGCACCTCTCGCCATCGACGGGGAATTCATCCCCATACCTTGGAACCACAAAGGTCTCGCACTGCGCGGTTCCAAAGGAGTTTCCTTCCGCGAACGCTCAGGCTGTGGAATGAGCTCCCCGTTGAGGTTTTCCCTGGAGAGTACAGCATGGAGTTCTTCAAGAAGGGTGTGAAAAGATTCCTGCAGGGTCGGCAACGCGCGAGTGATACCCCTGGTGTTGCAAGCGTCCATAGGCGGCGGTAACCGCTTACCATCAGGCGGACCGCATGCTTGTTTGCCAACCAAGTGGTATTAAAAAAAAAAAAAAAAAAGAAAGCACTACCACTAAGAGTAGTTTGTTTAATTTATTTATATCTGATATACATGTTTGCAAACATATTTATTGAAAGAATAAATCATACACACATTAGAGTATACAGATTATTGCAGTTAGCTAAGCTTATATACTTAGTACCTATTCATTAAACTTATTAACCATACTTACTCAGAGAAAAAAGTCTTTACAGTCAATGCACATTTCTTTACGCTGTCTAAAGAAGCCAGGTCCAAATGTATTGCTTTCAAATTGTCATCGGAAGCATTTGTTTCTTGTATTATTTGCTCTATAGCCCGTTGAGTGGCTTCCATGTTGCGATTAGCAAACAGAATATTGCAGCCATGTCTAACAAGGGACTTGGCTGTCTCAAACCCAATGCCAGCATTGCATCCAGTTATTAATGCAAACTTGCCTGACAAATCTACACCATGAAGGACCTGTGAATTATTTACATACATATCATCACACCGAGTCCCTAACGGGTTAGGCAGGGGGCATATTAATATATCTATGTATAGGGTTGTTTCAACTTACCTATAAGAATGTAAATCAACACATAATTACATTTTAAGAACCAAGTAAAGCTGTTGTGCATGATGCCTATTAAGTGATCTATCTATATGTCTAGAGTACTAGCCCTTTGCTCCACCCTGTGAGGAACTCGGCATAAGGATATTATATGTACCTGATAAGCAGTTGATGCAGAGTCGAATCTCTGACGAAAGTCATTAACGTGTTGTTTCTCTTCCTTTGAAAACGCTAGCCGCGGGTCTACAGTAGTTTTACTACCAGATTCCTTGTGCATATAATATAGTGTTTTTCCCTCTGTATCCACCGTTTTAGTCCATCCAAAGGGTAAGTCTTTAGGAATAACTTTTTTGCGACCCGTACGAGGGTGAGTCCATTGTATTTTATTCGTACAAGTACTGAAATTGTTACAATTTAGTAATGATAAAGTTTGATTGATGTAATAAATAAAAAAAACATGCATACTTCACAAAATAAACGTTTCCATCGTCTGTCGGTTTCTCTTCCCATCCCGAAGGTAAATCATCTTCACTATCAGAGTCTATGTTGTGCATGTTATTTAGAATTATAGTAATTTAAAGGGTTTTTATTTCAATGTTTACAAACAGACAGAAAATACGGTTACGATACACAGTATATTATATTGTAATCTAATCTTTGGGCGAGACATTAAATGTCAAAAGGCAGACCAATGGACTCAGTATCATATACTCAACTATCAAATATCAAACCATAGATTAAGATGTCTTTTCCCAAGATATGCAGAAATGTCATGCATATTTAAGGTTCTTGGAGTTTGGGGCCTATAACTAAATTATTATCCATAGTAACAAATTGGATAATTTTTATGTATCGTTTTGATGTTCAAGTTTTAATTCATATCTTTCTAAAGAAAATCGATTTCATCATGGTACACATTAAACAAAACATATCTATAGACAGTTCTACAATGCGGAACATAGAACACTGAACTTCTATACGACTTTAGACTTAATTATGTACTTATTTAATTTTTTATTATGATGCACATAGGCTACTACGTATATTATTATGTCTGATCCGACTGCTAGCTTCGCAAATAGGATTAGTATCAAGCCGACATCGCGAAGCAGTTAGTCAATAGTAGGTGTATGGCATCCAACAGCTTAATAAAATTTACTTGTATCTGGATAAGTTATCTATCTAATCTAATACCTTTAAACGAGCAATTCTTGTATATATATAATCTGAATCTCGGAAACGGCTCCAACGATTTTCATGAAATTTGGTACGGGGGGGATTTCGGGGGCGATAAATCTATCTAGCTAGGTTTCATTTAAAAAAAAGTCGTTTATCCGTGTTTTTAGGCAATTAAAATATCCTACAATTTCATTAGAATTTGAATTTCGCCACTGCTTTACCGACACAGCAACAATAAAGCGTTGCTAAGCAACAAACTTTAAGCCAATGAGTTTTTGGTTTGACGTTATCGTAGACGTATTATATATAAAATCAATTGTTTACTTACATGACAAAATGCCTAAAAGAAGAAGAAGACTCATCTCAAGAACACCTTCAAGAAAATAGTGATCGACAAACAAGACTCATGCTTTCCGCTCGTCCCACACGTAGTGCTAAAGTCTTGCAAAACTTGACTAACATTATACGAGCAGAAAGGTCTTATGATTTAGATGTTTCACGAGGGCTTCTTTGTGGCCGCTGAATATGACCAACAGCGGGAACGACGTCCACAAGATTTGCGGCAGCGAGCAGCACAACGTGTAGCTACTGAACATTAAGCACAACGGGAACGATGTATGCAAGATTTGCGGCAGAGAGCAGCACAACGTGTAGCTACTGAACATTAAGCACAACGGGAACGATGTCTGCAAGATTTGCGGCAGAGAGCAGCACAACGTGTAGCTACTGAACATTACGAACAACGAGAGCGACGTCTACAAGATTTGCGGCAGAGAGCAGCACAACGTGTAGCTACTGAACATTAAGAACAACGGGAGCGATGTCTGCAAGATTTGCAGCAGAGAGCAGCACAACGTGTAGCTACTGAACATTAAGAACAACGGGAACGACGTCTACAAGATTTGCGGCAGAGAGCAGCACAACGTGTAGCTACTGAACATTAAGAACAACGGGAACGACGTCTACAAGATTTGCGGCAGAGAGCAGCACAACGTGTAGCTACTGAACATTAAGAACAACGGGAGCGATGTCTACAAGATTTGCGGCAGCGAGCAGCACAACGTGTAGCTACTGAACATTACGAACAACGGGAATGACGTCTACAAGATTTGCGGCAGAGAGCAGCACAACGTGTAGCTACTGAACATTACGAACAACGAGAGCGACGTCTGTAAGATTTCCGGCAGCGTGCAGCACAACGTGTCGCTACTGAACATTACGAACAACGGGAATGACGTCTACAAGATTTGCGGCAGAGAGCAGCACAACGTGTAGCTACTGAATATTACGAACAACGAGAGCGACGTCTGTAAGATTTTCGGCAGCGTGCAGCACAACGTGTAGCTACTGAAAATAACGAACAACGAGAGTGACGTTTGTAAGATTTCCGGCAGCGTGTAACACAACGTGTAGCCACTGAAAATGTTGAACAATAGGAGCGATGTCCCTAAGATTTGCGGCAGCGTGCGGCACAACGTGTAGCTACTGAAAATGTTGAACAACAGAAGCGATGTCCCCAAGATTTGGGGCAGCGTGCGGCACAACGTGTAGCTACTGAAAATGACGAACAACGGGAACGACGTCTACAAGATTTGCGGCAGCGAGCAGCACAACGTATAGCTACTGAACATTACGAACAACGGGAGCGACGTCTACAAGATTTGCGGCAGAGAGCAGCACAACGTGTAGCTACTGAACATTACGAACAACGGGAGCGACATCTACAAGATTTGCGGCAGCGTGCGGCACAACGTGTAGCTACTGAAAATAACGAACAACGAGAGTGACGTTTGTAAGATTTCCGGCAGCGTATAACACAACGTGTAGCTACTGAAAATGTTGAACAATAGGATCGATGTCCCCAAGATTTGCGGCAGCGTGCGGCACAACGTGTAGCTACTGAAAATGTTGAACAACAGGAGCGATGTCCCCAAGATTTGGGGCAGCGTGCGGCACAACGTGTAGCTACTGAAAATGACGAACAACGGGAACGACGTCTACAAGATTTGCGGCAGCGAGCAGCACAACGTGTAGCTACTACTAATGACGAATAACGGAATCGACGTCTACAAGATTTGTGGCAGAGTATGGCACAACGTGTGTTTGCGTTGATAAAGCTCCCAATCATATTTTTTCTCATACATCTTCCATGTACAGACAGCAATCCGTTACATTTTTATTATATGTTTAGATAGATGATTCTTTATTTTGGCATATTATCTTTTTAATTTCTTAACCGATTAACTCTTGATTTTTTATTTAAATAACAAGTTCATATTTTTTCATTATTATATTGGTAACATTAAAAAATATTATTCATATTTCATAAGTCTGTAATTCGTACGAAATATTTTATATTATATTTACCGAGCTAAGCTCGGTCATCCAGGTACTATAATATAAGTTATGTATCTAATATTAATGATGTTTTCTAATTATTCTATCCAGCTTTGGTTATTTCAGTTCATTTAGTAGCTCCTATCAAGGGTGGTGTAAAGTAGGTAGGTACTTAGTCATAAGTACGTGTAAAAAAAATACCTTTATACTGATATGACTGCCACTAGCAACACTGGTACTGGTACGCTATTAGAAATACAAGCATAAGAATGAATATTAGCATATGTTGTGGGAAGGCTACTTTACCTTTCGCGCGTTGGTCGGCACATAATATTTTCGAAGGTATAATTATGTTATGTACTTATGTACTTATTAACATGGATAATCTTGTGGCGAATAGGCCTTAGTTAATATGTTAGGTTTTGACTTATTAAAAGAAACAAAATATTGGTTTTTTGTTGGTTTATTGGTTTCCTCATGTTCATAATGAAGATATCATCTATAAATATATACTAATAAGCAACATTCGATTGTATGTAAAGCATGATATTTTTTTAATAATAATTTTTCTTTTACCTATTACAATCGAGTTTTAAGTTCCACCGTCCGATTTGATTCCTGGGATCCTGGTAGTAAGAACGTGAGACATCCGCAAACTGAAACAGTTATATGTATATTATTATTTAACCGTGTTGATCGAGTGGTTTAAGTAGTAAATTTTGCGGGTTCAAACGTTGATAGACTTTGGACTGTACCAAATGTCTGTATTATTTTTATTCTTAGCACTCGATCGAAATACCATATCGATATAAGCATAGGTGCTCAGAACTTACCCGCGGCAGTAATACTAATTTGTTTGCGATATTCTGTAAGCTTAAAAAAATATAACAGGAATTGTAAACGAAAGATCTCGTAGCACCCTACACTTTCTTCAAGTAATCGATCGTTTAGCTTACGCGGGGATTATGTCTGGTATCGAGCGAGGACCAACTCTATGGTCGCACGCAGCATCAATTCCTCTTAAATTCACCGTATGTAGGTTTGTGAAAACTGGTCACATCGCGTCTAGATAGCACATAGATTACGTACCCAATAAGAGACCCCCAAATAAATAGAATGCAGCTTCGCAAGCAACGTTCAACAAAACACCAGCCAAGTTAGTGCCCACGACTGAACCGACGCGACCGATCATCATGCCGAGACCCACTGCCATACCTCTGAAAAAGAAAAGAAAAATGCCATGCTTGTGCCCTAAAATTTCGGAAAGCACAAACTACATGTAGTTTAGCAGAGCACAGCAGAGCAGTTGCCTGCGACACAAAGGTCGCAAGTTCGAATCCCGACTGTACCAATGAGTTTTTCTGAACTTAAGTACAGTGATTAGTCACACCACGGGCTTAACAGTGAAGGAAAACATCGAGAGGAAACCTGCATACGTCTGAGAAGAAATTCAAAGGCGTATGTATAGTCGTGCTGGAGAAACGGCAATGGACTCGCCATCTGTCACGTTGGCACCTAATATACCTCTGGCGGAAAGTGGGTGTGTGGGTATTACCTATACACCTCTGCCTACCCCTTCGGGGACCCTTGTGGGAAGGCGTGAGCATATATTATACATGTAGTTTATAGTAGATGTAGGTTAAGCAAATTTTTTTGGTCTAATAAATATTATTATTGAATATTATAAAGTCACTTATTATTATTTTGCTATCGAGCGTTTGAACTTTTGAAAAACAATATTTAATCAAAGTAGGTAGGTGATTACTGTTTATCATCTGTCGGTGTTATTGCTCCAATTGTCATTAAGCAACATTCACAATAGAGCACAATAACATGTGTGAACAAATTTACAGCTTTAAGATTATCTTTTAATTCCGTTTATAGTGCATTATACTAACATACAAAGTTGTACTAGGGCAGGCCTAGCGAAGGTAACAATACATTATTTACTTGAGATACTAACTTTACAAATAATTATTACATTATATCAAGCATACGATTTGAGCAAAGATTGACGAAAGAGGTATACAATGCAAAAGTTTGTGACGTTCCAACTGCCTGGGTCCAGCGCACACTAAAGGATGATAACGTCAAGATTACTCGAAATCGGCAAACATGTATGAGATGAACGAGGTCTTTAAATCTCAAGTGAACTGGCGCTCATCTCTACGAGGTGGCGAAATAATATTATGTATGTAAAAATATATTTCCTCACCTGAGATATGTTGGGAAAATTTCAACAGCGTAAGCATTGACCGGCCCTATGGCCAAGCCCATAATGGGGAAAGATGACAGGAAAACTGCAAACAGCACATCGTTAGTAATGAAGTTGATTAAAACGCAGAACAATCCGATCGTGCAGTAAACTGCTATCATTAAAGTCTTCTTTCCGATGATTTTGACGGTACTGCTTATAGCTATGGCCAACACTGCACAAGTGACGTTGGCAATAGCGTTGATTATAAACGTTATGCTGTCTATTGTGTCTACGCATGGTGCATTTTCTCCAGCTGTCTGTGAAGGAAATAAACATTATTTTATACAAGTAGCTTCAATGTTTGTCTACGAAGTTCCGTCCGTGACGTTATGCAATATTTATATCTTCAAGTAGAAAGCGTAGAAAGTGTGCAAGTAGCCTAAATGATTTCTTTAAACTCTAACGTTGATACCTACATCACTTAAATAATAAAGCAACAGGCTTAATCGATTATTTCTGTCATTACGTTTTGTTTTCTGCGACATCAAAGTCGATTCCGCGAGTTGAGTTCTTACAAGCGTTAGAATACCTTATTATAGACTGAAAAAGTATACCACGATGCCTTTGAATTTTGATAATTAAGAAATTACTTCACCAATACCCGTTTGACCAATTCCGAAAATCAAACTATCGGATATCAAAAATCATCAAATTCATTCTAGTTTTTTGTTGTGGAATCGAGTCAGATGTTATGTTGCACATTTTGCATCATTTGTAATACATATATATTTATGTGTAGATACGTTTTGTACTAAGGAACGTATGGATTATTTTAGTGATTACAAACTAAAGACACTCACTGAGTTAAGCCTTTGAGAAATGACGTCACATGCTGTGAGTCCCACGCCACTCCCACTCATAACTCGGTTTAGTACATCGGGTACCCACATGTACAGTCCATTCAATCTAAAATGTTTTTTATTACCATCATGTTTGATTACCAGTGCAGCCCTTATTAGTATTATAGCCTGACAGTTAGTAAATTTGAATTGAGCTTATTGAGGGTAATGTATCTTATCAGAAGATAAGGACAAATAGTACGAATTATATACTACGTACATAATGTATGTGATTGTGCCTGTCATTGATTAACATATATTATGCAGAATTGCATCTAACAGCAGTAACCCTCATCCTCACCTCACGCCTTCCCACAAGGGTCCCCGAAGGGGTAGGCAGAGGTGTATGGGTAATACCCACACACCCACTTTCCGCCAGAGGTATATTAGGTGCCAACGTGACAGATGGCGAGTCCATCGCCGTTACTCAAGCACGACTATACATACGCCTTTGAATTTCATCTCAGACGTATGCAGGTTCTTTCCTAGGATTCCTCACGATGTTTTCCTTCACCGTAAAGCTCGTGGTGTGACTAATCACTGTACTTAAGTTCAGAAAACTCATTGGTACAGTCGGGATTCGAACTTGCGACCTTTGCGTCGCAGGCAACTGCTCGAACCACTCGGCCACCACGGCATTCCACTCGGCCACCACGGCAGTAACCCAACATATTGTTTATAAGAATTTATTATAATTCGATAATCTTGCTATCTTACTAATATGAAAGATAAAATGTGAAAGTTAGTAAGTTTGGATGATTGCGGTTCTTTCACGGCCAAACGGCTGAACCGATTTTGCTGTAAGTTGAAATGGTGATAGCTTATACCTAGGATTAGGACATAGGCAGACATTTTTTTTCAAAAATTCAAAGTTCTTATATTATAATGTATGATACTATTTCACGGCATAGCGGCTGAACCGATTCTAGCAGGAAAATCTCGAAAGCTACTTTTTCGAACTCTACGCGGGCGAAGCCGCGGGCCAAAGCTAGTATAATTTAAAGCGAAAGATGTCTGCTGTTAGAGAGAAAACTGCCGCTCCACTCACTCTGCCTGCCCCATAAGAGACTTGTATGTATGAATTGTAAGAATTGAATACTCACACAGAAAATATGCCAAAATGTAAGAATCCGATCAGCGACAACCATTTCAAATATGGTGGTTTTAGCAAAGGTATAGTTTGCACTTTCAGTGAGTTAACGAAACTACCTTTTGGCGGCGACATACTTGTTGTAAGACCTTTTATCTGGAAATAAAAGAATACAATAACAACGAGGGATGGATTTACATGGAGGTCCAAACTCCAAGCCAACACATCTCAATAGTTTAAGGTGTATGTATTTATGTTTAAAAGAATATTAAGATTAAAACTTCGTGATGAAATGTATCTATGTACTTACTGGGTAATCTTCGGGAGACTTTCCTTTATTTTTCGCATAAATGGTTTGTAATATTTTGAGAGCGTCCTCGTATCTTCCTTGAGATACCAAATACTTTGGACTCTCGGGACCGAATAGCAACAGAGTTGCGCTGAGTATAAAGAAGATAGCGTAAATTGCAGTGAGCAATCTCCATGAGCGAAAATTGTAGAAACCGAAGTCTATTGTTAAGTCGAGGCAATATACCCCAGGCCAGTACTAAAAAAATAAAAGGAATCATGATCCGATTAGATGATTGGTTACGTTCGCGCTGCTCTTTAAAATAATCTTCTCGCCTTCTTAGGCAAAGATGTGTGAAAGCTTTTCCTCGATATATTTTTAGATGTCAACGTAACAGATGGCGAGTCTGTCGCCGTTTCTCAAGCACGACTATACCTTCTGTCTTCCGTCTTTAAATATCTTCTGAAGTATGCAGGTCTCCTATCGATGTTTTCCTTTACCATAAAGCTCGTAGTATGATGAACCACTGCATTTTAGTTAAAACCACTGCTGTCCAAAAACTTTCGGATTTTAAGCTCTCAAATTTTGCGTTGCAGGTGACACTCGTCCACTCGGCCACTACTCTTTACAAGTCTCAGTTGCTCTATATTCTTGAAAGTTTATCTTCTAATGAAAGTACTGCGAGAACTTACATGGTACTAAGGCAGAGCCAGTGATCTGTAAGGCATTAATAATCGAGAGTGTTACATCCCTGTATCTCTGTGGCAGGATCTCTCCTATGTATGTGTATGGAACAGCTGCTGGACACGCTATGCTGATGGAAAGGTAAATAATTCAATGCCATACTATTTAAAACAATTAAGTTTAGAGTAATTCCCATTTTCACGACAAAGTAGCCGAGCAGAGGTATAAAAACATTTTGCTGGAGAAATAGGTAGGTACTTATTTAATTAAACATGGGGAATGAATTGGGGTTTCTGACCTTTGTAGCCTTTTTTCTTCAGATGGTATGGAACATCAATGTTTATGGGTATAAACATTGATGTTCTTTACCTGAGTACTACCCAGCACAGTTTTAATCTGATACTTAAACATCTTAATACCACCACGGCTTACGTAACATTGAATCATCATCTTCATGCCTTATGATGCCAGAGAGATATATTTTAGGGAGCCACGTAACAGACAGATGTCAGAAGAACTAATAAGGTAGAAATATTAATACCAAAGTGAAGTGAAGAACTTGCAGATAGTGAAGCTTGTGAGATTTGGCATAAACGCAGCCAGGATGCCAAAAGAACCAGCTAATAGAGAACTCACGATGATCATCTTCTTCCGACCCTGCGTGTCCACTAAGAACCCCCATGGAAATGACGTAATAACAATACCTGTAAATCAATTTAATCATTAATGTTTTATCAAATTATAAACAGAAGATAAACAGATAATGAATGGCTCTATTTCAGGCTATCAGATTAGACCTATATATTTAGCCTAAATTACCAGATAAATACTGTAGGTAGCCATAGTTAATTGTATTGTATGATCGAATGTGTCTGTGATAGGATAAATCGCTATAGGGTTTAAGAGAGGTAGGGCATAACGGGTTTCCCTTTCGAACTTGGAGCTGCCCGACTGGGGTAGGACCTCCACCTTATAGAAGTCCGTAGCCAAATAACACAATTTATTGTGTTGTGTTCCTACGCGGTGAATAATGTTTCCAGTAATGAGCTCCTTGGGGAGGGGGGATTGTTATATTGTGTTGGCAGCAGAGGGATAAGTCCCATTATGCTGCTAACACAGTATAACTCTCCGAAAACAGAATGGCAACGCGCAAGTGATACTTCGGTATTGTATGCGTAAGTCTGCGGTAACCGTTTTCCATCGGGTGAGCCAGAAAAAAATCCCACTTGGCGCTGCTTGATGTGCCGGTTTCAAATTGAGATAAAATGTATCGTTGGTGGTGCCCTACGATAGTCCTTCAATGTGTAATCCATCAGTATTTATTTTATATTAGCAATAATTACCAATATAAGGTATTGATGCAATGAACCCTCTCTGCGAGTTCGTCATTTGCAGGTCGCACATCGCCGAAGGTAGCACATACGAATAGCCAACTGGTTCCACTATGGCTGCGATAAGGAATAGCGCTAGGATAAGGGAGTATTTGATGTTGTACCACCCAATACCTGTAAAATTGGTTTATGTCAAAAAAGTCAAAACAGAAATTTTTATTGCGGTGACGCGGTGAATGTCCGTTAGCTTGACCTTTGAGACAACGTATCCAAGCTTGAGTCTTAATAAGTTGACTTATACTGGCCCGGAGGTATGATGGTAGTAACGCTGCCCTGAGGCAGGACCTGAACCGTGCCTTTTGTATTTATGTTCGAGGGTTCTATACCCAGCGGTAACCAACATTTATGCGATGAGCATACTCGCCGAGCCCCTCGCGAGGAAGCAGAGAGAGTAGCGTCAGTTTTTGTCTTTATCCTTTCCTATATTATGTACATTTATATATATACATATATTACATAATATTAACAGCCGTGGTGGCCGAGTGGTTCGAGCAGTTGCCTGCGACGCAAAGGTCGCAAGTTCGAATCCCGACTGTACCAATGAGTTTTTCTGAACTTAAGTACAGTGATTAGTCACACCACGAGCTTTACGGTGAAGGAAAACATCGAGAGGAAACCTGCATACGTCTGAGAAGAAATTCAAATGACGTATGTAATAGTCGTGCTTGAGTAACGGCGATGGACTCGCCATCTGTCACGTTGGCACCTAATATACCTCTGGCGGAAAGTGGGTGTGTGGGTATTACCTATACACCTCTGCCTACCCCTTCGGGGACCCTTATGGGAAGGCGTGAGGATATATTATATTATTATTATTATATAATATTATTATTTATATATGAAGTGGAGTGTAGAGTGTATAACTGGCGCTCTATAATAAATAATAATAATAAATCATTTTATTTCAGGCAACACATTAAAATAGATGTTACAATTTAAAGGGCCCATATAATTTATACCTTATCCTAAAACATATAGCCATATTACATAAATATATATATATATATATCTATACTCTCTGCCTACCCGTTAGGGACTCGGCGTGATGATATGTATGTATGTATGTATGTATGTATTATACTACACCTATATACTTATACAGTTGAAGGCTACTTCTGTAAAAGTAGTTTATAACTACGAATAACGATAGCGCAGCTAATATCCAGTTATCCACTTTCCGGGTTGATAGCAATGAACCTTAGAGTAGTCAAACAACAATATTATATGCCCAGTAAGTACAAACATGATCAAAGCCTGTACCAATAAGACTCCAAATTTATGGTTCTTATGGTGTCTGGGTGTGAGAAGAATTTCGAAGCCTTTTGTTACTTTGGCGCCTACGCCTACTAGGAGTTTTGTTTTATATTATGTGATTTTATGAAAGTCCTCGCACCGTCTGTCTGCCTGTTAGAACTTGATAATTCGGAAGTATTGGACGGATTTTGATGAGGTTTTCTAAGAGATATTTTTTAGGAAGTACAATTATTTGTATACTTCAGCGCCAAATCTCATTCGTTATTATCTTATAACACCAAATTCCAAGCATCGCAAATAGGCACTACACGTCGCATTAAAATTAAGAGGTAGGTATTGTCTTAGCGCCGCACAAGCCGCACCCGCCTCGGCTTAGAACAAGGTAAATTCTTCTAAAGGCTTCAAGCCAGGCACTTCTTAGCCTACTAAGCTCCCATAACTGACGACTCATCTATCTAGTGAGCTGGTTTGGATTGGACCCCAATCATGACCTCTATACATTTGCCTAAAAAGGCAGCTCTTGAGAGCTTTAATAAGAATTACTGTTTAATTTCTAAGTAAGTAGTAAAAGCCGTGCTTGATACCTGCTACATCTAATGCTTGATCCAAATCGGTGGAGAATGTATCCTGATTGTCCACTTTCTGTGTTACTGTCTTTATATTAGTTTCCATTTTGAATCAAATTAAGTAATACACACGTCCCTCGAACGACAAAATGTGTAAAAACATTGCACAAATAGTATTTAATACATTTTATTTAAAAAAATTGTTATTACTTCGTTTATTAATAAATTTAAATACAACAATTTTATTACCGCACGCGCGATGTGCTGTTCGAATACTCGACCGATATATCCGAACTCTACCGCATTAAGAACATCGTTGCACGGAACATATTAATGATGTACGTAAAATAATATAACAAGCGAGTTTTTATCACTATCAGCAACTAACGTCTTGTTTCGCGCAACAAGGAATTATATACATATTTATAAGTATGTTGATATAAAGAAAGAATAGCTTCGTTATAGTTTAAGCTATAAAATTTTCATAAATGTAACTAGTTAGATTGTTCCGCGTATGTATGCGTGATCGATCACCGACTGAGCCAGACAGCGAGTGTTAAGTCAATATTGTTCCTTGCCAACAACTCGGAGACAGACACCGATCAGTAGAAATAATAAAAATAAAAAGACTTCTTTATTGCCGAAATCTCAGAAACATGTTTTTCGAACCAATAACAAAATCTACCTGTTCGTATAATATCAAGACTTGTTTAATGAGTCATCTTGCATTCCAGTTATCATTGTCATATTTTATTTTTCTGTTTTTGTCTGGGATGAATATAATAAACTTATGAATAAATGAGAAATGTTCATCGCGTAGATATAACTATTACATACTAACTTTTCCCCGCGGTTTTATCCACGTAAGGCAGCTAGCAATGAGTTAATATATGTTGCATGCATGAAATGATTGCATGAAAATGAAACAAATCCTTAATAAACACACACAAATAGTTGCATTTTAGTTATCTGGTAAATATATATCCTCAAGACGACGAAATTAAAGAAATAGCGCCAAAGATAACAAAATTCCCAAAAATTTTAAGGGGGAGGGGGAGTTATAATATTATTCTACGTATACTTTACGTATAATTTTATCGTCACGCTTATGTCATGCTTATGCGATAATAAGGAAAAAAATTTTGATATAGAATATAATAATATTATTTAGTTTTTAATTTTTATATGCTACCTTTAATTACGCCTTATCACATATTTAACTAATCAGGTTCATGTTGTCAGATTCTGAAAAAAAAAATGAAATTCCATGAATTTATTTGATTTTTAATAATACATCGATCGCTGATCGCTGCATATTTAGAATGGAAACCGAAAATATATTGCCGTTAAAAATATTCCGCAATGTTAAATTCTTTACGAAATATGAATACGTCAAGTAGATTTACAATACAGTATATCTATAAATTATTTTCGAAAATCACAATTGGCTACCGTGGGTATCTTGTTCTTCTTTCTACGTTTGTCATGGCCAGGGGCAACAATTATTTCTTCCCGATGCAAATACAATTATTTATCGCACAAGGAGAGAGGTGGAGAGATCCGGAACTGTGAGGGTTCTTGAAATTGCATAATTAACACTGAATTGTTCTAGCAATCCAGAATAACCTGTGCTAATACATAGTTCAATCTATACATATAATCACGATTCGTCGCTAATAAAGAAGGATAATACCAAATGGCAAATATATTTTCGCCTAAAATATCACATCAATGTTGGCAAACAGACAGATAGATGCAAGATATGTTAGATACGCGGATTTGTATTTTCATAGCCTTAGAAATAAAATATGGAGGTATTTCAATCATTTAGGAATGAAGTAAGAAAGTTTGAATATTATATATAAGAGCCGAAAGGGCATGTAGAATTTTTTATTTTAAAGAAGTTTTGCTTTTAGTCTACTTCATTATACATTTGTAACACGCGTAACATTCTTATCAATGACATGCATACGTTATAAACGATATAAACTCTTGTTAAGAATTAACTTTCAGGGTTATCTAAGCGAATCTTTCAAAAATACAAACAAGGCGTTTTCAAATCAAATGTCACTATTAGTAACTAATAAAGTGCGATCGATTTAATATTTTTTTTTTTTTTTATACAACAACAGTGGCAAACAAGCATACGGCCCACCTGATGGAAAACGGTTACCGTAGCCTATTTACGCTAACGATACCGAAGTATCACTTGCGCGTTGCTACTCTGTGTTCGGAGAGTTACAGTGTTGGCAGCATAATGGGTTCAATCCCTCTGCTTCCAACACAATGTAACAATCCTCCCCCCTCCCCAAGGAGCTCATTTCTGGAAACCTCATTCACCGCGTAGGAACACAACACAAAAAATTGTGTTATTTGGCTACGGACTTCTATAAGGTGGAGGTCCTGCCCCAGTCGGGCAGCTCCAAATTCGAACGGGAAACCCGTTATGCCCTACCTAATACCTAATAAATATGGACAAGAAATTATAAACAAAGTACTGTTACTTTCCCGGACAACTTGTATCCAAGTCTGTTCATTAGATTTATTGTCACTGAATATAACTTATCTATTGGGTAACAATATATATACGAATTTATTATAATATATTATAATTAATTAAACAGTGATTAGTCACACCACGAGCTTTACGGTGAAGGAAATCGGGTGTTTGGGTATTACCTATACACCTCTGCCTACCCCTTCGGGGACCCTTGTGGGAAGGCGTGAGGATATATTATATTATTATATTATATATATATACACCGGTATAAACTGGTCAATGTATCTTGCACTATCGTGTCTATGCACTAAGCAAAACATCTTTTGGATTTAATTGTTTATATATCTTATAGAATGTGAACTAGTTTTATAAGCATATTTGAACCTTATACCTTATTAAAAGGGGTGTCTCTTCACACATCCACATTTTTTCAATGATCGATAATTTTTTGATTTCATGTTGCGATTTATCTTATTCTTCAATATTTCCTTGTGAGTGGCTAGGACATCTAATCCCCTTTTCAAATTCTTAATAGTATTTTGTAAAGGTACTAGATCTTCTTCGTACAGCGACGTGAGAATATTCTTAGGAAGATCTTTAGAGCTTTCTGAAGTTTAAATAATTATTTTCATTTAAACAAATTATCCAATTCAATCTGTTTCCAATAATTTTAATAAAATCTTTTAAATTATAATCTTAATGCTAATTGCCACTACAGCAAATATTAATTCATGTGGGTCGATGGTAAGTTTGTTATGCAAGGACATATTTTATCTATCCGCCCATTCATTTTAACCACGACCAATTAATCTTAAAACACGGAAATATACAATAATATTACCTGCTGGCGCAACCTTGGTCCTTTCTCCAGATAATATAACCGATGGTTGTTGGTGTTGAATTGATGGTTTGGCTTTATTGATCTGTATGGATATATTATAATCAGAATCCATTGGAATTGTGACGTTATTATCACCAAGACTCATGTGCGATTGTATAATGGTGATTTGGGCATTTGGAAAATGTACTGGTTCACTTTGTACATCAAACGTTTTGAGAATTCTTTCGTTATTTTCAGTTATATAGCTTTGAAATGCCAAATTAATTGAAATGTCATGACCTTTTTTTAATTTATTTAAAGATGGTTCCATGAATTCAAGTTTGGAAGCATTGAATTCAGGGGGTCTATTTATATTTTTAGTCTGATCAGAATGCATTATTATATCAGTTGCTGAATGTATGTCATCCGACTCTTTAGTACCTGGTTGCTTGGTTTTAAAGCAGTTACTCTGATGAGAGTTATATGATATTATTGACTCAATTAAATCAATATTTATAGGCTGGGTTGTATGAATACTCGAACTGCCTAATGACGATTTATGATTATATCCTTTCGGTTTGTTATGAACTAAATCAATCGTCTGCAAGGAATTGGAAGTACGTGAGGACGATTTATTTCGACTTGCAGTTTCCGATAATCGTAGCTTGTGTTCTGATTCCTGTGGTATGGCATCATTATTTATGTCATATTGAGGCACGGATTCATAACTCTTAGCTGATATACTAGAATCGTTCCTTTTGGGAATTACTGATGATGAGTCCACTTCAAGGTCATTCAGTTTTGCCCTGTCGCCTAGTCGCAAGTGTTGCCCATCTTTTTCCCTGGATTTTGAATTGATTTGAGTGGGTAAGTCTTGAATATTTTTATCTGAAGATGTATTTAGCTTTTTATTTTTATCATTAGTTATTAGGCGACTGTTGGCCAATTTATTATGTTCATTTACGGAATGATCTGTTCTTATAACGCTGCTTGGTTTATTTTCATGGACTGAGTCATTGAATCTGTCATAGGGATCAATCGGTAAATTTACAGCACCTACAGCACTGACATTTTCTTTATCTAGGACTTCTGTATCAGATACACTACTTTCAGTAGTAATCTCTGGTTCTTTTAAAAGTCCCGCTCCTGCATCATTATCATGATAAGGTTGCAAAAGATCATTATTAATATTATTTTCAGTTACGTAAATTTTTGCCAGTTTATTATCTTGATTTCGAGTTTCAATCAAATAGTCAGAATTTTCAGTAATATTTTGGTTGTATAGTTCATTTAAATTATTTAACCCTTCTAGTTGATTAAAATTGTCCTTAATATGCATCGTTGGTGACTTTTCTTCATTATTTAAATCGTGTGAAATAATATCATTTTTGGAAATAGCAAAGTCATTGTATGAAAAAGTTCCTTCCTGACGGGAAGTTTGAGCTACCATTTTATTTTTATCGGCCGTTTTAATGGTCATAGGTAAGTTGTCTTCTGATACAATTGTTTTTTCATTTGACTCTGAACCTTGGTCAACAATCGGAGAATCTATCGTTTTTATTTTATTACAAATTTCACGATGCATGGGTAATTCAACATCTGATATAATATTTGGTTCAACCAATCCTAAACCAGAATCAGCATTCTGAGTATCTGTAGTACTACGTCGTTGTAAGTCTAAGCTTGATGAAACATTAGCTTCAGCTGACTTGGAAACTAGAACATTCTGCGAATTTGTAGTATTCTTTCTATCTGATGGAGCATTTGCCTCAGCTGATTTTGAAGATAAATCAGTATCCTGAAAATTTGCGGTAGTTTTTATGTCAGAAATATGGAAGTCTAGGGCTAAGTCGACAACCGACAAAATTGTTGCTTTTGATGTTTTTGAAAGTATATCAGCGTCCTGAGAGTCTACAATTCTTTTTCGCTCGGCAATATTAAAGTGTATGGGAAAATCGACATCCGATGAAAAATATGGTTCAGCTGAGTTTGAAAGTATATCAGCATCCTGAGAATCTGAAGTTTTTTTATTCTCGGGTATATTAGAGTATATGGGATAATCAACATCCGATAAAATATATGCTTCAGCTGAGTTTGAAATTATATCAGCGCCCTGAGAATCCACTACTGTCTCTTTACTCTCGCGAATATTCAGAACTATGGGTAAGTCTACATCCGATATAATACATGCTGCAGCTGAGTTTGAAAGTATATCAGCGACTTGAGAATCCACTACAGTCTTCTTCATCTCGGGAATATTCAAAACTATGGGTAAGTCAACATCCGATATAATACATGCTTCAGCAGACTTTGAATGTATATCAGAATTTTGAGAATGTGCAGTTCCTTTTCTCTCCATAATATTTAAGTCTTTATGTAAGTCAACATAACATAGGGTATTTTCTTCAGCTGATTTAAAAAGTATTTCAGCATCCTGTGAATTTCGTGTTCTGTTTCCCTCGGCAATATTAAAGTCTATCAGTAAGTCCACATCTGATAAGGTATTTGCCTCAGCTGACTTTGAGGGTACATCCGCAGAATTTACTGACGGTAGGTAAACATCTGATGTAATGAGTGCGTCAGCTGACTTTGGTAGTATATCAGCATTCAGAGAATCATCAGTTTTTTTTATCTTAGCTATATTCAAATCTATGCGATCCGATAAAATATACGATTCAGTCAAGTTTGAAAGAATATTAGCACCTTGAGAATCAGTATTTTTTCTCTCGGAAATATTCAAGTCTATGGGTATCTCAACATGTGGTAAAGAACTTGTCTCAACTGGATTTGAAGGTAAATCTTGATAATCTGCAGTTCTTTTTCTCTCGGTAATATTCAAGCATGTGGGTAACTCAACTTCTGTTAAAATATTTGTTTCAGCTGATCTTGCTATCACGTCTGCATTCTGAGGGCCTACAGTAATTTTTCTATCAGCAATGTTCAGTTCTAGTTCTATGGGTGAGCCGATACCTAATACAGCATCCGGTTTAACGGACTTATGTTGCCTGACCATTAGTTGTTGTTCTAGATCGCTATTTACATAGTTAATACCTTCTGAATCAGAGCCCGATTCGCCATCAAACCGTGGGAATAAAATAGTGTCCGATAATGGCTCTGGGTATCTATTTTCTTCAGCTAGGTTCACATCAAATAGTTTGTTCATTTCGGAAGGTACGGATATTTTAGAATGAGCTCTAATATTTTTTTCTAAATCATCAGATGTAGAAGATTTTCTAATATCACTCTCTGATAATTTATTTGGAGAATTAGATGAAGGCGCTAAGATATTGTGATCTTTTATATTCATATTTGTATTGACTAGAGTTTTAGGCTGCTCTAACAATCCATCATTATTAGTCTGTCTGTCATTGGAATAATCTGCAAATATTGTTTTATTTTGATCATCAAATTGAAGAGGCTCAATGAGGCTTGGTTTCTGTGTTTTTTTTTCATTATCAAGACTTTCAATTTTCATCTGTTCATCAGATAGTTTTATTATATGATTAGTTGAACCTTTTATGTCATTTTCAATTTGCTTTGAGGGTCTGTTTAATGTTCCTGTAATTTGTTTTGGCCGAGTATAAAAAATCTCACTAATTTCATTAACGGACTTCCTAGTCTTTTTGTCAGTTGACGCTCTTCTTGCTTTTGTTTCATCAAGATGTGTCCGGGATGAGGTTATACCAGGTGGATATGTGATAATAGAATTTGAAAAACTCATACTTATTGAACTTCTTATAGATTCCGTTCGGAACAAACTTAAAAGTTGACGTGAATCCGATTTTCCTTCGACTTCACTTTTTTCTATATGTCCGGCATCAATATCAATACTTTTCACCTTCCGTCTGAATATTTTACTATCAAATAAGGAACTGCGTTTATCAATATTTTTGTCATCTTTGACGAGAACAGGTTTCAGTTCCAAGGCTTGTAAAGGCACACGTGTAACTGTGCCTGCAGCTGGTCTGTATGAATAACGATCTTCATTGAAAGGAGGATCCAAACACCCACCTATGAGATTAGAATGCGATATAATTTATGCATTTAAGTAATCAAAGAAAATCAATCTTGATAAAAAGAAACAAATTAGGTATATGTACCTACATAGTGATAAAACTTGCAAGGTGGTTCTAGTTTTCTACTGATAAATATATATAGATACATATATATTATATACAAGTTTCAATATATCGAGATATCGTGAACCAAGTTTATTCCACCTTTTATTTGAATTAGGAATCATGAATAATGTTTCTTTGTAGATTAATGTAAATACTTCTCTCGACATACCCGGCTTACATTTTCCGAAAAAATGTTTTGGTCTCTTTTCGATCGCATCATGTGCGTTCGCTGACAAGGCGTGACTTACATTCAGACTAACATCTGAATTTCCTTTTGGACTACCTTCAGGTAAATCAGCGCTTACTGTAGCTGGCATGTATGCATATTCTTCATCATCATTCTGAGTACCTAAGCATCTACCTAAAATATTCAGGAATTGATAAAACTGCATTCATTTCTGAGAAAAAATGTAAAATACCACTAAACAATGAAAAAAGTTTATTGTTAGGTATATATACTGTATTTATATAACATACATACATACATATCATCACGCCAAGTCCCCAACGGGGTAGGCAGAGAGTATAGAGCGCCAGTTCTCTCTAGACTTACATACCTCTTTTGCTTCGTCCACATTCATCAGTCTCTTCATACATGCTCGTCGGTTTCGAGTACTCTTAACGTTCCCGTCCTTGAGAGTCCGATCTATTTGATCCAGGTAGTTGGAACGTGGCCTTCCTCTGCCTCTTCTTGCACACACTTTTGCTTTGTATATCTGTTTCGTCAATCTTTCTTCACTCATCCTTTCTATGTGTCCAAACCAACGTAACATGCCTTTCTTCATCTTTACAATCACGCCCTCATTCACGCCAGTTGATTTGCGAATCTCTTCATTGCGGATTCGATCTAATATCGTTACGCCGCACATTTTTCGAAAAGATCGCATCTCGACTGCATTCAAGCTATTTTCATACTTCCTCTGACATACCCAGGATTCGCTGCCATACAATAAGGTAGGTACAAATATCGCGTTGTGGACATCAACTCGAGCATTCTTGCTTTTTCATACTTTCTATCTCGTGTGAACATGCTTCCAAGATATACAAATTCATTCACTTGCTCTACAATTTGCCCATTTACCGATATAGCACACTCGGTCACTTGTTCATCTCTTTCGAATACCAGAACCTTAGTCTTGACAGCGTTTAGGCGCAGCTCTTTCTTTTCACATTCTTCTTTCATTATGGTAACTAGTGACTGCAGTTCGCCCTCTGATGACGCCAGTAAAACCGCGTCATCGGCGTATAGTAGGCAGTTGACCACTATGTTTCCCATTTTCACTCCACATCCGTTCGTTCTTAGTGCTCTCAGACAGTTATCTAGATATATAATGAACAGCCAGGCAGACATGATACACCCTTGTTTGACCCCCGACTTCACATCAAACCAGGGTGACATCTCACCGTTAACCCTAACGCACGCCTCGCTATCACTATAGAGTGATTTCACGGCATGCAGTAGGGAACTGCTCACTCCATATCCAGGCAACACGTCCCAGAGTTCCTTTCGTATGACTCTATCAAATGCCTTCTCTAAGTCGACGAAAGCGCAGAAAACCCTTTGGTTAATATCCAAAAACTTTTCCGCGATTCCGCGAAGCGAGAAGGTTTGATCCATACATCCTCTTCGTGGTCTAAATCCACCTTGGGATTCCCAGAGAAACCTTTCGGATCGCTCTTGCATTCTTATCGTCAGGATCTTCGTGTACACTTTACTAGCTAAGCTGACCAAGCTGATGGCTCTGTAGTTGGAGCAGTCCAATCGTGATCCCTTTCCTTTATAGAAAGGCACGATGACTGCTCGCCTCCAGTCGTCCGGAACATCACCCTTTTCCCAGCAAAGATTGCATAGCAAATAGATGACGTCCCAGACTGCTGGTCCACCGTACTTGATCATCTCAGCCGTAATCCCATCTATTCCCGCAGCTTTTCTACATTTCAGACTTATCGCACTTACAATATCTCCCATACTTATTTTATCCGCTATAGGATCCTCGACAGATTCTGTTGGAGGCAGCTCTATGAGTAGATCAGTGGCATCATCATTATACATATCTTTGTAGAATTCACTCCATCGCCTGAGGACGTCAGTTTTGTCAGTCAGTATGTCATTGTCCTTCGAAATAATCACATTCATCTTACTACTAGCTGTAACACAATTTCTGAACTTCTTAACTTCCCTCCAAAAAAGTTTTGCATTGTCCTTGAAATTATGTGACAGTTTTTCGTCTACAGTCATTTGGAACCTCTCACGCTTCTGAGCTATTATCTCTTTCGTACGATTTTTTTGCTGGCGATATTTTTCTTTCATCTTTTCTTTCATACTTTCACTTGAGCTGGACATAGCCAAAATGTCTTTTTAACTTCTTCTTTCACTTCATCATCCCACCAACCATCGCCATTTTTGGTTGTCCGCCCTTTCGAAATGCCACAAACCTTTTTCGCGGCGCATAATATGCTGGACTTAAGGAACTGCCAACAAACATCGACACTCTCAAACACATCTTTCGGGGGACAGGCTAGCTGTTCAGATACCCTTTCTTGATATCTGTCTCTAATAGCCACATCTTGAAGCCTCCAGCTTTTGATGCGGTCTGCGACTGCAGAACAGGGACCCCCAGCACGGGATCGCCAGCCCGCGAACAGACCTCTTATTCTAGTTATAACTAGAAAGTGGTCCGTTCCCAGGTCGGCTCCCCTATACACCCTGGTGTCCATCACCTGTGTTCTGAGTCGCTGATCTATTAGAAACAGATCTATCATGCTTCGCTCATTTTTCCTTTCCCATGTATACTGATGAATCCTCTTGTTTATATAACAATTAATAATTATTGTTAAATGAGAGTAATAGAAAAACAAATCCTACTGAAAAATCAAAGACGTCTTTATAAACTGATTAAAAGATGTAGTTAAACATGTGTTCTGCCAATCCCAAAAAAATTACTTGTATATTTTGGGATTGGCAACACTAGAAAAGGAATTATTTTACCTGGTCCGAGAATGCCAAAGATACCTTTTCGGGGTTTTTTAATGGCTCTGACATTATTTTTGTGTTCCATCAATACATCGAACGACATTATAGTTTGATCACTGCTGACCAGACGAACCTTTCTATTAGTATGTGGAATTGTAAGAACCCCGTCTTGTAATGATGCTTGGTACTTTTTTCGTACTTTAATTTTTAAGTTGACTGGTAGTGTTTTAGAGGAGCTAGCATCTTCTTTAATAATGTCCTCTTGAGGAATTGCTTGTATTTCAAATGATAAACTCCGAGCTATCTGATCTAGCACAGATTCTTTGCCCATGGTTCTACAAGTCAAAACAAATTATATTTATAATATCCTACCTGTAGCCTACTACGTTTCCCTGTGATACATTGTGGTTGCATAGATGGAAATAATGGTAAATAAAGTGGATAAAAAAATGCTTGAAGTGGATTTTTATGTATATAGATATAGGTCTACAGTTATTTATAAACTGTATGTTAGGACTTACCCTATAATATAGAGTAATGTTCATTATGAATAACGATCTTATACAGTATTCTTACCATGCCCGAAATTGCCTTTAAGTAAACGCCTTCAGATATTGCTGGCACATATAACAGTCGAATTTTATATAGCAAATACAAAGTCACCTTCCAAGTCCACATCAAGCTCATCAATTTGTGAATCAAAGAAGAAAAAGAAAAAGAAAAAGAAGCAAGGAGCATAAATTAAAGACTAAGATTATAAAGAGAGAGTATAATTTTAAGGGTCAATCATCAAACACGATAGAATATACGACACGATTAGATTTAGGCCGCTGTTGTTGCCTACTTTGATTGTTACACCTAGGAATATTCTTAAATAAAATTGAGTTATGAGTTCGCATTACATTACTATCCCACTGTAAACCTAAAGACGAACATTTTCGTAAAATGTCATTCAGCATAATTTGTAACGGCATTATTTCAGTTTTCATTAGTCGCATAAACATGGATATTCTAACTTCTGGTAAAATTCTACTAGGTGTCTTATTCGTGCAAAAAATTTTCTTCGGTAAATCAAGATAACACGTTAAATCAGAGTTCACACCATTATCATTAAAGGCTTTGCTAATGCTTGTTGGGATTTTCATATTTTTCGTCTGGGAGTCGTATAAGCGGCTAATGACAGTATTTGAAGTCACTGCCGTTATTGCATTAACTATATTGTCAACCGTATTTATTGAACAAATTGGAGTCAAACTGAGTTTGCGTTTAGTTTCTTCTAAAGTACTCTTGATGGTTTTTGCTGATTCTTTAGTGACAGTAGGTATAGATGTATCGTTGAGGAAATTGTGTATCAAAATTGCACTTTCAGTGTTTGTAACTTTGTCTAATAAAGTAAAACTTTCAACATCAGTACTAGCGCTGATACTATCTGGAACTGAAACAATTACATTAATACATTATTTATTAAGTGTTAGATGATTTCAATAATGTTTTATGTGATTCATATAATTACGAAAATTGTTTGTCAGGTGCAAGGTAAAACTGGCTATATTTAAGAGGAAAAAGCTGTGGCTTTACTATGATGTGCTATTATCATCATTGCCATTATTTTTCAAGGTTGCGAAAGAGTAAGATATATAGCTATAGACGTTGTGTAATTGTTGCTACATTCTGAAAAATTATGGCAATTTCATAGGAAGCTTAAGAGCTTCAGAAAAATACAAATATAATCCATACCCTGACAATTCTTATCCTTTTCTTCAATACTACAAGACGAGGTGCACACGTGTTTGGTATTCATAACCGAAACTGATTCATCAGTAACTTTTGATTCTATTTCAAGCACTTTAATACTAGAGGTATTTGGTTTGATGGCTTGTCGGTCTAGTTCTTGAGAGTGAGTTAATGTTTTCGATTGAGCAATTTCGCTTATTTTACTGAATATTAATGTATCACTGATTAGTCTTGTTATATCTCCACATCCTAGATCCAGGCTACTTATTGAAGATGTAAGAAGTAGATCAACGCAAGAGTGGTAAGTTTTTTCAGATTTGTCTTTTATTTCATTATTCTCCATCTGTTTATGGTGTTTCTTCAAAATTATCTTGTATGTCATTGGAATAACGTACTCCATCAAATTATTATTTGGGGTCCAATCAATTTTGTCAAGATTTTGCACACATGTCACTTCAGGTATGATTTCTAGACAACACTTTGAATCATTTCTACGAAAATTTTGCATTAACGGGGTGAATTTTATTCTTAAACGTGCATTATCCATAACGATTATGAGAAAAAAACTGAAAAACAGGAAAATAAAGACATACAAAAACCAATAATAAATAATGTACTTTGAGAAACAACCCCTTCGGGGACACTTGTGGGAAGGCGTGAGGATATTATTATTATTATGAGATAATAACCCGAGTAATTCCCAACGGTCAACTATGTACAAATTATTACCATTACATAGTATAACAAAGGTATACGTTTATCATAATTTTGCTGTAGTGAGCCGTGGTGGCCGAGTGGTTCGAGCAGTTGCCTGCGATGCAAAGGTCGCAAGTTCGAATCCCGACTGTACCAATGAGTTTTTTCTGAACTTAAGTACAGTGATTAGTCACACCGCGAGCTTAACGGTGAAGGAAAACATCGAGACGAAACCTGCATACGTCTGAGAAGAAATTCAAAGGCGTATGTATAGTCGTGCTTGAGTAACGGCGATGGACTCGCCATCTGTCACGTTGGCACCTAATATACCTCTGGCGGAAAGTGGGTGTGTGGGTATTACCTATACACCTCTGCCTACCCCTTCGGGGACCCTTGTGGGAAGGCGTGAGGATATATTATATATTATAATTTTGCTGTATATGCAATATCCCATGTATAAAATTACCTTTATTTTAAAGATTTATAATTTTTATTGATATCTTTACTTTAAGGGGTTGGTAGAGGTTGGTAGTCTTAACACACCTTTTTTTAAATCTAAATACATATCATATTAACGCTTAAGCGAAAAAGATACACTACATTTATTCCAGTATAGTACCGAGTATACTGACAGTAGCTTACCTTTACTTGTTTAACGATAGTGTTTCTAATGTGAACCAGAGCCTATAGTTCAAAGATTCCGCACACTGCGGCTTCGCTGAAACCGTCTCTATAATGAGAGAGTTAAGTTTAAAAAAAAAACAACCTATATATAAAGTACATACATACATCCTCTGTGAGAGTGAGAGAGAGTGAGAGACTCCGAGTGTACTGAGTCCCTCAGAGGATAGGCAGAGGGAAAAGTCCAGTCTCTTGTCTTACATACGTCTTTCATCTCGCTATCTATCACGTTGACACCTAAATATGTATATCTCCGATGAGAGGATGTAGTTTCATCTCTGCCCACCCCTTCAAGGACCTTAGTGTAATAGTAAGAAATCAACAATATAGGTCTATTGAGTTGTTGATCAAATGTAAAGGTGTATGTTACAATAGGCACTTTACCTGATTTGCATCACTGTTTCACATGTGATGATTATTAGAACTACACATAATTTTGATAATAATATAATTTTAAAATAAATATACTGCAAATTTATATCATATCTGTCAAGATTTGTCTTTTAAAACATGATAAGTTAATATATTTCCAGCCAGTTAATATAGATTGGTGGAAATGTGATGAAAAGAGTTTTATATAGATACCTATACGCAAATAGTGTAGTTTGTTGACTCTCGAATTAAGAGCTTATACCACCACTAGGCCGTCGAATAAAACATATCCCATGTGTAAAAATCTATGTTTTGTGCCAAATTTTATCCAAAGTAATTGTGCCTTTCTGGCGTGATTGAGCACATTAAATATCTTCAGAACATTCACATTTATAGTTTTTTTTTGATAAATACATAGGATATGGTTAATTCAAGAAAAAACTATAAAAGAATTCAATAGGCGCAATGATATGTAAATCGTACTACGCACCAAGCATACGCTCAAGAAATATTAATCTCAGTACATTGTTATATACATTAATCACGTTGCGCTGATAGTGACTAACGACGCAAAACATGAATTGACGAGAGACATTACTAAGCCAATATTATACTAGTTAATAAGAGGGTATCTGCTATGATAAACGGTAATTTGTGCATAGCTTTAGTAATACTTTATTGCCATTCATGTATGTTTGTTCAGCACACACAGGATAAGACAGCGCAGCTCGGGTAGACGTCATATACCGTAAATGTCAAGATATTTACTTATTACATAATATGCAAAAAAAAAATGGTCCCTTCAGTCCCGAGAAAATTTGCCTTTTGCGCGAAAGCAAAAGACCTCCAACCAGGCACTTTTTAAGTGCTTAGAATCCGACTTATTATACTACATACTAACTTATTATTTTACTTAACTAAGGTGTCTACCTTAGTTAATCTGATAAAATAATAAGCTTTGATAAATTATAAACAGAATCTAAATCGAGCATGGCGGATATGGCCAATATAATTAAATAAAAATAACATTAAAATTATTAAGTACCGATACCCACCTCTTAAAGTAAATTTTCTATAAGTTTTCACGAATACCAAGTAAAATAGGGGCGATCACATGCCCATGGGTGACATAATATATACACAATAAAGTAAGGTAAGTTAAGTAGTTGCCGCAGTCTATGGAGGACTGCACACCTAGGTTATACCTGGGGTTAAAGTAGAATGTTGCTTTTCATAGAATATCGTTAATTCTATAGCTTGTTTGGTTCTTTATATACGAGCATTTTTTATTCGAGTGTTCACGACTCAATTTCTGTTTTTCTTATATGATTTTATTCACTATTTATTATTTGTTACTAATGATTAATTATAAGGTTAGGTTAGGTTAGGTTAGCAAACTCTAATTGGTGTTTTGGCTCTAAATTACTTGCTATTCATCATATCATCCCGCTGAGTCCCTAACGGGGTACACAGAGAGTGTAGAGCGCCAGTTCTCTCTAGACTTACATACCTCCTTCGCTTCGTCCACATTCGTCAGTCTAGTAGTACTTGCTAATTATTTATTGAATAAAAAAATATATGAAGTATGCTATGAGTTTGATGCCAATGACCGTGCGAAAGGCACAGATAGATAGAACTTTAAAACATCTGCTGCATAAACATTATTTCACTCGGATTGTCCACGAATGCATCTCGAACACTTCATGGCAGGCTGGTGAAATAATGTATGTATTCTCGCAAGATGCTAAATATTATTCTGTAGGATTCATGCATTTAAAGAGTAGCTTCTTCTTCGCTTGGATGTCTTCACTACTGTCGTGCTTGATTTTGGTAACAACAAGATCAGAGCTCCGCACACTGAAACAATGAGATCATATGAGATGGCAGTTTGAATAAACTTACAGAATCTTAATCCTTATTGAATCTATCAAATAAGGCACAGCTTAAGAGATGCAATCAAAATACACTCGTGTATTCGCGGTTCACTCGCGTTAAATTCAAATATAAGAGCATATACAGGTTGTTTGAAAAAATAGAACAGTTGGTTCCTAGAAGTTATAGGATAGTGTGAATGTCATCTAACGATGCAATAAAACAAGTGTACAAGTGTAAACACCTCCAAATAGAACAAAATGTTAACAATATTAATTTCGATACATTATAGGTAATACCCACACACCTACTTTATAAGATACAAAAGTTTAAAAAAAAAACCTTGTAATTCTCAATATATTGTTACAGCAGACTCATGCAAAATAAGGTCATAAATTTTTACTTGGAATGTTTTTTTTTATTAACTTCCTATTCTTACTTCAAACCTACTGTTCCGCTCAATTTCTTGTTATATTTCAGTCCTAATTCTTACTCTAGTATTTGTGGATTCTTAACTCACAGTACAATAGACCCCCAAAGAAGTAGAAGGTGGCTTCGCACGCAGAGTTGAGCATCAGACCAACTACGTTTGTGCTGATGATGGATCCAGAACGGCTGATCATCATTATCAAAGAAGTTGCCATTCCCCTGTAATTAAAGATTTTCAAAATACCATGAAATGATTTTCCCACCTGATGGTAAGCGGTTAACACAATAATATGATTGTAAACTGCGCCGTCGAGTAGTCGCATAGTTTGCATGTTCGAATCCCAAATGTACCAATGAGTTTTTCGTTATATTATACTCGGGGTATCACCCTTATTAATTAGAGAAGCGCCTATTTTAGCTCCTAAATTGGCTTCTGCCAGCACAACCATTCCTTGCGGAGAAAATATATGATTTCATACCATACCTTAGATGGATCGGAAATATTTCAACTGCATATGCGTTAATTGGTCCTATCGCTAGTCCCAGTAAAGACAACGTCGAGAGAAGTATGGATATGATTATCTCTTGTGTCAAGAAGTTGACCAAAATGCAGAAGGTGCCGATGGGGAACAAGACAGCGAACAGAAGGGTCTTCTTGTCAATGAATTTAGCTGTGCTGCTGACGATGATTCCGACGACACCACAGCTTACGCTGGCGACAGAATTTACTAAGAATGTTATGTTATCAATCGTGTCGATGCATTTCATATCTTCAGCGATCGTCTGAAAGTTGAAATTAGTACATCAGTATTGTCAATTAATATTTCTTCATCTAAAGTCGATTGCAGAAAACTATATTTGAGTTTTGATAAACATAGAGAAACTAAAATATAATGTTGCAATTTTGTGTCCTTTCTGTAAGTCTAGGGAGAGTCTAGCAATCTTCTCTCTCTGCCTACTTATGTATTTAGAATTTAGTATGTGGATGCCCAAACCTGATTAAGTCTCTGTCGAATAACTTGACATGTAGTAACACCTGCTGCGTCGGTGGTCAAAATTCTATTGAGGACATCCGGAACCCAAACATACAGACCGTTAGCTCTGAAATTAGAATATGGTACAATTACGATTCTTACATTCTTTCCCTTTAGCTTCACGCCTTCCTACAAGGATATCCGAACGGGTATGTAGACCCCTAATTCACCGCATATAATTATTTTCCAACAGGATGGAAAGCGAGAATAATTTATCGAATTTCCTATTAGAATAAGGCTACCTTATAGAAGTCCGTAGCCAAATAACAAAATTTTTTGTGTTGTGTTCCTACGCGGTGAATAAGGTTTCCAGTAATGAGCTCCTTGGGGAGGGGGAAGAATTGTTACATTGTGTTGGAAGCAGAGGGATTAAACCCATTATGCTGCCAACACACTATAACTCTCCGAACACAGAGTGGCAACGCGCAAGTGATACTTCGGTATCGTGAGCGTAAACAGGCTACGGTAACCGTTTCCCATTCCCAGGTGGGCCGTATGCTTGTTTGCCACTCTTGTTGTATAAAAAAAAAAAAATTTTATGATAAATCTTTGTACTCAAGATAAAATTTTAAATTAAATCCAACCTACGGAAGAGTTTATAAGACTATGCCTATTTGTGCAAACCTGCAAAGTCAAGTCATAGGTCATACGCCATCCCTGCCATCTTGTACGACAGCCGTATGATGGAGACCTCACTACTACAAATGTAAATATGAGAAAGTTAAAAAATAAAATAATAAACTTCATAAAGAATGTTTTTTTTTAATTTGCATTAAATAGGCCATTTATCGAGAACGGCTGTAAGCTGTTTATCATCGTCCTACGTCCCCTGGGTGTGAAGCAATAAGGCGGATTAAATCGTTGGTCACAGTAAGTATACCAATAAATTAAATGTCCCAAATTCCTGTCAGTTGGAAGGGTAGTAAGAATAGTACTTAGTAGGAAGTCATGGAATTTGTATTAATTATAAACCTTACGTAGCGTAGACTCCGAATAACATGAACCCGGTGAGCGCTAGCCATTTCAGATACATTAGCTTCAGCAGTGGCAGGGATTGCCTCTTTAGTGAGTTAAAAACACTGACGTTTTCCTTCCTACTGTATTCTGAAGTGAGGATTTTTATCTGAAACGTGAAACATTTTTATAAAATAAAAATATTTTATACCCGAAACGTAATGCTTCAAGTAGAAGTAATGAGCTCCTTGGGGAGGCGGGATTGTTATATTCTCTCTCCATATACTTAGTGGCAAAGCGCTAGAGATCGTAAATAGGCTACGGTAACCGTTTCCCATCAGGTGGGACGTATGCTCGTTTGCTAATCTTGTTGTATAAAAAAATGTTCTGGTAATCTTTTTCCTTACCAGTAAGGTGGAAAACAAGCTTGCGATCCACCTGATGGTAACCCGTTACCACCGCCAATAGACAGTTCCAACAAGAAAGGCAACGGCAGGAGTCTTTAAAATTCTTCTTAAGAAATATATATGTGTGTAGTTTAACATCAGAGGCAGTGTAACTTACTGGATAGTCGTTTGGGGATTTTCCAGTATTTCCTGCGTATATCTTCTGCAAAACCTTAATGGCATCGTCGTTTAGACCTTTAGACACTAAGAACTTGGGGCTCTCAGGTCCAAAGTATAAGAGAAAGGCGCTTAAAACAAAGGTACTAGAAAACACTATCGCTAGTAAACGCCAGGAACGAAATTCATAGGCACCGAAGTCTATCCTGAAGTCCAATGGTAGAATAGCCCACGATAATACTGTAAAAAAACTTAGATTTTATTAAGATATAATCAAATATATGATTTATATATTTTATTTTCTATGTAACAGACTATAAAAGTATTGTGTATGCCTATTATTAATGTATATAAATATATTCTAAATATAGATCCTTCTGTAGCAATGAAATATTCTGTAAGTCTAGAGAGAACGTGCGCTCTACTGTCTGCCTACCCAATGAGTAACGTGGTGTGACTGCTATATATTGTCACACCATTAATTTTGTGTTTATCCCTAAAAAACATCTCTTCTTCATTTTCTATCAAACTATCAACGTTTCCTCTTTATAATATTAGTGTAGACAAAGTAGGCTTACGCGGTACCAACGCCACTCCGGAAACTTGCATCGAATTCATGATCGATAGCATGAAGTCTCTATGCTTGAAAGGTAGGATTTCTCCAATGTATGTGTAAGGCACTACGGCTGGACTTGCCATACTAGAAATTAAAATGAAAAAAAAAATGTTACTGCTCTAACAATGTAATGTAAATGCCGATTTTTTTTTCTGTAATGATTGATGGGTAAATAACGTATAAAATTGCATTTGAATAAAATAAGGATTTTATTCGCATTGTATGAAGGCATTTGTATATTTCATATTGAATATATTTAAATTTATATTTTACTGAGTTCATTAAAAAAACTTAAGTTATAAAAAAGCTAATCGAGCTTACCAAAAAGCGGTGACGAACTTGCAAGCAGCAAAGAGAATCAGATTCGGCATGAATGCAGCAAGAATACCGAAAGAGCCGCCTACCAGCGACGTGTAGAGCATCATTCGTCTCCGCCCTTGCGTGTCTACAAGGTATCCCCAGAAGAAAGACGTAGCAACTACCCCTGATTATTAAAATAAATCGAATGTGAGTACGATTATGAACCTTATATATTTAAATTTCAGTATTATCCCACATATTTTAGAATGGCAGTTACTTTATTTTACGATTCCAACAAATGTCAATCGGAAACATAGTTATTTGATAGGATAGACGCAATCGTGTTCGTAAAAGTAAGTTTACTACTATAGTATATAAGGTTTTGTTTTAATTTAATCAATAATGTTATATTGTTAATAATAATAAGAGATAAGATAAGAGAGGTAGGGCATAACGGGTTCCCCGTTCGAATTTGGAGCTGCCCGACTAGGGCAGGACCTCCACCTTATAGAAGTCCGTAGTACCTTATAACTCTCCGAACATAGAGTGGCAACGCGCATGTGATACTTTGGTATCGTGAGCGTAAATAGGCTACGGTAACCGTTTCCCATTAGGCGGGCCGTATGCTTGTTTGCCACTCTTGTTGTATAAAAAAAAAAAAAAAATACAATCAAAGAAAATAAATTAGCGCACCTGAAAAGTACTCAAGGTGGAATACTTTAGATGCTCTGTATTGGTGCGCAAAAAATTGGCACTACGTGGCATGTCTATTTTTTTATTATTAAATGAAGGGCCCTTCTTCCATATTTTTTTTATTAGTTTGGGTTCTCCAACAATTTGTTACATTAATACTTATAAGAGTTACATTTTATAAATATAATGCACAAATTACTTATAGGTAAACACAGCCTGCTTAATATTTATTGTGTACATCTTTATTCTATACTATCTTATCTTTATTATTCGTATAATACACAAACACTTTGGAAAATACATTTTATCGATAACTGCGGTTGTATCTATGGTATAAATGAAAAGCATGCATACTTCAGTATGAGCTATTTCTATATACTTACCAATATAAGGTAAGGAAGCCACGAATCCTCGTTGCGAGTCAGACATCTCAAGGTCACATACTGCAGCTGGAAGCAGGTAGGAGTTACCAAAGGCCTCAAGCACTGCCGCTATGAGCAATAGGGACGATACGGTGCTGTATTTCACGTTGTACCAGCCAATACCTGGAGACATATATAACTTTAACTTACCATTAGATCTCGGGAATAATAAAAATGTGACTAAGTACGCAATTAATTTTGGTCGTAAACTTGATTTACTGTCTTTGCATTTCTGTTAAGAATATCTTTATAAATAATACTATAATATATTTATTCATCATAATATATATTTTTTGGTGAATATAAATTTAATAGTGGTTGTTATAGACTGTCCACTTGGAACAGAACTTATTTACCGATTTCAATATTTTAGATATCGTTCTTCGTTTTTATTTTTACTAATTAATAGGCTGCCAATCAGAGATACATTGTTGTCGCAGTTCTTAGATGCTTGGAATACTTTGGGAGCGTAGCTAACGTTGTCTTGAGAAGGATAGTTTGATAGCTACACAACTAATTAACGCAAATGCAGCTTGGGAAGCAATTCTTATTCGCGTCATGCTATTGGTCTGCGGTGTTTTATAAGATCAAAGTTCTACTCCAGTCGGGGGAAGAGCTTTTGTTTTTCAACCATTTCAAACAAGCACTTGAATCGAAGTCAAACGGACAAAGCGCTTTAGTTAAATCGCCCACAATATTTACAACTAACTTACAACTATATTGTAATAGATACTTGCTATCCCGCCCAGCCTGCCTTAAGGGAAAAATTAAAATCTTTATCACGATCGCAGCGACACCTATCACAGGTTCAATTTGATGAAAGCTGCATACAAATCCATGCAGTAGTTGTTGAGTGATACGTGTACAAACATACAGACAGATAGACAGACAAAAATGTTAAGACTTGAGACAGAGGAAGTCCACGTTCCTACCATCAAGATCAAATCGATCGGACACTCTTGGCGTTCCCATACACGAAACCAGCGAAACCAGCAAGCATAATTATATTAGAGAGACTGATGAATGTGGATGATGCGAAAGAGATCTATTAGTCTAGAGAGAATTGCTTGCTCTATTGCTAAGGACTTACCTGCCACTGCTAGTGCTTGATCCAAATCAGCTTTATGTGACTCCTCTCCATCCAATTGTCCTGATACGGTATTTACACATTCCACCATGTTTATACAATGTTATTCTACACAATAGTTACGACTCTACTTAATCATCAATTAGATTAAAAATTGCAGAACTAAATCACATTTCGCATTTTTTTGTAATTAAACGCTTTTGATTACTAGCGACTCAGTAGTGGAGTGGCTTCGTGATTTTCAGACTAATAAAAGTGGTGTTTACAAGCTAATTAATGTATAATGTAATAACGTATTATATCAAAGATGTTGTAAATAGTGATACCGCGTTATATGATTGTGATTGTAGTGGCATACAATATTATCATGTCTTCTTTGTTTTGATATTAAACCATTACAATTCTTTTTTTGGAAAAAATGTTTTTCAATTATCATTTTAACTTAAATTTTTGTTATAACTTTTGCAAAATTCTTGCGAAAAAATTTTTGCGAAATTCTTAATGCAGTGACGAATAATCCAACATTAACCGGAGATATATTTAGGTGCTAGATGGTGAGTCCGTCGCCTTTTCTCGAGCCGTCGACTATCCGGGTATTGGAATTTCTCCCTAAACGTATACAGGTTTCCTCTCTGTGTTTTTCATCAACGTAAATTGTACCGGTAGTGGTGTGAACTGAAATTAAGTTAAGAAAAAGGCATGAGAACAGTCCGGATTTGAACTTGCCATCTTTCCGCTGCAACCGTCCGAACCACTCGGACATCACTGCTCTCTATCAAGGATTATAAAAAAGTATGTTATCTTTGTTATTGATTATTGCAGTGGAATATTTTCAGTTCTCATTCGGACACAATACCTGTCTGTACATATATACCTACCTTCCGTTTGTAATTTTTTCCTCTGGGGGGCAAACAAGCACCTGGCCCGCCTGATGGTAAGAGGTTACCGACGCCAATGGACGTTTGCAATAACAGGGGTTTCACTCGCACGTTGGTTTCATCTTTAAGGTTCGCTTTCACATAATTTTTGTGTCCAAATTATATTTTTAATGAGTCGAGTCGAGTGTCTACTGAGGTATTCTATACGCGTTGATGCCTTCAACAAGTATAGAATACTTTTTTCTGCACTTAAGTAAAGTGATTAGTCATACCACAAGCTTTACGGTGCAGGAAAAGGTATAGGCGTGTTTGAGTGTCGGCGATGGACTCGACATCTGTCATTTTTTTTTTTGTATTGTCTCTCGTAGCGTGAGTTCCGGGAACTTTTGCTACTTAACCGGTCAATGGCGAGACCTAGGCCTCCAGCCAGGCACTTTATTTCTAAGCAACACAGCTAAGGGCACCCCCTGTGGGGTACGAACCTCGGCTTAGGGCGTTGCTGGATCGCGAGCAAGGGAGCTGGGCTGGACTGGTAATTTTATTTAAATATTATTTGGGGGTGGGATTTGCGCGTCTGGCTCGGCGCGGGCCGGCGTTTGCGGCGGGGGTCGGGGGGGAGTAGACATCTGTCATGCTGGCACCTGAATATATATCTCCGGCGGAGAGTGGGTGTGTGGATACTACCTACACACTTCTGCCTACCCCTTCGGTGACTGCTATGGAACGACGTGAAGACATTTATAAAAGTATATGTATTTATTATTTGAAAACTTTGGCATTAATGATGATATAATCGCATCATAAACTATTTGGCTTAACACTGAATAGTCAGATATTTGGAGAGCGCAAATATGTAGAGTATTAAGGTATTACAATGTTTCTTGAAGAAATATCTTTACGATAGCTTGTTCGTTAAGGTGAATATTTTCACTGGCAATCAGTTGATAAGCAAAAAAAAAACGTATATCATTCAGTTCTCGCATTGCAACTGTAGTGTTGTATCTATCTTTTGATTGCATCTTCAAGCCTTATCAAATGGATTTCTGAAGTACACTCACACATATAATGTTACCTAAGTATGAATTTAGTCTAATTTCCTCGGAAATAACTTTTTTTATTTCAATTTGCAGTTTCATAGCACTCGTTGAATTTTCTAAGATATTGTCAGCATTCGGCTCAGGCCAGGGTTGGTACTGGATTAGCTTATTCTCGGAAAAATATTATATATGCCTTCGATGTACATAAAACACATACAATTCTACGATACAGTATTTTAGGCTCGCTATTAGTTTGCCTAAATAGGTGAACTTCGATACTCTTAAATTCTTCACAGATGTAAACAGGTTTACTCGTTGGTGCCTAATTAAGTGCTATGAAAACTTTTTGGTATAATAGTATGATAATATATCCTTACGCCTTCCAGGGGTAGGCAGAGGTGTAAAGGTAATGCCAACGTGACAGATGGCGAGTCCGTCGCCGTTACTCAAGCATGACTACACATACGCCTTTGAATTGCTTCTCAGACGTATGCAAGCTTCCATTCACCGTAGAGCTCGTGGTGTGACTAATCACTGTACTTAAGTGCAGAAAAAATCATTGGTACAGTCGGGATTCAAACTTGCGATCTTTGTGTCGCAGGCAACTACTCGAACCACTCGGCCACCACGGCTTTTGGTACAGACAGAAATTTGAAGTTCCTCCTTCATACAGAAGACAAAGAAGCCATCAGTGTTATTTATTTGTGCGTAGGATCTTTTTTAGTATAACGATGTATGTAAAGAGTAAATTTATGAGACTTCGTATTAATTTTATTGATTAATGAAGATGTTTGTTTTGACATATCATAGTTCGGTTTCTTCAGTTTTGTTCGGTCCATTTTTCCTAGTTCTTGGCATTAAAAGGCTTAGCGCGGCGCACACTGGAACAAAAATAATCCCGTGAAAGTAAAGTAACTAATGTGAGATTTTATTGTAAAAGTTCAACTAAACCTCAAAATATGATAGAATGATATGAACTTTACGAATGAGGTCGAATTGACTTTAATTTTTCTTTAGTGTTTTTAAAGAAAAATTAATGTGTACCCTATAGCCAAATAAACTAACATAGAAATATATAATAACCAAATGAACTAACATAGAAAAAAATTAAAAGTTCTCAGTTTGGTAAGATATTGACGGACTGAGTTCTAAGAATTTTAATTTCAAAAATCTACATTGGTCTCCTGGTTTCTAGACTTGACTTGTTGACTGATGAGGCTACTTTAAAAAGGCCTGTGCGAAGTCAGGCCCTGTCTCCTAAGCTTGACTAATGTTTAAAAGAGTACACAGTAGAGTCCCTGCCACCACTTGCCTTTATTACGGAAAGATACATACAAGATAAAGAATATAAACGTTACATATTGACAGTGGAAACGTAAGTAAAGTTAATGAAATCTCTATTTACTTAAGTATTCATACGAATATCAATATTGTATGTTTACCAAAACTCATTAAATATTTTTGACTTACAATATAGCAATCCTCCAAATAGGTAGAATGTGACGTCACACGCAGCGCTTAGCAGCAAGCCGGCTACATTTGCACCGAATACTGAGCCCAGGCGACCGATCATCATGATTAAACTCACACCCATTCCCCTGAAACCATAACAATTCATTCATATATTGGTACAGAAACACAAATATTCAGGCATTGTTGTGGACTTTGACATATAAAATAATTGGCTTCGCAAAAGGCTAGTTACTAGTAGTAGTAGTAGGCTAAAGTACTAACTTATTTGGCACCACTCTTTGGACAGCGTTTTGTGACATTTCTTACAATTGTTTTGTTATTAAATAGAATAAAATGTTTGCACGTTTTGCCATATACTTGGGTGCCAACGTAAAATATGTGATCCCGTCATTGATTTGATCTAGGTAGTTGGAACGTGGTCTTCCTCTACCTCTTGTTGCACACACTTTCGCTTTGTATATCTGTTTCGTCAATCTTTCTTCACTCAGTATTAGGGTGTGACACGTACCTTAAATGAGTGGGGAAGGTCTCGACAGCAAACGCGTTCACCGGACCTATGGCGAGGCCTAGCATGGACAGCGAAGACAGGAGGATTGCGGCGACAATACTGTTTGATATCAAATTGGCCGCTATACAAATAGTGCCAAAGGCAAGGAACACACACACTAATAGAGTCTTCTTGCTTATGAATTTTACTGATGTACTTATAATTGTTGATAGTACTGCGAAGCCGACACTTGCTACGGAGTTTATTAAGAATGTCATTCGGTCTATATCGTCAGTGCATATCTCCTGGTCAGTCTGCAAGGAGATTTAAAATAATAATATATCTTCACATTTTCCCACAACCACTTTTCGCTGGACCCTTTCGAACCCTCTCGATGACTTCCTTCACCGTATAGCTCGTGATGTGACTAATCTCTCTTTACAGAAGTTCAGAATGACCCCAATATTTAATAGTGTATTTATCTTTTATGAAAATGACAATAATGTTATATATTAGCTACAACCAAATTTTTCATAGTAATGCTATTTATGCTAATAAAACTATACTATTTATCTCCTGCGATATTACAATTACTACGTTATATTACAATTACTATTAATATGGCCGTGGTGGCCGAGTAGTAGACTGCAAGCTCGAACCCCGACTGTACCAATGATTTTTCTGTACTCAAGTACAGTGATTACAGCACACGTAAGATATATCTTTGTCGGAAAGTAGGTGTTTGGGTACTACCTATACACCTCTGCCTACCCCTTTGGGGACCCTTGTGGGAAGGCGTGAGGATATCTTTATATATATAACTAGTTGTCCCGCCCAGCTTCGCTCGGGTGGAAAAAAAAAGATGGTGGCGCCACCTATCGGGTCTAATTGTGAATCTAAACCATTCCCAGAACCCCTTGAACACACACAAAAAATTTCATTAAAATCGGTCCAGGCGTTTAGGAGGAGTTCAGTGACATACACACTCACAGAAGAATCTTTATATATATAACTAGTTGTCCCGCCCAGCTTCGCTTGGCAGAAAAAATTAAAGCCACGGACCCAGTGGCGCCCTTCAGTTCACACTCACAGAAGAATTATATATTATTAGTATATTATATATTAGTATTATATATTATTATTACTTACTTCATTAAACCTCTGAGATAAGATCTGGCATGCAGTTTGGCCGTCTCTACCGCCACTCATCACCCTGTTCAAGATATCTGGGATCCATATGTACAGGCCATTCCCTCTGAAAAGTTAAAAGTTATATATAATTTTCAAGGGACAAATCCTGTCTCCATACCACTCACCATTCCACCATTCATTACTCCACCATTCATCACTCCACCATTCATCATATAGTTTTTTAATTATCTTTCTATTGCCATGTATTTATCAATATACTCGTTAAGCGTAAATAATCAGTTGTTGCTTGAGTTATAAAAGCATATGAAAGATATATAAAAATGTTAACTGAGCAATTTCTGATGAAAAGGTCTGGATTTTATATAAATAATATTTTCAATAAAACTTACGTAGAAAACAAACCGAAAAGTATGAATCCCTTCAGCGCTAGCCATTTCAAATAGGGTGGTTTCAATAACGGCAGGGATTGAGTTTTTAATGAATTCAAAAATCCTCCTTTTGGTCTTTGTAAGCTAACTGAAATTTTCAACTTCTTGATCTATAAAGAAATAAGATGTTTGTGATTAAAACTTAATTTAAAAAGATAATAATTTACAATATATGTACACATTTTACTTCTTATACAAATATAAAATGTATCATACAGTTATTGGTTTTAATAAAATGTAGTAAAATGGTGTAAAAAAGTATACTATATACCTAATATCTAAAAACGCTCTGTTTTAATCTGACGCAGTGTCAAAATGGCTGGCGAAAATTTCGATGAACGAGTTAGCAGCGCTCTGGATGATGATGTCTATAAATTACGAGTTTTATTGAAGAAAACAAACTTGTTACTTACTGGATAATCATTAGGTGATTGCCGATTGTTGCGTGCATACATTATTTGTAGAGTTTTAAGTGCTTCGTCGTGATTTCCGTGAGACATAAGATATTTCGGACTTTCGGGTCCGAAAGCCATTAGGAAGGCACACATTAAGAAGAAGCTGGAATAAATGATGACGAGGAGGCGCCAAGAGCGGAAGTAGTACAACCCGAAGTCCAATCTGAACTCCTGAGGTAGTATGGCCCACGCCAACACTGAAAGAAGTTCCGTTCCAATATATTATTAGATCGTAAGTAAACTTAGATTTATAACAAGTAATCCTGATTATACAGATATATATATATATATATATATATATATATATATATATATATATATATATATATATATGTATATGCTTTTCGACGTGCCACCCTCACGCACCGTAGCACGCACCCACTCGCTTATTCCGCGTACCCGAATACTACTATCGCATACCCTCATCGCGCTCAACGCTCGCTTGGACCAAAGCCCTGAATGCGGACTGGTTAAGGATTGTCTGAATGTTTGAAATTTTGTGAGCACGATGTGTTTCATATTTATGTCTTAATTCATGTATTTGGTGTAATCTGTTTTAATTAAAATAAAGTTAATGTATCTTGCGCAAAGAGTCAGCATTGCTGCTATCCAGAGTAGCAATGCTGCTAGTCTTATTGGCATATTGCTTCGAGATACCGATTTGGCTTAAATATTTGATCTACAAGTAGTTAGTTATACAAATGTTTTTTGTAAATATTATTAATTGTTCTTATTCCTCACGCCTTCCCACAAGGGTCCCCGAAGGGGTAGGCAGAGGTGTATAGGTAATACCCACACACACACTTTCCGCCAGAGGTATATTAGGTGCCAACGTGACAGATGGCGAGTCCATCGCCGTTACTCAAGCACGACTATACATACGCCTTTGAATTTCTTCTCAGACGTATGCAGGTTTCCTCTCGATGTTTTCCTTCACCGTAAAGCTCGTGGTGTGACTAATCACTGTACTTAAGTTCAGAAAAACTCATTGGTACAGTCGGGATTCGAACTTGCGACCTTTGCGTCGCAGGCACCTGCTCGAACCACTCGGCCACCACGGCTCATTCTTAACGGCTTATTCCTAAAATATATTTTCAAAAAATAATATATATTTAATATAGAATCTACTTGAGAAGGCCGTCTGATCTAGTGGTTAGAGCTCCTGACTGCGAAACTTGAGGTCGCGGGTTCGAATCCCGCTGAGGGCATATTTATGTAATGAACACGAGTATTTATACCTTAGTCTTGGATGTCCTATGTATTTATGTATATATCTATATATATAAGGAAATATATGAAAGCTTTGCTTAACTTGGGACTAGGTCAATTTGTATCGAATTGTCCCAAAGTATTTATTTGTTTGTTATTATTATTTATTACTGCATGTGATGTACGCACGGGTCATAAGCAAATTAAATATGTGGATAAATTGTAGAACATTTTAAATTATTCATTTAACAACCGCGCTACTTTCTTTAACCGCGTTTCTTGTCTAGACTCTAGACACTCCACCCAAATAAGGCCCGCACCGCTGGCCGTTAAGCTTGGTTTACCATATTGTGTATACCATAATTATCGTAGTACAGCGTATACATTTTTTATATTAATTTTACTCACATGGTACCAATGTCACCCCGGAGATTTGAATGGCGTTCGATAGCGACAGCATCAGGTCTCTATGTTTTTGAGGCACTATTTCTCCTATAAATGTGAAAGGGACCGCTGCAGGGCACGCTATGCTGTCAAAATTAATATTTTAGTATTATCTACTAGTATTATGAAAAGCCAAGTGGTTCGAGTAGTAGCCAGCAACACAAAGATCGCAAGTTCGAATCTCGACTGTACCAATGAGTTTTTCTGTACTTAAGTACATTGATTAGTCATACCATGAGCTTTAGGGAAGGAAAACATCGAGAGGAAACCTGCATACGTCTGAGAAGAAATTCAAAGGCGTTTATTATAGTATAGTATAGTCGTGCTTGAGTAACGGCGATGGACTCGCCATCTGTCACGTTGGCACCTAATATACCTCTGGCGGAAAGTGTGTGTGTGGGTATTACCTATACACCTCTGCCTACGCCTACGTCCCCTTGTGGGAAGGCGTGAGGATATATTATATTATATTATAAAAAAAAAATGCGGTCGATCCAGTGATCCTATTAATTCCAGAAAAGTGTAAAAAAATAATTGTACGCACCAAAGAGATGTTAACAACTTGCAGATAATAAAACCGACAAGATTTGGCATAAAAGCCGCCAACACTCCAAAAGTACCGGCCATGAGGGAGCTTATGACGATCATTTTCTTTCGACCTTTTGTATCCACTAAGTAGCCCCACGGGTATGACGTCACTACGATGCCTAGAAGTAAAATGTGGTAAGTATAGGTGAAGCTGAATGTGGTAATGAGAGTGAAATGTGCATAACGGGATCTCCCATGTAGTCTTTTTATCTCTACTGGTTTTTTATGAGAAAGACCTTCCATTTGGGATCGCTATTGATTCACTGGTACAGTGACTCCCACATAACAAAACTTGGCAGCCAAGCCTGCCCTAACGTGGTACTTTCACGAAAAACTACTGATCGGTGTAGGATAAAAATTTCACTCGTAGGCTATCTTTTATTTTAGTAAAAAACACAGCTATTTTTCTATAAACGAAAGGGTGGACCTACATATATAAGGCATGGATAATACTAATCCTCTTTGTGAATCAGTCATCGGTAGATCGCAGACCGACGCGGGCAACACATACGAGTAGCCAACTGGCTCTATGAGGGCTGCGACGAGGAACATCCCTTGCAGAAGGGTGTATTTAATATTGTACCAGCCGGTGCCTGGAAACATAATAATTACCTATATGTAAAAAAGATAAAATAACAATAACGAAAAATTAAAGACAAACAGACACTGCTCGTGATACCAGAATAACTGTTCTTTTCTTTTTAACTGTATATTCATATAACTTTTTAAAATACCTGAGAAAGTAAATACGGTTTACTGATACGATTATATGATGATACGGTTTACGGTTTACATTTTGTTTTTCTGTCTGTTTGTTTGTACCAGCTTCAATATAGTATACATTTAATATGAAAATAATAGTTTAAAAACTAAAAACACGCTTTTCATACAAAATCCAGCTATTAATTATTTTAGACCCCATCGCTAATCCTGATTATTCTAGTAAGGATTGTCATCGGTCCTTGATAAGTATGCAAAATATCGATCAACTGACGGTTTTAAGGAGGTCAAAATCATGTTCAATGTTTCCGTTACATACTAGCATACGTATGTAGCTAATAACAGCGTGTTAAAAATAGCTCTGGTGGCTGAGTGGTTTGAGTAGTCGCCTGCGAAACAAAGATCCTATCCCCGGCTGTGTGTAGCAAAGAGCTTACTGAACTTAAATGAGTAGAGGAAACCAAACGTTTGATGAAATTTATCGCCGGCGAAAAGTGGGTAATAAGTATATACGCCGGCGATAAGTAACTACACCCTTCTGCCAACCCTGTCCTTTCCAACCCTTGTGGGAAGGCGTGAAGTTATCATCATTACTTACCGGCTGCTTCCAGGGCCTCGTCCAAATTAGCTGTATGTATGGAACTCTCCACGTTAGCAGAGATCGTCTTAATTTGGTTGTTCATTTCCATTTGAAGCAATTTATAAACTTCTATAAAAAAACACTGCAGTAAATTAAATACGAGACTCGTTTAGCTCGTTCTCTCATCCGATTATTTGTCATAAATCAGTTTCACAAACGCCAAAATAGAAGGTTAAATGTTTGTTGTCGTGTTAAAACAAACGTCGGGTTACGACTATTCTTATCACGCTGCCAACTTTTCAAAACACGTCTTGATAGCACTATATGCGTATTAAGAATTGGGTACATTAGTAAAATTATATTCCAGTAATAATAAATTATTTTTTATTACATTTCGTGAAGTAACCGGCAGTTATCAACATGATAATGAAGTAATAAGATAATTTTATTTGCTATTATGACGAGTGTGTCATGATGTGCAATATTTAACGTCAGTTAGCTGAAAAGAAAACCCAAAATTACCTCATTATCTTCTTACTAAGCCTCTCCATCAGGTAGGTACAACCACAGTATATATATAAAAGCGTATATGTATACTGTGGTAAGCTTTGACTGTTGTTAACGTAATTTGATACGTTTCTGCGTAGAACTAAGTATGTGGTTTCTGTTGAGTTTACTTTATATAACCTTAAAAACTCTGTACAATAAAAATGTATGCTCTTAAAAGGAGTAATTATCTGCAATACTTTAAGAACTATTATTAAATATACTATTCCGTTATTCACAGTATTAAAGGCAAACTATGGATAATACATATAATTTTTTTTTATTTTTTTTTATACAATAAGAGTGGCAAACAAGCATACGGCCCACCTGATGGGAAACGGTTACCGTAGCCTATTTACACTCACGATACCGAAGTATTACTTGCGCGTTGCTCCTCTGTGTTCGGAGAGTTATAGTGTGATGGCAGCATAATGGGTTTAATCCCTCTGCTTCCAACACTGTAACAATCCTCCCCCCTCCCCTTATTAGTTTTATAAGGAAGGTAGGTCATAACGGGTTCCCCGTTCGAATTTGGAGCTGTCCATAGCTAAGTAACACAATTTTTTGGGTTGTATTTCTGACCTTGCTGTTATTTCTGGCCATGGTTGAGTGGTTCAAGTATTAGCCTGCATCGCAAAGGTTCGAACCCGACTGTATCATTGGGATTTAGTTTAGTAGTAATTAAGGTAACTTAAATACAGTGATTGAACAGTGACAAAGCCGTGGTGACCGAGTGGTCTTTTTTATGTTTTCAGTTTGTCCCTCTAGCAAAGTGGCCAGTCCATTTTTATCCTTTTTTTTTTTATATTTTTTGCCACTTTTAGGGTATTTTAGTGTTTATAATTTTTGCCTTCTTTTTTTTTAGACCGAGTGGTTCGAGCCTGTGACATGAAGATCGCAAGTTCCAGAACTTAAGTACAGTGATTAGTCACACCATGAGCTTCGGTGAAGGAAAACATCGTGAGGAAACCTGCATAAGCTTAAGAAGAAATTCAAAGTAGTATGTATTGTGCTTGAAGTCGTAACGGCGACGGACTCGCTATCTGTCACTGTATCGGCACCTAAATTATATCTCTAGCGGAAGGTGGGTTACTACCTATACACCTCTGCGTACTTCTTCGGGAACCCTCGTGGAAAGGCGTGATGATATATATATATATATAAATACAGAACAATTATGACAATGCCTTTATAGTGAAGGAAAGCACAAAGATGACAATTGCATGCGTTTCAGAAGAAATTCAGAGACGAATGTTTATATTAAAGACGGACTCCCGTTGTCACACACCGCTGTCTAGCTCTGGGGGAAGGTTTGAAGATATATATGTTATTTCTCTGGAAAATAAACAACCTTTATACGGCAAACTGATTACTCTCTGTTTATTTCAAAATTCTCACTAATTTACAATACTTACACCACTATCAATTTATGTAGTTTTATTTAAAATTTAACTTCCATTGACGATATGCGCGACGTGTTAGTTATTGCTTCTAACAATACATCTAATGTTCGGAATTTAAACTAAACACTCAATACAAAAACACAATGATACATATTATATATATACATAGTGTCTCAGAAAATAGAACAGTTGACTTCTTAAAGATATAGGCAGTTGTGAACCATCATCACGACGTTGCAATAAATCAAATCGCTCCAAATATAATAAAAGTCAACATTATAAAATGGAGTAATACTCACACGGGACATGCTTATATGGGTTCCTTAAAAAAATAGGATTAAAAGTGTATAAGTTTTTTGTTACAGCAGATCTTAATGCGAAAATGCGGTTTTTTTTAAACTTTGATTGAGCCCTTTTATAAACTTGAACAACTTTCCTATTTTCTAAGACAACTTTTATTATACCAGTACATCATAGGACAGTTAGCAAATGATAATAACATCACAGTTTAGAAATTCCTAATTAATTTCACACATATACTACTTATAAATTGTATTCTGCAAATATTAAATCGTAGCATTTTATAATAATATATTTCAGTTATAAATGTTACTTTAAAATTTTTCTGTAAAAAATATATAATATTTTTTATCATAAGTAACTGAAGCTATCATAAAATTATTCAATCCTATTTATAGATAATAATGTACCGGTCAAAAAAATCCTTCTAAAAGCTTATTTTAAAGTATCTAAAAGCTTATTAAAAAGGTTTTTTTTATAAAACTTAATAAAAATTCCATAAGTTTTAAATGTCACTGGAGATATCACTAGATGGCGATCAGGCTTCCCAAAAGAATATGATAGATAGATAGTATAAATGTACATATATACATCTATATATTTAATGTATATCATTATGGTCAAGATTAAGAAGATATACCTAAAATGTATTATTATAAAAAAAATCTCTTTAGTAACGGACTACTTAACAAAAACTTCTATTTATTTTTTCTTAAGTAAGTATTTGTAAAAAGTTACCAAAGAATAGTTTATTTTACACTTGTATGGTAAAATTAGTTCAATAAAGTTTTGATTTCCGAAAAAAAAAGTTATCTACATAGGCATATCAGGCACCGACCTCTGCCACATTATAATGCGTTGATATCAATATGAATTATAAAATAAACATGAATAATATAAAGAAGCATAATACAGACCTAACTTTTTATAATACAAACTTACATACATAATCAATACCAGAATTGGTACTTACTTAATTGCTACTTTTAATCGTATTTGGACACATACCTAGTATACTTATGATATCAATCTAACCTAGCATTACTTCATAACAAATATTTACAATGACTAGAGTTTGAGATCATATGAAAGCCAAAGGTTTTTTAAATTATCTTAATATCTACCTAGCTAATTTCATTAGTAGGAATACATGTAAAGTAGGTACACCAAGTAGGTATTAACCATATTCGTTTTGAAGTTTTTTTTGGGAAATTATGGTTACCAGATTTGCATCGCAAACACATCAATTGTAGGTACCTTATGTAAGTACATTTGTACTTGTGTACTGTGTGTACTTCTTTCAATTGTGTCATTTAAATTTGCAATATGGCGTAGGCGCAGGTGCAGGCACTTTTTAATTAGGTGCCTTCTTAATTTGAGTTAGTATTCGTCCATAAACTGAATTCCAAACATATTATACAATATTCATTGACAAACTATAATATATATAAGCATATATATAATACGTATATTAAATATATATATGTAGATACGTAATTCAAAAACTATATGTATTTTTATTGCATACACGTCCCACCTATGTTGCTTGCCGCAAACTTACAAACGAACCTATCCCTACACAAATTTGTAACTTCAATCGTGCTCTGACTTACCTTTGCAGGTAAATTTATTCCGTGTCTATTCCACTTTTAGCTGATAGTACCTACGTGTAACATGGTTTCAAAATAACTGAATTGAACAGCTTGAAAATAAAGAAAGAAATGGAAGTAATTCTTATGAGCAATTAATATAATTTGAAACAATGACGATGGAGTTCGAAGCGTTGTACTTAGTCAAATTTCAGAGAAATTCTTCAGAGGCTAAATGTGGAATGCACACGGGCCCTTACAACTAAACGTCAGAATGCTTTTTCGATGCAACAAATCATTAACAGTCAAATAGTTGTTGCTAAGAATAAAATGATTTTCACCATCAAAATCTTTTGATGTCTTCCGATACTTTGATACGTGGAACAGACTGTATGAAGAGCTGCACCGCAAGAGCATTCTGACTTCATCATTCCTTCTTTCACAATACCAAACTATCTATACCTTCTATTTTACTCTAATATTGGCAAGCAGGTCTGACTCAACGAGACGCATGTTGATCCTTGGGATCTACTACGTATCCCCTAGTCTCCAATCTTCTACATACCTGTCGTATCCAATATCCATCAATTAGCTGGCTTTACTAGGGTAGCGTCTTTCTTCCCCTAGTTTTGGATACGCTGCCAAATAATAATACTTTTTTTAACAAAACAACCGCAATTTAGCATATTTGACAATTGTCTCTTCATAAGAGATATCATTTACTCTTCATGGGACTCTCTGGGATAAGTAATCTAATGAAATATTATCAGCTTCTCGAGTTAAATCATGCGCAAGATATTTGTTGCTAGCTAACAGTTTTACAGGTAACCGTTAGGGAAGCATATCAGATAAAATAAATACATGCGAAATCCTAAGAAACAAACTCTTGAAAAGCGTACAAAGGCTGTGTTAAAAAATTGTAGATGTTTTTAAAAGAATTATTGTATCGGTGGGTTAACTGATTGAACAAATTAGAATTTTTAATTTAGAATTAGAAATTTAACTAAAAATATTATTTCAGTACATTTTATAGTAACATATCCTTACCTACGAACATATCAAACACGTTTGATATATTTCACTCTTAAGCTATATATAAAAATACTCTATAAATAAGTACGCATCTATTACAAAATTTTAATTTACCTAACTGTCTAAGTTACTGACTAGCTTTTTACAAAATGACTAGGTTCACTCATCTTTAAAAATCCGTTCACTAGATTTTTTCTACAATTAAAATACATAAAGCGACAATTCCGGATTCTATTAAAACCTTTTTATATCTTAATTTAAATTTTTATACAATTAAAATGGGCTTATAGTTAAACTGAACAATGTGCTTGCTTTGTACAGCTTAAATTATTATAAAATACATACATATTAAGGTATATACTTAAAGTAATGTTACATTAAAACGTGGAACAGGAGAAATTTTATCCGTGACTTTTATAATACGTTTATCCCAAATATTTTAAAATTTGAGCATTGTACAAAATGGCAGAGCACGGAGCTAGGATTCTAGGTTTCGTTTCGATTTTTTAATCGGACTATGTTTTTTTTACTAGGAATGTATATATAAACGTATGAAAGGACTATAGTTTTGTGTGCGTTTAAATAATAGTCGAAGACCAGAGTTGTCCACTAAAGATCGGGCCAATACATCTGCAGCTGCGATGTCACTGACCTTTCCTTCGAAGTGACCTCTCACGTGGAAAATGAACTCCGCTTTGCTTGCAAACTCTTGCCTGCACATAAGGCATAGATGGTGTGCATGTGTGTGTTGTCTCTCTGGCGCGTAGTGTGTATGTCGGTGTGTGAAATATGCTCCATTTCCGCCTGCTGCTTCGTTCACAACCGTAGCAGTTGATACCGAAGCCGTCGTGATTCCATGACCGTTAAGAATTTGTTGATTCTGGTTGTGGTGGTGTAGTAATTGAAGTTTCTCTTGTGAATGGCCGTATATATTGGAACTAGAAACGTATAAGCATTAAGAAATGTTTTCGATTCCTGTATAAATAGTATTCAAAATTGTGAAATATGTTGAAATTAAATTATTAGGCTATTTATACGCCATCTAAAAGTGTCATTTTTCACAGCACAGGTTTTCTTTTACCTTATCCACTATCGCGTTTTGCACTCCTAAATACGCACATTAAGTTAGCTGTGTTTTTTTTATACTGGAGGGTATTATTATATGGTGATGTCAGGCTACAAATAGTATCCATGACGTAATGAGATTGGTCCGGAATCCGTATTTTACGGTAGGTACCAGTATCACCTTGTCGCTTTGTCAACTCCACAAAAACTCCACACGTGAGTTATTATTTCAAACAGTTGTAATCTCTCCAATGCTTATACGGTTCTCATTAAAATTTAAGAAATTGTGTCATGAGATTTTTTTTTAACAATCAAATTCGAGCTATCTGTCAGTTTCTACATGAACGAAATTGAAAAAATTAATAATACAGACTCCATTTTCGTGAGCCAATATGTTTTTGGTTCCCTTAGAAATATTGTAGATTTACTAAGTATACACATTCAAATTCGGTATCGCAATTTTTCACAGTACACAAGAATTCTAATTGTTAGTTAAATTTTGCACGCTTCTTAAAACTTCAACATGATCGTATCATCCTGAAAGACGCCCTTGCCGCAGGCATCCGCGTGAAATGCACTGATGGGCGTAGGCGTGGCTCAGGTACAAAGACCAGAGTTGTCTACTAAAGATCGGGCCAACACATCTGCAGCTGCGATGTCACTGACCTTTCCTTCGAAGTGACCTCTCACGTGGAACATGAACTCCGCTTTGCTTGCAAACTCTTGCCTGCACATAAGGCATAGATGGTGTGCATGTGTGTGTTGTCTCTCAGGCGCGTAGTGTGTGTGTCCGTGTGTGAAATATGCTCCATTTCCGCCTGCTGCTTCGTTCACAACCGTAGCAGTTGATACCGAAGCCGTCGTGATTCCATGACCGTTAAGAATTTGTTGATTCTGGTTGTGGTGGTGAAGTAATTGAAGTTTCTCTTGGTTTGATAGGTGGACTTTCTCTTGTTGCTGCAAGGGATATTTTCGACTCGATTAAAGAAGCAGCGAATATAAAATGAGTAGCAAAATCTTTGTAATGTTGCTATGTGATAAGTTAGTTGCATATATGTATAAAGTATAGCTGTGCCTCCAGGTAATAATCTGCCTTTGTACCAAATATCATCCAATTATGTTCAGTAATTTTTGCGTGTAAGCGGAAAAAACATCCTCATAAACTTAAAGATCTATGATGTTAATTGATTAAGAATTACTTCCTACCTGATGCTGCTGAGTGGCTTGTTGCATTTTATCTTGTAATAGCTTGTTATCCGGTAAATGTGATTTGGCATGAGCACTCCACTCGTCTCTCGTGGCGAACAGTCTTCCGCAGAGCTCACACGACCAGGACACCACCATTCCAGCTGTCGCTGCGGCTACGGCTGCTGTCGTAGCACTTGTGTGGACGAGATTTGTATTCTGTGGAATAGTTGTGGTTTGAAATACGACCTAAATGATTTCATGTATTGTATATATTTATTTATATTAATAGTCACGCTGTAAATAGTATAAAAGTTGTTGTTATATTCGTATGGTGGACCATGTGTACTCCTTTCCCATATTTAAATTCTCGAAGGGATCTCTATACGGGCTTAATAGGTATCTCCGCTAGAGGGCATGCAAGTCTAGGCTTAGAGGCTCTTCACGAGATCCGAGAATTGAAGAGATTCATAACAATGTAGTTCGAAAATAAACACTGAAATTATTCGCATTTAAAACAAAATTATTAACGAAATCATGCATTATATTTTCATATGAATTTACCGTAAAGCTGTGTCCTGGTACCTGGCACACTTGAATCGGCTGCTGATGCGAATGCTGTTGTTGTTGTTGTTGCTGCTGTTGCTGTTGCGCCGCTGCTGCGATCTCCGCTTGGCTCGGCTTCGTGTCTTCTTGCTTCGTCAGTTGTGGCTTGACGTCGTCTAATTTTAACGCTACAATATTAATCATCATTTACAGCAATAAAGATATAATTTTGTGTTAATAAAAGGTTTATCACGCTGGCACTTAAATATAGTGTAGGCAGAGATGTATAGGTAGTATCCACATACCCACTTTCCGCCAGAGATATATTTTACTTCCTAACGTGGCAAATCGCGAGTCCGTCGCCGTTGCTCAAGCACGACTATACATACGCCATTGAATTTCTTCTAAACCGTATGCAGGTTTCCTCTCGATGTTTTCCTTCACCGTAAAGCTCGTGGTGGTGGTGGGACAAATCACTGTACTTAAGAAAGGCTCATTGGGGTCACAGTCGGGATTAAAAATTATTAACAAATTTTCGTTTACTCAGAGATTAGCATTGTATTATTTTATAATAAACTAATTGTGTTTTTTATTATGTTATACTTACGAGGTATTGCAATTGTTCTTTTGCCCAACGGTGCTATATTTGATGGAGTGATGTGCTTTAATTTGTTCATATGTAGCACTAATTTATCTCTTCGCGCAAAGGCTTTGTTGCACACTTCACAAACGTACGGTTTCTCACCTGAAATTTTGTATAGAACAATAAATTATTCAAAAGTTTGTTCTCGATACCTGGTTATTTTTTTGTTTTTAAAATGTATACCTTACCTGTATGTATTCTCATATGAATTGTAAGTTTATCTTTTCGAGCCAATCCCTTGCCACAGACTGTACACTCGAATGCTTTAGTTCCTGAAAGTGAACAGATGATTTAATAATTCCATCAAATCTATGAATAATATCATGATTTATTGACATTCTCACCTTCAGATGTCGAGCTAGTTGGTTTTATAGCCGGATGCTTTCTAACAGTAGTTCCTTGTAACGCTTTTAGTCTAGTGCCCGGATGCATAGATCCACCTTCAGCATAGGGCTCGGTAAACGGTATTAAGTTTGGCCTCGGTATAGTATTAGATACTTCAGGTGACCTGAATCAAGTAATATGGTTTTTAAGTCGGTTATCAAGTACATTGTTGGTAAAAAATTTGTCAAAAAGCCATCTACTTTTAGTTTTGTTTAAAATTGTATGATTTTAATAAATAATTGACCTCATAAGTTGAGTTCAAACGAGAGCATATTTTGATAACAATATTAATTTTATCACACCCATTATAGAACCAAATAAATAAATTGATAAGTATAATAAATAAATTGTAAAGTTGACAAGATACTGGATAATTCTAATTCAAGAAAATTTTAAAATATCTACGTTAGAAACCTTAAAAGTACTCAAAACCGGTACGCTGTCTAAAGAAACTGTTGATTATGGGTGGGAAAGCGCAAGAGGTGTAGGGTGGCGTGGAATCTGGGATGGTGCTCTACTCTGTCTGTCCAATCCATAAGGGACTCTATGGCATGCTCTAGTTTGTACCCACCTAAAGGATTAAGCTATTAATGAATAACATAAGTATTTCACTACCTACTCGCATACTAACCAGTTCCCAAGGCTCTGCAACACGCGCACACCACCTTCAAAGCCCATCCCGACATCATCAGGCACAGTGAAAGTGCTATCTGGACCACCGGTACTAGAGCTCACTTGTGGAACTTTGATTGGAGAATTGATAGTGGCGTAGTGGTGTTGTGTCGAGCTGACGGTAGGAGGCGATGGGTGGCCGGGATGGGCATTAGCTGTTTGGGCTTGCTGAAACCAAATATTATGTTTCAAAGTTTACCAATGACACCTACTGTGATTTAGATGAAGGAAAACATTGTGAGTTAAGATGTTTAAAGACGTTTAAAGTCGTGCTTGGGAGCCGGTGGAAAAATCACTATCGATGTGGCTTGAAAACAAAAATGTTAATATGGTCTGTGTGTGAGGAGTATGTGTCTATTGTGAGAAGGCGTTGAGAAATATAACTACAATACTTGTAATAATTACACAGTAGTTTCTTACTTGCAATTCTTGATGATGTCGCGTTGCATTGTTTGTATTACTTTGCTGTTGTTGTTGGTGTTGCTGTTGTTGCTGTTGCTGTTGTTGTTGTTGCTGTTGCTGCTGTTGTTGTTGTTGTTGCTGCTGTTGTTGCTGCTGTTGCTGCTGCTGCTGCTGTTGTTGCTGCTGCTGTTGCTGCTGTTGTTGTTGCTGCTGCTGTTGCTGCTGTTGTTGTTGTTGCTGTTGTTGTTGTTGCTGCTGTTGTTGTTGTTGCTATATTTAATAAAGTATTATTTATGTTGAGTTATTTGAGATGTTTTATGTTTATTTATGAAAAATAGTGTGTTTAGTTTCAGGTTGTATACTACATTATAATGTAAAAATTTTGTATATATGATATAGCTTTGAATTAAGTATATCCATACTTTTTTATGTATTTGCATATAGAATTCACACAATGTATAGTTTAAATAATAATAATAATAATAATAATGGATACCTGTTGTTGTTGTTGTTGCTGTTGTTGCTGCTGTTGTTGCTGCTGCTGCTGTTGCTGTTGCTCACGTCGCGCAGCAGCCGCTGCCTGGGCCATATGTTGTTGTACTGCGACGTGAGCTTCCAAGTAAGCAGTCTTTTGAGCCTCTGTCATCTTGTCCATATTCACGGTGCCGTCCTGTTGACGAAAGGAATATTAAGTGGCAGAGTTTCTGGGCTAGAGATTGACATATCATCACGCATTGTCAAAGACATAGGTGTGAAGGCAGAGGTGTAACTGCACCTTTATTTCATACGGCATATTTGTTTGTGTATATTATAAGTAATATATGTACATAAGTGTGATAATATATATGTTGGACAACTTGATATAGCCGAGTAGCATTTTTCCAAACACAAGTTATACACACGTCTATGAATCCCTTCACAAACCTTTACAAGCCAAACATAAAAGGAAAACATTGTGAGGAACACTAGATTTTCCTATTATGTTTCGATGTCATTTGGAATCTTTGTTCGTATCCAATTAGTTGCGTCAGTTAGGTGTAATGCGGTAGTTGCCTCGTGGGCAACTACCCACGATGAATAGATTTGACTCAAATTATGATGTGGGGGATAACGTTAGAGAGATGATTCTGGTAGCAGTCAGTCTAACAAATCTGCAAGATATTTCTTTTCTAACGGCTTATTTCGATTACTATTATATACTTTTGGAGGTAAGTTTATATGAATTTTTGATATTTTTATTTACCCACGGGTTAGGAAGGGCGGGTATCGCCGCCAGTTCTGTCTAGCTAGACTTTCCCTAGTCTCTTCAAACACCCCGGTTTCGAGGACTCTTAACGTACCAGTATCCGATAGATTTGTCCTAAGAAGTGCGTATCTCTTCATTGCAGTTTCGATCGAATATCGTTACGCCGCATATTTTTCGAATGGAACGCATTTTCGGGGATAGAGATAATAGTGTCTTTGTAAGATCTACTTTCACACTATTACTATTATTACAGGACTCGCAAACGTATGGTATGAACTAATATCCTGTTATGTACCTTAGATATAGGTAGTTCGTGTACAGGTTTTGATTGCCTACGAACGCAGATATAGCCCCATTCATTGTGCAGTCTTACTTGAATTTAGTTCATCATTGTCTTAATTGGCTTGGCATTTCTGGTACTTTATTTTCTCACTTTATTCCTTTTTTAAAGAACGACATTTCTTGTCTAATTCGAAAGACAGACAAGAATAAAGAAAATATTCATCGTCATGCTTATATCCGGGTGGAATTACATCGTCTCCTTCATTGAGTATCTTTGATGCGGTCGGAGGGCTTGGGAGGGTTAGGGTGGGCACCCCCGCAGTGCATTCACCCCGTGGAAAGTGAGAGGCCGCCTTCATTCCGGAACACGTCGCCCTATGCGCTATGCTTAATTGCCCGAATTCGACATGCGGCCGGTTCAATGACCTATTCTAGGGGACGCTTTCTTATTGATGGTAGCCTGATTATGGGATAAGAAGCGCAATTTCTGTGAAAAACATACTTGTATCAGTGTATCTGATAATTCAATCTTTTCATCAAATAATTAGGGTCTCTTTCATTCAGTTTAAACACATCAATATAACTCTTTTGAATGGTGCATACTCCGTGAAGGACTCGCGATATGATATTAATACTTAAATGTCTGTACTGTTAATACACATGTTTCAGAATTGTATTTCTTCTTCCTTTACTCACAAAGCATCAAACAATTTTTACTCTTACAAATATGAAAAAATAATTATAACATTGCCATGTTAGTTTTTAATTTATAGTAATCATGCAAAGAGCTAAAGATGGAAGCAGTGGTTATTGCACCCTTATCACTGCTGATTACAAACAAACACCCCAAACAGGGGAACTTGTAAACGAGGGTGCATTCGAGGGTGCCTTGCTCTTGACACGCGTGAAACTCGCAAGAAATGCGTAGATAAGTAAATCTACTGAGATTTTTCTTTAATAAAGGAGGGCTTGTGGGGCTTTAGGCAGTTAGGATATTTGTATGCAAGGAGAGTTTGGTATATAACCATATTAGCGTACTTACCTATATATAACAATGATATTATTTTATTGAGTTTAATTAGCATAGCACCGGCACTTAGCCTAATACTTGGATTAACATATAATAATACAAACGTATAACATATTCTACGGTGAAGGAAAACATCGAGAGGAAACCTGCATAAGTCTGAGAAGAAATTCAAAGGCGTATGTATAGTCGTGTTGGAGTAACGGCGATGGACTCGCCATCTGTCACGTTGGCACCTACTATACCTCTGGCGGAAAGTGGGTGTGTGGGTATTACCTATACACCTCTGCCTACCCCTTCGGGGACCCTTGTGAGAAGGCGTGAGGATATATTATTATTATATAAAATATTCTAAACAGGTTTCAAATAATATTGACACACAAAAGAATTTGGAAATTATTAAGTTTATTCCTATAAATTTTCACATTACCATAGTGTAAAAGCTATAGCAAGTTTATGGAATATAACACAGCAGAATGTGAAAATAATAAGAATAAAGTACATTATAGTGTACAAGTTATAGGCATCTTTCTACGTATATTCTGTGCCAAGAAGGCTGGCACAAAATAAATTAAATAAGATTTCATTATACATATTACATTATTTAACTCAAACGGAGTAAAAGCAGTGGCCATAACCGAAATAGGTCGAACATCATCATTATCATAAATTATTTCACGGCATATATATTCTTGATACGGTTTTTTTAAGTCAGGTTCCATCAACAATTCATAGAAAATCTCCTTACAACATACGTACTCTTCGAGCAATAAAAAAAACTTAAATTGTATAAGTTAGATTACTTACTCCCAGATCCCATAGTTGACTGTAGTACGTATTCAGTTGCATTCCTAGGATGTAATCACAGCTACCTTAGTCACATATTAAGTAATACACGTATCCGTTAAAAACATATTAAAAGCATATCCCACGTGAATTCTCTACTCACGATGTATGTATTTGAATGTCAAAGATCGCGCGTCGCCTTGACACCGCGTGGCGCGGGCGTCGTCGGCCAACCCTATGCACTAAGTGCAAGAAAGGGCTTGCATCGATCGACTTTCCTCTTCACGACGGTGGCAGGTAGTTCCCCGTCTTGGGGAAATGGGGAGGAATGCGGCGCGTCTACACGGGCGGGTTTTTTTTTATTGAAAATGCGTGCGTTTTGTAGTAACGTAGTATTGTGATGTAGTGATTAGTCACACCACGAGCTTTACGGTGAAGGAAAACATCGTGAGGAAACCTGCATACATCTGAGAAGAAATTCAAAGGCGTATGTATAGACGTGCTTGAGTAATGGCGATGGACTCGCCATCTGTCACGTTGGCACATAATACACCTCTGGTGGAAAGTGGGTGTGTATTACCTATATACCTATGCCCACCCCTTCGGGGACCCTTGTGAGAAGGCGTGAGGATATTTATTTTTATTTTATAGTATTAAAATCGAATTGAAAAATTACGATTAATACACGAAGTTATTATTATATTTATTTACACAGTTAAACAGAACAAAGTCGCTTCACACTGTCTGTACGCTTCGATCTTTTAAAATAGGTAACGGATTTTTATGTGGCTTTCAGCAATAGAGTAGGTAATACATAGTAGTAGGGAACTACTACTATGTGTTGTGGTTTATATGTATAGTTTTATATTTTACTACCAAAACGAGCGGTAATCATATATATGTATATGATATTTATTTGTTTAGAGTAGTTGAAACCGTAGGCTGCAGCTAGTGTTGTATAAACGTAATTAGTAGCCATGTGATTTTTCTTAAGTCTTCCGGTCTGTACCTTTCCGATGGTCAGGACCAATAAGATTTTCACAACTAAATAGCTATAGTAATAATAATAATTTATCATCACGCCTTCCCACAAGGCCCCCAGAAGAGGTTGGCTGAATGCGTTTGAGTAGAAAATATGTGTTTGAGACTGGCCGTCTAACGACGAGTCATCTAGTACAGTCAGACAGACGTACAAATATATCATAGGCAAATTTTCCTAATTATGATACCTCTAACTTCCCTTGGGGGACATTTTGCAAGGGCTAAAAATATTAATATTAATATTAGTAATTAGTATGAAGCTAGATATTTTTATATAAGTGCATACATACATATCATCACGCCAAGTCCCTAACGGGGTAGGCAGAGAGTATAGAGCGCCAGTTCTCTCTAGACTTACATACCTCTTTTGCTTCGTCCACATTCATCAGTCTCTTCATACATGCTCGTCGGTTTCGAGTACTCTTAACGTTCCCGTCCTTGAGAGTCCGATCTATTTGATCCAGGTTATATAAGTATATAAGTGCAATATAATAAATTGAACCTGCAACTAGGTAATAATACAATGTTTAATAAAAGGAATATGTACTTAGCTTATGTTATTGCATCAGAGATCAAACGAATGCCTGTTAGCTATGCGAGTGTACATAGAAGGGTGAGCTCTCTCAACCCTTAGGAGATTAATTAACTAACAAAACACGAACCAACTCAGCTATGAGTCACTATACACCTAAGAATTTCCACACAACTATGTTTTTTTTCCACTTGCTAGCTAAAATATTTTCATTTTAAAATACACTGTCTGTTTAGTACGTGGTCGTTGACCATTCAGTAACCGCTCACAATCAGAAAGGCGATGCCACTGATACCACTAATAATAATAATATAATTCTAGACGTCTCACAGGCACGACAGAGTCTGTACGAAGTGTCAAAACGAATTTGCAGTGAAGTAAAAATAATATGTCAATTGTTACATTGGGTTGTTATAAGAGTGTTTATTACCTTTACTTCATAGTTTCGGAGACATTCACCTCAGTAACAAATTAATTAGTATTTATTTCTGTTTATGTCATACTGTAACGTTATTGTTACTGAATGTACTTACGTATAAAGGCTGTAATAGTAAATATCCTCAAGCCTTGCCACGGGGGTCTCCAAAAGGGTCCGTAGATGTATTAGTAATCTGCTATGATAATATGAGATGAACAAATCATGCATGAAAATTTAAATTATTGTACTAGTGACTGATTGACGTTTAATACAGGAGGGAAAGCCTGTGGCCGCTGCCTTAAGCCTCACGACCAGTGATGTCAACATTAAGTTACAGTAAAATGTAGAAGTTACTCCAATAATCACTATCGGAGAAATTACCCGTTTTTAATTCACGATACAGGATGAAGGTTTTATTTTTATCTATCGTTTCCGTTTTACTAACTAGATTTTTTATTGACAAGTTTCGTTATTGACAAGGTCCGCAAACGTGAGATGATTCCTAGGAGAATCTGATTTCCGATCATGTCGATAATTTTACTTGACTCATACAATACATAAAATAATGCCTTGTAGAATAGTAATTGGACTCTGTAACGCGAAACAAAAACATTCTTAAAATTAATTCTACTTAAGTCAATCCAACATTTTATCTCGGCTAATTTGACATTGACATTACTATGATATCTCTTAATTGTGTTGTTTTAAATTTATTACAACATCACAGGATCGTCACTACTAAAACAGAAAGGTCTGCTCAACCTAGAAATAGTCTAGCTATTTTCCTGTATAAATTCCAGTAATGATGTGACTAGTGGGGTCTGAACGGTTTCAGTGCAAGTGCTGGGGGCCGTGGGGGCCGGGTGGGAGGCCGTAGTAGCAATATCCTTCACCCGCGCTAGGTCAGGGTTAACAGTACCCCCGAGCTCCACGGTGAACCACCTTCGACCTTGGATCCAGTGCGTACGATATTGCACCTAGATAAAGCAACATTATATCTCTCATTATATCTAGATTTTACTCTTCCGTGCAATTATCGACTCTAATTTAGTCCTATAAGGTTTATATTATGTAACATGTTGAAAACAACTAAACAAGCAATGGGTCCGAATAGTTAATAGTAAATGCAACTTCCTTAATCTGGACCAAACAGATTTTCATGTAAGTCAATTGTATGGAGCGTCATAAAAACAAAACGTCCGCGGACATGCGTAGCCGATATCTTAGCTCCCAATAGCCGTATAGTGTATAGAAGGCAACAACAACCTTATAACTATCGTATTAGAGGGTATAATTCATTAGCGTGTCACACCGGCCTTGGGCATTGAATACTGAGTCTTCATACGTTTCTTCTGGGTTTCAATTCGTGTGGACGATGTGATTCGTATTGTTGGACATGAATTGCAATTTGGACTCTATTCTCGGGTTGTTTAGGGTTGAGATCTGTCGTTTGGTGCGGGCAGTGGGTGGCAGTGGGTCGATATGGCCCGGGCGCGCGCCGATCGATAGAGGAGAGGGGCGACCCCGGCCGTGCATCGGCCGCCGCGTGCCTTCACTCGCTACAATACATTTCGCATAAATACCATATTCTGGCTGTCAACAGATAACAAGGGTAAACCATGGGTCTAAGATTTATTTCATGTATTAAGGAAGCCAATACCCTTAGTAATACTCTCGATCATTGTGTGCAGAGTATGTAAGCTATTAGCAAAGCTTTTCAGGTCTTTTGGCTTTCCCAAAAGGTTCGTTGAACAGCTCGATACAGGTGTAATAATCGACTAAGTATGCACAAGGTATATAATAAGGTGCTTAGAAAATGTATACAGTTCCTTCGAAAGAATCGAGATTCTTCCTTTATTCGGTCAGTACGGAGTCACTGTCCTGTGTAAGGTTAAAATGGCTTTACTCTCCTGAAATGTTCCCGCATTCTCGTGAAAGTGTCAGGTCTGTGTGGGAGTCATAGTAGTAAGGACGTAGAAAATAGGTTTAAAAAGTAATGCTTTCAAAAATACATCGTTGCAATTGTGGTTATTGCAAGCATGATCTAAAAATCTATATTGCGATATCGATATCAACCCTATCGATTCGTTGATGGCCTTATAAATACCATATCTTATCTACTGAAAGCCATGTCAGATAAAGGATGAAATTGTACACATATTTTATAGAGAAGCACACTGACTGGTGGTTTAAGTAGGCACCAGTGGTGTCCAAGAAGTTTAGGGACAGGCGTCTTTAAACGTGTCCCTTTACAATTTCACAATTTTATAGTGATAATAATAGCACGTCTACGCTAGGCTCTTGTGCTTGTTGGTTTTTCTAAATATAAGCACGATTAGATGTATTGGTATCTAACCGTGTTGAACGACATGTTTTGCAGCTTTCTAGATGAAGATTTCTCCTCAGATAAACATCATATAGAAAGCTGCAAAACGTTTGAGAAAGCAGACGGTCTATCTTATATAAAGTAGTGCTCGAGGACGACTATAGGTTCGCTATTTGTTACTTATGCTTAATATATGAACAGTGAAAAATGGGTGCCTTTTAACGAAATCTTTGTTAAGGAAGATTTGAAAGCTTTGATTCAGGTATTTGCTTTGGCTGAAGGCCTCTTGATCTCGCCATTGTTTGGTAAGTAAAGTTCCAGGGACTTTGAGAGAGACAATAACAAAAAAAAATCATAAGCAGAGAAACAAATGCTTACTAAACCTTGCCAAACATTTCGAAAAGAACCTTGGCAGAAAAAGTTAATAAATTATGGTGTGGAGTTAGTGAGGTTATAAAAAGTACTGAAGCCATAAAGAAATTTAACTTTGAGCATCGAATTTTGTAAGCTGTTACGAAAGTTACAGTACCGTTGCGGGGAAATAATAGAAAATTTTACGTAATATGTATTATGGTACGTATTTTACGGTATTCTTTTAATAGGTATATATATTATAATTTTCTTAAGAATTCGGTTTAAGTTATGACAAGTACAAGTTTATTTTTTTGTTGTTAGTTGTGTTTTCGTTTTTGTACACATCATTGGTAGATAGAGAAAATTGAAGTACATACTAATTATTTTCTTTTACGGCCCCTATAAGATCTACATGCAAGTCGTAAAACTTAATCAACAGACAAGCTACTCGCCTAGCTTCACAAGGTTTCAATTTATAGAAAAAAGTGCATTAGGATATTCAACATAGCCTTGGTGGCCAAGTGGTTCGAGCAGTTGCCTAAAATATAAAGGTTGCGAGTTCAAATCCCAACCTCACCAATGCGTTTTCCTGAACTTAAGTACAGTGATTAGTAGACCGTGAAGGAAAACAGCGAGAGGAATCCTGCATATGTTTGAAAATAAAATCAAACACGTATGTACGTATGTATAGTCGTGGTTGAGAAACGGGGGTGGACTCGCCATCTGTCACGTTAGTGCCTAAAATATAGATATCTCTGGTGAAAAGTGGGTATGTGGGTGCTAAGACTAATAAATATGAATAAATTGAAAGAGGTCCGTAAGTCTTGTAAGATACGGCGCACTGATCTATCAGCCTTCCCCGACAGTGATTCGGCGTGATGAAAAGCATTTAGGTATAAAATTACGTTTTACCTACGTAGGTATTCAATTAAATAATATTTTTTAATAAAGGCACTTTGTAGACCTCCTTAAAGTGACCTTTACAAGATTTAAAAATAGCGTTCCGACTTGCCTTTTAACTACCTTCGCGGTGACCTCGAGTCGAAGAAACCGTTCGAAGCTACAATTCTCTTTCATGAATAATTTCATACAATGTTATTAATAATAAACAGTTTTTTGATGCTCAGACGATTGAGATAAGGAAACGTTTTGGTCTGAAAGAAGATGTAGTGACAAAAATTGAGAAAGGTATGCTGAGAGGGTTTGGCCATGTCAAGAGAATGAATGAAGAACGATTGACGAAAAAGTGTATAAGGTGAGTGTAAATGAAAGTGTTGGAAGGGGTAGACCTAGGTGGACGTTTCAAGACCAAATCAGGGACGTCTTGAAAAAAGGTCAGGTCAAGAGTACCCTAAACCGAAGAGCATGTATGAAGGGAATAATGAAAGTGGACGAAGCAAAACAAGTATGTAAAGATCGTAGCAAGTGGAAAGAAGTGGTATCTACCTACCCCTACGCGAAAGAGGCGTGATTATATATATGTATGTATCAGGAAGTTGTCACGAGTGGTTAAGGATTGGGCTATAATGATTGAGCAAGGACAGAGGCTCTACCTACAATAATTACGACGAGCCCCTCCCCGTCAGCAAATATGGGAGAAAAGAGTGCCATTCTCTGTAGATAAGATTTAAATCTTAATTTTTTTTTTATACAAAAAGAGTGGCAAACAAGTTTACGGCCCACCTGATGGGAAACGGTTAAGGTAGCCTATTTACGCTCACGATACCGCAGTATCACTTGCGCGTTGTCACTCTATGTTCGGAGAGTTATACTGTGTTTGAAGCATAATAGGTCTAATCCCTCGGTTGCAAAACAATATAACAATCCTTCCCCCCTCCCCAAGGAGCTCGTTACTGGAAACCTTAGTCACGTAGGAACACAACACAAAAATTGTGTTATTTGGCTACGGATTTGGCATTCTATAAGTTAGAGGTCCTGCCCCAGTCGGGCAGCTTCAAATTCCAACGGAAAATCCGTTATGCCCTACCTCTCTTGAATAAAAAAAAACCTTTATCCTGATTTGCATGTCAGGTAATTAAGCGGATATGAACAACTTTTTGTTTGTGTACGAAATTGAGTTAGTTGAGTTATGGTATTCAAAAATTTTTAGAAGATGGATAGATAGTTATTACAAAAACACTATATTTGCACACTGGAATATACCCAGCAGAACATGTTTGTACTGTATATTTGAAATTGTAACGCCTGTTTAATAATTTATTATGATTATGATGGCATAAAAAATATTATAACCTAGAACTTAAAGCCGTGGTGGCCAAGTGGTTCGAGTAGTTGCCTGCGACACAAAGATCGCAAGTTCGAATCCCCAATGAGTTTTTCTGAACTTAAGTACAGTTATTAGTCACACCACGAGCTTTACGGTGAAGGAAAACATCGAGAGGAAACCTGCATACGTCTGAGAAGCAATTCAAAGGCGTATGTATAGTCGTGCTTGAGAAACGGCCATGGACTCGCCATCTGTCAAGTTGACACCTAAAATATATCTCTGGCGGAAAGTGGGTGTGTGGGTACTAGCGATACACCTCTGCCTACTCCTTCGGGGACCCTTGTGGGAAGGCGTGAGAACTTACTTGAAAGTTGATGGTAGAAGTAACGATCCTCATGGACTCCGCGTAGTTCCTCAGCACCGAGTCCGTACTGAGACAGCTTTGCCGCCACTCGTAGAGCTGCTCGAGTCGCGTCACACATCGCTCGCAGATCTTCTTCGGCAGGAAGTCGTCTTTCGATATCTGCTGGATGAGTAGAAACACATTGTAAATATCTTCATATCCGGTTTATCATAATTTTACACAAAATTTAATTGCATTCTGAGTATACAAGGAGGCTAGGCAGAACTCGTAGAATTTGAATATATACATACATACTCGTATATCATCACGCTCACTCTCTTACACCTTCATTCTAGATACCTACTTACTAGACGACCGTCTGGTCTAGTGGTTAGAGCTCCTGACTGCGAAACTTGAGGTCGCGGGTTCGAATCCCGCTGAGGGCAGATATTTGTGTGATAAACACGAATATTTGTCCCTTAGTCTTGGATGTCCCAGGTATTTAAGTATATATCTATCTATATAAGTAAATATATCGTTGTCTAGTTACCATAACCCAAGCTTTGCTTAATTTGGGACTAGGTCAATTTGTGTGGAATTGTCCCAGGTATTATTTATTATTATTATTATTATTTACTTTAACTATTTGGCACTAATTACTTAATTCGCTTGCTTTCTGTAATTGATTAATTAATCATCCAATTTAAAAATTTTGCTTGAATGAAGATATTTATTTCGTATTCATAATAGTTCAGTTGAATAATTCATCATTAATAATAAAAAACAGTAAGTAAAACATAATTAATTAATAATTGATGTCAATAGCGTGCCATTGTATTGCACACATAATAATATACTCTAGGCACACGTCAGTACAATTCAATATTGCGTAAAAGGCGAAGAGATGGATCTAACACACGTCTTACATGAGGGATGAGAAATAATCCCTTGTCAACTGGCAGCATTCAGCATTATCCCCAGAACAACTTTAATGTCAATGACTCACCTCGCGACCTAAATAGTTAAGTAAATATACGGATATTTTGATCATTGTTGTTATGTGTCTATTAAGCACCAATTGGCATTTGAACCTATTGCATACATATAATATGTACATCACATGAACACGTTCAATTTTCATAATTATACATAAATAAAATTATACCTCCGTAATAAAAAAATAAATATACATTTTATGTTATAAAAAGCTTGCATTTGTATTTTCATCTCGTACAAACAAAAAATACCAAATTAAAATATTAAATATCGTTTGTCATTCTTAGATTTTTATTAAAGGAAGTATAAGAAGCGACATTATTTTAAAATAATATGCTTATTGTAGTATTCGACTATAATTTATTATTTATATAAATGTAAAATAAATCATTCAAATGAACTCATCGAATTGTTCAACAGGTATCGTGAGACATAGTTATTACGTTTTCTTTGTAGGTTCGTAGACGTTTGTAGCGCGCAAGCGTCTACGGAACTACGTCTCGGCGCTACGCAGCGCTATAATTGCAGCTTTTTCACATAAAGCTTGTTTACTTTTCACTTATAGAGCTTATAATTGTTAAAATAATCTAAGTTACCAATTGGAGGCAAACGTAATGTAAAGGAATGCATGCGAGTATGTCTTCTAAGGGACTTACCTACCTAAGGGACTTCTATTGAGACAGAACTGTCTAGGACAAAAGACAATGGTCGCTAGTATTAAATAAGCAAGGACTCACCATAGTAGGCAGGCAGGTCCTGAGTTTGAACAGGATCTGCCTTTGCTCGGATTCCTTGTCGAAGATGTGAAGCCGGGGCCCGCTCTTCAGCGAGCACAGCCGACAGAGGTCGGTGAACGCGGTGAAGTTAAGGTCCTCGGGCTCGGTCATGGCGAAGCACCGGATGAGCAGGTCAAGGAGGCAAGAGTTGTCCATGTATACGGCGGTGGTGTTCGGGAGGCGGGAGACGGTCAGCGCCGCATGTCGCGGGTGCAAGGGAGGCGTCGCGCCGCCACTGCGTCCGGGGGGCACTGGGCCCGGGGGGCGCCGGCCCGGCGCGCGCCACCCGACCCCGCCCCCCGGGCCCCGAGCCCCCGCGACGCAGCCCCCACCGCCGGAAAACGCGTGCCAGTTTTCCCTAACTGCGTCTGCATTTGCTTGTTTATCGGTATGCAATTGATTGCCGATTATGCGTGTTGGTATTTTTTTTTACTTTTTAGTAGGTATATTTGGCACTTAATTTTACATTATTTTGTGGTCGCCCGTGCATGGATGTGCTTCAAACTATGACCTTAATAATCGTTACATATTACGACAAGTATTGAACACCGATCAATAACAGATATATAGATTTAGATAACATTATCTTTTTGTGTCATATTCACGATACCCGCAACATGGTTCTCACAGCAAATGACTCGACAGTATTGCCTTGGCTTAGTAAATGTAACTTAATACTATTAACCGTCTAAATCGATCCGTTGTTAAGACAAGAAATATTTAATAACCTTTTCTTTAAATTGAATTAGTATAAGCATTAGTCTTTACCTTATTAGAAACAAATAGTATAAACGATACAGTTACAGAGTACAAATAAAATTAATTTAATTGAATGTTGGATTGATGTCGACATAGTTTCACAAACATAATATACAAATACGACCTATAAGATGCATATAAGCTGTCAATAAAATACGGAAAATTTACTTGACGAATACTTCAGAGTATTCGCTAAGTAAAATTAAAAGTTCTATGAGAAAAACACCTAATAAAATGGTTTTTAAAACCTAAAACCATTTTTTTTGTTGGGTTTTGTGACATTTATTCTATAGTAGTATCGTAGTTTTTTTACTCTTTATGTTTTTATTGTAGTCAGTCATATTTCCCTAAATAAATAATATCGTCCCAGAAGGGGTAGGCAGCCGTCGTAGGCATAGCTGTCTTTCAAGCACAAAAATACTTAAGAGTTTGAATTTGTTCTCGAACGTATGCAAGTTTCTTCTCGATATTTTCCTTCTCCATAAAGCTGTGGTGTGAATAATCACATCTATTGTTTTAAAAACCTTCACTTAAGGAAGGCCAAGAAAAAGATGGCGGGACGAACTGGACATGCACCTGAGCAGTTGGTCGGCGGTAGCGCTCGATCGCGGGGACTGGAATGACAGGAGGGAGGCCTTCGCCCAGTGGGTCACAATTGGCCATAAATAAATAAATACAAAATACTGAATACGATGCAAACGGTAGATAAAACTAAACATAATGCGATTTCTTACCGATTCGTAAAATACTCGACCTCATTTCTCGACCTGTCTTGTCAGTGTCACATTGGTCGAAGCAGTCGCTTTCATAGTAATAAAACTAAGGGCTTTGTAAATTTTCTAAAGGAAGAAGATTTTTTATCATAACAATGTCTGTAGCTTCAACTGATTCTGGTGCGGAATATCATGCGTACTCCGAGCGCACGCTAGCCTTGATCAAGCCAGAGGGATACGAAGACGCAGAGGCAATAGAGGACCACATCCGAAATAATGGATTCATGATACTTGCTGTTAGTAGATTTTCAATGATTTAGTTTACTGCAGTATTTGAGCTGTAAAACTATCAATTACTTAGTTAAATAGTTCAGGTAACTTATATATTTTCTAATTACGAAAGTTATATAATACTCGACACAACAAAATATTCAAAATAAACATTGTAATTTTTTATTTATGCAACTATATCTTCACCTCTCTTCGCGCGAAAATATATTTACTCCTACGTGACAGATGGCGTGTCCATCGCCGTTTGTCAATCAGGACCATTCATACGTACGTCTTTAAATTTCTTCCCAAACTTATGCAGGCTTACTCTCGATGTTTGTTCTCACCGTAAAGCTCGTGATGTGGTTAATGAATACCTACTCTAGTGAAAAAAGTCAGGGCTCAAAATTTATCTACCACGTCTCGTAATATCATATGCCTATCAAATGTCAAAAATCAACTTATTATCAAAATACTTAGTTGTATCCTCACATTGGGTGAGCTTAGTAGAGACCGTACCGTAAACACATTACTTTTACTAGCACATTGTAACATGTGCGTAGTGACGTCATTACTGTTGTATGACTGACTATGGATACTTACTACACGAATTAATTTTACCCTAGGTAATCTACCCAATTATATCTTGATTAGTTGCCTTAAACGGTCATAACGCTTCGATCTCCCCAATCGCTCACATAGACGGTAGCGGTCATCGGTGAACTTCAAGCAAACACCGATGGAAGTCGCAAATTGTATGGCATTTTTATTACAAATTGTGCCTGTGAATCGCCCGCTGTACATAAGGAAAGCAAGGGCAAAAAAATTTAATCTACCCGTTTAGTCCAGGTCGCGAATCAACAACGCCCTAAGCAAAAGATTTGCTATACACATAGGGATGCCATGTGTAAAGCTGATAAACAGAAATTCCACTGTTAATGCATTATTATGCATCATCGTGCACATTGTGTAATGTTTGTATTTCTATTATTTCAGCAAATATGCATAACAATATAAGGTTATTATTTAAACGATTTAGATTTTAGAATGTGGACAAAAAGTTGTAACTAATACCTATATTCCATCCATTCTACCCTATTGCTAACTGAGACAAACGCAAATACTGTATTGGGTATACATTTATATTTTATCCATGCCGTACTGTTTATGTATCGGTCAGTTGCAAGAGCAAATATTCGCAGTAAAATTTGCGAGATCAATAATCACCACACCGAGCTCCCCATCCCTGGGCTTTGTTCTACGCCCAGTGAAGGGTTGATCTCAGGAAGGTGAGGGCGACATGCAAAGCATTGGTGTAGTTACATAGAGGGTCGCGTTCATTATTTAGCGTCACATGCAATGCGCGTAGGGTTTGCACACGAAAATACTTATATATTTCTTATTTATTTGTATGCATTTTTATAGAAATTATGGAGGTTCAAATTATCATCGACATCTCTCATCGTCTGTTCGTGTGTTATTAGATGCTTAAATTGCATTTTTTAAATAAAAAAAGACGGTGTGAACTAAAAAATACAAGTCTAAAGTGCCGACTTCACAGAGTCTTTGAATGTTTAATTAGAAAAAATACGAATCGAATTGAGAACCTCCTCCTTTTTGAAGTCGGATAAAAATCAAGGTCTCTTTGACTGTAGCCTAGTTCTTACGTATTTAAATCTTTACTATTATTATTATTAAGAGCAGGTCGTTTCTTTGCACGTGTTAATAATCCCAGGACAATTAAATTGAATACGAGTGAAACAGCGCGGCTCAACTATAGTTGTTATTTGCACAAAAGCTATTGTCAATATAAATTATTTTAACCCAAAAACTAGTTATATTTTTATATTTGTTCGACAACCCTACCCTAACGAGAGATCTTCAAGCCCCTCCGTGAGCGACGGTCACTCCCGCTATCTGTAGAAACCATACGAAAAACTAATTATACTTTATTCATGCTACGAAGGGTCAGCATTTTTTTTTATTTGGTCCTTCAGTTATTTTATTATAAATAATTTAGCTTGACTTGTGATTTTAAAGATAACATGTTTACTAACACTGTTTCTATTATAAAAAATAAAAGTTATTTTATAAACGCATATAAATGATATAAATATGCTATTGACAACGGGATCATGTCGGATAGCTAATAGTTATAAGAATAACTCAGGGTTGTTATTTTTATTTCATGTATTATAATTGATGCAATTTGTTAGTTATAAAGCGTTAATCTCAATAACTACTAATCCAATTTGAAAAATCTTTATACATAGCCAATGTATTAATAATAGGGTATCTATCATCAGGCTACTCAAGGAAGCGATGCATTCAGAATTACCCGAGTGAAAACGTGGTGCACAGCTAGTCTAAGATGTGGGAGACTATAGGTTTGGCCAATGTAAAGAGCCTCGGTGGCCGAGTGGTTCGAGCAGTAGCCTGCGACACAAAGATCGCTAGTTCGAATCCCGACTGTACCAATGAGTTTTCTGAACTTAAGTACAGTGATTAGTCACACCACGAGCTTTACGTTGAAGGAAAACATCGAGAGGAGAGCAGCATAAGTCTGAGAAGCAATCGAAAGGCGTATGTATAGTCTTGCTTGAGTAGCGGCGATGGACTCGTCATCTGTCACGTTGGCACCTAAAATATATCTCTGGCGGAAAGTGGGTGTGTGGGTATTACCTTTACCTACCCCTTAGGGGACCTTGTGGGAAGGTGTGAGGATATTATTATAGTCACAATGTAATGATTTCTTATTCAGAAACGCCAAGTTTGGCTAACGCCAGAGCAGGCAGCGGAGTTCTACAAGGGACATTATGGGAAGCACCACTTCCCACACTTAGTGGCTCACATGTCTAGCGGGCCGATCGTGGCGCTAGTCCTCGCGGCTAAGAACGGGATACAGAAGTGGCGAACGCTCATGGGCCCGGCTAGGTGATTTTATTATAATGTATTTGTGTACAAGATACAGGTATGTTGCGGTTCAATTTGGAGCTATTCTATTGGGGAAGTACTTAACCTTGCAGAAGGTTGCATCTAAGAGGCATTGTATTCCTGCTATAAGTACAGTCCTCAGGAATATTCAACAATAGAGTTTGCGCGTGTGGAGTGAGAAAAGAAAAGAAAACGTAAGTTTTTTTTAAATACAAGAACTGACCTAAATTACGCTGCTCGTGGGGAATTTGCGGAAAGAGGTACCCATTCCTCCTTTTATGCTGTTAGCATAGATAATCTACCAAACACAAGTTCGATGACGTGCAAGTGATGCCAAGCCCATATAGGTAAGTTACACCCCGAGTGACTGCCATCTTATTTACAAAAATAAATAAGGCGGGGAGATCTGCCTTGTAGTAATCCATAATAGCGATACAACTAGTGTTACAAGCGTCGATAGGCTGCGGTAACATCTTACCTCCAGGCAGACCGCATGCACGGTTGCCACTTTAGTGGAACAAAATATTAATGTTGCCAGGGTGGTGGAAGCCCAGGCCTACTGGCCAGACAGCCTCCGGGCCTGCTACGGCCGCCGCACCAAGTACGGCGATTACTTCAACGCGGTACATGGCAGTGAGAACTATGCGGAGTCATTAAGAGAGATACACTTCTTCTTTCCGTCAAGTAAGCAATAGTTGTGAATGAGTGGTTTTTGTTGTCATATGCAATGAGAATAGTGTGCCATTCCATTGAAGATGTACCAACAGGCACTTTGCCTTAGTCAAAATCTACCTATATATCGCAGCTTAACTTACATAAACTTTTTGCGGGTTGATAAAGAAGAAAGAAAGGAAACACATACAATTAGCTACTTTCAAATTCAACAAAGCTCGTAAAATAGTATAGCCATAACCGGAGCTTTACTTAATTTGGGGATCGGTCAATTTGTGTGGAATCGTCCCATGGTATTTATATATCCTCACTACCTCCCACAAGGGTCCCCGAAGGGGTAGCCAGTGGTGTAGTAGTAGAAGGTAGTAGGTACCCACACATACCTACTTTCCGCCAGAGATATAGTTTAGGTGCAAACGTGACAGAGGTATGTATAATAGGTATTTATCTTACCCTATATCCCACTGCAAGGGTCTCCAAAGGGGTGGGACGTGTATCAACGCTTCCTTTTCCTCCATATTGTCCGCAGTGAAAGTGGGCCCAACTCTTCGCGACTGGCAAGTGAACGACTACATTCAGAAGCATATTGTTGCGACACTGCTGCCGTCTCTGACAGCCTTAGCGCACGAGCGACCTGCTGAGCCCATTCTGTGGTTGGCTGACCATTTGAAAAGGCACAACCCTAATGAGCCTCAACTGGCGCCGCAACCCTCGGAGCAGAAAGAAGATAGGCGCTGTCACACCCCTGTGCCTTCGGAAGAATCGCTGGCTAAATAAATCGAACTGTTTGCTTTGACGAAGATTTATAATGAGATGATGATGGTTACTAATAAAGATCCATTTTTAATAAATGAAATATCTTTTCCTGATTAAAACAACAACTTTTATAAGATAAGGTTTTAAAAATAGGTAACTACTGAAACTTGAGACCGGTATTCAACCCGCAGCATCGTACACTTGAGCAATGAAAAAAAGTGTATATTATTTATATTAACACTTTTTTTTTGGTTGGTTTGACACATTGAGAAACACTGAATTTATTAACATTTTCTCTTGAATGTAACTTTTTAGTGAATTTTTTCACCACAAGCTTTATGGTAAAGGAAAAAAGTTGCACAACAGACGCATTCGTTTGAGAATAAATTCGGACGTAGGTAGTACTCGAAATAAGGTACAAGACTAGCCATCTGCCACGTTCGCCACATATCAACCACTTAACATCTACATAATAAAAAAAAATACTTCAAATGGATGGATCGTCGTCACATTTCACACCGCCCCGCCCCTCTAGACAAAATATTCTTCTGTTAGCGTTCTGGATAGCGGTATCCATTGTGTGGCAAATATTGTATCTGTCGGAACTGTTTCCGCATCTTAGTGTTATTGTCATACAAATTGTATACATCCGATAAAAATATCAGCAAGGATCTTGCCTAGAGGGGAAATGATGATGTCGTCGGCGCAACGGGCGAGTGGTTTTCCTATTTGTCGTACGGATGTAGACTGTGTAGTAGACTGTGCCACTGTCACGAATGAATACGGGAAAAAAACGAATATATACTTTTTCCCAACTTTATTAATAGAAACAGTTTACAAATGAGGTATCACAGGCTAGCGTGGTACTACTATATACTTTGCGAATAGGTATATGATATTAACTGTGAGTACACTGAAACGATACACTTGAAATATTAGTTTAAATTCTAACTAATTCTATTTCAAATGTGATATTTAACCTAAAATGATTTCTATCTATCAATTTAAACATTACAAAATCATATTATACAATAAGGATGTATTGTGAAATTGAGTTATATAATTGTGTGTTTATTCCAAAAAGGTACCTGCGGTTGAAAAAACAATCATTTCGATGCGGTTCATTTTATATAACCGTGAACAGTCACAATATTATAATAAAGAAAATCAAACTTACAACTTAATATGTAGACAAAAAGTGGCTTAAGTAAATTAAAAAATAAGGAGATTACTTTGGAAGGAGTACAGCATCTGAAACAAAATATACGTACATATTATCTGTGTGTATTATATTATTAAAGTGGGTGTGTGGGTATTACCTATACACCTCTGCCTACCCCTTCGGGGGCCCTTGTGCGAAGGCGTGAGGATATATTATATTATATATATTATTCACGGTAATAATATAATCTGTGCACAAAGATCGTGCAATTTCATGAAACACTATGCTAATATATAAATAAAAAAAAATGCAAATCTACAGTTCTTTATCATACATCACCTGCCTACACAGGGTAGGCAGACAGAGTAGAGCGCTAGTCCTCTCTATATTTTTATATACATTTGAGAAAAATAAATCTAAGACGCACAATGTATAGACATGATTGAGAAACAGTGATGGTCACCTGTCACGCTGGCACCTAAAAACATCTCTGGCTAAACGAGGATGTTATGACACATCTGTCTAAAGAGTGGGAACCTCTAAAGATACATAACTATGAAAAAGTCTATATAGCCTAGAGAGCCTAGTGTCTTCCCACAGTAGTGGAAAGACGTACCTAGACACTCAACTGCCACTCTGAAAGAGTTAGCTCTGAAAACCTCGCCCTGCCATAAGCCATTCGGAATAGTTGCTCTGCACTGCCTATTCCGGTCCACTCCCTAAACATAGACACTTGGCAAATATGAAAAAGTGTATGGCCAAGACTCACATTGAGAACTAGTTCCTGCGATCCCTGTACATGCGCACGTAGGAAGCGCGAGAGCCGCTGCAGAGGCCAATCTTCTGGCACACGCCCTTCACGCCCCACTGCTCGATCAGGTGGATCACGCTGTCGCCGTAGATCTCCATCATTGTGTGACACTGGCATTTGAGAATTAACACTTTATGTATAACTTTATAAACAACACTATGTAATAGTATGTATGTAACAGCTATGTAACAATAATAGTTGTCGACACCTAAAGGTAGCGGTGAAAATTACACGTAGTTATACACTCAACGGAAGTTAATCATCACGCTATCCCTCAAAAGTCCTTGTGAGTAACTTTGTAACTTTTAACAATAATAGTTGTTGAGGCCTCCTTGTGAGTATAAAAAACATCTATGGAAATTACACTTAATTATATGCTTCTGTATAGGTTTACATTCATCGAAGTTAATGGCGACATTCTTTTTGTACACTACCCAATTAGTGATAAGTTTTGGCAACACCAGCAGTATTACTTGTAGGAACAGCAGTAGGAACTAATTTTTAATTAATATATAGTGAAATTCTGGGGCACAGCGGCGAACAGTTTTGCTTCCACAAGTACAGCTAATACTTTTTGGAGTTCTGGAAACCTTTCTGTGGTCTCCAGCCAATGGAGCACAACATTAGCCTTTGGCCGGGTCTTCTGTCAAGCGGAGATAGTATTTCGTCATGCATTACTCGTCTAAGGTATATTAAATCTTCTCTTAGAATGCCAAATTGTGTAAATAAATGTTACTCACCCTATTGGAGTACTTGGCGGGAAGCATGCCGCAGGACTTCTCGATGATATGAACGATGTCGTGGTCCACGCGCTCGTTGGTGATCACCTTCTTCACGGCCATCACCACTGTCTCGCACACCGCGCAGTCCAGGATCTCCTCTGGACACGTCAATAACAATAATTACACACGTAATGGATCCAGCGAAAGTTATTGTATTATTTATAGGTTTGAATAAGAAATGCGAAAGTGTGTGCAAGAAGAGTCAGGGAAGACCACGTTTCAACTACCTATAACAAATCGATCGGACGCTCAGAGAAAACTGGCGCTCTATTCTTCACTGCCTAAGGGCAGTAAGAATAATGCTGTAAGGGGCACGGCGTGATGATATGACGAAGATAATAAATAATGAAAAGTCGATCTAGAGTATCACAGGGTAAATATATAGGTAGACAACTATATAGTACTGTGAGCTCGAGCTGTTTCGAGCATGGGCTGTAGCAATATTAGATTAACTTACTAACAGCTTAAAGTAGAAGCGTTACGCAACAATCAAAAGCAAACTGGTGGTTCCAGAGATAAGGTATAAGATATATCCGAATTACTAAGTTAAAAATAATTCGTAATAGTGCTTCAAACAATAAATACACATATTAATGCCTTCCAAGCGGTGCAACAACACCCACATTTGACCTGAGATATATTTAAGTGTCAGCACAACTGGCGAATCCGTATTTCAAGCCAAAACACCTTTGAATTTTTTCGCAAAGGAAAACATATAGACGTAAACTTTGTGGTGTGATAATTAACTATAAGGAAGAAAACTGCAAATCTTGCAACCTTCGCGTGACAGATGACTACTCGAACCATTCGGCCTTCTTAGCTCTTCACGTCACAGGTCACTCACCTTTAACAACTTTGACGGTAGTGGCGTCGCACAGTTTGAGCTCCTCACAAACTTCAGAGGGGTCCAACTCCTGGGCCAGCAGACTGATGACGAGGTCAGCGTATTTCTCCACGAACTGGTCACACTCACCTCGCACTGACTTAGGCATGCGTTTGCAAATGCCGTGGACGACTTTCTTAATTTCATCCTGTAGAAAAAATTACGATTAGTTTGTATCATCTGTGCTGTCAATGTTATTCAAAGCAAAAATTCGTGATACATGCATTTTTATTTTATTTCTTCCCGTCTTCCAATAAGGGAAGACATATACTATAACAAATTATTTGCGATGGTAAAGAAATCAAAGACGCATATTAAGAAAACGGTGTATTTTGCTTGATAAACGTCTTTAAAAAAAAATATTTCTAGCCGGATGGTCTATACCAATGTGTTTAAAATTTAAGTATAGTAATATATCACACCACGAGCTTTACGTTAAATTTAAGTATAGTAATATATCACACCACGAGCTTTACGTATAGTAATATATCACACCACGAGCTTTACGTATAGTAATATATCACACCACGAGCTTTACGTATAGTAATATATCACACCACGAGCTTTACGTATAGTAATATATCACACCACGAGCTTTACGTATATTAATATATCACACCACGAGCTTTACGTATAGTAATAAATAAATAAATAAATAAAATAAAATAAAATATATTTATTTCAGGCACTTGACCCATAACAAAATGGCATTACAATTAAATATAATGAAACAAAGAAATACAATTAAACTACAATACAAAAAAAAATGGAAAAAAGCAAAACGTACAATTATTATGTTATAATAGTTATTTATATAATGAGTTAAAATGTTGAATTTGACAAAATACTCTGAGATTTATTTTCTATTTCTTATTCCTATCGTGATGCACGGACATATATATATCACACCACGAGCTTTACGTTAAATCGCAATCAGAATCATTATCGCAAGAGAACTTGCAATGTTTAGATGAAACTCAAATGCGTATGTATACGAAGATGTATATAATATATCTTCACGCCTTCCCACGAGGGTCCCCGAAGGGGTAGGCAGAGGTGTATAGGTAGTACCCAAACACCTACTTTCCGAAAATGATATATCTTACGTGTGCTGTAATCACTGTACTTGAGTACAGAAAAATCATTGGTACAGTCGGGGTTCGAGCTTGCAGTCTACTACTCTGCCACCACGGCTATATATATATTATATTATATTATATTAAGTACCTCATTATGTTTGTCTTTGATTTCATCATCGATCTCCTTCAGTACATACTGGCACACCACGCAGATGGCCTTCTGAGAAGGCTGGGGTCGCACCGGCCGTCCGTTCACTGTGTTATCCACGATTTCATTTGTTACTGTAACACAAAAATACATTATTAACTTGGGACGATTCAACACAAATTGACCAAGTCCAAAACTTAGCAAAGCTTGTACTATGGGAACTACTATACACACAGATTTTTTTTAATAGTAATAAACAATAATGATGTTAACTTGTGTTCATATAAATATGTACAGGGCATGTACGTGTCGCGTGAGCGCGCAGTCATTCACGGGGTAAAGAGAGTAGAGAGTTAGCTCTCGCTAGACTTATGTACCTGCATATCTTTCGCTTCACACACATTCATCATTCTCTTCATACAAGCCCAATAAGAAAACTCTTGAAAATCTCATCCCTGGGTTTCGATTTCTCTGCCTCTTTTTCTTCTACACATTTCAGCAGTGTATATCTGCTTTGTCAATCTTTTTTCGCTGATCTTTTCTATATGTCCAAACCGACATACCATATACATACATATCATCACGCCAAGTCCCTAACGGGGTAGGCCGAGAGTATAGAGCGCCAGTTCTCTCTAGACTTACAATATAACCGACATACCAAGTCCTTCTTAAACTCTACAACACACCCAATAGCTTGAATGCAATTATTATACAAACATACATATCAGCATGGGGTAGGCAGAGAGAGAGGAGCACCAGTTCTATCTATAATTACATACATTTTTCGCTTCATCCACATTCATCATACTCTCCATACATGCTCGCTGGTTTCGTGTACTCTTGACGTACTTATTATTATCACTTACCAATATCACCATCACTCTTCTCCAGCATGTGTTGAGGCAGCAGAGACTTTCCTCTAAAGTTGTTCCTGTCACCTCTCAACATGGGCTGGTCATGATACTTGTCAATACCGGAATGGCTGAGCTTCAGAGGGTCGTGTACGGAGTCCGTGCACAGCTTGAGGAAGACACAGATCTCTTGAGCGTCCATATTAGCGAGGAGAGTCTCCACAAGTTGTTGGGTGTACGTGTCTACGAAGTCAACGCATTGTTCGCGGAGGCCCTTGGAGAGATGGTTGCAGAGCTGGTCGAGTGCGTGGCGAATGGTTTCCTGGTATATGGAAAGGGAAGACATTATTACTTGTAAATACTTATAGCCGTCCGTACCCAAATAACACATTTTGTGTTGTGTTCCTACGCGGTGAATAAGGTTTTGCAGTAATGAGCTCCTTGGGGAGGGGGGAGGATTGTTATATTTTGTTGGCAGCAGAGGGATTAGACCTATTATGCTGCCAACACAGTATAACTCTCCGAACGCAGAGTGACAACGCGCAAATGATACTTCGGTATTGTAAGCGTAAATAGGCTGCGGTAACCGTTTTTCATCGTGTGGGCCGCATGCTTGTTTGCCACTCTTGTGAATAGAAAAAATTTTAAACTTATTACACAACAGCCGTGGTTGCCGAGTAGTTCGAGCAGTTGCCTGCAACACAAATATTGCAAGTTTCCGGAAGTGCGATTCTTCGGGAACTTATTTTTCACCCAAGCGAAGCTGGGCGGAACAGCTAGTTTAATATAGAAACATAACATTACTGACCTCAGTGCGATTATTCTTCAGCATAGACTCGAGTTGTTCGACTGCAAACAAGCAAAGAGGACAGTTGGTCTTCTCCGCGCTAGTAGATGTCAGGTGGACTTCAGACTGCGGGCAGATGCCGAGAGCCGGGCATATCTGCGGATACAGAAATACATGTGATTACGTGAAGCACACGCCGTGAATTATGTAGGTACGCATATAAAAAAACCAAATGCATTTTTAAGGAATTCCTTCTATTTTAATTATTTCTTCTGTTATATTATTTCCGAAGGTTACTGTTTGTGTGTCGACTACGTTTTCACGCGTAAGCCAATTAAATAATTTTGGTAAATTTTGGCACAAAATGCAGACAGGACCTGCTGGGAGTAAGGGTTAAAACCTTATATGTGGAATCAACAATTTAACTAGATTAAAACGCCATATACATTTTAAACTAAAAAATATAATAAATTGTTATTAAATATTATAAAGGTAGGCACTTGAATTGGATATTGGATTGGGTACATGCCGAGGTCGTATGATAATAAGTGATGAGAAACGTTCAAAATGTCTTCCATTGAGGATAGCAGCGCGGTAGGTCGATGATATAGGAAAGTGAAGACTCACAGATCACCACGGCTTGCGCAAAATAGGACCTTATATTGGGTTTGATTTGGGTTCAATTTATAATAAATACTTACAGTAGAAGGGTCAATCTCTTGCACCAACAACGCGATGACGGCAGGTCCGTACTGAGTGACGAACTCCTTGCACTCGCCGTTGACTGACTGCGGCAACCTCTCACAAGCCTTGTCGACAGTCTCGGTGATCTTCTCCTGTACACAGTAACACAGTTGACAATAGAATTTTAGACTTCAGGCCTTGCCACAAGTTCGGCACAAGGGTATATAGAGGTGTGTAGAAAAACCCACATACCCAATTTCCGCCGGAGATATATTTTACGTACCAGCGTGACGGATGACGAGACCATCGCCGGTACTCAAGCACAACTCGGAATTAAAAGCAAATAATTTATTCTGAAATGTTACATGCATTCCCTTTTCCTCAGTCAGTGGATTTCCTATCGATGTTTTTCTTTACACTAAAACTGTGGTGTGACTAATCACTGTACTTAAGTTTCGAAGAAATTCACTGCTCAAGTCGGGATTCGAGCTTGCAATCTTTGTTCGAACTCGAAACTGGATGAACTTAAAAGTTTATGTTTGAATTAAGTGATTGTGCGGTGTATAATAAATAGTGCGTAAAAGAAGATATATGTAGGTAAATATACATATAAGCATTACATATCAAGTGCGTGTGTGTGTGTGTTTGTGTGTGTGTGTGTGTTTGTGTGTGTGTGTGTGTTTGTGTGAGTGTGTGTGTGTGTGTGTGTATTAAGTTACTTACCTCAGTCTTCTCCTCGCTCAGTGCGACTTGCAGGTAATGCAAGAAGTAGGTGCAGAAGGAGCAAGCCACTTTGTTCTGTTTGGTGACCGACACGAACATTCGCTCTATTGGTAGAGGGATGGGCTGCTCTGCCTTCACGGCTGTTTGAACGTGTTCAACCTGTTAAGGAGATGTTGCTTTAATTATATGGTAACAAGGTTAAATTTTATATAACATGGCAATGAATAGCTTTTGCAAATAATTATATGTAAATAAAAGTTACCTCTCTTAACAAGTCATTTCAAATGGTGGTAACGGTAAGTTTAATATATTTTTTCCTCCCTTCCCTCGTGTTGAATATAAGTTTTAATTTGAGTGAAATTTTCCCAAGGTTTTATCAAAAGAATTTCATCTCAAATCCAAACGAACTCAGCCACCGCCATACAATTGTTTGACGACCATTCAAACCTTCACTAATATACATCACCTTCTCAGTAGTATAGCTATTCGCCTCATCGGCGCCGATGAGCTTGTTCTTCATCCCAGTGACGACAATCTCCTTGGACACCAGTGGTGCGACAGGCACGTCGGTGGTATTAGTGCAGACGCCGATCATACCGCAGATGGCGGCCGGCTGCAGGTCGTTGGTCAGGTATTGGTAAACTATCGGGTAGTACTGCTCGGCTAGGTGCAGGCACTCGTCCTTGAAGTTGCCAGTTTGCTTGCACAGACCTGGAGGACGATAGAGTTTTAAATCACGCCTGACAAAGCACATAGCGCTATCTCTCGACACACGTTAGAAATACTTTCGGCGTTCACCTAGGGAGTTTTAAGTTGAAACTACTCGTAAAACAATTGCACATATGTAACAGATGTTTAAATAAGCCTCCAATGAATATGTATCTATAGTAATAAATAAAATGCAAATGTCTTATTGTAATATCAAAACAACAGTTTTTGCTCCATGCATATGAAAAGTACTGGTAACTAAAAACATTTTATATTATTTGCCTGTTCGTTTGTATCGGTTAATCTCCGTAACGGCTAGACTGATTTTGACGGGGCTCGAAGGATTAATTGTAGATTGTTATAAGAATTAATTAAGAAGGACTTTTACTTTTCTTCTATCGATATGAATAATGAAATTTAACAATGAAACTAGCGAGGCGTATAAATATTTCCGCAAGAAGCTTGTATTGTGACACTACCAACACTAAAGATCCAAAATGAAAATCGGTACCTATCGCAGGGATTTAAACTTGCTCTCTTGAATTTGCAGGCGACTGCTCTAACTATTCAGCCACGATGGCTCTTGCAGTAGTTGACAATAATAATCTTTTTTTTCTCTACCTTGCATTACTTTGTAGAATTCGAGCTCGGTGGTGTTGGCCACTAATACGTCACGCAAGTGTTGCACCAGCTGCTCGCAAAGTTCACACGGGACGTTACTGCGAACGAACACATTATACAAATTACCCAAAATGAAAATGGAATCGTATTTACTGGTACATTTTCGATATATAATTTGAAAGTTTGAAAATGGAATTCCGTAGGTCGCGTCCCATTTCTATCTAGTATTCATGAAAATCCTTTGTGAAACTATAATGAAAAGTTATTCATACTAGAAGCAAAGAAGTATCGCTGTCGACCTGCAAACATATTGATTGACCATTTTCTTCCTTCTGCCAGCAATACTATTCTTTGGATGTTCTGGAAACACAACACTACCAGAGAGTGCAATCATTTGATTGTATCCTTCTATAAATGAGGTGGGTAGTGCAGACGTTTTGACACATCAGATTGACCATTAATATTAGAATTTTATCAAGTTTTAATTCAAATAAATACTTTTTTATGTACTTATTTTTTAAAATTCATTTATTAAGCTTTATAGTAATTTAATATCGATAATTTCACGTGCAAGAATAGCACGCCTCACTCTTCTCACCATAACGTTATTAGCGTTATGCACCCATAGGCTAGTCACGCTTGACATATACAAATAAAAAGGTTGGATAATAATACTCACTCGTTCGCAGAGACAGCAGTAACTTGTGGGAAGGTGTACTCGTTGTGAGTGTGGAACTTGTAAGTGCACTGCGAGCTGAGATGGCAGACGCTCTGGCCAGTGAGGTCTTTCTTCAGGCCGGCCACTATGTTCTCGTAGTACTTGAACACCAGCATTGAGCAGGAGTCGGAGAACGAATCCATGTTTCGGCACATCTGGTATCAGAATATTACAATAATAAATATAATCTGGCGGAAAGAGGGAGTGTGGGTACTATGCCTACCCCTTCGGGGACCCTTGTAGGAAAGTGTGAGGACATATAAATATAATTTATCTACATAAAATGATAAAAAATCCTATTATATGCCTACCGGAAAGACACAGCGTTGGTGTGAAGAAGCTGCTATGATTTTTGCCTATTTCCTCCATTATTAGTCAAATTACATACCATTTTTAGTCCTTCTTCCGCACAATAGTTACCCCTTTTTGCCAGCAGGGGCGCCACAGTCGCTTTACGTTTCCTGACTGTGCGCCGCTCCACAAGCCGCCATAGCGTTTATGATTTTTGCATCGTAAAGTCGTGTTAAAACTTTCAAGTCAAATATTAAGTTAAATAATTAAGAAATAGTTATTCAAGAGTTTTGCACTCTGAGTGAGTGAGTAGTTTTATCTGGGTAAGTGTTTTTTCATCTTTTAAAAACGTATCTACCCATGAATCCTATGGAGAATAGCGAGGAGGTGCAAATCGCTGCCTCGGATGGGGGGCGAAGCGCCCGGAGCCTAAGCTCCGTTCAAAGCACTTCTTCCTCGTCTTCAGAAGATGAGGAAGGCTTTGCCTCGCCACCTCCAAATAAAAGATCGAAACGTAATTCAAAATTTAAACATGGCGGATCAATTTCCGACCCGCGTGTTGATAAAATAATCGATCAAGTAAATTACTTATCAAATTGTGTATTTCAAATTCCACAATACATGAATACTCTTGCTAATCGTCAATTTAGTTGTAATAGTGTACCTCCAGCCACGGAACCTCAACCTTCTTTTATAAGTAAGCCTGTAACGACCAATGTCGCTTTAGGTGATCTAAAAGTGAACTTTGACGAAAATAAAATTATACCTAGTGCTAACCCTCTTAGACTGGTTGAAATAAATCAACTTCAGCAATTTAATTCGCCTGCTTGGAAAGGCATTAGATATAAAAAGGCCCTTCAGTCTTGTATAGCAACACCTGGGTTTTCAGGGTTAAAATTAAATGAAGAGTTGTGTCATTTAAATAAAGGGATTGATTATATGGCAGGTACCGAACAACTTTTGGCAGGGTTATCAAATGTCGTTTTGGAGGGTAGGCAGCTTTTGAAATCCGGCTTACAAGATGTAGTAGACTGGGCTAGTAATAATAAGTCTGATCTTAACCCAAGTTCTCTTTATGATAAGCTTGTTGAAATATTTGGTCCAAGTTCACTTTCATACAAGAATACTGAAACATGCATGCAAGTCATCTGTGGAAAACGGGCTGAATGCATAGAGATTAGGCGCGATCGGATTTTAAAAGAAGTAAATAATGTTAATATTAAAACGGCACTACAAAATATTCCACCTAGTTCAGAATATTTGTTTAATAAAGACAGTCTCATTCCTTTAGTTGACTCCTTGGGAGGATCACAAGCGTGGCTTAATATGCCAGGGTATATTAATCAGGGGAAAAGTTTTCCAAGAGGCAGTCGTAATAATCAGAATAAGAATACAAAATATTCTCATAAGAAAATTAATAAGAGAAATAAATCTCATAATTCTAGAAAGCAGCCATTTCACCACCCTGGTGCCCAGGACGTTAATAAGTCCACCAAGAGTAGGGAAATATGACTCAGATCCCATTTTCAAGGGAGGTTGCCTAAAAAATCATGTACAAGCATGGCAGCAGTTGGGGGCAAGTCAATATATATTAAATGTCATATCCAAGGGTCGCATACCTTTCAAGACAAAACCCCCTCTACATTATCCCTACCGGAATGTCTTAGTAAAGTTTTCAACTCGAAAATCAAAGCAGATGACTTGCATGTTAGAGGAATTATTAGAAAAGGGTATATTAGAGAAACCAAATCATGTCAGTCCAGGTTTCCATTCGAAAATGTTTCTGGTGAAGAAATCAGATGGAGGAATGCGACCAATTTTCAATTTAAAAAGTCTAAACATGCATGTATCAACCCGGTACTTTCAACTGATTTCCCGAGTGGATGTCATCCAGTTTCTACAGTGTGGGGACTGGATGTCAAAAATAGATCTTCACCAGGCTTATTTTCATCTTTCCATAAAGGAATCTCACAGACGTTTCCTACGTATTATATATGGAAACGAGATTTTCCAATTGACCGCCCTTCCATTTGGCCTTTCTTCAGCACCTCATACCTTTGCAACAGTAACCAATTGGATCGCGGAGATCCTTCGGAGACAGGGCATACGGGTCATAGTTTATTTAGACGATTTTTTAATAGTCCATCAGGACAAATTAGTAGCCCTCAGTCATACACAGAAGGCTGTAAATATCTTGATAGAGTTGGGATGGCAAGTAAATTATCAGAAATCACTTCTCACCCCAACTCAAGAGTTAGATTACCTGGGTATAACATGGAACACAAAATTAAATCTAATGTCCTTACCAATAAACAAAATAGAAAGAATAAAAATCATGTTAACGGACCTGTTACAAAAGAATATGTCTTGTCTCCGAGAGGTGCAGAGGTTGTTGGGAATGCTAAACTTTGCAAATCTTACAACCTTGAACGGCCGCCTTCACTGTCGCTGGACTCAGATATTTTTAAAGGAGTTCAGGCAGGGGAGACCAAGGGAAAAAAGAACTTTACCACCTCGGGTGACCCGCGAGTTACAGTGGTGGCTAAAAAATGTAGAAAAAAGTGTAAAAGTAATGCACAGAAAAAAAGTGACTCATTTTCTCACAACAGACGCGTCGGACGCGGGCTGGGGAGCTCACTTAAACAACATAATGTTGTCAGGGAAATGGAGTCAGCCTCAGATAAAGTGGCACTCCAACATGAAGGAGATGTTTGCGGTATATGCAGCAATAGTTCAAAAAATTGCATATGTAAAAAACGGTCATGTACTAGTTCAATCCGACAACCGGACTTTAATCGCTTACATAAAGAACGAAGGAGGTACCCGCTCACTAGGACTCCTAGAATTGACCAGCAAACTTCATCTTCTAACCGAGCAGTTCAATATAACACTGTCGGCATCATACCTCCCGGGGAGGTTCAACGGGATAGCGGACCGCCTCTCAAGAGGAAAGTCTGTACCCGAGTGGCAACTTTTACCACAGGCCACAAAAATTATTTTCGACAAATGGGGTGTCCCCGATGTCGATCTCTTCGCATCAAAAAATGCGGCTGTAGTTCCACAGTACGTTACGTGGGACTCCAGCGATGGGTCAGCACTTTTCTGCGACGCCTTCAGTCGAGAATGGAATTATCGTTTGGCATGGGTATTTCCCCCTCCAAATCTAATACCCAGAGTGCTGGCCCACCTGAACAACGCCAGGGGAACGTACATTCTGATAGTCCCACACTGGGATCAGTGCTTTTGGCTAGCCGATCTCAGATCGAGAGCCTTAACGGACCCCTTACCGATACGGGATCTGCGGAAGACCCTAATCGATCGGTCGACCGGATTGTGTCCCCCTCAAGTGGACAATTTGTTCCTCCAAGCTTGGAGAATTGGGGGTGGACCGATCAGGTCAAAAACTGGAATAGAGATGAATTAAATTTATTGAGTAGTAGTTGGCGGACATCTACTCTCAATACTTACAGAGCACCACTTAAAAGGTGGGTGGCTTTTTGTAAAATTAATAATATAAATGATAAATTTCCAGATGGCAGAGATGTCGCCAGATTTCTGGCAGACCTTCATTTAAAACACAGATTTTCTTATAATACTATAATTTTACATAAATCTGCTGTTTCAACTTATTGTGCTGCAAATGTTGAAAATTTTTCTAAAAATTTTTTTATACACCAGGTATTAAAGGCAGTAGCCTTGGCAAGACCTCAGACTAGAAAATCACATTTAATATGGGATACTCAGTTACTGTTTGATTGGTTAAATAAGGTTCCATGTAATAATTCCCTATTTGATATTTCTAGAAGAACTGCAATAATTTTGTTGTTAGCATCAGGTAGAAGAATACATGATCTTACTTTGCTAGATATATCAAATAAAAATTTAATAGAAGAAAATAATAAAATTATATTATGGCCAAACTTTGGTTCCAAAACTGATTCTAGTAAGCATAGACAGTCGGGTTGGTCATTGTTAAGACACACAAATGTGAATATTTGTCCTGTAAAACACATCAAACAATTGATAGTGTGTTCTCAAGACAGGCGCTCCAGTAGTGATGTTACTAACCTTTTCATTTCAATCAAGGGTGTAGTCAAACCAGCCACTAGAACACTAATTGGTGGTTGGGTTAAATCTATATTTAAAGAGGTGAGAATTGAGGCAGCACCAGGCAGCGTAAGGGCTGCAGTAGCATCTAAGGGATGGATAGAAAATGTTCCAGTGGAAGAAATATTACAAAGGGGCAACTGGAAAAGTGAACAAACTTTTACAAAATTCTACTGTAAGGAGATTTACAGGAGGGAAAACAATAGAAATGAAGATTTACTTCGACATAATTTTTCCTCTGTCTAGTTGATTTACGGGTTTGTAATTTAATTTCAATAGTTACTTTGAACCTCCTAATACTGTTAAGTATTTTATCTTTCTTTGCTCATTCATTAATTTAGATTGATCTTGTATTACTCTTATACTATGGAAGTCTAAAAGTTGTATTAAAACCATGGCATTTCACATAGCATTTATAATTACCATCACCAGCAGATATCAAACATGTCACACCAACGCTGTGTCTTTCCGGTAGGCATATAATAGAACTGTTTTACACCAAAATAAAACAGTTATTATGTGCCGAAAGAAAGACACAGCGTTGGAGCAAGATCCTTGCTGGTGAGTGAAGACCACACTATGGCGGCTTGTGGAGCGGCGCACAGTCAGGAAACGTAAAGCGACTGTGGCACCCCTGCTGGCAAAAAGGGGTAACTATTGTGCGGAAGAAGGACTAAAAATGGTATGTAATTTGACTAATAATGGAGGAAATAGGCAAAAATCATAGCAGCTTCTTCACACCAACGCTGTGTCTTTCTTTCGGCACATAATAACTGTTTTATTTTGGTGTAAAACAGTTCTATTATGTTGCCAACACATTATAACTCTCCGAACGCAGAGTGCCAACGCGCAAGTGATACTTCGGTTCGTGAGCGTAAATAGGCTACGGAAACCGCTTCCCATCAGGTGAGCCGAATGCTTGTTTGCCACTCTTGTTGTATTAAAAAAAATGAGGTCAAGAGATCTAAAATTTTGCTGTGCCTATGCTAAGGAATCTGCAATCAGTACGTATGGCATAGACATGGAAGAATGACAAACGGACAGAGAAACGAGACCAGAAACGAATATTAACTTTTTTAAGCCTTTTTGCTAACCCTAAGCGGGCGCTTGAAATATTGCCATTTACATAGCACAATGGTTATATCAATACGCAGACATACTTTCAGTAATCCCACGAGGAAATCTTCATCGGAAGTCGCGTCAAACTTCTTCCTCATTACGGAGACGGTCCTCTGGCAGTTGTTGCAGCCTTCACGCAGCTTCAATTGAGCATTCTGTTCACAAATGAAATTTAGGATAAATTACAGGCAGACAAAATACTTAATTAAAATACAAAACATCGACGGTTAATAATCCTTTTGATCTAGCAATAGGTTTTTGTAAGTTGTATGATACTCTACTGATAAATAATGCTTTTTTCCACTGTATAAAAATCTTGGCTATTTTAATCCATACATATTCTACAGAACCATGTCCATTTTAGAGCACAAATATAACAAGAGACGATAGTACCTAGATAAACAATAAAATACGACGCATATAACAATGCTAGCCGCGCATAGTCAACAATGCGTGGATATAAAATATGGCGTGATGCCGATTTCAGCGGAGGTCACTGAGCTAAATAAACATTATTAATGTCAATTATCTTCGTCGATAACTATAATAGTTTGCTGTATATTTATATAACTACCGATTATATTGTAACGCCGTGATGGCCGAGTGGTTCGAGTAGTTGCCTACACAAGATTGCAATTTCGAATTCCGACTGTACCAATGTGCTTTTCTGAACTTAAGTAGGTACAGTGATTAGTCAACACTAGCTTTACGGTAAAGGAAAACATCGAGAGGAAACCTGCAAACGTCTGAGAATAAAATCATCGAAGACGTATGTATAGTCGTGCTTGAGGAACGGCGATAGACTCGCCATCTGTCACGTTGGCACCTAAAATATATCTCTGGCGGTACCACTCATACAACTCGTACCACTCGGCGGCCACGGTTCTTATAAATACTTATTAATAATCCCAAGACGTACTTTGTAACATAATAAATAACGATCAGAGTTTTCTCTACCTCAAGAGAAGTGAGAGAAGGCAAATGAATAAAGATACTTACGTATCCCTCAAGTAGATGGTCGATTCTGGCGCTGTTACACAGTCCGGCGACAGAGCAGACGGTCTGCGGGTTCATTTCAGAAGCGAGGGTCTCGACCAACTCGGGCACGAAGTCATCAGCTAATGCCATGCACTCCTTGGCGACAATTTTGATGGGGATAAGCTGGCATGATCCTTCGAACACTTCTTTGAGCTCCTCCTGTAGATGAAAATTCCTAGTTGTTATAATATAAACATATAATATAGTATTATTTGTTATAGTATTACGTATTATTTAGTACTTTACTTCTGATACATATACATATGAGCATCGGTCTGAGTGGTGCTTTAATAGTCAAATATATCTATTAATGTTTTGTCGTTTTTTCATATTGCATATTTTATTAAGAAGGTCTTTAACTTTTTTTAGATGCATCTTTAAAGGTAAGTCAAAACTGTAATTCATGCAAATTAATCGTGATTCCATGAACACTATCGAAACGCCGTCGGTCTGTCAACGGTCAGCAAAATAGGAACCCACGCAAACACCCAAAACACGTCATCAACATCGACCCAGCATGTAAGCAGAAGGGGAAGGGGTACAGAAATATTACAAAGACAGAAGAAGTACAAATATATAAAAATAAACTGAATATGTCTTCTTATTGTTCATTCGATTTTTCCGTTATCGTTCAATGCCTTTAAGGTCGGCTGAGTAATCCGGGAAGAGTTCACGAGATGTTTGCTTTCGCTGATAAGAAGGTGTGTGCCCACTACTAATGCGTTAGTATTCAAAGGAATTTTTATTCTAAGAAAAAACACTTTAATCTTACGGTTCCTTTTTCGATTCCTTAAGGGGGAAATTTACTGGTTAAGAATACCTATATCCAGTAGTAGAAAACGTGAAAGGGCGCCTGTTGTAGCAGGTTTCGATTGCATCATAATTATTATAAGGAACACCAGTAGTGTAACGTTAAGGATCACGTCGCTGCCCCTCTAGACGAAATCGCTTGTGTGCGTTCTCGCTATCCGACATCTATAATTACCTACAATAGATAACGTGAACGCTAGCAGAAAAGGATTTTGTCTCGAGGGACTGGGAACTTACATTCCTTAAAATATCCCTACGACTGTTACTTTTAGCAAAGAAGTGGTTCAGCAAAGCCATAATGCTTCAAACACACGAATAATAACCTACTGCAATTATGTTGATAAAGCATAAATCATACATATAAATAACACACTTTTATCAATCACACAGTTAACTCGATGAAATGTAATGTTTATTCAGTTGTGACTAATTAAAATTATCAGAATTCATAATATAGTTGCTTTATGACTCGTAAAGTCAATTCTATTATACGCTCACTGGTGTTTTCGATCACTAAAACCCCAGTGCAGTAATTAGATCGTATTGCACTATGGACCGTATGACTAATAGTCGTAAAGTCCAAATTACCTGCGTCTCGTTGCTCTGCAGCTGGTCTCTTGCCTGTGTCACCATATCGGTACATATTTTGCAAATACTGTCTTCATCACGAGGGAATTCCATCTTGGGCCATACGCGAGTCACGCAATGATGGGTAGCCCTGCATTCTCGACCAGTACTGTGGATGAGACCATCAGTAAGCAAGCCAGTCTAACAAAAGCTACGATGAAAATACCTATATTGGAAATAAGATGCACAAGTATAAGTAAGCTGTTTTAGTAAGCTGATTTTCTACAGCTTAATAAAACTAATGGATGAAATTCCTGAGTGCAATAACGCATACAGTGATACCTGGTTAAAGCGAGAACTAAAGGGGCTTATACTTTTTTAAATCATATTTAAGCATTAATTCATACAGTGAAACCTGGACAAGTGGGCCTAGATATGAGAATCCTCTGTTATTGATAATTAATTGCAATGAGGTCCCAACACTATTGCATTGAAATACAAAGTTCCACCGCAGTATGTACATATGTACCCGTTTCTTAACGCGATAAACTGAACGGATTTTGATGCGGTTTGCACTGTCATTTAGATATTTACCTATGAACCTATTAATTTAACTTTGTGTGAGAAAAACGGAACATTGTTAAATGTAAATTGGCTCTGGCTGCGAACCGAACATCCAATGCAATCGCTTACATAATCTGTTTGTGTAACTGGTCTGCCGATTCGTAATAGAAACGCATTTCCTATTATGAAATTATTGCCGGGTGGCATAGAGGCCGTAAATAGATTTTGTAGATCTCGATACCTTAAACCTTCTGTAAGTTATTATAGGTTAGCTAGCGCTCGAGTGGCGATCAAGTTAATCGCTGCTTTCGTCGAATCTCCGAGCAAATTCGAAGTAATCAAATGTATGATAGAATATGAAGAATAACTTAGAGCCCTGACGGTTTTCAAGTAAGCACTTGAAGTCACGATTGCATATTTGAATCGTAGCTGACTGTATCAATGATGGTCTCTGAAAAACAGTTATAGCACCACGGGCTTCATACGAAGGGCCAAAACTAGAAAGTCTTACAAATAGATTTGCTAATTTCAGATAAGCACTTACCTGAAGTTGCTACACCAATACGATGGGCCCCATGTGCACTGAGAGCTTCCTAAGAGGTGATCTGTGAAATAATGTTTATACAATTAATAATATATCCTTAGTTCAGAAGAATACAATGCAATTTGGTGTAAAAAATATTTTCTATACAGTGTTGCCCTCGCATATTATCCATAGGCAGCGGTAACCGCTTACCATCAGGCGGGCCGCGAGGTATTTCTGCCACCCCAGTGGTATAAAGAGTGATATAAAATTAATATTATTGTCTAACTAACCATCATTATTATTAATGTCTGTGTATAACTAAGAAGTTATAAGAAGAGTCGCAAGCATTGGTAACCGTTCACCATCTGGCGGGCCGCAAGAGTGCGTGCCATTTTAGTGGAACTAAACTAGGCTTCATGCGACAATGCTTGTGAAAGAAGAATATTAATCTAGTTATTCATAGTTAGTGAAGGTGTGGGGTAACAATAGCGTGTATATACGTACATAACACGCAAAGACGGAATTCTAGTGTTGGTAAATTGCTAGTAAGTAAACATGTTTTCGTGATAAGGATGTACAACTCCTGTGTGGGTTAATTTTACATGGGATGTGTGGGTTAATTTTACATGGATTTATCGTATTTTTCTAGATGACGTATGTGTCCTAAATATGTTAACTACGATAATTTCAAAGTAGTATCGCAAATCATTAAAAAAAATTGGCATTCATCAAAATGATCATACATACATATCCTCACGCCTTCCCACCAGAAGTGGGTAGGCAAAGGTGTATAGGTAATACCCACACACCCTCTTGTTCATAGGCATAGTTCATTCGTATGTATCGCGGATCTACTGGCACAAAGTTTGAATTTATCAGTGTATTAATTTATGTCTAATATACAGAAATTGGGTGTGGGTTCCCGATTTTCATAAGCGAATTTTGTTTAGCGATGAAGCGCACTTCTGGTTGAATGGCTATGTCAACAAACAAAACTGCCGCATTTGGAGTGAAGGTAATCCTCAAGTGTATGTCGAAACACCGTTACATCCAGAAAAACTGACTGTTTGGTGCGCTTTATGGGCTGGTGGAATCATTGGTCCGTCAATGGTGATCGGTATAGAGCCATGATTACTAACTTTTTCATTCCTGAATTGAATAACCATGATGTCCAGGAGATGTGGTTTCAACAAGACGGCGCAACATGCCACACAGCTCGTGCCACAATAGATTTATTGAAAGACACGTTTGGTGGCCGCTTAATTTCACGTTTTGGACCTGTGAATTGGCCTCCAAGATCTTGTGATTTAACACCGCTAGACTACTTTCTGTGGGGCTATGTAAAGTCATTGGTCTATGCGGATAAGCCACAAACGCTTGAACATTTGGAAGACAACATTCGCCGTATTATTGCCGATATACGGCCACAAATGTTGGAAAAAGTCGTCAAAAATTGGACGTCCAGATTGCACTACATCCGCGCCAGCCGTGGCGGTCATATGCCAGAAATCATATTTAAAATGTAATGCCAAAAGATTATCTTTCGGATATAAATAAAATTCATGTCAATCGAATAATCCATCGTTGTTTCATTGCAACTTAAAGTTCTATATCTCTATAAAAAACACCCATTAGAAAGAAGTAGGAATATATATATATATAGGAACCCTCGTAGGATGGAGGACGTAGGACGAATGGAGGTTGTGTAAAACATTCTTAAAATATGATTGCAACAGCAAGTCATGGTGAAACGCGATTATTTATGACGTTCAAATACCGTAAATGTTTGACTACACATACCGTGTTAACAGTTTGCTGAAGTACGTAGTTGGTACCTACATTGTGCATGCATAATTTCATTGTTCCCGTATAATTTCCTGTAGGTACATATATACATATACTAGCTGACTGGTAAAAAAGTTAAACTTCCTGAAACACGATCGGAGCGCCACCTATCGGGTCCAATTTTGATGTAAGCTATCATATCTTTCAAGTTGGATCGAACTGCACACGGTGTGCAAATTTGATCAGAATCGGTAAGTAGTTTAGGGAGTCCATCGCAAACAAACAACATGACGCGTAATATATATAGACCGTATCTATACTAATATTATAAAGAGGAAAGATTTGTTTGTTTGTTTGTTTGTTTTAATGAATAGGCTCCGAAACTACTGGACCGATTTCAAAAATTCTTTCACCTTTGGAAAGCTACAGTATCCCCGAGTAACATAGGCTATATTAAATTGGACCCGATAGGTGGCGCTGCGATCGAGTTTCAAGAATTTTACCTTTTTACCCGGGCGAAGCTTTCTGTGTTTTTCTGTGTGTCTTAAGCTAGATTCGAGAATGGTTTAGATTTACAATTGGACCCAATAGGTGGCGCTGCGATCGTGTTACGGGCAATTTAACTTTTTCACCCGAGCGAAGCTGGGCGGGACAGCTAGTATATTATAAGAAGAAAATGAATTATCAATGAACACGAGTTCTGTTTGTGATCGAGCTCGTTGCAGAACGGTCGAAAGTTCAACCATACTCAAAGGTTGCATGATTACGTTGATTCTCGTTATTTATTCGTTGATAAGACTAACATGTATCTCAACACAACACATGAAACACTAGATTTAGTGTTTCACGAGGGCACCTAAAATATATATCTCCGGCGAAAAGTGGGTGAGTACCCTCTGCCTACCCCTTCGGAGACCCTTGTGGATGTATGTGTGTGTGTATATATCGATCCTAATTTTATTCTCCACACTATGGAAAAAGGATGCTTGCAACAATGGGTTCAATATATACTCGACAAGCAGAAGACGTGACGCACAGACAAACACATCACCATCACATCTATACAAATAAATAAAAATGAAGTGTCTTTTTGTATGCATACAGATGTACAAATTTACCAAAGAAAACATTTATTTTTATTTTTGTACGTCTGTCTGTTTGTTCCAGCTAATCTCTGAAACGGCTGGACCTAGTTTGACGGGGCATTCACTGACAGATAGCTGATGTAACTGAGGCTACTTTTAATGAAGAAATAGACCAATAATTTTTTGTTAAATTCCTCGCGGACGAAGTCGCGTACACAGCTAGTTTATAATAATATAAGTATAAGTATATTGTATAGGTACTTACTTTTGCCTTTGTTGTGCTCGCCGTTCTTCTTTTTCTGCGAAACAAAATATTGATATTACATCACATTTCTCAGCCTGACCCCAAAAAAAAGAATAGATCAAATTTTGTGAAACATTGGAACTGGTTCTAAAGACAATAGGAGGAGTCACGGATTAAAAATGATTAACTACCAAGACTGACAACAATACTACATTTCTCCGTAACACACGCAGTTTCCTACCGCGAACGCTGTCTGTGGAATTCCTAAAGACGACAGTATGGTTCTTCAAGATGGGTGTGAATTTTATCTTACAAGTTGCCACACATGATACCCTTGGTGGTGCAAGCGTCCATAATAGGCGTTAACCACAGCATCAGGCGGATCATATCCTTATTGGCCACGTTAGTGGTATAAAAAAACATCTTGAATAATGATGGCAATACACGGTGCCTCATAGTATTATGTTGCTGGAATTATTTATTAAAAGGAAAGTTACCACTTGTGTCAATAGATAGTATAGAGTGTTCCGATCACGATTATCTAGACAATTAACTTATCCATGTACCTTTAAACCACTTACAAACCAGAGCCAATAATACATCCGTAAGATATGATCCGACACAACAAACAATACACCCACTTCTTGTTCACAACGCAAATAATCTTATGGCCTGGTTGATGGTAAGCGTACCCTACAGGTGTTGCAATACCCGGATTATCCTAAGGCCTTATACTAAGAGGATTTTCACCGTCCGTACCTTATACTCTGTGTATAAGTAGGGACGGTAAAAATCTGCTATTTGTGTGCAAACAAAAATGCAATTTGACCCAGTCGAATAGCATTTTTTGTAAGTGGGTACTACCCAGGACGGGTAGCTACACTTTGTAATGGAAAATTCCACTTGTATATAAACTCTGTTCTGTACTATTTTATTAACCAATATATTTAGAAACGTCACAGTTGGCTTAACATGTTTTCTGTCATACAATAACATCGATACGATTTATCGAAATCTTTTTCGTTTATTTTTTTAGGATACTTATCTGATAAGTCAGCCAGCTTATTGGGTTATAAAGGCGTTATTTCCGTATGACACATTAACATAGTTAATGACTGATACATGTTCTATCTTTAGTATAATATTTGTCCCGGTTTCAAACTGTTAACTAGCTAACTGTTAATCGCCATGTACATATCATCACGCCGAGTATCTCGCGGGGTAGGCAGAAAATGAAGAGCGCCTTCTCTCTAAACTTACAGACTGCTGCTTACCCGTGAGGGGCTCGGTGTAATGATATGAAATGTATGTAAGTAAGAATTACCTTTAACATAAATGCTGCATTTAATACATACACATACTACACTATACTTTAACTATATTTGACGTTGCGTTACGGCATGTTACGTTGGTTTGGACACAGAAAGGATGAGTGAAGAAAGATTGACGAAACAGATATACAAAGCAAAAGTGTGTGCAAGAAGAGGCAGAGGAAGGCCACGTTCCAACTACCTGGATCGAATAGATCGGACTCTCAAGGACGGGAACGTTAAGAGTACTCGAAACCGACGAGCATGTATGAAGAGACTGATGAATGTGGACGAAGCGAAAGAGGTATGTAAGTCTAGAGAGAACTGGCGCTCTATACTCTCTGCCTACCCCGTTAGGGACTTGGCGTGATGATATGTATGTATGTATATTTGACCCAAAAGTCCAAGACCCAAGAGTTTTTTATGTAAAGATTTACATTGGAAAAATCGCCCTAGATTGCACTAAGTATAAGGACCACTAAAACCAAACCGTTAAACTAAGTAAGCAAATAAATTAATATTTTAAATAACAAGTAAAACTCACGTCCATAGCAAGAATACTGTCGACTTTTGCGTTGTTACACATGCCGACAATCTGGCACATTGTTTCAGCAGAGGTTTCGGACTGCAGCACATGGTTAAGGTACTTCTCCAAGTGAGCCGTGTTCTCCTTGCAGATATTAGAAACGCCCGAAGGTGAAGCGTCTTTGCAAGCTGACGCGATTCGGGTCGAAAGATATTCCTGGACGAACATATTGTACAATTGAAGGTCTATAAACTAGGAATCTTAAAGAAGCTGTAATTGGTGAAATCTAAAAGCTAGGTAAAGACAAACACTGATCCATTTGTCAGATCAATCAAAGAACAATCAGTTATGGCGTACAGGGAAATGGTATAACGCTGAAGGCAAATAAAAATATGGCACGGGCATGTAACCTTGCACAAATGCACTTAGCATATTCAAATGCACTTAGTAAAAACCTTTTTTGTAAACCACTAACACTGAACTAAAATGAAGCTAAAATCAAACAAAACTATAACATAAATGACACATTCAGAGACGTACATAAAGTCGTGCTTGAGAAACGGTGTTGGACTCGCCATCTGTCCCGTTAGCACCTAAAATATATCTACAGCGGAAAGTGGAAAGTGGATCTATGGGTACCTACACACTTCTGCCTACCCCTTCGAGGGCTTTTGTAGGGAAGCGTGTAGATATATAAATTACACTAAACTGAAACTAACATAACAAGAGCCATGGTGGCAGAGATGTTTGAGCAGTTGCCTGCGACGCAAAGGTCGCAAGTTCGAATCCCGACTGTACCAATGAGTTTTTCTGAACTTAAGTACAGTGATTAGTCACACCACGAGCTTAACGGTGAAGGAAAACATCGAGAGGAAACCTGCATACGTCTGAGAAGAAATTCAAAGGCGTATGTATAGTCGTGCTGGAGTAACGGCGATGGACTCGCCATCTGTCACGTTGGCACCTAATATACCTCTGGCGGAAAGTGGTTGTGTGGGTATTACCTATACACCTCTGCCTACCCCTTCGGGGACCCTTGTGGGAAGGCGTGAGGAAACTAACATTAAACGAAATTCAGTAGTCAACACAAATTAACTCAATAGGTGTATCTTGTTTAGTTTAGGAGTTCCTTTGACCACCTTCAGACTCCATGGTAGGTATCATATAATCGCATTGTCAAAAATAAACAACTTTAGAGTAATGTACGTAAGTACAAACATGAGTCAAATCGAATGCCAAGCATGGTTCTAATTTAGCTTCCAAGGTTTGACCCACACATACATACATGCATCCTTACAAGGCAAGTTAAATAAAATATTTTAAACAAGGATGATCTAAGAGTACCTATGTTAAATTCTGGGTAATCTATAATGCAACTTTAATTAGTTTGCCTATATAACACGTCAATACATAATTTCCTTTTGTTCAATGCATCACACTCAATACAAAGGCCAAACGCTTTGGTATGATAACAGTAAAATCATACAGTAAATGTGGGCTGACTCATACACAGTAAGTACAATATTTGTCAAATAAATTTGACTCATACGCACCCTCATTCAATACAGGATGAGTTAAATTATAATCTTTATTGACATAGCATTTCGGTCTCAATTACCTCATTGATAAGGTCCTTAATATCCTTCAGCTGCCAGAAGAGGCGGACAAACTTGTGAGATATATCGTTGGTATTGACGACACCGCCCTGTTTTTCCCATACTGTCGCTGTGCAGTGGCCCACTCCACCACAGTCGGAAGCAATCCTAGTGACATCATAAGTCATAAATAAAAACATCAACCCAACCGCAAAAACATTACCCATTAAAACAGCCAGATGCAAGCCAGCCAACACTCGTAAGAATAAGGTGACAAATGGGGGACCATTTGTCTCCTTATACATCGAAATTTGTCAAGGTGATATCAAGGCGTTCAAGTCAAGTTCTAAGGGGGGGAACTAAGAAAGCTACATGCATGTCCTTGTGGTTAAGTTTTCTTTATTACCCAAATACATACATACACACGAAAACATTGCTCTCGATTTCACGGTCAGGTAATATCTCCAAGGATTCCGATACAGTTGCTCCTCTTGTACAGAGTTTATATATGTAACTTTTATTTTTTCTACCCCTACGTAAAAGGGAACAAATGTTAAAAAAGAAAACCGGGGAGTTTGTTTCGCCGTTTCTTCTCCTGGCAGGTATTTTTTTCTTGTAACCGGTGGTAACTTTGGTAACTTTAGTTTATATTAAATGTGACGTTCAATAAGTGCTCCCTGCGTCCCAAACGTTGAATAAAATATTTTGATTTTGATTGAGTAAAGCTTTAATGAGGATGCACAGTCTAACATGGCAGTATGTATATTTTGCTATCTCATGCAAAATCGCCATGCTTATTTACTCTTCAATGATTGATGGATTGATGGATTCAAGCCCTCGATCTACCTGTAGGTACTTACATACTATACATCAATACTATATAGGATCAATAGTACTTACTTCAAACTTTGACACCAGTATGAAGGTCCTTTAGCGCATTCTTTTGGTAACTGCCGAGCGGAAGTCAGATCTGTTTGGACAAAAAAAATTGTGTGAGTAAAGATGTCATAATGTCATAATCATTTCCTTGAATTACATTACCATTAATGCTTAGAAACATTCAAATAGAGGAAGGTACAACTAGAAGAGTAAGGGGTCCCTCTTCCACAAAAAAAACGCAACAAAGGAACCTATTAATGTGTAACATTCTTGTCAAAAATTAAAGAAACTTGACAATTGCCTCGAAAAGAAATCTGTGAATCAGCCATATTACCTACCAAACATCAAGTTTACATTCTGAAGCATGGTTTTGCAATCGATAAAGAAATAAACTCCATAAATCATGAAAAGTATGATAATAACATTCTTCACATTGGCTGCAGAGTCAAATAGATTTGGCTATATGCCCCACCAAAGTCCAACATGGACATATTATTGTTCTAATCCACATGGAAAGCCAATTTTGGCCACCACCCAACTTTCTTGCAACCTATTTTAAAGTTGGATTCTATTACCACACAAGTTGTAATGGAATAACACCCAAAACATAGCTAAAGTGGAAGTGGAAGTGTGTAAGTGCATAGTGGGAACAATTAGTACATGTGTTGATAGCCATTAAAAAAACTATTAAAAAGTAGGTTGACTTCTGAACTGTTAATAAATATATATTACAACAACAACATGAGGTGCAAGTACCTATAAATACATAGCTGGAATAATAAAACAACTAAGATAACAGAATAAGTCACCCCAGGTCAAAGACTTGTATTTATCTTGAATTGTTTTAAACATATTAGCTTATTATAGCTGGTCCAGGAGGGTAGATAACCAGTTCTCTCCAATATTAAACATTAAGGAAATATTATACCTTAACAATCTAAAACTGCTAAATATAAATAATGTAAATTTCATAAGTTATTATTAGTTCACCTCTTTTAGTGAACATCATGTGTTTTAGTAGGAAATTCTAACATCAACACTCCGGAACATTCTGGAGACGTATGCCAGAGTAGATTGGTTTGGAAACTGAATAAAATTTGAGGAAATGCGGGTTCCAATAATACACCACAAGCTTTCTAGACATTCAGAGCCTTCTTAAAGACATGTTTGACTATATTAAAATTACCTTTATGATACACTCACTATTAAATAGTGTTTTTAAAGCTGTGAATAGTAGATAGGATAGAATAGTAGATATTTGTATATATTCCCTTCCCACTAAGGTCCCTCCTTTTGAATCATTTACACACACTCTATAAATAGTTAGTCTTATTAATACTATGCCTACCAAAAACCTTATCATAAATGTGGCTTAATATAAAAGTAATCCACAATACACCATTCAATACAAATGTGGTTAGTTTTAAACAGGAAACATGATCTCTTCTAACTAACTGTGGGTATGTAATTACAATGATTAATTGGCTACTGCAAAATGAGATAATTTTCAATCAACGTGAACATGATCACTTTACAGATGGTTTGTAGCTGTTACTTAAAGGAGAAAAATATTATATGTTACAAATTTACCTAAAAAATACCTCTGTTATATATTAAAAATATTTTTAAAATTCCAAAAAGTTGACCTTTAAACTCAGAGTATTTTAGAAGAAACTTCTAGAAAATCTGTAGGTAGGAAGTTAAAAAACTTCCTCAAATTTACACCATTACACCAGCAATTATTAGCCTACCGCTTATTTATTATAAACCTTGACTTAAAACTATAAACAATTCATCATAAGCTCTGCTGTGATAATAATTAAATTAATAAGTAGAAAATAATATTATAACAACAAATTAACCACCGCCTATATTTAAGTAAACATGTTTGCATTGCAATGCGTTTATTCTGATGTGCCTGAATTAGTTCCGCCAACTTTAGAAGCTAGATTAATAATTAACCAAGGTCACAAACGAATCATTAGAGACAATATTAAAATAAACTTACCCGCACAACAAAAGAGAGCCACGGATATTAGACAAACTGCTAAGGAGTTTGCCATGGTTGCGTCCGTAATTTATCTTGAGCAGTCCAGTTTCGTTGCCTTCACGAACAATAATGTACAAATACTGTGAATTTAATTTCACTTTGTTTGGAAGTTATTGCGTATCGATTCGATTGATAAACAAATTGTCAAGTCACTCGATGCCAGTCGATGCCAGAGTTGGGTGAATGACAGTCTACCTGAAGTGCCTGAACCTGATTGACGGACGAGTGACTCAGTCAGCTGTCAGACAGATATGTTATATCATACGTCACGCCAGCCGGCTGTCAGTTCGTGACGTCGCCCACAGACTCCTACATACTGTTTTCACTTTTTTACTCCATAATTGCCCGTCCGTGGGTTATTAATTAAGTAGTAGTCTTTGAATAAGGTTGCCAATAAGTTCCCATTGTTCAATATCTCAATTACATTAATCATACTTTAAGTAAAAATAGCCGTTAACATCGTATTTAACTTTATTTCATGAAATAGATGGCATTAAAGTACCTATTTGAAAACAGACATGACAAAGACATTAAGGGTTCCTTAATCCTTTTCCAGTGGTTTGTATTTAATATGAATAAATCCGGATGCTGTTTTACTAAAACTGTAATACAAACGTAACTCTAGCAACCAACAAACTAAGTTAAACGATTTGACAATAGATGTCGCACTAGACAAATCAGACTGCAGACCATTTCTATTGCCCACTAGATGGCATTACTTATTTATAAATGTAATTTAAAATGTTCTATTTATAGCAAAAAATTTTTTACGGATTTTTTACGGATACAAATAAAAATTTTTGAAGGAAGTGGGTTACATTCAGGTACTACTCAAGTGCAGCGTATTAATCTTATAGTATAACAGTGCAAAATAAATAACAGTTTAATCAAAAAAAATAGGTAATTTAAACAAATCACAGTGATTAAATAGAGGAAAATAAAAGTGACAATTAAAATAATAGCAATTATAAATACAACATAAAGAAACCAACAAAGACAGAAAATAAACAGTGGAAAATAAACCTGCAATAAAAGTCTCTGAACTATAAATATCAGAGGAGAAACGCAAACAAATAATCATCAATTCGTAGGGGGACGCCTGTAAAAAATCGCAGGGTCCCCCCTCGAATCCATCACTTTCCATTTTTCATCACAAACCCCAGAGTTTCGCCTGTATCAAATCGCAGGGACTCTCTGGGGTTTCATCTCATCACCCTTAAAAAAAAAAAATACATACAGGTTAAGTAAACATACCTCAGGTCAATGTACCTACACTGATTTCATATTGTAGTTTAAATACTAAAATACTTCTAAACTTCTTCTATTACTTCTTAACTTAATACATATTATTATCCTACTTAGTCCTAGAAAGACTATCCCTACCTACATATTAAGTTTACGATTTAAATGCGAAGGTTGGCGAGCATGTATTCATGGCGAGCTTGATATCCACTTACACCAAAACGGCTGAACAGAACAAGGAGAATTTCGGCAAAGAGATTCTAAACTCAAAAAATTTAAGAAAGTAAATTAAATATCAAAGGGTTGAAACAGCGGGACACATCTAGTAAGATGATTTACGTAATAAAATTAAACATCGAACACCTAAGGATTGGAACTTCTGAGTACTCGAAACCGGCGTAAATGTAGAAGAGACTTGTGGCGCATTACCTACTTACCTACCTACCAATAGTGCACTCACAAGCGCCTTACGCCTAGTCATTACTCGCCGTGACGATATGTTTGTAGGACTTGTAGGTATATAATAGGGCACTATAATAAGTATATACCTAACCTACCTAGTGTTGCGTCCTACAGTATTTAGGATGTAGTATCAACACATATAATAAAAATGTAACGGATCGCTGTCTGTCGGTGAAACGGCTGTCCGCTGGCCGCCCGCATATAGTAGGGGTCCCGAACCCAGGGATCACCTAATCTCCGCCCTGGGAGGCTGACCCGCACATGTGTGTAAAGTCCTTGGTGTAGTGGTCGTGCCGGAGGAGGAGACCGGAGTGGACCCGGCCGCTGCATCAGGGGGGGATCGGGGGCCCTTCCGACTTCCGCTCCGGCAATCCGCACTACCTGTACATCACTGCGGCGGATTGAGACTGCGCTTTGTCCTCTTTGATGCCGACACAACGATTCCTCTTCTTCCTTTTCAGCACCCTTAGAAATCTAAAATGGCCAAATTTAAAAATAGTAGAAGTTTCCCAGCGGCCTCCCCTTCCATATTAAAAATGGACTTTTGCAACATCAGGGGACTTCATTCTAATCTAAATGCAGTCCACCAACACCTTGAGACGACACAGCCGACTCTGCTATTTCTGACGGAGACGCAGATATCCTGCCCTGATGATACATCGTACCTGAACTACCCCGGGTACAAGATGGAACACAATTTTGTGCGCCGCGCCGGGGTATGTATGTACTTCCGGGAGGATATTTGCTGTCGACGTCTCCACGGCCTTGAAGACAGAGACCTGTCAATTTTGTGGGTGCGCGTAGACTATGGTGGCAACACCCGAATCTACGCGTGCCTTTACAGGTCCCATAGCGGTGACACAGACACAGTTCGCCTATTTGAGCACCTGCAATCGACAACGGACAAAGTACTTGAGCAGTACCCCTCCGCGGAGTTGGTGGTTTTAGGAGATTTTAACGCTCACCATGTTGAGTGGCTTGGCTCTCGGTCCACTGACTGCGCGGGGAGGGCTGCTTACGAGCTTGCCCTGGCTTATGGCTTCTCGCAGCTGGTACACGAACCAACCAGAATACCTGATATCGAGGGCCATACAAGCTCTTTACTGGACCTTCTGCTGACCACGCGACCGGACAGCTATTCCATCTCGGTGGGTGCGCCGCTTGGCACATCCGACCACTGTCTGGTCCGGACGCAAGTGCCGTGCGCAAAGGCCGAAGTGCCCCGACCCCCGGGGCGGCGGCGCATGTGGCACTACAAGGCAGCAGACTGGGATGGATTGCGTGAGTTTTACGCATCGTACCCGTGGAGGCAGATCTGCTTTGCATCAGAAGATCCAGGCCCCTGTGCAGCAGCCGTCGCTGAGACGATACTGGCGGGAATGGAATGCTACATCCCAAACTCGCTAGTAGCTACAGGGGTAAAGAAACAGCCGTGGTTTAATAAGCCCTGCAAGGAAGCTAAATTATCCAAGCAAGCCTTGTATGAGGCGTGGACCACGGCTCGATCCAATCTGGACCCCAACATATCTGATGCAAAGCGGAAACTTAATGCTGCCTCGAGGCACTGTAAGCGAGCGATTGCCAGGGCGAAATTCGATTTCGTCGGCAGAATTGGTAAGAGACTCGCTAGCTACCCTTCTGGCAGCCGTGCTTTTTGGTCCCTTGCCAAGGCTGCTGAGGGAAACTTTTGCCAGTCGTCCCTACCACCACTCCGTAAGCCGGATGGTAACTTGGCCCACAGTGCCAAAGAGAAAGCGGATCTATTGGGCTCTCTCTTTGCCTCGAACTCGACTATGGATGACGTAGGCGCCACACCGCCCACTATCCTGCGGTGTGAGAACTCTATGCCGGAGATAAGCATAACCCAACGGGAGGTCCGGCGGGAGATGCTGTCTCTGGACGTCCATAAGTCGAGCGGGCCAGACGGTATTCCGGCAGTGGTGCTTAAGCAGTGTGCTCCTGAACTGTGTCCTGTTTTGACGCGCCTATTCGCGCTTTCCTACTCCACCCAAAAAGTCCCAACTTCGTGGAAGACCGCCCACGTGCACCCAGTGCCCAAAAAGGGCGATAGATCAGACCCATCGAATTACAGGCCGATCGCCATCACCTCCCTCCTCTCCAAAATTATGGAGCGAGTGATTAACACGCAACTCCTGCGATATCTAGAGGGTCACGGTTTGTTGAGTGACCAACAGTATGGCTTCCGCCACAGTCGCTCAACGGGTGACCTTCTAGTATATCTCACGCACCGTTGGTCACTCGCCATTGAGAGTCAAGGTGAGGCATTAGCTGTTAGCTTGGATGTGGCGAAAGCGTTCGATCGGGTCTGGCATCGCGGTCTTCTATCGAAGCTTCCATCCTACGGACTGCCAGAGGGATTATGCAAATGGGTCGCCAGCTTTCTGTCCAGCAGATGCATAAGAGCCGTCGTTGACGGTAGCTGCTCCGAAAGCATGGAAATTAATGCTGGCGTCCCGCAAGGCTCTGTGTTGTCCCCGACTCTGTTTCTTCTGCATATTAATGACATGCTTTCTATTGAAGGCATTCATTGCTATGCAGACGACAGCACTGGGGACACTTACTACACGGGCCGTGCTAATCTCCCTCGTTCCACTGTGGAGGAAAGTCGCGAACGACTTGTGTCTGAAATCGAGAGTACACTTCGCAGTGTCTCCGATTGGGGTCGACTAAACCTAGTTCACTTCAACCCCACTAAGACACAAGTTTGCGCGTTCACCGCAAAAAAAACTCCATTCGCTGTGGCTCCACAATTCCAGAACACTCCCCTGAACATCTCGGAGAGCATTAGGATCCTTGGGGTCGATATTTCTAGCGACGTTCAGTTCCGTGGTCATTTAGAGGACAAGGCTAAGCTGGCGTCGAGGAAGCTCGGTGTGCTCAACAGAGCTAAGCAGTACTTCACACCGCAACAAAGGCTGCAACTTTATAAGTCGCAAGTTCGGCCACATATGGAGTACTGCTGCCACCTGTGGGCTGGAGCCCCTGGATACCAGCTTGGGCCTTTTGACGCGGTTCAGAAACGCGCCGCTAGAATTGTCGACGATCCCATGCTCACAAGCGGCTTGGAATCACTAAGTCTGAGGAGAGACTTTGCCTCCCTGTGTGTGTTCTACCGCTTGTATAACGGGGAGTGTTCTGCAGAATTGTTCGATATGATGCCCACTTCCACCTTCTACCACCGCACCTCTCGCCATCGACGGGGAATTCATCCCCATACCTTGGAACCACAAAGGTCTCGCACTGTGCGCTTCCAAAGAAGTTTTCTTCCGCGAACGCTCAGGCTGTGGAATGAGCTCCCCGTTGAGGTTTTCCCTGGAGAGTACAGCATGGAGTTCTTCAAGAAGGGTGTGAAAAGATTCATGCAGGGTCGGCAACGCGCGAGTGATACCCCTGGTGTTGCAAGCGTCCATAGGCGGCGGTAACCGCTTACCATCAGGCGGACCGCATGCTTGTTTGCCACCCAAGTGGTATAAAAAAAAAAAAAAAAAAAAAATGTCCATTGAAGATATATGAGAAAAAATACAATTGGGACCTTTAAAAGCGCAAATAGCACCTTTTTTGTCTTGTTTTTCTGTGCGTGCTAGGCTATTTTCAGAAACGGCTTATTCGATTTATATGTTATTTTCACTAATATATTATGGTAAGCTTCACTTAACATATCCAAAATAAACCGAAAGATATATAGGTATGTATAAAATACTGCCCAAAGTCACTATATAATATAATTCACTGAAGTTAGACCAGTTTTGGTTTGAGGTTTTCCCTGGAGAGTACAGCATGGAGTTCTTCAAGAAGGGTGTGAAAAGATTCCTGCAGGGTCGGCAACGCGCGAGTGATACCCCTGGTGTTGCAAGCGTCCATAGGCGGCGGTAACCGCTTACCATCAGGCGGACCGCATGCTTGTTTGCCACCCAAGTGGTATAAAAAAAAAAAAAAAAAAAAAAAAAAAAAGTTTTGTTACAAATCTTCGTATACTACAGGTCCTTCAGATTCCGGTTTCCATTAATCTTCATATCACGTGCTGTCATTGGGTAGGTATTAAGATTTCTTTCGATATCATAATGCTGTTCGGTGCAATGTGATAGCGCATGCACATGAAGATATCTAGATTATAGGAATCAATGTTATTTAATACTGTGCCACATTTTCTCCGCGTTAAGATTGACTATTATAAGTGGGTGTGTGAGCTTCCTATACAGCTCTGCCTATCCTTTCGGGACCCTTGTGGAAAAGCGTGAGGAATTTGTTCATTAAGTTTGACTATCCGCTTCTTTACATAGTAGAATGATTTATTTATTTTCAATAAAATGTTAATAAAGTGATGATAGCCTTATAGCCTGAATCAGATAACGGGCTACATAATAAAATAAAAAAAACGAAAAGGATCATGTCAAAGCATGATGCTATTTTGTCTAGTAGTCTGCCTCAATAAAATGGTATATTAAATGAAGTTATATTTTTTCAAATGAGATATTGAGCGCGCGATTTTGATTAGCGCGATTCAGAAAAACGAATATAAACATTTGTTTGCTGCAATAGAACCGATTCGAATCCTATTTATAAGATTGTTCTACAATTCGAAAGACAGTACAAAACGAGTACATCCTTCTTTTCCCAATAAAATAAAACAATTTTGAAACTAGCAGCAGACACGGATAACAAATTGGTATTTCCATTTTCCAGGTCGGTTTTTCCCGAGACACAATTAGGACATTTTCCTTGGGAGAGCGGTAGAGTAATAAAATTAAGAAGACGCCGGTCGGCCGCGGTAAGTCGATGTCTTCGGCGGGCGTAAAACAAATCCGGCCCGGTCGACCCGTGAGGACTTCTCAACACGAAACTGTGGAGTCGTCTCAACATTAACTTATATTTAAATATCAAACTAAATTTCCCCAACATCAAATTTGTTGCATTTTTTGATGGTTTATAAAAATAATTAATTTTACAACATTATAAAATGAACTATATTATAAGACTTACATACATACATCTGGATAAAATCGATTGGACGCTCAAGGACGAGAACGTTAAGAGTACTCGAAACCGACGAGCATGTATGAAGAGACTGATGAATGTGGACGAAGCGAAAGAGGTATGTAAGTCTAGAGAGAACTGGCGCTCTATACTCTCTGCCTATCCTGTTATATCATCCCTAACGGGGTAGGCAGAAAGGGTAGAGCGCCAGTTCTCTCTAGAGATAATATATCTAGACTCTAATAAGTCTAGACTTACGTACCTCTTTCGCTTCGTCCAAATTCAAAATATTTTATTTCACTTAGGCCTAGATGGACACATATAAAACGTCGAAAAATGTGCACGGTTCCAGTTGGTCCTTTCCATGAAGAAGACATTCATCAGTCTCTTCATACATGCTTGCGGGAATCAAGTACCTACATATAAGACTGCTATAAGACTTCGTACTTTCTAATTTCCCTTACTTAACAAGTGTAGCTGCACTCTCCTGCCATTAATTAATCGTGTATGATAGGGCACGTAGGTACCCAGCGAACTCATTTCAACTTTTTGGTGATCTTTCAATATTCTGTAAAATTGCCTTTATTTTGCTTATGTATTATGAATTATGTGATATAATGCTCATTGAATTGCATTTGTGCATCGCCTGTCTGTAAGTACATAATTATATACATACATAAATATCATCACGCCATGTTCCTAACGGGGTAGGCAGAGAGTAACCAGAGATATATTTTAATCTGTAAGTATGGGCTAACAATAGCGATATTTTCATTCAGAGTTCGTCAGTCAGACTGAACCAGAATAAAAGTTGAGTTCATAGTTCGATAATGTTTTATAGAAATCTCCCTATTCAACTAATGGTAGAAACAATAAGATTTTTTTCCATGCTATGTTTGTGTAATCGTAAAAATAAAATGACTCATAATCTTCCACCATAAGTTTTGTTACATCGTCTACTCATTAATGAACTTTCTTGCTAGAATATGTATGTATATAGAATACATTTCTGCTCTCCTAAGAGTAAAAAACTCTTCACGTTACCCCATAATGAGAACAATAAATAAATAAATACCTTGGGACAATTCCACACGAATTGACATAGCCCCAAATTAAGCAAAGCTTGTGTTATGATAGAAAGATAATATAGGTACATAAATACATAGGACATACAAGACTAAGGTAAATACTAGGTGCTCATCACACAAATATGTGCCCTCAGCGGAAATCGAACCCGCGATAAGTTTCGCAGTCAGGAGCTCTAGCCACTAGACCAGACGGCGGTCAATGCCGACAAGGCCGAGAATAGCGACGAAATCTTTGGTAGAGTACTAGACACCCGGGTATATAGACTTCTAGACTTCTCAAGTGGGCTGATTACAAGTTAATGCTGATCCTAGAAATAGTATAGAATATCGTTGTCGACTCCATTCCATCAGCCACGTAGCTGCTGTTCACATATTCTGAATAACACTTGAATGCCTTGTCCTAACGCAGTGGGCACTAGCGCCGCCTCATATTGTAACGTGACATGCGTACCGAACCCTTACCTTTACTGTCCAATGCCTACCAAATAAGTAGGTACTCAAACCTTTTGGGTATCCGAGGTGTACTTAATTCTGCTAAGTCGTTGGTTGCCTCGAAGAATACGTTTTGACGTTTATGACGTAGAGTTGTACGAATACACACTTATATAATAATAATATATAAATAATAATATATCATCATGCCTTCCCTTATGGGTCGCCTAAGGGGTAGGCAGAGGTGTGTAGGTAATATCCACAAACCCACTTTCCGCCAGAGATATATTAGGTGCCAACTTGACAGATGGCGAGTCCATCGCCGTTACTCAAGCACGACTATACATACGTCTCAAAGACGTATGCAGTTTTCCTCTCGATGTTTTCCTTCAACGTAAAGCTCGTGGTGTGATCACTGTACTTAAGTTCAGAAAAACTAATCACTGTACTTAAGTTCAGAAAAACTCATTGGTACAGTCGGGATTCGAACTTACGATCTTTGTGTCGCAGGCAACTACTCGAACCACTCGGTCACCACGGCTCATCTACATATTATCTATTATACCATACATATATTCTTCTATTTGGACATGAATACAGGTACCAATTTAAATATAAACTAATAATACTAATAAACTACCTATAAATGTCCCAAATCTGTGTCTCCGGAAGGGTGACAAGAAGGCTTACGGCTAAAGCCTTAGACTATAAGAGGTAAAAAATACCAAGTTATTGATAACGCACGCATTAAACCATTTTAAAATTATTGTCCCTCCTGTCAGAGGAGCAATTGGTTTACATAAATACCGCTCAGTACCACCTTTTAGCGATTCGGTATCATCCAAGTATTTTCAAGCAAGCAAGCACCTGTAGGTAGACTCTGTAGTGTACAAAATATACGGGAGAGTCGCGAAGTTGGTCCGTCGCGCACTTAGGGAAGATTTGTCGAGCGCCCGCCGGCTAATGCCTTATATTCTGCTCTTGTAAGTAAAAATTATGATTATCGCTCGCCGAGAGCTGAGCCCTTGATCCCTAACTAACGGCGGGAGACACGAGACTTTCCTTTTCTTCAAAACTATAACTCTTTTTTATTGCTCCGGCTGCTCCGCCTGCACCGCCGGCCACTGGATTACGGCCTCGCCTAACTGATCGCAAAACTAAGGACTCTCGAACGTAGTTTATTTACAAATCGCTGAACGGCTTCTGTTAGTTGGTTTTGTAAGATTTAAAGGGGGTTTTGTGGGTCGGTTTGAACGGGTCATAAATTGAAAGGAGGCTTTCAAATTAGCCGTGTGATGTCGCCCGTAACTCGATTTGTGTGCATTAGCTTTCACAACTCATCTCAGTAGGTAATGTAGAAGCAACTTCAGTAAAGTTGTAGCATTTACGCGAACGAATCGGTCTTCGTCGGTGTAGGTATGAGTATGTCAAGAAAAAGTTAGGGTATGGATAGGCAGAGGTGTTATAATACCCACATAAGTTGAACAAACACAAAATGAACACGTGAACCTTTCATACATCTTCCGTTTCATTCTCTTATGTTGCAGGTTTTCTCGCGACGCTATCCTGGACCGTAAGATGTGATATAGAACTATGCTTTAGTTGAGAAGCACTCGTTTATAGAGGTGTTTGAACCTGAAATCTTGACTTCAGGCTCTTAATAATACTCGCCTCATTAAGTATGGTTAATATACCTTATACATGTAGGTATACGTTTCAGTACAAACTATTGTATGTATGTACATTATTATATATACCCACCCTCTACAACAGGCTAATGTCAAGTTACACAGACTACAATTTCCCGACGGTATCATAAAATACAGAAGTCGGTTCGCAAGTGCAGTACAATACATAAATGAGTTGGACCTGAGGGGTCGTGGAGGCTGCGACGGTCGATTAAGGAAGCGAATGCAGCGTTGCCTTGGCGACGGCGCCATCTTGCCCCCTCCTCACCCCCATGTGCCCCCTCCGACACCCACAGGGGTAGGGACCCCCTACAGTAAACAACCGCCTGTATCGTTGCACTGAAATACTCGATATACTTAAAAGGCTCTCGAGTCGCTCGCTTGAATCACTGCCAGATGGAATTGTCAATTTATTGGGGATCAAAAAAATGTAATTGGGCACAGACATTACAGCATTGCACTTGGCGACTGTTAAGTTATATTTTTATTGTATTCAAGAATGATAAGTGCCTATTTTGATAAACGATTTCAGAGCCTCTTTGACACTTGCGTTGATTTCCTATTAATTTGAAACAAACCTCCGTGCTTATGATCAAGTACCTAGTTTCACAAATATACATACAGATCACACTGAGCCCCCTAACGGGGTTGGCAGAGAGAGTAGAGCGCCAGTTCTCTCTAGACTTAAATACTTCTTTCGCTCTTTATTAATTTAAATAATATAGCCTAAATTTCAAGCAATGACAGCTAACCCTGCTAATAGATACGTGGATGATTTAAAATCACAATTGGGCCCGATAGGTGGCCAAAAAACTAAAAAACTGAAGTACTACTAAGAAACTACATAGGTATTTATATAATATAATATATCCTCACGACTTTCCACGAGGGTCCCCAAAAGGGGTAGGCCGAGCTGTTTTCACTTCATTCATTTATTCAGGTTGTACCCACACACCCACTTTCCACCAGAGATATATTTTAAGTGCCAACGTGACAGATGGCGAGTCCATCGCTGCAACTCAAGCACGACTAAAGATACATACGCCTTTGAATTGTTTTTCAGACGTATGCAGGTTTCCTCTCGACGTACAGTCGGGATTCGAACTTGCAATCTTTGTGTTGCAGGCAACACTCGAACCACTCGGCCATCACGGCCCTTTGCTTTTGTTCAAAGAGCAATGTATGTGAACCTTCGGTCATACTATATGTGAGTGCCGCAAAGAATAATGGTGGCTATTATTCAAGATTAGAAGGAACGAACTAGACCCGGCCGTATGAAAGTCTGCTATGAATGCTATGATTGTTATAACACAGGCGTCGTCTGCGAGAGGTTTCATTAGTCACCTGCAAAATTTCAAAGATACAAACTGCCGACGGTCTGTACCTCACGCCTTCCCACAAGGGTCTTACCGGAGGGGTAGGCAGAGGTATATAGGTAGTACCCACACACCAACTTTCCACCAGAGATAGGTATATGCCAACGTGACATATTGTGAGTTCGTCGCCGTTACTCAAGCATAACTATACGCCGTTACTCAAGCATAACTATAAGCCTTTGAATTTCTTCTCAGACGTATGCAGGTCCCCTATAGATGTTTACCTATTCTTCACCATTAAGCTAGTGGTGTGACTAATCACTGTACTTAAGTTCAGAAAAACTCATTAGTACAGTCGCGATTCGAACTCGCAATCTTTGTGTTACAGGCGACTACTCGAACCACTCAGCCACCACGGCTCTACCAATGGTCTGTACAAATAAGTTTTTTAATAAATCCGAGAACACTGATTTATCACGCTACAAGGTAAAAGGTCAAGGAAAATTCGTGAGAAAACCTGCATACTAAGAAATTCTTGATAAGCTCGTGCTTCAGACGTGACGGACAAGTCACTGCTATTGCGTTGGTATCATATCTCACTCATCTCACGAAGGTAACACTCCTATGTACCCCTTCGAGAACATTTACCGATAATATATACCGACATATAGCGGCTTGCAACCGACGCAGGCAACTATTCGAACCACTCGGCCTCCACGCCTTTTCTTCCGACTTCCTACTTCTATACTAATATTATAAAGAGGAAAGATTTGTTTGTTTGTTTTTTTGTTTGTTTGTAATGAATAGGCTCCGAAACTACTGTTCTTTCTTTCTGAAAATTCTTTCACCTTTGGAAAGCTACATTATCCCCGAGTAACATAGGCTATATTAAATTGGACCCGATAGGTGGCGCTGCGATCGAGTTTCAAGAATTTTACCTTTTTACCCGGGCGAAGCTTTCTGTGTGTTTCTGTGTGTCTTAAGCTAGATTCGAGAATGGTTTAGATTTACAATTGGACCCAATAGGTGGCGCTGCGATCGTGTTACGGGCAATTTAACTTTTTCACCCGAGCGAAGCTGGGCGGGACAGCTAGTATATTATAAATGCGAAAGTTTGTGGATATATATGTATGGATGTTTGTTAATAAATCACACTAGAACGGCTTAAATGATATTTGGCACAGATATATACAGATACATATATAGATTATTAGCTGGATTAAAACATAGGATATGTATTGTTTCGAAAAGAAATCGAGTTAATTTTTTTTATTGAAATTGATTTTTACCCGGGTGATACTGCAGGGCGCAGTTAATAATTAGTATATTGATGATACCTAACCTTCACATCGTTGGAGACTTGCAAAGCTCAACTGTACATACAGCTCTGTTATGGTATTATTAAAGTACGAGGCAATCTGTACCGTTTTAATGTATTATGTAGAATTATAAAGGCGTGGGCCGTGCTTACTTATTATGATTTATTCATGAGGGAACAACGTTGAATTTGAACACGGCCGTACCTACTTCGTCCTAGTTTAAAATGTCAAGTGGATCCATTTAGTAATTTAAAAATGTGATTCCTAAGGTATACTTGTGAATACTTAATCTTACAGGAACGTCAGTTATTTAAATTGGTAACCAGATTACGAGCACAATCTCTGGCGGTCTGTGTAGTGCCTAGTAATTTTTCGTACTATGAGCTTTCTGAAGACAGGCGGGATATCTCCATAGGTAAGTACGAAGAAAGGTTTGTAAGAGTTGTCTAAGAGACTGGGACAATACTTGCTAATGGCATGTTAGCATCTTTGCCTCTTCGTCGTGTTTTCCTCTCAACTTTTGTATCTACGTATTTTTTTAATTTCATCATTACAATTTTAAGCAAGACAGCTTTATATATCGTTGGAACTAATGCATTAATAGACAAGATCACTACTGCGTTATACATATGATATATCGACCAAGTATGAATAAGATGAGCGTCACACCAAACAGGAAACAAGTGCAATTTACCTCAACGCAAGTTTGTCCAACAAACAACCGTATGCTAGGTCCCGATTTCATACACACACACAATATATCGAGAAGAAAAGTTCTTTGAAGTCGGGAACAAAGCCAATCCACCGCGGTTATCCGAGATATTTTCAACCAAAGTCATACCTTATTCGCAAACATCGAATCCCGTATACAATACAGTGCGAAACGAAATTCGAAGGATAGATAATTTCGGAGAAAAGAAATAAGGCGAAAGGGAAAAAAATATAAATTGAATAGTCGAATACACGCATCCCGGCATTACCATAAAGGCAACAGGGATCAACCGGGATTCCTCTACGAACTTTTTTATTTTCCTTCCACCTCTAAATCTCGCGGCAAAGCTTCGCGAATCTGCAAATGTTGATTTGATGATGTCGTGTCGGTGCACGCTTCTCACGCCTCATCTCTCGCGCTGTTTGTATGAAGCTGCTTTTGACCTAGGGTTAATCTGATTGGTTGTTCACACACACACACACATGTATACTAGTTCTTACTCACTTAACCATAATCAGTGTATCATAATTACAGGTGCCGGATCCTAACACCCTGCTTAAAAGGAGACTCCGGTCACTAAAGTACTTAAGTGCCTGGCTGGAGGCCTAGGTCTCGCCTTTGTCCGGTTAAGTAGCAAAAGTTCCCGGAACTCACGCTACTAGACACAATACAAAAAAAAACTAATTCAAGTGTAAAAAAATCCATTGAAATTAAATAGAGATTAATGATTATTATTGATGTAAATGCTATTCAAGAGCAACTTTAGCTTGTCTATACATACATAATTATAATAACGTCGAGTCCCTCACGGGTAGAGAAGGTATAGCGCCAACACTGTTTAGACTTACAGACTTTTTCGCTTCATCCACATCAGTCTCTTCATACATGCTCGCGTTACGAGTACTCTTGACCTTCCTCTTCATCCTTAATTATCCCATCATGCGATCGCCTTTGATCGTCGATTCTTATTCAAATAAGAATGATCTGATTACTCGCAACTGATCCAAAACTAGGCAGAACTTGTACTGTCCGTAGTTATCGGAGACTATTTTATATACTTTTTAGGTTAATAATAAATAAATACTGGAATAATTTTACATCCAGTTTTAAAACACGCGTATTTTCGGAGTAAATAGAGGCTACAACTGTTCTGAAAGTTGCGTCACCACCATTGTGACAGATGGCCTATGATTTTATGTTACACGGCAACTCACTTAATCAATAAGTATTTTCGTTTCACCACTGGTGTTTTATAAACGAAATTATAAATTTATGCAGTATAAACGAAATCCCGATTTCAGATCCCCATTATGTAAAGCTGTCTTAGGATTCTCCCCTTTAATTAAAGTAGGTAACATTAACATTTAAAATAAGAATGTTTATTCTTTAATTAAAATGTAGTATTTATATGCGATTATCTACTTAATATATCGTACTAACGCGTGGGCACTTAGTATATATAAGTACCTTTTTCGTATTTAGGAGCAAAAGGTTCGGGGTGTGTGGCTCTGGAGGGCGGATTACGTTGCTCGTCCATTGCGGTCATTAAGACACATTACCCTCCCGCCCCGCCCCCAAGAACCCGCTTTTTAATTCAACTTTCCTCCTTCGCCAATTTGCATGATTACTCTCGTTTTTATTATGTCGCAGCGGCGAGGGAGTCACCTCTTAAATTATCGATCCTACATCTTAAACACAAACAAACAGCTGCATATTTTTTTAAATAAAATAAAATAAGCCACCACATCTTTTAGCGATAAAATAGCTGACGTACGTACATACGCACTTTCTCTAACGCAGATAACTTCAGGACCTGTAAAATACTTGATAAGGAAATCTAGTCGCTACGCCGAGCTTTACGATATACAGTGGGTTTCTATACTGCTTTATTGTGGAATGGAGTGGATAAAATGTTTCTTTTACAACACGCTCGGTACAATAAAATAGAGCTACAATTTTGAAACAATTACCTCGAGCTCAATATCGTAAGATTAAGAAAGTGCACGGTTGGAATTAGGATTTCGGAGGCAATGAGGGCGGACCGTCTTAACAGCCCGACTCCACAAATTGCGGACCTTAACGAGGGCATAAAACTCGAGTCGCAGTGCCGGAGACGCCACAGATTGTGCTCAGACTTAGTTCAGGATTAATGGTGTAGAAAACAGATTATCATTGGCTGGATTTCCATTAGTGTAGACCCCTGCCACCGGCGCGTGAAAACTCCGCAGATAGCAGCCACTCGGTGTTATTATTTTCCACATAACGGAGCAGCGCCTCTCCCAATTTAATTCTATTACGTTCTGTCGGGTTTGAACGACAGGACAATAAAGATGTTTGAGTGGCGAAGAGACGCGCGCACCAGTCTGCCTCGCGCCGCGCGCTTCCCGTCTCCCGCTATTGAAATAAGCTTATTTGATTTCTGTCTATTGTTTTGTTTATACGCTCCCTGTCGTTTCTTGTTATTTTTGTATTTACTAGAACCCAATGCTACATTAAGTTGTGTGGCCTCAATATGTACCATTGCTCGGTAGAATTTTCTCAGGCATCTGCAAATAAGCACTTTTTGAGATAAATTAAATTTATGATCTATACGTTTATATACATGTGGAAAGACACTGATGCATATGCAGGAAGCGAAAGAGGTCTATGAGTCTAGAACCTGGAGCTCGTTTCTGCTGACCTACCCCGTGACGGTCTCGGCAATTTTATGTATCTTTAGGTTAAACGCTTTAAGCTATTTATACTCCGTATAAAGTGCATTTCAAAATTGATGCAATTTCCAAAAACTCTCACGTATAGGTCCCAACATATACAACAACATACATTAACTATTAAATATTCCACGTACCATGCATCAGCGACATTTTAATAAAAACAAATTACATTTGCAAATATGCTTAATCCAAAAATTTGTTTCGAGCTGCGCGCCCCCGCTGCCACCCGGTAGGGACCTTGACGTACAAGAAATTATTACAGGTGCAGAGGGAGGTATCACATATTGCATTTCAAATAAAGTTGACATTCGGAAATTAAATTTGACACTAAAATGTAATTTCGCGTACACGTGAACCGCATTGGTCGCGTGTAAGAAGACTAGCCAGTTCGAGTCACAAACTTTTTTTTCTATAGTTTATTTTTTGTCAGACATATTTTTAAGTATCAAAGTGACAGATGGCGAGTCCTAGCTTATACATACGTCCTCGAGTTTCTTCTCAAATGTATGCAGGTAATCAAGCTTGCAATTAGCGTGTTGCAGAGATTTTATAGATTTAAAACGAATGTAATTGTTAGTGAGCCAGTCTTTCAGCTACGTTTTTAGGGTCAAACCGCTGAAACGATTTTTATGGCTTTTGGTATACAAACGGATGGCACTTTGGAGATGGACAACGCGCAAGGGATACTTCAGTATTGTAAGCGTAAATAGGCTGCGGTAACTATTTTCCATCGGGTGGGCCGTATGCTTGTTTGCCACTCTGGTTGTATAAAAAAAAGTATTTCTTAGCAGCTTTGTAAGCCACGGGCATGCAGCCATTGGTAGAATTAAATACCATATTACCTTAACCGTAGCTTATTGTAGTACCCAATAAGAAGGCTTAAGTTCTGGAAAATGCCTGAATTGTTGGTACAATTTAATAACCCCAGCCTAATACACAGGCTCACATAAAGCGTATTCACGTCTAGCCTGTAGGTATAATAACCGGAATTGGGCTGCTTTACGCCTCATCTAGCGCTCGTTACGGCTGGCTCGTAAATCTTCATTCCCCATCCGCCCCTCCCACTCGAATCTTTAGATATCACATATCATAATGGCGTGATGCCTCCTTAAATATATTCCCAAGATTTATTGATGATGAGAATAACAGAGCCCTGGTGGCCGAATGGTTCGAGTAGTTGGCTGTGACACAAAGTATGCATGTTCGAGTATCAATGAGTTTCTTGAACTTCAGAGCAGTGATCAGTCACGGGCTTTAGGGTGAAGGAAAACTGTATAAGTTTGAGAAGAAATTTGAAGACAATGGCGATGGACTCGCATGTTTGCAGGTTTGAGTTCCGACTGTACGAATGAGTTTTTTGAACTCAAGTACGTGCTTAGTCACATCACGAGCTTTACGGTTAAAGGAAGATAACCAGAGGAAGCCTGCATACGTTTGAGACGAAACTGAAATACGTATGTAGGTATTATATAGTAGTGCTTGACAAACGGCAATAGACTTTCAATCTGTCACCTTGTTGTATAATAATAATAGTATTTATTGCTGTAAAAGATAACATGAAATGCTAATTAGTGGCTAGAGCCTCCTTTTAAGCAAACAATGCCTGTGTTAGGAGACCCTCTTCTCTTCTGCTCTGCACAATAGAAGAAAAAAAAATTACATAAGAGTACAAGGTAATATGCTTTTTTATAATTTATGGGTATGTAGGTATGTGTGCGTGCTTGTGTGTATGTGTGAAACGTGGGTGGACCAAGATACCTGCTTACATAATTTTGTACCAATTATATTTAAAAATAATTTGCGTCATGGAACCATGTTAATATTGTTTAAACAAAACATAGAACCGAGCATGATATTATTCCGTAGTGAAGCAACTTCAGGCACGGAACACAATTAACTTGTAAGATTGTCTGCGGAGGCTGCATCCCTCGCCTCATCCATCTCCCCCGCCCAAACAAAACATCAATAAACTCACCCCTTACACAAACCACTACCTTATCCTTACACATATAAGGTTCAGACTCCGTTAGCGCTTTTTAAGTTTTATGCTCCGCATTTATTTCGTAGGTATACCATAGTATAGCGGGGTATAGCAGTCCAGTTACCCTTGATTGGTTGTCGTTCCTCTAATCCCGTTTTGATCCTTTCAACCTAGCCCTCCCGTTTCTCGGTTCACTATTGACATGCGTGCATACCTGCCCTGTGTGGTGTGCCCTTAATTATATCGCTATGGAAAAGGGTCAGACTGGCTCCTGTTAGATTTTATCCTATGTTTTGCTTGCACCCGTCCACTATATTCACTATTACCAAAGGGCACCACTCTGGTGTAGTGTTCCTGCGGTGTTCCAGAACTTTACACAAGACATAATTGATAACTATAATAATAAATACCTGGACAATTCCACACAAATTGACCTAGTACCAAATTAAGCAAAGCTTGTGTTATGGTAACTAGACAACGATATACTTACTTATATAGATATATATGCATAGGACATCCAAGACTAAGGTACAAATACTCGTGTTCATCACAAAAATATCTGCCTTCAGCGGGATTCGAACCCGCGACCTCAATTTTCGCAGTGAGGAGCTTTAACCACTAGACCAGACGGTCGTCAAAACTATCTAAACACATTTCCTCTCAAGTATACTAAGGTTGGCAACGAGCGTTGGATTCCCTAGAAGCAAGAGGCTAGTGATATGCGGTAGGTGCGGTAGCCCTAATGGAGTAGGCAGAGAGCATAGAACGCCAGTTCTCTCTAGAATTACATACCTAAGTATAGGCATAAGCTATTAAAATATAACAACGTGGTATACTAATGTGAATTAAACATTGAACAAGTTTTTACATATAGGAAGGAACAGGTATAAAATGTGAGTGTCTGAACGAATAGGCAGAGAAATGCTACGTTCCGATTTTTATTTATTTATTTATTATACTTACAACTATACTATAGCAAAGTGTAAGAACAAAGACCTATATTAAATAGATGGTTCGAAGTTCGAATCACGACTGAACCAGTGAATTTTACCAATAACATCGTCACCACTACGAAATGCCCGAAATAACCAACCATCGACAAAGTGATACATTCCGTATGATAAGTTCTAATGACTCCAAAATGGGCAATCAGATTATTTGCACCCATTATTGTAAAAACAAAAATAAAAGGTTCTGAAAATATAGCGCATAAAGCATTCGCAAGTTTATATATATCTCTGCAAGTTTTAGTAGAACATAGTTCATGACAAAGTTGAGAAAAGTTTGGTTATATTTTGCATTCATTATTAAAAGCTGTTGGATACAACGGGCTCAGGAGATGATTAAACTATCTGCAAGCAAGAATGAGCTGGGGAGTTCCAGACCATATATATACACTAAATTAACCCTAGGGTATTCTATGAGGATGAAGCGCTAGAGGTATGTACGCTTAGAGGAATACGACGTGATGATATCTATGTTTGTATTCCGTCTACGCTATAATTAAGGAACCATTTTATCGTTCATGCAGCCAAGGTAACGGTCCTTAATTTATGAATGCATTGTTGTTTTAAAAGTTTAGTCAGCAAGCTCGACGCGTCGCACAAACATTTTATATAACGTTGATATTGTGTTACGTCTTGTGTTAGTCGACGGCAAACATAATATAGGGTTGATATGATAACGCGGAGACCAGACCTTGGTGACTAAGGCGATCCTTGATAAAATAAAAAGCCAGCTTCATGTTTGCCACCATAAAGATAAGTTCCGTGACGCGCGCGGGCTGCAGACGTGGCCACCGCACACACGCATTTATGTAACCAACACGAAACCGTGATCAAATACCCTAATTAAATAGTAAATAATGAAAAAACTCAGCTTTGACTCGATGATAATGTCAATTTAGATAAATAAATGTATTTTACACACGCGACCTTTGACGTCAAACCTCATTATGTTCCAAATTTTTATTGTGATTTGAATACGATCCATCGCGCGGCGTTAGTCCGTGAAAGCTCCCACCAAAAGGAGCAAAGAATCGGAAAGCGATACGGCTAATCCCACTAATCGGGGAGCAATTGAAAAATAAAAATGTAGATGGCGGAATGATTCCATTTAGAGCCAAAACGATGCGACAAAATAATAAAAAAGGTACGGGCGGAACGGAATGGGCTGGCCGGGCGGCCGGCGGCTAATATTGAAAGCAAATCCTCGGCTAAATCCTTAAAGCGGCTGGATCGAGCACCTGGAAACTGTGTGTTTCCCCGACCAACCTCACGCCTGATAATCATTTGCCGGATTATTGTATACTTTCCGGCTAATGTCACCGATTTTCGGGAATCAATTTTATTGTTTGCAATTTATAGCCAGTTTGATTGACCCCCACTTTTCACGTTGGCATTTGAAAAGATCTCACTTTTTTTGCTCGGGCATTAATTTGTAATTATCAAAATTACTTTTTTTAAATAAAGACATAAATATATCTTCTTTATTTACAAAAATATTCATATAATCATACATGTTCCATGGTTTCGAGTCTAGGCGATTTACCACGCTGCATGTTAGAGATCCTCTGGGCCTGATATTTTTCAGTCCGCAGTCATGAGAGGGTCTACTTGACAAGCCATACTGTAATGTTTTACACGAGTTTCAAGCTCAAGTTAAGAAATATGTCTCAATACAGATTTAACTAACATTACAGACAATCTTTTGTTTTTTACTAATTTTAAGACGCAAAAGTTATGTCTGTATGTGTGTTTTGAAATTCTAGAACATAAAATATTATCAACCTAACGTAACGTGTACGTAGGTAACGTGACGACGGAAGTATTCGAAGTTAGTCTTAGGATAATGTTTATCATGACGTCACGACACTATGCCAACTGCTTCCCAACAACTTATTGAGTGTATTTACGATTCTTAATTCGAGCAACGGCTTGTTACTTAGCTAGGCTTTAAGTTTCTCGGTTTGTGGCGTGATTGTTTATGCGTTTGAGAAGTTTGATTGCATTCATATTCCATTGATTAAATATATTTTAAATATATTTAAATATACTTTATTGAAACTTTATTGCTTCTATCATCATGTGATGTACCTACTTTTCCTTGACCAGTAACAAATCTGTTCCTACAATCAAATAATAATGATTTCTTTGGCATTTGCTTTGTAATATTTTTGGCGGAAAACTGCCATACTTATTAACATTACTAATATTACATTATTAAAATTACCTACGATTAGTTTTTTATTGGTAGCCTTATACATCCCTATGATTTCAGGGGTGTATAGGCAATACCGAGTCACCCACTTTCTACCAGGGATATATTTTAGGTGCTAACGTGGCAGATGGCGAGACCATCGCCGTTACTGAAGCACGACTATAGGTACATACGCCTTTGAGTTTCCTCTCAAAGTTTTCCTACACCATTTTTGCCAATAGCGACAGGCCACTCTTGCTCATATACAGATATTTTCTTTAGTCAGAAAATTAATATTTTACTTGTGTTACAAGCTAAGCTCTGGCATGGAACACTTAAGGAATTGCTAGCTGTAGCTTGAATGTTCTGAATCTCAAGAGAGGATGTCTGCCCCAATCCAACCCGAACCGTGCTTCTTTTTCGACGTTTTATAAGTGCCCACCTGGGCCTATGTGAAATTAAAAGATTTTGATTTTGATTTTGAATAATTTCAACGATAGCAAAGAGTAGATTCGGATCGGTCGGTAAATACAAAAACAAAATGGTATCAGGTAAAAGTAAAATGAATGAAAAATCCAACACTGTGTGATATTTTTTATTATGACTAGAGGTTTCTTTAGTTACAAAGCAGTACTCCCTTAAGGTAGGTAACAAAATAGCATACGCGTTGATATTTTGCTTGATATGTATAAAATGAAAACCTCGAATTCCATTTGTTTACCTTAACTTCAATCTATTATTTACAATTTTTGTATTGTTTTATTTAACCTTTACGTAGGCACACGGAAGTAAGGACATAGTAAACAAATATTAGCAGTACAATAAGTAACGATGAACTTCTGTTATTATGTGACTGTGATTTCATAACGAAAACTTTTAAATTTATTTCTTCTCTCAGAGCATTTCACTTCACAATGACTACTTACCCCTCAATGCGAAAGGAGAATCAAAATACATTTATGCGGAAGGAGATTGAAAATGTGCAACTATTTGATGTTTGTTTTATTGCAATATCCTAGGTATGTCACCTATGATCTCACCCGTTTGTGTTTGCTTCGAATGAGCGACTAGTTGTTGGGTTACTGCTTATATTTGTGTATTGTGTAAAGGGCAACAAACCAAATATTTGCTTATGAATTATCATCTTAATTAGTTACAATTTATGTACAATCTCATACCAATATTACATTATTAAATATTGTAAATAAATATTGAGATCCTGGTTACGTTAATCTCATGCGTAGGCGGCGATAAGGAAATCTTTGGATATGTTTTTGGGTAAAAGGTATTGCTGTCTCATAAGGCTCTAGATAGGCTAACACTCCAACCATGGGCCAATATTTCGGCTACTTTATATATGTATAACCAATTTACATATTTTTTTATGAACATTTGCGTCATAGAATAACGTTTATTCTCACTGAAAACGTTTTACATGCAATAGATAATTTGAATTACTCTCTTAAGTAATACAGAATTACAAACAATATAGATATTGCCAATATTTTATAACACAATATTACCCATCGAACACGAGTGCGAAAGTCAAGAGTACCTACTCAACATCGCCGAATATGTATTAAGAGTATAATGAATGTGAACGAACGAAAGAGGTCTGTATGTCTAGAGTGAACTGGCACGCTACTGTCTCTATCACCCCGTGAGGAATTACGCGTAATGATTGTATGTTTCTTCACGCCTACCCACAAGGGTCCCCGCAGGGGTAGGCAGAGGTGTGTAGTATCCACACACCCACTTTTGGCCGGAGAAATATTTTAGGTTCGGAGATATATATGTGTGTAAGCTAAAATTGTTTGAGTTTTATTAGATTTGTTTATTTTTATATATAAAAAAATATTGTTGGTAATTATAATTCTACGTAATTCAGTTCCCTTTATATCCTTTGAAAGTCACGAGTTTTCTTTCGCCATGTTGTTTTTCTTTCCATTAGTTAAATTGTGTCGATATTAATCGTTATAAATTGTAATTATTTTTTAATCTGATTAGTTATAAATGATTATAATTACCAAGCTCATTAAAAGTTAAATATACAGATATATGAACAAAAGTAGTATTTATTTACTGAAAGATTATTTTAGCCTAAAAGATGAAACATATTTCAGATTTATTTTAGACAAATTCACTCAAATATGTGATATAGATCTATATTATTTACATTATTTTTCAAAATTAATTTAAATTTCACAAATATTGTGAATCAATTTTGTATATTTGAGAGAATTACGCCGTTATACACAAACTGTTGTATCCAGAATATTTAAATACAGGTAAATAGTAAATAAATGCTTACAAAGATATGCTCTTTATTGCTGGTTTGGTCATTAGTGGAGTGATAAGAATTGATAAGGATTTCGTTAGAAGTACAAGAACACTGGATGTGTTGTAAAAATTACAAAGGATATTACGTATTGATTCACAACAAATTACAAAAATCTCGCTCGTAAATTGAAATAAATTATCTACACATTATGTACACTAATGCATTTATTAAGCTACACACTTAAATCACCTATTTCCATATCCACTAAGTACAGTTTAAGCTAGTAAAAATTGCACACATCACTTTGGTATACTTACGTACATAACTACATATTTACAATAACTACTTTTAAAACAACATCGTTAAGTTTTTATTGCCCGGAGTTTCGTAACGAACATTAAGACTAAATTGTGAGAAATTCACATACGCGAAACACACCCTAAACCGCATTTGTCCCAACAATTTCACTTGGAGATAATAATTGGATACCTTATTAATTAGGGACAGGATATACGTCACTGATGCGATGTTACCTTCACTCATTTGGTTACACTCGATAAGGTAAGGCACCAAAGTTCTTAACATCATCCAGTGCGGCTGCATCACATATTCGCACTGTGTAATGCTAACAATGGAACGTCTCAACTCTCGATTTATTCAGTGAAAATGCCTACCTACCCTGTTAATAGATCTAGTCCCTAATTAGTGTAGATCTTAGTCGAACCAATCCCAGAGGTGTCTATATACTTGGTTGTTGTGCGCGGGGTCGGGAGGGCGCGCGGGCGGCGACTAGGAGGCGCGCGCGAGCAGCGGCGGGGCGGGGGAGCGGGCCTCCTCGCGGCCGCGGGCCTCCTCTCAGAGCATGCGGTCCGACACGCCGACCCCTCCGGCGTACTGGCACGCCGACAGCGGCGCCGACCCAGCGCGGGACACCGGCGACACCGCGCCGTACCCACCACCGAACCCAGACGAATGCTGCTTCGCCTTCAGCCGCAGCGACGCTATCGATGACGACATCGCCGGGCAAGGTTCCGCCCGGTACATGCTGTAAGGGTTCGGCGGTGCTGTGTAAGGGCATTGGGCAACGCCACCGCCCACGCCAGTCGAACCTGCCACGCCACCCATCCCACCTCCTCCTACACCTCCCATTGACGTCGCCGTATTGAAGCAGTTCACTGAGCCTTGATGGTGGCTCGCTGGCACTACCGATCCTAAGGGATTTACAGGCCATGGAAAACTCTTCGTTCCCAGCGGGCTAGGCACTTTGGCCGCCCAGTTGTTGTACGGGTATGACGTGTACAGTGCGTCCGTGTCAGGGAATGGCTGCATTAACCCATTGAATTGCGTAGTGAAGCCGTTTTTGAAGTCCGCTGCTGCAGCTGCGGCCGCGTTCATTGCATTCCTTTCGCGCTTCCTCCATTTCGCTCTCCGATTTTTGAACCATACCTGTAACAAAATATTATGTAAGTTCAAATGGTTTTGAATGTACATAAGGTTCTACGCAATACGAGGTTGCTAGAGCCGTATCCTTGGTTCGTGTCACGAGCCTCGGCAATTCCATGGCAAATCTACAAGTTTTAACAAGATTTGGAAGAAGAACGCGACCTGCGTTGCGTAGTTATTAACTTTACTCATTACAAAGTTGACAGAGACACGAGAGCGGCGTATTCGAGCCACGTAGCGGCTAGAAGGGCCCCTCCCGTCGCCGCAGCCAACGACCCGTCTAATTGCGGCCGCGAAATGAAGATAAACGACCGTCGCGATTGGCCGAATGGCTCCGGTGCGGAGCGGGTCGCAAAGAGCCGCAACGAGCGAGTGGCACCGTTCGCCGGAGCGGCGGCTCTAGCACGCGGCCGCAAGAGGCGGGTGACGGTGATAGCTCGCCGTGAGTGCAGATAACGCGCGCGCTGATGTATGGCGCGCGTCCGTCACCCGGGGATCGATTGCCCGACGACACCTCCACGATAAATTGCGCAATCCACGTAGCGACTGCAATAAATATTGTGCCGCCGGCGGTATTTGTCTCACTCAGTGTGGCGGGTTCACCCAGCCGAAACGGTAAATAATACCCTCTTTCCTCGGTTAAGTGAACATAAACGGTCGTTTCCACCCCATATACAATCGTTTATTTTGCGAAACATAAATTTCACAAATTCGCATGAGAGCGCCTGTTTTGTTTACAGGTATCTTTGGCCAGCACCTCAACTGACCTAGTTGGCGTGATATAGGTTTTTAACTCCATAATTTGATTATGAAAAGGCAGATTACGTGAATGGCCATCAAAGCGCTCGACGTGTCTGTTCGGAGCCCTAATATAAAGAGGTTCGCACCATACGTTGTTTCCCATTCAAACCGCGAACAAACGGGTGAAAATAGCTTCACAGTAACATTGGGGGTGTTCAATAATGACAGCGGAATGATATTTATTTAGGTGCACATATGTGGAAATAATTTCCATTATTTGAATAGCGTCGGACGGTGCGCGGCGCGGCGGGGCGCGGCGCGTACAGAGTGCGAGATGCGGGAGGGTCGTGTTATTGCGACGCGGGCTAATCCTTTAAATATATTATTGCACGATGGTGACCCACCGCGCCCTCCGACAAGAACCCCGACAATTTTTAATGCTTCCGAAATCGATATAATGCGTGTTGTGAAATAATTCATGCCATATTGTTTGTTCATTTTCATAACGGTTAAAAGGGAAATACATACTCCGAGCCTCATATGAAGTGAAGTTTAACACAGCTAGTTTCGGTTTTATTTAACATCAGGCCTTCCTACAAGGGGTAGGCAACAGTATTTAAATTCTATTGAAAATTGCTTGTTATCATTCGTGAAATAGAAGTATTTGTTGCTCGATACATTGGCAATCTCAATATTTGTTTTTGTTTGTTGTTTATTTATTTATTTATTTATTTATATATTTATTTATTTATTTATTTATTTATTTATTTATTTATTTATTTATTTATTTATTTATTTATTTATAAGGTACACCAACAATACACATATTAAACATTAAAGTACTTTTAATCATAAAATAAAGTCCTGATATGTGTATCAATGACAGGTATACACAACATTCACCTTACATAGCTACATAATATTATAATGGATAAATTATAGAAGAAGTATATTAAATTAAGCATTTATAGGGAATAATGACAAATTGTTTCAACTTTAATTAATATTTATGTTAGACTATAATCAAACTACTTATAAAGCGAGTGAGGCTAACGTACTGACAAGTAGGTAAATTCAGGCCGCATCAAATTTGAATACAAACGACTGCATTATCTAAGTCCCTTGTCGTTGAGGCCGTTACGGGCCGATTGAGGCAAATACTATAATGTCCCAAACCCTTGGAGGTACGTGTGTGAAATTATATTCCATACACATGTTTCGCAACTTTACTTTTAAAAGGCAAACATTACGTGACCCTTCAGATGGTGATCTCATAAAATGATTCAAGTGTTCCGATAGTAGCTGTGATGGCAGGTCGACTGCAAAGCTTGAGGTCACATGTTCGATTTGAACTGGCACGGACATTTATATGAAGGAGTCTTAGATATCCTATGTATATATATATATGTTGATATAAACATGTATTTCGTTATTTTCCATCGTATCTACAAGCTTTGAAAGCTCAAAATAATGACTAGAATCGTCCCAAATATTCACTGATTTTTAAGAAGTATTAACTTCTAAATATATACCAAAAACATTTCTTCTTCTAATTGCGTTACAAATATATAATTTTACTTTTTTCAAGTACTTACCCATACATCGAAACTTGCTAAGACAGAACATTAAGTGAATAAAACCAACAATAGATAGGAAAACTAGTTTGACATTGTACATACACTAATGAAGAACCATGAGAGAAAACAAGAGAGGATTAATCCGTAGCAAATTAAATGGAATCGTGGACTATCGTAGCAATTGTAGCACTTGTCTTCAAACGCTACGAGCCTTCACTTTATGTAACTTAACACTTTCACTTAAATGCATTCGATCGATTTATGGATAAAATTTTATTTTTTTAATAAATATTTTTCCCGAATTATGGCCATTGGCGAATTGGCCATGGAATTTATGGCCGAAATTATTTACTTTGAAAACCGCAGGAATAAATAGGTAGGTACTACGGTATTTATTAATGTTTACTTGCGGTAAGAAACCTTCGCTCCGAATAAGCAAGGATATGTACCTATGATATAAAATCAATAATTTGCTAATATGCTTGAAACTACTAACCTACATCGTACAAATATCATACAAAATCGTCATCGTGAGGCGATTTCGAATCGAGAAGAAATCATGACAATCGTAATATTGGATCATTCAAAATAACATAAAAACTTTTTTTCCATTTTTTAAGCACTGTAGCGTAATTAAGGTACGAAATGGGTAGAGAGTTTCTGTGATGGATGATGCACCTCTATTACAAATAATGAAGCTATTTTACGGTCAGCAGGACCGCAGGGTCTCCAAATTGCCTTAAATTTAAATTAAACTGGAATCACAGTTTTATTAGCACCATCAATCAAACTACGGTCCTACCCGCTGCTCGCCATTTACCAGCTATGGAAAATAGCCCTTATCGTAAAACCAATAGGGTTTACAAGATTTGTAATGCGATTTACTCTAAACTATTCCAAAGTCAAATAAACACGCGTTTATAGAGAATTTAAACTCGGTCTTGACACGTGCCGAGCGTCAGGGCTGCCAACTAAAATTACTTGTAATCCAATTAAAGATTTGGAATGGTGGCAATAAAATTATATGGCACTTTAACTGAGCGTTAACTACCTACGTGTAAGAATTTAACAATATATTTTTATTCGTTTTAAAGGTTTCATACCTAATATTTATTTGAACATGTAATAAAATTTTTACGACGGAATCTAAGAAATAGTGAAGTTTGAGTATAAAATTTAGCTATTTTATATCAGTAGGTACACAATTGTTCTTATAGATTGTTGCTTCACCAGTATTTCTACACAAAATACTTTGAATTAAATCTGAAATCTAAAATGTTAAAATAAATATTTAGATAAAAGACGAAATGAATGTTTGTATCTAGTTATATTTTTATTAATTTCAAGAGCCGTAGTTATCTGCAACACCAAGATTGCAAGATGGTACGTGGATAATACACTTCTGCCTACCCCTTCGGGTACTCTTCTGGGAAGGCTTGAGGATATATAATCTCCTTTAAAGTCAACAATATCGTATTGCTATGACCAAAACTAATAAAAAAACTGGATATATTTTACATCAACATGTCATTTATATCCCAGCCCAGTGACGTGAGGATTACGAATCGTGTATCGACACCCCTAAGTTGGGGTAGATTATTATTAAATGCACCCCGTTGTGGCAGTAGGTTTATCATGACCTGTAATGACAAAAACTACCACAAAAAGATGAGCTTTACATTTTATAAATGAGGAAAATACACTGTATCATTTGAATTGCAGAAATGCAGTAAGTAATAATAAAAATTATTTTCGTACTAGTATTTCTTAATTTTTTAAGTGTAGTTATGTACTTGCTACTATAATACTGTATTCCAGAGTATTGCTCGCCAAATACGAAATTTGCTTACTTAAAACCACATTTAGAACAGTGTTGAAATGTTAGGAAATTTTTGTGGTCAATAAACTCAGATTAGACGAGTTGTCTTGACGCAACATGTTGGCGATACAGCCACAATGACGCGGTTTAGATCCCATTCATTCATATAAATTCCACTTTAACACCGTGCAAAGTCCGAGAGATCACAACACTGTACACTAAGCCTATCAAAACATACGCCTGCTAACACATTGGGCACGGTTGTATTTAAATTATGATACGCAATAATAAACTCTAAAACTTCTATAATAAAGTTAAACATTCCGAGAGTATACATTCTTGGCAAAGGCAAAGGATATCGAATGCAACTGGCCTAATACTATATAGCTTGTTTATCGAAGCATATTCTTGAAGATTATTGTCTGCTACCGGTTGGAATTGAGCCAGCATGAGCAGAACATGACATGGTAAAACTATCAACTTATTCTATCACGTCATTTAATTTGTTTTTTTTATAGGTCACAGTTTGACAGGTCTATCCAGCTTATACTATGAATACTAATGCGCGTTGACAGCCCTAAATGAAATCGAAATTATGTACTGGCTGTTCAAATTTAAAACCTAACCCTACGTGTAATTATTCACCAATAAAGTGAGTATTTTAGTTAAATGAAATAACGAAATATGGATGAGGAAAGTATTTTCCAAATTCAGTTTCGAATCTCCCACCAAAGGGCCTACAGGTCTCTAGAGATGTATTCGAGGAATGAAAAACAATTTAATCTCGTAGTAATTTCAATGTTTTAATATTAGTGATGTACTAATTAAAGGACTGCAATCAATATATTTTATTGACCTTTCTTAAGAGCAAGTCAGAACCACATTGGTTGCTGATAGACCCATGTTGCAGATCTAGCCATAGGCAAAGAGAGTAGAGCGACTCTTTCGCTGCATCTTCTTTCGAGTACTCTTCAATTTCCCATCCTTGAGTGTAAGTAAGTGTTTACCTATGTATGTGTTTACTTAGTTATTTAGTTCTCATAGCAGAAGCTTTCTTTAGTTTGGGGTTAGGTCAAATTGTGTAGAATTGAACTCATTCTAAAAAGTTTACAGAAAAACCAGATATTAGTATACTGCAGCCGTTTTTCTTTTTCCAATCCATCTATCGAGCTCAATTGGGCGCACCGCTTGCGCCCGAGTATTTTTACAGGTTTTTACACACTGGGTTAAACCTCGCTAAAATGTAAACGTTGCTAAACTGTTTGCGGGACGAGACAGTCGACAGCTGAAAGCATTGCAAGAGCCGACCGCCGGCGGGCGTTTCACGTAAAATAAATAATGCTCAGCGCGAGCTGCGTTCTCGACGCTTATACGTGTTTTTTTGCTAACAAGAATCGCTCAAATTTACTATCAGAGATCTATAGAGTAGGTAAAGTAACCTAGTAGCCTATTAATCAAATACATAGATGTTCCAGTGATATAAAAAAAATATTTCATGACATTGGTGGAACGTTGTATAAGTTTTTCACAAGTATGTTCTAACGTTTGACACTTCAGTTGTAAGGCTTAGGACATTTCTTAACTCCGTGTCCAGCTTACAAAGCCAAATAAACCCATTTTGTTAAACCGTAAAGAGGCATAGCGCTCTAGTGGTTTGAATAGTCACCAGTAAAATCAAGATGTAGATTCGAGCTCCGGCAGTTTGTCCCAATGAGTTTTTTTGCACTTAAATTTATTTAAAGATTACACCTCGTACTTTACGCTGGGAAAGAAACCTAAGGAAAGTTGCATACGGTTGAGAAGAAGTTCAATGACGTTTTATAGACGAACCTCAAAGGGAAGGCTCTATCTGTATCTGCTACTTTTGCGTCTTAGTATATCCCCAAATATATGTGGCATGTATACCTTTGTCTATCCCTTCGAGGACTCTTCTAGACAAGTGCAATAACAAAGAACCTGTGTATTTTTGGCCCTCATAAGCATTTGTTAGGTTTCGTTAAACCAAACCATATCACACTCACGCTGCTATGTTATTCTACAAAAATGTCGCACGGTTGTAAAATGGGTGAGCTTTCATAAACATAATCCACGTACAGATATAACAAGACTAGTAAAAATACACCGTTCGAAATACCTCAGAGATTACGGAAATATGAATATCAGGCGAATAGTAACTCGTGACAAAAATAGCGTGATGAGTCATAAATGAGGACATATATATTTGAAGCCTACTAAGGTTACTATTTCTATTAATCTAATTTTATGCAAACAATCGATAAAAACAAAAAGATGAAGATGAAAAGATAGGATAGTTATAATAATATATAATATATCCTCACGCCTCCCCACAAGGGTCCCCGAAGGGGTAGGCAGAGGTGTATAGGTAATACCCACACACCCACTTTCCGCCAGAGGTATATTAGGTGCCAACGTGACAGATGGCGAGTCCATCGCCGTTACTCAAGCACGACTATACATACGCCTTTGAATTTCTTCTCAGACGTATGCAGGTTTCCTCTCGATGTTTTCCTTCACCGTAAAACTCGTGGTGTGACTAATCACTGTACTTAAGTTCAGAAAAAACTCATTGGTACAGTCGGGATTCGAACTTGCGACCTTTGCGTCGCAGGCAACTGCTCGAACCACTCGGCCACCACGGCTTCATAGGATAGTTAACTACACTTATATTATAAAAAGATAAAGTTTGTAAGTTTGTGTGCTTGTAGAAAGCTATCTCTAGGACTCACGAAGATAGATCTAATATCTATCCAACTTCACCAACTTGTCTAGTTTGTTTTTATTGCAACAAGAGAGCAGCACAATAATCTTAGTAAATATCCTTTTAACGTGCTCAAATATGTATGTAATATCACTTGAAAATTAACCATCTACTTATCCCAAACGAGCAGAATGTTCGTTATTATCGATAGGGCGGCCGATGGTCTAATACGAGCAATACTAGGGGCGGACCAAATGAAATGTGTCAAGAGCTGTTACACGGACGATTGGCAACGACGTTGGAGCGTCAAAACCTTCTGAGAAAAGGATACGATGCGCGGTGTGTGTCAAATTAGTTACGTCAGTATACCCCAATATAATATTGCGGGCCGAAAATAGATCAGACATTTAAAGGCATTAAAAAAACAAATGTTCATTTAGTTTTCGCTGCATCGTGACACTTTCAGGAGAGCTCAAGTTCAGAAAAAACTCATTGATACTTGCATTGTAACCATGGCTCCTTTTGATTCGTTTTGCAGCTATGAATATTTCAGAAAACTCTCCAACCCAAATGAGATGTAGTTCGATATGGCGCAAAACGGTTGAAAGAAAACATTTAGCATCTCATATTTAACGAACGCTAATTGAGTCAATAAGCAGGCAATGACCCTAATGAGTTGGTAACAAAAATAATGTACAGCGATTTATCGCAGTGCGTGCGCACAGATTTATTAGACGGCGGGCGCTGCGCAGGCGAGAGCCGCTAATCCCTGCGCAGGGCTGCCAAACACTACATCTTGTTCATTTGAATAATTAAAATATCGTATATTATAGTACACTTATCAAAACACAGGCTTAGTATGCGACAGGTGTGATGGAACAATTTTTTCAGCGATCGTTTACGAATTTATAAATATTTAAATAGGAGCTTAATTATTTTAATAGTCGATATAATTAGCTCTACATATTTGTATTTTGATTCGTAGAACATTACATTATACCTAGTAACAAGAGCCGTGGTGGCGGAGCGGTTCGAGCAGTTGCCTGCGACGCAAAGGTCGCAAGTTCGAATCCCGACTGTACCAATGAGTTTGTCTGAACTTAAGTACAGTGATTAGTCACACCACGAGCTTTACGGTGGAGGAAACATCGAGAGGAAACCTGCATACGTCTGAGAAGAAATTCAAAGGCGTATGTATAGTCGTGCTTGAGTAACGGCGATGGACTCGCCATCTGTCACGTTGGCACCTAATATAGCTCTGGCGGAAAGTGGGTGTGTGGGTATTACCTATACACCTCTGCCTACCCCTTCGGGGACCCTTGTGGGAAGGCGTGAGGATATATTATATTATTATTATATTAGTAACAAGTGTTTGATTAGTGATTAAAAAATTATCAAAGTATAGGTTCCGACGTCTTAAAGGAGTCATTTTGATTCAGCGTCCAATGTGAACACAAGAATTAAAACCAGTTACCATTCGTGAAGACAAACAGCTTTAGTAAAATATGCTAGAAAAATTATACACATACTTAAACATCCGAGTTTCAACCCTAAAAAGATACGAACAAGTATGTTTTGAAGAACACACGCGGCTAAGTCGGTGCAAGTGATTCGAGTAGGTTCGTAAAGGAATATCTAACACTTGAAATCTTGAATCGGTATTTAGCACGGAAAGTATCGATTTACAAGTATCGAGAGACGGCTCGTTATTCATTGGTCAGCTCTATTAATAACCATAGTTTTATCAACAGAAATAGTTATGTCCCAAGTGTAAAGTTACGACTTTTATATTTTATGAGGTAGGTTTCGAAGTGAAACTGTGTGAGATTTTCGGCTAAGCGTCAGCTACTGAATTTAAAACTGTTCTTAATTATGATGGTAACTCATTTCAGAATATATTCTGAAAATCGTTGGAATCTCGGGCCACGACGTACTATTGCCATAATTACTCAAGGGTGCGAAATACTCTTGAATAACTATTTAAATTAAGTGCCTGTGGTGGCCCAGTGGATTAACTAGTCGCTTGCGAAACAATGATCCCAGCTTCCCGGCGGTCTGTATCAATAAGTTTTTCTGAACCTAAATACCAACAGTGATTTATCACTCCTCGCAATTTGCACTGAAAGAAAACATCGTGAGGAAACCGGCATAAGTTGTGCTTGAAAACGGCGACGGATTCGCGTTTCGTTTACACTACACCAGTGACTCATGACGACATTGTCTGTCCAGAACACTGTTGAAAAGGATTACACTTTTTTTATTATCAAAAATAAACTCGAACACGCTCTATTTAAAATTCACTATTAAAATAAACCATTTATTATACGCGTATGAAGAAGTGCATAGTATTTAAATGTATTAACGATAGCTTTGTTCTAAGACCAAAATTAATCACGTGGGGGCTTATATCAGCAGCTTGTATAATTGATGGCAAGTTGACCTCATATATTTTTATGAGATTTGCGATTTGAGACATTACGATTAAACGTAAGATAAACATCAATCTTATTGCAGATATTATTTTTACAAAAACACTTGAGAATATATTTGTCACTCTTTATATATGTAACTATCCACCAAAATTAAGAAACAAATATAAGAAACCAAAAATAACATACGGTAAATTCTGAAAAAAACACAGGAATTTGATAAACATACATATGTTCGCGGGATTATCGCAAGATCGACGTTCGCTTCGAATACCAAAGAAACCGACAAGCATTCTATGAATTCAGTATAAGCTAAATACTACACACTCGTTTGAACCGCAGAATCTGTAGCGGGCCTTCCAAAACTATTGACAGTGAGTGTGGATGCGATCAGCCATAAGCCTGGGATTATGAAGAGACCAAAATAGACGCATCAAATCCATATGGATTAAAGGATTCCGTGTTCCGTCGGCCGAGCGCACAAAAATATCGAAGGAGCGCCGGATGCGACGATTAGCCTAAACATCTAGCTCGTTAATATTGTAATGCACTTTCGTTTCTGTCACTCGAGAAGTCAAGGCAACTTTTTGCCTTAAATAATAATAATAATTACTGTTGTTTCGTCTTTCATTCTGTTTCATTTCGTCTGACAGGTTTAGTTTTCTTAAAACGAAGGTAATTGTAATTTTATATTTAGTATGTGACGTTCTAAAAGGGATGAACCTAAGTTTGTAGAGAACCGGCGCTCTACTCTCACTTACCCCGTTAGGGACTCGACATTCTGATACTGATATGTATGTATGGGTAATAAAAACAAGAGGCACTCGTTAGATGGTTATGTCAAGGACCTGAATACAGAAAGCTCTCTGAAACCCTTGCTACCGGTACCTTGGACCCTAATCCTTATGGATGATGAATTACTTTTTATTTAGGATTATTAATACAAAAGTTTTACTTCGATGCATAGCTGATTAATATATAAACAAAAAATATATAGTGCAAGTAAATATTAAAAGTATGCTATAAGAAGAGAAAAAAATATGATTCGAATGAAAAATCGTGAAGGCTTTAATGAATTCCGAGACGTCGGCTATGAAAAAAGCATTTCCTGCAGACTATAAATCCCTAGATGTTTTATTTTATTAATTCGAACCTTCAATATTAACTATTACATTATGTAATGGGTAATATTAAAGGTTCGGGATGTCCATTATTATATCTGCCTGCTTTGCGAAGGGCGTATGAATTTGCGTATAAATTCATAACGAATTTAATTGCAAATTACAATGTATGAGAGACAAACAAAGACATAAAAGTTTTAGTAAAAATAAAAGCGCTAACTCACCCTAACTCTCGCCTCCGTAAGGTTGGTCCACATCGCGATCTCTTCCCTAGTAGACATATCGGGGTATCTATTCCTCGCAAAGGTGGCCTCCAATTCCTGCAACTGTTGGCTGGTAAAGTGTGTTCTCTGACGTCGTTGCCGCTTGTTCTTCTTGTCTCCCTTGTCATCGAGAGATGGCTCGTCAGGGCCTACTCCCGGGGTCGTTGACTCTGTCTTTATTGTTGGCTCAGATGACAATTGGCGGTTGTCTGGGGATAAAAAATCAATTTCAATTGATACACAAAATTATACACAAATACATTGAATTTTCAAAGTATTTTACTTATTCTTGAGAAAATTGTAGCTCTACAAATGCCTACCCGCGAGAAACACACAGCACAGTACCAACGAGTTTTTCTGAACTTAAGTACAGTGATTAGGCACACCACGAGCTTTACAGTGAAGGAAAACATCGAGAGGAAACCTGGATACGCCTGAGAAGAAATTCAAAGGCGTATGTATAGTCATGCTGGAGTAATGGCGATGGACTCGCCATCTGTCACGTTGGCACCTAATATACCTCTAGCGGAAAGTGGGTGTGTGGGTATTACCTATACACCTCTGCCTACCCCTTCGGGGACCCTTGTGGGAAGGCGTGAGGATATGTAATAATTGCAGAAACAACAATTATGTATGTTGATTAAATTATATTTGTATGATTTGATTGATTACTTTAATCTAAGAAATTTGTAGATACAATTAAAACACAGTATCGCCGGAGTTCCGTGTAGGACTATACAAAATACCGACGGTGAAGCGATAGCGTGCGATTACATCAATTTGTTGCTGATAACATAACAGCTCGATGGCAATCAGGCGCCTTACCGTGACGTGCTATTGGCATACTTATTAAGAGTGCGTGAGCATATATTATTATGGGTTTGCAAAGGACAGATGTAGAGGACATCTATAATATCCTTATCGTACTTTTTAAGGCAATAGCAACGCATGATAATCCGTCACGCTGGCGATGGCCAATGCTGTTTTATTCTTTGGGCTATCTTACGTACCGCATACCCACCTGATGGGAAGCGGTTACTATGGTAACCGCTACAGCATAATTACGCTCGCGATACCGAAGTATCTCTTGCGCGTTGCCGCTCTGTGTTCGGAGAGTTATACTGTGTTGGCAGCATAAATCAAAATCAATTTTTCAAGGGATCAATCAAGGGATTTATTCATCTGCTGCTAGCAAAATACAACATTCCTCCCCCCTTCCTAAGGAGTTAATAATTGGAAAACTTATCACTCGTTGTGAGGTACAGACCACGGCTTAGAGGCTTGCAAGCTAAGGAGCTAGTGTGGGTTGAGTTGATGTAATATATGTGTATGTTAAGAATCAAGCGGAAGAGTGCCAAGAACGCTGGTGGCATTGTCACGTTTTAGCTCTGTTGATTTGCAAAGCGAAATATTAAGCCTCCTGACTGTACAACAAGTTTTCGGCAGCAGGTATGAAATCCTATAAAATGAGTGTAACAGCTTATAGGCCAAGCGAAAAGCTTACCATCAAGCAGACTTATAATGTATCTTGTGCTACTGATTGAAATAACAGGAAGTTTCATGCTTTTGCATTCTGACATTTTGATTTAAAGTCTCCTAAATCATTGTGATAACACGACTAAAATGCATGGGAATTGTAAGACGGAGAGATATGCACGTATTTTTCGAGTAATAAATAACTGATGTTTAAATAATATATGATTCACTGATTATTTTATTAAACGATTGAATAAGAATGCATTCTTCAAAGTTAATCCTTTTTGTTGGCAAATTTTAATCCCTTCACATAAATAAGATAATGAATTGATTGCCTTTGACAAGTTTATTGCCCTTATCATTCATCAATATCGGCGAATAACTATTTTTTATAGCTTTATCATATATTCACGCCTTCCCGGAAAGGTCTCAAAGGGGTAGGCAGATGGTGGCCGTGGTGACCGAGTGGTCCGAACTACTCGAAAAGATTGCAAGTTCGAATCCCGAAAGTATCAATGAGTTTTTCTGAACTTACGTACTGTGATTAGGTCACACCACGAGCTTGACGGTGAAGGAAAATATCTAGAGGAAACCTACATACATCTGAGAAGCAATTCAAAGGCGTATTTATAGTCGAGCTTGAGTAACGGTGATCTACTCGCCAACTGTCACACGGTGGCACCTGAAATACATCTCGGGCGGAAAGAGGAAGTGTGCAATGTTCATTTTACCGGCGCATAGTTCCCGTGATACCCGATAGCGATGTCAGGTAGGTATGTAATTGTATGTGTATTCGATTTGGCAGTATTTGAGTTGCTGCCGTTATCAAGGCATTAACAACAACTAATAGTATAAGTCCCATTATCATTTTTTCAGCACGTATTTGTTACCTTCGGCAATAAATTTTGATGTTAGTGACGTCATACTGTCACATGAATCTATAATATAAAAAGGTGTCTGTGATTGTTTGAAAGCGCTAATGTTATGAACGACAAATCCAATTAAAATTAAAATGTTTGCTATATAACCATACACTACGACCAATGGGAGCGAAACATCAATTAAATGTTCCAAATAAAAACAATACCAACAAAAAACGTAATTTTTTTTTATTCCAGTAAAGAAATCAATATTTAAGCTGGTGAGACCGCAGGGCACTGCTACTATTCAAGATGTAATAAAAATATACAAATCTCACCTGCAGTTATCGTGAAAAAAATCTTAGGAAACTAATTTTTAAAATATGAAACATTTGAATTATAAACACACTTTGAAACGACACATATATCTGCCGTAGTAATATTGAATCTTGATTAACTTTTGTGTTAACATAGTAACACGTGGTGAGTTGCCTATCTGCGAAGTAAGAGTGCATATTTGCCCTGTGATAATAGAAATATTCTTGTGTGAAATAAATAAAAGTCGTGACGCACGGAGGAGCGGACTAATCAAAACATTTGCGAAGGCTTATGGCGTATCGCGTTAATTTCGACAAGTTTATTAAAACCATCAATCTGTTCGCTTGGCAATCTCATTGGTGTATAATGAACGAGGTGGGATTATGGTCTCAAAGTTTGCCACCACGCTACCGATGCTATCCCCAGTCACGATTACATACAATATGGCGTGTGTAGGGCTGTCAATCGTACAATAATAACCTGACGACACAAAATGTTACTGCACGGATTTTTTTTAATTCAATATTTGTTTTCATTTTACCAATAGACCTATATACCGTCGCACAAGTCCCTGAAGGGGATCTACAACATCAGATATAAACTCGGCTTGACGTGTTTTCGCATTTCTTCTCAGAATATGCCTACGTTTTATTCCCCGTAAAGCTCGCAATCACAACCGCACATGTGTGTGTCTTATATTACTTATTTTGCAATAAATTACACAATAAAAACATAATAAAGACAAAAAATAAAAAAGGTGGATAATTTTTTTTTTTCCTATAACCCTACAAAATTACAAATATCTAAATTTTAAACAGATTCAAGATAGGCATATGATTGTAGCGGAGACAGCGTGACCTACAAATATTCAGATCTGTCGCAGATGATACAACAAAATCGCAACAGTGGCAACCCTTGAGATGTCCGATACCCGTCGATAACACTAGATAGCGTTTATCGGCGATACGCTTTGAGCGTTCGCCGACCCATCCATCATTCCGTACCAGCCTTCGCGCGCTAGGTAACTTGTTTAATCAACGCCTTTGCGTTTAGCCGCGGCGTGTAAGTAAATACAGTTACATATGTTACCGATATCATAACACGATGCCACTTCACATCACATTGGGTATGATAAAACATCGCAACGTTTCCTTTAATCTATTTACTTTCGAATGTACGAGTTCGTTCATTATAATAACATTAACATTTTATCAAGGCTTAAACGCTAACTTTCGGAGTTACGGTAGCTACGATTTTTATGGTATCTGTCGACATCGATAATAATTAATGATTTATGAATACGCCCCACGTATGGAAGAACTAGCTGAGCTGCCCTTGTAAAATATGATATCCTATGTTTAAGCCAGCAAATTATATCTAGCTAGCCCTGCGCCAAATTTAATCCAATTCTGTTCAGCGTGATTGAGTAACATATATTCTCAATAACTTTCGCATTTATAATATCACGCCCGGATCTCAAAATATATCTATCTACGGGCGAACAGTGGTCTGCTTCTTCTATTTTGTAAAAAAGACGCCTTTTCAGACTCATGCTTCACAAAACCTATAGATAAAAATTTATAGATAGTTATAATTGGGAATTGAACTCACAACCCTATGCGAGGTCAGAGTCCATCGGCCACTAGTCGATCTCATATATCGAATATATATCTTACTTCTTACTAATATTATAAATGTGAAAGTTTGTAAGTTTGGATGTTTGCGGTTATTTCACGGCAAAACGGCTGAACCGATTTGGTTGAAAAATTTGAAATCGTGATGGCTTATACCTAGGAATAGGACATAGGCAAAATTTTTTTTTTAATCTCGAAAATTCAAGTTTTAATATTATAAAGTATAATGCTCTTCCACGGCATAGCGGCTGAATCGATTCTAGCAGGAAAATACATAAGCTACTTTTACGAACTCCACGCGGGCGAAGCCGCGGGCATATACTAGTATGAATATAAGAACGCTAATGGTTTTGCCAAAATATTATGCTACCTAAAGAACGGAATAACAATCAAGGGGTTGGCAGAGGTGTGGAGGTAGAACCCACTTTTCGGTGTCAAAGTGATAGTTAATAATATGCTAAATGTTATCTCTTATATTAATGTTAGTGACTTTTTATCAAGGTTAATGAACTTAGTATTGTAACAGATTTATCAGATTAGTCTTACCATGTTGATATTCAAATGAATACACAAGACACCTAGGGTCGTCCATTAAAAGCACTCCCACTTGCCTGGACCTATGATGTGATATATGACACATCAGGAGTGCGAAAGGGACAGATGATATGTCGGCTGTAAATCTGTCTCTTTCGTGTAATTTCATAGTCAAGGCTGCATTGTTAATTGCAGTTAATATGACACAGTAACGGGACAATTAAGGGCCATTCGCAACAAATAGGTGACATTAATTAAACAGAATAGGTTTCTGAGGCCCTGGATTCCTCTGAATGATCATCTGCTTAACTAGGAATGATTAAGCTTTGCAATTTTACTACCTGTGCCCTGTGGTCGTTCCTGCTTTAAACTTGATTATACATATATACATATATTATATATAATCTGCATATAGCCTACTTCAGTAAACGGGCTGTCTGATGCAAAATATTTATTCAAATCGGATAAGTAGTTCTAGAGCTTAGCACGTTCAAACTCTCAACTTTCAAGCTTTCAAACGAACAACGAAACTGTCTCTTTATAACATTAAAGTATAGAAAACCGTGGTGGCTGTGTGACCACAATAGTCGCCAAATTTGTTTTTTGTGTTTTCAACACTGTGGGAAAGGACTTTAGGCCTACAGAGAATTGGCGCTCTACCCAGTCTGCCTACCCCGTGAGGGAATCGGTATGGGGCTAAACACCCAAAATACTATGTTGAGAATTACCTGTAATAGCTTTACTTTAAAAGGATAGATAATAGGAAGGAATAGGAAAAAAAGTAAGAAAAAACAAGTGTTAGGTAGTACGACATTTATAAGAGCATGTCTTATCAGACCATAAATTCAATAAATGATTTTATTTAAATTACTAGCTATCCCGCCCAACTTCGCCCGGGTGAAAAAATTTAACTGCCTGAAACACGATCGCAGCGCCACTTATCGGGTACAATTGTGATGTAAGCTACCTTATCTTTTAAGTTGGATGAAACTGCACATGGTGTGCAAATTTGATTGAAATCGGTTAAGTAGTTTAAGAGCCCGTCGCGGACAAACAACGTGACACGTAATTTATATATATTAAGATTTCATTGTATTATTATGATAGTAGTTGTTCGCCGTCTGTCAGTGATAAAAGGCGAAGGAATGTTAGACCAAAACGTTGCACAATACCCGTCCCCCGCGCTATTTGACAAGGCATTAGAATGCGCGCGGCTTTATTTGCCGAAGATTTTCCGACGCTTACTGGGTTTGCTCACAGTTTTAAGTTTGTCACTTTGTGTGGTCCTCGCAAATGAATTCATACATTTCTCTGTGATTGATCATGGAGTACTTAAACTTACGAAGATATTGATTTAGACGACCGTCTGGTCTAGTGGTTAGAGCTCCGAAACTGCGAAACTCGAGGTCGCGGGTTCGAATCCCGCTGAGGGCAGATATATGTGTGATGAACACGAATATTTGTACCTTAGTCTTGGATGTCCTATGTATTTAAGTATATATCTATCTATATAAGTAAATATAACGTTGTCTAGTTACCATAACACAGGCTTTGCTTAATTTGGGACTAGGTCAATTTGTGTGGAATTGTCCCAGGTATTTATTTATTAGTTATTTATTTATTGTGACTCCCTTACACAGCCTCCCTTTAACTCCCTTAAATTGAATTTACGTTAGTTTGCGTCGAAATATAATAATTGAATGTAATTTGAACAACATTCAGATGAACTGCATTTTTTCGAGTAAAGGAGCCAAATATGTTTTTAAGTTTCTACACTACCTATTCGATATACGTACATATATAATTCAATAAATATTTCACCTAAACCGTCACACTTTTTTAATGCTAGGTGGGAAGGGAATTCACCAGAGAAGGCAATATCTAGTTAGGGCTTCTACATTCTAGTACAGCCTTGAGTAATTGTATTATAACTAGACAGGTTTAGTTGTACTTTGTGAGTAGTTTGCAATGGATACGCTCGAACACTACATAGCCGTAACAAAAAAAAATCGGTTAGATTTTATTTTTTTTCACTTTTGGGATTAAAATATGTAACGCGCGTAGAACCACGGTGCAAATCTAGTAAAATAATAATTAGTGAACTCACTGTCGTCCGTATGCTTGCGGTCTCGTCTTGGTCGCGGCTGCGGGTACAACGAAGACTGTTCTACCCCGGAGTTAGCCGAGGTGAGTGATGAGTGACCACTGTCTCGGAACTCGCCCGTCTCGGCCCATACTGCAACAAGAAGGTTATTATAGTAATAATAATAGTATAATATATCCTCACGCCTTCCCACAAGGGTCCCCGAAGGGGTAAGCAGAGGTGTATAGGTAATACCCACACACCCACTTTCCGCCAGAGGTATATAAGGTGCCAACGTGACAGATGGCGCAGGCAACTGCTCGAACCACTCGGCCACCACGGCTTTCTGCACCTGTCTTCAGCCTGCCGCATCCAGCATCTGCCAGCAGTCCTTCGCAGATCGTCATCACACCTGTTCGGAGGGCGTCATACACTACGTTTGCCGAGTCGAGGTCTCCACTGAAGAACACGTTTACCCCAGCGGTTGTCGGTTCTTCGCGAGATATGGCCGGCCCAGTTTCACTTCAGATGGTATAAGGAGGTCATTACAAGAGGTCAATAAGAAGAAACATCGTTTGAAACTTCTACTGTTGTCCAACGCAGCCCGCAAAGCTTTCAAGCACTAAGGTTTCAGTCACTCGGTGTCCAAAATACCTGTTATTTAATCAATAGAATATACGACATTTGTGAATTGCATTGTTTTCCGCACATTAGGAAAGAAGAAATACATTTTTCGAAGGAAAAGTTTTAATGTGGACACAAACTTTTTGGACAGAGTAATACATTTTACACCCCATACCCATAGAACATAGAAAGTTCAATTGTTTTTAATGAAGGTAAATGTAGAGGTAAATGTAAACGCCGAATCACTGATTCGGCTTATTCGGGGAGGGTTGAGTACCAGTTTTCTATAGACTTACAGACCTCTTGTGCTTTAAACAATAATCTTTCTACTAACAGATAATATATTCGAGTCATGAACACGAGTATTTGCACCTTGCACTTCTATATCCTATGTATTTACGTATACATCTATCTCATACAAGTCTCTTGTTATTGCATAGTTCCCGTGGTACTTATTTTACTTAGTATATATCTATTACAATTAATTAATTCATGTTACGCTACGTTTAAGTTAAACCGGCCCTAATTGAAAGTAGGCAGACGACAAATAGGGACATTATTATAGAATATCTTGCCGATGTAATGTATTCGTTGAGCAACGCTGACGCCCCGTCGCTGCGGTAATTAAGTGTCCCTGAACACTTGTTAAAAAATTACTCACAGGAGACGCCCGTGTGTGAGCGCCCTTATTTATAGGACCAACTGTTCGAGGGCTTCTACTATTATTACTCAACCTTACTTACTTACTTAATACTTGAAAATGCTTGAAGAAAATATTGTATTCATTCATAGCAAATATCCAGGTGGTTTTCTTAATTATATATAATTACTAGTGGTCCCGCCCAGCTTCGCCTGGGTGAAAAAAGTAAATGCCCTAAAACACGATCACAGCGCCACCTATCGGGTCCAATTGTAAGTCTAAACCATTCTCGAATCTCCACGAACACACACAAAAAATTTCATCAAAATCGGTCCAGTCGTTTAGGAGGAGTTCAGTCACATACACACGCACACAAGAAATATATATATTAAGATAATACTAGCTGTGCCCCGCGGTTTCACCCCGATTTATTTTCGGAACAAATCACCTTCTATGTGTTAAAAATCCAGCTAATAATCTATCTCTTTGCCAAATTTCATTCGATTCCGTTCAGCCATTCTGGCTAGATTGAGTACCTATATAACAAACATTCACACACATAGTCACAAAGTTTTGTATTTATAATATTATTAGGATAGGTATATTTTCCCTTTTCTTTTTTTAACTTTTCCTTTTATCTTATATGAAGTGGAGTGTTTTAAAAAAGCCAATAAATTTTTTTTGCTGGATATGAGATGACATTAATCACACCACGAGCTTTACAATGAAGAGATACACTATATGGAAAGTCAAGAAAAATATACTCGCGGACTAGAAGATAAAAAAGATAAAAGAATATCAAACAAATTTACAAATGAAATTGAAACGAATGATTTTTCGGATTTATCAAATTGAATACTTTCACATGAAAGCCTTGATAATTACTTGCCAATATACCTACGGGACGTTAGGACGTTAGGATGGGAAACGTTAAGAGTACTCGAAACCGACGAGCATGAATGAAGAGGCTGATGAATGTGGACGAAGCGAAAGAGGTATGTTAGTCTAGAGAGAACTGGCGCTCTATACTCTCTGCCTACCTCGTTAGGGACTTGGCGTCATGATATGTATGTATGTATGAAATATATCTACAATATACATATGTATGTATCTTTCTCGCTTACGATAATTGGAACAAGCCGTCCTAGTTTTTGTTACGTCTTGTGAAGATCAAAATGTTATAAGGCAACCGATAACTAGCTCTTTTTACTAACATGCTCTTTAATATATAATATAACCCTCTAGAGATCGGATGAAAATTTAAGTGTTTAATAATCCCATACTCACTCTGCATAATATTGTTGCTTCAACATCGTTCAGCATAATTCATGAGGAATATGAATAGGTCATAAAATCGCATCTATTTCTGACCCACCTCCTCACACCACTTGGAGTATTCTGCCGAAAATATAACGGCCGAGGAATTGTTTTCCATTTTTATTAACTGATTTTTTAACGTTATTTGTTTAAATTCCGTCTTCCCTGACGTGTTGATCCCATTGTTTTGTAAAAAGGCACGCACTGGACGATTGATAGCACGACTGTTGATTATTACAATTAAAAAAGTACGCACTAAAGTTACCTCTCATATTTTGCTAGTAATTTTATGTCACCAATGTTGGCTTTATCTTAGTATTCGGTTTTACTCTTTATAGATAAATTTATTATTATTACAATAATGAAAATCCCTGGCAAATTTAGGTTATGTTAAACTTTTCAATTCTGTAAATGTATATCATTTCGTCTTAAATTCATAATTTTGTATAACAAACATTTGTCTTCTACTAATCTTGTGCTCTCAAACAAAGCGCTGTCCCGTCCCTAAAAATACCCATTTGATTATCATGCTGGTAGAACAGCAGATCGTCGCAATATACGGTGGGCAAAATGTAAGATCCCTTACTAACATTTGTCTTAAAGGCGTACACAGTGGTTACGCATAGACGAATAAGTCCTATAGCCATAGACGTACTAGGTAAGTCAAATGCTTGTTTTCCAACTATACAGTATCAAAGCGTGGCCATACACTACACAAAACATTATAGCCTCCTGATTACGAAACTTCAGGTCACAGGTGGATATTGGTATGATGAACACGAATATTCAAACCGTAGCGTTAGATACACATGTATTTCAAATATATATATATATATGAAAGGGAGTGGAGAGAGAAGAAGAAGGCCCAGGTTGTGGGACATAGTGAGCTGATAAATTAAAACTAAAGGATAAATATCGTTGACTAATTTCAGTGGTACAAGTCATGTTTACTTTGCTAGTAATTTCTTTATGAAATTGTCCTCAATAATTAATTATTGAAATATAAAACGTTAGAAAGGTGCATAACTAATTTATTTACTTGGATAACAATTAAAATTACCGGTACAACACATATTATCGCACCATATCACACGTCAGAACAAACGTCGGTGATACAAACGCACAAACGACGTGCTCGCGCGTACAAATAGTATGTTTGCTTGATAACGCGATAAGGACTAGTTTATTGTTTTATTGGGGCCCTAAACCTCTACACGTTAACACTGATGAACTATAATCGTACATAAAAGTGCTCTGCTATTTATTGCACCAGTTCGCACGAGCCACTTTGTCCAAGTTGAAACTTCAAAAATTTTTTTGTGTTATTTACTTTACTAACGGAAGGAAATTACTGAATTTAACTCATAATAATGAATATATATCTTCACGCCATTCTACAAGCGTCCCCGAAGGGGTAGGCAGTGGTGTATAGGTAGTACCCACACACCCACTTTCCGCCCCTTCGAACTTGCAATCTTTGTGTTGTAGGCTCGGAAACTACTCGACCCATCGACCACCACGGCACTGAATCATACTTAGTTTTTATGAAATCTAACATTTTAAAAAAACATTTTTCATAAAAAATTTATGAAAAAAAAAAATGTTTTATCGATATATTTGAGGTTTTAATCAACATCAGTATTTTCTACGAAAAAGGTAGCCATCAATAAAAAAAAATATCGCCTGTTGGTAACGGTTGAGACGGACGAGTAAGCCCTTAAATTCCAGCACATATCTTCCTACTCAGAAGACACAAAACTATATCCAGTGGCTGCTATATGGCATCTTTACCAGGTCAAGCTATTATTATGATCAATACCAATACGGTACTGTCAGGCACTTTTAGCTTGTAAGAGGAGATTCCCGTATACTTTTCTGCACCAACTGTTTTAACAGTATTCCGACCACGATCAGGGTATCAAGAATTGTGCCTGCAGATGGTAGTATCCCCGCAACGTGTGCGTGCACAAAGCCCGATAGGAAAGACTAAGTTTTAAAATAATACGCATACAAAGATTTAAGTAGGATTAAATTACATCCTCGTTGAGGTTTTCTCTACAGCAATCGTATTCCTGCAGGGTCAGCACGGCGCGAGCGTTACCTTATGTTTTGCAACCGTCCATAAAAGCAGGGGTGCAGTTTGAAAAACAGTCCTAGTAATAATATATAAAATATTTATTTAAATTATATAAGCGTGAATTTGAATAACTTTTACATCCAGGTGTGTGAGTGTGTGAGTGAGGTTACGGAGTGACATAGTCGCTGTGCGACAAAACTCCTTAAATAAAGAGAAAAAAAAAATTTTATAGCCGCATCAAATTCCGCTCAGTGGTTTTGAGTTAACCGCGTTCAGTCGAAAAAATCGCGGAGATGAAAAGACGAGGAGATCAATTTCGTTTTCGATCCTACTTGTCTTCAGCTCAGTCGGTTTCAAACAGCTCCCACATCACAAGCATGCGGTCCGCCTTATGCCTATAGACACTTGCAACAGCAGAGGTTTCGCTCGGGCGTTGCCGACCCTATATGTACCCCAGACTTCTAATTACTTAAGTGCAAGTACGGAAGTGAAAAGACTCCTGCAGGGTCGGTAGCGCACGAGCGATACCAATATTGTTAACAGCTTCCATTCCCGGGGGTAACCGCTTACTATGGCTTAAATATTTAATTAATATATCCTCACGCCTTCCCATGGTAGTACCCACACACCCATTTTCAGCTAGATATATATTTTAGCTGCCAACGTGACAGATGGCGAGTCCATCGCCGTAACGACGCACGCACGACAACGACGACAACGACAAACACGACTATACATACGCCTTTGAATTTCTTCTTAGACATATGCAGGTTTCCTCTCGATGTTTTCCTTCACCGTAAAGCTCGTGGTGTGACACTCGGCCACCACTTTCGAAATAATAGTAATAACAATATTAAATATTGTCATAATTAATATTGTTATTACTATTATTTCGAAAGATATCTAAGCACTAAATATTATCTACTCGAATGTACCTATGATAGCATTTGTAATCATTATTGTATCATCACGGCGCGTCGGAACGTTTATGATACCACATCAAAACGTATAAAGTGAATGTACGGGTATATAGCCTGTGTAGGTGAAGCAAATAGCTTGGCCTGAAACATCCTACGATATAAACACTTGAACCGATTCACCATTTTCTAATCGAGCATGTTCATATTTCTTTATTCGTTAAGCAAAAGCCGAAGTTTATCGTTGCAGTTGCTTACTCTGTCGTCATGTCTGTAAGCACGAGCACAGCATGGAGTTCTTCAAGAAGGGTGTGAAAAGATTCCTGCAGGGTCGGCAACGCGCGAGTGATACCCCTGGTTTTGCAAGCGTCCATAGGCGGCGGTAACCGCTTACCATCAGGCGGACCGCATGCTTGTTTGCCAACCAAGTGGTATATAAAAAAAAACGACTTTATAAATTACGACTACTCAAATCAATGCATAAAACAATATACCAAAAGTAATTTTATAAAATTGCATATTATGGACATATCTTCACGTCTTACTCAAAGGTAGGCATGGGTAGGCAGATGTGTGCAGATAGAACACACACACCCACTTTCGCCGTAGATATATTTAAGGAGCCAACGTGACAAACTGCAAGTCTATCACCGTTTCTTAAGCACGACTATACATACGTCTTTGAATTGCTTCTCAAATGTATGCAGGTATTTTCTCGATCTTTTCCTTCACCGTAAAGCTCGTGGTGTGATTAATCACTATACTTAAGTTCGGATTAGTATCTACCGTCGTGATTCGAGCTTGCAATCTTTGTGTTGTAGAGAACTACTTAAACCACTCGGTCACCACGGCCCTATTATGTGTATATACACTATATAAATATACATTTTCAATTACTGATAGGTACTGGTTACTTAACTGGTCTGTTTTCTATATAAAGCAATAACATACATTATGTACGTTGCCGCAGGATACCGATTTGGGTCGAATATTTTATCTGTAAGTAGTTAGTTATGCAACTGTATTTTGTATATATAATAGTCGTATAAGTAGTAGTAGTATAAGTCCCCGAAGAATTTTATATATGGATACCGTTAATTGTCATTGTTGTAAATAAAGTATAGTTAAAATTATACTTATAATAACTTTGATTTAGTGTAACATATTCTCCATAAAGATATATGTATCAACCCTATAGCATGCTCAGTCACGTGCGTAAGATCATATATCCTTCAGAAAATTGCCTAAAGCTAATACCTATCTACTTGAAGTGTTATATTCAGTCAAGTGCACGAGTATTATCATAAGGCTGATGGCACACCTTAAAGTAAATCAATTGTGATAAGCTTTAAAATTAATGTCTTATTCAGACGTATCTTCTGTCTTTTCTCTCCGAAGAGTACAGCATGAAATTCTTCAAGAAGAGTGTGTAAAGATTCTTGCAGGATCGGCAGTGAGTGAACGAAATCCTGCAAGCGTCCATAAGCGGCGGTACCCGTTGAGCATCAGGCGGACTGCATGCTTAATTGCCACCTCTGTGGTATAAACAAATGCGTACTGTCTGATGGTCAGTGCTATAGAACTTATAAGGGCTGCCTACTACCCTCATAAGCCTAGCTCTGGTACTGACAACACTCCGGTCGTCTTTCAACCTGACATTTTTATTCTTGATACCTTGATTCTAGAAACCTCAACAGTGGAGGTACCCTATAACACTAAGGAGCTTTTTGATTGGATTCCTCTGTAAGGTTGCTGCAAAGTGAACCAGTTGTCAAAAATCCAATTGTACATACGCATGTACTGTCATTGTGTCACTTCTTAACGGTGTATACAACAATAGTAGATCATCAGCTCAATCCAATTTTAAGCGGGCGATTGTCTCGAGCCAAGTAGCTCTTTACGTACTTACACCGTTCCTTGGACGTCAACGGTATCAATTGCCCAAAATATAACAAAATATAAATCACGCCGTATCCGTCGTACGGGGTAGGCAGAGAGAGTAGCACACCAGTGTCAAATAAAGAAAGCGGTCGAAAATACATACATACATATCTTCACGCCGATCCCCTAATGGGGTAGGCAGAGAGCGCCAGATCTCTCTAGATTTACATACCTTTTTCGCTTCGTCCACATTCATCAGTCTCTTCATACATGCTCGTCTGTTCCGAGTACTCTTGACGTTCCCGTCCTTGACGTTCGCAAATACAATCGAAATTCTTCTCGACTCTAAACACTTAATACACAAAAGAGTATTGATCAATCCCATAGCCTAATATTTGTAAGTGGTTTATGAAATGATGAGTTAGTTAGTAACAGTTGGGTATTATCGGACATCGGACCACCGGTAAGCAGCGTCTGCTTAATAACATAATCCAGATAAGGAAACACCGTAAGAGCACTCGTTTCCTGTGGTCACGTCAACTCTTCCTGGATTTATTGTTCCATGTTTTAAGATTTTGATCTTTATCGCATGGTGATAATGTTTACAATCGGATGTTTATCTCTTCTGTGTGCCCACGTCAAGTCTTGCTGATGAACTTAACTGTGCTCGAGCTAAATAGTGTTTTAAGTTTAAGTAGACGGATATCTATACCACAGTATTAAGGATGAGAATGGTGGCGTAAATATTGTAGAGTCCGGGTGGTCGTCAGTTTCGAGACGACGAGATGACGAAATTCACATCTATGGTTTGTACGGCTACTTTTCCAACAAGCATCGTAATTATTTATGAAAAAATAAGATGCCTTGAATCTTACTCATGTCTTATCAAAATAGCTAAGAGGTAATTTTTTTTATACTATAAGAGTGGCAAACAAGCATACGGGCCACCCGATGGAAAACGGTTACCACAGCCTATTTACGCTTACAAAACCGAAGTATCACATGCTCGTTGCCACTTTGTGTTCGGAGTGTTACTACTATGTTGGCAGCATAATGGGACTAATCCCTCTGCTGCCAACACAAATGAACGCATTACTGGAAACCTTATTCACCGCGTAGGAACACAACACAAAATTTTTTTTTATTTGGCTACGGACTTCTATAAGGTGGAGGTACCGCCCCAGTCGGGCCGCTCCAAATTCGAACGGCAAACCCGTTATGCCCTACCTCTCTTTCTCAACCAGTGTGATCATGGGTGCTTTTTTTGGGTCAAAATTCAGAAATATATTTCATACATTCCAGTACAAAGTGGGTCTCACATACTAACTACAACAAAATGCTACTGTAAACAATCATTCAAATCATTACATATGCACGGAACAGGAAATATAGTAAAGTACAGAATGCAAGTACACTATAGGTGCTGTAAAATTTGATTAGATTACATACCTAACTGTGAGATAAGGATATTAAGCCACACAGTAGGCGCTGCTACTGTGTACCGCCGAATTCAATATCTACAGCCAATCGCGGCGCCATTCATGAATTATCACTCAAATTAATGGCGTGTAAGTTATAAATGGCCGACGGATTAGGGTCTATCCATTTTATTCCTATTTTACCTACCGTAAAGAACCTTCATTGAAAACGTACACAAATTCACGAGAGCATCCGCTAATTTTCCCTCGCGCCATCTCTTTCGTACTCGTTGGTAAAACATGCGCCGTCCCTCCCCAACGACCCTTCTCGCCGGTGCGATTCATCATCATTTCGCGGTTAGCTGGTTTTCCATTCAAGTCGTGGATTGGCTGGAAATGCTGGGGTTGAAATATAAGGCTATATTTTACCTGCCAGCGTTAATTTTTTTAAGTAGCACGCTTCATTTAAGCAGAAAAGTATCTCGAAAAAATATGGCTAAGACCTTTCAGCCGTAACCCGTAGAATGTTTACGAGTGTAACCCCAAGTTTTTGGGGCAAAAGGAGAACATTTGCAATCACAAGACGCACCCAATTAGTATTCCAAATAGAGGCTAACATATTGTACACGTACATAAAATGTAAAGAGTGGACCGCTCCGAGCACGAACGACGCATAACTTTCGCGAGGTTGTCGGCTCCCTTGCAAGCTCACTCTTAAAATAACAGGGGTAAGTGCTAAAGTTGCTGGCGGGTACTGCGAGACTTCGCCCCAGACGCGGTTTCTATTTCACCCAAGCAATAACAGTCTTACCACAGTTGTAAGTAGGTTCAAAATGATGAAGTCGCCACCGCCGGTCGTCGAGTGCGGGACTTTGAGGCTTATGGTAATTGTAATAAAGCGGAGTGCAGCAGTTATGGGACGTGAGAGGTTCTAGACCAAATCCCAAGTAAGCTGTAACTTCCTTTTGGATTTTCGGAAGCCATTTATCAGTCTGATGTGGGCGTCTGGAAATTTTTCATGTTTCGTTATTGTAACGGAGAGACATGACACGTACGCTATGAGGATTCCCGTTTTGTTTATTGGCCTCGTGTCTATGGAATTCAAGGTCAATTTTACGTTTGCGTATTCTCATATCACCTCTTTCACTCAATATCATAGAAACGATGAAGTACAACAACAGCCGACGTACTGTATCCTACCGGGGGCAATTCAATTAACGTTATGAAGACATAAAGAAAATATAAACATTAAATCATGAGTAGCAGAGGACAAAACTGCTCATTGATGGCAACTAGATAAATTAGTGTTTATAGTTGGGGGACTAGTCCCCAAGCACGCGTTACGTTACTGCCGAGATAAATCAGTGTAACCCTTCCGCGGCCACAAGCAAATTACCGACCACCTGAGACTTGTAAAAACGGCTCACGAAGTAGTTAGCCTGATCGGTAAGCTTGGGGAGGGTGCTCGATGCTTTACTTTTCGTTTTGTATTGTAACCTCCATGATATACAAGTAATAAGCGCATAAACATTACCCTACAAACTTTAAGGTGTCGTGTCTACTCAAATTATGATCAGATTGAATGCGCAAAGAATAGGATTCCCGTAACAATTATGTAAACAACATTAGAATTAGATTTGATTTGAATTGAAATGCCAAATTAAATGTATAATTCAGTCTAATGTACCTACATTAAGTTTATTATAAAATATTTATATGCAAGCTTATTTTACACATAGTAACAGTATATTTTGGTATTAGTATAAGCCCCACTTTGATATTTCCTTAACATTTTTAGCAACACCATTATTTTTTGACCCTTATTCCAGTCAAATAATATCATAAACCCTATTTCTCATACAAGAGAGAAGTCCCATTTGTGTTATAAAATAAATGATTTTCCGACCCTAACTAACCCTGCGTTGGAAGCACAAACCGCAATATTAAAAGAGATCTAAGGAAATGACTTGGGGTCGAATTGGCCACCAAAAGACTATTGGGGTGTTCAGAAGGCAATCACTGGTCCCATATGGGCACAAATTACTTTTCCTATTTGGTCAGATACACCGCGATGACAAGTGGTATGGGGTGTTGAGATTTCACCCATTCGGCCCGCTTCGTTGTGATAGGGGTAAACAAATAAGGATATAATAATCGGCCGAAGTAATGACTCAGTGTCTTTTTCACAATATTAGAGACTGTTATACATATTATTACTACTGGTAAATGCAAATTGATAGAACATTAATTATTAAGACAAGGAGAGTCAAGATGAAAGAAAACATCGAGAGCAAACCTGCATACGTTAGAGAAGAAATTCAAAGGCGTATGTTTTTATTTGTAGTACTTATTTGTAGACGTAGTCGTGTTTGAGAAGCGATGGACTCGCCATCTGTGTATATAACTCTATGTATTGTGTACTGCTGCGTTTAGTATAATTGGCCATTGGCCTTTGTAATTATATTTTAATAACAGGCGGAAAGTGGGTGTGTGGGTACTTCTTATACACCTCTGCCATCCCTTCGGCGTCCCTTATGAGAATATTTCCTCCCTTCCCCGTCCCTTATATATTTTATTATTATATTAATTATGAAACTACGCAAGCATATCGAAAATATTTAATCTGAATGTTTCTACATCGTGTGATTCAGTCGTCTAAAAGATTACAAGATTTACAGTCAGTTGGAACCAGACATAATTCAAACTGCCGAGTTCTAGAACAAGCCGATGTAGTTAACGAGCCAAGTAGATCTTGCAAAGACGGCAACGTTTTGGTTTGTCGAAATTAACCAAACTGACACGTAAGTGAAATAGTCTCTAGGCATCTTTGCTTATCACTCTTAAAAATGCACATACATACTATACGTTGCTACTGAAAAATCTACCTTCGCATTAAGTATACGACAAAGTCAGCTAGACCATTAATCAGTCTGAGCCATCAGAGTAGTATATATGCAAAGCCTCTATGATATCTGTGATAGAAATTCAAAACAGCATTAAAACGGGCATATGCTGGTCTCCATACCACGGGGGATTAGGGTCGCACAAACGATGCCATTTTGCGTTTTCAATTTGCATAAATATTAGTGGGAGCTGACGTCATAAATATATTAGTGATACAGATTTTATGGTGATTACAGAATTATAGCGCGATCTGTTTTGTGCATGGTTGGCAACCCTTGTTGGCACCTACTGTTGTAATTTATAAAGACCGAGGGTGTAAAAATGTATTCGGTATATCGGTGGTATAGTGATTAAGAATGTGCGCGTGCGCATGTAGCATTGGATTGGCATTTTGGCTTCCAGTGTAATTTTAACAATACACTAAAGAGTAAAATATTAAACATGACGGAAATAACGAGATGGCGCTAGTAGTAGGATTTTCTCAAGTACTTTTTACAGTAAATTTTACAAACAGCGGTGGTGTCAGTTATTATTATTTATCATTTCTCTTAGTATCAATTAAAGGAGAAAGGTTAAGTAAAAACGCAATGAGCTATGGCCCTTTGCCAACTGCTTCAACGCACACATACTGAAGATCATTACTAACATATTTCTTATTTATTATACATAATTATATTTAATATTTATATATTATGTCGGCATGTCTGGAGTATTGGGAGGCGAATGTATGAATGTTGTTTATATATTTTCTTTTGTGTTGTGTGTTTGCTGTGTATATAATGTTTACCTATTTAGAGTAATTGGCTACTGGCCGTTCTAATGTGTATTTCAAAAAATAAATAAATAAAAATAAATAAATATCTAAGCCGATCATTAACCCTTAGTTTTATTAAACATAATGTTAGCGGTTGTTTTGGGGGCCCGATTGTAGTACACTTTATTTTTATCTATCTATCTAAAACTAGCTAGAGAATATCATGTGACTTAGACGTTTCCCTACAAGCATTGAACTTCTGCCAAGGCATAAAAAGATAAGAATCCGTTGAAGATTTACACAAATAAATGTTACAAGTTACTCTGCACGTAAATATACGCAGTAAAATGATGATAATCATAAAATAACACCAAAATAGCATACAATAGAATGGTTGTATTATCTACCTCGGGGGTTTGAGCCACACAGTATCATTTGGGAATAATGTGAAGTCATAATATTATAATTACGCCGGGGCCGAGACCGCGTCTCATAAAGCGAGTCATCCGCCATTGTTACACGTCATATATCACGTGACACGTCAACGTGTTTTATACAAATGCCTCATCAGTAATTCACAAGGCTCTCGCTCCGGCCGCCGTACCGAGCAGACGTGTGCTCCCACCGCTCCCGCGCTCTGCGCCCGTTACGACCGGCAGAAGCCACACCCGCCGCTACGCAAATCGCCACGCGTTAGCTAGCCGCTACGCACCGCACGTGGTGATTGTTGGTCGCCTTTTTCAAGGCAACAACAATCACAATTCTTGTTTCTCGACAATAATATTTGTCCCCTTCTGGGAAAATCCACAGTTTCGTGGTCATTCGGTGGAAACCTAACGGTGCTAACGAAACCGAGTGGGGCGCTGCCCCGTTGCGCTCTTAGCCTTGCCCCTTCAGGGTAAGGCTACAAACGGACGGGACCAGTTTCACCGGCCTTGGGGTCTACCCTAGTCGCGCCTGGTTATCACCCACCGCCCACCCTACCTATCCCTTACCTCCTATCCTCCGGTGTTAGTTTGGGCACTGTCCACGGACTAGTGCTCTCTACACCGGAACTGTCAGGAACCCGCTGCACAATAAGACTGGCAGCGGGAATACAAGCTTAGGGCTCACACCATAGGCACACTCACCTCCCTGTCTACACCCGACAGGGAGGGTTCAGTACACACCCCCGGGTCAACCCCCCGGGGATCGGTCTCCTAACGTTTAAGTCACCAGGGGTTTCTTTACGTGTTTCTTCCCCTGGGCGACCGCGCCCCGAAACACGTTTCCCTTACCGCCTTGCCCTCCCACGTCTGCATCCACCATGTCCACAAGTGTGGACCCCCAAGCCTCACTGGCATTCCTCGCGCAGCTCTTAGAAGCCGTGCCCACCCTCCGACGTCAATTTGACGCATTCACCCGCGATGTAAACGCGGGTACTTCCACTGCCGACGCAACAGCAGTGCTCGATAAGAGCACTATCATTGACGTCACCAATGAGACCAACAAGTCTCAAGACTCCCCCCTGTCCCCCGACTCTGTCATCGTTGACTCCGAAATGGAGTCACTACATTCTGAGTCGTCCGAGGGCTCCTCGGACGAATTCACGCCCGTCACGGGCTCCAAGAAGCGCGCCAGACGCGCTAAAAAGAAGGAGGCCTCAACCTCACCTTCCCCCCCGACTAAAGCCCCTAAAACCGTGCCCGTGCCCTCCGCACAGTCCTCCCCGACAGCCTCCTCCCCGGCACCCCCTTCCCCCGTCCCCCTCGCCTCTCCGGAAGCCGAAGCCACTCAGGCTAGCCGGCTCTCCCCCGTCCCGCGACCTACGCGGCCCTCCTCGACAAAGGAGCGCTCGTGCCCCCCAGTATTCGTCCACACTAAGTCCAAGTGGACGGAAATCTCCGGTTGGTGTAAAACCAACCGAATCACCTTCACTCGTGCCACGGCCACAGCCGAAGGCATTAAGGTGCACCTCCCAAACTCTACCGAGTTCCGAGCTTTTACAAAGCTCCTGCAGGCCAGAAGTGTGGAATACCACACTTATGATCTGCCGGAGGACCGTTCACTCCGGGTCGTCATCCGCGGCGTCCCACGCGAAATCGATACCGAGTCGATCAAAGATGATTTGAAGGCTCAGAATGTCGCAGTAAAGGAGGTGCACCGCATGCACCGTCAAAATGCCGGAGAGGCATTTAACATGGTTCTCGCCATCTGCGAGAACACCCCCGACGGCAAAGCCGTCTTTAAGATAAAAACCTTATGCCACCTGTCTGGCATAAGGGTTGAAACCCCCCACAAGGGTGGCCCTATAGGGCAGTGCCACAACTGCCAATTATACGGGCACGCTTCGCGTAACTGCAACGCGAAACCCAGGTGCGTCAAGTGCCTGGGTGACCATGGGACGAGCGACTGCTCGCGCCCTAAGGACCGCACACTCGCCGACTCACCCCCTAGTTGCGTACTATGCCGCCAGGAAGGCCACCCGGCCAATTACAGGGGCTGTCCCAAAGCCCCCAAACCAAGACCGGTCGTGGTCAAGAGGGCAGCGGCCCGCGAATGGCGTAACGCCCCCCCCGCGCAACCCGCTCCACCTCGACCTTCCCCGTGGAGGGCCCTCCCTCCGAGGGACTTCCCGCCCCTCCCACAAGCGCCCCCCTCCGTGCCTACAGCGGCCCCGAGCCAGCATACTCCACCTCTGCTGTCGCTCCCCACCGCCAAACCTCAGCAGCCCCAACCTCAGGCTGCTACACCCCCGCGTAGACCCCAGGTGGTCCAACCCACTTCCACCCCTTCCGAAACCTCCGCCAACATGGCATTCCTGGCGGACCTTTTCTCCACCGTCAACCTCACAAGGGTTAACGAGATGGCACGAAGCCTCAGGGCCGTCCGAAAGGACCCTCTGGCCCTCCTCAAGGTGCTCGGCGACTACGCCGATGTATCAGAGTCCCTGGCTACCTTCTCGTCCAACCAATAATGGACTCAAACGTAAACAGCAGAGTCAAACCCCGATCGCTTTCAATTGGCTACTTTAATGCCAACGGCATTCACAGCCAAAAGGAAGAGATCGCCGCGTTCCTCCGCGACAACAATATCGACGTTTTCTTAGTGCAGGAAACCTTCTTGAAACCATCACACCGAGATCCTAGAATTGCAAACTACTGCGTAGTACGCAATGATAGATCTCGATCCGCCCTCGGCGGTACTTTGATCTATTACAAGAGGTCCCTGCACTGTATCCCAATCCAACCACCAACCCTCTCCCACATAGAGACCTCGATCTGTCGATTAGGAATGACCGGCCACCAGCCGATCACGATAGTCTCTGCATACTGTTCCCCTGTTAACTCGACGGCCGATATCAAAGCTGATATTAAAGCCCTCATCAATCTCAGTAGCTCAGTTATTATCGCGGGTGACCTGAATGCCAAGAGCGATGCTTGGAACAGCCACTCACGAAATAACAGAGGACGCCAATTGGAGGACCTCAGCGGGCTCCTCCAATTCGACGTCATTGCGCCTATGCACCCCACCCACTACCCTGAGAATATCAACCACCGACCGGACGTACTAGACATTGCGATCCTCAAGAATGTAAACCTCCGTTTGCACTCGTTGAGGTCGCACGACGAATTAGATTCTGACCACCGACCTGTGACCTTAGCGCTCTCCCCCCGACTAGGCCCCCCGGACGCAGGTCAGTCCCCGCCTCAGAAAAAGATAACAGACTGGAGAAAACTGGAGGAACTCCTCAAGTCCTCTTCATCTGTCCACTTAGATAGTATCCCGCCCCTCATAGAGTCGGCAGCCGACACTCAAAAGGCGGTCGATTCCCTCACAGCTCACGTACAGTCAGCCGTGGACGCCTGTTCACGACAAGTTCCGGTGATGGAAGACCATCGCTGGAAACTTCCCGACGACGTGCGTGAACTGGTGACGGAAAAGAACGCCGCCCTCCGAGCTCATAGAGCTCACCCGACTGAAGCGAACCGCACCTTTATGAGGTCACTCCAGCGCAAGCTGAGATACCGCATGAAAGACCTGCGAGACGCTCGCTGGAACAAGTTCCTAGGGGAACTTGAACCGAGTCACTTGGCCTTCTGGCATCTCCAGCGGAAACTTAAATCAGACAAAATCTCGTCCATGCCTCCACTCACTCGTCCAAATCAAGGGCCCGCCTTTGACGACGACGAGAAGTCCGAGTGCCTGGCCGACAGTCTCGAGGCTCAATGTACGCCCAGTACCTTGCCGGTAGATTCGCGCCATCGCAATAAGGTGGATGCCGAGGTCGAAAGCAAACTATCTCTCCCACCCTCTGAAGACCCAGACCACCCCATCACCCCAATCACGGTCGACGAAGTCCGGAAAGTGATCAAGGATCTCCACCCCAGGAAAGCCCCAGGTCCCGACGGGATCGCTAATAGAGTTATCAAACTCTTCTCCCCTTATCTCATAGTTTTGCTCACTGCCATCTTCAATGCCGCACTGAGCAACAACTTTTTCCCCCAATCCTGGAAAAGTGCAACAGTCATAGGTATTCCCAAGCCAGGGAAACCTAAGACCGAAGCTTCCAGTTATCGCCCCATCAGTCTCCTCAATGTCCTTGGCAAGATTTACGAGAGACTTATTTACAATAGATTAAAGAGTTTTGCAGACTCTAAGAAAGTCATACCTGACCAACAGTTCGGTTTTCGAACCAAACATTCCTGTGTCCAACAAGTCCACCGTATTGTGGAAGACGTCAGTAGCGGCTTCCAATTCGGTTTTACCACGGGTATGCTCCTCTTCGACGTGGCGAAGGCATTCGACAAGGTCTGGCACAACGGCTTGATATACAAGCTGTACCAGTTGGGCGTGCCGGACCGTCTAGTACGCATAGTACGGGACTTTTTGTCGAACCGCTCCTTCCGCTACAGAGTCGAGGGCACACTCTCTTCCCCCCATCCCATACGAGCAGGAGTCCCGCAAGGCTCAGTGCTCTCGCCACTCCTATTCACGCTTTATACTAGCGACATTCCCCTCCATAGACGAGTTAAAAGCGCTCTATTCGCCGACGATACGGCTATCTATTACAAGGGTAGAACTCCCGAGGGAATTCACGACAACCTCCAATCCGCAGTCACAGCCCTGGGGCGGTGGTTCCGGAAATGGAGAATAGAAGTGAACCCGACCAAAAGCGCAGCCATTCTATTCTGGAAAGGCCTCGAACGCCCACGGGTAGCCCCCATCACCCTCTTCGGCAAACCCATTCCATGGGAAGAAAAAGCCAAATACCTGGGTGTGATCCTCGATCAACGCCTTTCTTTCCGTCACCACGTAAAGGCGGTACGCGCGCGAGCCGCCTTCGCGCTCGGTAGACTTCACAGCATGTTGAATGCACGAAGTAAACTCTCATTGAAATCCAAGGTGAGGATTTACACGACGTGCATTCGACCAATCATGACATATGCCGGTGTAGTGTTCGCACACACTAGCAAGTCAACACTTAACCCCCTGCAAGTGCTCCAAAGCCGGTTTCTCCGGAGAGCCACAGGTGCCCCGTGGTACATGCGTAATAGTCAACTCCACGTTGACCTCAAAGTCCCAACCATAAAACAGTTTTTGAAAAAACTGGCCAAACGTCATTTCGATTCTGCTGTAAATCACCCCAACCCCCTCGTCGTATCGGCCGCCCGATACACTCCCTCCCTTATATCGAAGATAAGGCGTCCAAGACATGCCGTCATCGAACCGGATGACGACATAACGGTCCTCCAGGACGCCCGACAAAAACATACCAACACTACACACAACCGACCACTGTTCCGTCCTCGCCGGCGAGGCTCGACGCGAATAAGCCGTAATGTTCCCCCCCGACCTCCGCCGCAAACGCCGGCCCGCGCCGAGCTAAACGCGCAAATCCCGCCCCCAAATAATATTTAAATAAAATTACCAGTCCAGCCCAGCTCCCTTGCTCGCGATCCAGCAACGCCCTAAGCCGAGGTTCGTACCCCACAGGGGGTGCCCTTAGCTGTGTTGCTTAGTACTAAAGTGCCTGGCTGGAGGCCTAGGTCTCGCCATTGACCGGTTAAGTAGCAAAAGTTCCCGGAACTCACGCTACGAGAGACAATACAAAAAAAAAAAAAAAAAAAAAAAAAGTAATTCACATTATAAATTGACAAATTTTATTAGCATCTAATAACATACAAACACATATATTATCATCACGCCGAGTCCTAACGGGGTAGGAAGAAAGAGGGGAGTGCCAGGACTAGACATAGGTACGGCTCCCTTTCGCTTCATCCACATTCATTAGTCTCTTCATACGGGGTCACCGGCTTCGAGTTCGACGTTCCAATCTTTGAGTGTACGATCGACTCGAACAACCTTTGGAATTTATAAATTGAATTTTGAATCAAACAATCTTACAAAATGAATATAGGTACTCAGTGTAAAACAGAACCTCTCGTTTGATATTGGATTAGCCCGACTGTTCACGGTCGGGTTCACGGCGGTGTAGCCTGACTGGCAGTTCCTTCTCGGGGCAGACGATTACAGACAATTGGAACCAAGTGACACTGCAAGTGCTGTTTTCTTGCGGTAAGGTTTCACGTGGACCACTCCACATCAGTTCGTTCTTTAACCTGCTAGCACAGTAACTACGCCAATCATAAGATCGACAACGCACATATCTCTTCAGAGAAAATATCCCATCAAATAATGATTCAAAATCACACACGTATTTTTTTTGGACCGTCCGTTCAATGATATTAATGTCCTATCTAAACCGCCCTAAATGCAATAAATTATAATCACACAATGCAATATTTTGTGTACTTTGAGACCGAAGTAACAGGGTCATATCATTGTGTTTATGTTTACAATTGGAGGTAATATTAGTATTTGACCGTCACTATTATACGGTTGTTTGTTCTAGCCTTTTGTTGGGGGTGACTGAGCAACGTTCAGCCAACAATTTGTCATAAAATAAAAAGATTTATAGCCAAGTCTCCCGAAGCTACTTTTTAACAGCCGTTATTCCTTCCCTTTTATAGCAACAAATAAAATGAGAACAAACGAATGTAATATTGTACAAAAGATGAGGACATTACTTTAGCTATATGTATTACCTGTCGGAGTTATAAAACACGTATCTTTATGGCGTCATTATTCATGATAAGGAATAAATAGACCAATGTGAAGTGATAAAGAGTAAAGGTGAGTACTTAAACCATGTTAATAGCTATCAAAAATATCAAGCTAACAGTTTGGACCACCATTTAGTCCTTTAAGTACAGTAGCGTCGTGGGATTCTGGTATTGTTTAGTTGTTAAAAAGCTTCCTTCCACAGAGGTTGAGATTTGCCTGTTCTCTCAAAAACAGCACGAGCTTTTCTAAACGGTTGGAAAACATGTTAGCTTCACACAAAAGTGTTTTAAGGCGCCTTTCTGCGTTCGTCACAGTTGTTGTTCAAAAATACTTAAGACATTTTGATCCTGAGCAGTGCATCTATTGACAGAAACACACAATCGGAAAAGTAACTTCATTTGTTACTAGGTTAATGGCGGGGATAATAAACGTATCTTTAGAGTTATCTCAAAGATTTTTTGGGTCGATAATCTAGAAGTACTCATTGTATTATGAGTCAAACGGCTAAGTAAAGAAAGAGCAGCAAATATTGACTTCCGACCTAAATAACATAATTAACAGTTACGATTCGTTCGTAGTAAGGTTGAAAGCTATGAATACAAATTGTCTATCTGACCATCGGCCACAGTGACAGATGGAGCGCACTGCAAGGGTTATCCCAACATCTGTCACCCACTATCAATCACATGCTTTGTCAATATTGTGTGTACTCGAGTTATTGTTTGTCGATACATCACCATTCATGCTGCGTTTAGCGTTAGTTGACTTTACGCGGAACTGTTTTTTTTATAAAGTGTTAAACTTTCAGTGTTTAGGTATGTGAAGCTATCAGCAGCATTTTTTCGTTTGAGAAGTAATTTCAAATGTATGTATTAACCATACATACATTGCTATGCTATGCTATGCTTAAGAAACGGCAATGGATGGCGTAGTATGTATCTGCGGTTCGTTTGTTTCATTTGAGACATTCACAAATGTGTGTATGAATAAAATTAGTCACTTTGGTTGGCTTTGAGCCGTGGTGGCCGAGTGGTTCAAGCAGTTGCCTGCGACACAAAGATCGCAAGTTTGAATCCCGACTGTACCAATGAGTTTTTCTGAACTTAAGTACAGTGATTAGTCACACTATGTGCTGCCTGTCACTTAGAAATTGTCGTCTACAGAATTAAATAAAAAATTTAATAAATATGCATTGTGATGCTGTTTTAGAGGGTTTTATCGTGCGTTACCGTCGTCGATTATGACACGAGAGCCTTACATTAAATTAAGTCAGTAGATAAATTCTAACTCATTTGGAAATGGAAATTGGAATACTTTTTTTTTATCTTGAAAGGGGCGTGACCGTTTTTCTGCGCGACAGATGTCGGCATCCGCCCTCAGTTAGATCTAGAAAAAAGCGTGTATCGAAGGCGTGGTAGCAATAAATTTTGTCAAAATATGCTCGACACAAACACTTCCCATCGCCCTATTAGAATAACAGAACAAATCGGCCTAATTTGTTAACAGGCGTTTAGAATGGGTGTCACATGTCTTGTTGGGCGCGAGGTATGCTCGCCTCCTTGAAATTTATTTAGTTTTGCCTTCACTAATTGCCGATGACAATATTTTAATGGCTCGTGCACATGTTAATAGGATCTATTAAAAAGCTGGCACGTTGAGAAAGTTGATGTTAAGGGGTATACCTACGACTAGTGGGGGTTTTAAAGAACAGTAATCGTTTTAATGATAACTGTGGTAAGTACGTACTAATAAAATAATAATATATCCTCACGCCTTCCCACAAGGGTCCCAGAAGGGGTAGGCAGAGGTGTATGGGTAATACCCACACACCCACTTTCCGCCGAGGTATATTAGGTGCCAACGTGACAGATGGCGAGTCCATCGCCGTTACTCAAGCACGACTATACATACGCCTTTGAATTTCTTCTTAGACGTATGCAGGTTTCCTCTCGATGTTTTCCTTCACCGTAAAGCTCGTGGTGTGACTAATCACTGTACTTAAGTTCAGAAAAACTCATTGGTACAGTCGGTATTCGAACTTACGACCTTTGCGTCGCAGGCAACTGCTCAAACCACTCGGCCTCCACGGCATAAAATAATAAGTATATTTTAAATGTAAACTATTTAACGTTCTTTAAAAACCAGACATAGATTCGTTTACAACGTCTTTGGTTTACTAGGACAAAATTTTAACTATGAACAAAGAATAATATGAATAGAGAATATTATAAACAAAGGGTTGTTAAATCAGCCTTTACTTACAAACCTAAAAGTAGTAGGTATGTTATCTGAAAAGTTAAAGGTATAAAAATTATACAGTTATTTGGTTTTATTCAGTTAAAGAAGTTACCGTAGCTTATTCAGAAAATCTTTTCCCCTATAGTTGTTGCAAAAACTTTGCAAATTTGTACATTAGTAAAAATCTGACAAAAAAACCTAAATTAATCATGACAGATCAATGCAGAGCGACAAAGGTGCCCCGATGCAACGCGCATGTCACTCCCCGGGGGTTGCAATTTTTTTGTTGTTGAAAAAACAATATAGCGAGACGCGCCCGCGTACCGTCGACCAGACTGTGTGGCACCGGCCTTTTCTGTCTTAAGTTTTTATGTCAATAAATCACACCTACTTTGTTTCTGGGAAACATATTTTTTTCTTTATCGACGTCCCTGTATTCCGTTTCTAACAGTGATCTCTTTGCCTTGGCAGTAATACCGCTAAACATATGCTTTGAAATGACACATTTTCCAGGTAGACTTAAATTAAACCTCCTTACATAACGAGTGCTAGTTTATGATTGTATACATACAGAATATACAGCTGAATATACGGGTGAATCAAGTAGTCACCTGCAAAGTGGAGATTGTAAGATCGCACCCCATATATTTATTCTATCAGTATACATATATCGTTGTCTAGTTACCATAGTACAAGTTTTGCTTGATTTGGGACTATGTCATTTTGTATGGAATTGTCCCAAGGTATTTATTTTTATTTATGACACAGCCGTGTGTTTTTTATGACAATTCCACATTTGTTCTATTCGAGTCTGGTACAGATAGTGCCATCCACGAAGACGCGTCCCACTAATTTCTATTTGAGGGGGTCGCAGGATGCGGGAGAGTATGACCCGAGTCTATTAAAGATTCCTGCAGGGTCGGCAACGCGCGAGTGATACCCCTGGTGTTGCAAGCGTCCATAGGCGGCGGTAAACGCTTACCTTCAGGCGGACCGCAAGCCTGTATGCCACCCACGTGGTATAATTTTTTTTTATTTATTTATTTATTTATTTAACATCCAAACTTAAATCTATCTTCACAGTACAAATAAAAATAGGCAATCAGTGCGTATCGATAATACTCAAACATTAGTGGAAGGTTGCACACTTACAAGATCATAATACGGTGTTATTCATAATAAGTAGGTACACTGTAAACTATTGAAACTAAAACTGAGGAATATTGGGGCGCGTCTTTGTGGGCGCCACTATCTATATAAAGTTTAGCCAAATATCTCATCCAGTATAATACGAAACACCGTTACAATTCCATAGCAAGATAAACATGGCTCGCCCGTGCCGCACAGGTCAGATTTGGGTGCGTTTAGATAAAAAAGGTAATCTCGAGATGTGGACCAACATAGCAAATATTTGTCCAAGCCTGGGCCTCACACCTCAGTAGTGCACGTTGCTTGCATTGCTCCCGCTGGAATTTGATATTATTATCATTATTCCACAGGCCAAGGCCCTGGTGGCCGAGTGGTTCGAGCAGTTGCCTCAAAAACAAAGTCGGAATTCGAACTTGAATGCTTGTGATCCGGCCAGCTCGAACTACTTGGCCACAACGGCCTTTCAATTTTAAATTATAAAAATCAAATTATAAAAAGCGATCGCGTTTGATTACAGAATAGCCATATTCTAACAGAAAATCCTTTGCAAGCTCGACAAAACCCCGCATAATTAATTCTCCATATTTTTTCACAGGAATAATGAGATAGCAGGTTAAAAACGATCAAGGTGAAAAAAACCATCGACACAGCGTACGACGGCTTTAGCAAGATTCCGTAAAACCTGCTCAATTTAAAATTAAAGCCACGAAACGTGTTTTTCGCCTATTTTATAAAAATCTTGGGATATGAGAACAATCTTCGAATAAGCTCACTGTGATACCGTTGTGACACGAAGGGTAGATATTTTCCACACATAAGAGCCAGAAAAAATGAACAGCTTTGTGAAAAACCAATAATTAAAATTTCATTTTCATGATTATATACTAATTTATTTATTTATTTAAGGCCACTTACATAAGATAACGACTTCGATCGAGCGTCAAGAGTTCTCGAAACGGATAGATAGATAGGTATGAAGAGACTGATGAATGTGGACAAAACGAAAGAGGTATGTAAGTCTAGAGAGGACTGGCGCTTGACACTCTTTGTCTGCCCCGAGAGCTCAGCGTGATCATATATGAATATATGTATTGCTTATAAATATATAGGTATGCATTACTTATAAAAGTTCTCATTGAAAGACGTTTCATATTTAAAACAAGATTTGTTTGCTGCATCTATGTATATGTTGTTAGTTATGGAATTGCGTTCCTTTTTTTTTTCCGACTTATTTATTATGAACTGATTATAGAACTTTTTTTTACTTAACATGGCAATGCCACCCGTCTTTTAGGCTCGTGTGACAGAGATTGGAACATTGATTCGATTTATAAATCAAAGGTATAGTTTGTTGCTTGTTTCTCTTTTTTATTGCTTAATATTTAAACTTCATAAATAAAGTTAATCAAACATATTTATATTTTATTGCAATGAACTGAATGATGACAGCGATCGCTTAATGAAGTAAGCACAATAGGCCTTAATAAATAAAATGCACAGTAGCATTTTAATCCCCCATTTAAATTCAATGGCAAAGCGGCAAGTGCAAGCCTAATCATCGCAATATAATGCCTCGGTGATTTTGGAGGGTTGTTTTTTAATGCGCGAAAGGGACGCAAAATTGTACCACACATGCTGTGGAAAAGAGATAAAAGATTCATTCGAATTGACTTTAAATGATAGGCTCAGTTGCCCTTTTGTTCGTCGGTGATGGATTGCAAATCGTTGCGCTTACGACAACTACAAAATAACGTACACTAAGAAGAGTGTTTTACTTGATTTTTTATTTAAAATATTTATTTTTAAATATATCTTCACGCCTACAAGGCACCCCGAAAGGGTAGGCCGTAAATTAATAGCATCTCTTTTAAGCGGAAGTAATTTTCAAGTGACATCGTTACAGTAACCGAAAAGCGTAGCGAAATCACAAAAACTCAGAATGAAAGAAGACTGCCAAATGAATCTACAATCTTGCTTTTACTTGCGATTTATACAAAAAGTCCTATTTCGATCAGAATTTAAATTTTAATAATCTGCAATTCAATTATATAATTATAAGCGCTTATCCCGTTCAATGGCAACCATTGAAACCGCCTCTTCCATGGTACATTTGATTTGTAAAGAAAACATTAGATTAAACAAACTAAGTGGAGCATACTCCGAACTCATCTATCTTTTGTACCCCATCCCCCTACCCCATGACTAATTGCGTAACTAAACATCCTAGGGCGCGTAATCCGATATTGATGTGTTTGTAAAAACTATCAGATTAGCTCGGGTAGCGTCTCCATCTATTTGCTGGCAATTTGTTTCACATGTTATTTAGTCGATTATTCGGCAGGTGGGCTCTTGTAATCCGTCAGTACGTTACTTTAGATGATTCTGAATCTATATATATATATATATAAATGAATCACCGAAATGTTTGTACGCGCATAACTTCAAAACGACTGCACCAAATTGGATAAATCTTTCTTTTATGAATCCTTTATTGTCAGGAGAAGGTTTGTATGAAAAAAAAATATATTATATTTCTTCTGGGCGTGTGTATTGCGCTGAACTAAACGGCCGGACGGATTTTGATGAAATTTGTCTGTGTCTTAAGGTGGATTCGAGCGCCAGTTCTCTCTAGACTTACATACCTCTTTCGCTTCGTCCACATTCATCAGTCTCTTCATACATGCTCGTCGGTTTCAAATACTCTTAACGTTCCCGTCCTTGAGAGTCCGATCTATTTGATCCAGGTAGTTGGAACGTGGCCTGTCTGTGGTATATCTGTTTCGTCAATCTTTCTTCACTCATCCTTTCTATGTGTCCAAACCAACGTAACATGCCTTTCTTCATCTTTACAATCACGCCCTCATTCACGCCAGTTGATTTGCGAATCTCTTCATTGCGGATTCGATCTAATATCGTTACGCCGCACATTTTTCGAAGAGATCGCATCTCGACTGCATTCAAGCTATTTTCATACTTCCTCGGACATACCCAGGATTCGCTGCCATACAATAAGGTAGGTACCAATAGCGCGTTGTGGACAGCAACTCGAGCATTGTTGCTCAGACTTTTACTGCCCATCAACGCCGACATGGCTCCATTCACCTTATTTTCGGCAGTTATCCTTCTTTCAATATCTTTTTCATACTTTCCATCTCGAGTGAACATGCTTCCAAGATATACAAATTCATTCTCTTGCTCTAGAATTTGCCCATTTACCGATATTGCACACTCGGTCACTTGTTCATCTCTTTCGAATACCAGAACCTTAGTCTTGCCAGCGTTTAGGCGCAGCCCCTTCTTTTCACATTCTTCTTTCATTATGGTAACTAGTGACTGCAGTTCGCCCTCTGATGACGCCAGTAAAACCGCGTCATCGGCGTATAGTAGGCAGTTGACCACTAAGTTTCCCATTTTCACTCCACATCCGTTCGTTCTTAGTGCTCTCAGACAGTTATCTAGATATATAATGAACAGCCAGGCAGACATGATACACCCTTGTTTGACCCCCGACTTCACATCAAACCAGGGTGACATCTCACCGTTAACCCTAACGCACGCCTCGCTATCACTATAGAGTGATTTCACGGCATGCAGTAGGGAACTGCTCACTCCATATCCAGGCAACACGTCCCAGAGTTCCTTTCGTACGACTCTATCAAATGCCTTCTCTAAGTCGACGAAAGCGCAGAAAACCCTTTGGTTAATATCCAAAAACTTTTCCGCGATTCCGCGAAGCGAGAAGGTTTGATCCATACATCCTCTTCCTGGTCTAAATCCACCTTGGGATTCCCAGAGAAACCTTTCGGATCGCTCTTGCATTCTTATCGTCAGGATCTTCGTGTACACTTTACTAGCTAAGCTGACCAAGCTGATGGCTCTGTAGTTGGAGCAGTCCAATCGTGATCCCTTTCCTTTATAGAAAGGCACGATGACTGCTCGCCTCCAGTCGTCCGGAACATCACCCCTTTCCCAGCAAAGATTGCATAGCAAATAGATGACGTCCCAGACCGCTGGTCCACCGTACTTGATCATCTCAGCCGTAATCCCATCTATTCCCGCAGCTTTTCCACATTTCAGACTTCTTATCGCACTTACAATCTCTCCCATACTTATTTTATCCGCTATAGGATCCTCGACAGATTCTGTTGGAGGCAGCTCTATGAGTAGATCAGCGGCATCATCATCATCATCATCATCTACTGTATATATATATATATTGTATATCTCGCAATCCTACAAACCAGTGCTAAAATATGTGAGGAAATTTGTTACCGGGGCACCTAGGTGGTGGCTACATTGCCCAAATATATATGTATAGTCGTGCTTGAGTAACGGCGATGGACTCGCCGTCTGTCACGTTGGCACCTAATATACCTCTGGCGGAAAGTGGGTGTGTGGGTATTACCTATACACCTCTGCCTACCCCTTCGGGGACCCTTGTGGGAAGGCGTGAGGATATATTATTATTATTATTATCTCGCAATCCTACAAACCAGTCCTAAAATATGTGAGGAAATTTGTTACCGGGGCACCTAGGTGGTGGCTACATTGCCCAAATATTTGTGGTAATAAAACATATCAATTCGCGACAAGTGCCGTTGAAATAGTATCAACGTGTCATATGACATATCATCCATACACGAATAAAGAAAGTAAATTGCGTGTCAGAGGGATCGGAGGTGAATAATCCCTAATTTTGTATACAAAGTGCAGCCCACAGCGTCACGGCTCCCGGCGGCTGATTGCCTGTGACGTCGCGCCACAATTTTACTGCATCATAAATAAAGTCATCAGGTTTGATGTTTTCGTAACACGTGCGTCCTTTGTCGAGTATCGATGACAATGTAATTTTTGTCAATTTTTTTTTATTCATTGGCGAGTGTACGGTTCACGGATAGCCAATTACATTGAAAGATGAAAATATCTAATGTGTAACTCGTTGGTTATGGTTGGGACTAAATAGTGAGAGCTTACATATTTGATGGTGAAGATTATAGAAAATTCGAGAGGAACAGTAATAAACGCATGTGTCACGTTGCTATCAGAATATTTCTTTATGACTTTGGCGAGAAGATTGTGCTGGCGCTGGCTGTCCAAGAACTTTTGTAGAAAGGTGAGAATGTAGGAAGAGACTGATGAATGTGGACGAAGAGAAAGAGGTATGTAAGTCTAGGGAAAACTGGCGCTCTACTCTCTCTGCCTACCCCGTGAGGGACACGGCGCGCTGATATGTACATATGTATCAATGTATGAGTAAAGTTTTGACACAATAAAAAACATTAGTATGAACTAATATTTTTCAGCAACGACTAAATTAATGCAATAAAGCAATGCCGAAAACGTTATTATAAATTATATTTTAGGACTAAGTCAGTGGACACATCATACGTACTTTCAGTGAAGTCTCCTTACGCATATTGTATTTGTAAACGGAGGCTTATTTATTTATGTTCACGAAGATCCGCTCGGAGCGGTCCTATCTACAGGGCAAAGAGAAGACACATATCTTCATAAAATAAAACGGGCAAAGAAATGACTTCATTCTATGCGAGGACTGCTAGTGAAATGAAACACGAAAAGTCCCCTTTATTTTATTTACTTGCCCGATCGAGTTTAAAATGGGATTTATTCAGCAATATAAAAGAGATCCTCGTCTGCGTTCCATGGAAATATATCGATTTTATTGGCAAATGTCGGCGGTAGTTTCAGAGTTTTATACTTATTGGTACATGTAGGTCCCAACGCAGCTCAAGGATGTACCTAGCCTGTAAACTTAACAACGCATTCACCCACAAAGTTCATGAGAGCATGCAGAGGTGTAATAGCCACATTAAGCCGCAAATGTAGACTCAAACTGTATTGCGTGCCTGTCGCCGTGTCTAAGGCACAGAGACGAACACGATTTCAAATTTCTACCGAATAATAGTAAGGAATCTTCATAACTATGTGTACAAATTACTGATACCTATAGTACAGAACCTGCCTAGCTTAGGGTCGATTTAAAATGTCCAACATAGAAACTAATTTTATATGAATGCTAGCTGTGCCGCGACTTCGTCCGCGTGGAATTAAACTAAAAAGTTATTGTTCAATTACTTACAACACAAGTAGCCTAAATTACTCCTCATTACATCAGCTATCTGCCAGTGAAAGTCCTGTCAAAATCAGTTCAGCCGTTTCAGAGATTAGCCGGAACTAACAGACACACCGACAAAAATAAAAAAAAATGATTTTGCCGTATGTACCGTGTATACATGCATTTAGTAAAAAGCGGTTATTTTAATTTTACAAACAGACACTGCAATTTTATATATTTGTATGTAATGAATGTAAGTCTACAGAAAACTGGCGCTCTTTTCTCCCTGCCTACCCCATTAGGGACTCGGTGTGATGATATTTATGTAGGTATGGTATGTATAAACATATCGTAATGATCACACGGAGTAGGTACTACATAATATCAATGTTAAACACGTAATATTAATAGTTCATCATAAAAATATTATAAAACTATACTTCTGTGCTTATACGCTATACGCCATATCTTTGTTTCAATGTCGTAGCATAAAAAAACCGTGTTAAAAAGGTTACTCACGTTTTAACTTCTCCAAAGGTTCGTGATGCAGCGGCGGTGCATGGTGCAGCGGCGCGTGCTGCGGCTCGTGGTGCAGCGGGGCCATCAGGCTAGATATAGCCGAGCCCACGGACGCCGCCACCGACTCATGGAGGTGCCCGCCTCCATGTAAGTCCAACTCTGACAAGCAGAGTCCATTCTCGCTTAGCGGCTCCATTCCGGCCGCTAGCGCCTCCTTGTACACCCTGAGGTGAATGATGCCGGCTTACAGTCACGGGGGAAAGAAACGCGTCGCGCACGTTTGGTGTGCTCCGCGAGCAGTTATTGCATTATCCTTGCACCTGCAACAATTTAGATATAAAAATTAATGTTGGTCTGTATGTCCTTTATAGAATCGCAAGCGGCTGGACCGATTTTAATGATATTTTCTGTTTCTTCAGATGGATTCGAGAATGGCTTAGATTCACAATTGGACCCGATAGGTGGCGCCACTGGGTCCGTGGTTTTAATTTTTTCACCCGAGCGAAGCTGGGCGGGACAACTAGTTATATATATTTCTTGTGTCCGTGTGGTAGTCATTGAACTCCTCCTATGAGGTTGGCCCGATTTTGATTTTTTTTTGTGTGTGTTCAAGTGGATTCGAGAATGGTTTAGATTTACAATTGGACCCGGTAGGTGGTACGCCATCGTGTTGTAGAAAATTTATTTTATACAACACGATGGCATTTGAATTGTTTTTATTTTAGTGTTCACACCACGAGCTTTACGGTAAAGAAAAACATCGACGTTAAACCTACATTAGACAAGAAACTCAAAGACAAAAAATATAGGATTTCTTTTATTTTCAAAAAGAACACGAATGCTAAGGCTCGAGCATAAGCCCCTTTCTGTAACATCAAATTGTACGCTGGTGAAACCGCGGGATACTGCTAGTATATATTACTTTGACCAAACAGAGGCCTTAGCATCCATCCTATTGCCACTGAACAAGAGTGCGAAAGTGACGTTGCATGCGTCTCTTTCACACCCACGCAAAAAATGGCAATAGTACGTCATAGTAACGAACCAGACTTGGCGTCCATAAGAAAGTTCCAAAGTAGATCATATATTATAGTTAGTAAAATATCAGCGTGATTTAAGGCAAGTACACACGAGCTTGTTTGAGTTATAAAATAAATAAGCGCCATAAAAACGCTGCGATGGAGATATACAACTTGCATATATCAAATAACTATAAAGATGAGCGTAGACTGGTTGAACAATAAGACCGTTTTATATACTATCTTAGATATGAAGCTTTTTAGTCATAGGACCATTAAATAAATTAGGGATAAATTACTAAACACCCAGGAGATCTCCTATGTGTACAAATAATAATCACCAAGAAGGTATACATACATCACACATATAGATAGTGCCATCCAGGAAGACGCGCCCCACTATTCTTCCTCATTATTTATAGTATAGGAGTGTATCCTTCCACTTATGTTTGAGTATTATCGGTACACGCTGATAACCTATGAGTGCACACGCACACTACAGTTAAAAGACTCGGGTCATATTCCCTGCAACCCGCGACCCCCTCGACTAGAAATTGATGGGGCGCGTCTTCGTGGATGACGCTATCTTTACACACATATGTACACACATATGTACATACATAAAACATACATACTTACACACATAATATCATCACGTAGTAAGCCGAGAGCTTTAGCTCCATGTCTTTACTAGGTAGGTATAGTTAATAACCAATAATCATCAATAACCACTTAGAACATTTTGATGTTTTTTTGACGATTATTGGTCATAATTGTAAACCTTTATTTACTCATACGTAAATTTTAACATCATACTATAAATGTGCATCCATAGGTGTGAATTGCATATTGTGTAATTAAGTATAGGTAGCCACGCGTTACAAAAAACGAATGAAAATACAAAAGGCGGACGTATGATTTACAGGTTTAATTGGCTTTTTGCACGTGAATGCCTATCTGCACTCGACGGGAATTCAATATGGAGTAAAAAGAATATTATAGGCTTGCGTCGAAGTGAGAATATGTCCGTTTGTAACCGACCAGACGCCGTTGTATCCATACGAGGGTTTTCATTTCATTGTATTGATTCTAATGGAAAGGGCAAATGAAAAGCGGAATCAGTTTATGGATTAATCACACAAAAGGATACTATACAATTACATTTACTCAATGAAACTGTGAAAGATTGCAACACTTTATTATATTTGTATTAATTGCCTAAACTAACGAAACAGACATACAAAGCAAAAGTATGTGCACGTGCACGGTAGTTGGAACCAACTACCACGATCGGTAAACTACAACTACCACGGTTCCAACTACCTAGATCAAAGCGATCGGACGCTCAAGGACGGGAACGTCAAGAGTACTCGAATCCGACGAGCATGTTTGAAGAGACTGATGAGTCTAGACAGAACTGGCGCTCTATGATCTCTTCCTACCCCGTTAAGGATTCAGATGTCATGTCCTTTTTATTAATATGTGCCACAGATATACTCAGATAGATAATTTATTTTATCATAATAAATCCTACAGTGTAGTTAGTTTAGGCATACATATATACATATCATCACGCCGAGTCCTTAACGGGGTAGGAAGAGATCATATAGCGCCAGTTCTGATATATAGAGCCGTGGTGGCCGAGTGGTTCGAGCAGTTGCCTGCGACGCAAAGGTCGCAAGTTCGAATCCCGACTGTACCAATGAGTTTTTCTGAACTTAAGTACAGTGATTAGTCACACCACGAGCTTTACGGTGAAGGAAAACATCGAGAGGAAACCTGCCTACGTCTGAGAAGAAATTCAAAAGGCGTATGTAATAGTCGTGCTTGAGTAACGGCGATGGACTCGCCATCTGTCACGTTGGCACCTAATATACCTCTGGCGGAAAGTCGGTGTGTGGGTATTACCTATACACCACTACCTAACCCTTCGGGGACCCTTGTGGAAGGCGTGAGGATATATATATATATATCTTGTGTCCGTGTGTTAGTCGTTGAAGTCCTAAACTGCTGGACCGACTTTGATGAATGGTTTTGTGTGTTTAAGTGGAGTCGAGAATAGTTTAGATTCACAATAGATTGCGCTGCGATCATGTTTCAGTAAATTGTATGTTTTCACCCAAGAGAAGTTGGGCGGAGTAGCTAGCCTATCTATAAGTTTGATGTCCATTGGTTGTCCATAGTATTTTTTTGTATCATAAAAAAACAAACAAGTTCGTACTCTATATGAGAGGACATTAAGTGCAACATACATTGTAGATGATAATAATTAAAAGTACATTTCACTTATGAAGACAGTACAATCCAGCAATGAAGATATATATTTCTACTTCTGGACATAATACATAGAGACGAAAAAATAACGTGCTCAACCCTTTTACTCTTATATCGAATACTTTTCAATCATTTGACAAGTCATCGTAAATAAACAAATGAAGAAGTCCCAAGAACTTAAGCAAGGCAACAATCTGCTTCTGTTAGTCGCAATGAGATATTAATCTTTAGCCACTGGTGAGTAATTGGGTAGAGCTAAAGGCAGCAATCGAGCCGACTGAGCCTCCGTTATCCCTTTAAATCGACGCAAAGCCTTTTTTAAGCCAAAAGATTTAAGTTGGCGAAAGTGCTTCGCTCTATTAAAACGCCATCTCATTCGAATTTTACTTGGAACGAGTCGAACTCGATCACTTCCGTGCCGAGGGAAGCGCGAAGGTTTCCAATGTTACACTGGATTTCTAACCGTTTTTTTGATTTATTTTGAACGGTATATTGCATTAGGGAAATAATTACATCTGAGTGTGACAATAAGGCAAACAGCTCTCAGAATTGATACATACATACATATAATCACGCCTCTTTCCCGTAGGGGTAGGCAGAGACCACTTCTTTCCACTTGCTACGATCCTTGCATACTTCTTTCGCTTCGTCCACTTTCATTATTCCCTTCATACATGCTCTTCGGTTTAGGGTACTCTTGACCTGACCTTTTTTCAAGACGTCCCTAATTTGGTCTAGAAACGTCCGTCTAGGTCTACCCCTTCCAACACTTTCATTCACACTTTCTTCGTCAATCGTTCTTCATTCATTCTCTCGACATGGCCAAACCATCTCAGCATACCTTTCTCAATTTTTGTCACTACATCTTCTTTCAGACCACAACGTTTCCTTATCTCACTATTTCTTATCCTGTCACTCAGTTTAACTCCTATCATACTTCTTAACGCTCTCATCTCAACTGCATTTATTCGGCTTTCATGCTTCTTCTGCCATACCCAACTTTCACTTTCGTACATTAGTGTCGGAACCAACACCCCCCCATGAACAGCCAAACGAGCCTTGAAAGACACTGACTGCCCATGAAGGAGTGCAAAGCTCCATTCACCATGTCTCCTGCATTCACTCTTCTTTCAATATCACTCTCACACTTTTAATTCTTTCAAGCAATTGTTCATGAACAGATTAAACAGCCACGGTGACGCTACACATCCCTGTCTAACACCTTTTTCGATATTAAACCATTCAGTGTAGGCCCCGTTTATCCTGACACAAGCACTAGAATCCCTATATAGAGATAGCAATGCCCGCACGAGGTTGCTGCTCACACCGTTCACGGACAATGCTGACCACAATTCATTCCTCACCACTCTATCATAGGCTTTTTCAAGATCCACGAACGCGCAATAGACCTTCTTGTTTTTAGCCAAGCACTTTTCGGCTATGCAACGCAAGGAAAAGACCTGACCCGTACATCCCATTCCCTTTCTAAATCCCGCTTGTGCATCCCATACCTTTTCATCTGTTTCATGCACAACCCTTTCAATCAACACTTTCGCATACAATTTCCCGACGACGCTGAGAAGGCTTATACCGCGGTAATTTATGCAGTGCTGCCGTGACCCCCTTCCCTTAAACAAAGGCACGATTACGGCTTTGCACCAGTCTCCCGGTACTTGCCCACTTCGCAAGCACAAATTGAAAAGGCGGTACAGCTGGCTAGCCACTATGCCTTGTCCGGCCCTCAGCATCTCGACGGTAATCCTGTCATACCCTGCAGCCTTACCTAATCTCATACTTTTCAACGCTTTCACTATTTCATCCATGCTTATCTCACTTTCATCAACATTGATATTCGTTTCCATGGATGGTGCCGGATGCTGTACCTGCACTTCCTCTCTTTCAAACAAACTTCCAAAATACTCTTTCCATCTCTTTAACACACATTCTTCTCCTTTTATAATGCTCCCATTCTGACTCCTGATTGTACTCAGCTCCGAGGTAGAAGTGTTTCCTCTGGCTGTTTTGATGGATTTCCAGAAAAACTTGATGTTTGACTGGAAATCTTCAGTGAGCCTCCTATCAAAATCATCCTTTCGTTCTTCTTTCTTTCTAGACACAACTTCTTTCGCTGCTGATTTCAATCTTTTATACTTCGTTCTTGCTTCCTTTATCTCGTCATCCGTTGCCTTTTGAACTTTTTGGTTAGCTTTTGTTGCTAACCAATCCAACCAAGCTTTCTTCTTTTCTTGCACAGTCCTTTGTACATCTTTATCCATCCACACATTATAGTTCTTTCCTTCTTTTAGCTACCCCGCATACCTCAATAGCAACATTCACGACCCCTGTCTTAAATGTCTCCCACAAATCTTCAATCACACCTATCTCTTCTATGCCTTTAAATCTTTCTTTCAGTTTCACTACATACTCGTCTTTCTTTTCATTTTCTTGCAGATTTTCCACTTTTACTCGTTCCAAAACACTCAAAATGTCAGAATTGCTAAGAAAATAAATATACAATCTCAACAACCACCAATCATCAACCGCCAATTATTCAGTTCGAAGTAGTTTTTTCATTCGCTTTTCATTACCACCAAAAAAAAGCTTGCCAAACGCAAGAATATTGGGAAAATTATCGTTGGCTAATAGCCTCGCTAATAATTAAAAAAATATATATATATGTATTTTAGAATCTGATGTTATTATATCTCGAAATAATAATTTTGAAAATGTTTTTATTTACCTAGTTATTCAACTAATGCAATATTTGAATGTTGAGGAGAAATCTTAAGTTCAATGTGTAAGGCCAATGTATGGAGTGTTGCTATCGTCAAACACAAAAATGACACTGAAACATCCCACTAACATTTTGCTAGTGAACATCTCTCAGAGACCGAATTTCATAGAACCGTTTAAGTGGAGCAAATTGCTAAAAATACGGGTAACTTATAACGCATGTTACTTACTTAGCTTAAGATTTATAAGATTCATCCTCTCACGGCCATAGATCTTGTGATCGTGGGATGTGTGTTACTTTTGGTTTAGTTTTGTTACTGAGTAGAAACTTATAAAGATACAGCAACTGCTGGCTGAAGGCGATGAAGGTAGGACCCGTCTTCCTGTGGTGCTCTGCAGCTGCGGTAAGCTTACCGTGGTCTAATAAAGTTAGTTGTCAATCAGATTGTCTTCGAAGTCGAACGGCGTCAGTTTCGTCAACATTTTTAATAGTCTACTTCACGCCTTCGATCCATGGTTCCCGAAGGGGTAGCCACACACTCGCTTTTTGCCAGAGATATTTTTTTAGGTGCTTACGTGACAAAATAAGTACAACCAAAAATAACAGTTAGTAAAATTAAGCGTTTACCGGCACGTTCCCGTATCGGGTGAATGATAATTTTATCTGAGTGTTAAATTGATAAGGGGCCAGATAAGTTCACCTGACGTCGAGCCAACCGAGCACAGTTACGCCCAAATTATGAGACATTTTATAAATACACACAATTTATGTGGGTTTGATGTTAAATATACATTATTGATACAATTATATGCGAAACAGGTATGAGGAACAATATCCTTTAAGCTAAGGGAAATGGCGTTAGTACAAAGTAGGTACAATGGAATTGAAACGCATTCATGTCATCTTTACTAAAATAGTACTTCCCTTGTATTCCAATACTGCAAAGCGAGACCAATTGATTACTTACAAATAGGTGAGGGTCACTAGACTGATAAACTGAACGTACAATTATCATATCTCTCAACCCTTTTTTATTTCTTAATTAGGTACCTTTAAGATATTATATAGATAATAGTGACAAAGATTTGCTGAGTTCTCTAATCTATATAATATCTCTAATAAAGATGGACTCGCCATCTGTCGCGTTGGCACCTAATATACCTCTGGCGGAAAGTGGGTGTTTGGGTATTACCTATACACCTCTGCCTACCCCTTCGGGGACCCTTGTGGGAAGGCGTGAGGATACATTATTATTATTAATCTTCTTCCCTAAGGTCCACACTTTATTCTTAGACATGCCACAAAACGAGTCCCATTTAACAATCGCAATCCAATTGAGATTGTCTCAGATTCTAAAACTGACAGATCGACTACTTCATAGAACATTTCCAGAAAGGTACAAAATATTAACGACCCATATTCCGTCAGTTTCTGCGCAGCACAGAAATTCCGTTTAACGTGGATCGGATACCGCACTCACAAATGTATATTTAACAAAGAATACACCCAAAGCTAACACATATACCAATTGCAGTAGGCCATACGTACTTTTCCTTCGTGTGAAACGGAATGCGAGGTACGCGCGGCGAATTCCACTTATTATCATATCAAGAGCAGACCAAACCATGAAAACTTCGCTCACAATTCAATTTGATTGTGACTCTGCTATGCCTTTGCAATGCTAGCAGCAAAGTGACCTTGGCTATATTACACCTTTATCTGCGATAAGGTAACATTTCAACGTTTGGTTTCAACACAAATTACCCGCTGGTTATTGCTCGGTATCGTGTTCATTCAGAATCTCTTATCTGCTTATATGAAATATGTGGTTATTTTTTGGGATATACTTTTCGGATTGTGTGATTCATTTGATACATATTTAGGTCATCGATTATTGTTGGGGTAACTGGATTATTTTAAGGGGTTCTATGTTATATCAAGAATGTGTCGATACGTTAGCAAGATCTGCGCCATGGATATGCTACCCTGGTATTACAACATACGCTACACTAAACGCCAAAAAGCCGTTTATAATTTATGAAGGCACAATTAAACTGTCACAGGTACGATCATGAAACTGTTAGATCAAATAATTTCTACATCTTTGAAAACTACAACTAGTAAACTAATAATAAAACAGGAACCTTCTTGGAATAGTGCCGATAATGACTATATAAATATGAAAATACTTAAATGAACGTAGTCCTATTTCTTTTAACATAATAACAATAGGGCTAGATCTCTAAGATCTACGTATGGTATAAAGCAATTTCATAGAAATTCTGATGTTATCTTCTCTAATAACAAGCGAAGTGTCACATGTGTCAGCAGATCGAACTGTATCAGTCCATTGAGGACTGCACGCCGTTATCACGGACGACGAGATACAAAGTGATTTCGAGCCAATATTGACCGAACACGGAACGGTGTTCAACATACATGTAAAACATGTAACTACAAGCGCAACAAGATATTGTTGAGTGTTCTTGTAATGCGGCGTCTTTAAAGTGATTGTAAATTATAGTATCTTGGATGTTGACAAGTTTTAAGTGGCTGTTATGTTCGTGTCGTGTGCTAAACTGAGATCTGGTTTATATATGGACCTGAAATGCAACTAAATAAATCCAAGTATTTCTAAGCAATAGATTTAAAAACGGATGATAATTTCATAGATTTATGCAACTGAAGGACAAATAAATTTGGTGTTTAAGATACAAAAATCCAAATTAAATTCTCGCACGAAATTAAAGAGACTGGGCATCGGTCAAGATACCACCTAAGCATGTCTGCAGCAAAAATATATTATTTGTTGCAACTTAGCCTACCTCCGGAATCTATGTGGGAAGGCATGAAGATATAAATTTTTGTACTAGCAAATTATTTAATAAATAATAATATATCTTCACGCATTCCCACAAGGGTCCCCGAAAGGCTAGGCAGAGGTGTATAGGTCGTACCCACATCCACATTTTGCCAGATAGGTATATATTTCAGGTGCCACCGTGACAGCAAATAATTTGTAAGTGGAAATACCTTTACTGCTATAACAAAAAGATAGAAAATAGAACAGTTTTCTACTAGAAGTTGTCGGATGTTGTGAATGTATCGTGAAGACGAAGAAATAAAACGAATTGCTTGGAATTATACCTATGTATACAGAAAAAGAAAGATACATCTTTCTTTTTCTGTACATTTATAAGCGTCCTTTCATTGAGATCAATATCATATTTGAACTACTGTCCCATTTTTGGAGACATCCTGTATAAATTCCTCATATTAATGATCCTTTGGAATAATTTTCACACATATTAATTTATCTAACATTCCAATATATTGCTTCAACATAAACTACTCCCAGTTTTATGGTATTCTTTGTACTAAGCCGCCAATTTGGTCTAGACACAATATATTTTCAGTCTATTACTTTATAACATTAATAAACGATTTCCCAACACAAATACAGGCCTATCTTTAACATCTGTACCGACACTATCGGAAGCGCTATATGTGTACATATATAAAAATATAAGTTAATGAAATGATCCATAGTAGTCGAATAATTCGAATATTAGCCTCTCACAAAGATTGCAAGTTCTAATTCCGACTGGTACAGTCACGAGGAGTACAGAATTTCAAAGACGCAAGTACGTATAGTGTTTGGAAACGGCGATAGAAGTGTAAATAATACATTTTAAACGTAACTTAAATGTGAAAAAAAGCCGAGGTGGCCGAGTTTTCGAATAGTCGTCTGCATCAAAGAGATTGCATGTTCGAATCTCGACTTTATCAATGTGTTTTTCTGAACTTTAGTACTGTGATTAGTTACACCATGAGCTTTACGTTGAAGGAAACCATCGAGAAAACCTGCATCCATTTGAGAAGAAATCCAAAAGCCGTATGTACGTAGTAGGTATAGTCGTGCCTGTGTAACGGCGATGGACGCACCATCTGTCACGTTTGCACCTAAAAAATATCTCTGGCGGAAAGTGATTACTTTCTATCGATCTACACATCGGAGACCCTTGTCGTAAGTCATGAAAATATATTAAATGGTGGTTTAAATCTATAGTTACCTACGTCGGAACTTACCTAGGTTTATTTGGTTCATTGTAAGTAGTGACCGCTGATGAATTAAATAATATCTATTTTCATGTAAGCACATGGAACGGACGTGGTCGCTGAAAAATTATCTGCCTTAGATCTCCTGGTCTCCTAGTAAATTGGGCAGCAAGCAACGTTCAAGTAAGAATAAATATCATACTTTGTTACTTAACCACGCCAGAATGAATGAATAAAATATGGCACAGGAATATAGATCATGGACTGACGTGAACGAGGGTGTGATTGTACCTAAAGATAAAGAAAGACATGTTACGTTAATTTGGACATATGGAAAGAAGCAGTTAAGAAATATTGTCGAAACAGCTATACAATGCGTGTGCAAAAAGTGGCAAAGGAAGATCACGTTCCAACTACCTAGATCGCATAGATCGGATACTCAGGGATGGGAACATCAAGAGTACTTGAAACCGTATGAAGAGGTTCATGAATGCGGTCGAAGTAAAGAGTTATGTAAGTCTAGAGAATACTTGCGCTGGTAGATGGTAATCGACACATATAATATGTTTTATTGAATCTATCAATAAAATAAAATTTAACGCGGGGCACATCCAGTGGTTTATAAAATAATAATATATCCTCACGCCTTCCCACAAGGGTCCCCGAAGGGATAGGCAGAGGTGTATAGGTAATACCCATACACCCACTGGCCGCTAGAGATATATTTTAGGTGCCAAAACGACAGATGGCGAGTCCATCGCCGTTACTCAAGCACGACTATACATATGTATATGTATGCGTAATTTTCCGTAGTACTTCATATGCGTAGAATACATTATTTCAATAATATAAAGAGGATTGAAGAAAGTTATGCTTTATAGACTACTAGCTTATGCCCGCGGCTTCGCCCGCGTGGATAGAGCAACATACATATTTTTGCCTTTATAATATTAGAGCTTTGAATCTTTCGGGATTCAAATGTAGCCTATGTCATAATCCTGGGTATAAGCCATCACCATAAAAAATATCAGTAAACCGACTTTTTTCAGTCGTAAAAATGTTTTTTTTTTTAATAAAAAGTATCCTATGTTACTTCTTATACCTCCAGGAATATGTGTACAAACTTTCATGATAATCGGTTATGTAGTTTTTACGTGAAAGCGTAACAAACAAACTTACATTCACATTTATAATATTAGTAAGGATAAGGATAAAGGTGCTAAACAGCCTACAGCTTGATGATAAGCGGTTACCTGTAGACGTTAGATGTAGGTACTCTACCATACTATACATAAATTTCTGCTTGTACTGAAGGTACTGTTCGAACACTTAGTTATATATTTTATATTATAAAGAAATGAGTATATTATATATAGTATATATAGTCGCATCCTACTAATATTATAAATGCGACGGAGGGTTTTTGGTCCCCAGTGCCTAACGCGTAAAGGATACAGGCTAGAATCTGACTACAAAACACGCACCGGCTGCAAATTTGCCATACAACTTTCCTATACAGAACGACGTGGAGAAGGGATTTTAATTATATTTTATGATTTTTAAAATGTTTACCAGAAGCTGGTACCTAGGTAATATTTGGCGCGATGCGAAATGTCAAGCCGTGTGTGACATTAGACTGTTACAGGATATTAAACACACGTCTTGTATTGCAAATTACCTCTCTATTGTTACTATATCTATCTTTACCTAGTGTAATTTTGGTTAGCGCATTCCATATCTTCGGCGCGTTTTGAGGTTAGTTCGATAATCTGTTTTAAATTTGTAGCTTCGTAACACGTCTATCTCCTGTTACTGCGATACCATTGGCGTGCAGTATCGGTGTTCGTGAGTGACAGTATTATAAATACAAAATAGAATGTACTCACAGTGTCAGTAATTGTTGTAAGCTCTGGGGACACGGTTTGTTGACTCCTCAGCGGGCCGAGCTCACAGCGTGCATGCACCAAATCCGATGATATCCGTCATAATCTGGTTGAAGCCACGGGATTACGTTGCGTCCACCCGCGGTCGGCCGTCACCCACTAACGTAAACACCAGAACAATCCGAATTTGGAACCGATACCGATAAATCAAAGCGCACGATCGCGGCGACGTCGCTTATCCGCTAAATCCTGTCGGGATCGCGTAAAAAATACTAGTATTAAAAACAGTCTTAAGTGGGCTTACGTTCGCGGCACGGTGCGGCCCGCGCTGGCTCTAATCTCGGCCACTTCCCGGACCAATTTGAACCTAACTCCACCACTCCATACATCATCGCCGCCCGCCCACCGCGCCGGCTAGCGCTACAAAATACAGTTATCTCGCTCACTCGCGCGCTCTTAATATAGGCCTCGCTCTTTTCCCCTGAAATCTCGCCACACTGAAAATTCTGTGCGTGATACGGTGTGCGGGAGGGGGAACTCAGTCAGCTGGCCGAACTTGTGCGAATAAAATCGACTTTTTATCGGCTCGGTGACGCTTCGTGACGTCACTGTTTACTTCTGCCCGTGAAGTGTGGACAGTGGATCTTGGAGGACGGGATGACACACTTTAATAGCTTATCATGTACATGCAAGCTGCTGCAAAACACTACCAGAGCCCGATGGAAACCTTAGTGTGGACAACTTAGTAAAAAATATATCGTCAGGAATCAAGTAATTTCTCTTTTATGCATGTAATGTGTGTTGTACTCCTCATATATTAATTTATTTAGAACGAAGCGAATAACACCTGCAATTTAGCAAATGCGTTGTAAAAAATATTTAAATGTTGCAATACATTTCCCTTATAGCACAAAATAATTGCAGTTTAAACCGTGTCCCATGCAGTGGGCCGCAATAAATACTCGCGCTCGCTCGCAAAGTAAACAGATCGAGCGCATTAACCGCGCGTCGGCGTACATAAAGAGAGCAGTATAAATATAAAGTTCCCACTCGCCGCCGCGCAAACTTAGCTAAACAACGCCATAATTGCCTTCATTACTTAAATTACTGAAATTATTTATTCAAAAAGCTGGCAACATTTAGGCGCCGCAAACTCCGCCTACGCCAGGAAAATTAACCAATAGCATCGCTCGGTTGGGCAAGAGGCGGGGCTTATACCAATATGGCGGCCACTCGTCACTGCAACCTTCTTGAAGCACGCTCGCCGGCGCTGCATGCTGTTTCAGTCAGTTCTCTCCGCGTAGAAAATCCGCGAGTTTTGTAGTGGTCAAACAAATTTGGTATGGTTAATGAGTGTCGTAGCAGTGATGTGTCGCCGCTACGAGACCTCTACGTACCTGCTACAGTGCTACACGGTCTACGGGCGCACGCAACCGCCGACGGCAAACAACCGACGGATACTGATATTACAGCTTCAGCTTTCGTAGAGACTAGGACTTTTTTCATGTATTTTATTTACAGCCGTGGTGGCCGAGTGGTTCGAGCAGTTGCCTGCGACACAAAGATCGCAAGTTCGAATCCCGACTGTACCAATGAGTTTTTCTGAACTTAAGTACAATGATTAGTCACACCACGAGCTTTACGGTGAAGGAAAACATCGAGAGGAAACCTGCATACGTCTGAGAAGAAATTCAAAGGCGTATGTATAGTTGTGCTTGAGTAACGGCGATGGACTCGCCATCTGTCACGTTGGCACCTAATATACTAAATAAAAATAAAAGTGGGTGTGTGGGTATTACCTATACACCTCTGCCTACCCCTTCGGGGACCCTTGTGGGAAGGCGTGAGGATATATATTATTTACCTTAGGTTTGTTTTAAAATACAAATGTTGTTTCATTAAACACCATGAATCATATTAATAATAGTAGCTAAAGCTAGAGTAAGATTTAAGAGGTATTCCACTTGTCTTGTCTTTATTTACATGGTGTCCGTTCTAACTGTCTTAACTTCTTCATGGAAAGCCTGTAGGTATCTAAGTTAAAAATAACTTCCTACATACATTATTATTATTTTATTCAAAGATAGTCACTCCAGTAAACATTATATTCAAAATCTTTTCATGTAACTCAATACAAATTGTAGCTATTTTAAGAATATTTAAAAAAGCTAATTAATATAAATACCTAATACTTAATTGATAGAATATATCTCTTATCTCTCTTCACGCCTTTCTATAAGGATCTCCGATGGGGTAGATAGAGGTGTAGGGGTAGTACCTACACACCCACTTTCCACCAGAGACACATTACAGACGGAATTACTCGTGGTGTTACTAATCACTGTACTTAAATTCAGAAAAACTCATTGGTACAGCCACGATTCGAACTAGCAATCTTTGTGTTGCACGCAACTATTCGAACCACTTGGCCACCACGCTTTACTACCCGTCACCGTCCTCTATACGTCAACTAGATATTTTCCTTACAACGAAAATCTCTAGTTGTAAAGTCCTACTGCCTACTTATTTTCTAGGAAAACAGATTACAGAGATTTAAGTAGCTATCGAGACTATAAGGAGATATAGAAAACAATCATATAATGATATCATTTATTGGTATTTAGGTAGGTATTATATTAGGTATTTTTTCTTTAGAATAAGAAGTATTTTTGGCAATAAATTAATTTTAGTTAATTTTGTAATATCTTGTGTAGATATATTGTAAAGAACCGTGTTCCGCATTGGGCCTAATACCACATTGTAATGACAGATTAAAAGTATGGAATTAAATAAATAAATTAACTGTGTGCATTTGCCATTAAAGTTTCGAATAAATATAATTTCTATAAATGTATATGTTATGTATTTATAATAAAAAACATTTATAAAAATTATGTTAAATATAGGCATTGTACCCAATAATAAGTCAGATGTGCATTATAAATAAGATAAGATAGATATGTAGGTTCTTATGCAAGCAGTTTATCTACTTATGTAACTTGTACATATACATAAACATAACCCAGTTGATAAGAATCGATATTATATGCATACCTATGTATAATCTGTAATCTTGAATCTGTAAATTTGGAGAAGACTGTTACTCTACCTACTCTCCGCCTACCCCTTTAATGATGTCGTGATAATGATATATGCATGAAAGTGGTTTAGAATGTAATTAAATAAAATACATTATTGAAAATCTATATTGATTTAATTCGTTTTAAATTTATACCTGATTGAAATATATATATATATATATGTGAACAGCTTTTTATCTCACATTCCCTATTAATTTGTTTTTATTAAACCTAAAACTTACCAATAAGGCGGTAGTCCGATTGCTGAACTTTGATTGAACGATCACGGATTAGTTAGTTACGGTTAGTGATTGAATGAATGTGCTCAGGAAATTTCAGAAAGGTACCACCAGCATCACCTATATTCTACAGTAATCTTTGGTAACTATCCGCTTAAAGGGCGATGACGATAACACTACGAGAACAGAGATATTATGTCTCATAGAAGACCACGCTCTAACTACCTAAATGAAATTGTCTAAACAGTCAAGGACGTGAACGTCAAGACAAGAAACCGGCGAGCATGTACAACGAGACAGATCAATGTGGATCAAGTGGAAGCGATCTGTCTTGAGAAAACTGGTACTCTACATTCTCCCCGCAAGGGACGCGTCTAAATGTACCTAGCTTCAGCGTGAAGAAGTCACACACACACACGAACACTCGGATTTATAATAGTTGTCAGTATGGACACCGATAGTCTAATAACAGGGCACACATTATTCAAGTCATAATAAATCGCCTTTAGTGCCATTTAACACGTACGAAGTGCTCAGGTGTAGCCACCCTTTATAAGGTAAACAATGACCCGTCAGCGAAACGAGCAGTTTTTCAAATCGAATCACAGCACAAACGATTGTGATTAATCGATTGTCACAGATGTCTCGCCAAAAATAAAAGACTAGCCATTACGGTCGTGGTGCGGAATAGTCGATACAAATCGAATACAATTCTTAACGGATATAACGATTTGTTTATACCCCTTTTGTGATATTGTCAGCATAACAGATAAATGAGCTTATATTACTGATACTGGTTTGATTAATTGAACTCAACTTTCAGTACATTCCTACTATGGTGAGATAGAGCATAACGGATTTCCCGTTCAAATTTGGAACTGCCCGACTGGGGAAGGACCTCCACCTTATAGAAGTCCTTAGTCAAATATTTTTTTTTTATGAAATGAAACAGTTTATTCGCCAGAACACGGTTTTATATTTTTTTCCGTAGGTAGATAGGTTCCAGAGATTTATTGAGTACCTATAGACAGATGGCGTCCATCGCCGTAACTCAAGCACGACTATACATACGCCTTTAAATTTCTTCTCTAACGTATGCAGGTTTCCGCTCGATGTTTTCCTTCACCGTAAAGCTCGTGGTGTGACAAAAACACTTAAAGAGTAAAGTTATTATATATTATTATTATTAAATTTTATCGACTTACTTCACAGACACTTCGCAGACAGTGACGTCACCCTATAAAACAGACTACACTTCGACATATGTACATTTGACGTAAATATCTGTCCGCAAACACATTAGGAAGCTGCAGGCCAGATTAAGCAGATTACTAGTAAGAACATAATCCTATGTCTGCCATCGCTGCATGAACTTGACCGTGTGTATAAGCGTACTGCGGCAGGTTTGTATATAAACCATACGCTCATATTTGGGAAAAACTTTGCGATAGCGTAATGTTTTTTTAGGTAACAACGAACGAAGGGCATCTACTTTTGACGTTATAAATAGATTGTCTGAAAACCGTCTGGTTTAGTGGTCAGAGCTCCTGACTGCGAAGCTTGAGGTCACAGATTCGATTTCCACTGAGGGCAGATGTTTGTGTGATGAACACAAGTATTTGTATCTTAGTCTTGGAAGTCCTCCTATGCATTTATATATTTTTGTATTATTATTAATTTATGACATGGATATTAGTGATTTGTTTCGTTTCGTTCCCTCGCCTGAAAAAGTACTCGTTGTCGTCGTACTAGTTGCTCCAGATAGATGAAAAGTAGTTTTTATCTGATTTTGCAGTGATCCTTTGATTTTCTTAATAAATTAAGATCCATATCAAAAATCCTTTATTCAATGTAAGGGGCACAATGAACACTTATTGAACGTCACATACTAAATAAAAAACTAAAGTTACCACCGTTTTCAAGAAATGCCTGCCAGGTGAAGAAACGGCGAAACAAATTTCCCAACCGATCTAAAACCCATTGGTACCCAGCGGCCTAGGGCTTAGGTTAGGCCTCACGACCAACACGGGTCACATAAATATTAAGATACGTATTAACAATAACTTATTTTGTAACTATTTATGTCACACGTAAATACCGTAATTGTTACAATAAATTTTAAGCTGACGAGGTAATCCAAACTCCTGTGTTATCAAGCCATAAATATTTTCAATTCGGACGATTATCAGTCCTACATTGTTTCTATCCTAGATAATGAAAGGTATATAATAATATAGGAGCCGTGGTGGCTGAGTGGTTCGAGCGACGCAAAGGTCGCAAGTTCGAATCCCGACTGTACCAATGAGTTTTTCTGAACTTAAGTACTTAAGAACTTAACGAACGGAAACATCGAGACGAAACCTGCATACGTCTAAGAAGAAATTCAAAGGCGTGTGTATAGTCGTGCTGGAATAACGGCGATGGACTCGCCATCTGTCACGTTGGCACCTAATATACCTCTGGCGGAAAGTGGGTGTGTGGGTATTACCTATACACCTCTGCCTACCCCTTCGGGGACCCTTGTGGGAAGGCGTGAGGATATATATTATAATAATATAAACTTTGTTTTAATAACAAAACACTGATAAATAAATACCTTGGGATAATTTCACACAAATTAAGCAAAGCTTGTGTCATAGGTTAAAGAACACTTGTGTTGTGGCAGCTAGACAACGACATATTTACCTATATAGATAGCTATATTCATAAGAACATATGCCGTCCAAGACTATGGTCAAAATATGCTACAAATACTCCTGTTCAAACACACAAATATCTGCCCTCAGCGGGAATCGAACCCATGACCTCAAGTCACGCAGTCAGAAGCTCTAACCACTACACGGCCGTCAAACAGATGGATAGTACGGATTTTTATGAAATTTATACGTCATTTCGATAATGCTTGGATATTTATTTTTTAATTCTATCATCTACGGAGTAATAAAAGCTATATTTTAATTCAGCTAATAGCTTTATTTAAATTCTAGTAGTGGCCGTGGTGGCCCAGTGGTCAAAGTAGTAGTTCGACACAATTCGCATTAGGGTATCCTGTTATGGTAGATGTAAGTTGATATGTATTAAATAAATAAATAAATAAAATAAAACAAAGATCCCATGTTCGAATCCCGACTGTACCAATGAGTTACTTATGGACAGTGATTAGTCACACCACGAGCTTTACGGTGAAGGCAAACATCGAGAGGAAACCTGCATACGTCTGAGAAGAAATCAAAAGACGTATGTATAGTCGTGCTTGAATTACGGCCATGAACTATCCTGTGGCACCTAAAATATATCTCCGACGGAAAGTGGGTGAATGGTTACTAGCTGCACACTTCTGCCTACCACTGCGGATACTCTAGTGAGAAGCATTGAAGATATATTACAAATTACGTGTAGGAACAAGTGAATGTATAGGCATATGCCATGTTAAGCGGTTACCGTTCGACATGCCTTATGATTGTCTGCCAGTTTTATAATATATAAAAGTAGAATAAGGTTATATTAGAAACGCTTTTCAGGCAACTCTTACTTTATCATTTCTATTTGATGTTCTTACATACATACCTACATGTCATCGAGCCGAAGAAGAATCCTCATGAAGTGGATAGAGTAGAGCATCAGTTCCCTCTAGAATTGCAGATGCAGCAGAAAAAACGTAGCTACTTTTCGGGTTATTTCGTTTAAATCAAAATATACTGTGACTATTCTCCACATAATGACACCCTTTTAAAATAAACATAAGTTTGTACATGCTTAATGTATACAGCATAAATCACCACACGTTAGCCAAATATTCACGAAGCTCATAAAATAAATATCAAGTACTTAGATACAAGAGAATACGTAAGCGAAACGTCTTTGCCTACGTTTAAATAAACATTTCGCGTCACAATGTACGCTCAACAATTCAGTCTTTGTGTACCGGCGCTTAATTTATTCCATTTGAATATTCAAAACGTTAGCTCCTCAATATTCGTTTAATTTTCTAATACAGCAATAGGAACTCGCAGGATAATATTTTGCTTAAATCACGCCCTATTGTAACATCTTTGGTTAGGGTGGATATGCATTTTGGTAGTTCTTCCATTCTTTGGAATTTAGCACAAAAATTTGATAACTTATATACCTACCTACCTAATTCGTATTTTTTAACAATATATTACTTACTCTTATATACATAATCCAGAGCTTGAGGACGACTAATGAAAAAAATTGTGATAGTGAAATTTAAGACAAATAAAAAATGTCCCTAAACCAGTCGGAGCAAGGACGACCGATTTTGCTTTAATTAGTACGTTAACATTATATATATATATATTATATATATATATATATATATATATATATATTATATATAGATATCTTAATTTCTTATGTCTATAGGTTCCCGAACACATAGAGTTCATAATGTTTATGGTACCCATGCTATTCAGTACAGAAAAATACATCGCCGGGGTTTGAACCGAAATATGACTACCGAAACCGCTTAGCCACCCTGTCTTTTACCAAGGTTAATGGCTAATAAATATTATATTAGTACGTATCTCAAAATATCCCGCGTCTTAGTATATATCAACGACACAATAAGGAGGTAGGAGCACAAATCCCTATTATTAATGATTTCATTGCTTAATTAATGGAAATTATGCAGATTCCGGTATCACAATAGGACGATCTTTGTCGCGTAAAATAGGCTTTCAACTAATTCAGCAAAGGAACGTGTTACAAACATAGCTACTTTTATTCATAACTGTAGACGTTGGAGCACTTTATCTTCACAACTTCCCACAAGGATCCCCCAAAGGGTAAACAGAGATGTGTAGTATTTACATACATCTGCCTACCCCAAATTTCATCCAAGATATATTTTAGGTAACAACGTGGCGAGCCCCTCGCCGTTTTTCAAACAATTCTATACGACGCCTTTGAACTCCTTCTCAAACGTATGCCTATATATTCTAAAATGGTTTCCCCTCGATTAATTTAACCTTCGCTGCTGGTATGACTAAGCTGGAACTTGAGTTCGCTCGAAAACTCATTGATACACTCGGGATTCGAACTTCTTTGTGTTGCAGGTAATTATCTGAACTACTCGGCCACCACGGGTGTTTGTTGTACGTAGAGATAATTATTAATTCCATACATATCAACAAGACAAAGTCCTTATCTGTTAGCGTTCACGCTATCCGTCTTCCATGAGTCGTATGACTATGACATTAGTTGTAAAAAGTTTTTCGCAACAAATGGCATTGCCATTCTAGAGACGCTGCTCTTTCTAGACTTGCGGCTTGGTTCGCATCATCCACATTTATCAGTCTATTCATGAATGCTCGCCAGTTGCGAGTAGGTTTTCATCACATTATTATCCGTGCGTCTGATCAAACAGTAATAAATTATTAAATTTAAAATATATTGCTACCTCCTTTAGTGGAAATCCGTCCGATGGTAATGCGTAAGACAACACCTCGGCAGTAATTAGGGGCGCTGTAGGCAGTGAAAACAACAGAAGGAGACGGACCTAAATTAATTTAGCCGGGCATTACGCCCTTCGAAACTTCGCAAATTGAGATCTTATCTTTTAATGCGCTCTCGGCGACCATTTGTTGATTTATTTAACAATTTGCTTGCTTAATTTATAAACAAGGGCAATCAAGGCTCTACTTTTTTTAAATTATTTAGATTAATAATGTACTTAATTATTCACACGACGAGCTTTACGGTGAAGGTAAATCGAGAGGAATCTACATCGTGCTTGAGAAGCGGCGTTTGACTGGCCATCTATCACGAGAAAGAAGAGTGTGTCACTACACACCTCTGGCTTCTTTGGATTTTTTTTTTTATACAACAAGAGTGGCAAACAAGCATACGGCCCACCTGATGGGAAACGGTTACCGTAGCCTATTTACGCTCACGATACTAAAGTATCACTTGCGCATTGCCACTCTGTGTTCGGAGAGTTATAGTGTGTTGGCAGCATAATGGGTTTAATCCCTCTGCTTCCAACACAATGTAACAATCCTCCCCCCTCCCCAAGGAGCTCATTACTGGAAACCTTATTCACCGCGCAGGAACACAACACAAAAAATTTAGTTATTTGGCTACGGACTTCTGTAAGGTGGAGGTCCTGCCCCAGTCGGGCACCTCCGAATTCGAACGGGAAACCCGTTATGCCCTACCTCTCTTATAGATAAGATCAGATATTTATATAACGGAAAGACGTAGAAATAATCATAGTTATTACGTTAATGGTTAAAACAATACCGTAATTTTATACTGAATCAATACATAGCCAATCACCAAGTTGCAGCGGGATATCAACATTACTCGTAAAACATAACTATTGTTTGTTTAATTTGCAGAGCTGCGGTGGTAAGGCGTGATTATGCACGTTCAAATTGGTCTTAAGGAATTTCCTGAACTTAAACACGATGATTTATTACATCTAGCAGAAACTGCATACCTACCTACGTACGGTACGTCTGAGAAGAAATTCAAGGCATACAAGTCTGCATAAGCCTGGCACCTGAATGATATATCTCCGGCTAAAAGAGTGTTACCATACCGTTGTACGTAGGAATGAAGATATTTATAATATTATATCCTCATGCCTTCCCACAAGGGTCCCCGAAGGGGTAGGCAGAGGTGTATAGGTAGTACCTACACATCTTCTTCCCGCCGGAGATATATTATACGTGCCAACGTAATAGATGGCGAGTCCATCGCCGTTACTCAGACACGATTAGACATACGCTTTTGAATTCCTTCTCAGACGTATGCAGGTTTCCTCTTGGTGTTTTCCTTAAACGCAAAGCTGGTGGTGTGACTAATCACTGTACTTAAGTTCAGAAAAACTCATTGGGGGTTCGAACTTGCGATCTTTGTGTCGCAGGCAAGTACTCGAACCGCTCGGCCGCCACGGCTGTTAGATAGATAGGTATTTAAAAATAAGTTATCTTCGTTTGAATGTAATACCAAATAATTTAAACCAACAGTAGATTTGTTTTAATGCGTATGATTTCATTGGCCTATATATCTACTCGTTTAGAGGCTAAAGTCTCAGTAAGGACTTATGCCTACACACTAACCAGTGCTCTCCGTGGGGACAAAGGACGTTTAATTACAAGTGATCGTCTATAAAAGCGAGTTCTTAGTTAATGGAATACTTAGACTCAATCACACGGCTCGTAAACCCACGTTACGATAGTTTGCATTACTTCCACTACATATAATTAAGATTCAATTTATCGCTTACTACTGTGTACCGTGATTTCACCCGCGTTTAATTTATATAGAGGCACTAGCAGTCCCGCCCAGCTTCGCTCGGGTGAAAAAATAAAATTTCCTGGAACACGATCGCAGCGCCACCTTGTTTCATCGGGTCCAATTGTGAATCTAAGCCATTCTCGAAACCACCTTTTGGGAGTGCAGTGACAAACACACTCAGAGAAGAAATCTTTATACATATATATAAATGACGTGTCACGTTGTTTGTCCGTTGATGGACTCCTAAACTACTTAACCAATTTTGATCAAATTTGCACACCTTGTGCAGTTTGATCCAACTTGAAAGACAGGATAGCTTACATCACAATTAGACACGATAGGTGGCGCTGCGATCGTGTTTCAAGCAAGCTTTACTTTTTCACCCGAGCGAAGCTGGGCGGGACAGCTAGTATATATATAAGGATGACTGCTGCCTTGCTCCCTTGCATAGAAACATGAGAATAAATAGCCCTATAGTCTTCCTATATATCTATCTATATATGCAAAAATAATTTCCAAATCTGGTTAGTAGTTCCTAAGATTAAACAAACAAACTCTGCCACTTTATAATATATTAGTATAGACATTGTTACTTAAACTATTACCCTCTGTAATGTATGTCTGGGTTTTCGGGGGACTTGTTTGTTTAATTAATTGGCCTGTTTTGGATTTATTGAAACTTTCCCTTGTTAAATAATAGAATTTTGAGAATTAATTTCCTCACATAATTAATTCGTTTATTTGCCTTGCACTGGTGTGTCGTTTGCTGCTCGACACTGTATGTGATGTTAAGCGGTAACCATAGCTTGTGTAGAAATCACTAATACTTGTTTCTATTTCTGTTGCAGTTCTTTCGTAGAGTACCCATACTGCGACTCAATACTAGTGTTAAGTTACTTATAGGAACAATACCTATACCTGTAACTTGTACCATGGATATTGGTTACATTTCAGTTATTCATTTAAACAAGAGGTCATTAGCAAAGGTGCAACCTTTTGCCGTTGCAAGGAAAAACAAGTAGGTTACTTATATTACTTAATAATATAATATTCAATAGTAACAATACATACGTAGGAAGGCCGATAAAGTAACTACATGCTTATTGTAGACATGAGTCATACGTTTAAAAAACATACATGGTTTTATAGTAATGGTATATAGCATGCAAAATCACCAGGATTCGAACCTGCCACCTTCGTAGTCAGCCGCGACGGGTTTACTAGTTGCTCACTCATTAACGCGACACTAGCTCAAATCCATTAACAAGTAGCGCGCCCGCAGAAAATCAATCTTTACCCCAAATGTGACAAAATTAGCGTGTAATATTTCCTGTTCGAATTATAAATGCCCTCTTTTCCGCCTAACTGTTGTCGGACAGTAAACCTCCTTTGCACGCCACGTGACGCGCACGTGACGGACACGCGCGCGGCACGAGGTCCCTCGCAGCATCACCAATCCCACTAACAGTATTTATTTTATATCTATCCTCTAGTTTAGGACTCGTGTCCGCCCGCCCCGTGTACGCTCAGTTTAGATTTCATCAGTGACACCCTCGTTGCGTCGGCACAAAGCAAACAATAGGATTGCATTTATTATTTAATTGTCTCGAGTGGTGTTTGCTTTGGTGTGAAAGGGCAAGCTTGCTTTAGGAAGGAATTGTCAGTTCGCAAATGGAACAATCCAACTTTGGTTTTTCACGACTTTTGGTATTTTAACAATACCTATAACATAATACAGTGATTAGTCACATCACGAGCTTTACGGTGAAGCAATTTAAAGGCGTATGTTTACTCGTGCTTGAATAACCGCGATGGACTCGCCCTCTGTCACGTTGGTGCCTAAAATATAATCTCTGGTGGAAATTGGGTATGTGTGTTCTACCTACTCAACTCTGCATAACGCTTCATATATGTCTTGTATAAATTGTACATATGTCTTGTTTCATACAAGACCGAAGAAAAAATTTGGATATTTCACATAAAGGCTAACAGGTCTGTCCAAAACAGGTCCAAAATATATACTACTTTGATACCTTTACTATACGTATCAAAGTCTGATAAACATATTGATATACATAGATATCACACAAAAAAAAATGATAATTTAAGTGTCGGAAATATTGAATCGGCGACCATTACGCCCGCAACCCGCAATCAGCTCGCAAATTCTTCTGCGCATTATATAATAGACCCACCAACTAAGAATAACTTCGTCAAAACGTGAACGAGTAACAAACGGAAAGGTACATTTATATAAAGTATAAGATATTAATATAACTAAATTCAGTAAAAAAACAAATCGCTATTTATTTTCATAGTAGCGTTAAGACATCAACGCGTTCCCAAAGGAATATAAGGAAGTATTTAGTACTTTTAAAATACATAATATTATTATATTATATAAAATTCCCTCACCAATATCCTACATTCACCGAAGGCATTGTACCCAAAGCGGTTCTCATCAGAGCGCAACCTGGTGCACCGTACATAAACCATCGCCGGCCGGTCATACATCAGCGGTCTCCATTTTAATGGTAATACGGGATATACGCGATATTGTGGCCGGTCCCTCTGCCATAACAAATGTTTATATTATACACAGCGCCACTAACAATAGTGTGCAAATACCTAAACAACGTAAATGGCGGCGCGATGCGATTTAGATGATAATGCTCGTAGAAATAATAATGGGAGCCGTTCATTTTGCGTTGTTCATTCTGTGCGTTGGCAGAGTATTGTTTTAGCGATTTTATGTTGCGTTTGCAAAGTGTCTGGGGTTTGATGTCAGTGAGTTTCATAATACTATTGTACCATTGTGTGAGTTTAAAATATGTTAAATTATAAACGAATAAACAAGATTGCTTCGAACCCCAGCGGTTGCAATTATTTTACTGAATTTAAATTATATTTTAATCACACCATGAGCTATCTGTACGGTGAAGGAAAACTTCGAGAACACACGTGCATAGGCAGGTAGAAGCAATTCAAAGTCATAGTCGTGTTCGTCACGTTGGCACCTAAAAATATCTCCGACGAAAAGAGAGAGTTATTCGCCTACCTCTTCAAGAATCCTTGTTGGAAAGCTTGACAAAATGTATTGTCCTCGAACTAAGGAGCACGTATCAATTAATTCTGTTCCGTTTACTTTTAGTTGATACATGTAATTACACTTTAAGAAAACTTATTTAGCACTGACATGTCGGAACGTACGTTTAGAAATGTGTAGTTAAAATCAGGGATGGAACGTTTATGTTTTATGTATGTGGCTCAGGTAGCTCGTGCCGCATACATGTTTAATTTGATATTATTTAAAGGCGGCTGTTCGGGTCGTGACAGCCCTAAGGCTCATGCATATTCACGAGGCGTGATTAATCATGGCAGCCTCCCTCTGTCTCGAATACCTACTCTGTTTATTATAATATGTAGCTACAACCCGCAGCGTCTAAATTATGACTTATATCGCCAAAATAACGGGAAAATTAGTTGTTCTTACCACACATTAGGACAATTTGCTAGACAATATATTGAGACGAAGGACTATAAATTTGGAAAAATGCGGCGTAAGACTCACATACATACAAGTAGGTATGTGTAGTACCGGCGAGCATATATGAAGAGACTAATGTATGTGGATGAAGCGAAAGATCTTAGTCTCGAGAGAACTGCTCCTCTTCTTTCTGCCTAACACGTGAGGGACTCGGCATGAAGATCAGTATGTATATATATTTAGTATTCGTAAATTGAATAACAATAATAAAAAAGTATATAAATATAATTTTTTTATCCTTGAACACAACAAATGATTATGTTGCGACCTCTTTTAAAAAAAAAGTTCGCGGAAATAATAATTTAAAAAAACATGTGATTTATGTCACTGGCACCCAGATTAAGCAGCGCGTGCCCACATTTTTTTTACCGTATAATAAAAAAACACAATGCCTAAAAGAGCGGTGAAAAAAATCTACATACGGAATACATATTAAAGACGAGGTATTAGCCCTGCATCTGTCGATGGGCGGACGTCGTCACGATGCATGTTGGTTTTATGCTAATGTTATACTTTTGATAACGTTTAGTTAAATGGTATTGCGAATAGTGGTGTGTATAATAATTTGCATAAGAGTTGATAGATCATTACTGTGATTTATTAGGAATATTAGTCTCGAGAAACACTACACATTTAATTAACACAAATATATCCTGTCTTACACATTTATAGTTATAGATTAGTCATGTATCTCCTCTAGTGTATAAACTATATTTATATTTTAGTCAATATAATATAAATTTATTTAATTTATTTTCGTAAAGCAATAAATACGTTTCATTAATTTCCAACCCAATAAATTATCCACGAGATATTTAGTACAAATCTACTTTACCAAAATTATAGTCGCTTCAACTTTTAATTGTATTGTATAATATAAAATGCGGGTGTGGATATTACGCACCTATGTTAACCACTTCGGGGACCGTTGTGGAAAGGGTTAAGATATGTTTAAAGTATCAATAATTAACAATGTATGTCGTTCACCATTGATTCACTACTGAGAGTCGAAAAGCGCACGCGCAAGCGATTGTGTTTGGTCAGTACATCTATTACCAAAAACAACATACAACTTAGAGAAAACGAAACATGATGGCAACGTAGATGTTTTCGAATAAACATAATCATAACGTACTAACAATTTAAATGCGAAAGTTTGAAAGGATTACTCATTCACGTCAGAATGACTGAACGGTAATTGATTAAATTTGACACATATACAAATTATTAATAGTAACAAAGGATATTCTTGATCCGAAAAAAACTACGAAATAAAACAATTTACGCGAATGAAAAGCTAGGAGCGTTGTTTGGAATGGGTACCTAATAACAGTAAGATCAAAAGAAGTCGCCCTTAAAATACCTCTGCGGTACCTACCCATATTATCAATCGCCGAACACTGAGCAACACTGACGTACTACAATCAGGGCAATACGCTCGTGTCGACGGCAATCGTGCGGCAATCCGTCATTGCAGCCCACGAGCCCCAGTCCCGCGGGACCCACGTGGCGGACACGACACGACTCCGATTAGCGATCACTGATGTGCCTAATTTATTAACTGTTCTATTGGTAAAGAGAATTGATAAGTGAATTTTGTATTAGAACTGTTATCTCAAAGTCCTTTGGCATCGATGGCCGAAATATTTTTTTATATTACTAGACAGCCTTGTTTAGTTGTGAAGTCTATATTTAATCATTCTACTTACCCAAGAGAGTGGAACAGAAGTAATAGTATCGTTTATGAATCTTACAATTAAACTACCTGGATCAAATCGATCGGACGCTCAAGGACGGAAACGTCAAGAGTACTCGAAACCGACGAGCATGTTTGAAGAGACTGATGAATGTGGACGAAGCGAAAGAGGTGTATAAGTCTAGGGAGAACTGGCGCTCTATACTCTCTGCCTACCCCGTTAGGGACTCGGCGTGATGATATGATACAACTAATAAATCAAATCAAATCAAAATATTTTTATTTCATATAGGCCTAGGTTAACGCACTTATAAAACGTTGAAAAAGGTGCACGGTTCGGGTTGGTCGTTTCCATGGAGAAGAACCGGCAAGAAACTCCATGGTTACTATGGTTAATACATGGGGCACATAGCCATAGGCGGTGGTAACCGCTTACCAACAGGCAGGCCGCATGCTTGTTTGCCACCCAAGTGATTAACATATGAGTAGTGTCATGACTTTACTATAAGACATAAAGGTTATATCGAAACCTTTTTCAAGCATCACTCATTCAAATGGATTTACCTGCGAAGCGTAAAAATGTATAGGCACACATGTTTCCATTACGTTGAGTCAACACGCTATTAATTAATTCATCGTTGCAGTGAAAATATTGGTCCGTTTATATTTTTGTTTTTCCGTTTGGAAATCTTTCTGCTTACTCTGTGTCAGCTTGGGCGCAGCATGTGCTGAGAGAATTCATTTATGCAACTACTAAGAGGATTGGTAGATTCGTTCACACGTGAAATCGCTTTTACTGAGTTAGATACCTCGACTTGTTCCCATTTGAATATGTCATAGCTCACTAGAAGGGTCGCCGATGTAGTAGGCTGAAGTGTAATAGTGTATTCTTTACGCTGGAGATATTATTTAAGTGCCACCGTGCCATCGTGGAAGATGGCCAGACCGTTTCGCTGTTTTCAGGCATAACTATCTTTGGATTAGGTACTTCTGAAATTGATAGTAAAAGGGGTATCTTTTGCTATAATTTTCAGTGACCTGAAACTCTACCTTCTCTGTCCACCCCGTGAGGGACTCTGTGGTAAAATGCGTGTAGATACCTACTAAAAATAATTATTCGACATATCCAAATTGACTTGAGTCCCAAATAAAGGATTGCTTGTGCGATGAAAAATAGACAACGTTCTATTCTATAAGTCTATATTATACATCTATGTATACAAATACATAGATGTGTAGGATAGACTCATAGGTCATCCAAAACTGAGTTACATATAGATTCATCACAAAAATATCTGCCAAGGGGATTGAACCCGCAACCTCAAGCTTTGTCCAGACCAGACGTCCGACAGACTTAGCAATGATTTAATAAAGTATTAGTGCAATATTGGTATAGTTATATTGTTACTAATTAACTACCTACGTGTAATCCACAGTAAAACACACAATGAAATTTTATTGTAAAGTAAGAAACGTAATTACTTCCTATTGACAACTACTAGAGCCATCTGTTGAAGAATAGTTGATTGTCAAGAATATTCTTTCTGACAATAGATAGCGGTATTTTTCTAGCCTGATTGTTCCGTATGCTATAATCTTATACATACTACTTGTCCCGCCCAGCTTCGCTCGGGTGAAAAAATTAAATTTCCTGAAACACGATCGCAGTGCCAACTATCGGGTCCAATTGTGACAATTTTTTTTTCACTACTGTTCTCGAATCCACCTGAAGACATATAATTTCATAAAAATCGGTCCAGCCTTTTAGGCGTTCAGTGGCATAGACACGCAATGAAGAAATATATATATAAAGGTATACCAATATTTTACATACATGCATATAATCAAGCCGAGTCCCCCTAACGGGGTAGGCAGGCAATGTTTTATATGTCTATCGGAATCATTGATTTATAATCCCACGAGCTATATGGCGAATGAGGGCATCTGGTCTCCATTATATAATAAGGTTTCCTAACCTGTATACGTTAATTAAGACATTCAAGACGTATGAATAGGCGTACATGGGAAACGGTGAAGGATTCGCCATGTCACATTGGTCCCTAAATATCACCAGGGATACAATAACGAGTGGATTAAGTGAATGGATATATAAACATTAGGGTGAAAATTAAAAAAATGCACATGTATAAAAATAAATATGTTTAATTATTTCTATATGTTGTAAAATCCCCACCTCCAAAACCATAAAAAATAAACAACCACAATAATGGCTTGAGCCACAAAACAAACAGATTTAATATTTAGATCACAGATACAAAAATTTTGCGCATGTATAAAAACAAATAAGTTTAATTATTTCCATTATGTTGTTAAATCCCCACTTCCAAAGCCATAAAAAAAATAAACAACCACAATAACGGCTGTAGCCACAAAACAAACAGCTTTAATACTTAGATCACAGATACAAAAAGTTTGCTAATTAAAAGTAATATAATATACCAACACAGATCTAAAGGAACAAACATAAACGATGTAACTTTATTCCTTAATATTGTAAATATACATTTGTATGTGTAATTTATGTTAAGGTAACCCGAATTTACTAATTGCACTAACTACATTTCAATTATTGAATAAATGGAGGACATCCACATTTAATAACTTGAATTAGACCAGGTCATTATTCCTAAGGGATTACTCAGTATGAGCCAGATGAGTTATTTGACCTTTTTCCTTAGCAATAATAGCGAAATAAAAAAACTAAGACTAATCCTAATAGCTAAATAAGCTTAAATACTAGTCTTTTGAGCATACAAAGTATTAAGTAGTCACATTTTTTTGTGGAATGCCACCCTATCGTCCATGAATATAAAGGCATGGATAATTTGGAGTTATTATATATGCTCGAGTTATTATACATTATTTATGTATATGCTCACTAAATGGGTTCTCGGGTAAGGCTATGTGTGATGTTAGATTAGTTTAGATAATAAGAATAATAAATATGTCTACACTATTTCCTTAGGTATACCTACCTACCTATCTGTAAGAATAGTAAAAAATTATTAGAAAAGAAAATAGAAAAAAATTTGATATCTGTTACAGATAAGAAAATGTGTTAAATATTTGTCTGTTGTCTCTGTAGTCCCCCGAGGTAAATCGAGGTAAGAGATCTTCGCTAGTTGATAGAGTGGAAAACCGATTTTCACCTACGATCTTAGACAAAACCATAACTGACTGATTGCAAAACATCACTTGAGCACAAGAATATTACTAAAAAATTATTATAGGATAAGAGAATCATTGCCTAGATTTTATACACCTATTATTTTTCGATAAAAATTGATTTAGATATTGAAGTTTTCGATGAATTTAGCTAAAAGAAAACAGCCCGCCCGATAGTAGTTTCCGGATCCCATAAGTAGCCATACATGAGGTATCCACTCGCATGTTACCGACCTTACGTTGAGTGGAGTTGCTTTGCTAGGTATCATAAGGTACTTCTACTAGTATTATCATTCCTCGTATTGTTATGGAAACCTTCCTCGCAGCATAAACACAACGCTATCCTGGAGCAGTTTGTATTTGTCTGCGATACTCCGTAAATTGCAGTTACCCTATTGGGTCTATACCTGCAGTATTGGCCGAATAGGGTAACTGCAATTTAGAACGGACATTCAGTTGTGCCATACCCATCCTCTTGTATATTGTCTGTTCTACTCTAAACTTAACCATCAGTCCAAGAACGTCCCAAAAGAACTTTGTATTGAAGTATAAGATGACAAAAGTTTGTACTATACGTAACTATTTTGAATAGCAGACACGCAATGCATTCGATTTTTAAACGAGTTGACAATAATCGGCCAATCAGGCACATTTCCAAGGCCCCAATAAAACATGTATGTATTAAGAATATTTATGCCAGACCTTTGGAGCACTATGTAATAGTACTAACAGTTAGAATATCCTCATAGTGTTAGCGCAGCCGTGGTTCATGCGATATTGGACGTACATCATGCCGGAGTTGTGCCAGTAGTACAGAGCACCCAGCACTAATACGTGCCACCATTGATGCGAGTGTCCGAAATAGTCCACCTTTCCGGGGAACCAGCGTTCTGGTACCTGGAATTAAGTTGATATACATTAAATTGTGGTAGTTATATACAATTACTAGCTGTCCCGCCCAGCTTCGTCCGGGTGAAAAAGTTGAGTTTCATAAAATCCGTTCTTAGCTGACCTCTACACCGCGTAAGGAATACTCCTACCAAATTTCAAGTCAATCGGCCTTACAGTTCCTGAGATTGCGTGATGGGTGAGTTCACAAATGGGATCTCCTATATATATATAGATAAAATAAATTAAAGCAGCAATAATTGTACAGTATGCCATTCGACTGAAAGGAACTGGATGAAATTATAAAAAAAATATATAATATATCCTCAAGCCTTCCCACAAGGGTCCCCGAAGGGGTAGGCAGAGGTGTATACGTAATACCCACACACCCACTTTCCGCCAGAGGTATATTAGGTGCCAACGTGACAGATGGCGAGTCCATCGCCGTTACTCAAGCACGACTATACATACGACTATAATAACACTAATACGCCTTTGAATTTCTTCTCAGACGTATGCAGGTTTCCTCTCGATGTTTTCCTTCACCGTAAAGCTTGTGGTGTGACTAATCACTGTACTTAAGTTCAGAAAAAACTCATTGGTACAGTCGGGGTTCGAACTTGCAACCTTTGCGTCGCAGGCAACTGCTCGAAATATCTTCACGCCTTCCTACAAGGGGAAGTCAGAATTGTGTACACACACACACACTTTTCAACTTAGATATATTCTAAATGCCAACGTGGCAGATGGCGAACATTGCCGTTTCTCGAGCACAAATATACATCCGTGTTTGAATTTCATCTCAAACGTATGCAGGATTCCACCGTAAAGCTATTTTATGTATGAATTCATTTTAATATTAGTTTTATATTTTAGTAGTATTAATTTTATAATCAGCTAATTTATAAATTATAATCGTTATAATTATATTAATAATCAGGTTGTGCCAAATTGTATCCAACTCCGTTGAGCCATTCTGGCGTGACTAAGCAGAGAACTGAGAGAACATTCTCACAAACGTTCACATTTTATAACATCAGTAGATCATCTGGCCGCAAGGATCTATGTTAGATTACCGATTACTGTTTCTTGTGAGAATGTATGTAGGGGTGTTAGACCAAAATATACTTTATTTACATACCTTGAAGGCGTAAATGACAAACGCAGTTCCGCTGATAGCGTACATCCCGATAACTCTCGGGAAGAATATCTGGAAGGAGTTTTAAATATTTAGTAACACGCCTTCTCACAAGGGTCCCTAAAGGGGGTAGACAGAGGTGTATAGGTAGAACCCACACACACACTTTCCGCCAGAGATATATTTTAGGTGCCATCGTGACACACGGCGAGTCCATGGCCGTGAGTAAAAAAATATCATCGCTTGTTAAAACAATTTCTTAAACTGATATAAGGTGAACCGCAGTTGTAGGTATCGTCTCGGCGGAGACATTAAGTGCCAACGTGACAGATGGCGACTACGACAATACAAGTTTCCACCCGATGTTTTCTTTACCGTAAGCTTGTGGTGTGAATAATAATTAAATAAATAAAAAGAGCAAGAGATATGCAAGTCTAGAGAGAACTGCCGCTCTATTCTCTCTGCCTACCCAGTTAGGGACTCGGTGTGATGATATGTATGTATGTATAAATAAAATTTCTCTATTTTCAGACTTCCTGTCCACAGATTAATCACTGCACAAGTTTTTTAGTCCGTTTTAGTATATCCATCGGTACTTGAATATCATATACAATTAATTGTTTACACTGTAGTAAGTTTATAAGTGATAAGTACCTGCACCATAGGGTTCTCAAATCCCCCCATGACGTAGGTCCAGTGCATGGTAGGCAGCACGCCGTACGCCGCCCACCCGATGAACACGCACATCTTGACCAGGTAGGGCACCTGCAGCCGCGGCACTTGCAGCACCATCGCCAGTATGAATATCAACGTTACTGACGTCAGGTAGAAAGCTTTTAATTCCTGCAAAAATACCTCGGGTTAATACGTAGGGACTAATCCACACGAAGATAGACAAAATATAACACAAAGATAGACAAAATATAACACAAAGATAGACAAATATAACACAAAGATAGACAAAATATAACACAAAGATAGACAAAATATAACACAAAGATAGACAAATATAACACAAAGATAGACAAAATATAACACAAAGATAGACAAAATATAACACAAAGATAGACAAAGATATAAACACATAGGACAAGACTAAGGTAAGGTATAACTAATACTCATGTGCCTCATATAAATAACTGCCCTAAGAGGGAACCGAGCCCGCGGCCTCAAGATTTGTAGTCAGGAGCTCTGAACAATAGACCAGACGGCCTTCTAGTTTATCCGGCAATTTGAAAAACAAGGATTTTTTTTTTATATTTTAATTTAAAGTCTAAAGAGGATCGGTGCTATACTCTCATCTATCCCGTGGAACTTGGCGTGAAGATATACTTAAAAATGTATTTATAAATCGGAAAGTTTGTGTGGATTTATGTTCCTTTATCTCTTTATCAGATTGATCTTCATTCATGCTCGCCGATTTTGAGTAGGTACTCTTAACGTTCGTGGTGGTACGATCTATCAAGTTTCAAAGGAATTCTGCATATAGTAATAGCTTCATATGTTAGAAATATATAATGAAAATGTTCTCATTTCAAATTCCATAGGTACCCTCACTTAACACTCACTGCTTACTAATGTGGATGGACGTAAGTACATTCACCTAATAGAGCGAAAACAATGCTATACTCGTAGAGAAGGTCAAAGTCATTTGGTAACAGTTACACAAACCGGTGCGTATGCGCATTGCCATTGATTTAATTGCAAGCGAGCACGGATTGACAAGTGACCGTATCCTTGACCCAGCTTTTGTCATTTACGAAATCATTAAAAGGACATCTTCGAAACATGTCATCATATTATTGGCTATTATCCTATTATTCATATATTGACGCCTTCCCACAATAGTAGGGGGGTAGGGGGGTAGGCAGAGGTGTATACTGTATAGGTAATACCCACACACCCACTTTCCGCCAGAGGTATATTAGGTGCCAACGTGACAGATGGCTATTCCATCGCCGTTACTCAAGCACGACTATACATACGCCTTTGAATTTCTTCTCAAACGTATGCAGGTTTCCTCTCGATGTTTTCCTTCACAGTAAAGCTCGTGGTGTGACTAATGACCGAAGTTCAGGAAAACTCATTGGTACATTCGGGATTCGAACTAGCGATATTTGTGTCGCAGGCAACTGCTCGAACCACTCGGCCACCACGGCTCGATATCATCCTACTATCCTATGAATATTATAAATATGAAAATGTATATGAGGAAATTTATTCCTCTTTCACAAAAAAGCTACTGAACGGAGTTTGCTAGAAATTTGGCACAGAGATATATTATATATTAGCTGGATAGGATATGTTTTATTACAGAAAGAGTATCTACTATGGAAATATAATTTCACCCGCGGGTAATACCGCGGGGCTGAGCTAGTAATTATATATACAACTCAGATTAAATCGATCGGGTACTCAAGGATCATTCCACTCCCACTCCATCATAAGACATCCAGTATTTTTAGCCTGTATACCGTATGCTAGATAGTAACTTACGAAGAAAAATAATGTCAAGGACTATCGCAGCATCACTGCTTGTATAATGTATCGTTGATGCTATGTTATGTAAAGACAGATATGGCGGATACGGATTATAATAGAGACACTGGGACGTTATGCATTACTGACCTCACAATCTCAAATATTACTCAACGGTTGACATCTAAGAACTCAAATGGAATGGACGCTGAATGGAGTTAGGTGAAATTGAATAGCTTTTATTAAATTCAACCCCATACCCAGACCGTTAATAATAATAATCAATCAATCAACACGTATACAAAAACACTAAAATAAATAACAATTATCATAGAGACCTAGGCGGACGTTTCGGAACCAAATCAGGGACGTCTGGAAAAAAGGCCAGGTCAAGAGTACCCTAAGCTGAAGAGAATAATGAAAGTGGACGAAGCGATAGAAGTATGTAAGGATCGTAGCAAGTGGAAAGAAGTGGTGTCTGCCTACCCCTACGGGAAAGAGGCGTGGTTGTATGTACCTATGTAAATAACAGTCACAATAAATAAAAAAATTGTAGGAGAAATAATATCACTGACACGATCTCCACAAAGCGTGATTATATGCGTATGCTCAACTGTACATAGCTTGTTAATTTGGTTTTGTTTACTTAAAACCTGACGCAGAATGAGAAAAGTGAAAGCTCGATTGTATCGTACTACAGACACGAGAGATATTTAATAGCTTACAATTTACAAGTGTCACACTTAGCGCCATAGGACTTTCACCTGCGTTTCAATTTAATGATAAAAACACTCTCAATGAGATTAGAATATCATTGCGAAGAAGGAATATTAAAATAATTCTATGGATTAATAAATAAGAATCATTAGAAATTACTAGATAAATTGTACGTACCTAAATACAAATTTACATACCATCACGCGGAGATCCGGTGATAAATGTAATGTAGGTATTAAATAAATAATAGTTAAAAAAAACTAAAAAAACACGCTTTTTATAGAAAACCGAACTAAAAAATAGAAAATAAATTTCGACAATATCTTAAAAAGCGTGGGGTGCGTGGTGTCAATAGTTATACATATTTTATTGACAGATATGAGTAGAGTGATTATCATTTCGATAATATCTTAATAAGCACCCCACGCTTTTTAAGATATTGTCGAAATTTATTTTCTATTTTTTAGTTCGGTTTTCTATAAAAAGCGTGTTTTTTAGTTTTTTTTAACTATTATTTATTTTCTACTTTTTAGTTATTAGTGTATTGTCATCGGTCCTCGATAAGTCTACAAAGTTTGAACGAAATCTGGCCGTTTAAAGTGGGTCAAAATCGAGCTCAAAGAAGTCGGTTACATACATATAGGTGAAGCTAATATAAAGCGTGTAAAAATATATGTCTTCTTCGTTCGTAAATTCTTAGTCTGAACTTGTAACAGACAATAGACAACACTTAATAAATTGGATACTTATGCTCTTAACGTAACTAGGTTACTAGTTACGTTTATACAAGTTGTACATAAAAACCCAGTCAGTACCAATACCAACCATCATAAACAATATAAGAAACTACAAACTGGGGAAGTGAGGATTACTTTTAATATTTATTAGGAGCTGAAAAAATTAATTTACGTGAACAGAACAGAAGGCTGGTAACATAAGTAGCTAGCAATGTCGATACAACCTATTCAATTCAATTCCCTCCAACGCTATAGATTAAAATAGAAAGTCTTGTTTTATTATGACCACAAAACCTAAAGAGTTTTTAATCTGTGGTTAGAACCTACTGGCATTCGCTTAATTTCACATGTCATAAAAACGTTAAAATCCACGTGCATTCACATAGCAATTCTTAAGATCTAAGACAACGCAGTGGCCCAGTTAGTACGTGTGTTACGTGGACAGAGATAGAACTTACATAATGACACCAGAAGGCGTAGTACACTCCGGACGTGTATATAGCCAGCAAGGAGAGCGCTATGCCGAACAGATCGTACATCAGAAACGTGTTGTAATCGCATTCCGATCGGCATGAGAACGTGTGGTACAGTGCTGATAGGAGCATGCATATCTGGAATGAAATTTCAAATACATTATACACAAACATCTTTTAATACTGTATTAAGCACGTGGCACTTCAAAGAGCGGCTCAGATAATCTTCCAGAGGGCTGTGACCACTAATGATACCCTTATATATATAAAGATGCACTGAGTTATGGCTAATACTGCCTTCACACATAGGCACATTGGATAGATCGCTATTACCGTCGAGGCAGACAAATCTCTTACGCTTCAATCTTTGCATACATGGCTATCGACATCATTTCCTGATATTTTAATTAAGTTTTGTCCATCAAATATGGCAGGATTTGCTAAAACTTAATTAAAATCAGTTTGAACCAGAGTCCAAAAGAACTTACCTTCATTTTATATAAATCAAGGCCGAGATAATCAAGCCGTTTAGGAAGCTGTTCAATAAGGCGAACGTTTTTAATTTTGGTGAAATGAAGTAATATGATGAAAATATGATGATTCTATTACTAATTTTGTCGATTCTAAATAGACCCGAATGTTGAGTAGAAAGTCACAGGCAAACCATCTGATAGATGGTAATCGTAACTCTGTAACGCCAAGTAGTATTAACAGCACAATGACCTAGACTAGGTACTTATTGTACATAAATGGCTATACTATAATAGTGTACAGTACAGTTGCATTCTGTTAATATTCGCACATAATGTAATGTTTTAAATATAACTTGGAATTATAATTATATACAAGTAAGTACTTTTATGTATATTTTATTAAGGAAACAAAATTAAACCTTCACGTTGAATATGTAATCGGTGCTACTCAACTACGTCAGAAACCAGCATTGCTTATCACTGTATCGTAACCAGTTTTTAAATCGCATATGGAATAGATTTGACAACAAAATTGTTTGAATGAAAGTCATACACATACCTACATATTATGGCGCAGTCTCTCACGGGGTAGGCAAGGAAATCGATACACTGATAAATACAACAGCTATTATATAGCCACTTTCCAAATTCTAGATACTTGTACAGTAGAGCTTCATACATAGGTATATTTAGAGAGCCAACAGAGTCTTAATGCCAATAGATCCAATGGATTAATCAATCTAGAATTGGTAGAAGGATGAAGGAAATCTACGTTTGAGAAAATGATCAAAGACGCACGTACCTATAGTCGTGCTTGATTAACGGCGGCTATTTTAGGTTATATCTCCGGCGGAAAGTGGGTACTATCACCTATCCGCCACTGCCTACCCCTTTGGGAAACATCTCTGGCTAACCCGCGAGGAACTCGGCATGTCGATAAATATTCAAGTCTATTAACTGTTGAGTATAGTTTATAACTATTACCAACCACTAAAGCGAATTTTATAACAATAGGAATTGAATAACTTTCGATTTACGACAGTTCGTCCGACCTGATGGTGAGCGTTTTCAACCGTACGAAACCCAGAAACTGCAATACTAGAGGTAACACTAGGATTATTATTCTTTACCGAGGGATGCGTTGTGCATATCAGAAAAACAAAGCCGTTATCTGTAGGTTTAAAAGTGAAGGTACCTGCCACTGCTGCTGCTCTTAAGCTACCTAAAACGACTCTCATGACGAACACGAAACACCGTCGCGCTCTACCTCTTTCAGCCTATTAAGTCTGAAGACGTTTAAAAATACGTCTATATATATATATATACACAGTACTGTGCAGTATGTGCAACACGCAATCCTTTACAAATGTTTCGTCAAAGGCATCAATACATTATTGACTAATAGACTGACCGAGGGCCATACCTTTGAAATCGGTATTTCATTGACGCGAAGAAGCGCTGTAATAAAGTCAGTCTTCGGTTTTGTTTATTTGAAACAACGTATTTCATTACGATCTACTTTTGAATCGGTTAAATGCTAAGTTTATTGCGAATAATTTATCGACATTGTTCTATTTATTGTTACCTGAAAACTGTATAATAAAGGTTAAGCAGCAAAAGTTCCCGGAGTTCACGCTACGAGAGACTACAAAAGTCTAATAGTAGAGGCAACTTATTAGATTATAGCAATGTATAACTGGACTTACACTGGAATTTCAGCATAATAATAAATTAATAAGTGATAGAAAATATAAATATAAACTTATAATCAGATCTGGAGTAAGAACGCAAAAGCATTTGTTTTAATAATAGACAAATGTTTCTGCTTGGTTTGTTACATCTCATTTTTCGTTATGTATGATGACTCCAAACATTAATCCGAAGAGCTATTTAAAAATTATTGTGGTGATTTATTTGTTTATTGTAAATTCATACAAATAAATCGTCGCTAAACTTTATTATGCGTGTAAAACACGATACGCCAAATGTAAAACCATCAAAAATTCAGTACCTAGCCACCGTTTCTACATAAAAACGAAATACGTAGACAGGAGAGTAAAGGAGATGAACTTACGATATTATTATTACAACCCAAGTCTTGAAAATATGGCCTCAATGGAAAGTCTATCAATTGAATTCGTTAATCGTGTGAAGAGTAGGTACATACAAAAACGAGATACACTATTGTTAGTGCGAGAAATTGTACATACCTTTATGTCTAACTGCAGATACATACATACCTAACTTTAACTGGTTGAATTGAATAGTCTTTCTGAACTGTGTTTTATACGTAATGGGTTCGACGACCTTGCTTCAAATTTAGGTATTGCCAAGATGGCGACTCATGACCTAAAAAACAACTTTATAATATACAATACTTCATCATCATCATATCATCACGTCCCTAACGGGGATACAATGTAATTTAGTCTTTTTATTGAAATTTTACCAATCCTCTTTGGAAGTATTTTTCTCAATTTCACATTACACTTAAGTCAGTTTCAAGTCAGGGCCATGTTATGCATTTGGCATTTTTTAACCAATCGTGGTGATCATATCGCACAAGAGATATCAATACTAAAATTAGGAAAGGGTTTTTTTTATTCTTCTCGCTAAACTCAGGAAATACTAGTTAGAGATTATTTTATACACATGTAACTATTCTGTCAAGTGGAGTCAAGTTCTGTCAAATTCAAGTCATAAAATTGCAAACACAAAGCACTTAGAATGGTGGTTATTAAGATTTTTACTTTCACTAGCTGGAGAAAACAGGTCGAACATCCGAGCCGTAAACTTTCGTGACAGCGTCTGCGGCCAATGGTTGTGAGCTCACATTTCGTAACAACTGGTCAACACAGACAAGGCATTTTATGGAGAATTTGAGGAGCGAGACGCAACGCAAGCCACTTATTGTTATAATAATAATAATATATCCTCACGCCTTCCCACAAGGGTCCCCGAAGGGGTAGGCAGAGGTGTATAGGTAATACCCACACACCCACTTTCCGCCAGAGGTATATTAGTTGCCAAAGAGTTTATTATCAGCAAAGATCACAATCGCCGTAATCACAAAGCATATCAAAATAACTAAAAATATAACAAAATAAACTATATCGGATCAAACACTCAAGGATGGGAACTCAAGAGTACTCGAAAAGGGCGAGTATGTATGATGAAGCGACTGATTAATGTCATCAACATCATATCATCAAGCCGAGTCCCTCACGGGGTAGGCAGAGAGTATAGAGCGCCAGTTTTCTCTAGACTTACATACCCCTTTCGCCTACCTCATACTGATGATTGTAGACGAAGCAAAAGAGGTATGTAAGTCTAGAGAGACCTGGCGCTCTACTTTCTCTGCCTACCCCGTTAGGGACTCAGCATGATCATATGAATGTATATGTATGAATGTGAGTATCAATACAATACAAGTTAAGTACAATCTCACAATTACTACTTACCCGGACAGGTATAAAACATTTGAAAAAAAATATAGAAAAACTTATCACATAATTGCAAGTCATATCACGTTTTCTAGGTTCCCACGGTCCCCACCCCAAAAGGAAATTTATTATTTTCATTGTTTGCATACAAATTTCTTATATAAGTTACCTCGTCAGCATAAGTATTATACGCTCAAAAGGGATAGATTATCTTTCGATTAGTCGAGAACCAATTATAGTCTCGTTTACTTGATTTAATTAAGTTTATAACAATAGCTGTATATACGTTTCATTAACCGTAATTTACATTTGAATAGCAGCCAACTCAACGGACTCAATTTCAAAGGCACGGCGACTACTGCCTATATATGTACATCTACATATATATGATAGTGAACGAAATAATCGCCGATTTCTTAACTGCACGCTTATTAACATAAGTGGGTTAGTGTGCGACTGGTTGCGTCGATATAAAATACGTAGAATGAAGAATCAATTAATATTTATAGACTACCGCGGTAACTGAGTTATGGTCGATAACTTCATTCTCACAGCATCCATTTGGCAGTCAAAAACTATATGTTGAGAATATATAAAATAGAAGATGCGTCTTGCAGTTTCAACCGCGTTAGATTATACATAACATGCTTGTAAATACCTAAATTTAACACGGCAACTGTTATGAACAAAATTATATCAAGTAAAAGTCTTTTTAATATCAGTGTTTTGTCATAAGTGAAAGAATTATATTTACTGCTCCGCTTCCTTGGATAGTAGGTCTATAGCCGTCTTAAATAAACGGGCTATTCAATATTAGTTTTTTAGATATACCTCATTAGGGAAACAAGAAGTCTATACGTGCCAAGCAAAGAACAAGTTGACAGTCATCTGTTACAGAAGTAAGAGATCTCTGCTATAGATCCAGGTACTCAATATTACACCATGACGTGTTCGTCTAATGACATTTCAATTTCACGCTAAAACCAATCTATGGTAGGTGCCAATTTCCCTTGTCACCATAGTCTATTGTATCCATAACATCGTCTGTACACATCGGAAACTCATACAATAGTTGGTATTTGTTTGATAATAGTCCCCCACTCAGGTAATATATACAGACAAAAAAACTACGTGTGAAATTGAGCATGAACAAAGTTTTATAGTAACTTAAGCAAAGTATATTATATTATTATAAGCAAAGTACATGCTAAAGTTACTATAAAATTGCTAAACACGAACCACTTTTCTCCTCTTATCGTCTTCTATTGGGAGTAGTTTTGCGAACTTATATCTAGACATTCTATAGTAGCTACATCTGACGTGAAAATATAAATAATAAATAAAAAAAAATAACAATAATAATAATAGTACTCACCAGAAAACACGAGAATAGAATTCCGGCAACGATTTTGTCAGTGACCGTTGCGTGGATGTTGATTATAACGAGATCGTTGATTGTAAGGAACAGCAATAAAAAGAAGCCGAATATATGCGTCCATATATTCATCGTTTCATTCGTCCACCAAAAAATGCTGAAAAAAAATACGTCCAAGACCATTATAAAGCAAATGGTAACCTGTATCTTTTCGAGGTTGCTCATTTAATTAAACGTATTGGGGTGCCTCTGATGACCTTTTGACTAAAGTAATTGGAAAAAGGCGCAAATATTTTGTGTTTGTTCTGATCCTTCGTGTCCATGATTTTGTAATAAACAGGGATAATTTGGCTTGCTTGGGGAACGGATATGTGAACATGATCATCTAAGTTAATACTACGTGTTCTTAGCTTAGTTCTATCAACTTGTGTTCTCTAGTAGTTTTCCAGAGTTAATATAAAATACCTACATACTTATTATTCATAAAACGTGAAGTGGGGAGGGCAGGCAGTTTTGGCTTAGCGTTCTTGGTTATTTTGCGGTCAATGACGTAAAATGCAAAGAATCCAATTACAAATTACAGTAAGATAACAAGTTAATTATCTTTGGCACTAACTACCTCTATCACACACCGTTAATTATTTGTGCCTTACGCGTATGTACTTTGCGTACATTACTGTTAGGTATGACTTTCAAATTGTTGACGATACACCACTCCTTGAATTTGTATCATACGTTCATGGATTTGGAATAAAGAAGGAGTTGTGTTAGTCTAAACTATTTAATATTTAATATTCAATTTATGCAAATAAGCATACATGAAGGGAATATTGGAATTAGCTATGGAAGGTCGCGTTTTGATGTACACCCTTTGGACGTCGCCGGCCGAATCCGGTATATGTACAAAATTACAAATTACAATAGATACGAATTACTTATAAAAGAGGTTAATTGTAATTGGTTCGTCATCGTTAATTAACAGCCATACATAACAATAATATAACATTATATTGTTCGAAAGATTAATGATAAGTTACAAATTTATCTGGGTATTTATGAAGTAATTTATCGTTTCGAGTATTTATTCACTTCTAACCCGTAGATTCTTTAGAGATTTTGATCTCGTAGTGGGTCTAGTAGTGAACCACTTTTATTCTAACCATTGTAATATTCAAACTGCGTAAGGTTTTTGTTATGCTTTCACGTCTTAAATAGGTACTCAACCTATCATCATGAGATGAGATAATGACAATGGCCAACTTTCGACCCGAAAAATCTGTTACCGTGGGCTTTATATTGCTATTGTGGGAATTATAGCTATTTCGAGTAACAGCAAGTGATAAAGCAAGTTTAATATTATGGTAGTTTACCTTTCCCAACACAGCTTGGTCGGCAACATTTTCCGATAACCATCTCTAATGAAGAAATTGTGCTGCAGGTACGCCGGCGCTTGTTCATATTTGAGCAGTTGCCTATAGTTTATGTACTCTTCATCTTCCTTCGTCAAGTTATTGTTGTCTTCCAGTTTCTTGCCGCGTCTGAGGACTGTGTTATCGGAACTGTAATTTTCTGTTCTAACTGATTCATTTTCTACCTGAAATAAATTATCATATCAAGTAAACTCGTTTATTACCTACTCAATGAGTACACTTTTGTGCCATTGCGGTCAATTGATAAGGAGCTAATAACCACGAGCTTTACGGTGAAGGAAAACATCCAGAGGAAACCTGCATACGTCTGAGAAGAAATTCAAAGGCGTATGTATAGTCGTGCTTGAGTAACGGCGATGGACTCGACATCTGTCACGTTGGCACCTAATATACCTCTGGCGGAAAGTGGGTGTGTGGGTATTACCTATACACCTCTACCTACCCCTTCGGGGACCCTTGTGGGAAGGCGTGAGGATATATTATATTTTATTATTATTATGATAAGGAACTTAAGTGCCTGTCAAATTCGAAGTCTGCATGAATATATCTGTGATTGAACTCGGATTGAAAATTCGTTATTACTATTACACATATGTACATCGCACCGAATCCCTAGCGGAGTAGGCAGAAAGAATGGAGCGCCATCTCTCTGCAGACTTAAAGTCCTCTTTCGCTTCATCTATATTATTAACATTTAATTTCTTAGTTACTTCGATACCTGCATGTTGAGACGGAAGTTCTCACGACGAAATTAGGCAAAAATATTGACAAAATTATTAAAATGTGAGATTATGTAAATATAAACTTTAAGAAAGAAACAAAGGAAGTTTTTAATTATACCTATCATCATATCATCAACTACTTAACATGTTAATTAATATACATAGTGCGTTTGATACAAGCTGCACTTCACGCCCTCATGTGTAAGTAAGGGGTAGGCAGACGTGTGTAGGTTGTACCCACACTCCGCCGCTTAGATATATTTGAGGTGCCAATGTGACCGACGGCGAATCCATCGCCGTTACTCGAGCACGACTACATGTACGTCTTATGAATTTCCTCTCAAACTTATTCAGGTTTCCTTTCACCGTAACCTTTATGGTGTGACTAAACACTGTTCTTAAGTTCAGAAAAAGCCGTGGTGGCCGAGTGGTTCGAGCAGTTGCCTGCGACACAAAGATCGCAAGTTCGAATCCCGACTGTACCAATGAGTTTTTCTGAACTTAAGTACAGTGATTAGTCACACCACGAGCTTTACGGTGAAGGAAAACATCGAGAGGAAACCTGCATACGTCTGAGAAGATATTCAAAGGCGTATGTATAGTCGTGCTTGAGTAACGGCGATGGACTCGCCATCTGTCACGTTGGCACCAAATATACCTCTGGCGGAAAGTGGGTGTGTGGGTATTACCTATACACCTCTGCCTACCCCTTCGGGGACCCTTGTGGGAAGGCGTGAGGATATATTATTATTTATTATTATATTAACTGTAGGACACAGCCTTTAAATGCAGCGTAAAAATCATTTTCTAATGTAGCTAGCTATTAAATATTGCTTTATATTTTTACACGCTTTATATTAGCTTCACCTGTATGTATGTATGTATGTATGTATGTATGTAACCGACCCCTTTGAGCTCGATTTTGACCCACTTTAAACGGCCAGATTTCGTTCAAACTTTGTAGATTTATCGAGGACCGATGACAATACACTAATAACTAAAAAGTAGAAAATAAATAATAGTTAAAAAAAAACTAAAAAACACGCTTTTTATAGAAAACCGAACTAAAAAATAGAAAATAAATTTCGATAATATCTTAAAAAGCGTGGGGTGCTTTTTAAGATATTACCGAAATGATAATCACTCTACTCATATCTGACAATAAAATATTTATAACTATTGACACCTTGCACCCCACGCTTTTTAAGATATTATCGAAATTTATTTTCTATTTTTTAGTTCGGTTTTCTATAAAAAGCGTGTTTTTTAGTTTTTTTTATTACCATCTATTTTCGACTGTGGTGAAATTGATCAGATATACCTACAACAATACTTGAAACCAGTGAAGAGACTTATGAATGAAAATAAAGCAAAAGAACTCTATCTACCCTGCAAGAGTCTCAGCATCATGATATAACTATTTGCTATATTTTATGATGATATACCTCAAAGTCAAATACTATCTGCTTATCTTTATCAAATAATTTAAATTATGACTCAAAACAGATTGGCAAGTATGCAAAGGCATATGAATGTGAATAAAGCAAATAATATATATCTACCATAATGAAAGAAGAATGTGAAAAGAGGGGGCTGCGCCTAAACGCTGGCAAGACTAAGGTTCTGGTATTCGAAAGAGATGAATAAGTGACCGAGTGTGCTATATCGGTAAATGGGCAAATTCTAGAGCAAGTGAATGAATTTGTAATCTAGGAAGCATGTTCACACGAGATGGAAAGTATGAAAAAGATATTGAAAGAAGGATAACTGCCGGAAATAAGGTGAATGGAGCCATGTCGGCGTTGATGGGCAGTAAAAGTCTGAGCAAGAATGCTCGAGTTGCTTTACAACGCGATATTGGTACCTACCTTATTGTATGGCAGCGAATCCTGGGTATGTCAGATAATAGCTTGAATGCTGTTGAGATGCGATCTCTTCGAAAAATGTGCGGCGTAACAATATTAGATCGAATCCGAAATGAAGAGATTCGCAAATCAACTGGCGTGAATGAGGGCGTGATTGTAAAGATGAAGAAAGTCATGTTACGTTGGTTTGGACACATAGAAAGGATGAGTGAAGAAAGATTGACGAAACAGATATACAAAGCAAAAGTGTGTGCAAGAAGAGGTAGAGGAAGGCCACATTCCAACTACCTGGATCAAATCGATCGGACTCTCAAGGACGGGAACGTTAAGAGTACTCGATACCGACGAGCATGTATGAAGAGACTGATGAATGTGGACAAAGCGACAGAGGTATGTAAGTCTAGAGAGAACTGGCGCTCTATACTCTTTGACTACCCCTGTTAGGGACTTGGCGTGATGATATGTATGTATATATATCTAAATAATAACATATGTCTATATAGTATATAATAATATATCCAAGAGAGAACTGGTGGTGTACACTCTCTGCACACCCATTAAAATACTTGGTGCTTTGATATATATATCATTTATAATGTCATGTTGGAAAGTATCACTTTTACTAATAGTTTTGTCAACTTTAATAATTGCCAAGAACCACAATTAGCTAATGTCAAGTTTTGGTATAGTTAATTATTTTTATATTTAGGTTAAAAGACCTAAGGTGCATTCCAATTGTAACAATTTAATACAAAATTTGTAGTTTGTAATGTTAAAAGCATTTATGCTACTAAATTATAATTACCAAGTAAATATTTGGCGATAATTCACAATCAAATCACTATTCAAAAATTTTATCCAACAAATATAAATGGCAGCACAAGCATTAATTGGCCATTAATTTCAATTAATTTTATAATGCTTTGCACTTTGTTTTTTAATACACAAACTTTATGTTCTATAGTTTATTTACCTGGAATATAAATATTTGTTTTAATATTTGCTGTTCTTTTATTAAATCCTGATAAATGAAGATAAATTAAGTTCTTGTATTCCCAGGATAGTCTACTATTATCTACTACTTATTAATACAGCAGAACTATTTCAGTACAGTAATTAATATAATAATTAAAGCACATAAATTAAATTATTTTTCGGGACGTACAAATCCCGAAGGACAGCATTATCTAACTTATAACTTACTTTTTCTATTGACATAAATTGCACTGTTTCCTCTTGACATTCACTTATTTTCCTGGTCATAGTTAAAGACATTTTAAAAATTTATCAAATCACAGAAGACTGCAAATAAATAAACAGAACTGCTTTCAACGAATAGTTATTAAAAATGTTGATGCCTTGATCATTATAAAATACATCACGAATGCGAGTTATTATAACAAATAACGTTTTAATATTATTAAAATCTCATACAAAACTTGTTGTAAATAAAATTACAGCTACCAGAATTTAGGCACAACCTTCTACTCACGAATGTATTTCTTAACTGTTTTTTTTTTATTTCTTCATTCTGTCATTCGTAACGTTCCGTAGCGTAGCGTGGACTAGGGGTGCCAGCCAGTAAAATTATAAGCAAAGATTACAATGTATACTGTATTATAAGGTAGGATATTGCATGATTTTGTTGTATAATACCTAGAATTTACGTATTTTTAACAATTTAGGCGTCAGTAGTATAGTGGTTTGTTCGGAAGTGTGATTAATACATGGCTACCCAAGTAAAACGATTTTGATCTAGTCATTTCAGCAGCAGCTGCAGCAGCAGTTAGTCTACTAAAATTTATTATCATCATCATGTTTTATGAGTTCGTTCGTGTTTAAATATTTCTTAAGGCAAAATTTGGTGTTTTTATTTGATATAACGAAAACTTAAAATTTTGGTTATTTCAAATTTCCTGAATTGGCAGAGTCGATAAGATACAGTTTTTAAGCGTTTCAATATTTCATTAGAGTCCCTAGGCAAATCAGCCGAATGAATAAGTAAATTGTATTGTTCCGTCTTTATTGATATTTACTATTCATGACGTGGATACGAGTCTTTCTAGTTCAGTAATTTTCTACATAAAACCTGTGCTAAAATGCTTATCGTCATGAATTGCAATATTTCCTGGAGTTTTTCAAGACTATCGATTATGGGCGGACTGGAGAAAGATAATTGATTTATTTAAATTTGATCGTACCATATTTTACGGTTTATTCGATGTTTCAGTATTATAAAGTGTAAAATGTGTACACGATACATGTGTACACTATCTATCTATAATATGATTGAAGACATGAGAAGTGCGAAACTGTTTTTTTTTTCAAAAGAATATATACCTAGGGTCACCTGTGGTTACATTGTTCTAGTTAATTAAAAAATTACTAAATAATTCTGATTCTATTTAATGCAATTAGATATTACACCAGTAACTTTCAGTCTATGTAGTTTTGATCATGCACTCCTTTTAATTTAAGGAAAAAAACGTCCTTATTCACACGTGTACAATATTACAACTGTTCTTAATATTAAAAGCGGCTTAAAGTTAAAATAAATATCTAAAATAGAGCCGGTAAAAGGTAATTTCCGGGTCTTTACACCTGCTAAAGTTTCAAGTTGCAAAAATGTGCTCTAAAATAGCTGGCGTGCCTACCTCAGTAATGAATATCTACAAATTTATCCAAAAATAGCGCCCGAAACCATCACTACAACGAATGACGTCATTTCCGATTAAGTATTGCTATACAAAAAAAATAATCCTATTATAAAAAATACACTTTTATTTAAAACTTTTGCCTCTCATATAATGTATTTCGTATTTACTCATATGCATTCTTAAAAATTACGGCATCTACACGCAAGCGTACATATTTTGATTAATTTATTATTTTTTTAAATACCTTTAAAAATTATATGTATTGACTCTCACTTCATAGATATCGAAAAGTTCTGAACGCTCTTTGTAAATGGTCGATTTTCCTGTATGCTGTTCTCCATTTGCTGAAAGTGTATTATTTTGTTACAACCTGTGCTCTGTTCATATATCCATTATTCCTTTATTATAAGTTATGATTATTTTTTGATTAAGCGTTTGAAGTTTGGCTATAGATATAACCATTTTATTATTACTTCATTTAACGACTGTGGTTGTACTTTTGCGTTTAGACGGGGGCCATCTTGCAATCTCTAATCAAAGGTCCTTGGTTCACAGTTTCGTTGTCTAGTTGAAAGTCAGTTTATTCCATCATAAAATAATCAAATGGCGTTAAAACGAATTAATAGGGTACGTATGGTTAATTATATTGTTTATTTCATTAATTCGGAGTTATTAAAATCAGTGTAGTAAAATTGGTATCAGACTTCGTAGTGAACGTTTCGTCATTGTGAATACCTATTATCGAAATTTCTTCTGGATAATTCCGTGTGCGTGATGATTCCCTGTAATTATCTGGACTTTTGGTTGCTCAAGTTACGATTATAATCATTACTTGAAGTAACGGTGTTTTACTGGATATTATAGGTGACAATTTGTGCACACGGCGTACTACATAAAATGTCGGAATTATGTGCCAATTTTGAGGTTTTCTTGTCATCGGGAGCATCTGTGAAGTGAAAATATAATTGAAGAAAGGTTATAGTACCGTTATATGACTGTAACAGTGCAGTTTATGGATGGATGCATGAGCTATTAGGGCAATATGTCCGAGCCTTGTGTATTTTTGTAGTGATGATGTGACATGTCTGGTGTCGATACTGTTCTCTGCACAGTTGTGTACATTGCTATGTTTTACTGTTCAGGAATTACAAGATCTGGGCAGAGATCCACCAGCACAATGTTCGGCAGGTCCACACGGTGAAGATCGTAAGTACATATTGATCTTCCATGCAGTGCCTACATATTTTTTTGTGACTCATTGTGTTGGATAACACCAGTGTGAATATTTTGAAACAATGACTGGAGGCAAATGATTGGCATTATAAAGACTTTTATGGTTAAACTTTCCAAAATGAAGGAATTTAATCAAGATTATTAGGATTTATCCAATTGATTTGGTGATATTATGTTCTACCTCTAGTTTCAAATGTGGATTACTATGAAATATTCATTATAATAATACTGCATTCTCAATTTGTAATCATTTGATCATGATGAGTTATTTCAATGTGAGTGAAATTATAGTGAGTCATTGGACATGTGTGCATGGTGCTCCATATTTGGATCATTCATAAATAGTGTTTGTTTTGTACAGAGGATCATGGTAGCCTAAAATAGCATCACCATTTTCTAAGTAAGAGAAAGAAATGTAACTAAAAATCCATTTATAACATCTTGAAATATGAGGTTTTTTCACAGACTTTGTAGGTCATTACAAAAATTATTGACATGTTTATGGGAGATACTTTTTGAAATACATTCAAATTTTTGTGACTTTTTTGTTAACAATTTTATATTGGTTTTCTATTTTCCAAGTCATTCTTAATAAAATATCACAATTGAATACTCTTGAATTCTGAGTGCAGAATCCAAAATGGATGGTTGAATATGTTTTAAGATGTGAGGACAACAATGATATGATCTCTATAAGTATTAGACATACAGTCCATTTTTCCCTAGACTTATCTATTGATGCTTAGTTGTGGGAAGGGATTATTCCCTTTGGAATATACAAGCCATTTTGTTTTTTTTTATTTGTTAATCAGTTTTATGACCTAAAATCTTTTCATTTTTCAGTATTCCATTGGCAAGCCACAATAATGGGCCCAGTAAGTTGATTCTTCTTTATGTTGTAGCAAATGTTATATACATAGTGTGACAATAGCTTACAAATTCCGTAAAAGTTAGTTTCATGTGTAATTGTTTCCTTTTCAGGTTGACAGTCCTTACCAAGGAGGCGTATTCTTCCTGACCATACATTTCCCAACAGATTACCCATTCAAACCACCAAAAGTTGCGTTCACAACACGTATTTACCATCCCAACATAAACAGTAATGGTTCTATTTGCCTTGATATTCTGCGCTCACAGTGGTCACCGGCACTGACTATATCCAAAGGTAACATTCTGCTTTACGTAAATAATTAAACTGTTTATGATTTAGACTGAATCTTATTTGTACAAATATAGTAAGAAGTAAGCAAGCATACAAGCCACTTGAAGGTAGGCAGTTACCATAGCCTACAGTTGCATGCAATATGCATCATATCACTTGCACTTTGCCAACATCAAATGAAGAATAATTACTGTAAGCAGATAAGGAGTTATCAGCAATTTGAATGATTAACACATTTTTTTTGTTCTAGTGTTGCTCTCAATCTGCTCCCTTCTATGTGATCCAAACCCAGATGACCCTTTGGTGCCAGAAATTGCTAGGATCTACAAAACGGACAGAGAAAAGTACAATGAACTAGCTCGAGAGTGGACAAGGAAGTATGCCATGTGATGAGTCAATTGTGACATCAGCAAACATACACACACACATCGCCACAGCCCGGGCTCCCCCCTCCCCCCCGCCAGCCCCCTACCCTCGTCCCGCTCCCTTTCCCAACCTTATTATATTCCCAATCAAACCTAAATTTACTGGAGATTGTATAAAATGTTCATGGTCACTTTAGAATCTGCGTAATTTCTGATATTACTCGATTATGCGAATTTACTGCATCATATTAAACTCGGTACATGTGCAAATATAGTTTCTGTTTTTGTCTAATAAGAACATTTTATATAAGAGCAAATTTGCATTTTGTTTAACTTTGATGTGTCAGTAGATGTCTACACTCCTTTAGTTAAAGATTAAAGATTAGTTAAATTAAATACATTTGAATTTATGTAATTCCTAAATATTTGTACTTTAACTAGATCTAAATTGCATTGTGAAATTGTACAATAGCCATATGTTTAGGAATGGAGCGTTCCTTGCTTACTTGTCCGGTTCACTTAGGAATTTGTCCAAGATGTAAGTTAAAGCTCAGAAAAGTGTTAAGAACATTTTGAGTAAAGTAAGTGGTATTACTAAATGAGCTCGTTGACGGAGTGTGTTTATTTTTTTTTACTAGAAACATCTTTAAGTTTTGTAAATGTAGGATGCTACAGGCCAGACTGACAGCATTTGAAGTGGTCAGTTTTCTTTCATCCACAATATTTTATATCACCGACAAACGCTCCAATAGTTAACATTCAGTATAAATTACAGTGTATCTCATAAGATAATAAGTTACGATTAATCTAGTTTTTTTTTTCAATATGGCGATCTTTATATTATAATTTTATCTAATATATATTGTGGTTGTAAGGATATCTGCGTTGTGATTTCCACGATAGTCCTATCCACAATACCATCCTTGTCCTTGAGGTACTGAACAAAAGTTAGTCTATCGACTTGGTGTGATGAAACGAGTGGCAAAGTATGGTGTGTTAAACTGACAGCAGGCAAGAAGCTTATGTTCACTTGATTAACACTGGGAGAGAATAAAATTTTAAAGCTTTTCGTATTGTAATCAATCAACAACTTGTATTTTAGCTTCACTAAATTGTAAGAAACAATAAATTATTGTGTATGTAAATAACACCTTGAGCTTTATTTAGGCTACTTCCTGAACGCACGCAGCTGTGGATGATTGTCGAATTAGCTGGCATAGTTAGCTACTGGGTCGTTGACTGAGCATTGCCAAATTAAGCTGCTATCTCTTCATCTGGGCGCCATTATATGGGAAGCTATAATTAAACAGACACTATTCATGACCATGGAATTTTTACACAGATTCTACTTTCATTTCTTGTTATTATGAGCGCACATCGGTGCACTGCGTAGCTGGCTCTGACACGATAACTTGTCAAAACGTGCATGTAGTGTTAATGGTTTGCTTCTTGTTTGTTAATACATTATGTTAATGCTCAACGTGTTTATTAATATTGGCTCTGGTTGAGACCGATGATCCACACTACATTGTCGTACAGAACATGATGCTTCCGGTATATGTAGTTAAAATTCCATTGTAATCTTTCCTCTTAAGATTCCCCTGAAGAAGCGCGCGTGTTGTTTTATATTTTAATAAGGGCCTTAAAAACTTTTCTACCTCTTCAAAATCCATCCTGAACCCTTTAAATTCCATTAAACTTCCAAACAGATTCTTACTAATATGTTTACTGGATAATCTTATTTCTTTCCTTTAGAGCTCACTTTAAAAGTTACAGACATTTCACAAGACGAGTCACTTCAACTTGTGCCTTGTCTGATAGTACCAATAACATTCTTAACTAATGTTGAGTCGAGATATTACCAGTGATCTAGACTATGGAGCGTTTAAATTCAATGAGTGTCCAATCGAATCCAGTTTCATTCCTTGTACAGGACAAAAGCTTGCATAATAAATACTAGGTAACGGTTTCTAGTCCTGCTGTCTTTATTATTAATGGCGAGTCTTTTCGTTCTACCTAGCGTAACAAAAAGCTCTTTGTTACGCCTCTTTTTGTGAAAAACCCGCTATAGTACTATACAGAAAGATGCAATACACAATCTATAGGTACAGCTTAGCACGATAATTAACTAAATAAAAATACTTGCGGTTAAGTAAACTAAACTACCTAAAAAGAAATAAAATATATCCAAAAATAAATAATGAAATATAAAATAACGTGCAGTGAACATTTCGCCCTCCGCATACCAATGTGCTCCCACGCATTGTTTCCCTTCAGCATTTAGACAACGCCCACGTTTTCTTTTTCCGTTTCCCGGTTGTCATATCTATGTATATGAAACTAAACACGACATCGCCGGGCACGAGGATAATTACAATTTATTCATTCTATTCAATTAGTGTAACTACAAGAGTTGTACCTAGCTCCAGTAAGTATGCGAGGTAAACGCAAGCCTTGCACCTCAACTTTTTCCGCCAGTAATGTCATTGGTATATATTAGATGACACGAGCCTGAGCAGAAATGGATTTTGTATAGTAGGGCTTCTCCATAAAGAATATCTTCCTGGCGTTATGATAATCCAGAGGTGACTTCTACGAGGTCACACGTTCAAGGTGACTTGCTACGTAATTTATATCGAATGTTCTACGCATTAAAAGTAGGTAGCCACTGAAATCTGAATCGATTATCTGCCTCTTCCCCTTACTAGCAAATTTTGTAAATAATCAGCTCTTGTTGCTATCCGCTCACTCAACCAATAAGACTGAAGTTATTTGAGTGACATTAATTTTATCGATTGTGTACCAACAACGCATTCGATGAACATCTAATCTCAAGGAAAATTTGTGACGTAATTATCAAGATCAAAGAAATTCGTATATAATTAAGCTATAAATATAAGTGTTGGCCGAGTGGAACGAGTTGCCGTCGCAGTTGCCTGTGACACAATGATCGCAAGTTCGAATCTAAACTGTAGCTACTAATGAGTTTTTCTGAACTTAAGTACAGTGATTAGTCACACCATTAGCTTTACGGTGAAGGAAATCATCGAGAGGAAACCTGCATATTTCTGAGGCATATATGTGTAGTCGTGTTTGAGTAACAGCGATGGTCTCCCCATCTGTCACGGTTGCACCTAAAATATATCTCTGGCGGAAAGTGGGTGATTAGGTTCTAACTTCCTATCTGTACACCTCTGCCTACCCAGTCGGGGACCCTTGTGGGAAGGCGAAGGAAGGATACATCTTAATATATATAAATTACGTGTCACGTTGTTTGTCCGCGATGGACTCCTAAACTACTTAACCGATTTCAATCAAATTTTTTTTTTTTTTTTTTTTTTTTTTTTTTTTTTATACCACTTGGGTGGCAAACAAGCATGCGGTCCGCCTGATGGTAAGCGGTTACCGCCGCCTATGGACGCTTGCAACACCAGGGGTATCACTCGCGCGTTGCCGACCCTGCAGGAATCTTTTCACACCCTTCTTGAAGAACTCCATGCTGTACTCTCCAGGGAAAACCTCAACGGGGAGCTCATTCCACAGCCTGAGCGTTCGCGGAAGAAAACTTCTTTGGTAGCGCACAGTGCGAGACCTTTGTGGTTCCAAGGTATGGGGATGAATTCCCCGTCGATGGCGAGAGGTGCGGTGGTAGAAGGTGGAAGTGGGCATCATATCGAACAATTCTGCAGAACACTCCCCGTTATACAAGCGGTAGAACACACACAGGGAGGCAAAGTCTCTCCTCAGACTTAGTGATTCCAAGCCGCTTGCGAGCATGGGATCGTCGACAATTCTAGCGGCGCGTTTCTGAACCGCGTCAAAAGGCCCAAGCTGGTATCCAGGGGCTCCAGCCCACAGGTGGCAGCAGTACTCCATATGTGGCCTAACTTGCGACTTATAAAGTTGCAGCCTTTGTTGCGGTGTGAAGTACTGCTTAGCTCTGTTGAGTACACCGAGCTTCCTCGACACCAGCTTAGCCTTGTCCTCTAAATGACCACGGAACTGAACGTCGCTAGAAATATCGACCCCAAGGATCCTAATGCTCTCCGAGATGTTCAGGGGAGTGTTCTGGAATTGTGGAGCCACAGCGAATGGAGTTTTTTTTGCGGTGAACGCGCAAACTTGTGTCTTAGTGGGGTTGAAGTGGACTAGGTTTAGTCGACCCCAATCGGAGACACTGCGAAGTGTACTCTCGATTTCAGACACAAGTCGTTCGCGACTTTCCTCCACAGTGGAACGAGGGAGATTAGCACGGCCCGTGTAGTAAGTGTCCCCAGTGCTGTCGTCTGCATAGCAATGAATGCCTTCAATAGAAAGCATGTCATTAATATGCAGAAGAAACAGAGTCGGGGACAACACAGAGCCTTGCGGGACGCCAGCATTAATTTCCATGCTTTCGGAGCAGCTACCGTCAACGACGGCTCTTATGCATCTGCTGGACAGAAAGCTGGCGACCCATTTGCATAATCCCTCTGGCAGTCCGTAGGATGGAAGCTTCGATAGAAGACCGCGATGCCAGACCCGATCGAACGCTTTCGCCACATCCAAGCTAACAGCTAATGCCTCACCTTGACTCTCAATGGCGAGTGACCAACGGTGCGTGAGATATACTAGAAGGTCACCCGTTGAGCGACTGTGGCGGAAGCCATACTGTTGGTCACTCAACAAACCGTGACCCTCTAGATATCGCAGGAGTTGCGTGTTAATCACTCGCTCCATAATTTTGGAGAGGAGGGAGGTGATGGCGATCGGCCTGTAATTCGATGGGTCTGATCTATCGCCCTTTTTGGGCACTGGGTGCACGTGGGCGGTCTTCCACGAAGTTGGGACTTTTTGGGTGGAGTAGGAAAGCGCGAATAGGCGCGTCAAAACAGGACACAGTTCAGGAGCACACTGCTTAAGCACCACTGCCGGAATACCGTCTGGCCCGCTCGACTTATGGACGTCCAGAGACAGCATCTCCCGCCGGACCTCCCGTTGGGTTATGCTTATCTCCGGCATAGAGTTCTCACACCGCAGGATAGTTGGCGGTGTGGCGCCTCCGTCATCCATAGTCGAGTTCGAGGCAAAGAGAGAGCCCAATAGATCCGCTTTCTCTTTGGCACTGTGGGCCAAGTTACCATCCGGCTTACGGAGTGGTGGTAGGGACGACTGGCAAAAGTTTCCCTCAGCAGCCTTGGCAAGGGACCAAAAAGCACGGCTGCCAGAAGGGTAGCTAGCGAGTCTCTTACCAATTCTGCTGACGAAATCGAATTTCGCCCTGGCAATCGCTCGCTTACAGTGCCTCGAGGCAGCATTAAGTTTCCGCTTTGCATCAGATATGTTGGGGTCCAGATTGGATCGAGCCGTGGTCCACGCCTCATACAAGGCTTGCTTGTATAATTTAGCTTCCTTGCAGGGCTTATTAAACCACGGCTGTTTCTTTACCCCTGTAGCTACTAGCGAGTTTGGGATGTAGCATTCCATTCCCGCCAGTATCGTCTCAGCGACGGCTGCTGCACAGGGGTCTGGATCTTCTGATGCAAAGCAGATCTGCCTCCACGGGTACGATGCGTAAAACTCACGCAATCCATCCCAGTCTGCTGCCTTGTAGTGCCACATGCGCCGCCGCCCCGGGGGTCGGGGCACTTCGGCCTTTGCGCACGGCACTTGCGTCCGGACCAGACAGTGGTCGGATGTGCCAAGCGGCGCACCCACCGAGATGGAATAGCTGTCCGGTCGCGTGGTCAGCAGAAGGTCCAGTAAAGAGCTTGTATGGCCCTCGATATCAGGTATTCTGGTTGGTTCGAGTACCAGCTGCGAGAAGCCATAAGCCAGGGCAAGCTCGTAAGCAGCCCTCCCCGCGCAGTCAGTGGACCGAGAGCCAAGCCACTCAACATGGTGAGCGTTAAAATCTCCTAAAACCACCAACTCCGCGGAGGGGTACTGCTCAAGTACTTTGTCCGTTGTCGATTGCAGGTGCTCAAATAGGCGAACTGTGTCTGTGTCACCGCTATGGGACCTGTAAAGGCACGCGTAGATTCGGGTGTTGCCACCATAGTCTACGCGCACCCACAAAATTGACAGGTCTCTGTCTTCAAGGCCGTGGAGACGTCGACAGCAAATATCCTCCCGGAAGTACATACATACCCCGGCGCGGCGCACAAAATTGTGTTCCATCTTGTACCCGGGGTAGTTCAGGTACGATGTATCATCAGGGCAGGATATCTGCGTCTCCGTGAGAAATAGCAGAGTCGGCTGTGTCGTCTCAAGGTGTTGGTGGACTGCATTTAGATTAGAATGAAGTCCCCTGATGTTGCAAAAGTCCATTTTTAATATGGAAGGGGAGGCCGCTGGGAAACTTCTACTATTTTTAAATTTGGCCATTTTAGATTTCTAAGGGTGCTGAAAAGGAAGAAGAGGAATCGTTGTGTCGGCATCAAAGAGGACAAAGCGAAGTCTCAATCCGCCGCAGTGATGTACAGGTAGTGCGGATTGCCGGAGCGGAAGTCGGAAGGGCCCCCGATCCCCCCCTGATGCAGCGGCCGGGTCCACTCCGGTCTCCTCCTCCGGCACGACCACTACACCAAGGACTTTACACACATGTGCAGGTCAGCCTCCCAGGGCGGAGATTAGGTGATCCCTGGGTTCGGGACCCCTACTATATGCGGGCGGCCAGCGGACAGCCGTTTCACCGGGTCTCCCTAACAACCGCACCGACATGCCGCGCCTGGTCACCACCACGGCGGAATTGCACCACTGGTCCTGTGCTGCCGACACACCGCTTCCTCTTGGAGCCTGGCGACCTTACTCACCACAGGAACACGACACACCCGAGGGTAATGCCATTTAGCTGCGATCTTCTGTAAGGTGGAGGTAATGGTACCAGTCGGGCTGCTCCGAATTCGAACGGGAATTAACCGTTGTGCCCTCCCTCCCTTATTGTGCCCTCCCTCCCTTTTGCACACCGTGTGCAGTTTGGTCCAACTTGAAAGATAGGATAGTTTACATCACGATTGGACCCGATAGGTGGCGCTGCGATTGTGTTTCAGGAAGTTTAACTTTTTCACCCGGGCGAAGCTGGGCGGGACAGCTAGTAGGTATATATATACCTGCACTGGACCTATGGACTCTATATAAAATTATTCGATTAATTAAGATCCTTATAAATTACTTAATTAAGTTAGCCAGGGGATATTATAACCATAAACAAAGCACATAGACAATGGATTTTATTACTACAAATCATAGAAAATATACACGTAGGTACATAATTTACAAAGGCACATCCATGATTATTTTACATTACAGAAGTAGACAATTACAGCTCAGTCGTTTCCATATTTTTTGCATTTTTCAATTGTTCTAATTGTTGATAAAAATCGTATTTATTTTGGTTGTTTTCAGTTTCTGTTTCGTTTGAGTCTATGGAAGGAAACGCTGCCGTGGTGATGAAGTACGGTTTTTCGTTAGACAAGTCTTGATCGACGGCGTTTTCGTCGAGTGAATCTCGTTCAGAGTGGCTGAGTTGTTCTTCCGACTTGTACCAGTCGTTTTCGTATGCGTGCAGCCATATTGGATTGGAGCCCTTTGTGCTGTGTTTGTTTGTGTTCGGAACGCGACCGCCAGTGCTGCGGATTGTCATGTCAGACTCGCCCGGGGTCGGTGACGCTGTGAATGATCAATGGTCTTATTTCCTTTCAGTAAACTGTTGTAGCTAATCACATATATTACGAGAAAGTAATGTACATCAAAGTTTGTCTAATTAGTACACACATCCGTATAGGTAGGTATCACCACACGGGGTCCCTCACGGCATAGGCAGAGTACAACGCCAGTTTTCTCTCTCTAGACTAGAATAACAAATTGCGTTGTGCACAGCTTCTGTCCATTAGAGTAAATTAACTCTATTCCTTAATATAAACATATGTTAAATTAATGAAATAGTACAAGTGACACTGCAATGACGTAGAAAGAGTATACACTGGAGGTCAAACTGGAATAGCGATAAGGTTTACTCTGATAATGAGTTACTGTTTGCTGCCTACAGCACCTATGCATCCTATTGTATTACGTTCCTAAATGACAGTATATGTACCTACATCAATCTTATGAGTATTATAAATATGAAAATATTGTGCACTTTAATAAGTTTGTTAAAAAATCTTTAATGTTTCATTCAACGTAAGGGATACAGGGAACACTATTGAACATCACACTAAATATTAACTAAAGACACCACCGTTTCCAAGAAAAAAAAGTTTGGAGACGAAACGGCGGAGCGAACTCCCCGGTTTCCTTTTTCAACATATGTTCCCGTAAGGGACTCGGCGTGACTGTATGTACGAATGTATGTATGTTCCCCTTTACGTAGGGGTAGAAATAGATTTAACTTACTTGTTGTATTAGTTTACGTATAGGCACTAATATCATGTTAAAATAACTTGTGTGATGAGAAATTGTAAACCTACCATCGCACCAACGTTGAACTAGGCTCTTGCCTATAGGTACTAAGGTATCAGTTACATATCGACCACCATACTTTTAGATAAGTATATTTAGTGGTTATTTAACCTAACAAGAATTTACATAACATAACCGTCTTATAGGAGGAGGTTTATGGCCAAGGTCAGTTACTTGCCATTAAGTACCATAAGATGCAAGGGTTCTTACAGTAAGCCGTGGCGGTGGCTGCCTTTAGCCTCCTGATGAAGTCAGCCCGCTGCGACAAGCACAGCAGGAGGGACAGCACGAGCAGTACAGCCAGGAATAACGCGGTCCACACCAGCCAGAACACAGTCTGGTTTGAGGACAGCGTTTCTGCCGTCAGCGGCTGGAATTCCGCTGGCTGCGTATCCAGCACGTTGAACTCCTGAGACCAGTTACTATGTTCACATATATACATAATGACAAATGTATACCATTATCAACAGAATCTTGTATGTAACAACACAGTAGATTTTTTTGGTGTATTTCGTATTTGGTACATGCTGTATTTGCCTTTAATAGATTAAAAATTCAACCTAAAACTAAAATGTAATTTGAATTAACTTTAGTTACCTAATTTATTAACTGTTGGCATCTCTAATTTAATATATAAATAAATACATTATTCTTATATAATCTCGCTGACTTCTTCACAGGATAGGCAGAGAGTAAAGCTTCAATTCTCTCTTAATTTACAGACCTCTTCCGCTTCATTCGCCTCTTCATACATGTTCGCCAGTTTTGAGTAACGTTAACCTTGATTGTTCGTCCGCTCTGGTCTAGGTAGTTGGGACTTCATATTCTATACCCAAATGAAGATATAAATTTTCCAACTAAAATTGGCATATCCATCAGACCGTGGTAGATCGACCTTAAGATACTAACATGAAAATAAAACAGACATTTAATAGTAATATTTCGATTAATGCTACTTTTAATCATCGATCACCTTTTAATCAAAATATTACTAGGAAGGTCGCTTAAGAATGCTTCAGCGCTTCACTTACCTTGAACAAATCATCCAACTGCTCGATATTTTTATCCACAAGCTTCAACACCTGCTCTACTTCCAATACCGAGTGATCTTGTCCGTTCACCAGATGAAGGTACAAGTCCGTCTTGGTGTTATCGACGGAACCATCTTTATTTTCGTGTACCCTCAAATCGTCTACATTGACAACGGCACCGGTGACTCGGGCGAGGTTTTCTCTAAATATGTGTATTCTTTCGCGGATCTCTGAAGGATGAGATCGTAATACGAATCTAACACGTTGATCTTCTCGTAGGAGATATATGAATACATGCGCTTCGTCGTGCAGACCGCCGGTGTCGTTTGCTAACACCTGCCAGATAATAATGTACCTATTACTAATAATATAAATAAAAAGCCGTGGTGGCCGAGTGGTTCGAGCAGTCGCCTGCGACACAAAGATCGCAAGTTCGAATCCCGACTGTACCAATGAGTTTTTCTGAACTTAAGTGCAGTGATTAGTCACACCACGAGTTTCACGGCGAAGGAAAACATCGAGAGGAAACCTGCATACGTCTGAGAAGGCGTATGCTTAGTCGTGCTTGAGTAACGTCAATGGATTCACCATCTGTTACGTTGGCACCTAAAATATATCTCTGGCGGATAGTGGGTGTATAGGTACTACCTATAGACCTCTGCCTACCACTTACATGACTCTTGTGAAAAGGGGTGAGGATAAATTATTATTAAATATCATCACGCTGAAAATCTCACGTGATAGACAGTGATAATACAGCACATGACCTAGACCTACTAACTAATACAATGAAACGAAATAACACAGAATGGTCGTATATGAAATTCGTCAAACGTTACGGGCAGGCTAACTGGCTAACCCACTCAGTTAGCGAACTGTAACATTGAAGGGTGAAGTGATATTAATACTGGTTAAGAATTAACCTATAGAACCTGACGTAGTTTATGGATGACCCTTCACGATCCATTGAGTGTCTGATAACAGTACGGATCTAATAGCGGTACATATTTCATTATCTACCCCAAATCTCTTCCAATGTGTCAAATGAACTCACCTTGAAATCGAAATATCCTTTCATTCCCTTCTGCGGGTCGAAGTTCAGGGAGATGGCACCGGAATTGACGTTCACTATAAATGGCGATACGGCCAAGTTATCCAGCCCCTCCGTTAGACTCTGTTTCACGTCTCCCAAAAGGTAGTAGCTTATTTTGGCGTTGTCGCCTTCGTCGGCATCAATGGCCTATTTACAATACATACATAATATAAAGTTAGAATAATTACAGTAAATATTGTATTACGCTTGATTCTCACTCCACTCCATTTTATAATACCACTAAGGTGGAAAACACTTATTCGTAACTGGTAAGGGTGTGAATGAACTCTTGTTGACAACCCTTTTTGAAAAACTACATGGTGTATTTTCTAGGGAACACCCCATTAACTGCAACTTCGAACTAATGAGTTTTTCAAGTACAGCTTTACGGTCAATGAGCCTTCGAGAGGAAAATTACATACGTTAAAAATAAATTCAATGACGTATGTATTTTGGTTCTTGAGATAGACCGATAGACTCGGCATCTGTCACTTTGACACCTAAATATATCTCTAGCTAGGGTAGGGTAGGCAAGATATAAGTGGCATATAATATATTATTTTCAAACCGCTAGAATGTCCTTCAGTTCTATATTTATCTGTGGAACTAGTGCAAATGTAGAAGAAGGGAACTTACCTTTACGTGCATAAACTCAATCCCGAAATCAGCTTCGGTGGTAACTCCTCCTGTGAATATTTTGCTAACAAATTTAGGCGCATTATCGTTGACGTCATTCACTGTGACGTTGACGGCGAGAGTGCTGACGCCGTCGACCTCTTGTTTGTAGTTTGGAGTCGCTATGCAGTCTTCCGCTGCTAATATTGTTAGCAAATAGTGAGATTTCTCCTCACGATTTAAAGGTTTTAGAGCTGTTAATCTGAAACATTAATGTACATGTAACAATTATAGAATACGTTTCAATAAGCTTTGATGCTATGAAGATTTGATGTTATATTAGAATAAAATAATAATAAGATGCGAGGAAAAACTTTTCGGTTTTCAATTCATCATTTTATTGACATATAATCTGAAATGATCACGCTGGAATTTCAAACTAATAGAATCGTGTTTAAGGCACAATATTGTATATAACTTACTTATGTGTAGTCCTATGTAAGTCAAACAACTTATCCTCGTTCCCTCTGACGATATAATAGCAGACTGGCAACACAGGCTCGTCCCCTCTGTCAATTTCATCCCTCTCTATGACACTTGGTAGGTAAACACCTTCGTCTTTGGTATTCTCAGTGACGTTTATGTTCATATGTTTGTACGGAAACCGAGGGCGGTAGTTGTCGACATTCTGTACGTAGATTGTCAAGTCTAGATCTGAGCTTAAGGGAGTCGGTAGACCGAGATCGTAAGCTTCTATCCGTAACTAAAAAAAACATTATGCTTTGTCAATAAATTAATCACAGTATTCGAATGTATATTTCATAAGTAATAATAATAATAAGTAACTGTAATAAAATAGAATAGGAGGTAGGCGACTGGTCCCACGTTGGGCGCCAATATGGGATTGGCATAATTACATTAAACAGAGTAACTTAAAACCAATGCGTGGCCCAGCTTAAAAGTCCATGGAATTGTAGCGCGTTTCAAGGTTGTATTCATATATTTATTTGTTAAGGAAAAAAAATTATAATGTTCTTTCATTCGGATATAATATAGTCGAGTCCATAAGTACTGTATTGTTTTTATAATTGTAATACCTGTTTATGCCATGTGTATAAAAAAAATACTATAGGATTATGAAGAATACGTATGAAGTTTCTTGCTTTAGCTGTATCTCTGGCGTTTGCTGTATGTCTAAAGAAATGATCATCATCACAAATTTAAGAGCTGGGCTCTTGTCGGCGTCTCTGTTGCAGTCCCCTCCATTCGCTTCTGTCCAGCGCAACCTCCTTGACCTCCTTATACGTCATAAGAGACATTTTTTCTTTGATCTGACCCATGTATGTTAATAAGAAAAAATAATAAAGAAATAATATGTAGCACAAATTACCTGGTACGTGGTTTGTTTGTCCCTGTCGAGTGGCAGCGTGGTCCTCAGCGCGCCGCCAGTGGCGTGCACGGAGAAGGCGCGCCAGGCAGAGCCCGCGTCACGCCGCACGCGGTAACGGACCGCGCCATTGGGCCCGATGTCTGCGTCTATGGCGCGTACCTCCACTACCACCGTGCCTATCGTTGCGTTCTGCGACATTCGTAGCTAATATATCCACGTATCCCTTGGGTCCATGAGGGATTAAGCATATGTGTAACAACATTTAAAGACGTATGACAAACGACGATGGAGTCGCCATCTATCACGTTGGTACGTACATATCTGACGAAAAGAGGGTACTAATACACACCTACCCACCCCTTCGGGCTTGAAGTAACATCGCCCACTTTTCACCCAATATATTTAGGTGTCAACGTGACGACGAGTCCATCGCCGACTATAAATACGCGTTTGAATTTCTTCTCAAACGTATAAAGGTTTCCTCTCGATGTTTCCTTCACTGTAAGGCTCGTGCTTTGTTATATCATCGTTAAGTTGATGGTGCGATCAAACACTACTAATTGGTACAGACCACTGGGTTCGAATAATCCGGGCTTTGCAGAATCTTTCTTAAATAATAAAAGAAAATTTAACTTTTATGAATACATACATATCATCATTATCATCACGCCAAGTCCCTCAAGCGGTAGGCAGAGACAGGATCACTAATTCTCTCAACACTTTCAGACCTCTTCCGCTTCATCTACATTCATCAGTCTCTTCACACATACTCTCGCTCAGTCGTAAATTTCACTTACTTTATATATCACAATACTGACCTCGGGCACTTTTATAGTGACATTCTGAGGCGGGTGCACGAACACTGGAGCATGGTCATTGTAGTCTGTGACACACAGCCTCAAGTCTCCTTTGGCCACATTCGCAGGAGTGCCCAGGTCTCTCGCCTCTACCACTAGGGTGTAGTTGCCGAAACGATCTTTGAGAGATTGACGAGCGAAAAGACGCCCCGTGTTCGCATCGCCGCCTACTTGTTCGAAGCGGAAAAGGTCTGGAAATTTAATATTTAACACAGGTTCATTCTCAACCTTTTTTTCAAACTTTTGTGACCTCTATAGGAATAAAAAATAGAGTAATGTTACGAGCTGGGGTTCGGGATAATTTAATGATAGCCGGTTGATGCACTTTAACGACACTTTATTCTATTACACTGAATAATTCCGGAAACTTGTACGATAAATCAGTACACTATAACTATAGCACTATTCACTATAACACAGTACTAGTAAAACACAGTAAACACTAGACACTGAAACACTTCACTAACACTGTACACTCACTATAGTCACTGATAAAACACTTGTGATCACTCGCACTGAACTCAACGGACTGAACTGACTCTCTCAACTGAACTCCTGTGCCCATCGGGTACCGCCTTATATATGGCACCGGCACGATATTCTAGATATCGGTGGAAGGTTCTAGACCGCCATTAAGACTTTCGTGGAATAGCAATTTAAATGCATCCGCAGAACAATGGCCGGGCGACGCAAACAAGTTGTTTACGTCCTTTCTTAATTGCATCCTTTTGTCTATATTTCCGGCTAAGTGTTGTTGTTTGGCATGGCTTTCACACGGCAAGCCCTCCAGAACCTTCCATCGTAACACTGCCCCCTCCTTAGACATGCTCGTCCCGAGCATCGTTAGACCCATGGTAGCGCGCCAATCGATCGACGTGGACGACCTTCGGAGCTCCTCGTGGTCCCTTTTGTATCCGATATGTCACATCGTTGATCCTAGTAACAACCCGGTATGGTCCATCCCATCTTGCTTGTAGCTTCGGAGATATTCCTTTCTTGCGTACTGGATTGTGAAGCCACACCAGGGATCCCTCGCTGAATCCAGGATTGTTGAAATTCCTGTCATAGCGGGTCTTCATCCTTTCAGACGTTTGCTGACCGGACTGCCTCATGTGTTCGTAGATGTTGTTCATTTTCATGCGCAAGTCCCCCGCATAATCCGTCAAATTAATCGGAGAGTTCGGTGGCATTCCAGTAAGTAGGTCGGCTGGCAGTCGTAGTTCCCGCCCGAAGTTTGCGAACGCCGGAGTCACAGTTGTACTCTCATGGACAGCACTCCGATATGAGAGTAGGAACGGCTGGATATGCCTGTCCCAATCCTTTTGCCGGCTGTCAACCACCTTAGCCAGATATCTCTCCAATGTCTGGTTAAATCTTTCGACCATTCCATCAGACTGCGGGTGATAGGAAGTAGTTCTGGTCTTATGAGTACCCATCACTTTACACATCTCTTGGAATAACTGAGATTCAAAGTTTCTTCCTTGGTCGCTGTGTATTTCCAGAGGTACTCCAAAACGACAAAATACTTCATGGACTAGTTTATCGGCCACTGTTGAGGCTTCCTGATTCGGAATTGCGAATACTTCTGGCCATTTGGTGAAGTAATCCATTACAACCATGAAGTATTTATTCCCAGCTTCACTTACAGGGAATGGTCCCGCAACGTCCACTGCTATTCGTTCCCAAGGCGCTCCAACGCTATACAGCTTAAGGGCTCCTCTGCTGCGTGTTTGAGGTCCCTTAACAGCAGCACAACTAGTGCATTTTCGGCACCAGTCTTCGACATCATCTCTACAGTGGATCCAGTAAAACCGTTCTCGAATTTTCACCAATGTCCGTTTTACTCCAAGATGTCCACCAGAACAGCCATCATTATGGAAAAGCCGCAGCACTTCAGGTATTTTCCTTTTTGGAACCACCATTTGCAAGTGAGAATGGTCTCCTCGAGCGTTTTCCCATTTGCGGCACAACACTTCGTCTTGCATGACTAAGCTTTCCCACTGTGCCCAATAACTCTTTGTTGTCGTACTCTTTTCGGCAACATCACTCCATTTGGGCTTGGAAACACCAGCGTTCATCCATTCCATAATAGGCTGGAGCTCTGGATCCTCTCGTTGCGCTGTTCTTAGTTCTTCCTTCCAATCATTGCCAAGATCAGTTCGTAGCATTCTAATTGGCAAAGTCTCTTTCAATTCTTGTCTGGCACAATGTTTGCAGTCCTCAGAGCAAGGTCTTCTTGATAACGCGTCTGCGTTTCCATGAGATTTGCCACTGCGATGTTCAGTCTTATAGTCATATTCTTGGAGTTGTTCAATCCATCTAGCCACTTGTCCTTCCGGATTTTTGAACTGCAACAGCCACTTCAATGCAGCATGGTCGGTACGAAGGCGAGACTTACGCCCGAGCAGGTATTTACTGAAATGTTGCAGTGTCTTTACTACTGCAAGCAGTTCCCTCCTTGTGACGCAGTAATTTCTTTCTGGCTTAGACAACGACTTGCTGAAATAAGCAATAACCACCTCTTGTCCATTTTTTAGCTGAGATAGAACACCACCGATACCAGTATTACTCGCATCCGTGTCTACGATGAACTCATTCTCGGTATCTGGGAAGCCCAGTATTGGTGTCTCACACAGTCGTTTCTTTAACTCCTGGAAAGCACGGGTGCAATCTTCATCCCAGGCGAACAATCGCTTCTCTTCTGTGAGCTTGTGCAAAGGCTTTGCGATATCTGCAAAATTTCTCACAAACCGTCGATAATAAGAGCACAAGCCCAAAAATGCTCTGACCTGCGTCTTGTCTTGTGGAACTGGCCATTCTCTTACAGCAACAATCTTCTCTGGATCAGTTCGAACCCCTTCTTGCGACACCACATGTCCCAGAAAGCTTACCTGTTGTTTAAAGAGGCAGCACTTCTTTGGTGATAGTTTCAAATTAGCTGCACGTATTTTTGCTAATACTGACTGTAAGTTCTTAAGATGATCTTCAAATGTGCGTCCAACGATTATGATGTCGTCTAAGTATACTAGGCAAGCATCGCCTACTAATCCTGCGAGCACAAGTTCCATTAAACGCTCGAAAGTTGCAGGTGCATTGCACAGACCAAATGGCATAACTTTAAATTGCCAAAGTCCTTTCCCAGTAGAGAATGCTGTCTTCTCCTTGTCCTGTGGGTCGATTTCGACTTGCCAGTATCCGCTTTTCAAATCAAGCGTTGAGAACCACTTCATACCGGTAAGTGTGTCTAGGGTGTCGTCAATCCTAGGCAGAGGGTAGCTATCTTTTTTTGTAATGTCGTTGAGCCGGCGATAGTCCACGCAAAAGCGCAAAGTTCCGTCCTTCTTTTTCACGAGCACTACCGGCGAACACCATGGACTAGACGAAGGTTCTATCACGCCGTTCTTCACCATTCCGTCGATCATGAGCTCTACCTCTTTATCTCGCGAGACTGGCAATCTTCTAGGTCGTTGACGCAATGGTAGCTCGCTCCCAGTATTTATTTTATGTTGTACAAGATTAGTCCTTCCAATATCAGCATCGCCACAGGAGAAAATATCAGCGTAGCGTGCTAACATTTTCTTTGCTGCAGTAACTTCAGATGTGGTCAGGACTTCGCTGCAGCCCTCCAAAAGTGTCGACACGTTGAAGCTTCCCATTTGCGTTTTGCCCGTTGATCCGTCGCATCTTCGCATCCATGCTACCTCTTGACACGTGCCCAATACTGCTCCCTTTTTGATAACCTGATCTTCGTTACTGGGGTTCAATATGCGTACGCTGGAGTTATTCGCCGCTAGTACGAGAGTTCGTGCCATCACCCATGGTTGATCATGAGGGCAGTTTTCTAATAGCACACATCTTTTCTTCGGTCCAGTATTCTGGGGCAAAATTACTGGTACCATCGTTTCCGATCTAGCAGGCAGAACAGTTCTCTTGACACAGTAAATACTGCCTGATGATCCACCATCCATAAAGATTTCTTGTGTACCGCACTTCAAAATACCTTGCTTTACATCTATTTCACAATTATGTGCTCGCATGAAATCTAAGCCCAGGATACAGTCATCGACGATATCGGCTACGATGACATTGTGCCGGAAACTCGTCTCTCCCAGTTTCATCACCACCAGCTTCTCACCTCGGACGGGTATGTGCTGACCGGTTGCCGTTAGCAATTGTACGCGTTCTCGTTCCCGGAAGAAGTTCCCAAGAAAGCGCTTTGCAAGGGATGTGCTGACCACTGTTCGGGAAGCGCCAGTATCCAATGTCAGCTTACTAGGTCTTCCGTTTATCTCGCCGCTGATTATCAGGCTGTTTCCATCGTGGACTTGAGAGATCGATATTCTGGGGGCTCCTTCAAAACCAGCCAGCACTCGCCCCGTAGTCCTGGCTTTTATTCGTTTCCCTGAAGCTGGTGGGAACCGGAGCTACCCACTCTTTCTTCCGTAGTCGTATCGTTTGTGCTAGCCCTCTCTCTGCTAGCTCTAACTCGACAGTTAAATTTCAGGTGGCCTTTTTCACCACAATGGTAGCACTGAGGACTAAATTTTGGTCGACTAACTTGGCTAGATGATACCACTTCCCGGATGCGATGGGATCGATGATCTTGACGCACTGCCTCAACTTCCAGGGCATGAGCCAAAGCGTCCTTGAGGCTTTCGTGATGTCCAAGTCTGACAGCAGCTCGTACTTCCAGATCGCGTATTCCATCGATGAAAGCTTGGACTAGGTATTCTGCTATGAACGTAGGCGCTGACTGGTATGCTTTGCGTACAAGCTTCTCGACTTCTAGAGCCCATTGTTGTAAGCTTTCTCCGCTACGTTGGGCTCGGTCCTTCAGTTGGGCACGAAACACGTGCTCTAAATGTGCATCACCGTAGCGAGACTCCAAAGCTTCGAGTAGTTGTTCATAGGTCACCTCCTTCCCAAGGGCTTCCAATATGGTTAAGGCCTGATCACGTAGTCCCAGCGTGAGGGCAGTCATGGCCTGTGCGTCATTCCATCCGTTGGCCTTAACAACAGCTTCGAATTGGACTTTGTATGCCGTCCATGAAGAGCTTCCATCGAATGGCGGCACTTTAAATCCCCGCATCGAAGATGAGGCTACCACGGGAACGACAATTCCTTCTCCGGATTTCAGGTCCCCCAACGTCTTCTTCATGACCGCCATCTGGGCTTCAGTTTTGTCAATCCTGTTCTCGACGTCTGTTATGCGAGTCTCCTGATGTTGCACTTTTTCTTTGACTGCCGTCAGTTCTTTTCCGATATAACCACTCAGCTCCTTGAGGAGATGGGTTTGTTCCTCCTGACGTCGCATTTGCTCTTCTTTATCGCGCGTCAGCTGCTCTTGAAGCTGTCGCATTTGCTCTTCCTGACGTTCTTCCTGACGTCGCATTTGCTCTTCTTTATCGCGCGTCAGCTGCTCTTGAAGCTGTCGCATTTGCTCTTCTTTATCGCGCGTCAGCTGCTCTTGAAGCTGTCGCTTTTGCTCTTCCTGACGTTGCATTTGCTCATCCTGACGTCGCTCCATCCCCTTTACCAACGCCATGACTGCAGCTACGTCCATGGTAGCTGGAACTTGAGGATTCGTTTGCGGTGCATTCCTAGCATCGCCAGTGGCCGTCGATTCCGCGGCCTGCTGCTCTTGTTGCACTGCCTGGGATGGACCTTCGCGCCTTTGAGCAGCCTCCAACTGGCGCCCTTGACTCCTAGTACGAGTTCCCGGAGTGTCGTCTTTTGGTAGAACCGGCATAATTATCCCTCACTTCTGACACCAATTGTTACGAGCTGGGGTTCGGGATAATTTAATGATAGCCGGTTGATGCACTTTAACGACACTTTATTCTATTACACTGAATAATTCCGGAAACTTGTACGATAAATCAGTACACTATAACTATAGCACTATTCACTATAACACAGTACTAGTAAAACACAGTAAACACTAGACACTGAAACACTTCACTAACACTGTACACTCACTATAGTCACTGATAAAACACTTGTGATCACTCGCACTGAACTCAACGGACTGAACTGACTCTCTCAACTGAACTCCTGTGCCCATCGGGTACCGCCTTATATATGGCACCGGCACGATATTCTAGATATCGGTGGAAGGTTCTAGACCGCCATTAAGACTTTCGTGGAATAGCAATTTAAATGCATCCGCAGAACAATGGCCGGGCGACGCAAACAAGTTGTTTACGTCCTTTCTTAATTGCATCCTTTTGTCTATATTTCCGGCTAAGTGTTGTTGTTTGGCATGGCTTTCACACGGCAAGCCCTCCAGAACCTTCCATCGTAACAGTAAGTTACGATACAACAGGATCTCCCGTCCCGATAAACAAAAGCTCTCTAGTTCTCTCGTTGCCTCTTGCACCTTCTTGTTATCATCCTTTTTCTTATTTTCCTATCAACATGGAAGTATAAATTAGCACAATTAATTCATATTAAACATTAATGTCAAACTAAACAATGTTTGAGTAGATGGCGCTGCAATCCTGTCTCAGGTTTATTTTTTCACCGAAGCGTAGCTGGGCGCCACAGCTAGTAACTTTTTATAATTAATTATACATTAGAATTGAGCATACCATGTCCCTTCCCACCTACAAGGTGGAACTGCACGCGTCCGTTAGGCGAGTTGTTGTCGTCCGCGTCCGAAGCAGACACGGAAACGATTGCTTCGCGGTGGTTGTGGAATTCCGTTATTGTCGTGCAATCTTCGGGCAAATTCAATACTGGCGGGTTGTCGTTCACGTCTTCAATGTGGACACTATATATAAAAGAGAAAGAAGAAAAAATAAAGTATAATAATTATATTTGTATATTAAGGAAGAGCCTTGATGGCCGTATGCCTCGAGCTCTTGCCGTACTTCCAATCTTGATTTTCAATCAAAATCAAGATTGCCAGTTCGGAACCCAGTGGTCTGTACCAACGAGCTTTACGATGAAGGTAATATCGAGAAGAAACCTGAATACATTTTGAAAGGAATTCAATAACGTATACAAAGTGGTGATTGAGAAACGGTGATCGACTCTCCATGTCTTTTTACTATGACACAAATATTGTAACTTGTGAAGTTACAGTTACAGTTTATTAAAAGAAATATCTCAAAGAACTATATAGGGGTTGGGAGAGGTTGGGCACCAGTCCTCTCTTGTCTTACTTCTCTTTCGCTTCATCCACATCTTAAATACACTTACACAAATTGTTTGAACGCGTTTCGGCTCTCCCCACTGAGGTATCCAAACTGGTAGTTATCCCAAGCTTCCACCACGAGGTTGTACGTAGCCTGCGTCTCGCGGTCCAGAAAATCAGACACTGTTAGCGTTCCCGTCTCTGGGTTCATCAGGAATTTACCCTGCAACAATATTAACAACCAGTTAATTTATCACGTCTTTTCGATAGAGGGTTTTAGGTTCTATCTACAAAGTATTCGTTTAATGCTTAAAACACGAATTTTTCAAAAGAATTATTACTTGATTTCAAATATACTAATCAATTTATATAAAAATTTGATTGACTACAAGAGAACAGAGAGTCATGTCAAAAGATACATTTAGATAGATTTACAGAAGACAGGCAAGTTTTTGTTTCAAACCATGGCAGTACTAATGAGACTTATCTCATTAGGAGTCTTGAAGTTGAAGCATTAAACTAGCGAGATGAAACCTGCATACATTCGAGAAGTTCCTCAAAGACTACAGTATGTATAGTATATAATATGTTTAGTCGTCCTTGGGAAACGGCGATGGACTAGGCATCAATCGCGTTTCCGCTTAAATATTTATCTACTCCGGAGACCTTTGAGCGAAGGTGTGAAGACATACACGAAATCGGAAAAGGACAGTCACACTTATTAAGATGCTCAGGTAGTAAAGACTTTGGGATTTAAATCCACCCACATGAGCTGTGCCCGCTACTTCACTCGCGTAAACATTTATCTCACGTGTAGATTTTTCATACAAATGCTATGTAATCCAGTCTAATCCAGTTTAGTCCTGCTAATAATCTTTGTGTCAAATTTCATCCGATTCCGTTTCATTTCCAAAAAAAGATTCTCATAAACATTTTTTTTTTTTTTTTTTTAGTGTTCTTTCCTTTACCTGTGTAGACATCCTATCAAGTAGGTAAGTGATCTTGCCATACTCTCCGGAGTCAGCGTCTCTTGCCGCCACAGTGGTCACCACGGTGCCAGGGAGGACGTCTTCGCGGATGGTGTACTCGAAAGCGGACGATGAGAATATTGGGTTGTTGTCATTCTCATCCAAGACCTAGAAAGAAATAGCCGTAGTGGCAGAGTGGTTCGAGCAGTTGCAACACTTGCGATCTTTGCAAGTTCGAATCCCGAATATACCAATGTGTTTTCTGAACATAAGTACCTGCAGTGATTAGTCACATCACGCTTAACGGTGAAGGAGAACATCGAGAGGAAACCTGCATACGTGCTTGAGTAACGGCGATGGACTCGCCATCTGTCACGTTGGCACCTATAATATATCTGTGACGGTGTGTGTGGGTACTACCTATTCACCTCTGCCTTCGGGGACCCTTGTGGGTAGGCGTGAGGATATATTATTATTATAATTCAGGAAATATTCGTATAAAAAGCTAGCATTTTTAATTTAGTGGAATAATGTACGTAGAAGTGGTACTGACCTGAATGAACAGATCCACGACCGAATACCGTGGTGGGACTCCGCTGTCCACAGCTTTAACTGTGAGATTGATCCACGGATACAGTTCATGGTCTATTTTGTTAGCGACCACTACTTCTCCGGTGGTACTCTCCATATGAACCAGGTTCCGTAGTTCTGCACGACCTGGAACACCGAAAACGCAAAATATGATATCCAGTACATATATGTACGTGCATACATACATTAGGTTATTCCGAGTCGCTCTAGACTTATAAACCACTTTGCATCACTTACCAGTCCCCTATTTACCAGTCTCTCTATTCAGAGTGAGAAGAGATACAGGTCTCCATGAACTTTAGATATCCTTCGCTTCAACTATATTCATTAAATTCTCGCCCATTAAGAGTAATCCTGACGTTCTTATCCTATTATTAAATTAACTATAAGGCTACTTATATTGCTAACATAAGGAGTGCCATCCTTCTCTGACTTATTACATTTAAAGCAACAACCAAAAACCAATCCTATACTGTAACTTGTTACAACAGTACAAAGTACAAAATTGTCTGAACTGCCTTACCTTCAAGGAAATACGCGATAGTCCTATTCTTATCTGCATCATCAGCAATGACAGCTGCAATATTGGCACCATTCTTGGAGTTCTCAGTGATTGACGTTTTGTAGAACGGTTTCCTAAATCTGGGATTATTGTCATTTTCATCGTCAACTATGACCGTCAGGGTCCCGGAGGCCGTTTGACGGGGGCCTCCCTCGATGGCGGCCATGTCTTCAACGGAAATTACTAGTTTTAGAGTTTCCACTTTCTCGCGGTCCAGCAATCTGTTGAGGAGATGCATGACGGAATACTCCACATAGAATAGCTGTGTTGGTAGACGAGGGGAAGCAATAAATTTGTTTGCACGGTTGCAAGTTCGAATACCGATTAGCACAGCTACTCCATCCAAAATCAGGTCAGTAACAGTGGGAATGATTCCTCTTGTATTGCTGTCACTTAGTTACAATAACCGTTTACCCAGATATACATGATAGTAATTAATAGGAAAGACAACAAACAAATATGATACAAATATTTGTATAGTCAACAATTAACATCTTAACTAATATTATAAAGAGGAAAAATTTGTTTGTTTGTTTGTAATGAATAGGCTCCGAAACTACTGGACCGATTTCAAAAATTCTTTCACCTTTGGAAAGCTACATTATCCCCGAGTAACATAGGCTATATTAAATTGGACCCGATAGGTGGCGCTGCGATCGAGTTTTAGGAATTTTAACTTTTTCACCCGTGCGAAGCTATCCCTTTCTGTGTGTCTTAAGGTGGATTCGAGAATGGTTTAGATTTACAATTGGACCCGATAGGTGGCGCTGCGATCATGTTACGGGCAATTTAACTTTTTCACCCGAGCAAAGCTGGGCGGGACAGCTAGTCGTTATATAATTTAAGGGTCACTCACCTGACTACTTTCAAAGTGCCATCAATAGAGTTCAGATCCCACAATGCGAGGAAGTCATACTCATTGATTGAAATGGGCACCCCATCTTCGTCTCTCGCGACGCTAGCGCTGCGGTCTATTGAATATCTTAAAACAGGCTGTTCGTCCGGGTCGAATGCGTGTGCGCAGTAGATTTGTGTCCCTACCTATACAGGGGGGAAAACCAAATGTTTAAAACGGTATGATGGGATGAGAATTCCAAATTCACGAGCGCGAGGCTAAAGGTCATTGGTCAGTCATGGATGTCTTATGTACTAATATTAATACACCTTTAGTATATTGTTGTCTAGTTCCCACAGTGCAAATTTTGCTTTGCTTGAAACCAGGTAAATTTTTGTGTCTTAAATATATCTACGAATAGTTTGGATATCTCGTCACTAACTGAACTATAATGAATTACTTAGTTTAATGTATGCATAAAATTTACTTGTGTATTTTCTCGCACGGTGACAAAACCCGGTTCAGTTAGTACTGGGGGTTTGTTGTTGACGTCCACTATGGTGATGTTGACAATAACGGCAGCGCTCAGCTGCTGCTCGCCTATGCCGCCATCTAGCGCCACCTGATGATAACGAGTATACAGTCAAATCTATAATTTATATGTGACTATCTGCGGAAAACTTTTTCCGTAGGAACTAGTTATAACTACTAATAACATTTCGACGCTAGATAGATTTAAAAACTCTAAAAAAACTGCATCTTTGAAGATTTATTTTTATTTTAATTCAATCTTTCTCACATGACCCAAATTGTATGAGATACGCAATAAAACGCTTTTAGCGTCCGAAAAAAGTTTTAAAATGATTGCGACTGAATACACTGCATATAATTCTTACCACAGTAAGCGTGTATCTAGTAGTTCTAGGGCTGGTCTTGTCTGGGTCGATGGTGGACCCGTTGGCGACGGAGAGGACGCCAGAGTGGGCGTCAACGAGAAACTTGTCCCCCGCGCCGCGCTGGATGCGGTACAATACGCGGTTGTTGGGCGCTGAGCCGTCTGCATCTCGGGCTTTTACCTGTATTTTTTAAATATATTCATGCTACGGATACCAGTCATTTATTCACATTTGAAACCATAGCATTATTTAATAATGCAAAAACTGGTGTCCGGTGCGTCCCGAAGTCAGTAGCATATCTTAATCTTAATAGTTAACTATGCCGATGTACTTCATTATTTATTTATTTAACCGTTATTTATTTAAGTTTCCACACAAACCGGTCACTCAATAGAATATTACACAAACAAAATAAGCTTAAAGGTCTGGTTTTGTTCATGCTTCTTTCCCAAAAAAGCTAATTATAAGAAAATAATCATGTAGGTATATATTCTTTTTTAGTTATTTTTTGCCCTTTGCCCTTGATACCGTTGTGCAGGTACATAGAACGCGACATACTCGAGTCTACCGATAACATTAGTAGTTCACTATGAAAATAATATCATGCTTCATTACACATAAATATGAACAGGAATACTTAAAACATTCATAAGTATTTATTTATAAAAAGATAGAGTACTTAATGAAAGCGAAAGCAGTATGAAAGTCTAGAGAGAACTGGCCCTCTACTCTCTCTGCCTATCGTGTGAGGTACTCGGCGTAATAAAAGGTAGAAAGTACCTCGAGCACGCTGGTCCCACCAGGCATGTCCTCCGGAATTGACCTCTTGTACAACATCTGCTGGAACATGGGTGCGTGGTCGTTGACATCTTGAACGTATATCGTCACTGGGACAGTCGACGATAGTGGTGGCTCGCCGAAATCTCGCGCACGTACCTGTAGCACAATTTCTTCCATTCACCATACATATTTGGTGTTGGTAACGCATTTAATGTGCTGATAAAAGCGTGGGGCAAACTGTAAAATCTATTTATTCGTTTTAGTGATTTAATTGTGGACAGTTTTAGTTCAACTCATCTAGTTGGCGTTACCGGGCATTTTATATTGAGACAATCTAAAATTTTTCTGGAATAAAATATAATCCTTAGTGCTAATTCGGCTAATTATCTATCTCTGTGCCAAATTTCATCTAAATACGTATTTATGGCGTTGAAGAGGAACGAACATTCACACAAACTTCCGCCTTTATAATATTTTTATTATATTCACGGTTTTAGCGGAGGAATTTTTTGCTTTAGTTTTTGATAAGACCGAGGTGGAGTTATAATGGTCTGTAAGTCAATATAATGTACAAAAAATATTACTTACCGTTAGACGAATGGGCCGTATGTTGGTATTATCTCCAGGAATCTGCTCGAAGTCAAGCCCTGTGACTGGCGTGACAATACCTAAATTGGGATCGATACTAAAATTGTTCTTATAGTCACCCCCGACTATGGAATATTCTATATGGCTATTTTTTGTACCTGGAAAGTAAAAATTTATTTTCCTTCAGTCTCACACCACGTTCCAACTACCTTCGTCAAATCGATCGGGCACTCAAGCATGTATGAAGAGACTGATAAACGGTGATGCGCCAGAGGCTTCTAACTCTAGAGAGAACAGGTGTTCTACCGCGAGGGACTCGGCATGGTGATCATGTATTTATATCTCAGAAGGGAACTACGAATAATGTAATTGTGTGACTATATGTAAATACAAGCTGCACCTGTTATGCCTTAAATTTAATACTGTGATTGGGGCAACGATGGTATTGAAGTCTGTTCTGCAGCGACATCTAGCGAGTTTTTTTTTCTTTCGGGCTGGGAACTCTCGTACATCCCAATCTGATCAATTGTTTCGGAACGCATAGAGGACAAACGTTTATTTATATATGGACAGGCACAGATTGTGTGATATATTTGTTTAGATCACCTACTTCTAAAAATTAAACCTAGGCAATTATTAAGCGGAATAATAATTCTTAATCTTGGGGCTTCGGCTGAAACGGACGATGGTTTTGTTACATACGAACATATAAACATCACATCGAGTCTCTTACAGGGTAGGCAGAGTGCCAGTTTTCTCTAGACCTACAGAGCTCTTTCGCTTCATCCACATTCAGCAGTCGGTTAACACATGTTCGGCTTCGAGTATGTACATTTGAAGTTCCGATCCTAGACTTTATATTTGTAACATACCATTTAAATCTAGATCCCTAGCTTCTAGCATCAAGGGCGTCTCAAAATCCTTTTCATTCTCGAGCAGACGGGCCTCATACTTGTTAGCAAGAAACATCGGAGCATTGTCATTAACATCTTCAATATTAATGATGAGCTGTGCCGTATTGCGGTTCCCTTTGCCCAGATCATCTCGCGCTTCCACTGTGAGGTAGTGGCGAGAGATTAGTTCTCTATCAAAACTATCTCCCCCCGCTTGTTTCACCGTTATAGCACCCGATATTGGGTTCAAGTTCAGTCTGAAATATAATAAATAATAATATCAATATTGTAATATAATATATCCTCACGCCTTCCCACAAGGGTCCCCGCGGGGGCAGAAATAGGTGTATAGGTACGTTCCACCAGAGATATATATGTATTAGGTGCCAACGTGACAGATGGCGAGTCCATCGCTGTTGCTATAGCACGACAATACATACGCCTTAAAATTTCTTCTCAAACGTTTCCTGTCGATATTTTCCATCACCGTAAAGCTCGTGACTTAGGGGGCGTCCATAAATTACGTGAGGTGTTTAAGGGGGGGAGGGGGTTGAATAAAATCTCACGATATCTCACAAGGGGGGAGGGAGGGACAAAAAAATAAAAAAATACACCTCACGTAATTTATGGACGCCCCCTTATCACTTACATTCGGGATTCGAAATTGCAATATTTGCATAGCAGGCAACTACTTGGACCACTTGGCCGCCGCGGCTCTCCACAGATAGTAATTTAATATAACTACAATATACAGATTTTACTCTCATAATCAATCTATACTAATATTATAAAGCTGAAGAGTTTGTTTGTTTGTTTGAACGCGCTAATCTCAGGAACTACTGGTTGGAATTGAAAAATTCTTTTTGTGTTGGATAGTCCATGATTCTAGGAAGGCTTTAGGCTATATAAAATATAAATAAATAATAGTTAATATTTAAAAAATCTCTGAAAAGTGAGTGTGCGAAAGAGACAGACAACAAGATTCTGAGACGTTTTCAATATATTGACAAATACTCTGTCAGAGTGACGTGTAAATATTGACGGTAAAGGTGCGTTCCACTAAGCGCCCACAACAATGAAAATTCTCCTATACCTAATCGATCCACATAACGACTGCGGTCGTTGTGGTCGCGGCGAAAACGTCAATTATAATGTCATAACTTACGCTCATCTAAAAAGGTGGGTCGAAGTGATCGTTGAATCGAAGAAAATTTGCGTGATTTTCAAAACTCAAAGCATATAAAATGGCGACTGTACCTCTTACCAAATATCCAAGTGTCGCCGCAAGACATTTTAATTCTATTTGAACGTAAATTAATTTAAAACACCAATAATATTAAATATAAAAAAAACATTATATTTTTTTCAATATAAATCTATTTAAATTAATCAAGTTTATTTTCAAGGCTTACAGATTATAAACTAACATCTTAAATCTTTTGCTTTCTTTTTACTAACTCGCCGTTTGTATTATTTACCTGCACGCTCAAAACGCTCTGTAATCCATTCCATTTGAGGTTACGACAGTAACGCTTACAAGCAAACTGTGGTCGTGAGCGTGATCATTGTGAGCGCTTAGTGGAACGCACCCTATGTATAGCTAGACTGACATTTTATTCAAGTAGTAGTTTTGAAAAACCTCAAATTACAGTTTCTTTCATAACAACAAAAGCAAAAAGATGTTTGTTGTGTTTTAGTGTGAGTTTCATAATTAATCGTCGTATTTTATTAGTAATACCACCCGTAAGACGTCAAAATATCCGTTGGCGCACACCAGTTCGATCGCAGTGTAACGCAAGTCCTATTCAATCGCAGTGTAACGCAAGCCCAGTTCAATCTTCGAGCCAATGAGACTGAAGAACAGCGTAGGCAATGCTAAATACAAATTTCTCCAGATTTATTTCCTGGGGAATTCTGAAGAAGTAAATGAACGCTGTTCGCAGATATCATTTAGCAGTTACAACAACTTTTGCATGAACATAATCAGTTGATCCAATTGTTCAAAACTGTCTTACAAGTAATGTGATGCCATCGGACAATCAGAAAATAGTGATCACAGCAGACAAGCGACCTGCAGGAGACAACATGTCATGAGAGAGGCATCAATGCACCAATGTTAAATGATGTTGCCTTAATCGTGATTGGGGAGAATATGGAGTCTTGCGATATTGTAATGTAACCAAGAAATTATGCCATCATCCTTCAGCATATTAGGGCAAATTCTCACCTCTTATCAAAATAATCTAATATCCATGTAACAATAAATGAATATAAACTACACCTAAACAATACTTTTAATGCCTAACTTTTTAACATAATAGTAATGTTTCAAACTACTTAACCCTTTCGTTAACAAGTCAGCAGGCATTTCAGTAGTTGGCAAATTGCCTTGGCATTGAAATTTTGACATTGAAAAAATGGCATTGCCATGTACTCGGCCTCAGTACTGGACAATGCCACTGTCGGTTGTTTTCTGCATTCATATGATATTACAGTACCAGACAATTTAAAACAGAAACCTGTATAAGATCTCCTGTCAATAGTATTTGATGTCCAATCTGAGTCTACAAATCCTTCTAAGTTTTTATTATCATTTGTAAACATTAAACCATAAGATTTTGTTTTATTTAAATATTCTAACACTCTCTTTGCATTTTTCCAGTGAACTGCAGTAAAACAATTGTTAAATTGGCTTAAATAGCTGACACTGTAACTGATATCTGGGTGTGTAAGTATAGACAAATACATAAGACTTCCTATCAGTTGCTGATAAGGATATTATTTACAAACATTTTCTGACTTATCCAACTTCAATTTACATTCAATAGGAGTATCAACAACATTACAGTTTGACATCTTAAACTTATTTAAAATATGTTCGACAAAATGCTCCTGATCTAATGATATAAAACCATTTTTATATACTTTTACTCTCATACCTAAGCATTCTTTCACTTGCCCTGAATCTTTAGTTTTGAAATTTGACATTAAACTATGTTTCAGTTCATCTGTCAATGCCTTGCTACTGGAAAATATGAAAAAATCATCGACAAACACAGTTTTTAAAATTTGTTCATTATTTACCTTTTACTATATAAACATGGTTCCAATTTAGACTTAATATAACCCTGGCTTAACAAACAATCATCTACTCTCTTATTCCACTGCCTTGCTTATTGTTTAAGTCCATAAATTGCATGTTTTAGTTTGAGTACACTGTTACTCTGACATTCTAAATTAGGTGGTACTAGCATGTATACTGTTTCATCAAGGTACCTAGCCATTTAAAAATGCAGTGTTAACATCAAGATGAGTAATTTCTAAATTTAACTTTACACTTAAAGAAAATAACATTCTCCAAGTGTTAATACAGGTGAGTATGTTTCTTTATAGTCCACACCTTCTACTTGGGTAGAGCCCTTAGCGACTAAACGAGCCCTATATCTCACTTTATTATCACTTTCAAACTTTCTTTTGAAAACCCAAATTTTAAATTCTTTTCACAAATTCTAGAGCAAGTGAATGAATTTGTATATCTAGGAAGCATGTTCACACGAGATGGAAAGTATGAAAAAGATATTGAAAGAAGGCTAACTGCCGGTATTAAGGTGAATGGGGCCATGTCGGTGTTGATGGCCAGCAACGGTTGCTGTTCACAGCGTGATATTTGTGCCTACTTTATTGTATGGCAGCGAACCCTGGGTATGTCAGAGGAAGTATAAAGATAGCTTAAATGCAGCTGAGATGCGATATCAGCTGCGAAAAACGTGCGGAGTAACGATCTTAGTTCGAGTCCGGAATCAAGAGATTCGCAAATCAACTGGCGTGAATCAGGGCGAGATTGAAAAGATGAAGAAAGGCATGCTACGCTGACTTGGACATATAGTAAGGTTGAGTGAAGAAAGATTGACGATACAGATATACAAAGCAAAAGTGTGTGCAAGAAGACGCAGAGGAAGGCCACGTTCCAACTACCTGGATCAAATCGATCGGACGCTCAAGGACGGGAACGAAAGGAGTACTCGAAACCGACGATCATGTATGAAGAGACTGATGAATGTGGACGAAGCAAAAGAAGTATAAAGTCTAGAGAGAACTGGCGCTCTATACTCCCTGCCTACCCCCTTAGGGACTTGGTGTGATGATATGTATGTATGTATGTATGTAAATTTTCACCCATGCGAAGCTGGGCGGGTCAGCTAGTATAATATATACGTAGACCATTTGTGCTGTCGCACGATCATAACATTTGATTTCAATGGTAGAATTTTCTGGTATAAAACATATCCTGTGTTAACCAAGCTAATATCTCTGTACCAAGTTTCATCCAATTCCTTTAAGCAGTTCTGGCGTGATTGAGTAAACAAAAACCTCAGAACCTTTCGCATTTAGGTATACCTAGCTGACCGGCGAACTTCGTACCGCCAAAGTCAATAAATGTAGTGGTAGATATTTTTATATTATTATATCATTTCTACTTTTTAACAGCCATTCTGCTATTCTTCGATTAGACATATTCAACAAATAAGAGATCATCAGAATCGGTCCACCCGTTCTCGAGTTATAATAATATAATAATATATATTAATATATGAGGATATATATTAATAATAATATATCCTCACGCCTTCCCACAAGGGTCCCCGAAGGGGTAGGCAGAGGTGTATAGGTAATACCCACACACCCACTTTCCACCAGAGGTATATTAGGTGCCAACGTGACAGATGGCGAGTCCATCGCCGTTACTCAAGCACGACTATACATACGCCTTTGAATTTTCTTCTCAGACGTATGCAGGTTCTCGAGTCATAAATGGTGTAAATGACAGTAAGGATAGAAAGGGTTCCTGATATTTAGCACTTAATTTGTAAAGAAAGATACCTCACAATACTCACAAATTTGCAATACTCCCACCGAGACTAGTGTATCTAATTCCCCTAGTGCCATAGTTATCAGAGTCTTGATCCAAAGCTTGTACCCAAGCCACAGTGGTGCCCACACCACAGTTCTCTGGTATTGATACTGTGTATAGAGATTCGGTGAATTCTGGGAAATTGTCATTCTCATCCTTTATGTGCAAGGTAATTGGGACTATACTGCAATGAAATAAGGTTTGATTTAGCTTGTTACAAAATTACACATATATAATATGCGGTATTAATCATATTATCTAGCTCCGGGTCACAGTTCTATTCAGTGCCCTTGTGAGGGTTTACTAGCCATAAACATAATTTACAGGTCTCTTGAAAATCTTCTCTTGAAAGCCACAACTTTCATTTTGACAGTTTTATAGAACAATTATGACTTTTCTTACTTTACTAATCAGCAATAGTAAAATGTATGGTTCAAACTTACCTCATTTTAGGATTTTTGGCAACAATCTCTTTGGCAACCAGACTGAAATTCATTACAGTTACTTTCTCATAATCTAACGAAGACGCATCATTGACTCTTATGAGGAATGATGCCTCATTGATTCCTTTGAATGGTGTTACGTCAAAGACACCATTATCACCACTTAAGTACAATTCAAATGTTCCATTCTTGCCCTGTTTATGAAAATATAGACTGAATATAAGGGGATTACATATATATATATGCATGCCTTTCCATAAGGATCCCTGAAAGAACTGGTATAGAAGTACCCTTTCTCTGGTAATATACTGAAGAACCAACGCGACAAATGGGGAAACTGCATATTATCATGCATTGCTTATAGTTTTAATATATTAGATTATGATGTATAATGAAAACTGCTTCTCTCCTCAAAATGTTAGAGTATAGACAGAGAAGTCTTTTGTTTTTTAGGCAATATGATTTAAATGTGAAATAAATAAATGCAATCATTGAACTAAAAATTATATACCTGATCATAATCGAAAACCTCAGGAACAGCATCCTGAAGAAATGTAATGGGTGTATTCTGTTGGGCATTCTCAAGAATCTCAGCTACATATCTCTCGCTGCGGAACTTTGGTGTCTCATCGTTCACATCTGTTACTATTATTGTTACCTCTGTTGTGGCACTGGGCAGTGGGCTTACTACATGGGATTCTTCCGTGGCCTGTAAACACAGATAGAATTATTGAACCCATCAAGGATAAAGTACACTTTTGGACATTTATTTAATTTGGTATCTTCCAACAGATAAGTAACATTTTAATGTTAATTATTTAGTTCCAAAACAAATTAGTATGATACTATATTAAATACAAGCTGTACATATATGGTTAATGGTTATATATGGTTTCACTCAAGTAAAATTTGTTTCATTAGTAAATTTTTTTTCTATATATAATCTGTTAATCTTTGTGCACAATTTTATCCAAGTCCAATAAGAAGATTTTGTGTGCAGGGAGAAACATCCTTACAAACTTTCAGAATAAGAAACTACAAATAACATGAAATTAACTATGTATATGTATTTCAATGTTTGATCTTGCAGAATAGGGTTACAAATACAATTTGTGAGATTAGGTTATACATACCTGTGAACAATACAAAGTTTATCCAAAATTAATGTATTTTAACCTCATAATATACATAACATTTATTAGTATTTTGTTATTTGGTAAAAAATTAAGTACAAAGCCAAAATATGAATACCAAAATCTCCAATATGTATGCTCCATTGCTATTTTTAGGGTCTTCTCTATCAAGCTGGTTGACTGTGTAAACAATTCCTGAGCTGCTATCAATGTCGAAATGCTCTTCACCTCCTGATATGATGCTATAGGATATGCGGTTGTTGACACCTCTGTCTCCATCAATGGCTCGCACTAAAATGTACAATGAAAAGTCAATGATATATAAATTTAAAGTTCGAACAATGATATACATATTCAATAAAGGCATATGTATGGAATCAGATACCTTTGAAACGCACCAGGAATGTAGCAATATAATTCCTAATATTATAATTTATATATTTTTTCCATGCAAAATATATACATGTATATACTAGGATTATAAAGTGCCACTTGTTTTGCTTTACCTCACAATTTGTAGTCCTCCATCACTTCCTTTGCAATGGAATACTAGTATAGAAGGAATCGAAAAGAAGTAAAGAAACATGTAATGCATTATACCCACCCTGCAAAACTGAGGTCCCAACAGGCGCATCCTCACTTATTCTGGTAACTGGTGTCACTACTACAAACTCAGGTGGCTGGTCTTCCACATCCTGTACTTTGACCAGTATAGCAGCGGTTCCAGTATTCACACGACCTTGGTTCGCTCGATCTACTGCTAAAACTCGCAGTTGGTACAGAGATTTGCGCTCATAATCTAAGCCGTTGACAAGTCGAATTACTCCTTTGCCATTTGATGTTTGGACGGAAAAGTTTTCTACGTCGCCGTCTAGCTCTTGTAGGTGGTATAATACCTAAAACATTCGTGAATTTACATCAAACAAGCCAAACAAATCGAACCGAACACAAGTTTTAAGTTTTCCTGGCTTTTGTTGACACAATTGACAGCTGACATTACTACAAACGTCAACTGTAAACAATGTCATTCAAGGAACTTCAAATAGTGTTTACTGAAATATTTTCTTGTAAAGGCAGAAAGAACTGGCGATGGACTATATATCTGCCACCACGTGAACATTACAATTACAATGTATACTGTCTGGTGAACGACTGTGGGTTTTTGAAATTTTATAATGTATATATGTTTGTAAGTTATAGTTAAATAATGGTTTTACTGTACCCGTGATAAAAGTATAATAATTACCTGTCCATAAGCTCCTTCGTCACTATCAATAGCTTCAACAGTGGTCAGTATGTTAGGAGGGGCGTCTTCTTTGACAACGATTACGGAGGGATACGGTTTGAAAATAGGTTCGTTGTCGTTTACATCTTCGACTAACAACAGGAAGCTTTGTGTAATGAAGTTGCCCTCCCCCAAATGCCCGTCGGTTAGAGTTAAAATAAATGAGTATTCGTCACGTATCTGAAATGTAACGTCTATTAGGTTGAAGCTTATTTATCTATAATACTTAAGATATGGCATGGTCTACCTAAAATACATAAAAAATATAATTTAAAAAAAAAAACATTATAAAGACAATTAACTACGACTAATTAGTGCTATGCCGATAATGTCTTATCAACATAGCACTGTTTTATTCCTAGGCTTAGGAAATTAGGAAAGATAGCTCCTGAGCTAGGAAAAGTAGGTGCATACTTGTAATTTTATATTATATATTAACCTACCCATTGATATCCGGAACAAGAAAAAAAATATATATGTACATTTAATTTGTATCTACTCACCTCCCTATCTAATTCCTTAACTAAATAAATATTTGCTTCGTTGGTCGAAATGGCCTCTAATCTTAATATATCACTACCAATTTGTTCTTTAATGCCGAATGTTAGGGTATCTCCGTCGGGGTCAACGCCTCTCAGTCGGTATATCAAGCTACCTGAAATTAAACGTAACGGTTCAAATTAAGTCATAAAAGAGATGTGTACCGCCATCGTGCTGCGTCACTGATATACATATTGTGTACATATTAGGTATGTTTGTATAGGTTTTGTGGGTATGTTTGTGTTGATAGAGCAATTGTTATTGAACAGAACAGATAATTAAGTAAGTTGGTAGACGAATAAAAATATAACCTGGCTTAAGATTTCAAATACTTCAAAATATTTGTGCTTAATTAACCTCACTATACCTTTTTGTATTTCCTTAAAGTAGTTTTTGACTATAATAATAATAATATAATATATCCTCACGCCTTCCTACAAGGGTCCCCGAAGGGGTAGGCAGAGGTGTATAGGTAATACCCACACACCCACTTTCCGCCAGAGGTATATTAGGTGCCGACGTGACAGATAGCGAGTCCATCGCCGTTACTCAAGCACGACTATACATACGCCTTTGAATTTCTTCTCAGACGTATGCAGGTTCCCTCTCGATGTTTTCCTTCACCGTACAGCTCGTGGTGTGACTAATACTGTACACTGGTTACATTGTATGTATGTATGTACGGTACTCGGCCACCACGGCTTTTGACTAATAATGCAATATTAGACCTCCTTTTTTTAAGTCAGTTAAAAATTAATGGTAGGTAACTATTTCTCATACTTGTGCTATTTTCACAGGGATACGGAACATGAGTACAGCGTTACAAGCCATTGGAACATAGATTGTAATTTATATAAAACTAGTTGTACTATCGGGTCCAATTGTGAATCTAAACCATTCCCAGATCCCCTTGAACACACACAAAAAATTTCATCAAAATCGGTCCAGTCGTTTGAGAGGAGTTCAGTGACATACACACTCACAGAAGAATTATATATATATAAAGATATAAATCTTTGTTAACTCGGAGCACAGTAGAAGAATTATGTGACAGCGATTTAAGATTGAGGGCTAGTTGTTACAGTGCAAACTAAGCACTCAGTAGTAACCTCAGTAAAAAAAGATAAAAAAAATATAGCCGTGTGTTTTACAAACATCACAAGCACTCACGCAGGTGATAAGTTTAGTCGAAACCAAGTAACGGCTTATCGTCTGCTGAAAATGTATTTCTAAATAATAATACCTAAGAAAGTTTCTATGCTTGCGTTTTTGTTTCGAGATATTATATTAGCTTACCAAGCACCCACTTTGGCAAAATATTGGTTTGCACAAAAAGTTTAGCCGTGAAATGAACCCGAAGGATTAGTTCGTCTAAGAAGAAACAGTATAAAATAAAACCGCAAAATAATGAACGTAGGTACGCAAAGCTGCGATTGTAGCAGCCGTACGTAGTACGTACCAGGGATGTTGCGGATGCCGATTTTTTCACATCCGCGGATGCGGATGCGGATGCGGATATATGAAGGCTCACATCCGCGGATGCGAATGCGGATGCGGATGTTTAAGATCTGATATAAATCTATACAAATAAATAAAATTTTAAACACATATGGATGTATCACGGTACCTATTCAATTTTTTTTTTTTAGTTTTGTCTGTTTGTCGGTCTGTCTGTTTTTCCGGCTAATCTCTGAAACGGCTGGACCGATTTTGATGGGACTTTCACTGGCTGGTAGCTGATGTAAAAAGGAGAAAACTTAGGCTAATTTTATTTTAGAAATCAATCAAAAAATATTTTGTTAAATTCCTCGCGGTCGAAGTAGCGGGCACATATAGTATTACATATGAACGAAGAATTATAACAATCATAATTAAAATTGTTATTAAACAAAATAGTAATGTAAAGTGCCCATATTTTTTTAACTTCACTTACTAAGTTTCATATTAGTAAGTGAAGTGAAAAATTGGCGCATTATACTAAATAAACAGTAATATTGCCGCCTTTTCTAATTCAAGGCGGTTCATTACAATGGACGTGACAAAACGTAAAATTTTTAAGAGGAAAATGCGTAATAAATGGAATTTAAAAATTTATTTCTTTTTAATTTTAATGTTGATTTAATTTAAAAAAATAATAATTAATCAGCCTTTTTGACTGAAACACCAATCACAGCGCATGACGTCATACCTACGAGCTGCTTTCGCGCACTATTAAAAAAGTAAATAAAAAACGGCTTTAAAGTACGCTAAACCTTAATTTATTACGGAAAAAGAAGCTTTTTTTCGTAAATAGTAATGTGTATTACTTCATTATAGGTTCAAAATCTTTCGTCATACTTATTCCATATATTACTTTGTGTCGGTGGTGATATTGTTAATAAACTTGTTAGATAATCAATAACGGGAAACTCACTGAAAAAATAAAGGATATTGTTATAAAACAATAAAGTTTACCTACAATAAAACGTATTACCGGTATAACATAATGGCATGTACCTGGCGATTTTAAAGTAATAAGCTGAGCTAAGGCTAATATAAAGATTTCCCAATAAACAATTATTTACACTCAATGATCACTGGATCACAATAACACTCAAAATATATGTCTATACGATAAGTAATCCACAGCGCAAACAAACACGTAATGATTTATTTACAAGAAAAACGCGTCGGATCTCGTCAACCATTTTTAACGCTCCTATTGGTCATTATCACATGCGAACGGCACGCGCCATTCGCCGGCCCCGTCCAATTTCTTTATTGTCGCAACTTGTATAACATCCGCATCCGCATGAAAATCCGCATTGATTATTGCGGATGCGGATGCGGATGCGAATGTCAAAATTGATGCGGAAGGTCCGCATTTGCGGATGCGGATGCGAATATTCGCAACATCCCTGGTACGTACGTACATGCTGTGAAGAAATTCCGCATGAGTCATGCAAAGTGTAACGGGCCAATTCAGACATATTTTAGGGATATTTTTTCTATACTGAATTCATAAAAACAAGTAGATTACCTAATATACCTCTGGCGGAAAGTGGGTGTGTGGGTATTACCTATACATCTCTGCCTACCCCTTCGGGGACCCTTGTGGGAAGGCGTGAGAATATAAGTAGATTTAAAAGAAATAATATATATCCTCACGCCTTCCCACTAGGGTCCCCGATTTAAAAGAAGTCCTTTGTAATTTTTTTCCCCTATGAAGACGAGAATTGCAAGAATATCAACAGCTTGATTTGGAATCTTAACGATCAAAGTGTTCTTATTAGATCAGTTTGTAATTCGATGGTAAGCGATACAGTCTAATAGATCTCTTCAAATACTTCTTTAATAACTTAAATACAAAAAGTATACTTCATGCCTTGAGCTACGTGTCTGTCTGTCTCGACTGGCTCGACAAAATATAAACACAATTGCCACATGATTCCAATCCATGAGTAACTAAATAGTGCAAGGGGATCGTTGTTAGGCTTCCCTATGTTTGCATCAGTCGTCCTGGCAACCCCACTCCACATTGATACCCTCTGTTATGCATAATATCCGGTTGTTCATGCACGGCACGACTGTTATGACAATTTTGATTATGGAACATTTATTTGCCCATTATTAATATCATGTACGTTTTGCTTTTTATAATCTGGATTATAAAGATTTGATTAGCTGCGTCTTATATTGTTTTAGGCGATTTACTTAGGCTTAAAGGTAGCTTATTTTAATTTGATGTGAACCTACTCACAATAACATTCACAAATTAGTAGTGTCTTTACCGGCGGACAAACATAATAAAATTCTATTCAAGGTACAGGCGTACGCGCCTGTACATGTTATATTACTTATTTCTGTATTTAAGGATCTCCAAAAGATACACATTCATAGGAGATGACACACACAGTTTTAGGAGAGACAAGGGACAAAGAGACAAAGCGAAACATTTAAGAAAAATAATAATAATAAAAATGATTACGAGCGCAGAGCAAGCCACTCAGAATCGAGTCTAGGTTCTCAATTTTAGGCGTTCATTTCTTAAGTTTTATCAACCACTCACCAACTGGTGTATCGGGAGTCTCCTTCAACCTCACAACAATCTCCGACTGGCCATCGAACAGGAACCGCGGCGGTCGATTGGCAACGACCACGTCGACGATCACTAGTATAAACCCGAATATGTGCAAGCATGTCAAGCGCTTCAATTTCGCTCGCGGGTTGCGGGAATCGGGCAATTCGGGCACCCTCGCATACATTGTCGATCACCTGACACATTTGATTTTATTGTTTATCGGGACAAAGACCATTTTCCCGACGTTTTCTTCGCACGGTTTCACCGTGGGAACACGTAGCTCGTGCTATACTGGTGAAAGTATTGTCACCTCTGCTGACACTGCGGTTAAATCTGCTTTACGTGCCGACGAGGTCGCAGCCACCTGCAATGGAATAGGCAGGTGTTACATTGTTGTTTGATCGTTATTGGAAAGGTGGTACACACTGAACGCTAAAAGCAAAAGTTTAACACTTTCTGATCTATTAGATTTTGAGGTTTCTTAATTTGCAAAAATAAATCAGTATTTAAGCACATTCTTTGTATTGTAGATAAACATACATTTAATAAATAGTATTTAATAAGTAGCCGTGGTGGCCGAGTGGTTCGAGCAGTTGCCTGCGACGCAAAGGTCGCAAGTTCGAATCCCGACTGTACCAATGAGTTTTTCTGAACTTAAGTACAGTGATTAGTCACACCACGAGCTGAACGGTGAAGGAAAAACATCGAGAGGAAACCTGCATACGTCTGAGAAGAAATTCAAAGGCGTATGTATAGTCGTGCTGGAGTAACGGCGATGGACTCGCCATCTGTCACGTTGGCTCCTAATATACCTCTGGCAGAAACTGGGTGTATGGGTATTACCTATACACCTCTGCCTACCCCTTCGGGGACCCTTGTGGGAAGGCGTGAGGATATATTATATTATTATAATAAATGTATCAATCGTGATAAAATGTATAATATATTAGCTCTTTAACATACACCGGTGAAAAATTTTATGTACTGTATAAAAAATTTGCAATTCTTAGGTGGATAAGCATTGCAATAATCTACTATCTAAGTTATCTGAAGTCTACATCGACTACTTGCATAAAAGTAAAGGTGCGAGAACCTTTTTCATCAGTGGGTTATCTTGTAATGGAACTAGTGCATGTCAGAAGCTGCCAACTGGCCGTATCTCTTCGTACGTTAGGGTAGCTATCCACTAGTGTAGAGCAGCTATGCGAAGTGGAGCGAAAATTTGAACTAATATTTTTTTACGAAAAAGGTTTGGTTTTGAATTTACATCGATTGTTTGGCCATGAACAAAAATGCGATCAAGTTTACTTCTTCTTACGTCGCTTGTCTCTTTTCTCTTGCAGCACTGATGGATAGCCAGCCTAAAATTCGAGTAATGACGCAGTTGGCACATAATCGTGCTTATCTAATGAGGTTGTAGTAATCGACTTTTTTGCAATGCTACAGTTGTTAAAGCGAAGACGTTTCAATTAAATTTTTACATAAGCTCAATTAGCTGTGTAGGCTTCATATTTTGCTGCCAGTGTAAATCTTAAAGGACCTCTTTAACTTCTCATATTGCTTAAAAAATAATAAGGAAGTTATCTTCCTGTATTGTGTATTAAAGCCTAGCTTTCATCGAGATAAATATTTATTCAAATCCATTTCGAGGTTCTTGTGCCACGTTGACACCTTGAGATATCAAGCTTGAAGCAAGAACTTCTTTTCATGCAGTTACATTCACAAGGTAGCTGTAATATTGTCAGTACATCCCATCCCATTTTATCCCCATCGTTCCAATCCCATTGAGTATAATAACGACAATATTAGGTATAATTTGCTATGAAGGATATAAAAAAAATAACATCTACATACTTTATATTTTTTTTTTCGAGCCGTGGTGGCCGAGTGGTTCGAGCAGTTGCCTGCGACGCAAAGGTCGCAAGTTCGAATCCCGACTGTACCAATGATTTTTTCTGAACTTAAGTACAGTGATTAGTCACACCACGAGCTTTACGGTGAAGGAAAACGTCGAGAGGAAACCTGCATACGTCTGAGAAGAAATTCAAAGGCGTATGTATAGTCGTGCCTGAGTAACGGCGATGGACTCGCCATCTGTCACGTTGGCACCTAATATACTTCTGGCGGAAAGTGGGTGTGTGGGTATTACCTATACACCTCTGCCTACCCCTTCGGGGACCCTTGTGCGAAGGCGTGAGGATATTATATTATATATTTTTTTTCTTTATATTAATCAAAATTTTGGTGAAACATTAGTTTTCGTCTTCAAAAATTTATCCAACAGCGGAGTGGCTAATGAATTTGGTTCATATTTTTCAATATGCAAATTCATGGCTAAGGTATTTAAAGAAAGTTTAGTAGATTGCTTTTAAAAAATTCTTACACTAACTTTCGCTTAAGTAAAACATTTGAAATTTGAAATTGAATAAACAATGGACTAGCTTGTGAGTAATTACTACTCATGATGAGAAAAAATATACCGAATAGAATATCATTATATTTTTTAAGTACCTTAGTTTCATAACAGTTCATCCTAATGTAATAAAAGTTCATTCACACGGATCGTAGCAGTGATATTGTAATGCAATTGTTTTAATTATGTAAAAACTATAATAAAATGACCTCACGCCCCCTAGCGGATGTATTTGGAGTAGTATCTTCATACATTTTGGTACAAGGGATCTGTCAGCGCGCATGGCCTGAAACAAAAGGCTCACCAACGCGCAACGGATATGAAGGCCAATGACTATTGTGTGTGGAAAATTGTACACCACTATCGGGGACTGACCTTAGGTTCATCACCACTGATGAACTTTATGATCACGATTTTAGTGATGATTTAATTTTATGGGAAAATACTAATGTCGCAATTTTTCATTTGCGATTATTCGAGAAACATTAAATTTGTAACGATTCGGCTTGTAATTCATATATTTCTAGCAGCTCGTGTCCTCCGAACTGGAGCCGTGAAAGTACTATGGTACCTAATATTATTTCAAGAGTCGACAAGGGGCTGATTTATTTATTTATTTATTTACAATTAGCACGACAACGTGGTCATTTACGCTAATGTGGAGGTATATAGACATCATAGTTATCAATCGTTCGTCCGCGATACTTTACATTTCATCCGTCACGCTCAACCTGCAGCTGAAGAGAGGTAGGGTCGAACGAAATTTCCAACGCAGAGGATCAAATTTGCTTATCTTACTTATCGCAGCTGACAAGAGTTGCTTAAATTTAGTTTGGTTTCAAGAAGTCCATTTTGCTCACCCGTACTAGGCAGCAACCGCTTATTGTTCATTTCAGCTATAACTTTGATGTATCATTTGCATCTTTAAGAACAGGTTCCTCAATAATGACTTAATTATTTTGGCAATAAATTGTTCCCAAATAACACGCTTTAAATTAGATATAAGTGGGCAGGCGTAACGCGTAACGATAACAATGTATAGTGCCGAAATTGGACCAACGAGAGAAAGCCTCCATCCTCCGCTACACACGTGGATATTATTTAAATTAGCACTTCTCTTGATATAATAGTGTGAAGCCCGTTAGTTCTGGTTGGGAACATAGTAACTAGCTAAAGGAAGAAAATATTCTCATCATCATCATCATCATATATTTAAGAACTAGATTATATTGTCTGTCAGTGTCTGCGAGCCCCTTTCAATTGTCTCGGACAATCCTTTTGCCTTCCTCCCCTTTTCTTTGACATAATTTCTGACTCTTATTTTGAGTCTTGGTCTCCTCTATTTTTCCTTTTTTATTATCATAGTATATGTTCGTTGAAATATAAAGTGCAAAGTAAAATTTGTATATCAATAAACCAGCGCTGAAAATAAATCACCATACATTCTCAATAGGGGGTTCGAAGCATTAAAAAGCAAGACTTAAAAGGAGAGCTATTCCTCGGGTTTTAGGAGCATCCATAGTTATTCATAGAAAACTGACCTACATAACTGTACTGCGTGGAAATAATACCTTCTCGGTCTTCCTCCCACAGAATTCACTTGCAATTCATAAATAACTTATAAGACTAGAATCCACATTGAAATAGTATCCATCATTTGTGGTCTCGGTTAGTTAGCTTATCCATGCCAAGAACCTCTCGAACACATATTTATAGAAGACGTATTTTGTTACACTTGTTCCTTGATCATCTGAATTATGTATTTCTTATAAATACATACATACATACACTCATACACATCATCACGTTAAGTTCCTTACGAGGTAGGTAGAGTAAACAGTGCCTGTTCTCTCTAGACTTACACATCACTTTAGCTTCAAAATTTGTAATTAAAAAAATGCATTGAAAACTCTTTTTTAAGAACGTGCATATGTCCGATAATAAATTCGAAGATGTATGTGATCTTGGGTCTTACAGACAGCGTGAAATAATAGCTCTCTATCAAGCTACGCCAATAGGTTGATGGTATCGCTTTCGCATCGCAACAAGAGCCCTACAAACCTTCATTCCCTTTAGTTTTCTTTTTTTAAATGTGGCCCGCGTGATGGTAAGCGGTTACTGCATGGATGCTTGGAATACCAGGGGTATCGCTCGCGCGCTGCCGACCCTGCAGGAATATTTCCTGAAACCTGAGCGTTCGTGGAAGGAAACTCCTTTGGAACCGCGTAGTACGAGACCTTTGCGATTCCAAGGTATGGGGATGAATTCCCTCCAGAAGGCAAGAGGTGCGGTTGTAGAAAGTAGAAGTGGGCATCCTTATGCCGCTAAGACAACCATTTACACACAGTATAAAGTCAACGAAATTCCACTTACTATGACGCTGGCAGTATGTTTGTTGCCAGATGTTTATCAAATAGATGGAGGTGTTAATGCAAATATGAAAAGACAAAGTTACGGCCAGAAGCTAGCATAGAATAAGCAAGTGACAAACTTGGTAGAGCTTCTGACTTTATGTTATGCTTCAGGGCTGTCCCTAATACCCAGTGACGTGATAAAACACATATGTTGTTAATGTCATTAAGTGATTACGGCTTTTTGTAATTTAGCCTCGTAGGTTAATTAACTGTACTTGCCTACTTATTTAGACGTTAACTTTATGTTGGGTAAGTTTTAAGTTACTGACGAAGAGCAAAATACATGTTACATATAAATGTATACATGTGTTTTATACCTATTTGTGTGTATGCAATAAAATTGCTTCGCTCTGGTATTCTGGGCTACGCTTAATGGATTAAAAACCAAAAATATAACAAAAACATATCAGAAAAAAAAAACTAAGTGCCACAATAAGTAGGGGATTGTTAATTAGTGTTATTCTTCGTATCTTCGGACATCCGAATATTGTACATTAAGAATGAATAGATGTAGCAGATTAAATTTGTCAAGAATATATAAAAAAGAATGTACGTCGATCCTAAAACCAGCTATGAGTATGTATGCTACACAATAAAAATAAAATTCAATTACAATTCCGTAAGTCGACAAACTGTTTTTTTATTAGAAAATTCTGCAATAATCGTTGGTTACACATCACTAGAATACTTGCGATGACTTAAAACAGGTCTCACACTCCATCTGGCGATTTCATAAAGCATTATTTTTATTCATAATTGAATTGCCGTGAGAAGTGTAGTGGCCAATAAAAATGTTCCGTAACATTTATAACGAAAGTCAACAATAACGACGTTAAAACAAATCTTTGCGCCATACAGCAGTAAAGTTTTAAGGTGCAACCCTGCAGGTGTACATAGAGTTATTCTAAACTCTCAGTACCTACCTACCTATTAAGAGCTTTACATAGTAGGTAGTTGTGATCCAATGATGCATTCGAAATTATTTCTGAGTGATTGAGACTGATATCTGCCTCGTTGGTACCCAAATAATACCACGGCCTTATAGGGACGTATCACGAGACTATGTATCATATAAATACCTATATATTTTTTATCTACGTAATACTGTTACAAAATTAGTATTTAATGTACTTTACATACCTAAAATCTCTATAAGGGTGTGAAAGTGTGCTTAGAAAAAAAACAAAGATACTAAGTTGGTATGTGCGTGATACGTTATAAGTTTCGTTCTTTTTTCAAACTTTCGTTCTCAAACCGCGAAGGTAATAATGGTTAGAATTATTCGTTACATTTGATTACACATAATTGAACTCTTTCGACGCAAATATTTTATATAGAACTTCATCTACATTAGAAAAGCTGTGTGCGTTTCCATGATTTCAAAAAAACGTATTAATGAATTGATTCCTATTCTCCATAATAATCCTTACAGTAAAATTATTCAAACATTCTCGGTTTTAAGCTTTCGTTTATTGCCATCAGGCAAGCTTTCAAAGTAATCAAGCGAGAGAATAACGATGACGTAGTAACAGCAGAGTTAAACGATCTTAATCAATGGACCAGGGACCGGTTACCACCAATGCTAATATTTAGTTAAGTTATTAACGACGACTTTTCATGAAACAACATTATTTAGCGTTACTAGCTGTCCCAGCTTCGCTTGAAACAACGATGATGCGCTATTTCAATAATTATTCACGGGAAAAGGGACATATTTATAGACGTCAATTCACTGACAGATTACAATATATTATGTATATCTGTCATTTAAGCTTTCCTGTATTTTGCAATTACACAACATGGTCTTAGTGTATTCTATACATTAAATAAGTTCGTTTATAGTTATTATTAATTTTTTAAATATTCTACGCAGTAATAGTTCCACTTTTAGAAGAAAGAACAACTTCATTCATGTCATAGTACTACCGTTTTCTAGGCTTGATTATATGAATTGATGCTACGCTACCGTGGCGGGAACATCAATGGAAACGAACTGTACAGAAATCCGGTGAAGATAAAAAGCAGGTGAGCGTCTTTTTCAAGCGAAAGTATCTAGGTTGACTGCTGAGGTATCTACTTAATTATAGGACATCTTCCTCATTCAGATGGATACACACCTAATGTGTTTAACCGACTTCGAAAATCATTTTAATTCTTGATGATTAACTAGCATCACCTTGTTCAGAACGTAGTACTGCAGTAATATTTAAATTTACTTATATTCAATAGTTTTAGCTTCCTTTGATCATGTTCTAATAATGCCTTAGCAAGTTCCAAGGCTTGCTAACTTTTTCCCAGCAGTGGGGCATATCAAAAAAGGTTTATCAGTACAATAGTTGCAATATTTTATATTTATATATATCTTCACGCCAAGCCAAAGGGTTTCCGAAGGGGTAGGCAGGGGTGAGTTGGTCCCACACACTTACTTTTTCGCTGATATATATTTTAGGTGCCATCGTGACCGATGGCGAGTCCACCGCCGTTACTAAAACACGACTATTCATATGTCCATGAATTTATTTTCAATCTTACGCAGGTTTCCTCTCGATGTTTTCCTTCACCGTATTTTTGTATATATATTTATTTACCTACATCGAATTTATCGAAGGCTTTGTAACTAATGTATTTAATCAAAAGAAAAACAGTTGACTTCTCATTGAAAAAGTAAACACCATTCAAAATTGGAATAATCCAGCTTGGACCGTACATATTTTCACTATACGGATGGTTGCATGCAGCAAGCAATTGCAAGCATGGAGGACAACACTTGCCTGTCCGTAGGATAGAACTTTTTTTACAGTTTGACACAATTTACAATTATTCTGGCAACTTCAACTGTACCTCCAAATTTTGTTTGTTTTTCAAGCGTACATTATGATAACTGATTAGTTTAATTAATGATGTGAATGATTGTTAGAATTTGTTAGAAATCGTTACATTAGATTACACAGAATTGATGTTATTCAACACATACATACATACATAACATCACGCCAAGTCCCTAACGGGGTAGGCAGAGAGTATAGAGCGCCAGTTCTCTCTAGACTTACATACCTCTTTCGCTTCATCCACATTCATCAGTCTCTTCATACATGCTCGTCGGTTTCGAGTACTCTTAACGTTCCCGTCCTTGAGAGTCCGATCGATTTGATCCAGGTAGTTGGAACGTGGCCTTCCTCTGCCTCTTCTTGCACACACTTTTGCTTTGTATATCTGTTTCGTCAGTCTTTCTTCACTCATCATATTCAACACATATTCAAACATATTATATAGAACTTCATCTACGTTAGAAGACCGACAACATTGAAGGTTCCATGTTCAAAGCTTTGGTAATCTCTTACGATCTCGTAGGTATTATGATGGATAAATGTTTTGCACCCGTTGCCGACCCTGTAAGAATCTCTTCACAAGTCAATGTGAGAAGGAAAGTTCCATAATTAAGCTAAAACAGAGATCGTCTCCGGAACATGTCTAGTTCATACACCACACTGTTTGTACGGTACTATAATAATAAAATAATATATCCTCACGCCTTCCCACAAGGGTCCCCGAAGGGGTAGGCAGAGGTGTATAGGTAATACCCACACACCCACTTTCCGCCAGAGGTATATTAGGTGCCAACGTGACAGATGGCGAGTCCATCGCCGTTACTCAAGCACGACTATACATACGCGTTTGAATTTCTTCTCAGACGTATGCAGGTTTCCTCACGATGTTTTCCTTCACCGTAAAGCTCGTGGTGTGACTAATCACTATACTTAAGTTCAGAAAAACTCATTGGTACAGTCGGGATTCGAACTTGCGACCTTTGCGTCGCAGGCAACTGCTCGAACCACTCGGCCACCACGGCTCTTACTATACTACTACTTATGAATATATTTATGTTAGAGTTATGTACAGCAGTTCGTTTACCCAGTTGGAGGCACGATACCGTGACGGGCGACCGACCGTACCTCCCTCGGGAACCGAACTTGTCTCGTATCCGGTCACCAGCAGACAATTTTTTGCCATGTATCTATAGATTACTGGGAAAAAAGTGAGGCGATTGTGTTACATGTACAATATGCATGTGCAGGGTCATAATTAATATTATCTACTATTATAACTTTGTGCAATATTTGGTGAGTTAGTAGTTGTAGTCGTGACAGTGCACAGGATGTATTTTTAAGAAGAATTTTGCCCTTAATCGCTTTCCCAAAATGAGCTGAACTCCACAATATGATAATTATACATATAATCACGCCTCTTTCCCGTAGGGGTAGGCAAAGACCACTTCTTTCCACTTGCTACGATCCTTACATACTTCTTCCGCTTCGTCTACTTTCATTATTGTCTAAACCGAAGAGCATGTATGAAGAGAAGAAGAAGAGAATGATACTATGCAATCTACATATATAAATATAAAAAAAGAAATATAGTAACAGACTCAATGGATGTGCTGTGCGCAATGTCGTGAATGCGGCCGTGGATAATTTCTATGGATTGATCATTAAAATACTAACCTTCTTACTATTAAAGAAGTGGATCTGTGCGTTACAAAAAGCTACTTTATTTATTAATGTAGCTTTTTGTATCGCAAAGTTACAAAAATCCGTCTATCCCAATCTAGATACTTTCGATTTCGTCAACATTACGCAATCGAGAAACTTATAAAAGAAATGCAATTTTAAGCTGAACCGTACGTACTGCCTTATTTATTTTTTGTTTTCCGCGTGGACATTGCTCTCGTGGCCCTCAATTAGAAAAAACTTGCCGTTTTCATTTCCTCTCGCTCAATTCTTGTATTAGATATGGCCCTTACATTTGTTTCTTTTGGGTTTTTATGATTCAATCGTCAGATATGAAGTGAAACGTTTAATGTGCCGTGAATAGAACGAAAATACTTTTCTCAATGAAAAACATTAATAACAATTTATAATTGGAAGTTGGAGAAAAGGGAAGAGGTGAAGTTGAAAACATAATTTTTTATACAATGAATATTATTTTCTACAATTGTTCGTTTATTAAAATGTTTGTTAGTTAAATTTTGTTCTTAGACTATTCATTAAAAGCGTCACTCAGTATCAATTTAAAACAGGGGTATGGTGTTATGACACGACTATAATTATTAATGGTTATGAAATTAGACTGAAATGAGAATTAGAGAGTAAGATAAAGATGAAGGCAGGCATGTTACATTGGTTTGAACTTTGAACATACAGAAAGGATGAGTGAAGAAAGATTGACGAAACAGATATACAAAGCAAAAGTTTGTGCAAGAAGAGGCAGATGAAGACCACGTTCCAACAACTTCAAACAACATCCAACAATCAAATTGATTGGACGCTCAAGGACGGGAACTTCAAGAGTACTCGAAACCGACGAGCATGTATGAAGAGACTGATGGGATTGAATGAATCGAATGCTCTTTCTGCCTACCCCGCGAGGGCTCGATGATATATAGTTAGGATGATAATTGGAGAACATTAAAATTTTGTGCTCATTCATTCTATGTGACCCGAATGCACGCGGCACGTCTTCTAGTGCGATTCTATTCATGGTAGTTATAATTACCTACAAGAGTATTGTTTACATGTACTGTTTACACGTGTCTCGATTTCTCACGATTTCGCATTCTAAGAGAATATGCCCATCGATATCTAGATATCAGATCAATTGAAGCTAGAAGCATTTTTAGCGCACGCAATAGCCACTGTTTGTAGAATTTCAATTGAAAACCAGATGAGAATATTTCATTTAACAACAGAATTATGGGAAAGATTATATCCGAAAATTGTTATGTGATAGAGCATAAAATCCGCCAGCTTACATAAATTAAATTCGCCGAAATGAAAGCAGTTGGCTACTGCGTGAGTGAGTAATATTAGGATACTTAATTTCACATTAGTCGCGTTTTGTTAACTTGTCCATTTACTAGCGTTCCGAATTACACTTTCTTTGGTATTTTGCCCTTCACGAGTGTCATAGAAATGTTTCATATATTTTGTTTACTGGAAACAAGTCTACGTAACGTTGTTTCCTTAAACGCTATTTAAATAGTTGTGAGAAAAGGCATGCTATGGACATATAGAAATGAGCGAAGAAAGGTTGACGAAACAGATACATAATCCCTGTTAAGTTTATACTCTCCTGTGAAGTTTATACTCTTATGACTCTTCTGTCAGACACATAAGTGTCAGATTAAGACTGCGTTCCAGCTAGCCTGACCAAATCGATTGAGAACAAGAGGATGGGAACGTCAGGAGAATGTACCTATGTCCAGACTATTGTATGTGGATGAACCGAAAGGTGGTCTAAACTTCTATTGGACAGACCTGGCGCTATTCCTTCCTGCCAACCACGTGATCGACGTATGTATATCACGACCAGGGCATGCTACTAGTAGTTTTATTCAAGAGTGCGGAAATCATATAGCCTGACCCTTTTGCACTTTTCAATAAAGATGGCATTTGAACGTCAAGGCACTAAGCAGAAACATTTTCCAAATAGGTATACTTGGTAAAGGTTTCATTCAACCTATAAATCACAATTTGATCTGTCACGTTCTACTAAATGCTGTAATTTGTTTATGATGGCCCAGAGTGCAAACAGAACGTTTCACGGTACAGGTGGTATGTAGAAGAACTTAATTTACTTTAAATTAATTTAAATTTTATTTATTAATTAAAAAGTACAGAATTGTTGTAGTTTATAGGCGAACATATAATAACAATGAATATTTTTAAATTATTGACCATAAATTTCAATAATAATTGTTTGAGAAAGTGTAGAAAGCCGTTACATTTATTGAAATGTAACATGCACTTTATAGACCTCGCGTTTTGAACCTACCTTTATAATATAGGCGTTAGTGACGTGCGTATTATAATTATTATATAGCTCGAACTATGGCATAATAATAATAACTGAAAACTGTTATATTAAAAACTAGATACCAATCTTTCTTTATCATTATTATATTAAAGATACCAATCTAGGTTTAATTTGTTGTGATGTATACAAAATCTACTGTAAATATATCTACAGAGAAAAGTTAGTGTTGATACACCTCTCATACTTCTGGAAAGACTATAATCTACTCATATATATCTAGTTAAAAGTACAATATAAAATATAAAAAAAAGACTTACCAGGACCTTGAAATCGAGTCACACTTTTCCAAATGGCTTTCCAATTTTGAATTCAAACAATTATTAGGGCGGTGTTTCACGACACTTGCTATGTCCGGCGCGGCGCGCTTTGTTGCTATCGCGCGACAGGTGTGAACGCGGTGCGGATCGAGACTGTCAGTTACCTTAGTTCATTCACGGTAGGTAGGCTTCGGTGGGTTACATTACATACACATCCCCTTTCTAGGGGCCTAAGTTCGTTTTGTGACCGATTAATGTGAAGCCAAAAAGTTTAATATACACCTATATGTGTAACCGTGTTTATTAGGTGCCATAATACAACATGTTTGATTCATTGACAGTGTACAATAAAATATTAAAATTTTCTTCAAATTACAATATACAGGATCAAATCTGTATTAAATATTTTTTTTTATATCCGCACGCCCTTTCACAAGGGTCCCCGGAGGGGTAGGCAGAGGTATATTTGTAGTACCTACATACTCACTTTCCGCCAGAGAAATATCTTTGGTGCCATCGTGACACATGGCGAATCCGTTGCCGTTACTCAAGCACACGCCTTTGAATGCCTACCCGTATGAAAGTTTCCTCTCGATGTTTTCCTTCAGCGTAAAGCTTTTGGTGCGACTAATCACTGTACTTAAGTTCAGAAAAATTCATTGGTACAGTCGGGATGCGAACTTGGAATCTTTGTGTTGCAAGCAACTATTCGAACCACGCGGCCACTACGACTCCCTTTATTTTTAGGTATAAATCTATATTACGTTGACTAATCTTTTAAATAATATATATAGGTATAAATGTTACCTAGGCTTGCGTTTTTTTTAAACTGAGCACATTCCTTTGTAATCGTCCAGCGAAACGATTAAGAAAGCGAGCTTCGTAACGCTAGTTTAATCTATGGCTGTTTCTGCCATGTCGTATTGGAATTGAACGGTGGTGGTCATCGGAGCGTGCCGTGGGCGGTAGTGCACGTTGACCGTGACCATATGCCACCGAAGACATCAGCTTTTTGAAGTAGCGTTACGCGAATTATATAGGTACCGACTTATGGACGCTAGAGAAGCTTGCGGTAACGCGACTATATTTTTTTAACTAAATAAAAAAAAACAATATATTACCAGTTGTGCCTTCCTGGCTGATTTAAATACAATGCGAAGTATATTTTAGTATGAACGTGTCAATAATATATCACGCCTTCCCACATCCACTTTTCTTCGTAAATAATATTTTAGGTGTCAACGTGACAGTTTAAAGGAGCAAGTGACTCGCCATCTTTCACTATGCTGCTTGCTTTTTGGAGTTTACTCCTTAAGAATCGATTTTCATATATAAGGCGCCCGGTATGAGAAAAATAAGAGAGGTAAAATCTACTGATGAATGACAGCGTTACGTTTTTGGTGCTCTCGTACTCTCCATGGCAACGAGAATAACAGAATGGCGATGTAATTAATGTTAATATTTACTTTCAATTGCATATTGTATTAACCTGATATTAACCTACAACAACTGTCAACTTGCGGAGGTTTTATCGTAAATTTTATATTTTATTTATAATTGATATAAATATAAATTTATATCAATTGATATTTATTTCAAAATTGAGAAAATTACTCAATGAATAAAAATCAATCTATAGATGTGTCATGCATACTCTAAGTAATATAAGAAATACATTCATTTACCCTTATTAACTAATCTATTTATTTTATAATCGTTCGTAAGGAGTAAACTCCAGTCGTGCGTCGGAGCTGACACACACATTTTTTAAATGGTCCTATGTCCTGCAGTGTGGTGTTAGGACGCATATACGTCAATCCCCAATTATGAATAACAACTCCTACCAAGATAAGCTTGACAACGCGCCAGGGATATCTATATTGCAATTTCCCATAGGTAACAGCTTTCCATCAATCCGAACGTTTAGTATTAGCTACTTTTATAGAGTAAACAATAATCCAATCAAAGATTTATTAGCCATAAGTTAAACACAAAAAACCCGCAAGGTCTAGTAAAACCTTAACGGTCAATACTGGCCTTTCATTGTAGATAAAAAAAAAAACAAAAGACAAACCATAAACACGATGGAGGCTAACTCAAAAAAAGAACTGCTTGAATACGTAACACATTAGAGCGCATGAATAATGATCTTTTTATCTTATTGGAGTGTGTTTTCTTTATGGACGACTGAGTGTTGTGATGCGGGATCCGTTCGTGTGTTACGCGTACTGCTTCCAAATGCAATAGCACAAGACTGGAAGAAAAGAAATGGTATGAAGTCATTTTATTGTAATTGTTTGAGTTTGGTTCCAGTATTGCCGGGTTTTGAGATGAGATATTTATAAGTTGGTACATTCATCATAGTACCCTGACTCTTTCAATTTCAACAGACAACCCCTTAATGGCTACAGATTTAAGGGTTCTTTCTGCACTTCTTCAAACATATATTTTGTTATGATCATTGGTTACCTAGTGTCCCATTGGGCGAATCTTGCATTCATACTAGTCGCACTGAGATACATATTTTGTTTAAAAAAAGATTTAAAAATGACGTTTGGCAGTAAATTGAAGATACAAAAATGCAAACGATTCGTTACACGAAATCGGCACGTACTTAATCAAAACATTAGTTTCATGGTTGTTCGTATCGTAATCAAACGTAGCCCTGTTTACCGTTTGTATATTCATCTTTTGCATAAATTGTAATAAAATGTTATATTCGAGGTACGATGCACAATTTTTTGTCGACGTCGGTATTTCACGCGTTTTTATTAAATGTTTTTTTCGAACATATTCACATTTTGAGGTTATTTGATGTTCACATGCTGTTCTCTTTATGCTATCTTAAGTTAAGTGTACACTTTTGACCGATTATCCAAAAAAGGTTGCTTAATCCCTTTTCCGCACTTTCTAAAGATTTGAAATTTTTATCTTATATCTACATCCCGTGGTGGTTCTCGTGGTTAAACAGGAATGTTCATCTCGCGGTTATAGTATTTTTTTGAAAGTCGGGTTTATAAGCTACATCCGAAACTTAAACGTAACGTAAGTCCGTTCAGTTGTTGACGCGTGATTGGGTAACATTCGTTACGCGCCAACACACATCCATCACCATAAACTCGCGTGTATAATACCTATTAAGAGTAAAAGGTATGTTTTCAACATCCCTATAGGAGAACAATGTGTTCTTGATGACATCGTAAAAAAAACACATTAAATACTTTGTATATTTTTTTATTCGTACCATAGTAATGAAGTTTATAATACGTTCCATTAATATCTCCATGACTGACAATATCTTGGGAAAATAACATCGACTTCACATAACGACTAAGGCCCAGATTTCAAAAAAAAGGTTAAAAAAAAAACTACATGCATAATACGATAAGTACATTGTGCGACGTTGCGTGTTGGATGAAGTGAGGAGGGCTAGCGTAGTAGCGTAAGACTAGAATCTACTTACAGCCATAGTGTGTAACAGATGAATTCAGCATATTTAAGGGGTACATATCAAACTTTAATGACCTACATTCTAGCAAAAAAACTTGGCGGTTTGTTGTCGTTTTTCGAAAACACACTAATATTTGAGTGAATTTCGTAAAAGCTTTGATTGAGTGGCGTTGAAACTAGGCTATTAGGCCCACGTGTATATATCTTCACTGCCAATAAAGACATGCCGTCCATTTGCTATAATGTAGGTAAAATATTTTCATCTGTCACATATAAGGTACTAATAGTTCCAACTCGATACACCATTCTTGACAATCTTGAATCTTCGTTGATCCATATTTGTGTAAATAAGTGCTTTTAAAATAGACTACTACTGAAATATCTGGGCCTGTATAAGTAAACTTTGACGCTTACATTGATAATTTCATTTAAGTAGGTAAAACATTTTAATATACCATCTAGAATTTATATTACACAGTTAAACTAACACAAATCCATCACAATAACTTTAGAATATCAGTTGTTTGATTCGTTCAGGTTGTTTTAATCAAGGTATATTTAATCTTTCTACATATACTATGAACTTAATTATATATTATTTAATTCTAATTTTATTAAAATATATTCTCCAGTTGATTTGTCGATAAAATCATTCCAGTTTATAACAAAGAGATCCCCAGGATAATCGACCCTATCGCTCCAAAGAAGATCGATGGTTAAATAAGTTAGATTCAGAATATAGAACTGCAAAGTTAGTTTAAATACTTTACAAAACGGTTTTTTAAACAATGATACAGATATCATAATATGTTTAAGTGCATTCCCATTTACCCATCGTTCGATAGGCAGTGGTCATTTGGTAATGTATATTTAGGTGAATAAAATAGGCTTTCAATTTTTGTATATATATATCCTCACGCCGTCCCACAAGGGTCCCCGAAGGGGTAGGCAGAGGTGTATAGGTAATACCCATACACCCACTTTCCGCCAGAGGTATATTAGGTGCCAACGTGACAGATGGCGAGTCCATCGCCGTTACTCAAGCACGACTATACATACGCCTTTGAATTTCTTCTCAGACGTATGCAGGTTTCCTCTCGATGTTTTCCTTCACCGTAAAGCTCGTGGTGTGACTAATCACTGTACTTAAGTTCAGAAAAACTCATTGGTACAGTCGGGATTCGAACTTGCGACCTTTGCGTCGCAGGCAACTGCTCGAACCACTCGGCCACCACGGCTCTTAAATTCTCAATTCTCAATTTTTGTATGTATTAAGTATTGTGTAGTTTCAATTAAAAATAACATGAAATACTTTCTTAATTGAAGCGATTGAGTGAGAAGCTATAGCAATATACATGTTATATGTATACATATATTTCCAAATTAATAATTGTAATGTTATAATTTTATTACATTGAGTATCTATTATATTAACGTTATATACTTTTCAAAGACTAACTGTGACAAATTTCATGTTAAATTTGACTAGAATTTTATTATCAGTGCCTATAGGAAAGTATAGCGTATTATCGTAAATACATTTATATAACAACTTAATATTAATAATTTTTTTATGCGAATAAATCTTATGGTGTTAGCAATGTCGTGAGAGTGGGAATACATTGGTGATGATTTATCAAGTTAAGATTAATCAAAATGGCGTCAGTTAGTACAGCATCTATGATACTCTTGGACTACCGTTATGTATCAGATTAGGCACAGTGTGTCTGAAGGTTTTGAAACAGCAATTTAAGCATATTAAAACTTTTTAATACTTAATTATAAATAGCACGTAGGTTTCATAAATAATTTACAAACAATTGTAGAGTAACCTAAATGATTAAATTGTCTTTTTTATTTTTACAATATTTACATTTAAATCTGTGGAATGCTATAATTCTTACCATTCATTTAACCTATTTTGGGGGTTTAAATGATAAGTTGGGCAGGCCACTTGACCAATATGTAATCTCAGATCATAATCCCAAGGGAGATATTAAAAGCAAACTTATAGGAAATAGCACTGAAACCAGGTGGTGTCAATACCTATTTCATGCAAGAATTAAGTGCATGGATTATATAAGAATTTTTGTAACTCCTCCATTCAACGGAGCGCCTTGATACATAAAATCGAAGTACATATCATCACGCAGAGTTTCTCACGGGGTAGGCAGAGACATTACAGCGCTATATCTCTCTACACTTAAAACCTCTTTCACTCCATCTACCTACTTATTTCAACAGTCTTTTCACTCGCCGGTTTCAAGTACTCCTAACGTTCTCATACTTGAATATTCGTACGATTTTATGTTGTCGGAACGTGGTCTTCCTCTGCGTGTCGTTCCAAATACTTTTTTTTATACCACATGGGTGACAAACATGCGTGCGGTCCGCCTGATGGTAAGCGGTTACCCCCGCCTAGGAACACTTGCAACACCAGGGGTATCACTCGCGCGCTGCCGACCCTGCAGGAATCTTTTCACACCCTTCTTGAAGAACTCCATGCTGTACTCTCCAGGGAAAACCTCAACGGGGAGCTCATTCTTCGTATATAATTTGAAAATCTACCTTGTTTCTATGACCTGACGTACTTATAAATGAATACATGCTTCAGCCTCGGGATCACGTGGCCTATAGACATGCCAAGCCTATCTCTGTACATGGCTTGCGTGGTCAATGATAGTGAAGTGGAAAAAGTGGCCACTCTTTACCTAGAGCTTCAGATTTTCATATTATATTAGTAAGGATTATTTACTGTGTCTACAATACTATCGAAATACGTCACAAAATCAAATATGTTCCTTTTTATTGTTTACTGTATGATAGGTTTTAGTTTCGTTGCGTTTATTGGTCGAGAAAAAAATTATACAAAATCTCTTACGACATTCCTAAAGAGCTTGAGTCAATAAAATATTTTAATTTTTATGCTAGTATTTTATTATTTAGAAATATGAAGTTTATATGAACTGTTCTTATAACGGCAAATGGAATAAATACTTCGTATGAACCCCTAGGAACTTGTCACAACGTGATCAGTAATGTACTGTTCGCTCTAGGTATATATTTTTTCATAATATTTAGATCATATCCACTACTTACTTTTAATTAAATATATGAAAGTGAGATACTATAGGCAAGTGATACATAGTTATATACAGTAAATAGATTAATTAAATATATTTACCATCTGAATTTGTGTAGTACGAATTATCTATTTTTAACTATTACATCGTCTTGCAGACATAAGTTTTGCGTAAATTAGGTAATTGTTTTTTATACAATTTAAGTGTTCTACACTTGTAATGACAGATCAGGGTCTTTGACATAACGCCTGGTCATTTCTCATGAGTGTGAAAGGGACAGAAATTAATGTTAAGGCCCCAGGTACTAAATTGTAATACCTATCCATTGGACAAAACATATTTAAGATATAAATATATAGGTATGTGTTTATGAACTGTCATCTGTTTTCTTTCTTAGGGTTGTTGGTACCCTGTTGGTGGTATGGTGGCCATAACTCTATCCATACCTCCTCATCTAGCTGTCTTCTTCATAGTACCATCTTCATACGTCGTATTTCTTGAGAGCACAAAGCAACCGCTTAGTCTTTTTTTTTCAGTTTCACTGTGGGTTTGGTGGTCGTAGAACTGTGATGCAAATGGACCCTCGCAGTATCCGAAGTAGGTCTATAACCTCAGGTGTCTTCATTGATGTAACGTTTTCGTCGTTTACCTGAAAACGTTAAGTTATTAAGTTTTTCATCGAACAATTGAGGATGGGCACGCGGGTGGGAATATCATAATTATGCCAACGTGTAAAGAGATAGCGACCCAGTGAGAGAATATAAGTATATTATATCTTCACGCCTTAAGGGCCAAAAAGGTCCCCGAAGGGCAGGGGTGTGTAGTACCTTTTACACCGACTTTCCGCCGGAGATATATTTTAGGTGCCAACCTGATAGATGGCGAGTTCCATCTCTCACGCACGACTTGTAGGTACGCCATAGAATTTCTTCACAAATGCAGGTCTTCTCTCAATGCTTTCGCTCACTGTAACACTCGTGGTGTAAGTATTTACTGTATTTAAATTCAGAAAAACTCGGTAATAGTCGGAATTCGAACATATAATTTTTGTGTTGCAGGCAACTCGAACAAGTCGACCACCACGGCTCTATGTAAGTATATTATGATACATATTATATCTTTATCTAGTATCTTATATTTTACGCATTTCCACAAGTGTCCTCGAAATGGTCTAACACCCTTTTCGACGCCAACTTATAAATATATATACAAATACATATCATACTCGAATCCGACGAGCATGTATGAAGAGACTGATGAGTGTGCACGAAGCGAAAGAGGTAAGTCTAGAGAGAACTGGCGCTCTATACTCTCTGCCTACCCCATTAGGGTCTCGGCGTTAATTGATATAATCTGGATTTAATCGAAAAAATATGTATATTATCGCATTTTAAGCCTTTTTTGACACTGCCTGACAAGAACCTGCAATATGACGTCACCGCGTTGCAGTCGCCCGTCCCTGGCTGCAACGCTATCATTGTATACAGCTGAGATGTAGCTCTGGCCAGATTCGGGGTGGCTTTGTACGCTGAATCCCAGCCGGCTATTCCATCCGCGATTCAACTCTACTGTCACTATCTGAAAAGTGGCAGAAACAAACGTTAAGTTATTTGAAATTGCATATTAAGGTGGCCATTCCATATTAATACTTATGTACTAAGGCAAACAACGCTGTGTTTGAACGCGTTAACACTTATCTTAGAAACTGTTTATTCGATTTGAGACATGATTATATGAAGAATTTATATATTATTAATAATATTCAAGAAAAATATAGGCTGTTATCGTGCTACTATTCAGGGGAGTGTATAATCAAATTTAATAGTAGCGAGACTGAGAGTCGCAACTCGTAACTAGTAATTCATATTTGCTTAATTTGGACCACTTAGCCAAGTACTACAAGTACCTTATACCTATCAATCAGCCGCTGAGTCCGTCTTTATTGGTGACCGGATATATCGTCATCATTTTGCTTAAATGTGTATTGTTGACGCATCATACTTGATAGTGGCACTATAATTATATGTACAAGCTTTCTAAGAGGTTGGCCAAAGGATACACCCACTTACTACCGTATGTGGTAGGTACATGGCCGTTACCAACGTTTTCGAATTCATCATTAGGCGTATGTAGGTCGGGTTACTATGTCCATCACCTATAAGCTCGTCTGAGGTACATTTAATCATATTTTTGAATAAATATATTACCGTAGGCTCAGTGCTTATCTCGTCCATCGGTGGTTCAGGTTTCACATTTTCTTTTTGGACGGGATCGATTTCTTTCAACTTTGCCGGCAACGGAGACTCTACCTTTACCTTCCGCTCGTTTTCTGGTGACAACGCGACACCTTTCCATTTTTTCATGCCTGAAATACAAATAAGACAGCGACTTTTGGCAAAGAATTTAGGTCGGTAGGTGAGGAACAGTTAAGAAGAAACACTCCCGGTTTTACCCGCGTAAAATTCGATTTAAGTGCATTTTTTTCTGGAATAAAACATTTTACATATAATCATATAATCACGCCTCATACATACATACATATAATCACACCTCTTTCCCGTAGGGGTAGGCAAGTGGAAAGAAGTGGTCTCTGCCTACCCCTACGGGAAAGAGGCGTGATTATATGTATGTATGTATGTAATAAAACATTTTGCGTGTTAATTCAGCTAATAATCTATCTTTCTGCCAAAAGTTCATCCAATTCAATTCAGTAGTTTTTATGTGGAAGAGGAACAAACTTTCACATGCAAAGTGAACAATCTTAGGGCACTATGACATCAACAAGTTACCTACAAGTTTGAAAGGCAAAGTCAACATGCAAGCTTTTGTTTCCTTATTATTTAAGCCTGCACTGCAGTTATTTTGTGTTCAAGTCATAAATGCACGTGCTAAATACACAAAACGTTAAGAATTACCTTCATCTTTATGGACGTCGGCGGTGCCTTCATTGCTAGTGGTATGCAGTACTGCACTTTGGTAGGCAGGGTTCGCGTGTTTGAATCGTGCTTCGTCACTGGTCAGCTCGACGGGCATTGACACCGGTTCATTAGAGTCTACGGGGAACACTGGCTCCGCGTACCGCTGACGAGTTATGTTCTCCTGGTACACGTTGGGTGCGTCCAGGGTATCGTTGTCTAAATTGTTCAGCTCATAGCCATGCGGTGGCACTGGAACCATGCATGCCAATAGATATTAGTGATTCAAGTTAAGTCACCCTTAGAATATAACAATAACACATGAATAAAAACAAACAAACAGTACGAAAGTAAAAACATATATTTCGAAACAATTTGTGAATGCAAAATAAACCGTAATAAAAGGTAACATAGTTTATATTGAGACCGATATAACATCTAATAAGGTGCTGCAAAATAGCTACGAATGAGTGTTGGAAACAGCCGTCACATGTTTGTACATATATCCGACAGTCCGTCAGTTCGCTGGCTCGGATAAGTGGTGTGAAGCATGTGTGGTGATTGGCGGTGTGCGGGCCGACAGCTCACCTGTCAGGCTTATTTTTTGTTTTCTACTAGGTGGGGCTGTGGGGCTGTTGAGTGCCATAGTGTGTGCCCGCTGCGGCCGACTCTCCTTGTCGCTTTGTGAATGTGTCTCTACCATATCGGACCTTGGACCATCTGTGTACAACACCTACATTGCTTAGTGTGTTTGTTTAGCTGTGGGTGTGATAGCGTTTCAAGCTAACTACTTTTATTAAATGATGCCGGTACACAGCAGTTACACTTGCTTTTCGTTTACAGTTTAATGTATTTAATTAGCATATAACAGAATGCTATTATATATAGTTAGGATGTTTCATTTAGCATATAGCAGAATGCTATTACAGATAGCTCGGATTTTTTAAGAGTCATTGAGCAGTTGTTTCAAGCAATACCATTATTGATTTCGATTACAATATAATGTATATATTATGTACTTATTACCCAGATCGTTGTTAGCCCTCGGCTGGTGTTCTTGTTTCTTTATGTAAGCAAACACTGTGGAAAATCCCAACATTCAAGTATCCACACACAGTATCGTACACAAAGGTATTTGTTTAGGACAAAGGGTTAGGAGGTTTAGCAAAAATATATTTAATCGTTGAGTTATTTTTGGCCTATCGTTAAGTGCATACAACAGAACTACGTATTGTTGGCTGGCTATACCTTACCAAAAATATCAAAAACTCAAATCAAATTCGCTAGTCATACAAAATGGTATTCTATTTCGATGTATGCAGAATATAATTTTAATTGAACTCACCATTAGGGTGTTCGTAGTGGTTATTATCCTTGGTGAGCTTGCGGAACTTGCGCGGTGAGAGGCAGGGGGAGCGGGACCCGTCCGCCGCGTCTGGGGTGAGGCGCCGTGCCGCGAGGTCGCACAGCATTGACACTGCTTCAGGCCTGTAAGCACCAGTAAGGACTTTACTTTGTGAAGCAGCAGCGGCCACGACTAGTGTGTCATGAATAAATATCTTGCAGTTATATTAGTCAATTAAGTCTAAAGCAGAGATCGTTTAATATCGATACATTTAAGTATTACTTAATTAGTATATGTAGGTATACTCTTCATGCGCTCCCATTAAAATAACACACTACGAGCTATACGGTGAAGGAAAAGATCGTAGAGCTCGTGGTGTGACTAATCAAACTTATTTAATTCTAATAATATTTCTTTGCTTTGTGCTTCGATATGATTTTATACACTTGTAGTTTCCTTACTTACTAGGCTTAATCGCAGTAAGGTGTATAATATCATACTTTCGAATAAAGCAACTCATATAACAATTATCGACCTAAGCTCCGAAATGCGTTTAATCGTACGTAATATATAACCTAGGACCTATAGGAATAAATACATGTTGCATAGTTATTTCATCAATATACTTAGCTGTTAGAAAGTTTGGGTGCAAGAAGCGGCGATACAGAATTAGAATGGAAATGAAATTCAGAACATACATGTAGAAAGCTAGTAGAAGAGCCAGAAAGATTAATACATTGCATTCGACTTGATAAGTCTATTCCTTAAAAATGAATTGTGTTTACAATAAGTGTCAATTGTATTACTTTAAGCGAGCCAATACTCGTGTATCATCATATCATAAATACCTGTGAAACTCCACATTTTTGATTCTTGAGAAAAATCGGTGAAATACAAAATGTATCTTATATTATTAACGAAATGAGACTAAAATTTACTTGAATTTGACAAAACTCACGAGTTCGTTATAGTTCGTTTAAATCCTTCAAGTTCCAAGAAACGTCCAAGCGTAAAAAACTTATTTCTCATGAATATTGAGTGAGCTCGATAATAAAATAAATCCAATTCGTTACAAGAAGCGTGAAATGATGAATCAGTAATGCTAAACGCCAGTTCAAATACATCTTGAAATATGAATTTAGTCAAACGTTTTTTCATGGCGCAAATCGAATTAGACCCCTAGTTTATTTAAGTAAAACTCCCGCTACTAGGAACATATTGAAATGGTGTAGGAGACATTGGCGTTGTAGTTGGGGTGCGAAGGGTTGGCTCTTGATACATAGAGCTCGTCGATACCCCCAATCCCCCTTTACAGCTGCCTACATACATATAAATAAATAACCATATAACAGAGGTAATTTCAGTGCAAGTCCGTTAATAGAAAAAAGATAATCCAAGTTATATAGTTTATTTATTTGTCCCGGTTTATTTAGCCGTGGTGGCCGAGTGGTTCGAGCAGTTGCCTGCGACGCAAAGGTCGCAAGTTCGAATCCCGACTGTACCAATGAGTTTTTCTGAACTTAAGTACAGTGATTAGTCACACCACGAGCTGAACGGTGAAGGAAAACATCGAGAGGAAACCTGCATACGTCTGAGAAGAAATTCAAAGGCGTATGTATAGTCGTGCTTGAGTAACGGCGATGGACTCGCCGTCTGTCACGTTGGCACCTAATATGCCTCTGGCGGAAAGTGGGTGTGTGGGTATTACCTATACACCACTGCCTACCCCTTCGGGGACCCTTGTGGGAAGGCGTGAGGATATATTATTTATTTATTTATCCTATTATTATTATATCTGCGAATGTATGTTGTTCCTCTTTAATGCAAATTAAAACTAGAAATGAAATAAGATTTGACGTGAATGAAATCGCTAGTTTAATAACAAATAATAAAGTATAATCGCATTGCCTATTTGATGTAGAGTTAGTTGGCCATATGATTCCTCTATAGTGTACAAGTGTATAGTGGTCCAAAATAAGTTATATTTACCTTAATGGAGGCTTAGGCCTATTCAAAGGTGCCTCGGAATCCGTTGGTCCCTCCTTTGGCGACATAGGTGACAGTGGTGTTGCCGCATGGTCGCGGTACAGACGCAAGCGCACCTCGGAGCCACAAGCTCGCAAAAACGCGACTGCCTCAGAGTGCGACATGTTTGACATTGGAGTGTCGTTCACCTGCAGTTCACGAGGTCAATGAACGTTTGACGTTAATGAGTTACCGGCTATATACACACATGTTAGCATGGTTAAGCCGGGAAGTTACCGAATTATTTGGCGAAACGTTTTCTCATAACTATTAAAATGTTATAAAGATGAGTGTCGAGACTAGCACATAATATACATAAAATAGCACATAACATATTTTGCGGTATGACATAAATGAGTCGAAGGTCAACCACGTAATGAACCAAATACCTCTCAATATCTCAATTTCTCTAGAAAGCTTTTGAGATAAGTATGCTTCAGTACGGTCAAGATTTATTTTATGAGACAAAGAAACAGTACTCCATTTTAATATGCCACCGACAAGCGAATCAACACGAGACGCTCACATAAATAGACAACAAGTACTGAAACGCGCGAGTACTATTAATGCAGATGGTTCGTTGAACAATATGCTCCACAATGCAATAGTTGGTGCTTTGTGAATCACCAATAGTAACAAGTCATGGCGGAAACGACCAATGTATTTTCATTTGGTGTAATTCCATTTAGTGTTCCAGTTCCATTCGGATTACTTAGTACGTTTTGGTTCACTTCTTATGATTGCGTTAACTGATCATGGAATATTATGCTTTAAACATCGAAAGCTCTCAAATCAGTAACTTACTTTAAGTTAAAAATATTATTGAGCTTTATGGCAAAGGAAAACCCACATACTTTTAAGTAGCTTTTTAAAGTAGTATGAATAGTCTCTTGGCAACTATGTATCTCCGGTAAAAAGAGGGTTGTTACACCTTTAAGCAAATTTTAATCATTGACTATATTTATAACTACCGACTGTTTTTATTGTCAGCGAAATGGCATAAGCGTAGGTTTGTTTGTTCAATCACCGTAATACCAAATTAAATTAGCAGATTTATGCGTCTATTTTTTATATTGGCAATTGTTTGAGCAGGCAGACTTCCCAAGTTATTCAATATATTTGGGCCCAAATTGCATCGGGTTATGCTTCTGATTTAAAACTATTTTTGTCATGTTATCAGCAATGTATATCTTTGTCTGCTTAACACGCTGTCACGCGGGATCTCATTCTTGACTAATATTGTCACTAATTAAGATGGATTGGAAGTGTTTTCACTAACCGCAACGATCCTATCGCCCGGCTGTATCCTTCCATCGCTGAGGGCTGGCTCCCTCACCAGAGCCCTGACGTAGTGACCGAGAGCACTGTGATCTTCTTTGCGAAGTGTGAAGCCTAGGGAGCCATTGACCTTTGTCATAATAATATCGAATTCCTGCAAAAATAAAATGAAGTAAGTGTCAACCTAAGACGAATAAATCTAAACTACATGGTCCTTACGTATAATATTATATATTTTAGTGTTACAATGAATCTTTGCAAATCCCATTTAAATTGTAGTAGCATCGTTAATGTTTAGCAAACAAATGACTACGTCTTGCCGACATTAACAGCTCGGCGTTGCCCTCATAAGGCTATTTGCTACAATTTACTTACCAACGATCCGTCATCCTGGGGGCGTGAACAAAAAGCCATATTAATTGACGCTCTGAAATCGATCACCTTCAAAACCCTACAAATAAGCGATTAATACTTAGGTCAAATGAATTGGGATCGTTACCCGCTGTATCGTATCGTAATCTATACAAAGTCTTTGGTAAATTACACAGCGACTTATTATATACAACCGTGTTACATGGTAGTCTATAATACCTTCTCTATTCTATATATAGGGACGGATAGGCCTTTATGAGATAAGTAGGAGCATTATATTGACCCTAATATTACTAGCAATAGCTACTCCAAAATTAAACTTAACAAACATATTGAAATTTCCAGTACCTAAATGCCACCACGGCAACAACTTACCTTACGTATTAGGCGGGCCGAATGATTGTTTACATACATATGTACGCCCAGGCATTTCTAAGGTAGGCAGTCACAGTAGAGCGTTAGGGTCGTCTAGAGTAGTGGTACTAGAGTTAACTCTAGACTAACTAACTCTTTTCGCCTAATCCTTTTATTTAATTCTTCTCTGTTATTAACCACTTTTATATATGCACCTCCACATCTACCCTTTTTTGTAACTTTTATATATAACAAGGAACGTAGATGGGACGATAGCGGTCAATCTCACTGATCGATCTGTGTAGTCATAACGCAGTTAAGGCACCCTCGAGACATCCAATATTATCCAAACGAAATTGTGTACACTCCTATCATCGTCGGAAACATTCCCCCAATAAAATAAATAAGAATGAAGTGCTTATTTTACACATATGAAATTGAAACTTACATGAATTTTTAGTACGTACTCGCAAGGAATTTTTAGCTGAATTTTGACAGCACTATTAGTGATAAAATGCGGTCTTATTCTGGTATTCCTCGAAAGGGATAACTGCGATGTATTTTTTAATCAATTAAGAAATATTAAGATTGTATTGTAAATTACTGAGACTTTTTTAACACAGCTATTAATTACAATACAAAATCAATAGCACGAGAACTCCATGCGAGATCCTCTCACCTTCTTCCAATAGGCCATACTAAGAGGCTAACACCGCAACTACCATGTAGTGCCACTAATCATGTCGATCGTTAGATGAAATTTATCAATCAATTAGTTGAGGTGAGCTTACCCCATATTGAATATCGTAAACGGGTAGGGGTCGATCGAGATCAGGCAGTCTTAGGTCACGTCGATCGACCTCCGGGCTAGCCTCCCTACGGCCTCGGCCTTCCGAAGAGGATGTGGTTGCGCTGCTGGTCGTTTGAGATAACCTGTGAATGATAAACGTTTGGCGTAACCCTAGAACACTTCTCTTTAGAAAATTGAATTCATCCAAGTGATTTTTTTTTATACAACAAGAGTGGCAAACAAGCATACGGCCCACCTGATGGGAAACGGTTACCGTAGCCTATTTACGCTCACGATACCTAAGTATCACTTGCGCATTGCCACTCTGTGTTCAGAGAGTTATACTGTGTTGGCAACATAATAGGTCTAATCCCTCGGTTGCCAACACAATATAACAATCCTCCCCCCCTCCCCAAGGAGCTCATTACTGGAAACCACTTTCATTCTAATTTCTATTCACCACGTAGGAACACAACACAAAAAAAATGTGTTATTTGGCTACGGACTTCTATAAGGTGGAGGTCCTGCCCCAGTCGGGCAGCTCCAAATTCGAACGGAGAATCCGTTATGCCCTACCTCTCTTAAATTATTAGATCCAGGACGATGTAAGGCATTATATATTTAACTAGCTGTGTGCGATAAATTTGATTATTTATATTATCACTAGCTGTCCCGCCCAGCTTCGCTCGGGTGAAAAAGTTAAATGGCCCGTAACACGATCGCAGCGCCACCTATTGGGTCCAATTGTAAATCTAAACCATTCTCGTATCTAGCTTAACACACAGAAACACACAGAAAGCTTCGCCCGGGTAAAAAGGTAAAATTCTTGAAACTCGATCGCAGCGCCACCTATCGGGTCCAATTTAATATAGCCTATGTTACTCGGGGATAATGTAGCTTTCCAAAGGTGAAAGAATTTTTGAAATCGGTCCAGTAGTTTCGGAGCCTATTCATTACAAACAAACAAACAAACAAACAAATCTTTCCTCTTTATAATATTAGTATAGATGACTGGTAAAAAATTTGCATTCCTTTTTATCTGGCTTAAAACGCTTAAAAGTCCAGCTAATGAGCCAGGAAACTGTGCCAAGTTTCATAGAATTCCACTAAACGTTCAGGCGTGATTTAGTAACAAACGTACATTCATCCATCCTAATCTTCACATTAATAATATTAGTATAGATATAGATATTTGTTTTATTGTTGGAGCATAAAAACAATATCTATTTTCACCCTTCTCCGTCTTATCCGAGACCTCATTGTAATTACACAAGTATTTTTAACAATGTGATAATGATTTCAAATAGTTGAAGTGCTATCGATTCAATTCTGTTTCAAAGTCCAAAGTCCCTTCCCAAGCTGTAGTTTCCGAACGGCTTCAGTATTGCAAGTGTAACTTGGCTTTACACAAAGTTTCGCTAAGTAGGATGTAGCGTGGCGAGTAGCGATCCGTGCCTAGAATAGTTATGTGGTACTTGTATGTCCTCGTAATTACTTAATGGGTATCAGATATCAACTTGCACTAAAGCCAATTTCCGTGCATGTTATGGAACTATATCTTAAGCACTCGTACCTCAAAGTTTAGAGCTATAGTTGTGGTAAATTAACTATCTAGTATTGAGTAAGCTTCTAGTTAAACTGGTTATGACAGCTGAACGGAACTTCTCTTCATCCCGTACATTTAATAGAGATGCCGAAAGTAATTCATTAGGCCAATTGTGTCTTATTGGATGATTACTTTATTAATGTAGTTTTAACGTATTATTATTATACCCCAAGGGTCCCCAAAGGGGTAGGCAGAGCTTATTATCATCGGTACTAATAAGTGATGCACCGGGCAAGTCCGTACCATACCTTTTATGGGCAGGTTTGGAATTCTTTATCCAGATATTTTGTTTTTTATACCACAAGAATAGAAAACATATATTTTGAAGGGCAACAGCTAAAGGCGATCTTCTGGGATCTTACGAGGACTGAGATCTCCTTAAAAAACACGGGCTAGTCTCCACGAATAAGCATTGTACCAGGCAAGTAGTTGCTTTATTACCTGGCATGCATGGGATGGCAGTTAAGTGGATCCAAGGGCGGTAGGTGAGGCGGGTGCGGCGTCCTTGCGGGCGGTGTTGGCGGGTCTGGTGGTGTGACACTTTCCAAAGCGTCAGGCGGAGGCCTACACACGCGTAGTTCCACTCGGGCTGGCGCTGTCCGTAATACCTCTAGCGCTTCCTGAGGATTTACAAAGATTTTTAAGAAGGTATATTTACAAGTATACCTACTCATACAAGGTTAAAGCAATTTGTATTTAATAATATTCAATATTGTCTGACTCTGACTTTTTGTTTCTTTGGATGAGACCTCATTAGTTGATACCTCATTGAAGTCCATTGAGAAGTTTATGCTGTATTAAGAATATAAACATTCTTCTTGGCACGTTGCCTCGGGATACCGATTTGGGACAAATATTTTATCTGTAAGTAGTTAGTTTCAACTGTTCTTTGTAAATATTGTTAATTGTTGTAATAAATGTAAAAAGTACATTTAAAAAAAAATATAAACATTGCAACCGGACAGGAACATATAGTCCCGCACTAACGATCATTAGCTCAGACGGCCTACTATTATTGGTAAGACACGAGAAGATCATAACCAATACATGTCTCATTCGCTGTTTCGCGGAATTGTTTCAATTTACGATCTTCTCGTTGAATCTTCATCGGTCATGGTTATCCTTTCAATGTGCTTTCAACACCACATTTTAAAGCGTATAAGTAATTATAATATACGTCCATCTTACACCGTACAATAATAGTACTTAAACACTCATAACTTTAACGTCCAATAGAGTGATACAGCTCTCCACTACCCACGTCGCTTGTGGTGTGCAGTAATTCAGGGAACAAAGGACACCAGAGGCTATTTTTCAAGTGTCACGGACAGTACGAATGTCGGAATGGAAGCAAAGTGCCCAATTAATTTCGGTTTCATTTCAATGCGAGCGCCTAATTAAAATTATGGCAAGTCGAAATGAAATCTTCAGCTACCTATTTGTAATAAGTTTCGAAATTATTATAAAATCGTTCAGGATTTAATAATTGGTCCTGTTATTAGCTTTTTTTTTATCGGTGTTACGAGGTGAATAAAAAATATGCCTACCTATTGGATATTTTACGTGAGTAGAGTTATATAATTTTTTTATTACAATATGATTGTAGTAATTGGATAAAAATGATATCCCAAATAATGTTTTTATTGCTCATCGTAAAATGTCTAGGGAATTCCAAAATGACGCCACATTTACGTCATGGCAATAATCCTTCACTTAACGCGATGCCTATTCCTATGCATTTGCGGCGTTCATTTGATTAAATTACTAGGAATTACCATTTTAAATCGGCTCCCAAGGTTTACCCCATACTGTAGAAGCGGTTAAAAATTGTAAGGGAAATAATTCCCTAAAGAAAATGTCGCTAATACACCAGTTACACACAAAATTTGGGCTTGACGAATGAATCCCTTTGAAACAGGCAAGATTAAATATACTTTACGGCAATTTCTTATCCGTCGAGAGAAAATTCTCATCTTTGAAATGTTACTTTTAACACAAGCCAAGCGTGTTACAATTTTGGGTAACTTTGTGGGTGTTTTACAGTTTATTACGTTTGAACTCGAGGCCTCGTGCGGACTGCGTTGGCGTTTTCATAAAAGTTTTTACGTTTACAACCCAACCCAGGTAGGGCAGGTACTGTGTGACAACAAATAGCAATTTAACGTGACTTACCGTTTATTTTTGTAAGCACGACCCGTGTTTTATGCCTGGGCCTTTAGCTACTACTGTGAAGGGGACAGGCGCTGCCACACTTAAATTTCATAGGGACTTCTGAATAAATAAATTCGTCCGTGCGCACTAATGCGCGTACAAAAATAAAGGTGTCAGAGATAAGAATAACACAATAAGAAAATGTAAAAGAGTATTTTTTCAAGAAAATGTATTATTCTTATTACACGCGGCAACATTGTTTATTAGAACGTTGAACAAGAGCACTTACGAAGGAAGGAAAGTTACTGATTGCAGAGTTGAACGATGCCGCTTGATTGTTGGCGGCAGTCTCAAGAGGTGTTTACCTTCACGCGCACAAAGCTTATGAACTTATAAGCTATAAGAGAGTTTCATTTATCATCGTTTTCTTTCGCACGATAAGTTTATGTATAATTTTCATTTAATATGGATTTTTTTTTTCTGGATCGTGTTACTTTGGTCTGATCATTTAGTTTTTTAAACCTCCATTATTGTACCTAAAATGTATGTTATTTTGTTGCATAAACTATGAGGATAATTTATTAAAAAAATAAGTTCCATATTGCGACGGAAAGTAAACCTGGTGGTTTACCTTTTGTTATGTCTAATGTCAACCGCGTATATAAAGAAATACCACAAAAAATACATGTGTGTTTATATATTATAAATATTTCCTCACGCCTGCCCACAAGTCCCCGAAGGGGTAGGCAGAGGTGTATGGTAAACCCACACACCCACTTTCCGCCAGGGATATATTTTAGGAGCCAACGTCACAGATGGCGAGTCATGTATGTAATTGTAGGTATTGTAAGATTTGTAGTAAGTAATGCAGTATGAATGTTTTGTTACTGCATGTACATATTATGTATTTCTAAGCGTTTGTAGAGAGACTTCATATACTAACTAAAAAGTGGCTTAGAATAGGCTGTTTTTATCTTCTGAAAGACAAATATACCTAGGTTTTCTACTTACGTAAGTACTAAGTCCCGCCAAGGGTACTCCGTTGGCAGACAGAAGAAGGTCTCGCGGCGCCAGTCGGCCAGTCCGCCACGCTGGTTGTGGCGGGTACAGTCTTCGTATCCTCACCAGGCCACCTCCTCCGCATACTGACATACCCAACCCTCGTCCATCTTTTTCTACTACTACGGTGAATGTGTTTTCTGTAAAAAAAAACACAATTACGTAACTCAATTCATTTGGGAGTCAGCTATATGTTTGTGGTGTAATCAAACGAAGATATAAAAAAAGATTAAAGAGGAATTAAGAGGAATTAATAATTAATTATTAAGCCGTGGTGGCCGAGTGGTTCGAGCAGTTGCCTGCGAAGCAAAGGTCGCAAGTTCGAATCCCGACTGTACCAATGAGTTTTTCTGAACTTAAGTACAGTGATTAGTCACACCACGAGCTTTACGGTGAAGGAAAACATCGAGAAGAAACCTGCATACGTCTGAGAAGAAATTCAAAAAAAGGCGTATGTAATAGTCGTGCTTGAGTAACGGCAATGGACTCGCCATCTGTCACGTTGGCACCTAATATACCTCTGGCGGAAAGTGGGTGTGTGGGTATTACCTATACACCTCTGCCTACCTCTTCGGGGACCCTTGTGGGAAGGCGTGAGGATATATATATATATTAAAGAGGATAACATTTAAGTTACAGCGGGTCTTTAGTGAGACCGCGATCCTAATAATTTGTAATATATATTGCGAATGTCCCGCGGGAACCAGCTATCTAACCTTTTGCATTCGACTGTAGGTATGTATACTCGTATTCAATTACTTTATTCTCGTCCCAGCGAGTATCTACATCAAATATTAAATCCGAGATGTTACGACAACGAAAGAAATCTTAAATCTCTGTTTATGTACAAGATCTTAAAACGTGCCAATATCACTGGCCATAAACTTGAAAACCGAGTTCCTGTTACGACCCTAGGGCTGTAACTATTTTATAGGTAATTTACTTAGGAACAGGCTGTTACGTCAACGAACAATCTAAGATCCAGATTCATTTAATCCTAAAATCAAAAGTAACTGAGAAACAAATTTTCTTTTAAAATAATTTGAAACGTGTCGTCCATAATGATGATTTCATTTAATTCAAAATGAAGGGAAAGTCAATTTCCGAACTCGAAATACACGGTAGTAAAATCGATCGTAATTTCCTCCTACTATAAATATATAATCGTCATTATATCTTCGCGCCCTGTTCGAACGGGATAGGAAGAGGGATGATAGCATCCTACGGTCACACTTTAAGGAACATATCCAAGGCTGTACATAAGTTTAAGTTATAGTATTCTCAAACGCATGCCAGTCTCCAACGATGTCATCGTTCAGATGATCTTATTAGTTTTTAACGAGCACATTCAAAGCCAGTCTTCTCTTCTCTTCCCTATATTGACTTTCCAGTATATGTGAAATCCTCAGAAGAGCAGGTGTTTTCATTTCGCTTAATGTAAACGGAAGGTAGGTAGGTTTGTATGGCCATTACTAAACATTGTTTATTCAGGTTCCTTTGAAGGTTTGTAAGCTCAGGATTAAGTCCATATTATACTAGACGTAAATAATGTACGATATGGGGTAGGATAATTAATATTGGGTTTCAATATTGCGAGAGATGTCGATTCACGGTCAATTTAAGCCCCTCCTGGTCTGTATGTAACGGACATCAACAGCGGTCGAACATGAATTATACATTAAGGGAGTGAATCCTACAATTTCAAGGGCTGTTTCGTTTCACTATTTCATTAGCTTGAGGATAGTGCTTGATTATTTTCGAGGAATTAATTATATAGTAGGAGGTATTTTGAAGGTAAATTTTACTTTACCACAAATCTAAATCCAACTCTATTTCATGTCCCCTGTATAAAGTGTCTCATTTATATTGAATTGAATGAACCGAAAAATTCTTACATTTTCGAAGAGCTTAAGAGGTTCCATATGCCAAACAGACAATCTTTAGATAATTCATTATAAGTAAATAATCGTTGAAATAGATAAATTACACAACATATTTTCGTGTCCAGGAGTTGCAGTTTCCAAATTGTATCCCTATCATGGGAAAAATTACTACCTTTTATATAATATTATTTATCCACGCCTTCCCATCACACTCCTACCGCCGGAGAGATATTTAGGTGCCAACGCGACAAATGGCGAGTGCGTCGCCATCTTTCAATCACATTACATAATCTTTGAATTTATTCTCAAATGCAGGTTTCTGGTTAAGGTTACTTTACTATAATATCACGCATAAGGATTGTCCTTGTAAGAACAATTTTAATCCCATCAAAAGAACAGTTCTCGTGAATGCGACATCTGTGTGCACCAGTTGTGTCTGAGTTTTCTGATCACGAACTCATAGTTTGTAGTGTGTCACGTCATCTGCCACAGGGCTTGTGACTTCGTCATAACAAGATAGTTTCGAAACTAACTCGCAACAGGAGAAGTTTCGGGAACGTTTTAGATTAGCGAAACTGTATTTCAGTGAAGGTGGAGAAAGTAAACTTGATACCTCTTTCTGGGGATGAATGTAAGTTTTGTTGAAATATTACCAAAGAAGTACCTAACGTATGAAATATTAAAATCCTTGCATCAGTACAGTATATTAATAATATCTGCTGCGGTTCGTAACAATCTTAAGAAAAATTTAACAATTGTTGAATAACAAACTTATGAAATACATACTCTTACCGTCAAAATTACTACATTAACTGGCCTAAAAGCATTGAACACTCATTCTGTTCATTGTACTGTAGGTATAATTAACTAAAAGCAAATGAATATTTCAAAGCCGAATATAAACAAATTCTGGATGCGTCTAGATTGTGGATTTTCCCTAGAAAACCAACTCTATGTAAGTATGAAATAAAGAGCATTTTACTGCGAATATTCTCTGATTAGCATTAATTTCAGTTGCCATTTGATACACAGGTCGTAACAAATTCGAGCTATTTATGTACAATATTTTGTCCATGAGTTGTACTTTAGAAAAGCCAAATATATTGACAAACATTAATTTTATATAGTTTATCATATCATACAGAACCTATAATATAGGTGTTTACTTATAAACATATTACACTTCATGCTTCCCAAAAGGGCCTTCGAAAAGTCAGGTAGAGGTTGGAACGTGGTCTTCCTCAGCTTCTTTCCCATTGTTATTGGTTTCGCCGTATAAATATAATATGTTAAATATATAATATGGTAAATTACAAAGTTGTACAAAATATGCTATACAATATTAGTTAGTAACAATGAACCTTCGGACCGCAAAATTTTCACCTAAGTAAATTATACACATTTACCTATGTACATTGTGCCTTGTACAATACAACTTTGCCGCGTGGAAGGTAATAGGAACCCCAAGGTATTGTCGGCATGAATAATGTTGTAGAAGTTTGCTTAACAATCTTAGTTTAAATATAGAACCGGTATTCATATATACTATGTTGTTTAATGATAGCCTTGCAAACTTTTTCAATTACGCAGTTTTTATGGTAAGTTCACGGTCTGCCTGATACTAATGTATTACCCTGGACTATATGCGCTTGCTATTGCCTCTTATGTCTTCTTTTCTGAAGTAATTTCATACAGGTGAAAAATTATTGACCTGTGTTTTGAATATCAAAATATAAATTTACCAAATACGTTTAGCTACGGTAAACATCTTCACATTTGAAGAACCGTTTTTACCGTGGCTTAATTTCAGTTTTAATATCCTGCAGATACAATGCTTTTCACAGATAGTTATTTAGTAGTTAATTATGTAAGAGGATGAAGCGAAAGAGTTAAGGAGTGAAGTATAAGTCTAAAGAGAATTGGGTATCAATCGACTCTCTCTGCCTACATCATGAGGAGTAATTTAACACGCCGATAAAATATAAGTACATTGTTAGATATCTATCCTTAAAGTACATTTCGCTACGAAATTGACAATAATGTCCTATTTAATATTATTTTGTTTCGATGCTCAAAAGAAATGGCGAAGGTCTTAAATACATTAAAATAGCACTTCCCGTACGTACAATAACAGGGGAGCTACCTACAGATCCGGGTGAAGAAAATAATGGAGAGTTAGGTCGTGTCGTATGCAGCTGGTCACGGGGACCGGGCCATGAGGACTCGAACACTAGGGCTGTGTACATTTAACTCTGAAAGTTTGTACAAGCATGTATTTTGCGCGTATGTTGTTTTATATGTTCACCCCTGGAGGTCTAGCGGTCACACCAATTTCGGCCATGCCATCTGCAAAGTATTATAGGGTATAATAAATGTGAATATCCGATAAGACGGCGGCAAGACGCGCCGTACAATACTTTGTTTCGTTTTCGTTGCCCAATCCATATCGTTTTTAGTATGTATCAAAATAAAGAAGCAATTATTATTATCAAGGGATAGCTCTGTTATTGCTGTGTTAGCTTGATCACGTTTATTGTATGTATCGTATGTATGGAATGTATGGTGGAAGGACACATACGTAAGAAGAGCGTTAACCGCCAATTATATGCTGATTACAGCTAATTCTTACAGAAACTTTACGTAGATATTATCTCAATTATTCTGCTACAGCCCTATTGTAATTTGTTACCATTAGATACATTGAGAAATGTATTAAATGTTTAAATGAAACACGTTTAGAGGTTATATTACTTTCAATTTCATCTGACTAGACTAGACTAGACTAGCCGGTATATCGGGATGGCTGAGTTGCCGTGGGCACGTACTCATAATGACCAATTCATTTTACGACTAGGATTCTGGAGCTTTGGGCTCTTCTGGATTTTCTGGTTAGGGAATTGACCTGAATTTATTATTACTCAATCTATAAAATTGTTGGAGTTTCAGCCATTGAAACTATATTTTATGTAGTATGAAACAAATCACCTATCGCCGTCTGTAGGCATGCATAGATCTTTAAAACTACATTTATTAAAATGGAAGATTCATATGCATCGCTTATGCCTATCAATGTCACGAAACCTACAAAATCAGTTTGACAGGAGCTGAATGCGGAATTTCAGCAGTGGGTTCGTTTTTCTAACAGATATGATTGTAGAAATATGCTTCGGTCAAAGCCGTCAGTAGGCACTTAAATAGGTAGCAGAGTATACTATCAGCTATCCAGTTCTTGTAAAAACTTGCTACGATCCTTACATACTTCTTTCGCTTCGTCCACTTTCATTATTCTCTTCATATATGCTCTTCGGTTTAGGGTACTCTTGACCTGGCCTTTTTTCAAGACGTCCCTAATTTGGTCTAGAAACGTCCGTCTAGGTCTACCCCTGCCAACACTTTCATTTCATTCACACTCGCCTTATACACTTTTTTCGTCAATCGTTCTTCATTCATTCTCTCGACATGGCCAAACCATCTCAGCATACCTTTCTCAATTTTTGTCACTACATCTTCTTTCATAATATATACGAGTATAAATTAAACGAAGATTCTGAGTTTTGACGAGAGCTTCTAATTATGTATAATAATTAACCTTTGACTGGGGATGTTTAAAAGGCGCTTACGCAAATCGCGTCACTGACTACTGCCCACTTAGAACACCTCGGTGGCCTACGTCGTTACGGTAGGCTAGGTAAGATTAACTAGTCCTAGAGCAGGCTCAATTGCCCTTGAAACTAGATTTACCTAAAATTTTATTATGACGCATGTTAAGAATGAATTAAGTAGAACCTCATTGTCAAGTAGGTGTTAAATACGAAGTGTTTTGTATAGAATGAAGATATTAATTTATGATTAAATTTCAATAAAAAAAATTACAAACATAAGTAATCCTTAGTTATGTTTTTAGAAACGTGTCAATAATGTAAAGAAAATATTTCGAAGTACGAACGTATGTATTAGGAGTAGTTACTGCTGGGTATCAAACTTGTAAACAATAGACATATTAAGTAGACTTACGTGCAACTGAAGTACAAAATACCTTGTAAAGTAAATGATACGAAGTCTTATAAATCGCTTACATACACGCAATTTAACATCTACATAGTATAGCGTAGTATTTGATGTATCCTAACGTAATTAGCCTCATGCAACATCGATCGCTTTGTTAGCTATTCCAGGAAGGCTTACATACAATGAAGTGTAATTTGTAAGAATTGTTTTTGCCTTGATTATGATAAACTCATGTTCTGATTCGACTTCACCTGTAAGGCATTGGGGCAATTTATGAATTTAATTGATTCTATTACCAAAGTATTTACCTATATCCCCGCAACTCAATAAAAGAGCTAAAATTTATGTTTCACTATGAAGCTTTCTCATGATTTCATCTATTTATAACTCACCAAACTGAAAACATTTTTTTAACAAGAAACAATACGTTATCAGAATTCTGTATGAAAATTTTGAAAAGGTTCTTTTAAGAATTCCACGCCGTTTAATTGGAATTTCACGAACTTTCAACCCAACATTAATGCAGTGGCTGTATTTTGCTTCACGATAAATTTTATTCGGGCGCGTGCTCTAAATTCGGAATATATTGTGAGCGTAACGCGGAATCTCAGATGTCGAAATGTCAGCGAATATAGCAAGAATGTCACAGACCTTTTCCGCAATGTACACACACACACACACACACACACACACACACACAGCTACCGACAGGAATACTTTCCGGTAAGTGAAAATTTTCTAGGAATTAGCTTTCTGATGGGCTTGTCGTGTGTACGCGGGTGTGTGGGGCGCGGAGGTGAAGGTATATATATCTTGGGGCACCTAAAAGGCGAAGGTACATCAATCGAATGCAACGTTTCTTTCAATATTTATGTTTTCCATAGTTTTTCAAATATATTTCACAACAACATTTAATGTGAGCTTGTGTTTTATGTTTCTTTTAGTTTGACTTCGGTTGGAGTCATAAGATGAGCCACACTATCGCATTGGGCTCAGCCTGTAATGGTAGTGTGAGCTGTTGAAATAAATGAATAAATTAAACTCTATGTTCTTTTTTTAAATAAATTTACGCAGTAGTACTTCGACACACCATGAGCTTTGCGGTGACAGAACTTCTTGACAAGAATTCAAGCTGCCGGCAGAATGAAATACTATGTGATATAACTACAGAAGAAGGCGTGCGCTCTCCGTTCGAAATTTGATTATAGGACTATTGTCTGATAGACTTGGCAAACGAGTGGATCATACAACTCCAAGATAGAAATGGACTTAAACTTATCAGTCGTCCGTCAGTAACAAATATCCAACGTTGTATGTTACCCATGTATAGTTGTCTTAAGTTGCCTATCGCTCGTTTTGGTTCACCGCTCGCCCCGCGTGACCTTATATTGTGTGCACCACACCTAAACACACCATGGTTGGTACACAATTTTTGATATTCTTTTGATTTATTGCTAGTTTTATGGCGCGTTATGAAGTACTCGCTAAAACTCGCGTTAGTGGTCTGCTTTGTTTCCTTTCAGTTTATGGGTACCTGGTGCCTGCCGGAACGTCTGGTGGCTATTGGCTTGCTGCGCTGATGTTTGAGTAAGTACAGTAAGCAAATGGTTCAATTTCTACAAAGGTATTTAGATTGATAGAAATCAATAGAAAAATCAAGATGAATAAGAGTACTCGAAACCGAGCATGTATGCAGAGTACGATTAGAGATTGATGGTATGTATACATATTTACTAAAAATGTAAAATTTCAAACTTGTATTGATTTAATAGTCTAGATTTAACCAACCACTAGGTTTATCTATTTTTACCTAAGACCATACTTTGTGTAGAACCCTCTTATATCTGCATACAATAGGTTCGCAATCGACATTTTCCAATACAGTAATTAGTCAGTTTCTATCAAGAATATCTTTTGTTCACACGCGTTAACAACGGACCTAACCTAGTAAAAGGTAAAAAGTTCATTAATAACAATCTTCGCTGCGCGGTAGAATTAATTAACTCTTTACTTGAACGAATAAACTAATAAAATATTCGAAACCTTTTTAGTTCAAAACATCAGAAATGGAGGATGTATAAATATAATGAACAATTTGCCTTTTAGCAATGTATAACGAGGACAGAAATACATGCATTAAAGATTAATCAAGTTCTTTTTTTTACAGTGATTTATCTTCATACTACAAGCTACATGAGGAATGAAAAGATCGTAACCTAAACACCTGCATACGTTTGAAGAGAAATGGACATGAAGTCGCCGCGGACTGTGTGTGTTATTACACCTCTGCTTACCCCTTTGAGAACCTTTGGGGTAAGACGATAAATATAAATATATTTATTTGAAGCTTGAATAAAACCGAAATTTATGACAAACGAAGATTATTTCCACGCAAACACGAGGCAACGTTTATAAGGTGAAATATTACCAGGTAAATTTTAATAAAGCAGAAATATGAAACAATGTTTCCGAAATTACCAGCTACGTGTTTTAATAAACTTTTTTAATAAACACCAGCTTTGCCGAATAGCGTGGATGGACGAGATACGACAAAAAGCGATCGTCGAACAAAAGCAATTTCATGTCAACAGGGCTCGTAAGCTCAATGGACTTTTTATGTAATTTTCAAGCAATCAGTTAATGCATTTTTAACCGACTTATAAAAGGATTATTACATGTACCGATCACTTTTTAATAGATACTGACACAACTACAAAGTCATCGGGTTAAAAAGTACTCTTTAGTAGTTTTTCATTAAGTTTTATTGCATATAGAGCGTTTTTTTGTTTACGTTACTGCTAGTTTCTCCTAGCCTGGTGTGGGGTACACCGCTGGACGAAGTCCTACGGGAAATTAGTTCCAGATTCTTGACCAGTCTGAGGATGTGGTGGCAGATCTTGTTTCCATTTCCTCTTTTAGTTTCACGCCTTCCAACAAGGGTCTCCGAAGGTATAGGCAGAGGTGTATTATCACCAGTTATACGCAGGCGACAAAGTGACAGATAGCGAAGCCGTTTCTCTATATACGTCATATCTTTGAATTACTTCTTAAACGTACGTAGGTTCCTCTCAATGTTTACTCTGTAAAGTGAACTAAATTTTTATTATAGCTGAGATGATTATAAACTGATGGAACAAGAATATGAGAATACTTTCATTAACGATATGGTTTATCGTTAATAAAAGTTTAAAAATTTAATTTTACCTATTGCCCATGTACGTGCCCAACAATGATATGATTTTTTAAGTTTCTTTTTGTTAAGTAAGTAGGATTTGTTAAGTAAGAAAACTGTATTCTATCCGTCGCGTCGCTTTACAAAGAGGCGTAACCATCTTTGTGTAGGTACTATGTAAAGATTCGTAGATCCGCACTATCTATTACCTCAATTTATCTCTATCGAATTAGGCTTGACAGGACGGCGGCCTCGACACGGTTGGCGCAAGGGTCTTATGCTCAGCAGTAGGACTTGAGAATAGCTTCTTATGAAAAGCAAAATGGTTATAATGAACTCACGCTTACATAGATAATATATTAGGGAGTTTCTGAAAAGGTTTCTAAAGGGATAAGGAGTTTTTTTCCAATAGCTCCCTATAATTAAAAAAACGATAATATTATATGGTTGCATACGAGACAAATGTTTCCGAGAGGAAATTTTAATCCTCAAGTAATTTTTTATATGCTACCTTTAAAAATATCGGTCTGCTACTATATAGCTTGAAACTTAGAAAGGTGTGTTACTATCCCATAATGTCAATGCATATTTATCCAGCTTAAACGACTTGAAGAACGTTTTTAGAAATAATACATTAGCAGTCTAAGGCAGTTGAAGCACAATTAACTATTAATATATTGCTGGAATGATATAACGAAATTGCTTGTAATTCGTGACATACTCCAACACCATACTATTAGATGTGTTTACGCGTTATCTTCTCTTAATTTCCTTCTTCTTAATTCCGTCACGCTCGAACAGTCTTGATAAAGTATTAGAGATATTTATAAAGCGCTTTTACAAGCACCTATAAATCTGAAGGTTTTTTTTTCCATTATTAACGTATTTTTTGCGTAAATCGGTAACAGTAGCAGTGAGTATGAGCTTGCTTATCGTATGCGTAACTTACTTCTTGCATTCGGATATTGTTAAGGCTAAAATGGTGTTATTTTATTATGGAAATGTTTTTGATAAAGAACATGGGAAACCTCAACCTCAAGTTTTGAAGATAATATGAAATATAAATTACCGTAACTATAGCGCAGTGATACATATCGCAAAGCGTAGAATTTTAGAGCTACGTGGCATGAATTGGATGAAATAATAGTTGAAATTTATACCGAGAGCGTGTGCGGAAATGTCCTGACGAGGGTCTCGCCTTTCCGCATCAAAGGCGCAAAGAAGATATTATGTTCGAAATTTACTTGCTTCACTACGTAGATACCGCTTATATTAAAGGTAAAATTATAGTAGGTATTGGTATCATCACGCCGACCCTCACAGAGTATAGACAGAGAAAGAAGAGCGCCAGTCAGTCTCATTGGATTGAAGTACTTAAATCTTGACGTTCCCGTCCTTGAGTAGTTAATCTGTATCTTCTACGGGACGGCTAGTATTATTAATAAAAGAGGTGTGCAAATATATATATATAACGGATATTCCAAACACTTATTTAAAGAAAACATCCTTGCAACACTTCCCACTATGTAAAGGGAAACGTAAGCGAATATTTTTTGCATAGCACTCAGTGCTCTTCGTGCAAAAGCTTTTCCGGTAAGCAAACAAAGTAAGAGCGAATTTTAAAAAGGTTCTAGATAATAAAAAACAGGGAAGACATGCTTACTTCATGAATAAAGTAGCAACAGTACTCGACTACCGAAATAAACAATTCTTGAAACGAGGAAAATCTCTCATATTGTTTGTGAATTTTACGCACTACAAAATACAAGCGATAAGTCAAGTAAACCTTTTACCCTTGAGCAAAAATGTAAGTTATTACAACTGAAACAGAAACGCCAGGAATTTTCAAATAGAACTTCAAGAACGAAACTCAAACAAGTCTCTCTGCGGACCCTTGCGAATAAATTCCGCGCCAAGCGAAAATAGTGTTGACCATTCCGTGTTCTCGAGTTGGCGCCGTTAATTACTAGCACTAGGTCTTTAATTAAGAAACTGTAAGCCGGTGAGTTCTCTCGTTTGTGTACAAAAGGAAAGCGTGCGTTACAAGTGTTTGAAATAAGAAAATAGTTTCGAATAGTGAAGAACGAAATTCGAAAACAATCTAGAAACAAAAGAAGAGAAAATTAAATATATTTAAATAGAAATCAGTTTGCGTCACGAACAAGTGCCTATTGAGAGGAGAGGGCTGACCGAGCAGATAGCAGGTTCTATTGAAAGCGAACAATTCAATTACCGGCGATTCCGTGCGTGGGGCGGCTCGAAGCATTTTTCTATTTGTCGACGTTAGTGCAAATACGAAGCCGAGGGTAGCCAGGGGAGCCGTAGGCCTTGCATACAAATTGAACGTGTAAATGAGATAACACCGGGTATTTTCTCGGAACACGAAGGGAACAGTGTTACAATAAAACCTAGTAATACGATTTCTCGGCACCCCGTTTGTTTAAGCGATGTATCTATCTTTTCCTCGTCAAGATTGTTGAATTGAGACCGTTGGTAAATTTAATTTAAGAAATAAAAAATATTTTTTAATAAGAATATTTGGAAAATAGCCATATCTATTTATAACATTGTATTGATTTGAATTATTGCATTTACACCGGTGATAAAACGTTATTTAACGTTACTTACACTGCTCATAGCACATACAGTTGTGGAAACAATAAGCTGATGGCAGACTGCCAGATGCGGAAGAATACGGTACAATGTTAGAAAACATCTTGTTTACAAATATCTCCCTATTTCCTTTGGTTTGAGTTTCGACCCGCAATAACGAAACTTTCATTGAACTCAAACGTCACATCTAAATAATTAACGTGAAATAAGTTTTGACGTTGGGGTCACACAAATAGAAAGTTTAATGGCATTTTAAGGTTGTGGAAAAGTTTCTTCAAGGCTGAGAACTGTACTGATTACATTATAAAATTAAATGATGGCTAAAATAAACGAATTTCTTGGAATATCGTAGGTACCTAAAATTCTAATTTGGAAGCTGGTAAAATTTCTTCCTTAAGGAACAATACAAGAGGCTGCACGGTGATTTCGTTTGTTTACTCAAGATGTACGATATGTATTTGCCAGTAGTTTCCAATCAAATAAGCGAATAAGGTAATTGGGTTTGCGAAATTGGTCACGGTCGCCACTCTACGGCTCTTAAGCGTAAGTTTTATATACAAGGTACATTTAGGTGCCAGCGTGACAGATGGCGAGACCATAGTCCTTTCATCCTCCTCGTATATACATGTATAGCCTGATCCATACTCGTACGTCTTTGAATACCTTCTCAAACGTATCCAGGTTTCCTTTCGACATTTTCCTTTAAAATATCATGGTGATCATAACACGGCCCAATACGCCGGCTTAATTAAAAACCCTACCAGTTAATGTATTTGTTCAATGCTCTGAACCAATATTGTATAAGCGCACCCGCTCCAATATTTCCATTTTGTCGACATTCTCCTTAAAATATAAATGTATTTGCCATTGTTTTTCGACCGGTTTTTTCTATATATATATATATAGAAAAAACCGGTTATATATATATAGGATTCGTGTAATTTATTTACAATAACAACAATTAATAATATTTACAAAGAACAGTTGAGACTAACTACTTATAGATAAAATATTTGTCCCAAATCGGTATCCCGAGGCAACGTGCCAAGAAGACTAGCAGCATTGCCACGCTGGATAGCAATGCTGATTCTCTGAGCGAGATATGTTCCAGCCCGCCTGTCACGAGAGGCCTCGACTAGACGGCGCGAGACCTCTTTAAAAAGATGGTGAGCCTCAGGACCCCAAGGCCCCAGAGTTTCAACCGCAAATGCAGCAAATATGTAACCTGACCCGAGACAGGCATACTTGCGGCGCTTGAGGCACTCCTGCTGAGCAGCAGCGGCGCCGGCCGCCACCGATGTGTCAGGAAGATGGGAAGGAGCCAGTGTATCGACACATCGATATATATATATATATATATATATATATCCTCACGCCTTCCCACAAGGGTCCCCGAAGGGGTAGGCAGAGGTGTATAGGTAATACCCACACACCCACTTTCCGCCAGAGGTATATTAGGTGCCAACGTGACAGATGGCGAGTCCATCGCCGTTACTCCAGCACGACTATACATACGCCTTTGAATTTCTTCTCAGACGTATACGGGTTTCCTCTCGTTTTTTTAAATTATTTCATGATAATGTAAACCTATTCCTAACTCTAATTTGAGACGTAAGGTTTAATATCTAAAGTATTCCTACTAAGACTAAGTCGGTGGTATACAGAAAATGGAATTTTGAATTGGAATTTTGATTAGTCACACCACGAGCTTTACGGTGAAGGAAAACATCGTGAGGAAACCTGCATACGTCTGAGAAGAAATTCAAAGGCGTATGTATAGTCGTGCTTGAGTAACGGCGATGGACTCGCCATCTGTCACGTTGGCACCTAATATACCTCTGGCGGAAAGTGGGTGTGTGGGTATTACCCACACACCTCTGCCTACCCCTTCGGGGACCCTTGTGGGAGGGCGTGAGTGAGGAATTTTGAAATATTGTTATTTCCTACAAGACAAGCAGAGTAGTCACTGAAGCAAGGCTCCTGACATTAATCAGTGTTTTTAGATATCTTTTATTGCATCTGCCACCAATTTTACAGATATCCACATGTAACATGATCATTGCGAAGTCTATTCCTACTAGTTCCATCAATAGAGCTGATTATAGAAATACTGTGAATATACAGCAAAACTTTTTTTAATACTTTGGACCATATATTATTCAGTAACCTGCATCAGAGAATGCGATGTTACCTTAAAAGTGAGTTTATTTAAACTGAGTGCATCACTTGACTACCCTCAGATCAAAATATAAGTGTCTGTAAGTTTTACAAACAATGAAAAACCTTGCCACCACACAAATTCATAATACTCGAGGTACAGTTTGGTCATTAATGTAAAAACATAGTAAAGGCACATAAAAATAAATGCTATATCATATAAAAATTATAGTTTTCTATAGCTACATGATATATACGAAATTCCAGCTCAAGGAAAGGAACGCTAGGAGCAATCGAAACCGACGAGCATGTATGAAGAGACTGATGAATGTGGACGAAGCGAAAGAGGTATGTAAGTCTAGATACAACTGGCGCTCTATACTCTCTGCCTACCCCGTTAGGAACTCGGCGTGAATGTATGTATATACGATATTGATTCCATGTAAAGAACTCAGTTAGATTGTTTTCGGGAATAAAACATATCCTAATAATCCAGCCAAGAGTTTCTATGCCAAATGTTATCCAATTCCATGGCTGAAACGAAACTGGCGTGCTAGGCTAGATCTACCTACTCCGTCAGGGAGTCGTGATGATGTCTATGGATGTATATATAGTTTCACGCATTACCAAAACGGTCTCCGGAAAGGTAGGCAGGGGTGAGTAGGACTGGCACAGCTATCTATTAAATAACTAATGTAGTGCCGTAATGTGTCGACTGTCGAGTATAACCTACTTATAAGAGGTTCTAGTGTTTAATTTAATAACAAACAATAGATTAATTTACTTTGAGCTGCAGCAAACATTCACGGTATCAAATATTTGATCACAGCACTACAGTAAACTGAAGTTAACAATGTGATTAATTAATTTATCGCTTGCAATTAACGTTGATGGAGTTGTGACGTGTTGTTACGTCATTATTGACTGACAATTAAGTTACAAATAACGTGCGTGTTAATAATTCCTGATGACTGTTTAATTAACAATATAACAACGTATCAAATATGTACATCCATAGATGAAACTAGAGGAATATTGTTTAATAAGCTCTTAATATATTTATTTTTATCTTCTTACAGTTGTTATTTTATTTTGTTTGTTTGAATTTTAAATTTATTTGAATACCTGTATTTATAATTACGGGATGAACTCAATATACGCTATTTTTTAGCATGGAATCGTCTATCGTAGGGTTTCTGGACTATGTCAAAAGGCCCTAGCCCTAGGGTATCTAGGGCCTTCAGCCCACAGGTGGCAGCAATAGCCGTGTTAAATAGTTTATTTTGATGAGAACATCTAGTAAAATAAAACAACGGATACTAAAGTGGTTGGAGGAATATTGCTTTAGAAAGGATGTAGGTTTAAAATTGTCTTCTATTGCAGGGTATCGGACTGCCCTTCCCACAAAAACAAACAAGCCAATGATGATCAACCACGTGTGTATCGAATATCGATTGAGTTAATTGAACTTTATACATATCTTTAAATATTCTCGCAAAGGTATGCAAATTTCCTTGCAAAAAAACTCGTGATGTACACTAATAAGTCGGGAAGAAAGCCCCGGGTGCGCTTGCATCGGAAGAATAAAACAAGTTTAGAACAGACCTACAGATTCACAGATTTGTATAATCGTTATTGAGAATCGGCGATGGCCACTCCATCTGTCACGTTGGCAACTAAATATATCTCCAGCGAAAGAGAGTGTGTTACACCGCTGCGTCTTCCGGACCCTTGTGGGAAGGTGCGAACATGTATAGAACACACGGCATCGTTGTAACTTTATTACCGTAACAATGCTTGTAACCGAAGATAAAAGTTTCGATAAGGGTTTGTGCACAATCTTCCAAGCTCTGGGACTGGCCTGGACACAACACAATATCTATTACTTACTGCGCTAACTTATACGGAGATCGCGGAATTGGATACAATCTAGGAGCTTTACAAGGGACAGAATTTCGGAAGAAATTTCATTAACATAAAAGTTTACATCATTTTGTTTTTCTTTTAACTTACCAGTGTCACGATAATTCGCAATTTGGCTTTATTAACGGACTTTTTAACTTTATTACTAAGTATATTGTAGGGAATTGGGATAAGTTGACTATCTCCAGGCTTAAGTATTTCAGCGTCCTTTGCACTTCATTTACCACGTCCCTCACGGGTAAGACAGAGGAAATAGAGCGCCAGTTTATATCGCTACGGCGCTGATAAAGTAGTGTCGCTCCACACTTGCAGACCTCTTTCGGCATTATCAACCTTAAGGAAACGTTAGCCAGACCTTTACGTTGTAAGAAAACACCGTGGAGAAACCTGTATAAATTTCAGAAGAAATTCAAAGACGTATTGAAGTGCTCGGGGAACGGTCAAGATCGCCAGCGGTCACGTTGGCAACAAAATATATCCTTTAAGGAGTGGATTGTTACACATCCGCCTTACCCTTCGGGGTCCTCATTGGGAAGACATGTAGAAATAATAATGTTAGTATGCCAGTAGCATATTTACAAACCAGTTAGCATAGCTAAATAACGCCACTGCAATTAACTTGCTTTCTGAAAGCAGTACTCTCAGTAGCAGTATTGCAAAAGGCAATGACCTTTTGCGTGTGTCAAAGGCAAACACTCAGCGTGTTTAATGGCGTCACTGAGGTGTTTATACTTTGGCATCGAGGCGAAGTTATATTAATTCTGCAGAGAAATGCCAGTGAAATGTACAAATACAGAGGCTACTATAGATAGTGCAATCCACGAAGAAGCGCCCTACTATTCTTCTACATATGTATGTGTGCAACCTTCCACTAACGTTTGAGTATTATCGGTACACACTGATTACCTTTGAGTGCACACGCACACTACAATTTATAGACTCAGGTCACACTCGCCGCATCCCAGGACCCCCGCGACTTGAAATTGGTGGCATTATCTATACAAGCCTTTAAGATGTAGGTAGCGTGTCGAGAACTAGGCAAGTTCCTATGATCATACGCGTTGTTTACGTTACACCAGCAGAAGTAAGGCTTAACTTAACTGGACCCACACGACTGAGACCTATAACTCTACCAAAGATAAATCGCAGACAAATTGGTCTACTTTGGTTTCCGGGGGTATTAAAGAAGGGGAAATTACTTTATAGTTATACCCACACACCCACTTTCCGCTAGAGATATATTTTAGGTGCCAACGTGACAGATTGCGATCCGTCCATCCAGTCCATCGCCGTTACTCAAGCACGACTATACGCCTTTGATTTGCTTCTCAGACGTATGCAGGTTTCCTCTCGATGTTTTCCTTCACCGTAAAGCTCGTGGTGTAAATATTGACTGTACTTAAGTTCAGAAAAAATCATTGGTGTACCGTTGGTCCTCAACATTGTACATTGGTACAGTCGGGATTCGAACTTGCGATCTTTGTGTCGACTTTTAGTGCCTAATTCCGATAGCAAAATGTTTTAAAATGAGGATTAACAATATCTTGGATCTTACATATTCAGTTACAGACGTATGCTTTTGTCATAGCGCAGACTGTGGCGAATTGTTGAATTCTCAAAAGAAACAAGAGAAACTACACACGTTTTCTAATCTAAATCTCAGTCTCAGTAAAGCGACTTTGTGTTTTGAAGTAACCATAGAAAACACGTACCTGATCCATGGTACCTTATATAACGCTTTGATTAGCGTATACGAAATAATACCCTTTTGGGCATTAGAATAAAGTTCAGAATGAGAATATTTAAGTACATAATGTGTGCAGCTCATGTCTTAATGATTTTAGTACAATTACTGTAGATCGTTTACATCATATCGTCGTATATATCGATCGTTCACATTAATTTATACATATTTTCACGTTAAGTCCTTCACGATTATCAAATACAGTGACTTAAAATTATGAAAACAGCACGACTCATTCGAATATATAAAATGTCCACCACCATTGCAAACTTTGGAATTCAATTTGCCATTACACTGCAGTAGAATAACCGCAATAAAAGGCACAAGAGTAACATTGGCAATTTATATTTGCATACATTCTTGCAAAAGAATTTCAAGCCTTCCTTTTACTGGAATTACTAGGTACAGTAAGAATTAATGCATGTTGCTCGTATACCTACTTGTACAGCCCCGTAAGGTATTAATCATAGCTTGAATATTAAATTAGTTACTCTACTCTGAAGATGGCTAAGATACTAGTAAGTAGGATACCTCGTGAGGGACTCGGCGTGATGATAAGGAAATTACAATTCCGTTCATCCGTGCTGGCGTGATTGAGTAACAAACATTCATATGTCCTTTCAATCTCTAAATATATATAACATATTTATTGACGAATGTCTAAGGTGACTTATAGAGGGTCCTGAAATTGGCTTGTGACAGCAACTTCAAATTTACCTAATCTGCATATATTTTGGATACACTTTTAGTCAAAGAGCTATTAAAAAAACAGAGATTTTTAAAATGCAGTTAGAGATTCGATGTTAAACTTTTGGTATCAAAGTATAAGGAAAATCGTCTTTGAATGCAATTCCGATTCCAGTTTTGGTACACACGAACAAGTCGAAGACCAAGAGCGAGTATAATCATAATAATATCCCAGTTTATATGGCTCCAGGCGAAGTACTGTTTCGGAATCGCATTGCTACTCTTTTTATTTTAAGAGCTTATTCCACAGCTATCTCTATTCTTAGATTTTATTTAGACATTCGCCAGAATTTCGCCGACGACATTTTTATTAGTGATTCACTCTTTAATATTCTTAATGTGTTTTTATACGCTTTTTTCTAGATTTTTTGAGCTTTGTCCAATTACTTAGATATATCATAGGTACGATCTATCAGTATGTGTGTTATACACATATTGTTCCCGGCTTACCATCAAGCCTTAACAATTGAAACGGTGTGTTAACAAAAGTATGGTGAATCTGAAAAGTATTTAATACTAATTCCCTAAAGCACCGATTACACCGATACACAATTTCAATGCATCCCTGCTCAGTCTGTTATAATCCGATGCGATATCGTGCCATTATTTATTAAATGTTCAGTGAGATGAACATAATGTTAATGAGGTCCTATTAATATTTAGGTCACCGAAAACCGCGATTCATGGATCGATTGTTCGTTTGGTCTGCTGTTACCAGATTGAATTGCCCAGTGAATGTACGTAGATGGTATCAACTTTGATATTAAACTTCAATATTCTATTGTTCGATGAATTTATGATAGATGGTACATGTAGACAACTATATTGTACAACTCGGTTTTACACTGATCTAAGGTAGTAAAGAAGTACCAATTGTTTGCAAGGAGTTTCACGTTGGCGAAGTGGTTAAATGTTTAATTTTGTAATAAGTGGTTTTACTTTTTACTTACAACTTCTTATTTTGAAAAATGTATTGTCGTGTTTTTTTGCTGTGTAAAAACGACCTTTTGGAATGGGCTGACGATTTGCAGTATTTCCTTCAAGTTTAATGCAATATGTTTTGTTTTGGTTTAAAGGTACTAAGTTAAAGTACTAGGAAATCTATAGACATATATATTCTACTTCCTTAAGTAACATCATCACCAATCAAAATCTATTATACGTTTTGGAACGCTATCACTAATAAAAAATCCAACAAGATTCAGATAAAGTGCCCGTATCTGTCATCTACGGTACATGTTTATATTTATAATACTGGAGTTTCGATATTGAGTTTCTCTTACCTTCGGTAATAAACGGATATACCGTCCGTAGTTCTGCCTCGTAAGCTTCCAGCGATATAGGAGGCACTATTGGAGGCACGTAGTCGTCTTCAGGAGAACGCTCCGAGCCGTAGCCTTGGTCGAAGCCAGGATCCTGTAGCTTCCACACCGGCTCCGCGTTCGAACCTGAAAACGAAACAACGTTCCATTTTATGTGGCCTTAAACATGCCTAGTCTTAGCTTAGTCTCTTATTGGTTCACTATTTTGTTTCAGGTTAAAGTTTTTTTTTATAAATAATAATTAATTAAGCATAACATTAAAAAGCCGTGGTGGCCGAGTGGTTCGAGCAGTTGCCTGCGACGCAAAGGTCGCAAGTTCGAATCCCGCGTATGTATAGTCGTGCTCGAGTAACGGCGATGGACTCGCCATCTGTCACGTTGGCACCTAATATACCTCTGGCGGAAAGTGGGTGTGTGGGTATTACCTATACACCTCTGCCTACCCCTTCGGGGACCCTTGTGGGAAGGCGTGAGGATATATTATTATTATTATTATAATTAATTAAGCATAAAATTGGTCAGATGTTACATTGTCACACACACATACAAATGTCACATATATAAAAGAAATAAGTAAATCTAAAGGCAAGTTAAACAACTAAGTTAACAAAACAACAAAAATGATATTCTTAATTATATTAGAGTACATAATATACTATGGTTTCAAAGCCTATACGTACATCATTTATTCGATGGGTGCTAAGTAGGTAGGTATAGATATCCCAATCTTTATTCAGTTCAACTTAGGTACGTTATGTAGCCGTACATAATGTACGGAGGTTCGCGGAGTAAAATATCGCTTTGCGTGCCACGGATTAGTTAAGCTCCGTTGGTAACACACCAAGCTACCATTGATTTATGTATGCCCGCCATACTTCTGACGCTAATACATACAATATTCATCCACTTGCAATAGAATATCGCTCATAAAGTAACGACTATAAAGTTCAATATTCACAGGTGCGCTGTGCGTTTATTTGTAGTGTTAGATATTTGATAAGAAATAGCGGCATGAAAATACATCGTCATTAAATTTTCATTACGCTATGAAAAGCCCTGGAAGAATAAGTAGTCAAATGAAAATATTCGTAAAAGGGTTGTGCTCGTTACGTTACTTCTCTGTACATTCCAAATTCTGTCGTCATTAAATTACTAACATGACTCATCAGCTATGGATATCATGGGAAGTACATATAAACAATATTTAATGTTGGGATTCGTGAAGGGACATTTCGTTCTAGAGAATTATAAAAAATACGAATATGTATTTTGATGCAGTTTTACAGAGATGCGTGAGAACATCATGCCGAATATTATAGCAATAAATTTACATACTACAAAATCATTTGTATGAAAGGATTAATATCTGGAACTGGTAGTTCAGAACTAGCAAATATTTTTTGCATTTAATAGCCACTTTCTTATATATAGTAGGCAAGATTTTACAAAACATCACCCGGTGATTAGAAACCAACATTTAAAAAAAACAGGTAGTCATTTAATAATTCTAAAATTGGAGCATTATTAAAGGAGATTTATAATCAACATCTATATAGTTTTTTTCTCAAAAACGGGTTTCCTCTCAATGGTTCCCTTCGCCATAAACCCTGTTGTGCAAATCACAGTAATTCATTGCAAAAAACACGTCTAAGCAAACTATAAACAAATTAATTATTTATAAATGTAATGTGTTTTAACGTAGTGACGCGTCGTGAATGAAGAGATATTTGAAGTTCTTTTTCAATAAATATAGCGTGTAAACACTATTATATTCTCGAATATATGGCACAATAGCGCTAATAAATGCCGTATCTGCAATTGATCCCTTTCATGAAAAATACTTCTCCGGGTCGAAGAATTTTTATTTCATTTAATGAAATATTTGCTCTAAATTGTTTATCGTGTCCTCAATCTGTGAGCTTCTCTCGGCATCCTATAAAAGTTGATAAATAAATGTATAAAGACTCAGCTGAGTGCGCTTTTATAGTGGGAGATACCAAAAACTAATCCCAATCAGTCTTATCCACCATTTTTCTGTTATCATCGTTGATCACCAGACGAATCTATGGACTAAACGAATAGGTAACATTCTTGGCTTCAATTTGTGTATTAAGTGCTTAGTATCGAGTCCATAAAGGCGACCCTACCCAAACAATTTTCAATTTGGCTTGATGCTGGTTGCCAGTTCCTACCCAGGGCCGCGAGCTCGTCTAAGAAGAGCAGAAATACAATGTATGGTAGAATCTTAGGACGTTAATTAAATGATCTCCAGTACTGCGCTTTATGTATTAAAACGGGGAAACGGGACCTCTGAACTGATATATACTCTTCATCATACTAACGATTACTACGTGTTCAAAGAAAAAAATATCTATTTGAGGATCTAAAATGTTGAACAGTCACCCTTAAAATCGCTCAGTGTCATTCCATTGGATTTGCATTCGATTTGCGTGGTTCAGGGCAGCTTCGTCCGCGTCTGATTGTGCAATGGTTTCTCCGTCGCGTTTCTTGTGGCTTTATTTGCGAGTTTAATGGTTGCAGTGACAATAGCTATAGTAGCGTTCACGTCTTAGTAGGTAGTGTAATTTCTGCATGTAGGTTGTACGCATATACGAGCTACATTTTTATTTGGGAACACAAGAATATCAAACTAAACGAATTTTTTTTTTAAAGACTTATCTAATTTGCAATTTGGACAGAATAGTCAGTATCAGATAGATGTTATTTTACTTGTTTTAGTAAACAAGGGAAGCTGCTATATTCAATAGGACGGTAATAAAGGCGTTTCGCCCCAAATCTGGACGTGAACCGTGATAGCAGGACAATGGTACTGACGTTGCGGCGACTCGTTTATTTTGGTCAGCTGCGAGTTTGTATTTTTTTTCTATGGTTGAGACGAAAAGTTCAATTCGAATTTATTCGATATAAAAAAAATATCTTTTGCCTTGCATACACTAATTGGGCATACAGAGCAAAAGCTATATCCTATTATCCTATCCTATTTGACGACCGTCTGGTCTAGTGGTTAGAGCTCCTGACTGCGAAACTTGAGGTCGCGGGTTCGAATCCCGCTGAGAGCAGATATTTGTGTGATCAACACGAATATTTGTACCTTAGTCTTGGATGTCCTATGTATTTAAGTATATATCTATATATATATAAGTAAATATATCGTTGTCTAGTTACCATAACACAAGCTTTGCTTAATTTGGGGCTAGGTCAATTTGTGTGGAATTGTCCCAGGTATTTATTATTATTATTATTACATCCTACAAGAATAGATTTTTTTCTGGATTTTTATATTCCTATTTCCATTTCTGTGTGTAACGCGTATGCTAATTTTCATGATGATCGGTAGATGATACCTTAATGTTGTTAATTAGCCATTGGTTTATTTATTACCAGCAGTTATTTGGTCATCTTTTTAAACTACTGCCATTTGAACCATATCGCGTAGTAGAGAAATAAATTCGCAACGGAGAATTTTTCTAGCACAGCCTTATTGGATTTAAAAGTTATAACCGACCGATAACTTCGACTGGAACAACTCTTAACTTTTCAATAAGATCTGAAAATAGCCCCTTCAATTTCGAATTCTCTTTGAAATCTTCCGCCGCCGATTCTTTGCTCTAGTGGAAGTCGTTTCCGCTTCAGGTGCTCTCAGGGTTCAAGAAAATGGCTTACACGGGAAAGCAATTGTATTGTAGGTACATCCTCGTTCTCACTGTCACTTTGACATAAACAACCCTACGTAACAAAAGATTTATTGGTATAGAAATAAAAAGCCGTGGGTGTAGTAGTCATCAGAGAAGTCAAGATTGCGGTTTCAAACCCCGATGAAGATGGATGGCATGAATTTTGAACTTTAGCAAGGTATGGATACATTTAAACGCTTGCAAAAGTCAACCATAAGAGTCGGCGACAGTCTAGCTATCTGTCACGTTGGCATCTTAATATTACGCCGGTCAAATGTGGGTGCTATTATTCCAATACCCACCCCTTCGGAATGTTTCGTGCGAAGACGGGAAGATAAAAATAAAATATGGGATGGATATGAAAGAAATATTATTACCAAAATATTTGTTAAAATCCTCATTGGATATGTTACCAAAAAGTTTACTGTTTACTACTGTAAATGGTATATCTATATTTGGTTATAAAAGCGTAAATTTTATAGTCGTATAGTATTTTATTTTCCGTACCGAAGTTGACGTAAAATGCGCTAAACTTACAGGACATTCATGTTCATGTCCCATCCTGCTAGAATGCTCTTATTTTTCGAGATAAAAAGCATCCCATATCATTACGTAAGTTGGGTATTTACCCAAAAGTCGATTTTAATAAAATCCGACCAGTAGTTTCCATGTCATATTAAGGTAAAGAGACAAAACAGGGGCCGTAGCAAACATGACGTATTTTTGCAAGCTTACTTCAAGAATAAGAGAGAGAAGTAGGCCCACGCTCACATAATACACCCTTTTTTTGCCGATGATATATTTTGGTGCCAACATGACAGATAGTCTAATGCCTAAACACCCTTACTGCTTCGAGGACCCTTAAGGGCGTGAGGATAAAAATATTGATATAAGGTACCTAAAGAACCGTGTAATAAATTGTCTGGAGCAAGTTTAGCCAACAAGACGTGCTGCCCCAAAGTTAGCTTATTCAACATAGGGAGACTTAACAAGCAGGTAAAGTAAAATGTAGGTAAATATTTTGCCTCCTCACCGTTATATCCTCGAGGAAAGTTTCAAATATAGAACCGAACTTTGTCTTGTTACTACACGATAAGTGAAATTAGTTTGCTTAGAAAATTGTGACTAACAAGTTTGTTGTCGGATATTAAACAGATCACGTAGTCCCTGGGCGCTATCAATATCAGAGGAATGAAGATTAAACATTGAAATAAGTTTGACTAATGTCGAGCATTACTCTGGGGCTACTCTGAGAACCAGCCGAGAGGCGGACCTTTGGCAGTAATGTATGGTAAGTATGAGTATTGATTGGGGGGCTACTTGGCACCGTTCGTGCAAAATTATCCTTAAATCTATGCTATCCTCATCCTTAGTATGTTTTGCTGCTGTGATTTCCTTTTTTTGGTAAAAAAAAATAATATATATTTTTTTTACACTGAATTCGCATTCGTAACAATGCCGAAGCGAATACCTTGAGACGATTTCTTGATGATTGTTTTTTCTTTTTTTTTTATACAACAAGAGTGGCAAACAAGCATACGGCTCACCTGATGGGAAACGGTTACCGTAGCCTATTTACGCTCACGATACCGAAGTATCACTTGCGCGTTGCCACTCTGTGTTCGGAGAGTTATAGTGTGTTGGCAGCATAATGGGTTTAATCCCTCTGCTTCCAACACAATGTAACAATCCTCCCCCTCCCCAAGGAGCTCATTACTGGAAACCTTATGCACCGCGTAGGAACACAACAGAAAAATTGTGTTATTTGGCTACGGACTTCTGTAGGGTGGAGGTCCTGCCCCAGTCGGGCAGCTCCGAAATCGAACGGGAAGCCCGTTATGCCCTACCTCTCTTAATTGAGGTCTTGATTCTCACTGCAGTGCCCAAAAATATCTGCGCCAATCTTGGCACCTATAAGAATATATATCGTGGTTGAAAAGTGGGTGTTAACTGACAGCATAGAGTTAGTTAGTTGAGATAGTAGGTATATAAATATAGAAATACGGAAAAATGCGCATGTCATTATTAAGTGACCGAATGCGCGCTTCAATTACTATGTCCCACTTAAACATCACATTATGTAACAAACCGTGTTCTGGCGAATATTTCATTTAATTTCAAGCAGAGGTTCCGGAACGACATCAAGTTATCAGACAACTGTTAGATGTAATAGATGTAGTTAATCCATTTAATATTTTTTTCACCTTTCAGTAGATAACAGGAGTGAGTCTGTGAAACACATTTCCTAACACAGCTTCGGTGAACCATTTCAACTTCAGTATAAAAGCTTGATATAGAAAATAACACGTTAATTTATACGAATTTCCGGACATTTTTCACCTCACTGTCGGGTTGGGTTGCGGTCCGGGTGGAGTTAGAAAACTTGCTATAATTTATATTCGATCTTCCCGAGGGAATGTACCTGCATCTCACGGTAAAGACAGTTTGATAACTATACCAGCCCTTTTTGCCTAAATATTAATATGTAGATAATGTAGGTGTAGGTGTATAATCGAAATTGTGAGCCGTGGTGGCCGAGTGTTTCGAGCAGTTGCCTGCGACGCAAAGGGCGCAAGTTCGAATCCCGACTGTACCAATGAGTTTTTCTGAACTTAAATACAGTGATTAGTCACACCACGAGCTTTACGGTGAAGGAAAACATCGAGAGGAAACCTGCATACGTCTGAGAAGAAATTCAAAGGCGTATGTATAGTCGTGCTTGAGTAACGGCGATGGACTCGCCATCTGTCACGTTGGCACCTAATATACCTCTGGCGGAAAGTGGGTGTTGGGTATTACCTATACACCTCTGCCTACCCCTTCGGGGACCCTTGTGGGAAGGCGTGAGGATATATTATTATATAAGTTGATAAATAGAGCTTAAATATATAAACGTTTTGGTTGTTAGTTTATAGGTAGTGAATAAATAAGTATAATAGTAATAATAATAAAAATATCTTGGGAAAATTTCGCTCAAATTGACATTGTTCCAAATAAGGCAAAGCTAGTACTATGGTAAAAAGACAACGATATATATAAATAAATTCATAGGACATCCAAGACTAAGGTACAAATAGTGTTCGCCACACTAATATTTGCCCCCTGTGGGAATCAGCCCGGCCGTCAACAAGAAAATAAACTACCTTATTAACTTGTTTCGAGTCCAATATTTTTTTTAATATTTTTTATTTACTTTTCCTTAATTACGATATATACATTACGACTATTATATTACTATATATTACTAGCTGTACCCTGCCAAGCTTCGCTGTGGATATTTGATTGATGCAAAAAATAGATAAAAACAATCCTTGATGCGGATTATATATCCTGCTAAAATTTGAGCTCGATCGGTGCAGAATTTTTTGAGTTTTTGAAGCGTACACAAACCAACAGAATATTTTTATATATATAGATATAGGATATAGGATAGGATTAGAATAATAGGATATATGTACGATAATATAACTTATCTCGTAGGTCATTTAAATATTATAATTTATGATGAGTACTCGAAACCATCGAGCATGTATGAAGAGACAGATGAATGTGGACGAAGCGAAAGATGTATGCAAATCTAGAGAGAACTGGCGCTATATACTCTGCCTACCCCGTTAGGGACTTGGCATGATGATATGATGATGTTGATGCCCCGGTGGCTACAGTCAGATTTTAACGTAGAAAGTCAAACGTCTTAACATACATCTAAACTTCCTCTTGAATCACTTTATCTATTGCATATCGCATGAAAACTAACGGACAGATAGTCAGACACGGCGGGAGACTCGTTTTATGATATGTAGATAGATAAGTATTTCTATAGATGTCTAGTTCCCACAGAACAAGCTTTACTTTATTTGGTAATAGACTATGCCAGCCAATGTATAAACGGCCTCTTCTACGATTCCAATACATCAATGTCGTTCGAACTGTTCGCAGTCGTGGCACGGCAAATTGGGATTAATAACGGTCACTAAGAGGATGCTTCTACCCATTTCCTTCACTGATTAGGCGTTAAGACAAAGTACCCATCAGGGAAATATTCTTCATTCGCCTGTCCGCACTGACAGTGACGGGTGAGAAAGTGGAGAAAATGTGAAATACAGTTTTGGAACGAACTGAATTTGTATGCAAGCGCTTTACTGAAATGTGTCTGGATTGCGATACAAACTTAGCTTGTTAAACTACATTTCATATTCAAATTTATCTTTTAGTGCTGCATAATATCAGAATAATTACACGGTTGTAAAATTCTTATATATACATATATTTCTTTTGTTTTTATGATAGTGATCGGTCATATGGTAAGTATTACAAAGTTTGTCAAAGGTACAGGAGTGTCAACTAATTTTGCGAGATGTATCAGCGTGACAGCTGACGAGTCCACCCGTTTTTCAAGTACGACTATACAGGCTTTGAATTTCTTCTGAAACGTATGCAGGTTTCCTCTAGATGTTTACCTTCACCTTCATAAAGCTCTTGGTGTGATTGATCACTGTACTACATTTCAGAAAAAAACTCATTATAACTGCCGCTAGTCGAATATGTACGCGTGTGCATTAAAGGCGACTACGGCGTTACGGCATCATATATGGTATGGTTTCATACTTCTTATATTCTTTTCCAACAAACAGGGTCCAGATGTACATGCCTACCTCGAAAACCCAAAAGGTCTCTGAGTGTGAACTTCTGAAGGTCATGAAGGCCATTTTAAATGGTCTATGCTATGTATAGTAATGGGGTAATTCAGAATTTTTTTCTTCTTCAAGCATTGAGATTTATTTGTATGTGGGTTCAAAAAATATATGAACATCCCAATATTGTACTGCCTTACACGATAGTAACGCGAAAATTCGACCACGCAGAGATTTTCCTATCCGTAAAAGATAGTATAGTGATGCTATACAGTGCCCCAATATACTGAAACCTGTGAAATGCAGCTAGTACATAGGGTTCCTTGAATATATCCATCTCTGAAGGAGTTAAGGGAAATTGGCCCTTAAGAGAGTTTGTAGATGGTGTAGCTTTCATCATAGTCCTATGTAGCTGTTGGAAAAAAAATATTATCATGTTCAAATATATTTTTCGTAGAATACAATAAAATTAGTACTAGTCGCATTTGTCTCAAAAATATACACCCTAGTAATATTATAATGGCAAAAGTTTGGGTGGATGTTTGTTTGTTTTACTTCTTTTTCTCTCTCTCGCAGAAAAACGGAACGGAATTGGATGTAATTTGTCACAAAGATAAGCTAGATTAATACAAAGGATTAGGGAAGGAGGAACAGGAAAGTAAGGGAAATACAAAGAAAAAGGAGATTTAATTACAGAAATTTCGAGTAAAAAAAAACAATTAAATCAAATTTTACGCGAGTGAAATCGCGGGGCTCAGCTAGTGGTAGTGTTAATTAAGATGGGTAACAGATTCAGAAGTGATCTCGCCCTCGGTCAAGCACCGTACAATACGTACTTGAATATTTTCCCAAATGTATGCAGCTTTCCTCAAGATGTTTCCATACTCAACTCGTGGTGTGATTATTCATTGTACTTAAGTCCAGTAAATCTCATTGGCACTGACCGCCCGGGTTCGAGCTTGCAATCATGATTTTACAGGTTGTACGCAAATCTTTAATTCTGTCGTTTTACAATCCTCAATCAGTTCCAAGGCACGGAGCTATCGGTTCACAGGGCACTAATGTGAAAGTACAGAACCCTACGGCGGGTCGTCCTTGACCCGAGCTATTCGAAGCGCTATGACGTCAACGGCCCGCCGCGCCCTCCGACTCCGGTTACAAAATATGAAACAGTGACTGCGTTCAATGGCGGAGTAGGGCGTAAAACAAACAATATTATGAAAAAAAACTTAATATTGACTACCATTGTGTTACCACTTGACAGTAAAATTTGAGGGCGGAGATTCGATTCCAGCTGGGGCCAGGATATTTGTGATGAAGAAGAATATTTGTAATAATGAATATATAATTTAAAGTTAAATTAATATATAAATATTAATAATAAGTATAATTAATTTTGAATGCAAATACATATAATTATCTACAGAAGTATATAGTCAAATTCGAATAATACAAGCTTTGCTTAGGCTAGGACTAGGTCAGTTAACGTAGCATTATCCCAAGATATATTAAATAGGTAAATAATTCTTTTCTAACTATTCGCTTTAAGCCTCCCAGATCTAGTACCCTACTCTTTCTCCAGAATCGCCCTAGCCGAGTCCACATCGGCGTACCCTTAATGGCTAGAACTTTAAATCGTCTATGTATCACAGTGTACTCGAAGCCAGCGAGCATGTATGAAGGGACGAATAAATGTATGTAGATGAAGAGAAAGAGGTCGAAGGAGGTTTAAAGAGAATGCCTAGTCTCGCTGCCTATCCCGCGAGCGACTCGGCATGATGATATAAATGTATATATTAAAGTAGGGTCAATCCGGGTCATAGTTAGTAGAGGGGTGGGGGGTGGAGTTTTCGGGAAGATAAGAAAAAGCCTAATGGTTGCGGCCCCGAGGGCGATCAATCATCGTTTCACCTTGGAATTATTTATAACACTCGGAAACTTGTCGCCGGATACATTTTGTGGATGACATTTAGCTACTTCTAGCAACTCTCAAGCTTTTAGTCAAAATAGAGGCACTTTTATAGAAATATAATATGTCTCCCGTGGTTTCGTCTGCCTAAAATTGGTTTTTATTGTAAAAATACATATCGTATGTGGTAGGTATTCCAGCTAATAATCTATACCTGTGCCAAATTTTATCTTATTTTATTCAGAAGTTTTTTCGATAAAGAGAAACAACATATCTTCACGCTTTCCCACCACGAGTTCCAAGAGGATTAGGCAGAGGCATGTAGGTACATATACATACCTTTGAATTTCTTCTCAAACGTATGCAGGTTTTCTCTTGATGTTTTCCATCACCGTTACAGTATATTGGTTATTTTTTAATAAGTAATGCGTGGTCCAAATAGGACTTTGGTACTAGGCTCTCATGTAACTAAAGGTTCTTGCCGCGTACTAATTAACATTTATAACTGACTTGAAAAAAGTTCTCAATTATTACGCGAATCCAAGCGACATTACGCGATCATTCCGTCAATTATGAATCGACTTTGACGATAATTTTTTTGTTTGGTATTCATCATATTCATGGTTTGGATCAAAGGTCATATACATTTTATAAATTTATGAAATTAAATCATATAAATTATATGGAAATTGATTAAGCGCTTTTTGAGAAAATGAACAAATAACATTAATTACTAATTTCTACATTTGTCAACCGTACTGCGCCCTAAAGATCAACCATACCGGCGGTCAGCCTGCTGGTAGGCGATTACCCACTGTAATATTCGGGAAGTGACGCTCGCTTTACCAACCAAGAGTAGTATAGTTGTGCTAGCAGCATAAAAAACGTACAATGTTCTGCCTACACATCCTTAATCAAAATATTTGCAAAATTACTAAACGCACGAACATAACACTACCCGAGAAAAATGCCATATGACTGCGATCTTTATACAAATTTGAATGAAGTTTGAAAATTCGCTCACCAGATTTGCTGACTCTATACCGCAGTCCCCTACCACCTTTGGGGTGACACCGGTTATAGCTGCCAAACTCTGCGTAATTATTATTAACTCTGCTGTAGTCTGCTAGATGTCTGTTCCCGTCTAAGTGGTTCGGTAGTGATCTGTTCCATCCCATGACGTCACCGACGACGGAGCCGCAGACGGAGGACTCGGTCTGACTTTTTGTGTCTCCATTGCACAAGTCTCCGCTGGATCTGGCGCGGCGGCCTTTGAGCCCCTTAGCGGAGTGCTGGCTGATGTTAGAGCCCATGTTGGGGCGGGACCTTAGGGCCCCGCCGCCCGCATCCTGCCCTGATGACGCACCGCGCGATCTACTCCGCCGGCACTGGTTTAGATCTGCGAAATAAGAGATAATTTAAGAATGAGTTTGTTATTTGTTTGTTTGAATCGATGTACGGAAATGATTGGTACTAATAAATATTTGTATAATTTGCGGTTTCACCCTTGTCAAATTTTAGTTCATTGGTTTTTTATTTCTAAATGCTTAGTATGCTTTATACGCATTAAATAAAAGGAGACCGTGGAAAATATTACAAGAATTGCACTGTAACAGCGAAGGACTACAAACCAATGGCCGCTCTCTGAAACAAAAACAAATCAAGGACACACACACACCTCTTTTGATAACGAGTAGTTTATGGAGTATGTTTAGTATTACTGACAAACAAATGAAGATTTGTGAAATATATACCTATATATCTAAATTTATATAATTCTTTAATTTAATTAATAATAAATATAATTCTTTAATTTAATTAAATTAAAGAATTATATTTATTATTTAATTACTGGCTTCTAAATCCTTCTTTCTAAATTTTGGATGAAATTGTATGGGTATATTTGAGTAATAATACATTTGCACCCAGTAGGAGGCACTACTGTCGTGTTTAAGTAGCTTTTTTTTAACGCAAGCGAAGCGGGGTTTTACAGCTAGTATAGGTATATGTATATAGCCGTTGCAATAGTCGAGTCTAATCTTCCTTTCAGTGTTGATTCGAAATGAATTAGAATATTAATAAAACTTTGAAGAATTGCTCAATAAAATATCTAAACGTTTATGTCTTAACAGCAGTGTTCCTGTATGTGTATGCAGAAGTTAAAATGCACTAGGTATCTTTTCGCTAAACATATATTGATTGTATTGCGTGGCCAGTTTATTAAGTTGATGCTCGTACTGTTCGTACAGATCGCAGTACTTTATAGATATGAAAAACTCAATAATATCGACGATATGGTTGCATGAGTATACAAACTACAACAACATATCAAAATACAATGTCTGTATGAAATTTACGTTATTAATGCCGGTTCTTTCGCACGCATATCTAATAACATGATGCGAAAACTATGACTATGATATGAGGATTTATAAGCACTATGTATAAAAACGTAAGCTGCCTTTGTAAATAACAAAGGTAGCTTTCATTGTAAATACTACATACAGAGCAGAGACCACTTCTTTCCACTTGCTACGATCCTTACTATATACACATACTACTTTATACTGGTAAATACAGTACAAATCGCTTTACGGATTCTGTTTTTCCTTTCATTAGAATCATAAAAAGTAACAAAACACATTTATAGCTTGTATGTTTGTTACGTACTCGCGTCTTAAGTTCTAAACCAATCTTGATTCAATTAAGAATGCACAATATATATGTTGTAGGATATAGGTTGTTGCAGCACATGGACCTTTAGTTAAGTCGAATTAGTAATAATGATGATGTTGTTGTAAGTGTTTATCGATCAGCAAACAAGATGATTCCTTATTTTTATATCCAGCTAATAATGTATCTCTGTACCAAATTTGATGCAATAACCTTCAGCCGTTCAAGCGTGATTGAGGAACCTCACAAACTTTAATATTTATAATATTAGGAGGAAAGCCGTGGTGGCAGAGTGGTTCGAGCAGTTGCCTGCGACGCAAAGGTCGCAAGTTCGAATCCCGACTGTACCAATGAGTTTTTCTGAACTTAAGTACAGTGATTAGTCACACCACGAGCTTAACGGTGAAGGAAAACATCGAGAGGAAACCTGCATACGTCTGAGAAGAAATTCAAAGGCGTATGTATAGTCGTGCTGGAGTAACGGCGATGGACTCGCCATCTGTCACGTTGGCACCTAATATACCTTTGGCGGAAAATGGGTGTGTGGGTATTACCTATACACCTCTGCCTACCCCTTCGGGAACCCTTGTGGGAAGGCGTGGGGATATATTATTTATTAGGAGGATAATTCCACCAATCAATAGTTTATCAACACGATCGTAACGAAAAGCTTTTAAAAATCTTCGCAACGTTTAATGGTAATAATGTTCGCTTGTTCAGAAGATTTAATGACTCTCGAGCGCAGGTTCATTAGTGGCCTCCACCGCAAAAGCCGCCAGTGCTATAGATGTTCCATTTACCTTCAGCTATTAACGAGCTACGATATCAACTAGGTAGGTTTAAGGGAGAGAGCCGTGGTGGAGGTGAAGGAAAATATCGAGAGGAAACCTTATAAGCCTCTGCCTACCCCTTCTGGGACCCTTGTGAGAAGGCGTGAGGATAGTTTAAAACAGACGTCATAATAACACTTAAGCCTTATACATAGTTCCATTGCCGTTTTTCAAGAACGACAGTATAAATGTGTATGAAATTCTTCTCAAATGTATGCAGGTTTCCCTTTACCGTCAAGCTAGAGCTGTGATTAATCTCTGTATATTAGTTCAGAACGAATTTGTAAGTAGGAATGGGCCATTCGGCCACCACGTTTCTTTTTTGTGTATCTATATTATATTATTCGTGTTTTTATTTTATCAATCTTGAATATCGATATTAGTTGGCTGAAAGTTGAAATCGTGATTGCTTATACCTAAGAAGGATATAGGATATAGGCCACGTTTTTTTTTAAATTCCAAAAATTCAAAGTTCTAATATTATAAAGTATGATGCTCTTTCACGGCATAGCAGCTGAACCGATTCTAGCTGGAAAATACATAAGCTACTTTTTCGAACTCCACGCGGGCGAGTCTGCGGGCATAAGCAAGTAATATACATTCTGTAAAATGTTAAAATGTATATTTCAAAGCAACTCTAAATGAACAGACCGTCTGTTGAAAAGCGTTTTCTTATTTAAATACATATTATTATCATGATGACCAAAAAGAAAATAGGTACGAAAAACTTCGCAATTTTCCACATTTGCTTTTGCAGTGCAATGAAACCAAAAGTTTACTCGGTTTATGTCAAATTAGATGCAATCGCATCGCATTAAGGCCAGGTGTGCTGGCTAACCAGACTTCATTATACTAAGGTTACTTTACGTACTGTAGTAATTTATACTTTGCTCTTAATTTGCCTTCTTTATAGCCAATAAACCAAAGTTACTTATGTACCTATTTTTACGCTCCATTCCGTGATATTTTCCTGTAGGGCTAGCACGTCGCAGAATAATTTGTCACTTTCTCGTTCAAAAAGGAGGACAGCATGCCTTTCTTTTAGAAAATTGTTAAAAGATTCCTGCAGGGTTGGCAATGCGTTAGCGATGCCCTTGGTGTTGCAAGCGTCTATAGGAGCTGCAACCGCTTCAGGCATGCTGTATTCTTGTTTAAGACCTTAGTCGTATAAAAGCATAATACTGGATACTGGCAGGATCTCAGCTGTAATGAGTGCTGTTGCACACAAAATAGCTAATAGTTAGCGTAATGCCGATATTTAAAATAGGCTTAAAATTTCAATATTCGTTGTCTTTTGGGACAATAGATATATATGCCTTTTATGAATGGTCCAGAGAATGGTTATGTTATAATTGGGCATTTGGCCAGGTCAGAATGGTATTGTCTCTAGGGACGAAGTCAGCCTTGGGGCGGGGCGTAATTAGCCAGATAAATGTTTGCCCATCTAATTTACTTACTCGTATATGAGTGTATTACCGTACGTGGTTGTCACGTAGAACGTGCCTACTTTACATGATGTATATGAAAATATATAGTAATTATATTTGATTTCTAAATATTATTTAGGGTAACCCCTAGCAGGACCGTGGAGCGGAAGAAGTTAAACATAAAATTGTACGTGCTTTTGCCAGCTTTATAGATTGTGAAAGAGTCAGATATATACCTAGATAAACATTTATCCCTTTCGCACTGTTGACTCAAGAAGGCATGGTAGGTAAGACCCCTGACTGCACTAGTTCCCCTAGCTCAATATTCAACAATGTAGACGGAACGCAACAAAAACACAATACTATCCGTATCGCCGATATTCTTGAACAAAACAAATGGAACAAATACACATGGGAGCTATTGTGGAACCTCAAACAAAACCTACCTGCAGCGGGTGAAAACTACAGTTTATTATTAAAAACACGTACTATGAACAAATTTTACTGCTCGTCTTGATAAAAGTATACATTTGCAGAATTACAACAAAGTACCGAGTGACCGAGTGTGCTATATCGGTAAATGGGCAAATTCTAGAGCAAGTGAATGAATTTATATATCTTGGAAGCATGTTCACACGAGATGGAAAGTATGAAAAAGATATTGAAAGAAGGATAACTGCCGGAAATAAGGTGAATGGAGCCATGTCGGCGTTGATGGGCAGTAAAAGTCTGAGCAAGAATGCTCGAGTTGCTGTCCACAACGCGATATTGGTACCTACCTTATTGTATGGCAGCGAATCCTGGGTATGTCAGAGGAAGTATAAAAATAGCTTAAATGCAGTTGAGATGCGATCTCTTCGAAAAATGTGCGGAGTAACGATTTTAGATCGAATCCGCAATGAAGAGATTCGCAAATCAACTGGCGTGAAAGAGGGCGTGATTGTAAAGATGAAGAAAGGCATGTTACGTTGGTTTGGACACATAGAAAGGATGAATGAAGAAAGATTGACGAAACAGATATACAAAGCAAAAGTGTGTGCAAGAAGAGGCAGAGGAAGGCCACGTTCCAACTACCTGGATCAAATCGATCGGACTCTCAAGGACGGGAACGTTAAGAGTACTCGAAACCGACGAGCATGTATGAAGAGACTGATGAATGTGGACGAAGCGAAAGAGGTATGTAAGTCTAGAGAGAACTGGCGCTCTATACTCCCTGTCTACCCCGTTAGGGACTTGGCGTGATGATATGTATGTATGTATGTATGTACAACAAAGTAACGACGATAGACACGCTATCTGTCACGTTGGCACCTAATATACCTCTGGCGAAAAGTGGGTGTGTGGTGTGTGGGTATTACCTATACACCTCTGCCTAACCCTTGGGGGACCCTTGTGGGAAGGCGTGAGGATACAAAACAGTAACAAACAGGATACAAAAGTTATTCCTTTAGTTCTGTTTCATTATATCTTTGCATTCGTCAACCTTACTTTACTCATCTGAAACGTTGACAAAACAGATATATTACGCAAAAGGGTCTGGAGGAGGCAGAGGTAGACCAAGTACCCACTAACTAGTTGAAGCCGATGAAACACTCAAGTGTTGGAACGTCAAGACCCAAGAAGAAGTCCTTAGCCAAATGACACAATTTTTTGTGTTGTGTTCCTACGCGGTGAATAAGGTTTCCAGTAATGAGCTCCTTGGGGAGAGGGGAGGATTGTTACTCTGTGTTGGAAGCAGAGGGATTTATGTCTGCTTTATGAGGGATTATGCTGTCAACATACTATAACTCTCCGAACGCAGAGTGGCAACGCGCAAGTGATACTTCGGTATCGTGAGCGTTAATAGGCTACGGTAACCGTTTTCCATCAGGTGGGCCGTATGCTTGTTTGCCACTCTTGTTGTATAAAAAAAAAAGAATGCAGGTTTAAGTATGGATGGACACTGCCCTTTAAGCTCTTTATGCTAAATTGAAAAGCCAGCCAATTTGTTTTGCTACAATACGTCTTGTTATGTTAAATAGCTATTCACAATTATACGAATTTCCTTAAACGTATCTGTACACAATATATTGTCTCAGTTAACTGAACAAGGGCCCAGTATTGTGTAATGAAGCGTAACAATGACCTTTTTGTTTCTCTCATGCACTGATGACGTCCTTGGTATTGTTTCCAACAAACGTTTGTTTCGGTCCTAGATGTGTTTGAGTTGTCGTGTCACAGCTGCTAGTGAGTACAGTTGATGGATGTGAGCGACTAGATCACTGAATGTATTAAGTACTAAAGGAGTGTAAATAATATACGAGAAAAACAAAAAAACCGGTTCGAATTGTTTTTTTGAGACGATGAGATATATTTAGTTGACGTTTAGTCCCTAATCTAATATAGGTTACATTTTAATAATATCCATAGCTATCTATATATTTATAATTATATATGGCTAGAGATATAACCATACAATATTTACTAGTAGGTACTAGAATTTATTTTCATGGTTAAGTTAATCCCTTTTTTTATCAACCGCGTACTGAGCTTAAACACACATGCTTGACGGGTCAGAAACACATCGGACATTTAAAAAAAAATTTACGTAGTAACAATCGTGTCTGAATGATGGTGACAAATTCGATATCTAATACGTTGTTACCAAAATTTTACTTCAGTAAAAAGATGGTGTACTTAAACGTTTGAAAATTCAAACATATATTAAAGGGTGGCCCCTGATATGCGTTTGAATTTTCAGATGAGATGAGTATTAATACAGATCAAGATAATCTCATATATGGTAAATAAGTCTGATCAAATATAATCGAAAGTTCATGATTTACTTTTTGACATGATATTAATATATTTCAACGTTCTTGTCTAACAATAGAATTAAAATGAAACGTATCATACAGAAAATTTTCATACAGAAAACAAACGTTGTTCTCGGAATACAAGCGTTTTGTCAATTTGATTTGTTGGTTCGTGCTCTTATAATCATCTTGTGCAGAATATACTAACGATTGTTTTTTTTTTTTGTTTTTTTTGTTTTGTCTCTCGTAGCGTGAGTTCCGGGAACTTTTGCTACTTAACCGGTCAATGGCGAGACCTAGGCCTCCAGCCAGGCACTTTATTTTTAAGCAACACAGCTAAGGGCACCCCCTGTGGGGTACGAACCTCGGCTTAGGGCGTTGCTGGATCGCGAGCAAGGGAGCTGGGCTGGACTGGTCATTTTATTTAAATATTATTTGGGGGCGGGATTTACGCGTCTGGCTCGGCGCGGGCCGGCGTTTGCGGCGGAGGTCGGGGGGGAACATTACGGCTTATTCGCGTCGAGCCTCGCCGGCGAGGACGGAACAGTGGTCGGTTGTGTGTAGTGTTGGTATGTTTTTGTCGGGCGTCCTGGAGGACCGTTATGTCGTCATCCGGTTCGATGACGGCATGTCTTGGACGCCTTATTTTCGAGATAAGGGAAGGAGTGTATCGGGCGGCCGATACCACGAGGGGGTTGGGGTGATTTACAGCAGAATCGAAATGACGTTTGGACAGTTTTTTCAAAAACTGTTTTATAGTGGGGACTTTGAGGTCAACGTGGAGTTGACTATTACGCATGTACCACGGGGCACCTGTGGCTCTCCGGAGAAACCGGCTTTGGAGCACTTGCAGGGGGTTAAGTGTTGACTTGCTAGTGTGTGCGAACACTACACCCGCATATGTCATGATTGGTCGAATGCACGTTGTGTAAATCCTCACCTTGGATTTCAATGAGAGTTTACTTCTATATACTAACGATATTATTTTCGCTTCTATATAGAACTGCTAAAATAAAAATATTTTTAAAATACGCACACTGACAATATTTATGGTTTATATACATTATACAATACATTTAAGGATTCGTATTTTGTCGTCAGATGCAACTCTTTCCATTTGCCAATGTACTAAGCAATCTCATTTCCCCCCTATACGACACGACAGACACTCTCTCTTCTTGTTCATGTTTGTGAATCCACCATGATTATTATATTATTCTTCTGCTTTGATATCTATGGTTAGGTTAGGTTGCTACCTTGGTACTTGGTAAAAACACAATATAAAAAAAATTGTCTACGGGAAATATAAGAAGAAATACCTCAAATTTTTATATATTATATATAGATAGTGCCGTGCCATCTACGAAAACGCGCCCCACAATTTCTAGTCGAGGGGGTCGCGGGATCCGGGGAGAATGACCCGTCTCTATGAACTGTAGTGTGCGTGTGCACTTATAGTAATCAGTGTGTACCGACAATACTCAACTTTAGTGGAAGGTTGCACACTTACAATGTAAACTATAGGAAATAATAGTGGGGCGCGTCTTCGTGGATGGCGCTATCTATAAATGCTGTGTATTTTGTAAATTGTTTCGAATTAGAAACGCATACGTACAATGGATGTCGAGAATATTTAAAGTCTAAAAGGATTTTATTTAACCGTCCGGGGAACGAGACCAACCAGATTTGGGGCACCATGAAATCTCGTGCAGACAATTAAGAGCTGACACAAATGAGTTGGTCGTGCGACAGAGCGTCGTCGTCTTTCGGCGAAAATTTACGATACGGACTGCGCAGCCTTATTCAATGTTATTAATGCAAAATCGTGTGCTAAAATTAACAGAATTTTCCCCGTACACTAAGAATATGTATGTGCATAATTCTGAATACTAGGAACTGGAGAGCTTGTCTCTATTAATTAGATATGTATTGTAAAATGTGGATGAAGCGAAAATGGTCGGTGAGAGAACTGGCTGACTGAAGTCGTGAAGAGAGGGAGAGTAGAGCTTCTCTCTGCCTACCACACGAGGGAGTCGGCTCGATATTATATGTATAAGATCAAACACCGTAAACGTTGCGTGTATTTTATTATGTATGTGTATTTTTACTGATACAAGTATTTTCAAATTTTGTATTCATGTTAATCTTCAACATTGTGATAAACATTATAGTATTACCGTATTATTACCGAAACACTGCAACCACGGCTTTAATAAAGATGCAGAATCTTTATTAAAGCCGTGGTTGCAGTGTTTCGGTTAGACACCTGTATCGTATTTTTTTTATTAATAGTACACAAACGGCATATATATATATTGGTCATATTGGTCACTGTACCTAATATAAAAGTCTAAAATTAAACAATTTAATTAAAATCAAAATATAATAAGTACATCAGTAACAAAACTCTTATAATCTGTTACATAAAAAGTAGAAGGAAGGTACCTGTCATTTGTTTAGCTTATCTATGAATGTTATCTAAAATGTTTTTTTATCTTATTTTTATGCAATGCAATTGCAATGATTGCAAGTTAAAATCCCGTCTGTATCAAGGACTCTTTCCGGAGCTTAAGTTCAGTTATTAATTACACGTGCTTTACGGTGAATATAAACTTTAAAAGGAAAACTGCCTATGTCTCCGGTGAAAAAGAACGTACTGCCTACCCCTTTAGACCCAATAGGAAGACATGGGAAATATAATATACTTACATATATATATCTTGAAAATGTTTTGGCGGAAATCCATTGGAATCCGATCTGCGAATCTTATTCTGACTCCTGATTAATGGAGGCCGTAAAATAAATTCAAGTCGAACGTAAATGGGAATAAATGAATGTCTAAGGTGATGAACGCCTTCAATAGCTGAAGGATTAGGAGCGTATTCTTGAGATTATCCTTATTCTTTTAGACTGAGGTGGTATCACTGGCGCAATGGCACCAAATTGGATAATGCATTGGAGCTTATTGATGCGTGATCCGATTATGATTTTACATTGGACTGTATTAAAATGCCTTCTCGTTTTCTTTTCTCATTTCTATTTCTCTGATCCGAGATTAATTTCCTTTGCTCTCTGTCACATTACTTAACTTTTAATAAAGCACATTAGAAGTCTGTGGGGATTTTCATTTGAATTATTAAGTAGAATTATGAGAGTACAATTTCTTGTAATGGATTACAAAACAAAATTATGGTATACTTTTCAGTTAAATATTCGATTCAAATTGTTTTGATATTTCATTTATGTTTTAGCGCTGGAGACGGGTCAATCTTCAATCAAGGCAAGGTATCTATAACACCTACTTACTGTTTTTCTCAGGCTGTAGTAATTAGTTTCTTAGCTCCAGTGTGCAAGTTTTCTCAGTCAAGTGAAAACGCCGTGAGAAAACCTACATATATAGGCTGTATGTAAAATTGTTACCGTCGTTATAGTGCAGACGATACCGTCGTTTATGGACTCTTGCAACACTAGGGGTATCGCTCGTGCGTTGCCGACCATGTAGTAATATTTTCATATTCTTCTTGAAGTACTCCATGCTTTACTCTTTACGGTAAATCTCAACTGGGAGTTCATTCCACAGCCTGTGCGTTCGCGGGAAGAAACTACTTTAAAACCGTGAAACTGTTCATGCGGCAACCTAGTGTCTACATTGTCAAAGGCATTACGATATATAATCTCATTCTACCATTTTGGAATCTAAATAAATATTATAAAGAGACAGAGTTCGTTTAGCCGTGGTGGCCGAGTGGTTCGAGTAAGTAGTCTGTAACACAAAGATCGCAGCCCGAGAAGTTCCAATCCCGCCTGTACCAATGAGTATATCTGAACTTAAGTACAGTGATAAGTCGCACCTAGAGCTTTGCGGTTAACGAAAACATCGGGAGGAAACCTATGCAGGTTCCTTCACTATTCAAAGACGTTTGCATAGTCGTGCTTGGATATAGGCGGTGGGCTTGCCATCATATACATTAGTACCTAAATATATATCTCTGGCGGAAAGTGGGTTTGTATACTACCTCACCTGCCTACCTCTTCGTGACCCTTGTGGTGAAGGCGTGAATTCGTTTATTTGAACGCGCTCATCTCAAGTACTTCTAAACATATTTTTGCATTAGATAGCTAGATAGCTTTTTGCGATTCAAGGAACAAATCAATAAATACAACGCGGGTGAAATCGCACAGCATAGTGAGTAGCGAATATTATTACCGAGCGTCCGTCCACAGACGGACCATGGGCGGAATCACACGTCATTGTTCCGAAGGCCATTTTATGTGGAACCGATATAAATGAAGGCTGGTCGTCCCTTTTGTGTGAATATTACTAGATTCGGTCGGTCTTAAATTACAGTGCGTATTATGTAGAGCAGCAATCAATGCCAAAATATCAAGCCTGACATCAATGAACAAACGCAATAATAAAGAGGTATTTATGCTCAAGTTCAATAGTTCGTTTGAAATATTGCTAGGGGCTCTTTATGGACGCACTAGCTTCTTTTGAAGATTCTTCATCTTTTTCTTCTATCTTCAATGAGAGCGAACGACTATAATATATCTGTAGATTAGGATAACATTTGGTCTATATTATATACTACCTACCTAAATATTATCCTTTTACCAATCCTACTTCCTACTTTATACTCTACTAGCTGTCCCGCCCAGCTTCGCTCGGGTGAAAAAGTTAAATTGCCCGTAACACGATCGCAGCGCCACCTATTGGGTCCAATTGTAAATCTAAACCATTCTCGAATCTAGCTTAAGACACACAGAAACACACAGCTTCGCCCGGGTAAAAAGGTAAAATTCTTGAAACTCGATCGCAGCGCCACCTCCAATCGGGTCCAATTTAATATATCCTATGTTACTCGGGGATAATGTAGCTTTCCAAAGGTGAAAGAATTTTTGAAATCGGTCCAGTAGTTTCGGAGCCTATTCATTACAAACAAACAAACAAACAAATCTTTCCTCTTTATAATATTAGTATAGAAATGCGAAACTTTGTGAGTATGTATGGATGTTTGTTCACGTCACGCCAGAACGGCTGAACGGAATTGAATGAAATTTGGCACAGAGATAGATTATTAGCTTTATGTGTTTTGTTTCGAAAATAAATCGAGATAAAATTATACTACACAAATCAATTTTTAAGCGGGTCAAACCGCGGGCGGCCTCTAGTATGTTATGAATGCGAATTCTTTGAGGACGTTTTTAAATTTATCACGCCGGAATCGCTGAATGGAATATGATGAAACTTGGCGCAGGGATATTTTGTTAATTGGATTAACACATAGGCTATGTTCTTATCCATTAAATCATCTAACAATGAAATATAATTCTACGAGGGTAAACCCGCGGGCCAGGAATGTGCACCATTATTGAACGAATTTGTACCGAACTTTTTCTATAAATCAATTTAGGAAGTGAGTTTTAAATTTGCTGTGAGTCAATTATACATTCTACCTAAACCTACCTGTTATAAAATTATTGATTAAAATGTATTGTATTTCATGGCAAGGATTTTATTTATTTCTGACCAAACTTCACAGTATAATATTATTTACTGCTCAACGAACTTTCTTAATTGTCTTCGTCGTTACTGTGGTTTTTGTCTTTAATCTGTTTGAGAATTAAAATATGCTTAAGTACATAGCTGTGTGCCTGATGAGATACCCCATCAGCAATCAACAAAATTCACGTCTTACGTTATCTCTTCGAAAAATGTTCCTTATGTCAATAAGTACAGTATATGTACATATGTACTTATATTGTAAGTAAGTTAGTACCTTGAACAGTAAAGCTAAGTAGCTCACACCGCAAGCTTTACGCTAATCACGGTAAGTAAGTACTAAGTTCAGAAAAACTCGTTGGTGCAGTCGGGGTTCGAACTTGCAATCTTAGGGTGTCTAGGTAGTACCCACAGATATATATTTTAGGCGCCAGCGTGACAGCACGGAATCGCACCGCTCGGATAGCACGGAATTAATTTAAAGTTAATTAATTATGTATTAATATATTATAGGTCAGGTACTAGAGGACCATAGTGTTCATACATATACATCTCATCACGCCAAGTCCGTTGCGGGTAGGCAGGCTGCGAAGCTTTAGGTTGCAGGTTCGATTCCCGCTTGAGGTAGACTTTTTTGCGATGAACGACTATTTGTACCTTGAATGTCCTCTGATATTTGTATTTAATGTACCACACATAATCTTTCAAGAAAATCGCATGATTGTCATCTTGGTACAAAATATGTGTAGGTATATCGTTTTCTAACACCCTTAGTATGCTCATCCTGCACCCATAGTACAGCATAGAGCTCTTCAAGAAGGGTGTGAAAGATTCCTGCAGGCTCAGCAAAGCGCAAGCTGTACCCTAGTGTCGCAAGCGTCATTAAGCGGCGGTAACCGCTTACCATCAGGCGGAACGCATGCTTGTTTGCCACCGGTGTGGTATAAAAAAAGTTAATATGTATGAAATTTTCCCATGATATCGATTTTACAAATAAGTATGTATGTTAAGTACACTGCTAACGAAACTTAAAGTTATACCTAAAATCAATTAGGTATTTCGCACATCACCCCTGCGCAGAGGCGTAATCTTATCTTATCTTACTAATATTGTGAATGTGAAAGTTTGTAAGTTTGGATGTTTGCGGTTCTTTCACGGCAAAACTACTGAACCGATTTGGATGAAAGTTGAAATTGTGACGGCTTATACCTAGGAATAGGACATAGGCTACTTTTTTTTTTAACTACGAAAATTCAAAGTACTTATATTATAAAGTATGATGCTCTTTCACGGCATAGCGGCTGAACCGATTCTAGCAGGAAAATACATAAGCTACTTTTTCTGCGTGGAGTACGCAGGCGAAGCAGCGGGCATAAACTAGTACCTTAATAATAACAAACATTTACCAAGTATACAATTAGAGCATCTTTATCACTATCTACCTGCAGTCGTTGACACGCATACGATAAGGCGTGTTTTGTTTATTCGACTAATGCAATTAACGTGTAGTACGCACAAATTTATCATGCATGCGTTCGCTTGAGAGTTGTAATCGATTTAAATTTACTTTAAATAGATTACAGTGTAGATTGTAATGTTTATTTATTACATATATATCTTAACGTCTTCCCACAAGGGTCCCCGAAGGTTTAGACTTTCCGCGCATGTTACATTTGAGGGAAGACGTTCTTAAAGTTGCTATGCCTTGTGCACCATCCAGGGGTCACACGTGGGAGTCTAATGGGTTACTGCACTAAAAAAGCAATAAAAAAAAATGTATTCAATTCTCCAGTCCGATAACCGCTCGCGTCGTTCTTCTTAATGTTGAGGGCCGTGATTCCCCTTTGAGATCAACTTCTTCCACTGCTTGCACACCTGCTCGTATCGTTAGCTGCGTCATGGTCGGTGCTTTCGAGGGCACCCTGAACTTGATCTGTCTACCGTGTGCTGCCGTGGGCAGTGCAAGTGCCGAGGGGCTGCGGTCTTTCAGTCGATTGCCTTCTATTTTACCAGTAACGAAGAGCGTCTCTTGATTGTCGCGGACATCTCTAGCGATGTGGCCGAAGTACTTAAGCATCTTACGCTAACAGATACTGCATAACCCAACTGTGCGATAAAAATTGCAGGACTTATAGCGCTGATATATGTATCTCGCATGCGAAAGCGGACTATTTCAAATTGCAACTAGGTACTATTCGATAAGCACGTTTTCCAGACCGGTGAATTCCATGTAGTGCTCGTATCGAGTACTTTATTCGAGTATCATTCGTGTCGGGTTTCGATATTTACTTCAATTTTTACGATAAAATTTATCACACAGCCACTGCAATAACCACGCTGCACCATCTCGCATAGTATTAAAAGGCAGGATGGTGCGCGTAAGGACTAATCTACCATTTCAATAATATTAAGATTTCTTCAACGTCAGGCAATTACATAAAGGAGCTATGCATTCATAACTTTTTAAATTAGTGTTGATATTGCTTGTTTTAGGCATGACTCTCGAGGCCCGACACGTGACGTGATTTCACGATCAAAATCAGTCTGACTAGACTGTCTTTACATAAGATCATATAATTATGACGTTACTTTGTTTAAGTGAAGAAGAATCTTAAAGAAAACATCTGGTGTTCTGTGCTGAGTCATTAGAGACGTCAGGTCATATGTGTGTTATTGATTTCCTCACAGATGCTCTAATGCCTTAATAATAAAATCATGAATCATGATCAATAAAATCAATCATCTTCGAATGCATTATACATATACTATCTTGGCCTTTTTTCAAGACGTCCCTAATTTGGTCTAGAAACGTCCGCCTAGGTCTACCCCTTCCAACACTTTCATTCACACTCGCCTTATACACTTTTTTTGTCAATCGTTCTTCATTCATTCTCTCGACATGGCCAAACCATCTCAGCATACCTTTCTCAATTTTTGTCACTACATCTTCTTTCAGACCACAACGTTTCCTTATCTCACTATTTCTTAACCTTTATTTTGAAGTACGACTACTTAAACCACTTGGGACCCACGATACCGCCATGGAAATACAAATATGTATATGTATTAGTATTTTTAGTTTCAAAATTTATGAGTGGTAATAAAATTAACACGATTAATCTTTTCAATTATAAAGTATTAAAGCCCAGGGCATCGGTATAAAGTGTATTTGCGTTGCTAAGAAAACCTTAAAATTAGTATTAGTACAGCGTAAAGAGGACGATCGAATAATTAACTTGACACTCGACTTTATTATTGTTTGTAGGTTGGCGATGTGCATTCCGAGCGGCCTATAAATACCTATCAGGGAGACTTCACCCCCATCACCCCTCCCGCCTCTACGTCTCTTGTGAGGGTTGTCAACAAAAAAATCATATATTTTCCTATTTGTCTTTATGAAACGCGTAACTACTTATTAATGTATTCTTAACCATGTCAAAAAATATAGTTATATATATATATATATATATATATATATATATATTATTACATTGTCGTATAAATAATCTATAACACTTATACATATACATACTATTCGAGGATGGTTACAACAAGAGAAATCAAAATCGGTGACTATGTATGAAGAGGGCTGTAAGTCTAGACTGCTGCTTACTCTCTCTGCCTATCCCGGGCAGACTACGGCGTGCTGATACATGCTCACACATTGTTGTCTATCGTTTCATTTTAGGGCTTCAATTCTTAGGATGTGTCACCCCTATTCTCAGTTAAGAACAACATCCATCCTTATCAAAATCTGTCGATAAAATATAAATAAATAACGGTATCTTGATAGAAAAAGGATAGACACGGGTTAAAATAAAGTAACAAAAAATCTCCCTGTGAATAAACGGATGTAGTAAGAATTCGAAATGTTGACTGTGTAATGCTACATATTCGGAGTTTAATTATTCTTTAAATAACCATGAAACCATGAGTTCATGAATAATTATTGCAATAACCTAATATGTATACTCATAATTAGGTAACTAATTAGGAGATAAAAATAGACCAAGCTTTCGTTCGACTGTTTAGCTGTAAAAAAAAATTATAAATAATAATAAATTTGAATTTCAAGCGTGCCTATTTTAAGGATTAAAACCCCAGATTTAACGAGACGTAAGAGCATACATTTAGATAATACTTGCCTTGGGTTAAATGTGGGTCGTATGTTCATTGGGGTTTCATTTGTTTACTATTATGGTTCCAGAGCTGGTATTAATAGAGTCTTTAAATTACGTAGAGCTGTTTATCTAGTCCAAAATATGTTTTGGAATAAAACTTTAAAAAAGTTATTCAAACTTATAGGAGGGTAAGATATCATTGAGGACTAGATGTGCCTCACAGTCTCAACCACGTAATTTATTTTTCATTGGTGATGATTTGTATGTATGTAATACAAACATAATTTCTGAGATCTTATATTTAAGCGGAAGATAGGAGATCTTGAGCTAAATGTATGCGTTCCAATAACATAGATGCATTGAGAATGAAGATTGATACCAATCCAACCGGCAAAAATATGGTAAAGATAACGTTCCAAAGATGAGAAACGAAGGTAGTTCCCCGCGATCCGTGTCCAATATCGCAAGCTTTATTGAATTGCAGTTTGGTCTGAATCGTACCAGAACGTATCTGGCACCCTTTTTCGGAGGCAGCACAACCTAGTACGGTTTATTTAGTAACTTTGTGTTATCAAAGAATAGCCTCGCAATATTGCTTTTGGAATTCCATGTCGATGAGAATCGGAATATTTAAAACTTCAGCAATTTTTTATTGTGTTTTGGAATTTGCGAATCTTAGTCTTTCTTACCCTTGGTATATTTTTGAACAAAAAATTTGGGACACAAAAAGAGTAATCAAAAAACCTGATTTAACTATGTACATGAGCGGCTGTGGCTTGAAGAAGTAGGCACTGCATATAAGTTTGCAGTTCAAACCCCGGTGGACCAAGTATAGACTTGAAATATGTATGTTTGAGAAGATGCGATTAAGGCTTGATATCTGTCACGTTGGCACCTAAATTAAGTCCTGTGAAAATTGAACCTGGTTACACCTGCCTACCGTTCTGAGAAAACTACTGGCAAAGCGTGAATATATAATACATTTTCAATCCAGCACTAAATAACTTTCAGCCTAATCTTTATATACTCATTGAAATTCTAGAGAGATAGTATGGCCCAATTTAATATTTGTCTTCATCTACTTGAGACAACATTGATTAATTCAGTAACATTAATGCGTGTAGCTACCATAACGAGGATGTTGGCTCAATTAAGATGTAACACTACAAAAAACTGTTCTAGTCGCGCTGACAGAAACGTAGGCGTACTTTGTAGTATTGGAGCCTCACTATGACGTACAATAGCCATCGTTACATAACACTACGAAAGAGACAGATATATGAAGTATTCAAATCTGTTCCATTCCCACTCTTCGATAATGATGGCAATAACTCTTCATGGTAGTGCCACCATATCTGTTATTATTAATACGATGTTTGTTTAATCTCATTCTTGTAACAATATTCAGTTGGATGGTATTGTGGAATTTTTTATTGTGATTCATAAGCGCTCCAGTTGTGTCGACTTATTTGTGCAAATGAGGTTATTACGCTTTGAGTTTGTGCAACAACATATATTATTTTAAATTTGGTTAAAAAAGAGAAAAATAATGTAATATTATTATTACTAAAGTATAGAGAGAAACATTTCTGTTTCGCAAAATTGAGCTCTAATATCTCTACCAAATGTCTTTATTTATATAAGAAGCATAACTTCTTATATTTATTTATACGGCTCATGTTTAGTTCCTAAAATAAAAGTAGCAGTACATCAGCTATCTGCCAGTGAGTCCCGACAAAATTGGTCCAGCCGTTTCAGAGAGCCGGAACAAACAGACAGACAGACAGGCAGAGAAAAATCCCAAAAAATATATTTTGGCATATGTAACGTGCATTGTAGGCAACTATTGGAACCACTCGGCCACCATGACGCCGTATGGTTATACAACCTTTATTTTATAAATTGCTTAAAGCGGCCTTATTGAAGTTACGTTTGTTGGAAATATTAATTTTCGATCCTGGCCAAAATCGTGAACAATTAACTAATTATCAAAACTTGTTTTGACGTATAGCTAATTTAGTCGCAACAATGGATATATATATTTTTTTGCATAAATTAAATTTCTCATCTTCATTATTAACGTTTTCCATATACAATAGAGTGTACTATATTTAGCTCGCAAATTTTTATGCTCTAACTTTTAGTCCATAAAGCTTCTCCATATCTGTTCCTGTATTATTAAACCATGAATTTGTTAGAAAGCAATCGATTAGATAAACTTCACCTAGGTTTACTGCCACTGTTGAAGTGTAATATCAGAAACCTAGTCACGAAGAGTTCGTGATGTCACCATTTAGGTATTCGCAAGTGCGTTAATAACGGTTTCTATTCAAGTCTTCTCGGAACAGAGGTTCGGTTACCCCACTTATGAATGGTGAAAAGATGACACGAGGGTCAACAGATTGGTACCTAAATTTAGTGAAGATCAAAGCATGTATCTAAAGGCGGATTCTGTTTATCGTAATGACACAGGCAACTTACGAACATCTTAGCTTAACTTGATCGAGATTAAAGTTGTTTATAAGATCAAACATATCGCCGCTGGCCGTTGCAGTTTATAATGATTTTTTTATTACAAGGCAGTAAGAAATTTAAAGGCTGACTCATACGAACTTATGTTAAGGGGCATAACTGCGTTACGAACGGATGGCCTTCCTGTTAGAAAATAAATGTCTTGTTTCTTGCGAATTTCCGAATACTCTAGCATTGGATAGACGATTGTACTGTCTAAGTCAGAAAATGACGACGTGAAGAAGACGTGGTGGCCAAGTGGTTCGAGCAGTTGCCTGCGACGCAAAGGTCGCAAGTTCGAATCCCGACTGTACCAATGAGTTTTTCTGAACTTAAGTACAGTGATTAGTCACACCACGAGCTTTACGGTGAAGGAAAACATCGAGAGGAAACCTGCATACGTCTTAGAAGAAATTCAAAGGCGTATGTATAGTCGTGCTTGAGTAACGGCGATGGACTCGCCATCTGTCACGTTGGCACCTAATATACCTCTGGCGGAAAGTGGGTGTGTGGGTATTACCTATACACCTCTGCCTACCCCTTCGGGGACCCTTGTGGGAAGGCGTGAGGATATATATATATATATATATATATATATATATATATATATATCCTCATATACATATATAGATATATATATATATATATATAAATAAAAATAAAATAAATAAATATCCTCACGCCTTCCCACAAGGGTCCCCGAAGGGGTAGGCAGAGGTGTATGGGTAATACCCACACACCCACTTTCCGCCAGAGGTATATTAGGTGCCAACGTGACAGATGGCGAGTCCATCGCCGTTACTCAAGCACGACTATACATACGCCTTTGAATTTCTTCTCAGACGTATGCAGGTTTCCTCACGATGTTTTCCTTCACCGTAAAGCTCGTGGTGTGACTAATCACTGTACTTAAGTTCAGAAAAACTCATTGGTACAGTCGGGATTCGAACTTGCGACCTTTGCGTCGCAGGCAACTGCTCGAACCACTCGGCCACCACGGCTCTTTATATACATATATATATATATATATGTATATTATATATATATACATATATATATATGTCAGAAAATAAAAATTTTGGTTGGTACTACATAATTCCAAATTTAAATGGATTCTATTGTTGCCACCTTTAAGTTGCTCGCTTACTACCACCCTCTTAATATCTAGAATCAAGTGAGTAACATTCGTACTAAGTTTGCGGTACACCGGTTTCCCTAGAACGTACAGCATAGAGTTCTTCAAGAAATGTGTGGTAAACGCTTACCATGCTGGCCGCATGCTAGTTGCCACCCCAGTGGTATAAACAAAACATAGTATAGGGAAGTTTAATAGTAGGCATGATAGTGCGTGAAATATAAAGCAATGAATTAACTTAAAAATTATGTAACAATTAATAGGCAGCAAGTATTTTATCTTAAAGCCATTTTTCGTGTGAACAAATTGTTAAGTTATTGTGAATATATTGACAGTCTAGTAATAACACGCTATGAAGTATTCTTAAACCAGCTGAATTTACACAAAGAAAGAGAAATGTTAAAATACCTAACTAAGACAATGTTTTGTTACGACAATGTTACGGTTAGATATAACGCTATGTAAATTATTCAAAGTCTTACATTTCATAGCATAACCATAACATAGTAGAACTTGGCAAATATGATAGATTGTTTACCATCTTCGACATTCCCTGGAATTTCAAATTCAGAACGAGGATATGGCAGTCAGGGCCAAAGACAGCCATCGTATTTTAAACTTTATATCATGAGTATTGTTGTCCAAAGTCGTGTTAGCATTTTTTCTATACAATATTATCTGGTTTTAGTATCTTTCTTTTGGTTAGCTGAACGTATTCATCGCGGTTTCGGATCGCTTTAATCGTTCCTGATGCGTTTTCCATTGTGCTAAGAGCTATCACGTGATTTACAACTGTTTATGTTACGATATGTATTAAAATTTGTATGACTAATCACTGTACATAAGTTAAGAACTGTAATCGGGATTCGAGCTTGCAATATCTGCACTGTAGGCGTCTAATCAAACCCCTCGGTCACTACAGCGCCCGATGCCACCATATATGTATAAAATATATCCATCACCTCACGCCTTCCCACAAGGGTCCCCGATTTGTTGATAATAAAAATACGATAACAATACAAATGGAAAAGAGAAATGTTTTATGGCGTTATGTGCTTTTAGCTACAATCTAGATAATATATGAAGCAGGTAATGATAAAATACACCCGAAGTAGGAATCCATTCGAAAATATTGGTTCAGCTACACGAAATATAAATAAGTTAGGTATCAGCGAATGTGTCGAAAATTTTATATAACATGCATTCGTTCGAAATTAAGTGTACCCACATATTAATGTTTTGCTACTTTATTATTTTTGGGTATGCATAAATAAAAAAAACTGACGGGATTACTTTGGAAATAATACAGTACACGTGCATTGTTATACAATTGAAAGCGTCTCTGTTGGAATTGTAGGTACAAGAGGAGGAATTACAAACAAGACGTCATGTGACAGTGATGGGCAATTTGACAGATAGTTTGACACTTAGTAATGCGTTAACGAATACACGAATATTTGCTAATAAATATAATAATGAAAGGAAACGCCTATATTCTACAAATCGAGAAAATCACTAGGTAATTAAAAGTAATTGAGAAATCAGACCACATAAGTATTTAAATGAAAATATGTACATGTATGTAAAATAGCGGTCCTTATTTGAATATATGGAAATATGTGGAGTGTAGCAAATAAATTAACAAAATTAACCAACTGAGAGGGCCATTTGTCTACAAAATTCACAAATGTATTAAATTTAAGTTGGTAATAACAGACTTAGTAAAGTTGATATTTCATCGATGCATATTTTAAAATTAAGTTATTCGATAAATTCAAAAAGTCTGCATGTTTTATAGAATATAATTTATTTAGAATGCAGTGAAAGTCGTATTATTTAAATGAATATTTCATAATTAAAGAGCGAAAAGAGAGCGACTAATCTCATACTTTTTATTTCCTTCCTGCAAATCTCTTGGAGAAATAAAAAGCGAACATATTACATTTCTTCTACAATTAATTTATAATTCAGAGAAAGTTTACGACTTTAGTGTTTAATAAAACTATTATAGATTCTTTTTTTTATACCATAAAGCTGGCAAGCATGCGGTCATGATGGTTAGCGATTACGCTACTTTTGGCGGCGGACACTTACAACACCAGGTATATAGCTTATATTTGTAACTAGGTAATGTAAATATTTTTTGTAATATTCATTCTCAATTAAACTCTCCGATTGACTCAGAGATTGGGACGCCAAGAGTACTTGAAACCAGCGAGCATGTATAAAGAGAGAAGTCTGTGAGCTGACTCTACTCTCACTGCCTATTTTGTGATTCTTATATGAAGATACGTGATATGTAATACTTAATTAATAAGAGAGGTAGGGCATAACGGGTTTCCCGTTCGACTTTGGAGCTGCCCGACTGGGGCAGGACCTCCATCTTATAGAAGTCCGTAGCCAAATAACACCATTTTTTGTGTTGTGTTCCTACGCGGTGAATAAGGTTTCCAGTAATGAGCTCCTTGGGGAGGGGGAGGATTGTTACATTGTGTTGGAAGCAGAGGGATTAAACCCAAAATGCTGCCAACACACTATAACTCTCCGAACACAGAGTGGCAACACGCAAGTGATACTTCAGCATCGTGAGCGTAAATAGGCTGCGGTAACCGTTTCCCATCAGATAGCCGTATGCTTGTTTGCCACTCTTGTTGTATAAAAAAAAAATTAAAACATTTAATAACTAGCGTGATGTAGAGGTTATTACATGATATGATTCATAGCAAGAAATAAGTGAAGCGTGTTGTATATTGATCAGAAATGTAAAGCCAGCAAGGCTAATTTTACCTTATGCCTATCATAATACGGTAAAATTATTTTTTATTGCACCCGATTATGTGCTCAATGCAGTACAAATAGGGCTACCAAAATGTTTGTTTGTAGGAAAAGGTAGGAAAATCCTTGTAAGATTTTTTACAAGGACATAAAAACTAGCGTTTCGTTTAAGCAATCATTAATATATGTTTTTAATTTAAACTTAAAACTATCGATAAACTGTCTATCAATCGTAGTTCATTAATTATTCATAATTAAGTATAAGTGTTTTATTTGACGCATCACAGTTAAGATTGGAAATAAACGTATTTTCCCACACTTTATTTTTTGCTAAGGTATTTTCCAAAAATGAGGTAAGGAACGTTATTGTGAAGTATAGTTGGTAACCCTACGCACAAACATACATAATACTCCTTTACGTCATAGCTTGGCAACTGCATTGGTGAACTGTTTACTTGGTACTCGTAATTCTCATGATTAATGAAATAGGATTGTTTACACCTGTATTAAAAAGTTTAATTTATGTACATTCATTTAAGAGTGATATGGCAGAGTGGTTGAGTTGAACACCTACACAGCCAATATTGCAGATACTTACCCCGGTGGTGTGAACGAACACGAGGTGAACCGCATACGTGATTTTTTCATAGTAAAAATCTATGGGAATAATTATATATATGTCAGAACATAAGGCATGTCGTCATATTATCATGCCCATTCCCTCACGGGCTAGGCAGACAGAGTAGAGCGCTAGTTCTCTCTAGACTTTCTTTTTTCACTCCATCCACATTTATCGGACTCTTCAAGTATGAGCATGTATGATAGCCGGTTTCGAGTACTTTTGGCATTCCCATCCTTGAGTGGTCGATAGATTGTATGGTTGTAAGGAAAGAGAGTCAATGTTCCGTAGAGATATATTAAATTTAATAATAATTATGGAACTATAACATGATTTAAGTTCACATGACACCCGCACATGACTGCAAACTGACTTATTAAGTACTGCGTAAACGGCCCTAACAGGGAATGCTAAATTGTTAGTCACTTGTGTAAATAATAAGTATCTCATAAATTCAACTACTGTGATCTGGTTATGTTTGCCAGACGCCTGCACAAAAATAGATATCCGGATTTTTCCTGATAAATTCTCAACACTCCATCACTATTTATGGCAAGTCATCTATAAAATAACTACTTTAATGGTTTATTTCCTGGATTAAAATTTTGATCGTTAAATCGATCGGATTTGACCTACTTTCTGCGCATATTTCCCTTTCTACGTACTGCCATCTAAATGTGTATTTGGTGAAAACATACATATGTGTATAAAATAACTCAATTATGAGAACGTGAAGTCCTCGAAACCGGCGAGCATGTAGGAAGAGGCTAATGAATGTGGTCAAAGCGAAGGAAATATGTAAGTCAAAAGTCTTATCCGTCTAATGTCTTAAAGCCTTCCCAAAAGAGCCTCCATACGGGTAAATTAGAATCACTCGCTTTTCGATATATTTACGCCACAAGTCCGTCGCAGTTTTCTAAGGGCATTACCATTTTTAAATTTCCTCTTAAGTGTATGCATGTTACTTCACACACAAAAAATATTGGTACATCTGTACCAATATTTTTTAAACTTATATACCGTACGTACTTATACTATATTGGTACGTTATATAACGTACCAATATTTTTTGAACCCCCGTTATCTAACCGGGGTTCAAGCTTGCTACCTCTGCGTTGTAAGCGACTGTAACCACCACGTCATATTGGTGAGGGTGCCAAACCTTTAACAACATATAGTTCAACCTAAAATCAAAGTCTTCCGATGTCACCAGTATAGACCGCAGGGCTTGACTAGGTTAGGTTTAGTCTTTAAGGGACGGTCAGTATGACGGTAAAATCCAGAATCGAACCATAACAAAAATAACCTCCCATGAAATTAAATGAAGAAATGCATATTTCTTTCAGTTATAAAAGTGATGTAACAAATTAATTGTATAGGCCTTCTTGTAAGTATAAAATACCTGTGTTAGAAGACAGTTGTTAGTTTCCCCTATTTGGTAAGTAATAAAAATAGGTTTTAAAATAATTAATCTTGGCAACTCATTTACTTAACCTTGACAGTTAAGTAACCTTGACTAGCGTCGCAAGTTTTAGCAGCTGTTCTTTCCTAGCCCACGGCGCCGATCATTGAAGATAGGCTTTAAAGAATTTGCATGCATAACTAAAATGCGATGCTAGCACTACCTTTTGTGACCAAGCTTTTAATTCAATACGATAAAATTTTCACTCGTTTGTTTTCGGTGCGAATTTTAATGGGCTTACGAATTATATCCTTATAAAGTACCCATTTATATCACAATGGGTGGGAATTTCAACTCACAATTAGTATATTTTCTCGTGACGTCATTAGTAGGTTTATTCTATAGGTTTTACAGTAGGAGTGAGTGAAATACACCACTGCCAACCGCTTTGACTCTTATGTATCTAATTTTACATAAGATTTTCTTACGTAAAAAATGCTAGCCTTTATTTATTATCACACTAGACGTATTTTAACAGTACAAAGTACCTGCCTGTAGAAATGAGTTATCAGATTAAGTAAGTACACAAATCTATAATAATAAATAATATCCTCACGCCTTCCCAAAAGAGTCCCCGACGGGGTAGGCAGAGGTGTACAGGTACTACCCACGCACCCACTTCCGCCAGAGGTATATTAGGTGCCAACGTGACAGATGGCGAGTCCATCGCCGTTACTCAAGCACGACTATACATACGCCTTTGAATTTCTTCTCAGACGTATGCAGGTTTCCTCTCGATGTTTTCCTTCACCGTAAAGCTCGTGGTGTGACTAATCACTGTACTTAAGTTCAGAAAAACTCATTGGTACAGTCGGGATTCATACTTGCGACCTTTGAGTCGCAGGAAACTGCTCGAACCACTCGGCCACCACGGCTCTTACACTACACAAATCTACAAAAATCTAACATATTATTATGATAAAAGCGAAAGCTTGTTAGTGTGTATGTTTGTTACACAGTCACACATCAACTGCTTAGCAGATTCCAATTAAATTTGGAAATAATGTAATTCAAAGCCTACATTAACACACAGGATACCCTGTATCGACAAATCACCAATATTTCCGTTTCAATTGGGTTTGAAGGGATGTTAGTTAGGATTACGTTCAAAGCCCGCAGAGCCTTAAATTTGACCTGTAAAATAAGTTCCTCATTTGTAAATAGATAGCTTAAACTATGCCTATTTGAACTATTAAAACAGCACCGTAATAAACCTTTGTGTCTGGGTAACAACTAACGTCTGGGTCTCGCTAATTGTATGATAGCAATTAGAAACACTTATAAAGTAAATAATATGATTGGTGTGGTCTCAACGAGTCCATATTTTTTATTGAATCAAATATAAAAAATATTATAACAAAACTAAGAATATCTCGCTTGATAATTGAGCAACTAAGTAGTTACCTAATTGGAGAATACGCAAGACGGATTTTGTTCATTAAAATACCAAAGAAGTATGATAAATTAAGTACTCTGTCTACACAAAGAAGAAAGTACTTACATGGTCCCCAGTTGATTCAATCGCAGATTAAATCCTTCGCACACTAGTCCAAAACAAAAAAGAAATCAAACGAAACAAAAATACCATAGAACGGTTCCCGCACGCACACAATACTAATCACACGACGGACGATCACAACGGAGCAGATTTATTTACTAAAAACTTAATACAATATTATAGGAGATACATCAGGTTACTAGCCACAAACATGTTCGAGTTTTTTTAAAGTTGCAGAGGTTAAGATCTGAACCTATCCTTTGGACACGTGGGCAAGGAATGTGCCGGCACAAACAACCGAGTCGCGCGACGCGAACCGACCGAGTACTGTCAAACCGGCCAGCTGGTGCGGGATCTCTGCCACTCTAGCGGACGAATTCACAACTAAACGGAGCCTCTGTGAGAAATGATTAAACTTTACTTTGGGGAAATTTAAAATGCAGTCTTGTTTTGATTTAATAATCTAATATTATAGTCAGCCATCAAGCTTATGTCGTAGGGTTATAGGTGTATTATAGGATCTCTTCCATTTATTTAAAGAATTCTTAAATTTTTCCATGATGAATCAAATTGTTCTTTGATGAATCAAAAACTTCTGTGGAACAACGAAAGAACGTTTATTGTTTTCGGGCGAATCATTTGCATGTATTTATCATGGTCATTAATCAATCGCAGATATAAGTAACAATGATTCTTATTTCATAATGAATTTATCAAACTGTCTTTATAGATTTTGATCATTAAGCCTCGTACATGCTTACGTGATACTTCTATAATGAACATTAATTTAAATGTAGGTATTTTAGAGAAAATAAATACCGGTTTTAGAAAGGCTAAATATGGACTTTGCGTGTTTTACTCGGTTGTGCCTCCACGGGCCGCGTCATGGCGGCGCGTCGGCGCTCGGGAGGGAGGATATTGACTTGCGGCGCCGGCATTGCGCATGTACTGAATCATGTGTTTCTGTTTTTAAGCTGATCCAACATAAAACAAGAAAATAATCGCAAACAGCCTCACTGACAACTAAATCCTTAACATAACCCCTTGATTTTACGACTTTTTGTCTAACCCTTTGATATGCCTACTGTATATCTTACTCTCTACGCATACTTTTTGAGGTCGCACAAGAAATGTTGGCAGCCTTGACCTTAAAAAATACCGCAATGTTGATTTATTTCAGTAAGTTTTTATACCCGTTACGTTAATGTTTCGCTCAGCATGCATCGAAAAGTATTGTATGTTTATTGTCGATGTTTTTGTGGTACTACCTACTAAGGAGATTGTTTGAGATATATACAAGAGTGCAGGCAAGATCTCGATGCAAGCTTTAGTATTGGCAACGTGCCAAATTCCTCAGTTCTGTGAAAGTCACTTTTTGTCAGCTTAGTCCTTCGACGACGGCGCGGCCCAAGGAGAAAGAAAGGAAGTAATTATTTAGATTTATGGAATAAAATGCTAAGAATTTTCTGGACCGCCCCAATCCTTTCGTGGCCTGAAAAGATTTATTTAATGGTGGGGAAACATTGCTTCTTTTGTAGAGTTTGCTTTGTCCGTTTATACAGTTCGATTAATCTTTAATATTAAACTATCACTCATTAACTAGTTCTGCTTGATCAAACTATTCATAACGAAGGGAGTAATTTATTTTCTATTAATTATCTACTTAACCGCTTTTATTTCTATTACGATTAGATATTATTTCCATCAGTAAGCACGTTAACTGAACATTTGGAACTAAGTCTCTCATAAATACACATTTACCTACATGTACTGTATAATATTGTTTTAATGTTTATTTCCACAAAACGACACGGCCTGAACTTCGAAGACAAACATTGACTGCTTGGGTAACGAAGTCGCCACAGACATGGTGTTATAAAATATATTGGCAGCATAACCTACTAATAATATATATGTAATCAATCATGACAGAACGGCTGAACCATATCGTATGAAATTTAGCACAGAGATAGCTTATTAATACATAGGATATGTTTTATGAAACCAAATCTACCAATGGTATAGTATAGTTGGCCGCGCCCTAAGTAGGGATAGTGGTGGGTTGCCTGGTGATCGCACGCGGAGTGTGTGTGAGGGTCATCGTAGGGGTAGGCAGAGGTGTGTAGGTAACACACCCACTTTCCGCCAGAGATATATTTTAGGTGCCAACATGATTATTGGCGCGTCCATAGCCGTTACTCAAACACGAAAATACATACTTTGAATTTCTTCTCAAAAGTATGCAGGTTTCCTCTCGACGTTTTCCTTCATCGTTAAGCTCATCAATGAACTTAGGTTCAGAAAAACTCATTAGTGCAGTTGGGATTCGAATTTGCAACCTTTGTTGCAGGCAACTATTCTAACTGCTCGGCCACCACGGCGCTATAATTATGCACTGATATGATATCATAGTAACAAGCATTTTGTTTTTAATGTAAAGGTAACCAAGTGAAATGGACACTTTCTCTGCCCATCCCCAACTGGGATGGACAGGCACATTAAAACAAACAAGTTAATATTAATATGCGAAAAATTTGTGACCAAAGTTTAATGCTCAGTCTACATTAGCACAGAGCGGAAAAGTTTGGTAGTTGATTTAGCTTATGCTTTGACATTAGAACGAATGTGTAGGAGTGAGGTAGTGTTCTATGATATTGAAGTAAACAGTATATATTCTACTGAACTGACCTCGAACCTGCCGTCTTTATTTCCACTTTATTATTGGACAATGTGAACTCATAAGATTAGATAAGAGCCGTGGTGGCCGAGTGGTTCGAGCAGTTGCCTGCGACGCAAAGGTCGCAAGTTCGAATCCCGACTGTACCAATGAGTTTTCCTGAACTTAAGTACAGTGATTAGTCACACCACGAGCAGAACGGTGAAGGAAAACATCGAGAGGAAACCTGCATACGTCTGAGAAGAAATTCAAAGGCGTATGTATAGTCGTGCTGGAGTAACGGCGATGGACTCGCCATCTGTCACGTTGGCACCTAATATACCTCTGGCGGAAAGTGGGTGTGTGGGTATTACCTATACACCTCTGCCTACCCCTTCGGGGACCCTTGTGGGAAGGCGTGAGGATATATTATTATTATATTATAAATAATAAGCGTAGGTATAGTTTTTTAAAACTTAATTGTGAAAGCTTTTAATACCATAGATAGGTATCGAAAAAATTGGGCGAAATGTTTTGTTACATTTCAAATATATGACTTACTTTATCAGCTCAGGACGGCTTACACATTTACATAAACATTTAGCGCGGCATAAAGGGTTCAATTAAATTATTCTGATGCTTCTCGTGTTATTTATTACAATGGGGAGGCGGAAAGGTGAAATAAATTAAACAGAATTAGATTATCATTCTTAGAGCAGGTATATTTTTCTCCCATTAAAATCAATACAGTGCAATTTTGATCATAATTCATATAAACATTGCAGAAGGTATCTTTTTCGTGTTTACGTATGATAGACATATTATTTTGTTACCGCAGTGGATACTAGTAGAAGGTATACGTCTGCACAGCCATCTCCTAGTCTACTGCTGAACATGAACATTACTGACGTTGTACTCTTTGTATAGCTTCAAGCGACTCAAGCTTAAGCTAACATCAAGTCAAAGTAATTTCCTAAGCTACCGTTAGAGGGCAGCATACAACTTTCGCGGTTTACTTTTGTACTTGAGAAAAACTCTGATGGTTCTTTAAGTCGCATGAAGGTGGCGCTACAAGTCACGATTTTACATTTGTGGTTTATGATGACTTCTTTATTAAATATAATAATAATATTAAATGTTTACAGATCATGATTTGTTTCATAATTTCTCCATCACTTCCCCAAAAAAATATATTTCTAAAGCACGACGTTTCTATTTGCTTAAGATTTGTATTTCTGATTACAATAATCAAAAGTATAGAAACTAATGAATGTAGATTAAGCGAAGTATATATATACCTAGACAGAACTTGGCACATCTAGACAGAGATGGGCTCCCCTCTCTCTTCCTACCCAGTGAGGAGCCACTCGTCACTACATAATGAACAGCTCATTTGTATAGCTTATTTATTTCTTCTTTGTTTTTAATGGTGTAGCCTAACTGGCATATTAGGTATATATATAGGCAGCCTGCGCATCTACACAAGCCTCTTGCCATAGTTATAGGTACGAGTACTAACATAACATATGAAAAATAACTACTCAAGCTTAGAAAAAACGCATTGGTATCACCGGATTTTAACCTGCAATTGTCTGTCTTAACGACTCCTCAGTAGAGTTGAAAATGGATATTTAAAAAAATGTGTCGTTTCCTTCATTTTTTTTATGACTGAGAATAAGCTCTTCTGGACGAAAATGGCGCAACCTGAAGATAATTGCAATTGTTATTATGGAATAATCATAATTTCCCAACTGAGTTTTATTTCATACTAGCTGCTCCCGCGGATATATGGATTTTCATTAAATATTTGGTACTGGATTTGTTTCGGAACATTTTACTTATGTATTTAACTACGGCTTTGCGTTACAAAATTTGCAACAGCGTAATTGAATTATGAGTCTTGGAGTTTTGTTTTGGGGCGCATTTGCTTTTAAAACTTTGTTGATGTTGTTTTCGGCCAGTGTTTTATGTCTATTGTAAATTCAGGTGGTGGATTATGTCTGTGTGATGGACAGTGTAAAAACTTTAAGCATTTCCTAGTAAAATTACTATTACGTTAACGAATACGATATCCTACATTATGCAACGATACATTTTACGTTAAGGTCAACAACCATTACTACATACTACTTAGGTACATAATTTTTTGTATGATTTTTATTAGATACCTTAATTGATGATACGTAAACCACATATTATATTATCAACATCTCACTATTCTTCGACTCTTTTATTTTTGACTTCCTAATTTTTAGCTAATTGTTATATAATAATCTATTCGTGTGCCAAATTTAATCCAATTCTGTTTTTGCGTGGAGGAGGATTAAATTCTTCACCTAACAGTTTAAGATCACAATCTCAATATTTGGGTAGTACTAATACATAGAGACCATGTGTAGGCCAAATTAGCAATATTTATTAATTTGATTGAGTGAAATGAGAACTTATTAATACGTTAGTTACATAATGAGTACATGATCCCGTTATTAGATACTTGTAATGTAAGACCTATTTACAGCCGCAAGATCAAAATGTGGAATATTTAAAATAACAATCTAGGATAAATAAATCGGTTTATTCAGCCTTTATCGACCCACTGCTAGGCATAGGCCCTTTGGGGCCCTTCTGCGACTCTTTTGGGAAGGCATGACTCACTGTCACTTTTGCTCATAGCTTTGGTAAGTTGTCGAGAGTTTATTGAAAGCAAAGGACTCACCAAATTGAAATTTAGCACCGATACTCCGTCTTTTCTCTCTGAACTTATTCTTAAGTATCCTCCTCTTCAAGCGGTTAAGGACCAAGTCAGCTTCGTCTACACTCTCTGAGGATGAAGTGTGCACCATCTGAATCGTGCCACCCACGGAGTGTCTTCGAGTAAATACACTTGTATTTCGATCCCTTGGTTTGATTTCCGATAGACCACGTCTGTACATTTTAAGACGTTTTTTTATTTCACAATCTGCTGCTACGTCCGTTGGAATATTAATGAATTCATTGTCCGATGAATTATCGTCCATTTTACAGGCACGCCATGTAACACATGGCGTGCCCTCCTGCTCTTCTATTGCGCATGAATTTTGTTCCGATTCAGTTTGCTGGCAGTGTGTAAACCAATCCGGATTAGGACTCACCCGAGCGGGTAAGCTTTTTAAGTAAGTGTTTAGGAAAGATACCTTATTGTTTGGAGGATTGTACACAACGCCAGATTTTGAACGCGGTAACGTATTTCTTACAAAACCTCTTCGTAATTCTTTAAACATATTGAATGATTTTGACTTTTGAACGGTCGTATCTGGAATATTCTCTTTGTTAGACTCTATGTCATAGGGTTCATTATTATCACTAGTAAAGGATATTAGTGAATTATTATAGCTGTTGGATGACGGCTCATAGATTTTTGCAAATGTTCTAGAACTCTTTTTTGTGTTTTCAGTATGCTTCGCATCGTCGCAAGTTTCATTATCTGAACTTTTGTAACTACTCATTTCACTAAGGCCGTCCGACTGAAAGGGGCTTGTCTCGAGGCTATTTGCTTGCAAATTAGCTAAGTTGTTGTTTATTGTGAGTGTACTTGGAATGTTTACGACACCATCACTGTCTCGTATAATATATCTACCGTTTTTTGGGTTATCGTTGACCATTATCGGCGATTTATAAACCCGTGTATATATTTTTCCACCTGATATTGTGTTGTGTTTTCGAATAGAACTTTTGTCAATGTAATGTCGGAAGTCTTTTTCCCGTAACGACTGAGTTGCTTTCAATGGACCGTCGTTGAAATCAGAGCTTTTTATTGAGACGTTTTCGTCATTTGTCTCGATGAGAAGATTCCCCTCGCAATCAAACAGTTGTATTGTGGGAAACCTGACCCCCGGCGAATGATTTCGCGTCCGTAACTCCCATTTCCTGTGTTGCGGTTTTCTCAATTGAATACGTATCACGTTATCATCTATAATGGGGCCGTCGCTATCACTCGTCTCTCCTGTTCGTGCCATCGTGACTATTTACATCACACGTACACACTCCGAGAAACGACAAAATTTTAAAATATGCAAACAGTAGTCACGAGCCGCTAATTTGTTTGTTTACAGTCAGCTGTTCCTATATTTTTTGGCAAACTGCCAAACGAAACAATTCTGTGGCATTCACTTTAAAATAGCACCAATGTCAATTTTGTTTTTCAGCCTAAAATATGTCTGTTAAAATATATCTTCATGTAACGATAACGAGATCATCATCACTAGTCACTTTCGCACACTGTAAAACGCTACTGGACATCACACTGTAACGAACAAATGTTTGATGTTGTAAACGATTGCATAAACTCGCGTGCGCGACGATTGCGCGGAATTGCACCTTCTAATGAGTTTGACGTCGATGGTTTTAATTTGAGTAGCGATGGGTTGCAACAGTAGCTCGATTCATCGACAGTGCATCGATTTTCACGTCGGTCGCCATTCGGTGCAGGCGCGCAATATCCTCTCTCGAGCGCTTTTCCTCCGCGATGTTTTCTGGGAGGAACGTTGCCTGAGTTTTTGGTCGTTCGCGACTCCGGACATTTCTGCACTGAGAGCTAACCGCTGAATAGACGCGAGGAACTATAAATAGAGAACGAACGAGACGGCGATCTGTCCGGCTCCCCTTGAACCTAGTAGTACTCATGTTTGTATCAGACAACGTAATGGTGACGTGAACGCAGCTAACAACTATGCGCACTGACACAGTTTCCCATTTGACCAAGCTGCGCGACCATGTGCATTTGTGACTAATAGCACACCTAATGCTCACAGATGGTCTTTATATAACCGTAAGTTTTCAATGAGATCCACCTGTAAATACGCGATGTTGCTACAATTGACGCAATTAAACTAGCACTTGAGTAACAGCTGCATAATGTTATGAGGATTATGGATACAACAATGGTTCTTGAATTAATATTATAGCTGTTGCCAACACTGTGTTACAACGAGAAATTGGACTGTGTTTTTAAATAATTTTAGGCTTTTTGCCCACATCGTTGAAATCATTATGTGCCGACTTATTAACCTTATTTTACATGAATGCCTAATAATAGGTACGAAAATATGTTTTTAAATAGAATATATATTTAAATACAACACCTTCAGTCGCAGATATATTTCAATGCCCATATTAGTGACAGGTAGCAGAAGGTCAATGACGTTTGACAAGGACTATGCATATATGTCTTTGGATTTCTTTGGAAAACTTAGAAAAAACCTATTTCGTACAGACCGACGGGGCTTGAACTTTCATTCTTGGTCTATCAAGTGATTTCTTAAATAACTCGGCAAACATCTAATAATTTTTACATGCATAACATCGCCGAGTGTCTCACGGGATAGCAATTGGATGTTCGGTCGACTTTATCCAGGTAGAATCCAGGTCTTCCTCAGTTTCTTCCAGATTGAATCGTATAGTACATCTGTGTCAACCTTTCGCCCTACTAAAAATAAGTAAAATGTGGCATCAATAAAAATGGACAGCCACTTTGAATGAACATCGCTAGTGTACAGAACGAGCATTATTAATAGCGGTGATACCCGATCGAGCTTGGAACGTTGGATTCGGCAATAATCGTTACTGGTCTCCGCAGATGGGCCTAGATTAGTCAGACATATGCCACGATCACCAGTACACGCGCATGTAGCCAAGCTGCGTTGACATTCACCTGATTTGTTAGCTTTTATGACAAAAACAGTGCATGCTTGTGTCGAAATTATTCCGATGTTGGAGACGGTTATTCAGGAATTATTTTTAATTTACACTAATATTATAACAATGAGGAAAGGTTTTTAAAAAAAAAATTGATAATGGATAAAATGCAAAACTCAAAAAGTATTTGACCGATTGAAAACAAAATTACGTATATAGAAATCTACATTATTCCGGAGTAACATGGGCTCTATTTAATTAAAACAAAATTAATTAAAAGTGCTTTATTTACAATATAAATCATCAAAAACCTACTTATAATAATAGATCTATGTATGTATGTATAATTATGTAGATATAATAAATTTTAACGTGGTTATAAACCGCTTGGCAACTAGATAAAGATACACAGGAAACTCATTTGGACTTTGGTGAACAATTGTTTTATACCTCTAAGGTGGCAAACAAGTTAGTAACGCTAAAATGGACGCTAGCAACACCAGGAGAATAGCTCAGACGTTGCCCACTCTGCAGAAAACTTTTCACATCTTTTTTGAAGAACGCCATGCATTCTCTCTGGAGAAAACCTCAACGAAGACGTTCATTCCACAGCCCGAGCGTTCGTGAAAGGAAACGACATTTTTTTAGACGATATGACTAAGTTCTTTCTAGAAGTTATTAGCCGTATACTGTTAAGTGTATATGTACATATTAAGCTACCTCTGTGGCATTTATCATCCAATTTCGTTAAGCAATTTTAGCGCGATTGACTATATACATCCTCAAAAAGTTTGGCATTTACCTACAATATTAATTGGAATCGCCTATATACCAGACTAACATCTAGCATATAGTCTTGTCTAGCTAGTTTGTTGTGTCCAGTCTTGTAAGTGTTTGAAGTAAATGTTTTATAATATAAAGCCTAGATCATATTTAAGCACCACTTCAGTAATCCTTACACGCTTGTGCCTCGTTTGTTTCGCTGAGTAACTAAATGTCAACGGTCGTCGAGTTTTAAGGCGTGGGTGATTGTAGGCGGGCTATGTCTATCAATTTATTCTATACAGATTCAAAATGTTATTTATCGAGTATTCCTTTGCTAAACGAGATATAATTCTACTTATATTATGCGATACTTCAACAATATCTTCACCTTGAGATACGGTAACAATGTGTTATTTGAAATAACTCTAAACGTATGGACCTTGGACGCTGTTGCATGCCGCATTTCCGTATGATAATGTCATCTATTGATGTATAATATTTTTGTGAGAACAATTTTAGCTGAAGTAAGTTTTTCTTCTGTTCTTCAATCTAAGAGAGGTTAAGTGGACACTGTTTCGTACGAAACTGAGTTTTACCATCGTATTTTCATCACAAAATTATTTATACAAATGAAAGTAATACATCAATATGTGATTCCTGAAACGCTGTATAACAAATATGTTCTATGGATTGTTTTTCCAAACTCCAAAACTCTCATATGATTTGAAGAAGGATTACGAGCTTTACAGCGAAACCTGCATACGTCTGAAAGAAATTCAAAAGCGTATGTATAGTCGTGCTTGAGTAACGGCGATGGACTCGCCATCTGTCACGTTGGCACCTAATATACCTCTGGCGGAAAGTGGGTGTGTGGATACTACCTATAAACCTCTGCCTACCCCTTCGGGGACCCTTGTGGGAAGGCGTGTATATATATATATATATATATATATATATATCCTCTCGCCTTCCCACATTATTACTTTATTGTGTAAATGTGTTGACAAAATAGTAATTTATTGATGCTTTTAAAAGTTGTGTCTAAAAAGACCTTTTTATTTGAAACGGCACTGCAAAAGATGATATCATAACAGAATAAGTACTTGCACTAGAAATTGTAAGTATTTGTAAACCTTGAAATTTTCCAATAACTATTCGTTCAATGTAAGCCCTACACTAATAAATAATGTGACGTTATTCATACAAAGTAGACCCAATACCGAATTACCTGTAAATATTTATGTGAACTATAAATTTAAGTATCAATAAAGTTATTTCGTCTCAGAAATATATTTCATGAATGGAGTCCTAGTTACAAGCAAAATTGTTTGTTTTCTAATAACAACCGTTTACGAAATTGTGAGCCACTGGTGAGATTTTAACTAGGTACTTTATCACATTGTGGATTTCATAGTTTCTCGGAGATGGATATAAGAACCCTTCGAAAAAAACCCTTCTGCGAATTAAAATAAATGTTCATAATAATAAATACCTCGGGACAATTCCACACAAATTTGCCTAGTCTCAAATTAAGCAAAGCTTGTGTACTGGTAACTAGACAACGATATGTTTACTTGTATATAAAGATATATATATATATATATATATATATATATATATATATACATACATAGGTCATCCAAGACTAAGGTACAAATACTCGCGTTCATCACACAACTGTCTGCTCCTCTCCTCCGTCCTCAGCGAGATTCGAACCCGCGACGTCAAGTCGCAGTCAGGAGCTCAAACCACTAGACCAGGCGGCCGTCTATATACACATTTTTAATTCTCGAACAATGAAGTTCATCAAAATCCATTTAGCCGTACTGGCGTGATTGACTAACAAATATTCACATTTATAATAATACTAGGGCTTGTGGATGTTCGTTTTTTTTTTTTTTTTTTTTTTTTTTTATACCACTTGGGTGGCAAACAAGCATGCGGTCCGCCTGATGGTAAGCGGTTACCGCCGCCTATGGACGCTTGCAACACCAGGGGTATCACTCGCGCGTTGCCGACCCTGCAGGAATCTTTTCACACCCTTCTTGAAGAACTCCATGCTGTACTCTCCAGGGAAAACCTCAACGGGGAGCTCATTCCACAGCCTGAGCGTTCGCGGAAGAAAACTTCTTTGGAAGCGCACAGTGCGAGACCTTTGTGGTTCCAAGGTATGGGGATGAATTCCCCGTCGATGGCGAGAGGTGCGGTGGTAGAAGGTGGAAGTGGGCATCATATCGAACAATTCTGCAGAACACTCCCCGTTATACAAGCGGTAGAACACACACAGGGAGGCAAAGTCTCTCCTCAGACTTAGTGATTCCAAGCCGCTTGTGAGCATGGGATCGTCGACAATTCTAGCGGCGCGTTTCTGAACCGCGTCAAAAGGCCCAAGCTGGTATCCAGGGGCTCCAGCCCACAGGTGGCAGCAGTACTCCATATGTGGCCGAACTTGCGACTTATAAAGTTGCAGCCTTTGTTGCGGTGTGAAGTACTGCTTAGCTCTGTTGAGCACACCGAGCTTCCTCGACGCCAGCTTAGCCTTGTCCTCTAAATGACCACGGAACTGAACGTCGCTAGAAATATCGACCCCAAGGATCCTAATGCTCTCCGAGATGTTCAGGGGAGTGTTCTGGAATTGTGGAGCCACAGCGAATGGAGTTTTTTTGCGGTGAACGCGCAAACTTGTGTCTTAGTGGGGTTGAAGTGGACTAGGTTTAGTCGACCCCAATCGGAGACACTGCGAAGTGTACTCTCGATTTCAGACACAAGTCGTTCGCGACTTTCCTCCACAGTGGAACGAGGGAGATTAGCACGGCCCGTGTAGTAAGTGTCCCCAGTGCTGTCGTCTGCATAGCAATGAATGCCTTCAATAGAAAGCATGTCATTAATATGCAGAAGAAACAGAGTCGGGGACAACACAGAGCCTTGCGGGACGCCAGCATTAATTTCCATGCTTTCGGAGCAGCTACCGTCAACGACGGCTCTTATGCATCTGCTGGACAGAAAGCTGGCGACCCATTTGCATAATCCCTCTGGCAGTCCGTAGGATGGAAGCTTCGATAGAAGACCGCGATGCCAGACCCGATCGAACGCTTTCGCCACATCCAAGCTAACAGCTAATGCCTCACCTTGACTCTCAATGGCGAGTGACCAACGGTGCGTGAGATATACTAGAAGGTCACCCGTTGAGCGACTGTGGCGGAAGCCATACTGTTGGTCACTCAACAAACCGTGACCCTCTAGATATCGCAGGAGTTGCGTGTTAATCACTCGCTCCATAATTTTGGAGAGGAGGGAGGTGATGGCGATCGGCCTGTAATTCGATGGGTCTGATCTATCGCCCTTTTTGGGCACTGGGTGCACGTGAGCGGTCTTCCACGAAGTTGGGACTTTTTGGGTGGAGTAGGAAAGCGCGAATAGGCGCGTCAAAACAGGACACAGTTCAGGAGCACACTGCTTAAGCACCACTGCCGGAATACCGTCTGGCCCGCTCGACTTATGGACGTCCAGAGACAGCATCTCCCGCCGGACCTCCCGTTGGGTTATGCTTATCTCCGGCATAGAGTTCTCACACCGCAGGATAGTTGGCGGTGTGGCGCCTCCGTCATCCATAGTCGAGTTCGAGGCAAAGAGAGAGCCCAATAGATCCGCTTTCTCTTTGGCATTGTGGGCCAAGTTACCATCCGGCTTACGGAGTGGTGGTAGGGACGACTGGCAAAAGTTTCCCTCAGCAGCCTTGGCAAGGGACCAAAAAGCACGGCTGCCAGAAGGGTAGCTAGCGAGTCTCTTACCAATTCTGCTGACGAAATCGAATTTCGCCCTGGCAATCGCTCGCTTACAGTGCCTCGAGGCAGCATTAAGTTTCCGCTTTGCATCAGATATGTTGGGGTCCAGATTGGATCGAGCCGTGGTCCACGCCTCATACAAGGCTTGCTTGGATAATTTAGCTTCCTTGCAGGGCTTATTAAACCACGGCTGTTTCTTTACCCCTGTAGCTACTAGCGAGTTTGGGATGTAGCATTCCATTCCCGCCAGTATCGTCTCAGCGACGGCTGCTGCACAGGGGTCTGGATCTTCTGATGCAAAGCAGATCTGCCTCCACGGGTACGATGCGTAAAACTCACGCAATCCATCCCAGTCTGCTGCCTTGTAGTGCCACATGCGCCGCCGCCCCGGGGGTCGGGGCACTTCGGCCTTTGCGCACGGCACTTGCGTCCGGACCAGACAGTGGTCGGATGTGCCAAGTGGCGCACCCACCGAGATGGAATAGCTGTCCGGTCGCGTGGTCAGCAGAAGGTCCAGTAAAGAGCTTGTATGGCCCTCGATATCAGGTATTCTGGTTGGTTCGTGTACCAGCTGCGAGAAGCCATAAGCCAGGGCAAGCTCGTAAGCAGCCCTCCCCGCGCAGTCAGTGGACCGAGAGCCAAGCCACTCAACATGGTGAGCGTTAAAATCTCCTAAAACCACCAACTCCGCGGAGGGGTACTGCTCAAGTACTTTGTCCGTTGTCGATTGCAGGTGCTCAAATAGGCGAACTGTGTCTGTGTCACCGCTATGGGACCTGTAAAGGCACGCGTAGATTCGGGTGTTGCCACCATAGTCTACGCGCACCCACAAAATTGACAGGTCTCTGTCTTCAAGGCCGTGGAGACGTCGACAGCAAATATCCTCCCGGAAGTACATACATACCCCGGCGCGGCGCACAAAATTGTGTTCCATCTTGTACCCGGGGTAGTTCAGGTACGATGTATCATCAGGGCAGGATATCTGCGTCTCCGTCAGAAATAGCAGAGTCGGCTGTGTCGTCTCAAGGTGTTGGTGGACTGCATTTAGATTAGAATGAAGTCCCCTGATGTTGCAAAAGTCCATTTTTAATATGGAAGGGGAGGCCGCTGGGAAACTTCTACTATTTTTAAATTTGGCCATTTTAGATTTCTAAGGGTGCTGAAAAGGAAGAAGAGGAGTCGTTGTGTCGGCATCAAAGAGGACAAAGCGCAGTCTCAATCCGCCGCAGTGATGTACAGGTAGTGCGGATTGCCGGAGCGGAAGTCGTTATTTCAACTTGGAATTACGACTAATTAAATTACGGCTTGTGTACAATATTTTGATAACTAGCTAAACACGCATATTGTAACTACGTACCTAGTAACCCTATTGAGGCAGACCGCCTGCCAAACGACCAACCGTCGTATGTTGAACATTTCTTTGGCACTTACCCGATGCTTGTCCTATAAACTCGAATACGATTTATCGCATTTACACAACAACAACTTTATAATAAAAATAAAACTATAAAAATCGAACATTTTCGTTCGATTTTTCGAACACGTTCAACGAACTCATACAAGCAATTTGTATGCAAACTTATTTGAACATGCAATTCTATCTTTGTAAGTGAATAATCAAAGAATCAAAATATATAGTCAAAAATATTCAATGACTGTCATGCAACACAATTATAAAGTCTAGCTACTGAACTAATCTAAATATTAAACCGCTTCGTATTAGAAAGTTCTCTTTTTTGTGCAAAAATATAAGGTATATTGTAATTTAAAGATGATATGTATGTATGACATATCATCACGCCGAGTTCGTAACGGTGTAGGCAGAGAGATTAGATCGCCAGTTCTTTCTAGACATACATACCTCCATTTCGCTTCGGACACAATTTATTGTAACTTAACCGGCCTTCAAGAAGTGGAATAGTTACAATATGAAGAAGGGAATGAGGAAGCGATCGAGCTCTGTAACTAGATAGTACCCTACTTTTTCTGCCTACCCTGTGAGGGATTTGGCGTGATAATAAGTTAATAGGAAATTAATATTTATGAATCTCGTAACACCAGATCTTATTCAATAAGTGGATAATAAACAGTGACGGCTTTTTTTCGTCTAGTTAAACGCGCGTTAGAATCGCGAATGTTTCACAAAACTTTTACTTCTTAATTATTTTGAAATTGGTACATATATTTGACTAAGGGAGTTGTTCCTATCGGGTTGTCTTAGACTTACGACACTATAAATAATTATTTCATAAGCCGAGCTGTGGGACGGAAAAAATGCTTCAGATATTTAATGTCATTCGCAAAGCTACGTACTTACTCCCACCTTAGTAATCCCGAATTTACCAAACTGTATAGCATACTGTGCTGCAAGCATTTCTTATGTAGGAAATTAGACGTAAAAATATCCTTTCGAATATTTAAATAATATATCAAAGACTCAACTAGTACTACGTCACAGTTCCTGCGAAGCTTAAGCGTCTGAACTATACAACTCTGCCTACCCCTTCGGGAACCCTTGTAGTAAGGCGTGAAGATATGTATACAGATGACTATATTTCATAGTAGGTAAAAACTTGCTCGGTAACGAACGACCGAGTTATATTTGTACTTTGTAGTTATCTCAAATAATGTGTATCATACCTACGTAAAATTATTACTATATATTATCTTACCTTAGCTTACCTTGATATTATTAAGCCTCTGACTTTCCTCTCAGAGACCGTTGTGGGAAGGCTCGGTAATAAAACATGTCCATTAAATATAAAACTCATGTACCTATATGTAGACGTTCAACAGCTAGCGAGCGGCAACTGCCATATTGAATTTCATTAATAGCTATATTACATGCCAAGTCCTTACTCTGGTGCACTATATCTTTATGCAGTAAACTATTTCGAGTAGCGACACGTTTTTGGCTGCCAAGAAAATGACACGTTTTCGAAGGTCAGAGCCATAATCCCTGAAGGATTAAGATTAACTTTTCATAAGTGTTTCTTTGTAGTCATATCAGATTACATAACTATCGTAAGGGAGATCGATTTCAATTGTAGTACTACCCCTGTCCCTATAAGTTAGCCTGCGTTGAGTCAGTGGCATTTTATTAGCTCGAAAATAATTTAATTAACATCAATCAGTCTAGCCCAGCTTCCTCGCTCGCGAATCAGCAACGCCCTAAGCCGAAGTTCGCCTCCCAGAGAGGGCTCCTTACATTGTTTTCAACACCAATGACCAATGAGACTGATGAACGTGGAGGAAGCGAAAGAAGCTTCCAAGTTAGTAAGAGCTGGCGCTCTAGGCGCGTGAGGAAATTGGCTTGTTGATATCTATTTTAGATATGTATTGAATCTATTCAGACTTAATTGTCATAAAGGCCGCCGCAGCGGGCAACTGGGCCAAGAAAGTGTCATGCAAATTAATGTATATTGAAGTAGGCGAAGTTGCAAGTTGCGGCCGCCTGGACTTTACCGGCTGGTGCCAGGTGCTAACAGTATATTACATTTTTATTAAATATGTTCTATCATTAGATAACAGTTTACCGTCACAAGTACTATATGTTGATATGTTATCAGTTTACAATAGGTATGAGAAATAAAAAGCAATTCCTCAATTATAATATCCCTGCCGCTGTGCCCTAAAAGCCGTGGACCCGTAAAAGACCCGTGGTTGCCGAGTGGTTCGAGTAGCTGCCTACAACACAAAGAAAACAAGCTCGAATAAAGTACAGTAATTAGTCACACCAGGAGCTTTACAGTGAAGTAAAACATCGAGAGGAAACCTACATACGTCTGAGAAGAAATTCAAAGGCGTATGCGTAGCCGTGCTTGAGTAACAGTGATGGACTCGCCATGTGTCACGTTGGCTGGCTGACCCCTTCGAGGACCCTTATGGGAAGGCATGAGGAAATTATTATTAATATTTATAATATCCCTCTATATAATATACGTATAATACCCCTAATATTACATTATCCCCACGAATTAAATCGTATTAAATGTTAACCACAGGTTCGTTTAATTTCCCTCTCGTAAACTTCGTTCGGGGATTTTCACGGAAAGTATTTCGTTAAAATTGCACGAATCTTTGTGGAGTTTTCCTAATTCGTCTCTCACCTGCGGCTACCGAATATCTGTAAAATGAGGGATGAGAGGTCGTTTTATTACTTTCATTCGTCAGTTAAAGCCCATGTTTATGGATAACGTAAATGCTCATACAGGAAACTGAGTCAGTGTTACCACTGAGATATTTCAATTTGCCGTTGCGTAATATTTGTTTCCGCAGAAGGAAGGGTATTAATTTCACTGCCTGAGTATGTGTGAATGTTATCACGAACTCTTCACTCAAAATCTGATCTATTGTTTCACAGTTAAACCAGTTTGACAATACATTGTACCCATTTGCAATATATCCTCAAGCCTTCCTATAAGGGTCCTCAAAGGTTTAGTCAGAGATGTATAGGTCGTACCCACACACACACACCCACTTTCCGCCAGAGATATATTTTAGATGTGACAGATGGCGAGTCCATCGCCGTTACTCAAGCACGACTATACATACGCCTTGGATTTTATTCTCAAACGTATGCAGGTTACCTCTGGATGTTTTCCTTCACCGTAAAGCTCGTGGTGTGATTAATCACTCTACTTAAGTTCAGAAAAACTCATTGGTACAATCGGGATTCGGGTTTGCAATATTTGTGTTGTAGGCAATTACTCGAACCACCCGGCCACCAAATACTGTATCAATACTGGCGCGTATTGCTAGCTAAAAATAATTTCATACTGACAGCACTGAATATTGGCACAAATTTGCAAGACAATTTATATTTTCACATACCGTGCCTCAGGGTACCCGAGCGATACACCGCTTAGGCTCAGAATAAACATTTCCACTGCCTTTACTTAATACGACAATTACCGGCAGGTAATTTGCATCTCAAATTTAACGATTCAGGTTAGTAAGTTGGAGCTGTAATAAAACTGTAACGATACGCGGTTATTCAAGCACTGCTTCAGCTTTATAATCTTTTTTGTATGGATTTAAATTGTGCTTGAAGAATATTCATATTATATATTGAATATATGATATACATGGTAATATAATGGTAATATAATGGAATGGTAATATACATAAATAAATAAATTCCGATCGCAGTAAACAAGTATTTTTTTTGTTAACCTCCATTTATAATTTCTTCAAACGTAAACGTAAAACTGAAAACAAAACATAGAATCTTGTTTGCCTTTAGTCAAAACACGTAGGAGTTTTACTGTTTATTACAACTACATTAGTAAAGTAATACCTACCTTACCTACTACCTGGGGTATGAAGACCCTAATATTAAACTATTTATATATTATATATATTTCAATATTATTAAATAACCCACTGAAATATCTCCGGCGGAAAGTGTGTGGGTAATAAATACCCTTGTGGGAATTACTAGCAATATTTTTCGTCAAGAATAGTGTGAATACAATTTAAGTAGGCGCTTGCCGAGTTGCCAACATAATAAAAGGTATTTAAATTTTAAGCTTACATGTCTTGATATTGCATCAGGTAATCAACAAAACAAATATTTCAGTTCGTACCCCGGTCTTTAGCAATGAGTTTTTTCTAATCTTAAGTACAGTAATCACACCACAAGGCTCACGGTGAAGGAAAACATGGAGCGGGAACCTAATTAAGTTTGAGAAGAAATTCGAAGACGTATATTCGTAGACGTATACGTCATTGAGAAACGGTGATTGACTTGCCATCTGTCACGTTATCCGGCGAAAAGTGGATGTTATTACTCCTTTTCTCACGTTTTCCGTGACTTTTTTTTATTTGGGTCACCAGCTATTGTTCAATTAGTATGTGCGTAATAAAACAACATAATTTATAGTCTAAACGTACAATCACTTATAGGAGACAATGGTATGCTTAAATCTAGTTATATATATTTATCCTCACGCCTTCCCTTAAGGGTCCTCGAAGGGGTAGGTAGAGGTGTATAGGTAGTACCCACTCACCCACTTGCCGTCAGAGATATATTTTAGGTGCCAACTTGACAGATGGCGAGTCCATCGCTGTTAATCAAGCACTATACATACGCCTTTGAATTTCTTCTCAGACATATGCAGGTTTCCTCTCGATGTTTTCCTTCACCGTAAAGCTCGTGGTGTGACTAATCACTTAAGTTCAGAAAAACTGATTGGTACAGTCGGGATTAGAACTTGCGATCTTTGTGTCGCAGGTAACTACTTGAACCACTCAGCCACCACGGCTCTATATATAATACTAGCTGTTCCGCCCAGCTTCGCCCGGGTGAAAATGTTAAACTTCCTGAAACACGATCGCAGCGCCACCTATCGGGTCCAATTGTGATGTAAGCTATCCTATCTTTTAAGTTGGATCAAACAGCACACGGTGTGCAAATTTGATTGAAATCGGTTTAATAGTTTAGGAGCCCATCGCGGACAAACAACGTGACACGTAATTTATATATATTAAGATATAATATAAGAGCCGTGGTGGCCGAGTGGTTCGAGCAGTGGCCTGCGACGCAAAGGTCGCAAGTTCGAATCCCGACTGTACCAATGAGTTTTTCTAAAACTTAAGTACAGTGATTAGTCACACCACGAGCTTTACGGTGAAGGAAAACATCGAGAGGAAACCCGGCATACGTCTGAGAAGAAATTCAAAGGCGTATGTATGTATAGTTGTGCTTGAGTAACGGCGATGGACTCGCCATCTGTCACGTTGGCACCTAATATACCTCTGGCGGAAAGTGGGTGTGTGGGTATTACCTATACACCTCTGCCTACCCCTTCGGGGACCCTTGTGGGAAGGCGTGAGGATATATTATTTATATATATTATATTATTATAATATACTGTTTGTACATCTATGGACACCTTAAATTTTTCAAAGCAATGAGAGCACAGAACAGGAAGTTTTTCTGCCAATTGTGAATGACATGCCTTCAGTCATGAATGACCACCTGTTAACCGTTATGTAACATATCTCCATCTCAACTAGCTCTGCCCGCGACTTCGTCCGCGTGGGATAGTGGTACTTTGCACAGTATTATTTGATTTATGGATGTGGGTGTGTGTGTGATGCCTACGTCATAGTCGCTTTATGCTTGCAGTCTCAGCCCGATCGGTTTAAAATTGACAAAGTTTCGTACAAACTTTCATCCCCTATTTTATCCCCTTGGGGGTAGAGTTAATCAAAATCATTTCTTAGCGGATGCCTACGTCATAACATCTACCTGCATGCCAAATTCAGCCCGATCCGTCCAGTGGTTTGGGCTGTGCGTTGAAAGAACACTATGTCAGTCAGTCACCTTTGAGTTACATAGATATAGATTAAACTGTATTCTAAGCGATGTGTGAATTTTCTCACAAAATATTTATTGTGCTAAGAACAACAACGTAGGTAGTTGTTTCTATGTACAAACCTATGCAGGTTCCTCTCGATGTTTTCCACCACCGTCGAGCTCGTTATGAAACTAATCACTGTACTTAAGTTCAGAAAAACTCATTGGTACAGCCGTGTTTCGAACTTGCAATCTTTGTACTGCAGGCAACTACTCGAACCGCTTGGCCATCACGGCTCATGTACGGTATTAATTGTATGTAGTAACTATTATAATAATAATAAATACTTTGGGACAATTCCACACAAATTGACATAGCCTCAAATTAAGTAAAGCTTGTGTTGTGGTAACTTGACAGCGATATATTTACTTATATAGGTATATATTAACATAAATACATAGAAATTTCAAGATTAAGGTACAAATACAAGGTAATTTTCATCACATAAATCTCTGCCTTCAGCGGGAATCGAATCCGAGAGACGTTAGACACAAAACTACTTGAATAATTTATTAGTGTTTCACAAAGGAAAAAGGTATTTATGCTTTCATGGTATTATTCATCACTTAAGCGGCTTAACTTATTGCAGAGAACTCTAGTCATAAGCGGGTTGTGTCAATAGAATGTATGCCAATAGACCGCGGCGAAATGCTCTTCCGGATGCCCTTTGTTTGCGCCGCGACATTCTCTCAGAGTTAATAGAATTCTTTGGAGATTAATAGAAATACTTTTGTTCTAGATTTAAAGATAAAATTACTGTTGGTACGAATAAACCACAACTGTTACTACGAGTACTCGAAACCGTCGAGCATGTATGAAGAGACTGATGAATGTGGACGAAGCGAAAGAGGTATGTAAGTCTAGAGAGGACTGGCGCTCTATACTCTCTGCCTACCCCGCTAGGGACTTGGCGTGATGATATGATGATGATGATGATGTTAGTACGATGCTTTTGTCATTACCAAACAGTTATGCTTAACAAATACTATTTAGCTTGTTTTTTTAAGGCGATAAGGCCGACCTGAAATAAAACGTGGATGCTGCATATCTGTGAGTGTTTTGAAGAAACGAGTGACGATTGTTTTGAAATCTTTCAATTGTTTCTCAGACGTATGCAGGTTTCCTCTCGATGTTTTCCTGCACCGTTAAGCTCGTGCTGTGCATTGGTACAGTCGGGATTCGAATTTGCGATCTTTGTGTTGCAACTCGAACCATTGGGCCACCACTGCTTTAATTCTAATTAGAAGCAATATAAATTACGATACATACATTTTAGCCTTTTTACATAATAAAATTCATTAGTGTAGCCTTTAAATTTACGAAGCCAGGTCACTACGATGGATGGTAAGATTCAGCAAATAGCTCGGTGAACCGGCGACCCAGTTACAAGGAATGTTTGGGAACCGTCGTCATGACGATGTTGGATCCACTTCGCTATGTCGCGTGCCCGATTTTACGCTGAAACTGATTGATCTAGAATTCTTATCGAAGCCTTTGCTGTCTACAGTTAGAGGTTATCCATTGGGCTTATGAAATAAATATGATATTAACCCATTAGGGTTGGTAGCTTAACAGCCAACCCGCGCCTATGGTCAAAGGTTCGATTCTCGTAAAAACAAAAATATATAATACTAAATGTGACTACGATTACAAGTTCGAATCCTGAGTGTAACAATGAGTTTTCTAAACATAAGTACAGTCAACCTGCATACGGTTTCTTCTGGATGTGACTAAACACTGTAACTGTGCTTGGGGTGAAATTCAAATGCGTATGAATAGTCGTGCTTGAGTAACGGCGATGGACTCGCTATCTGTCGCGTTGGCACCAAAAATATACCTTTAGATGAACCTCTGCCTACCCCTTCCGAAACCCTTGTGGGAAGGCGTGAGGATATATATATATATATATATATCACTGACCTGATATGTAAGTATACAATTATTCTAATTCCTATGATGACGGGTATATGTATGTCCTATTATACTCACAATAAATTAAGGATTGCATCAATTAATAATGATTTTCAAGCACCAGCGTCATATTCTGCGAAGTGTGCGAACGTTGATAATTGCCCAAGTTGAGAGCTTTATTTATGAAGACAGAAAGTGATTTAACTGATCCACGCATTAATTTATAACAAAAATAATATAATATAATAATATATAAGATAATATAATATATAATAAGGTAGGCAGAGGTAGGTAGACAGAGAGTGTAGATGTTGTACCCACACACCCACTTTATGCCAGAGATATATTGTTGGTGCCAACGTGAAAGATGGCTAGTTCGATTATACATTTTTAGTGGCAATTTTTTGTATACACGTTTTGTCGAAAATGTGTTTAATTGTGGTGTGTATTATTAAGGTTTCCACTGCCTAATAATGAATAAGTAATCAAAATTGTATCATTGAAGCTATGTTATGACCATTGTTTTCGTCTCAAAAGCTGTTTTTGCTTTGTAAATCTTCCAATTGTGTTTAATTCTAAGCGGAAAAAAAACTGATTTTATCTAGATACTTAATATTGATAATAATGTTGCATTATCCAGTTGTAACCAGTTTATGTCTACGTCGCACATTGGACCTAAGTTGATGCACAAGATTTTTTCTTCGCTTCTCTGGCTGTGAAGACAAGAAGAGTATTTCGTGGAATATTTTCGTGCTTGTTATTGGTACGACTTTGGTATATTTTTTTTTTTTTTTTTTTTTTTTTGTATGGTGTCTCGTAGCGTGAGTTCCGGGAACTTTTGCTACTTAACCGGACAAAGGCGAGACCTAGGCCTCCAGCCAGGCACTTTAATACTAAGCAACACAGCTAAGGGCACCCCCTGTGGGGTACGGACCTCGGCTTAGGGCGTTGCTGGTTCGCGAGCAAGGGAGCTGGGCTGGTCTGGTATTTTTTATTATTATTTGGTTATTAGGGGCAGGGGGTTTGCGCTACTGGCTCGGCTCGGGCCGGCACTTGCGAGAGTCTGGGGGGAGCGTTACGGCTTATTCGCGTCGAGCCTCGCCGGCGAGGACGGAACAGTGGTCGGTTTTGTGTCGTGTGGTTTGTGTGTCGTCGGGCGTCCTGGAGGACCGTTATGTCGTCATCCGGTTCGATGACGGCATGTTTTGGGCGCCTTATTTTTGATATAAGGGAGGGAGTGTATCGGGCGGCCGATACTACGAGGGGGTTGGGATGTTTTTCAGCAGAATCGAAATGACGTTTCGACAGTTTCTTCATGAACTGTTTGATTGTGGGGACTTTTAGGTCAACGTGAAGTTGACTGTTTCTCATGTACCACGGGGCACCTGTGGCTCTCCGGAGGAACCGGCTTTGGAGCACTTGAAGGGGGTGGAGTACAGACTTTTTGGATTGTGCGAACACAACACACGCGTAAGTCATGATCGGTCTGATGCACGTCAAGTAAATCCTCACCTTGGATTTCAATGAGAGTTTACTCTTTGAATTTAGCATACAATGAAGTTTACCTAGCGCGAAAGCAGCTCGCGCGCGTACCGCTTTTGCGTGGTGACGGAAGGTAAGCTTACGATCGAGTGTCACTCCCAGGTATTTGGCCTTGTCTTCCCATGGAATGGGATTGCCGAAGAGCTTTATGGGATTGGTCCGGAGGGCATACTTGCCTTTCCAAAAGAGGACAGCTGCGCTTTTTGAGGGGTTCACTTCAATTCTCCATTTCCGGAACCATCGCCCTAGGGCGTCGGCCGCGGTCTGGAGGTTGTCGCGAATCGCCTCGGGGGTTAAGCCCCTGCAGTAAATGGCCGTGTCGTCGGCGAACAGTGCGCTTTTGACATTTCTTAAGGGGGGGAAATCGCTCGTATATAGCGTGAAAAGAAGAGGGGAGAGCACCGAGCCTTGCGGGACTCCTGCTCGTATGGGACGAGGGGAAGAGAGTGTGCCCTCCACTCTGTAGCGGAAGGAACGATTCGACAAAAAGTCCCGTACTATGCGTACGAGACGGTCCGGCACGCCCAGCTGGTACAGCTTGTATATTAAGCCGTTGTGCCAGACCTTGTCGAATGCCTTCGCCACGTCGAAGAGGAGCATACCCGTGGGATATCCGCGTTGGAAGCCGCTACTGACGTCTTCCACAATACGGTGGACTTGTTGGACACACGAGTGTTTGGTTCGAAAACCGAATTGTTCGTCTGGACTTTGGTATATCTATTCTATATGTATTTAAAAAAAAGACGGGTTATTAACACCATTTATAACTTAAGAAGGGAACAAATTCTGATGATCTATGAACTGTCTGGATTCGTCCAATCCGAGAGCAGAATAACTATTAAAAATTTGGGAATGATTATCGTAAAAATACTATCACTACATTCATTGACTTTGGCTGTACGAAGTTCACCGGGTCAGTAAGTAACGCATATTTGTACAATGATAAAATGCTTGTTCCACAACAATGTTACCTACCTACAAGAAAATGTAAACCCAATTTAGGGTTCATTACGGAGGTTGGCAATATTTATGACACACTTTTATATTGTTGTTGAAATTTCTCGCTCAAAGCAGTCCTTTACGAGCTCTATGAAATAGCTGAACTGGTATTTTATGTGCCAGCGTTACATAATTAAATTCAATATTGAAGTTTCAGAGTAATAATTTCAAATGACTTTATTATATGTATATCAAACGACATGTACGTTAATTAGCAGCGTGTTAGAACTAAAATAAAATGCCGCGTTCGCGGAGCTTTCTTCCGCGAACGCTCAGGCTGTAGAATGATTTTCTCTGGATGTACTCTCCAGGAGTGGAGTGGAGAGGAGCATGGAGTTCTTCAAGAAATATGTGAAAATTCTGCAGGGTCGGCAACGCGCGAGTGATACCCCTGGTGTTGCAAGCGTCCATAGGCGGCGGTAACCGCTTACCATCAGCGCACCGCATGGTTCTTTGCCACCCAAGTGGTATAAAAAATATAATATATTCTCAAACATATGCAGGTTTCCTCTCGATGTTTTTCTTAGCCGTAAACCTCATGCTGTGACTGTACTTAGGTTCAGAAAATCTTATTAGTAAAGCGGGGATACGAATTTACAATCTTTGTGTTGCAGGCAAGGTGACATAACTTACACGAGGTGCAGTGTTTGAAGAGCGAACAGCTTATGTTTTAACAAACCGAAATAGTTTGGAAGCTAAGTAAGTTAGGGGACTGATATTTCCTTGCATTGTGCTTCTAACAATAGTTCGTTAAGTTAACATCGTTTTGTATGTTTCGCATTGTGCCAAATGTCAAATACATAGAACTCATTATATTGTGTCGTGAGACAATTGAACGTCGGTCTAGAGTCACTGTCGTGTACTACTTGTACGAGTAAGTGACTAGCGATGCCCGCGGTTTAGTGTCGATAAATTTGCTTATTAATTTATTTTTACGCAATTAATCTTTAAAAAGTTATACCTACAAAATGTCCATAGAGATGTTAAACCAACTAAAGAACGAAAGTAAGTACAAAGTTCCGTAGCAGCGACTCCTGACGTGCAGTATGAACTTTTATCCTTTTACTGAAAACTGGGACAGTAAAAGGTTTGTCGTGTCACAAGGGTGCAATTTAAAAGCGTTTAACATTCCAAATTTAAATAAAGTTGCCAGTGATATCACTAGAAACTCTCCTTGCTTTACATACCAGCGTTTTTTTTTAATTACGTATATTTATAAAAATCACGCCTTCCTAGAAGGTAGTTCCCGAAGAGGTAGGCAATGGCGTGTAGTATTTACACAACTTTTCGCCGGAGATGTATTTAAAGTGCCAACGTGACAGATGGCGAGACTATCGGCCTTTGAATTGATTCTCAGACGTTTGCTGGTTTCCTTGCGATATTTTCCTCTGCCTTAAAACTCGTGGTGTGACTAATCAATCACTGTACTCAGATCAGAAAAACTCATTGGTACTGCCGGCATTCATACTTGCAATCTATCTCCGGCTAAAAGTGGGTATTTTGGTATTACCTATACACCTCTGCCTACCTCTTTGGGGGCCCTTGTGGGAAGGCGTCAAGATATATACTTACTAAATCAAGATATATATAGATATACATATCCCGAAGTACATACATACATATAATCACGCCGACTTTAACGTCCGCGTCCGATCGTTTGGATCTAGGTTGTTCGAACGTGGTCTTTCTATAATTAAAAGAGTACTATTAAAAACTTATCCCTTCAATATAAAACGAATAAGAAGTACGAAGTGCTGACGAAGGTGAACTTACGCGAACATCTGCTGGGATAATAGATTACAGTGTTCCCTTCACCAAGTATCGAAATCTGTGGAGAAGGATATCGTGAGAAATAACGGGGCGTGTGTAAAATGCGCCTCAATAAAAGGAGGATGTGGAAACTTTGCTGGTAAGCGGAGGCGGAAGTAAAAGCATGCATCACACATTCACATCCATTCTTAATCGCTTCATCTCTATTTTAGGTGCCGACGTGATAGATGGCGAGTCCATTTCCGTTTCCTAAGCACAACTATACATCTAAGAATTTCTTCCGAAACGCATGCAGTCTCTTTTGATGTTTTCCGCTCGTGGTGTGACTTATCACTGTATATGAGCTCGAAGTGAGAAAGTCGTATGTACAGTTGGTATTCGATCAGCTGACTGCTCGAACCACTGGGCCACTAGAACTCTTGTACGTATTGTTTCAAATATCATCCGAATTCCCTCCGCTTTTATCAGCACTAAGGTCAATAGCTTACAACAATAAAACGAGGGTGAGAGAATTCAGAATGCCACCGTCTCCACGCTATTTTTCGTTTCATTGGCATTCGTCACATTCACTTATATTTGAATATGTGTATTATTTATTGTTCCCTGCTTTTAATATTCAATTACTGCGCTATATTCAATTTAGGTGCGGTGAGCAATATTGGGGAGAATAAAAATCATGGAACTCGCTTCATCGTCACCACACGCTTCCCATTAGCTATATATATATATATATATATATATACTGTGTATATGTGTAAATAGCTAAAAGGTTTCGAATTCGGTTTCTTATTATTTTTGGTTTATAAAGAAGTGTTTATGAACAAGGATTAACATTTTAAATTGGTCATTAACAGTTCTTTACAACACAAAAATAATAATCTAATAAGCTCGACGATGCAATTTACAAATGACTTACATACATAGGTACATATCATCACGCCGAGTCGCTAACGGGGTAGGCTTTCTGTATAGAGCGCCAGTGCTCTCTAGTCTTACATACCTCTTTCGCTTCGACCACGTTAATCAGTCTCTTCATACATGCTTAAGTGACTTAGTTTTCACTTGTATGGACAGTCCCCAAAGACTGCCCGACATGTTTTTTTATTCGTTTTTTTAAAGAGGACCAATTCCCTCATACATGATATTTTCGTAACTTAAACCGTTTTACGCAGCGCACGCAACGGAAGCTCTCAAAAGGGAATATTTTTTCCCGTTCTGGCAACATTATTATGTATATGTTTATTGTTATATTATGTATATGTTTTTCTTTGTCATTTCTGTTTGTTTTTGTAAATGTGTGTGTTTGTACAATAAAGGATATATTATTATTATTATTAATATTATTATTCATTTATGCTTCGCTCCTATTGGTCGTAGCGTGATTTTATATAGCCTAAAGCCTCCCTAGAGAAATGGACTATCCAACACAAAAATATTTTTTCAATTCCAACCAATAGTTCCTGAGATTAGCGCGTTCAAACAAACAAACAAACAATCTCTTCAGCTTTATAATATTAGTATAGATTAAATGTTAGTGTACTAGAACATGTCGTGTCAGTCCCATGGTGCAACCCGTCCCAATATGTAAGTATTGGCACTTGTTGGCACTAAAAGTGTGTTCAAGCGCTCGTTTATTGAATCACCGTTGATTTTCCATTACATTAACGATGTCCTGTTTTGTTGGAAAAGCTTTAAAAGTTAAGCCCGTTGCGTTTTAATCAAATTCCACACGAGACTCGCTCTTTCACGGGAGGTGAAGGTAACGAGTGGTAATTTGGCGGTAACAATTCAATATTGGGATGTTTTAATATTGAATTTAGATGTTCTAGCAAGTTCGAGTGGCAAAGTGGCAAAGTAACCCAGTAGCTTGTTTAATATTTCAGTAAATAACGTCTTACATTTTACAGTGTTGGTTTTTGTAATCGGAGTAGAGAATGAGGAATCTACGGAGATCATTTTTGAACATAATACATACATATTATCATCACGCGAGTCCCTCATGCAATAAATATGTACAGAATACAAGAACGCAATTAATTAAAAGACGAATCGTTGCTTTAAAAAATAAGGTATCTTCACACCTCATTGGTATACACAGTCGGAATTCGAATTTGAAATCTTTGCGATATATATATATGCTTATAGATCACTACTTTGACCACTCGGCCACCAAATTTAAAATACACTACTAATTCTGACGACCGTCTAGTCGAAGGTTCGTCTAGACGAAGGTCTAGTGGTTAGAGCTCCTGACTGCGAAACTTGAGGTCGCGGTTTCGACTCCCGCTGAGGGCAGATATTTGTGTGATGAACACGAGTATTTGTACCTTAGTCTTGGATGTCCTATGTATTTATGTATATATCTATCTATATAAGTACATTTGTCGTTGTCTAGTTACCATAACACAAGCTTTGCTTAATTTATTTGGGACTAGGTCAATTTGTGTGGTTTTTTTTTTTCTTTTTTGTATGGTGTCTCGTAGCGTGAGTTCCGGGAACTTTTGCTACTTAACCGGACAAAGGCGAGACCTAGGCCTCCAGCCAGGCACTTTAATACTAAGCAACACAGCTAAGGGCACCCCCTGTGGGGTACGGACCTCGGCTTAGGGCGTTGCTGGTTCGCGAGCAAGGGAGCTGGGCTGGTCTGGTATTTTTATTATTATTTGGTTATTAGGGGGAGGGAGTTTGCGCTACTGGCTCGGCTCGGGCCGGCACTTGCGAGAGTCTGGGGGGAGCGTTACGGCTTATTCGCGTCGAGCCTCGCCGGCGAGGACGGAACAGTGGTCGGTTTTGTGTCGTGTGGTTTGTGTGTCGTCGGGCGTTCTGGAGGACCGTTATGTCGTCATCCGGTTCGATGACGGCATGTTTTGGGCGCCTTATTTTCGATATAAGGGAGGGAGTCTAATAGGGGCGGCCGATACTACGAGGGGGTTGGGATGTTTTTCAGCAGAATCGAAATGACGTTTCGACAGTTTCTTCATAAACTGTTTGATTGTGGGGACTTTTAGGTCAACGTGAAGTTGACTGTTTCTCATGTACCACGGGGCACCTGTGGCTCTCCGGAGGAACCGGCTTTGGAGCACTTGAAGGGGGTGGAGTACAGACTTTTTGGATTGTGCGAACACAACACACGCGTAAGTCATGATCGGTCTGATGCACGTCAAGTAAATCCTCACCTTGGATTTCAATGAGAGTTTACTCTTCGAATTTAGCATACAATGAAGTCTACCTATCGCGAAAGCGGCTCGCGCGCGTACCGCTTTTGCGTGGTGACGGAAGGTAAGTTTACGATCGAGGGTCACTCCCAGGTATTTGGCCTTGTCTTCCCATGGAATGGGATTGCCGAAGAGCTTTATGGGATTTGTCCGAAGGGCATACTTGCCTTTCCAAAAGAGGACAGCTGCGCTTTTTGAGGGGTTCACTTCAATTCTCCATTTCCGGAACCATCGCCCTAGGGCGTCGGCCGCGGTCTGGAGGTTGTCGCGAATCGCCTCGGGGGTTAAGCCCCTGCAGTAAATGGCCGTGTCGTCGGCGAACAGTGCGCTTTTGACATATCTTAAGGGGGGAAATCGCTCGTATATAGCGTGAATAGAAGAGGGGAGAGCACCGAGCCTTGCGGGACTCCTGCTCGTATGGGACGAGGGGAAGAGAGTGTGCCCTCCACTCTGTAGCGGAAGGAACGATTCGACAAAAAGTCCCGTACTATGCTTACGAGACGGTCCGGCACGCCCAACTGGTACAGCTTGTATATTAAGCCGTTGTGCCAGACCTTGTCGAATGCCTTCGCCACGTCGAAGAAGAGCATACCCGTGGGATATCCGCGTTGGAAGCCGCTACTGACGTCTTCCACTATACGGTGGACTTGTTGGACACACGAGTGTTTGGTTCGAAAACCGACTTGTTCGTCTGGAATAACTTTTTCAGAGTCAGCAAAACTCTTTATTCTACTATAAACAAGTCTCTCGTATATTTTGCCGAGAACGGTGAGGAGACTGATAGGGCGGTAACTGGAGGCTTCGGTCTTGGGTTTCCCCGGCTTAGGAATACCTATGACCGTCGCACTTTTCCAGGATTGGGGGAACAAGTTGTTGCTCAGTGCTGCATTGAAGATGGCAGTGAGCAAAACTATCAGATAGGGGGAGAAGAGTTTAATGACATTGGGCCTCGAGACTGTCGGCCAGGCACTCGGACTTCTCGTCGTCGTCAAAGGCGGGCCCTTGATTCGGACGATGGAGAGGAGGCATGGGCGCGGTGAGGTCTGATTTGAGCTTACGCTGGAGTTGCCAGAAGGCCAAGTGACTTGGTTCAAGTTCCCCTAGGAACTTGTTCCAGCGAGCGTCTCGCAGGTCATTCATGCGGTATCTCAGCTTGCGCTGGAGTGACCTCAGGAAGATGCGGTTCGCTTCAGTCGGTTGAGCTCGATGGGCTCGGAGGGCGGCATTCTTTTCCGTCACCAGTTCACGCACGTCATCTGGATGTTTCCAGCGATGGTCTTCCATCACCGGAACTTGTCGCGTGCAGGAGTCCACGACTGACTGTACGTGAGCTGTGAGGGAATCGGTCGCCTTTTGGGTGTCGGCTGCCGACTCTAATAGGGGCGGGATGCTATCTAAGTGAACAGATGAAGGGGACTTGAGGAGTTCCTCTAGTTTCCTCCAGTCTGTTATCTTTTTCTGAGGTAGGGGGCGACCTGGGTCAGAGGGACCTAATCGGGGGGAGAGCGCTAGAGTTACAGGTCTGTGATCTGAGTCTAGTTTGTCGTGGGACCTCATTGAGTGCAAACGAAGGTTCACATTCTTGAGGATCACGATGTCAAGTACGTCCGGTCGGTGGTTAATATTTGTAGGGTAGTGGGTGGGGGCATGGGTGCAATGACGTCGAATTGAAGGAGCCCACTGAGGTCCTCCAACTGGCGTCCCCTGTTATTTCGCGAGCGGCTGTTCCAAGCATCGCTCTTGGCATTCAGGTCACCCGCGATAATAACCGAGCCACTTAGGTTAGTAAGGGCCTAGATATCATTTTTGATATCTGCCGTTGCCGTAAATTCCACACACTATATGTAACGGCACAACAATACAGGGCATCGTTTATTCTATGCTTTGGTATATTAAAATAATTATTAGGTACAGTATTAGGTGTTAATATTTTATGTACGTAAAATATTTTCAGGCTAATCAAATATACCAAGTACATTAGACCTATACAAACTGCACTGTGCAAGTGCAAACAAGCAAAATACAAGTTCTTTCGCTCCTCTAACCTTCCTTTCTATTACCGCTGACTTCCTGTTTTTACCTTTTTCTGAGATTGTTCAAGTGATATTTTTTCTCCCGCTTTGTCCTCTCTGGTTCGTATTGCGAAATGGTATTAATAAATAAATTTAATTTCATTACTGAGATTCTGAGGAGATATTGAATATTATTTTTAATTTCTCAGTCTGCGATTTATACAGGATTCCTTTAGGGCAGAACTATTACTTATGTTTATAAAATGTAATTGGTCCAGTTGGGATTGGAGCTTGCAATCTTTGCGTTGCAGACGTCTACTCGAACCACTCAGCTCTTACATCACTGATATGTACTGATATCTTAATATATAAAAATTACGTGTCACGTTGTTTGTCCGCGATGGGCTCATAAACTACTGAACCGATTTCAATAAAATTTGCACACCGTATGCAGTCTGATCCAATTTGAAAGATAGGATAGCTTAAATCACTATTGGACCCGATAGTTGGCGCTGCGATCGTGTTTCAGGAAATTTTACTTTTTCACCCGGGCGAAGCTGGGCGGGACAGCTAGTATACATATATAAATGCTGAAATTTTAACGTATACTGTAGAAATAAAAGGCAATTGCCTTTTTATAAATAGCGTTTGCCGTTGTGTCGGAATAGTATGCTCAACTGAGCGATACCCATTTCACTGGTAGAAGCCCACGCAAGATTATATTTGTTCCGGGAAAATATTTTATCGTTGATTTCTAATATACCGATTGGATATTTCTGCGAATTTTCCTCAACAGTTCAGTTTTGTACTCCAATTCAAGTAAGTGTGTTAATATCATTCTTTACTTTGTATTGTACCGCCGATTTGGTAATGGAAGTATAAAAATAAATCCTCCCGACTTATTCGGAGACCATTAATGATAGTAATAAAATCAAATATTTAGAGAAAAAAATACTAATCTTCTCAAGAGTTTGTCTTCGTTATTAGCTTTCCGTCCGGAACTTTGTCAGCTTTGAAAGGTTAAAATTGTAGCGGAAGGAAAAATATATACTTCGTTTAATCAATTCTTGTATTGTGTTCGTTTGTTGACTGTTCTGAAATCCTTTGAGATTTTGATACACCAGGAGTAAGAGATGTGCTCTTGTCAGCGGCTCTGATGCAATTCCTTCCATTTGCTTCTATCCAGCGCAATTTCTGGCATGTTAGGTTTTATGGGCAGCAAATTTAGGGCCAAAAATGTACATTATATATATATATATATATATATATCAGTGGCGAAGCGTCCTTAGAACACGATTCCTATCGGCTTCCCTATCGGCTTACCTTCGGCTTCCCTTGGCAGATTCCGCGCTCATATACGACTATTCTATGTAGTCATAATATCGCAAGCGACATAATTACATTGCGCCCTTTGTAAAAATATTCTCCAATATGCTGGATACAAAAACGCAATGTATGTGAAATCGCGCAAACGCACACATACACGATTTCACGTAGTAGGCGGCAGGGGAACTCGCTCCTAATATTGGGAATTCAAATAGTTAAAATGTAGGCAATTCACGCACACATAGACAATACTACCACATCCAACCATTCGTCGATACAACAGCGATTATAAGCCGATCTCAGATAGCCTCCAGTCTTTATTGGTTATTTGTTAAGGTTTCGTTTCGCTTGAAAAGTTTGACCAATCAGAGCAATTTCGGCGACAAGCCGGAGTGTCATGACCTCACCTAGCCATTTTGCGCGCGCATTTGCACGGATTGTTTTGTTATGCTAATTTATCTATTGTAATATGTGATAAGCTTGATTGTGTTGTAGTATATGGTTTAAAAAAAACGAAAGTAGTGAAATTTTTCTTGCCAAGTGTTGTCACAGTGTTTGTTTTGTTTCACCGTAAAGGTTTGTTTGTTTATTTTTGTTTCTTGTCGTCACGTAGTCTGTTAGGTGAGAAATGGCGGCGTTAATACAAAGAGGTTCTTGTCTTACAGATTACCTATTAAATGAGTTAACTTCGTTCTCAAAACAATCTTTCGAAAATAAAAAATATATCATTAAACATGGACGGGCTCGTCCCGATATGAAAATTGATTATAAACGTAAGGATGGGTTTTTCAAACATTTTCACAGTTTTATGTATGATAAATACAATTGGATAACCGGCAGTTGCAAATTAAATAAGTTACTTTGCTTTCCATGTCATGTCCATGTTATTTTGTTTTTCGGGTTGTAGTATAGAAAAATAAATACTGCGTATTTCTGCTGGTATTTATTTAAGATGATGATGCTGGCAAGTTAAGTTTCACTTATTTTAGTTCTTTTTTTTTGCTGAATATTTATAACCCCCGTGTGAGTGACGTGTGCTTTAAAACGGCTTTTTAAAGCCACTTTTATCATACTCGACATGCACTGTTCATATGATACCAGTAATGTCATGTATGGTGAAGGTGGTGAACACTAACAACTGTACAGCAAGCATGTTCTGTCGCATGGAAAAACTGCATACAACGCAACGCAAGCACCATACATAACATTTCGCCGTAGTTTTGGGAAAGGTGAACTAACACACTAATATATGGTATGTAATTTATTGCATTTTTTTTACAAGTTAAGATATGACGTTTTGCTTATTCACGCGTTAGCCATTTTTTTGGTCCGGCTTTACCTTTCTTTTTTTTCACCCCACGCCACTGATATATATGTATATTTGTTATTAGGCAACATTTCAATCGAACTTTTGTTAGGTAGAATTCGTTATAATCACGATATTTTATTTTAACAAATGGTATTACATTTTATATTTCAGATGGTGAAAAATGACAGCGCCTCTCGTGGCAGAAGACGAAATTTTTATTCGTATGTTTATAAAGACACTTGGCAACAAAACGTTTACAAAGACAATGAACCACTTTATAAATGTATAATTATTCATTAGGATTTAAAGTAAAATAAAAGTTGTAGATCTAGGTAAATTGTGTAGGTAGGTAGGTATAGTGGGGTGCCAAACTTTAGTAGTAGGCTACTCAAATTTTGTCGGCAAAAAAGGAAATCCGCCACTGAAAAGCTTGGATTCTAAAAAACATTTTGCTGTGGGCCAAAATGGACAGGATACACAAATGACTAATTAGGTATGATAAGCCGTCAGCGGCAAATGACGGCATGATTGATTGCAAGTGGTATGTATATACATACCTACTTGTCAGCAAGGTGCACTCTGCTGCTCATGCTGGAATTGTATGCATACTTTTGTTTGAAGTACTAAGTCTAAGTCTAAAAAGGTCGCGACTACGTGGTAATCATCATCATCATAATCTAAAGACTTGTCTTTGCCTCTATAGCGTGATAATACTTCATTAATTTATTATTTATGGTCAAGAAAAAATCAACTTGGATTGTATATTAGATTTTTTTTTTTCATTCTGCCCTATTCATCATTTATTTTCATCAGCAACTGTCCTTTTTTCTGTGACATTTGGCACAGAGGTAGTTTATACGCTGGAAAAAAATCTCCTAAGACAATGAGGTTTTATCTATAGAGACGTTATACTCCTTGAATATGAAGTATAAACATGGCAAATTTTATGCTATACCTACATATAGCTACAATACACAACTCACACAACGGCATTAAGCACACTGATGAGATTAAAAGAACACGAAGTATATGAATCCTAGTTGTCAGAAAGGGATAACAGCACAGCCACGTGCCAATATGTCGAGCTCTAAACGTTCTCTCTTTCGCTCTTAACCGTAACGCGCTACTTGTCTCGTTGCGAGTGCAGTGGCATCGTCGCAGGAGTTAATTCAGATTAAAATTTAATGTTAAATTTTCGTAATTTTGATAGATAAAACAAATGTACATTACTTACAAATGAAAAGACACATCCTTCTTGTTTTTTACACTCGTCCAGTATATGTTCTGCAGACTAAGTTGACTCAAGCCAATTAGCTTGTGTTGAGTTAGCCAAGCCGAGCGTGGTAAGACGTATCTATTCTTTTTTACATCAATGTCCTAAGATAACAATGACATCAAAGTTTACTCGGAAGAAATAGCTAAGCTAGTTGTCTATCTCCATGCCAATTCCGTTCAGTCGTTTTTTAAGCATTTAATAATAGTAGTAGGCTATACATGAATAATGCAAACGAACGGCGGAAGTGAAATGAGATAAATCGATTTTACTGCATGTAAGTTTAACCATAACACTCTTAAGAAAAACAAATGATTTCGTGCAAAAATTGACACGGCAATTTATTTAGGATCAGCACTGACAAACTAGGGGATATTTCCCATCAAAACAAACGCGGAAATGTAAACAAACTATATTGTTTGAGTATATCATCTTGTTTGTCGCGCAGTAGATATAATAAGTTCTAAATCTTTTTACATAGAATGGCAAAAGAACTCGAATAAAACACGATTCCTAAATAAATCTATGTTTATAAGAATCCAATCTTTTTTTGGGAACAAGTTGAAATTGTTCTAATACTGTTCTTCTTTTAACCCATAATGAATGGAATGAAAACCGGGCTTAACTTTAACGTTGTTAATTATTTACGAATTATATATATATATATATATACCCTCACGCCTTCCCACAAGGGTCCCCGAAGAGCGGCAAGAGGTGTAGAGGTACAGCATGGAGTTCTTCAAGAAGGGTGTGAAAAGATTCCTGCAGGGTCGGCAACGCGCGAGTGATACCCCTGGTGTTGCAAGCGTTCATAGGCGGCGGTAACCGCTTAAAAAAAAAAAAAAAAGGTAGTAACCACACACCCACTTTCTGCCGGAAATATATTTTAGGTGCCAACGCGACAGATGGCGAGTCCATCGCCGTATCTCCAGCGTGTATGATAGTTGAAACTCCTGGTATTTTGTCTGATTGGTTTCAATATGACACGTAAGTTTCAATATGGAACCTTTTGCCAGTATGGCGGGTCGAATGTATCGCGTTATTTATTCTTTTTGTTTTACTGGGATAGTTCCAATAAAACTGACTCATTTACATCCAGCGTCCTTTCCATTTTGTGTTTCTATTTAGGAGAATGCTTCTGATTTACGATTTTTACGGCACATACTCCAATAAATAGGCTCAGTATTGCTTATGCCCCTACATTTGTAAGCCAAGTACACAAAGCGGTGAGTTATGTAGATCCAGTGCTAGTGACAGTTGGCAATACTTCGCTCTTAGTTTGTATTGGCATTGTGGACCGAACGTCACTGAGTTCGTGAGGTCGTGAATGCAGTAGTGGTAATTTATAACCTATAAGTTATTGCGAAGCATATTCTATTCTTATTTGCAAACATAATTTTATTTTCGACTCTACGTAATACGAGAACGAATGTAAAAAAACGGGTTTTCGAATCGGCTGTAAATATCGAGAGTTGAATTATTATTTGAATGTAGTGAGAAAAATTTAAAAGATAATAAGCATTTAATGTTATATTCAACGTTGTACAAGTAAATTCATGATAGTATATACGAAGGGCTACGACTATTTTTAATAAATCAATGTTAACAGGCGCACCGCTTTAACATGAATCGGCAATAATTTTGTTAGCGGTCTTTAATCTGTCGGGGAGCGCATCCGTTGATGGTTTTCCGATTCTATTAGCCGCAAAGCAGCGGGGTTGATTAAGCGGAACGATTTAAGGAAACGACCTACTTATTTAGAACCTCAGAACTTTGACTTACGAAAGCGTGTTAATAACTTACCAAATTGCTACAGTTATTGCTATACTTTAGTATGTTCATATTTTAATTTGCGTTCTCTTCTAAAAATGTACAGTGTAACGTTTTAGATCGAATCCACAATGAAGAGGCGTTAACGAGGTTGTGATTTGTATACATGAAGAAAGGCACGTTACTTTAGGTTGGACATGTTGGAATGAGCAAAGAGAGGCTTACATAACATCTGTTTCGTTAATATATGATATGCGATACCAATACCTTGGGACAATTCCACACAAATTGACCAAGCCCAAATTAGGCAAAACTTGCCTTCCCGCGAACTCTAGTTTCGCACTCAGGAGCTCTAACCACTAGACCAAACGGCGGTCAAATGATGCCACCTTACTGCGATATAAGACATGTTTCAATTACCTAGATCAAATCGATCGGGCATTCAAGTATGGGAATGTTAAGAGAACTCTATAAATTAGCATATTATATGAAGGAATTGATGAATGTGGTAGACGCGAAAGACTATGTCTGGTAAGTACTCTTACCAGACATAGTCTGGTCTTTCTGGTCTGGTCTGGTGCTGTACTTTTTCAGCCTAACCCGTGAGAGATTAGACGTGATGGTTGTATGTGTTTATATTTAAGGGTTGTAAAGCACAAGGAGTCTTATGATGCCGACGAACTCGTAGCCAAATGATACTACTTCCGCGTTGTGTTGTATTTCTGCGGTAAGTTATGCTTTTAGAAATCCATATGGCATATCCGTGCGTGTCATCGGGCAGGTCATATGGCTGTTTGACACATTTGTAAGGTATTTGAAAATTTACTTTCTGTGAAGATAAAGTCCATATCCTTCTATCGTATTGTCCGTAGATAGAGAGGTAAATTGAGTATCGCTAACTACGTAGGTTTACAGAGATCGAAACACCATTAGCCATTTTGCAATTAAAAATATAGAAGAAGTTTTGTTAGAGTTCATGGTTTTACAGTAAATACGAGAAATATTTTCAAAATCATTCGACCGCATTGATTGGTCGATAAATTGAGAGAGTTCCGCGCAAAGGGAGGATCACCCTCCTCCCTCGCTATCAATTTGTCGCTGGTAATTATTTACACAGTCGTTATTAGAAAGTTTGGACAGTGACCTAATTACGTAATGTCTCAATAAAAGTAAGAAACTAAGTAAAGTAAGAAGGTGTATATAAAGCAAACACATTTTTCGATGTGTGTATAAAACTAAATAAATATATATAAAAAATATATGTAATAATATAATATATATATAAATATAATATAATATATATTAAATATATATATATATATATATATAAATTTTTCGATGTGTTTATAAAACGAATAAGGTATGTTAGTCAAGAGAGAGCTCATCTACTCTCCTCCTCCAACTATCGAAGCGCAAGGAACTCAGCTTAATATATGTACGTCGAAAAAGACTTTTTTGTCTCCAGTATACTTAAAGTGTATATTACATACGCGGAGACGTGGTAGCCGAGTGCATTAAGTAGTTGCCTGTAAAACTAACATGGCAAATTAAGTTTTCTGGACTACCTACAGTATTTAAACACGTCACGGACTTTACGTTGAAGGCAAAATCACGAGAAATCGAGCATAGTTTTGAGAAGAAATTCAAAGACATAGTCGTGCTTGAAAAATATTTGTAAAAAAGTGATTGGCATAATTTAACCCTGAGTGATTTTTTATGCAGTTATTATTAAATATAAAATCAGGTACAGAATCGTTGGTAGTGTTAATATCGATACAGAAGTACTTTAGTAAAATTATGTAGCTATGAGTAAATGAAAAAAAGCGATATTACCGCTCATTGCCGTTAGAATTTCATGCAGCAAGCACTGTAGGTGACTTCCAGCTCGTATTGTGGAATAAGCTGGTTGAAATAATTGAAACTTCATTAGCATAAAATCTCAGTACGTTAACTGGACTGCAACCCGGTTCTGACTCGGTTTTTATAGAGAAAATTAATGTTTCCTAAACTTGGTCGCAGTCGGAATGTAAATTAGAGGTTCAAAATAGCGTTAACTTGAACAAATAAACACGCAAAACTAAGCAATTTAAACTTTCCGATTATTCAACGCATGACTGCTTAAGAGGGTGCGGTTATATGGTAGCTTTTAATCTACATTTTTAAATTACACCATATACCTAGTAGTAGACCTATCTAAGATTACATCTTCACGACCACAAGAGTCCGGGAAGGGGTAGGCGAATGTGTGAAGCCACACACCTATATTCGGCTGGAGATATATTTTAGGTGCCAATGTCATAGATGGTGGATCCATCGCCGAAACTCAAGTACGACTATACTTGAGTAAAGGTTTTTGAATTTCTTCTCATACTACCGGGTTTCACCTCGTTGTCGCTTAATTCATAATACAGCATAATAAAAGGTCGGGTTCCTTTAAGTTTTTAAGGAAATATGAGTCACTTTACTCACTCCTGTCACCACCATGCTGCGGCTCGATTTCGTTGCGCAGCCCGAAATTCATTCAAGCGGATGGACTGAGTTGGACTCGTTGTTTTGATCACAATCAAATTGAAATATAAAAAGTACTTCAATCGATGTTTACTGTATGCTAAGTGTATTTCGATATTTATTGTAAGAAATAAGGGCGAATTGCAGACACTAGTAACCATAATGAAAGTTAAATGTGAAAAGTAGGGAAAGCGCCTAAATGCTGGTAAGACTAAGGTTTTGGTATTCGAAAGAGATGAACAAGTGACTGAGTGTGTTATATCGGTATATAGGCAAATTCTAGAGCGAATAAGTGAATGAAATTGTATATCATGTAGACTTCCTACATGATATACAATTTCATTCACTTCACACAAGATGGAGAGTATGAAAAAGATATTGAAAGAAAGATAACTGGTGGTAATAAAGTAATTGAGGCCATGTCATTGTTGGTGGGCAGTACAACTCTGAGCAAGAATGCTCGAGTCCGAGCTCGAGCTCTGAGCTTCTGAACAAGAATGCTCGAGCTGTCCACGACGCGAATTTTGGTGCCCATTTTATTGTACGGCTGCGAATCCTGGGTGTGTCAGAGGAAGCAGGAAAATAACATAAATGCAGTTGAGATGCGGTCTCTTCGAAATATGTGCGGAGTAACGAATCAGATTTAATCTTCGAAACATGTGCGGAGTAACGATCTCAGATCGAATCCGCAATGAAGAGATTCGCTAAATAACTGGTGTGTACAAGGGTATGATTGTACAGATGAAGAAAGGCACGTTGCGTTGGTTTGGACAAATAGAAGGGATTGATTGAACAAACAGATGTATAGAATGAAAAATACACAGCAAATAGTCTATGTACTATCTATTGAATTATTAAACACTTTATTAATCCCATCTACAAAATAAACTATTACCACAACGCCAATTCCCTAAATAGTATTGCAAAATGATAAACATTCGGAACTTATACTAAGCGAAGCAACAAATAACCGGGCATATTGTGAGAGATGGCGTGAAATTGACAAGGGTCGTACAGCTCTCCAGATAATATATTCGTATCAATATACTTGTGTACTTAGCAACCCTTCACGAAGTCGGAAAGGATTGTCGATAAAATACCCAACTGTCCATTTGGACTAGGTTCAACTGATGTGACGGCATTCTTTAACTTTTGTAAAAACGTTTGGTTGTTATATATACGAATCGATTTCTTCTTTATTTTCCGCTTGAAATATAGTCTATTGTGGGTAGGTAGAGGTCTATAGGAAGTACCCATAAACCCACTTTCCGTCAGAAATATATTTTAAGTGTTAACGTGAGGGATGGCGAGTCCGTCTCCGATACTTAAATACGACTATACATACGCCTTTAAATTTCTTATCGAGTTTATCCAGGTATCTTGATGTTATCCTCCACTGTAAAGCTCGAGGTGTGACTGAACACAATACAGTATAAACATACAAATATATAATTACTGTGCTGCTACAACTGTTCGTCGCGTTATGTTAAGTTATGATTAAACTCTATAATAGCCTTTCTCGATAAATGGGATAGCAAAGACTTTAACCAATAAGCCAGAGGTATATTAGGTGCCAACGTGATAGATGGCGAGACCATCGCCGTTACTCAAGCACGACTATACATACGCCTTTGAATTACTTCTCAGATGCTTGCTTGCTTTGATGATGCTTGAGTAACGGCGATGGTCTCGCCATCTATCACGTTGGCACCTAATATACCTCTGGCGGAAAGTGGGTGTGTGGGTATTACCTGTACACCTCTGCCTACCCCTTCGGGGACCCTTGTGGGAAGGCGTGAGGATATTATTATTATTATTATAAACGTAAAAAATATTCTTCTTTTTCTAAATTTACTCCATTTATCAAGATCAACCCAAATGGGTTTCAAATAAAATTAGCAGTGGAAAAAGCATTAACAATGTCAACATTGTGGTTCCAGTCCTAGTAGTTAAAAGCGATGACACTGAAACGAAATGTAATTACGCTTCATGAATGTTTGCGTTGCCTACCCCGAGCACTAATTAAAATATTTCCCACTCAATTTTCATTTTGTTGACCCTTTTATTTAAAGCCTTTAGTACTTAACAAGGATAATAAAAATTCGTTGGTGCGCAGTAATATTTTATGTATAATTTTAACTGTATTATAATATTTTCTATCTACTCTAATAAATGGGACCTGAAATATATCTCCGGCGGAAAGTGGGTGTGTGTGTGGGTACTACTTATACACCTCTGCCTACCCTTTCCTTTCGGGGATGGGAAGGCTTGAAGTTATTTATTAGTTATAAGTTAGTTGAACAGGAAATATTTGATTGTTTGCAATTTTTATGTACTCAAAACTACTTAGTCAATTTTAAAAGTTCTTTGATTTATGGAAAGCTACATTATGCAGGAGAAGGAAAATTAGACTAAAATTTTATATGTATATAACGGTAGTATATACTGACACAAAGAATCCTTATTACTTTATATTAGTTTCATATGAATGCATATATACGTTGGCACGTGAAAGTGGGTGTATGGGTATACTTATACACCTCTGCTTACCCCTTTGGGGACCCTAGTGGGAGGGCGTGAGGATATATATATTGTGAATTGCTCTTTCATTGTTACCTTCACCTTTGGTTTAGCATCTTTTTTTAAACCATTAATATGACCAAGATGCGTATGCGTCTGATAGTAAGCGGTTACCGCTGACGTATTCTGCAAGTGGTGCCATCACAAGCTCAATATTACCAACGTATCGGTGGAGCTGCGTAGTGGAAATACCCTGAGGTTTTTTCAAATTACTGAGGTGGCCACAATAAACCCGCCTGATGGTAAGCGGTTACCTATGAACGCTTGCTGCACCAGGAGTAGCTATGAGTCACTTTATATTTCCATGACTGTCTCTTTAAGTCCTTATTAAAGCTTTCGCTTGTGTATTCAAGCCAGGCTTGTAGATTTGGAAGTTATTTGAAATAATCGAGCAAATAATTTGATAAATCAATATATTAGTAGAACTTTACTTCTTGTTATGATTGAACAGTCAATTTTAATAGGAATATAGTTACTCTAGTTAGCCTGAGAACTTTGCGTGCTGAACAGCCAAAAGCACCAAGAACAACTTTATTAAGGCCTCCAGGCGTAAGTGACTGTAAAAACAAACTAAGCAGCCCAGCTTATGCGCTATGGGGAGGAACTAGGGTTGTCACATATTTCTAAGAAAAAGAGTAACTTTCTTTTCTAAGGTAGACGTTACAGTACAAAACCCTTAAATAAAGTACCCATTATATTAAGAGCCGTGGTGTCCGAGTTGTTCAAGCTGTCGCCTGCAATACAATGACTTATGTATGTATAGTTGTGCTTGAGAAACGGCGATGTACTTGCCATCTATCACGTTCATGTCACGCACCAAAATATATCTCCGACGAAAATGGAGTGTGTGGGAATCCACACATCTCTGCCTTTGGAGACCCTTGTGAGAGACCCTTGTTGGGTCAGAGACGCCGATATGATCAAACCTTTTAAATAACAATGATTGCTTTACCTACATTGATAACTTATTAATATTTATTAAAATATGGTGGTATCTAAATACAAATGTGAAAATAAGCAGCAAATTTCGTGTTTTTCAAATTTTTTTACACTTTTTTACAAGTATTTAACTTAAATACACACAAACAACCCAACGCAAAACGCAATCAAAAGTTCGTACGAAGCAAAGTAGGGTGCTGCAATTTTATTTTGAAGTCAGACCCAAAACCTGTTCTCCAAAATCAACTAAAAACATTATTTTTGAAGTCAGAATAAACTTTATATCCGTCATTTTTAAGTATATTTTCTAAAAACGTGTTAAATATAATAATTCCGCGAAGCTCGGCATGATAAAGTTAATTATGACTTTTTAAGTTCAGATGATATGCGATGTAACTAAAATTCTCTCTGACTTGGAGCATGCGATTTGTCTGAAAAGTTTCGTATAATTTCCCACATGTAGACAGTATAATTTGGGAAGTTGGTAACTCTACGTACGTTAAATGTCCACGTCCGCTCTCTATTTGATAACTTAACTACCACCATCCGTTGACACTAACTTTATTATCGTCGTAAACTATATGCTTGTGATGGGTCATTCTGGCAAATTGACATGACATACATTAATTCTATTACACGTACTTGTTAGTCACGCAACTTCATATGTCATTCAAATGTTACTAACTAGATATATTTAATACGCGGAGGTTCCTTAATAAGGCTGGCAATTATTCCAAGAGTGAATACAAATTCAGTTTATAGTGTATTGCTAATCACTGCTTGCTCTTTGAGGAATGCCTAATAACCATTGTAAAATAATTGCGATATTTAGTTAGGAAAATGTTCTTTGCACATTTTGTTCTTTTCTCTATCAGTTGAGATCCCCATATCACAATTGACCTCAATTTAAGTAAGCTGTCCTATGTTGGGGTCCTTTCACTATCAATCAGATTGAGGAATGAATCCGAAACATGTTTCCTTGGAGTTTAAAGCATGCTGTTTTTCAAGAACACATATGCGTGGGCCATATGATGGCCTGATGAAGAAGGTAGAGACGACTGGAGCTTCTCTCTGCCTACCCCTTAAGGAACTCGGCGTCAGTATTTGTATGTTTTATTTAAGTGTGCACTTTCAGGTGGGTCAAATTCTGGTCTCCTAATTATACCGAAAGTACCTATTATTTTGAATAAGTCTTTGAGGTGGGTCAAATTCTGGTCTCCTAATTATACCGAAAGTACCTATTATTTTGAATAAGTTCAAAGGTTTTCTTTCAGCTTGTTAATTTTGCATAAAAAGTAACGATGGATATCATCTATCACCAATCTTGAGCGTAAAAGTGGCGAAATAAAGGTAAATTTAATGATTGTCATCGCAGAAAGGTAGGCTCTTGAAATCTGAGCTTCTACGAAGAATCGGCCCTTATCTGGGGATCGCCCTGGTTTAGGATATCATCTCTATGATGCCACGTAATGTAATGACCAACTTGTAGGAAATCACTTAGGTAAGAGACCTTGCCTTAAGTAGGCGTAAGGTATGAATATTTATGTGAACTTTTTGTCGGATGTTTGTTCCTCTTTCTCGCCAAAAATACTGAACAGAATTGAGTAAAATTTGACACAGAGGTATATTATTAGCTGGATTAATATTGTATGATTTGATTTATTTCTAGGTTTACTAGCTTGTTTAAAATGTAAGAAAAGATTTAGAACAGCCGTGGTGGTTGACCATCACCCCTCGGTGCCTGCAACAAAAAGATTGCAAGTTCTGATCCCGACTGTACCAATGAGCTCTTCAGAAATAAAGTACAGTGAGTAGTCACACCACGTGCTTTATTGTGAAGGACAACATCGAGAGGAAATGTACATACGTTTGAGAAGAAGACGTATGTGTAATTGTGCTTGAGAAACGGCGATGGACTCGCCATCTGTCACGTGGGCACCTAAAAATATATCTCTTGGCGTATATAAGAAAGAAAAAATATGTAGATCTGTTTTCCAATTCGACGTCATTGCGCCTATGCACCCCACCCACTATCCCGAGAATATCAACCACCGACCGGACGTACTAGACATTGCGATCCTCAAGAATGTAAACCTCCGTTTGCACTCGTTGAGGTCGCACGACGAGTTAGATTCCGACCACCGACCTGTGACCTTAGTGCTCTCCCCCCGACTAGGCCCCCCGGACTCAGGTCAGTCCCCACCTGAGAAAAAGATAACAGACTGGAGAAAACTGGAGGAACTCCTCAAGTCCTCTTCATCTGTTCACTTAGATAGTATCCCGCCCCTCATAGAGTCGGCAGCCGACACTCAAAAGGCGGTCGATTCCCTCGCAGCTCACGTACAGTCAGCCGTGGACGCCTGTTCACGACAAGTTCCGGTGATGGAAGACCATCGCTGGAAACTTCCCGACGATGTGCGTGAACTGGGGACGGTAAAGAACGCCGTCCTCCGAGCGCATAGAACTCACCCGACTGAAGCGAACCGCACCTTTCTGTGGTCACTCCAGCGCAAGCTGAGATATCGCATGAAAGACCTGCGAGACGCTCGCTGGAACAAGTTCCTAGGGGAACTTGAACCGAGTCACTTGGCCTTCTGGCATCTCCAACGGAAACTTAAATCAGACAAAATCTCGTCCATGCCTCCACTCACTCGTCCAAATCAAGGGCCCGCCTTTGACGACGACGAGAAGTCAGAGTGCCTGGCCGACAGTCTCGAGGCTCAATGTACGCCCAGCACCTTGCCGGTAGATCCGCGCCATCTCGATAAGGTGGATGCCGAGGTCGAAAGCAAACTATCTCTCCCACCCTCCGAAGACCCAGACCACCCCATCGCCCCAATCACGGTCGACGAAGTCCGGAAAGTGATCAAGGATCTCCACCCCAGGAAAGCCCCAGGTCCCGACGGGATCGCTAATAGAGTTATCAAACTCTTCTCACCTTATCTCATAGTTTTGCTCACTGCCATCTTCAATGCCGACTTTTTCCCCCAATACTGGAAAAGTGCAACAGTCATAGGTATTCCCAAGCCAGGGAAACCCAAGACCGAAGCCTCCAGTTATCGCCCCATCAGTCTCCTCAATGTCCTTGGCAAGATTTACGAGAGACTTATCTACAATAGACTAAAGAGTTTTGCAGACTCTAAGAAAGTCATACCTGACCAACAGTTCGGTTTTCGAACCAAACACTCCTGTGTCCAACAAGTCCACCGTATTGTGGAAGACGTCAGTAGCGGCTTCCAATTCGGTTTTACCACGGTTTTGCTCCTCTTCGACGTGGCGAAGGCATTCGACAAGGTCTAACACAACGGCTTGATATACAAGCTATACCAGTTGGGCGTGCCGGACCGTCTAGTACGCATAGTACGGGACTTTTTGTCGAACCGCTCCTTCCGCTACAGAGTCGAGGGCACACTCTCTTCCCCCCATCCCATACGAGCAGGAGTCCCGCAAGGCTCAGTGCTCTCGCCACTCCTATTCACGCTTTATACTAGCGACATTCCCCTCCTTAGACGAGTTAAAAGCGCTCTATTCGCCAATGATACGCCTATCTACTACAAAGGTAGAACTCCCGAGGGAAATCACGACAACCTCCAATCCGCGGTCATGGCCCTGGGGCGGTGGTTCCGGAAATGGAGAATTGAAGTGAACCCGACCAAAAGCGCAGCCATTCTATTCTGGAAAGGCCTCGAACGCCCACGGGTAGCCCCCATCACCCTCTTCGGCAAACCCATTCCATGGGAAGAAAAAGCCAAATACCTGGGTGTGATCCTCGATCAACGCCTTTCTTTCTGTCACCACGTAAAGGCGGTACGCGCGCGAGCCGCCTTCGCGCTCGGTAGACTTCACAGCATGTTGAATGCACGAAGTAAACTCTCATTGAAATCCAAGGTGAGGATTTACACGACGTGCATTCGACCAATCATGACATATGCGGGTGTAGTGTTCGCACACACTAGCAAGTCAACGCTTAACCCCCTGCAAGTGCTCCAAAGCCGGTTTCTCCGGAGAGCCACAGGTGCCCCGTGGTACATGCGTAATAGTCAACTCCGCGTTGACCTCAAAGTCCCAACTATAAAACAGTTTTTGAAAAAACTGGCCAAACGTCATTTCGATTCTGCTGTAAATCACCCCAACCCCCTCGTCGTATCGGCCGCCCGATACACTCTTTCCCTTATCTCGAAGATAAGGCGTCCAAGACATGCCGTCATCGAACCGGATGACGACATAACGGTCCTCCAGGACGCCCGACAAAAACATACAAACACTACACACAACCGACCTAAAGAAAAGACCTAAAACATGAATTATTTTAAGACGATTCGACATTACATTATTCGAATAAAAACTATTAAAATAAGGTCACGCAACAGCAAACATATTGAGAAGGACAAGAAAGGGACATTCCTCTTCAAGCCCTATTAATATTTGTCTGGCGTGGGTAAAATAAACCAATATAGCGGTGGACAAGGCTGGAACCCGCTGGAACAATAGCTCTCTGTCAGTGCGACTGAGACAAATAGCCTCCCGAAGGAAATAACACTGATCTTGGACCCAACGACCATTACAATAAATTCCCTTTTAAACACCCTTCTATTATTACAGAGGTCAATTAGATCGACTCTCAAAGTGGTAAGCTATTTTTTGTGTTAGGCTTAAAATCACTTGTTTCGGAGCGTTGATATTGATTTCAGAACTAACTGCGTCCCGCGGTTTTATCCGCGTAAATGTGACAGTTGTAGACACAAACATTGATGGATATTATCTAGATATTTTTGCTATAAATTATACCTTCTGTGCTTACAGATCAGAACGATATGCTGATCAATGATTTATATCTGTGCCAGATTTTTACACACATCTTGCCAACTTCTAGGCCCCAATTCGACAGACGCTGTCTATCACAGCCTCATAGGCATACATACGTCTATGAATTTATTGTTTAATATGGGCTTGCTAATTCATTGCTTTCTCCAAGTTTTTTTTAATTCAACGACGTGATATATACCTACCACTAATATTTATGTTCATGATAAGAAATAACCAACGTTAGACTACGTTACTTCGTTACGCAAACAGAGTTTATTATCCGATGAATTTCCTCGAAATCAGATTTCTTCTTCAAATATTGAAAAAGATGTACGATAAATACTCGTTCCTTTCAATGTACACATATCCGGAAATAGAGATATAATGGAAATGTTATTTTTATTGTAGGAGCTTTTGTGCTTACAAAAGATATCAATAAACGTGATGTTTACAGAGGAAAGTAAAAGATCTGCTTGGATACTAATCATTTTTGGAAAAAGAGTCAGTTACACACATCTCTTGTTAGGAATAACAAGAGTTTTACAGGAATTAAAACATCGAGAGGAAAACTGCATTGAGAAGAAATTTGAAAACGTATATATAGTTGTGGTTGAGAAATTGTATTTCTCACGTCCGTACCTAATATCTCCGGCTCTGTCTATTTTATTATCCCTCTGGGTTTGTGTGATACAAATTTGCAATAAAATGAGTAACACAGATTGCTTCGTCATCGCGTTGCTACCCCTATTTGCTAAGCAGCTTGGAAGGTGTAATGATAAGTAATTTAAATTTACCCCATAATGTTTCAGTTCTACAACCATCTTTCACGGTCCCTAAATCGGGGGTACGTAACTTTACGAACTGACTTTCGCACAGGAACTAAGGTTAAGTAAATAAAAAGGAAAAAATCTAAGTCATTCTTTACGTATTCACTGCGGGACAAAAAGGCTGACATAGAAACACTTTTAATCTTACAATATGGGTTCGCCGCGTCGGGGCCTCTTCTGGGCACCGCTGGGGCTTTTATTTATGCAAATTGGTTAGACTTCAATGAGGAAGCAGGTGTTTATACTGCTATTTTGAATGTAAATATGTCAAGCGAAGGTTTTCTAAAGATCTTATCCTTTGTCTTGTTTCAAATCTCTAAGGAGAAACATTTAAACGGATGTTAAGTTTTACCACAGTTCAACTAGAGGTTGTTCGAGTAACTTATTTTTCGTATCCTTAATTTTTAATATAATGACTCGAATGTAATCAATGAATAGTCACACCACGCTAAAACAAACATGGGAAAGAAATCTACATACGTTTGTGAAGGAATTTGAAGGTATGTCTAGAGGTACTGGACTAACGGCGATGGACTCGCCATCTGTCATGTTGGCAGCTAAAGTTACCTATTCAAATACAGTATAGAAAAGGAACAAGCCATATTGTTTCAACCGTAAAGTAGTATCATGAGCATCTCAAATTAATTTTATCGAAAGCAGACGTATCTCATAGTCATATATTCAAGTGCTCTCACCAATTTTTGCTCGTACTTTTGTGCCTACGAAAATTCTACGGGTATGCCACTTAACAAATATCAAAATGAATTGTAAGTAATTCAGTACCGTTCGCTGGGTTGGTAACATTGTAATTAATCAATATTGCGAGATTAGATCTAAAATCTATCGCACATTTTTCGACGTCATTTCAACTGCATTTATGCTGTTCTCAGTTTAAAATCTATTTGGAACCACTTCTGTAAACTTTGTACGTTTATTGAGAAAATATTACTTTTTCTTCGTAAATTTTGAATAGAAGTTGCTGTTCCTAACGTGTTTGCTAGAATGTGGTCTGCTTTAAAAGATACTATAAAAGCTTTGACGCCTTTCAAGAATCGAAATGAATAATGACGTTTCGCCAAATGCCCTGTGAAAATGATAAATTGCGTTATAATTTCAGTGGACTGCCATTAAGGGTTTGATCATGATGATGCGGTGTTTTTGTTTGTCCGGAAGGGGAGGCGATAGTAACTGGGTCAGAGTGGACTGACAATAGCCCGGAACTACCTACTTTTGTTCACGTTTTAACTAAATTGATTTTATTACCGCTTAGTATATTGCAGTAAGTGGTTTACTTTACGATATCTTTTGATATAGTACGTTATATCAATGTTACTTTTCTTTGCATAATTTTTTATGTCTTATTAATGTACAAAACAATTTTTGAAGTACTTAATTAATACATATTAAGAATAACTTATTCATTTATGTTTTAATTGTTTATTGTTTGAGCGTTACGTGGGTGCTAATTTAACTTGCAATTAAAAGATTTTGTACAAATAATATAAGTGACGAAATGGTTAAGAATGACAAATAACCTACCCTATATTACTTAAGACAACTTCAACTCATTGTCTTAAAGGAAGAATATAGTAAACTATATATATTGAAAGCAAACTTGACCCGCGAGCTGCGAGGAGGCCCGGCTTTATTAAATTCTTTCAGCAATGTTTTGGTCTGCTGGCTCCGGAATTCTATTAGCAAACTCTTACAATAGGGTATCGAATAAATTGTGTGAATACATTATGTAAATACACACCTTGGCATCCAAGGTCAAAGCTTTTGGGTAGCTTTAAAAAAAAAACATGTTCCATCGGACACTTGATGTGATCAACGGTTTCATCCGCGTAAAATTTGTATTAATTTATAAATATTAACCTGCAATATTTATCCAATTACGTTCAATAGTTTTTTTAAGCATTAACACAAATTGATATTAAGTAGGATATCATGACTAAAATAGAGTTATAATAATAATCATAAAATATTATAAATTGTCTAAATATTTATTTTAAATAATTTGTATAAAAGATTGTCTAAATACGCTCTTAATACGAAGTACTTAGTATTGAGAGTATAAATCTACGCGAATTAAAATGCTGCAAGGTGCAGGCGATAATGACCATATATTCATTAAAAACTAGCTGTATCCTGCGATGTCACCTACATACAATTCATATAAATTATGAGAATTATGATTACTGCGCCACCACTTTGGTAGTACAATATTCAACTAAACATACATACCTTCCAATAAATCACTCGATATATCGATGAAATGTCGGCCTTCTGGTCTATACATGTCTGGTAATACATGTCAAAGGCACCGCACAGACTTAATGAAATTGATAATTGAAATGTGATTGATAAAATATGAGGGATACAATTGTCCAAAGCAGAGATTTATGAGTGGTATATGGACTGCTTGATACGCCATAATTCTTGTAAGGATTCAGCTATCCACTTCCTGCGAAGGAACCATAAAAATGCAATGAATTTTATATTTCATTATGAGCACTTAATTATCTACACGACGTCAATTAGGCAAAGCTAGCACGATAGGAGTCAGTCACATAACATATACTTTTTTATCTTCACGGTTAGTGTGACGTGTTACACAGCACCCAATTTTCGCTGGATATATTTAGGTGCCACCGTGACAGATTGAAGTACGACTAAACGTGCTATTAAGCACGTCCATGAATTTCTTGTTTTTTTTTATAGTTCCTTTCCTATTGATATTTTCTTCACCGATTAATCCCGTGATTATCGTTCGATTAAGTTTAGAAAACGGTTCTTAATTATATATAATTCGTGCAAATATATACTTGATACATATACCATGTGAGATAGCCTTAATTTTTAACTTTTCTATGATTGTTTAACTGTATTGTTACAAGCAGGCGAAAAAGTCTTCTTAATTATCATTCTAAATAACCTCTCAGATATTATGCATAACTACACGTTGGAGATTTTGCTTTACGTGTCTGTGACTTCGTAATGTCATGATGTCAGTCTGAGAATTGTTTTAAGAACATACATATATAAGAAATTCAAAGGCGTATGTGTATAGTCGTACTTGAGTAACGGCAATGGACTCGCCATCTGTCACGTTGGCACCTAATATACCTCTGGCGGAAAGTAGGTGTGTGGGTATTACCTATACACCTCTGCCTACCCCTTCGGGGACCCTTGTGGGTAGGCGTGAGGATTTTATATGTTGAGCCAATTCTAGTTTACATATTTCCAAGAACAAACATAACAATAAAACATGAACATAGGCCCGAAGACGTATAATAAAATTGCATTGCTCGTAATGTATGAGTTTACCGTAATGCATTGTTCTTGCAAACAACGTCGGTTGCATACCACCATTTGTAATATCCTACTTGGTGCAATTTGGCATATCGCCCACACAAACGCCATTGTTCCTCGCACCAAGAGCTTGTCATAACCAACGCTATATGCTGCCGATTCTGAAAAATACTTTATGTTTTTTTTTTTTTGTATTGTCTCTCGTAGCGTGAGTTCCGGGAACTTTTGCTACTTAACCGGGCAATGGCGAGACCTAGGCCTCCAGCCAGGCACTTTATGATACAAAAAAACTCCTATGTATTTACGGATAGGCTTACAGAACAGAGGGTCAGCTTTCTATAAACTTACATACATCTCTGGCTTAACTACTCTCTTAAGCCTCTTTACATATACAGGATACTACAGAAAATAGGTACAGCAGTTCAAATATAAGACAGGAGTCAATGAACGGAAGCAAATAAAAATTATATTACAATGTATTAGATTGTATGTTCCCATCTTTCATCATATTTTCGCATAAAAATTTATGGTAAAAGTGTAAAATTTAACGTTTCAATATTTTTTACGTGTTTAAAATTTTCTGAAAAAAAAACCATAGGACCATGTTTCGGAGTGAAGAAATTTAAAATGTTGGCATTTTGTTATCTTTGGATCTATTTCTTTCACTGCATCGTCACGAGGATATATTTTAACATCCTACAACTTCTAGAAGACGACTGTTCTATTTTCTGTACATACTCGCCGGTTTTGATTACTCTTGGCTTTCCAGCCTCGAGTGTTCGATCGCTCGAGGCATCGATTACAAACAAATATTTATTTTTCAGATTAGATTTGGAAAAGCATATCTGAAAAATGTCATATTTGCAAATTTAAAGCATTGACTTGTTCATCGCTGTCAATGGAACAAATAAAAAACTTAATAAAACCGAAAGAAATCTGAGCGAAGGTGTGAACAGAGAATTTAATTCACTACCCCCACGCATTTAGTAACTTGATCTATGCCGTAATTACGTAAAATCCCCGTTTTATTATTGGGAAGCCAGAGGATTAGGAATACTTTGACCCCTCCGACTGAAGTCTTGGAGATGTAGTAAACGAGGTTGTAAGATGAGCATAAGCCCAGTCTAGTTTACCCTATTTCGAAGAATTTTCAAGTTCGTTCAGAGTAGAGCTTGGATTCGCTGATTCCTTACTTATTTATGTTTAAAAAACATTTATTTACACATACAAATCGCACCTGAGTTTCCCATAAGGTAGGCTCACAAAGTAGAGTGCCAGCTCTTTTTACACTTACTTTTGTCAAGTTGGCACCATAAATATATCTCTGGCGGAAAGTGGGTGTTTGGGTACTACCTATAGACCTATGTCTACCCCTTCGGGTACTCTTCTGGGAAGGCGCCAGAATAAGGCTTTAATATAGTTCTACGCTTTAATATTCAGTAGCTATATAATTAAACAATATAATTCTTGTGAAAAAAAATGTTTCTTTTTAGAACTCGTATTGATAAGGAATTTCATTCTCCAGTATTGGAGGTTCAAATACCAATTCGTACCTATCGAAAATGAGACCGATACGTTTTTTCGCATTTCAAAAAACAATTTCAGAGGGATTTGTGAGCTCAAAGCTGCATTCCGCAGTCGGTCTAGTATTACAAATGCAATGCCCCTTATCGTTGCATTTCAGGCCAGATTTATTACCAGGAGCTGGTTGAATAAGGCGGTTTTTAACCGACTCTAGTGCGAAGTAGAATGGCTTTTATCTACAATAAGCTGATTAAAAATCTATGCTCTAGTTTCTTTTAACTATAAGTTTTCTCTAAAAAGCGTACCTTTCGTAAAAGCTATTTTTTTTCCTGAAGATATATTTAGATGCCAAGGTGATTTGCACACAGATGACACACTCTTTTACTTCTAACAGATACTAACTCACCTATGTACATTTAAAACTTGCAGATTTTCATTCTATAATTTCCCCGTGTTTACCTTCAAATAAATTTCAAACTCTTAGCATAAAAAGCGTGCACGTAAAACAACACCGGGACGTGTCCTTTGTATGGGAAAATAAAAAGTTTGTGATTTTTAAACAATTCCGACCATGTCCCGGCTGTTTGCTGCAGATGGTGGCAAGAGATTGCAAATTAAAAACACCACAACCTACGGATTACCATAGTAAATCCACATTTAATTACTTCGAAAGAATTATGTAATCTTTAAGCGAATTGTAAAATAAGTTTCTTTTGAATAACGTCGCCTTATCGTGTACATCGAGCTCAAAATTGACATTTCAAGAGACCCATCAATACATACTTCTGTCATTACTAATTAGTAACCACTACAGGTGCTCACTGTGCTTACTTCTATATCTTATCTGTACCTAATACGTTTTTTGTGTGACAATTGTGTAACAGTATGCCATATTAAAGCAGCCAGCCTGCCCTTAGTTTGACAGTATTTATAAAAAGAGAAATAGAGAGAGGGGAGAAGAGCACGTGAGAAAGATTGACATGGAGCAGAAATAGATAGAAAGATAGACAGAAATATAATAAGATAGAACATTTTTAGTACTGCAAAAGTGGTGTTATAAATTTTGTCACCTCTTCCTATATACAGTAACTTTGCATACAGTAGGCTCACACCCACTAGTGTGATATACATACTTGACACATAACCTATAAATACTTTTATCAGATTTTGTATACAAAAAATCGATGTATTTGTTATCTTTGATAAAAGGCCAGACTAATTTATCTCTCGGATAACTAACCTATGGTTTAAAGATCGGCTTTAAGGCTAGTGAATAAATTAGGTGGTCCTCACTGTGGGTCAGATTTTCGGCTTAAGGCATTTCTAGGGAGACTGAAGAACCTGAATAAGGCTTCCATTATTCATGGGAGACTTTATAGCTAATGGTAACGCGCTGTGATATAAGCGAGGGTCGAGATGGATTTGATAAAGCTCAAGAGTCGATTCAATGCTTTGTTTTTATGTTTATTTTGAGATTTGTGTTGTTGTCATTGGGATTAGGAAAGACTTGGGAAAAGACGTGATGAAGTATTAGTACATTCCTAAAAAGACTGTGCACATACTTTACATACATATATTTATTTATTTATTTAGATGGCAATGTGGCACACCGCGAGTCGGTCGACATCTCTCAGACAAACATTGTATTATTGCGAAAGCGTGTAGCTCACTATCTTTTCATCATCGCAAAGGTCATAGAGATAAAGGTCATCGCAATCCAATGTCCAGGCTATTTTTTTAGTTTACTAAGGGGGCTGAACATACAAACACGATCTTTTAGATGAGCACACTAACTTCTTGGCCATTGCGACATTCGTCACCAAAGGCTTAGACTTTAGACTTATATAATACTAAAAGTATGCAGCGTATTAATTAAATAATTCGCTAGTACAAAACCATAGTCTCCCGTAATCAAGAGTCGATCAAAGTTACTCATGTGTTTAATTATTCAAAGCTCCCGTGTATTTGTTGACAGCGTGTCTATCAGGAGATACCTTTGTCTCCAGTTTAATTGAAACTTCGTAACAATCCCAAACATTGACACGGAATTGGTATGTGTCGACACGAAAGCTGGTTTTGGGTTTGTTTGTTACTGTTCATAGTAAAATTACAATATGTATACTTAGTTTTAAATCAATAGTTATTAGCGAGATTTCGCTCTATTCATACATGCATACATACAATCATAGTAGGTACTTATCATCACGCCAAATCTCACGGGTTGAGAGTGAGTGAGCGCCAGGTGTACGCTACCTAGTGTTATATCTATGGATACTTTTTATTACTACAGTTACGAGAAATTGTTGTTATTTAACCATAGTTAACAATGGATAGAAATACACCTAGTTTGGCACAGGTTTTAGCTTCTTAAAAACCTTATATAAGTATTAAAAGACAAAATCCAAAACTTTATATGTAACTAAAGCTGTTTTATTTACGAACTAGCTGTGCCAGCGACGTCGTCCGCGTGGACATTAACAAAAAGTTATTGTTTAGTTTCTAAAATAAAACTGGCCTAAGTAACTCCTTTTTGCATCAGCTATCTGCCAGTGATGTACAGTCGAAATAGGTCCAGCCGTTTCAGAGATTAGCCGGAACAAACAGACAGACAGACAGACCGACAAAAAATTACAACAATTTATATTTGGTACATATTTACCGTGTATACATTCATATGCATTTAGTAAAAAGGGGGTTTTTTAATATTACAAACAAACACTCCGATTTTATTTATTTGTATGGATATAACTTACTTAACTGTACTTAAAAAAGTGTATGTGACACAAGAAGCCTCTCTCGAAGGTAAGTAAATACCTCTTTCTCATACCTTTTTTATCTTTCTCTTCAGCTTCATCCACATTGGTCTTTTCATGGTCGAGTACTATTGACGTTCCCATTCTCATTTAAAAAAAAAAGTTCCGTCAATAAACCTTATTCCGTCGTATGAACCTAGTTTACAATAATGCTATCCCTATTGTATTAACCGCGAAGCACTCATTTGAGGTTAGCCACATAGGTCGCTCGGGTCGGGTATCCGAAGTAAATGTCTATATAGGTACCGCGGTTCCACGTTGATATTACGTTATTTTTGTGGTACATTATTTATAGGTATCTACGAACATCTGATACAGAACTGATCTTTTCTTACAACTGGCTAATTGAATTGCAGCCCTATTTCTGTAATTACATCTCCCGGTTCTGTTGCTTCGTTTAAAAATAATCTCACCATGTATATAATTTTTAGAAATTAGGAAAAGAGATAAATCATAATTAAGGAATGAATTGAGATTTTCACAGACCATCCCTACGCATCTCTATTTATGCCGTCTGTCCTAGGAGTCTCGGGCATAACTACACTGCTTTTAATATCTTCTCAGATAATTTGAATAAATTCGCAGTGTTTGTTTTCTTTAACCGCAAATCTCGTATTGTGATCAATCATTGCAGATTAATACCCACCCACATACCCACCGTATATTCACCACATACAGTAGTACCCACATACCCACTTTTCGCCGCGGATATATCTTAGGTGCCCAGTAGATATGTCTTTAAACTTCTTCGCAAACGTTTACAGGTCTCGACGTTTTGCTTTAATCTCGTGGGGTGACTAATCACTGTTCTTAAGTTCCAAAAAATTTGTACAGTCGGGATTCGAACTTACAACTTTGTGTTGTAGGTCAAACCCCTCGCCCACCATAGCTATGCAAAGGCCTCCGTTCTACGCTATTCGATCCCTCAATCTAAGACGTTCTACGACCAAAACCTCAACCAAGCGCCCAGTTCATCCTTACATATTTGTCGTCTGTAAATTCTTTTTTGTGGCGTCCATTGTATAAGTTTTTTAAATATATAGGTTTATAAGAATGTATGTATTCCTGTATAAGGCACAGGTGGCTCATTGGCATACGTGTTTGATTTTTAATTGAATGTTAGAATATATATTTTGCTCAAAGCCAATTCTTTCAACGCGATATATACGCATATGCGCATCAACATTGTACATATTTACATGTATTGTAATATTTTCGTTTGTAGCCGTCAATAAATTTGTCATGGTTATGGAGCACTTACGTATTTGATACAATTTGATGTATGTCGTATTTACAATCTCCACTGTACCAGGAAGTGGATTTAGTCGTAAGTGTGATAATGGCCGCTTTATTATTATTGACATCTCCCGTGAATAGCACCATAACTTTTACGACCCGATACCATTCTCCAAGTTTTATGTCCAACACTCTTGTACCCTAGTAACTCGATCAATATTACAAATATTTCTAGCAAGACAGGACAGAGACGGCTGCTTCAAAAGTTCTTAATAGGGTCCCCGAAGGAGAAACTAAAATATATAAAATATATAATATAAATAGAGTAAACGTTACAAACTTACGGTATAATAGGCGCTATTATAATTTTCATGTGATCAGCATTTGTCCGCTCATTCATTAGAAGAGAGATCCAACTTAAAATATAGTATAGCTTACATCACAATTCGACCCGATAGGTGGCGCTGCGATCGTACTTCAGGAAGCCAGCGAAGCTGGGCGGGACAGCTAGTAATATATAAGTTTTGGAGGCATATTTTATAATTCCCATTTTTAAAGGACATCAAAACTTCAGTCTCCATTGTTAGGGTTCCGTATCCAAAGGGTTAAACGGGATCCTATTACTAAGACTCCGCTGTCCATGCGTCTGTCTGTATGTCCGTCTGTCACCAGGCTGTATGTCATGAACCGTGATAGACAGTTGAAATTTTTAATAGATGATTTATTTCTGTTGCCGCTATAACAACTAACACTAAAGAAACAGAAAATATAAATATTTAAGGAGGTTCGTGTCTTTGCCGTGAGGTTCTGACTCCCACTGGGCGGGTTTTTTTATAACATACATATACATACATATCATCACGCCGAGTCCCTAACGGGGTAGGCAGAGAGTATAGAGCGCCAGTTCTCTCTAGACTTACATACCTCTTTCGCTTCGTCCACATTCATCAGTCTCTTCATACATGCTCGTCGGTTTCGAGTACTCTTAACGTTCCCGTCCTTGAGAGTCCGATCTATTTGGTCCAGGTAGTTGGAACGTGGCCTTCCTCTGCCTCTTCTTGCACACACTTTTGCTTTGTATATCTGTTTCGTCAATCTTTCTTCACTCATCCTTTCTATGTGTCCAAACCAACGTAACATGCCTTTCTTCATCTTTACAATCACGCCCTCATTCACGCCTCTATCTACATCGCGTAAGGGATACTCCTACAAAATTTCAAGTCAATCGGCCTTATAGTTCCTGAGATTTCGTGAAGAGTCAGTTCACAAACGGGATCTCCTATATATGTATAGATATGTAAAAATATAAACATTTAAGTAAGTATTATAATTATAAAGTTTTCTAGAAATCCGTCCAAATTGACTACAGCGGTAATTATTTCGTGGTATCCGTCGATTGAGTGTAAAACTTTAGGCCAGGTGCTAAGGTAAGCTCCTCAAATGATCTTGGCATTTTATTAGCAAAAGCGACGTCTGTTTTAATTAAGATGAAAATTTAGTGTACTGTGGACAATTTTCAAGGGGTTAGAGAGAAGGGAGGTTTATTTCAATACGTGTTTCTATTTTCAACATAAATGTAAAATTTATGATAGGACTAGCTGTGCTCCGTGGCTTCAACCGCGTAAAATTTTAGTTCTTAATTTTTAGTTTTTAGTTTTTAGTTAATCTTACACCATAATTACGTACATAAACGCCAGTAAGAAAATTCAACTCTATATACATACTAGATCGGTACTATATATAAAACAACAGTTACCATCGTTCCCAAGAAGAAAACACTTTCTGGAGAAGTAGGGCGAAAAAAACTCACGGGTTCCTTTTTAACATCGATACCCTTTTATATGTGGCTAGAAAAAGATAAATTAGAAAATATATATTAAATTAAATAAATTGAAAATATACTTTCAGTAATAATGTATCTCTGTGCCAGATTTCATTAAATTCTGTTCAGCGGTTCTGGCGTGATAGAGTAACCAACATTCATACATACCCACAAACTTACGCTTTTTATATTTTAGTAGTATACATACATACACCTTGGGATAAGCATGATGCTCTAAAATATTAAATGCGAATGACTAAGGTATACCTATATCGGACTGTAATGACATCATGAAAGGTTCTGCAAATAGATTCAGGTTGAAACCTAATGTACGAAGTGTGGAAATCTTATGACGTGGGAATTTTTTCATCGCACTTAGTGCTGTTGATGACCTAGGGTTTTTTCATGACGTGTTATTGCCATCCTAATTCATGTGTGCGCAATGGACTTGCCATCTATAACGCTAGAAACTTATTGTACATACATATCATCACGCCGTCTGTGTTCCTAACGGGGTAGGTCGAGAAAGTATACCGCAGATCTCTTTAAACTTACCATATTTAAAAAATATTGATATTATATAAAAAGCCGTGGTGGCCGAGTGGTTCGAACAGTTGCCTGCGACGCAAAGGTCGCAAGTTCGAATCCCGACTGTACCAATGAGTTTTTCTGAAGTACAGTGATTAGTCACACCACGAGCTTTACGGTGAAGGAAAACATCGAGAGGAAACCTGCATACGTCTGAGAAGAAATTCAAAGGCGTATGTATAGTCGTGCTTGAGTAACGGCGATGGACTCGCCATCTGTCACGTTGGCACCTAATATACCTCTGGCGGAAAGTGGGTGTGTGGGTATTACCTATACACCTCTGCCTACCCCTTCGGGGACCCTTGTGGGAAAGCGTGAGGATAACTAACTAACTAACTATTTCTTTCGAAAATAGGGTATTGTTTGCTTACTCCTTTGGTATCGATAAATGGCTATTAGCCTTTTCATGAGATGTGGCTGTCTTTATTCAAATGTGTGAAAGAAACAGATTTATCGACGCCTTATACATCTGTCCCTCTCGCACTTCAAGGTTTATAAACGATAGTGGCAGCACGTAAGCTTCTGACGGCGTGAAGAGGACCCTCTCACGCGCGTGGCACCCTGCTCACGCGTCGGGCGACGCGTCAATTTGAAGAAACCATCGGCCAGCATCTCCAGGTGTAGGCAAACCCAGAGACCCGCGCGTATTTGCGCGCGGCGAGCGTCAGGAACCTCCGTCAGGGGGCCACCAGCCCCGAAACGGATTCCTCCACCCCCTTGCGGGGGTGTGAGACGACCTTGAATGAAGCTTCTGGAAAGTTACTATTTAGTGTTTCAGAACTCCACACATAATTCTATTCGTATGTTGTTTTCACAGCTACTCATTGATCACTGAGTATATACATATATATATATATATATTTTCACGCCTTCCCACAAGGGTCACCGAAGGGGTAGGCAGAGGTGTATAGGTAGTACCCATACACTCACTATAGTGGGTGTTTGTAACATCTAAATATCGCTTATGGATCCCATATAAAGGGGTTGGCGGAGGTTCAGTAGTAGAACGACAGTTCAGTCTTACGATCTATTACGAACGGTATTTAGTTTCATCCACTTTTATACCGAAAATTTGTGGTATACGAAATGTTGGGTAGTATCTATAATTAAACAACAAATATGTATTATGAAGACACTGTCTTAGTGCATTTTATTAATGACATCATATCATGCGTCTCTCGGATGAAACGCGTATAACAAGTAATTTCAAAACAATTCAATTTACTATAACTACACTTTAAAAAATGTGTATATTTTATCACATAGTGTATGCATTAAATTTTTAACTATTCTCTGTATGGTTTATTTATCTGGTTACCTCATTTATAAGTGTTATAATTTTTTTAAATACCTACTCTGCTACACAAATGATTTAAAACTGATTTTATCCTTAAAAAAATGCAAAACAATCCTTCTTGGTAGAGCTGTCGTAACCGACAAGGATTAACTACGAACATGTCATGAAGCTGTTTTCTGAATGCTGATTTCTGGAGAACGAATTCATAGTTCCTATAATAATGTGTCCTCATATGAAACCTATAATTACAAGTGTTATTAAAAAAATTGCTCGATAGTTATCCCAGTGTATGGCAGATGTCGAATTAAAAATGTTTGATTTCATTATAAGATTCAAGGACACGATATTTAGAATTAAGCCTCAATTTTACATAATTAGTTCCTTGGCCTTAATTATTTGGTAGCAAAATTATTCAACGCTTTACCCCACTTCAAATTAAAACTCATTAAAAAGAGAAATTTTCAAATTTTGAAACTTTTTTGTTGGATAAAAATATGTCCGTAAACGAGGCTTATAATTAACCCAACATAGTAATGTGAAAAAATATATTTTAGACTATATGAGTAAACACTACTGTAATTGTTTTAATGAGTTGGTTAAAATATTAACACTGATATTATTATTGTATGACAAATCATTTACGTTTGTATTACCGTATGATTATTTAAAGTATTTTTTACATACGTAATACCAATAACACCTAGGCATTTTTCATAATGATGATATAAACAATAATAGGACGACCGGAATATTTATATTGATTACATAATAAACAAAATGCTCTATAAACTCGAGTGTACATTTTAACATTTTTATTCGGCATCTGCTACTTTTTTGCGATGGTAGCATATTAATGTGGTTTACATAATATTTTGTCAAGTTAATTTTGTAACATGCTTTCAGTTAATACATAGGTACTTATTGACGATAGACAAAAAAAATGCTACTGAAGAACTCAATCAGCTTAGTCACAATGATATGAGAAATTTTCGTAAAACATGTATTGTCATTTCTTATTATACATAATGCCTTAAATCTAAGCTAAACATAGTAACTATAACTAACTGATTTGTAAAATAGTTACGAGTAATAAATACCTAGTGATTTATTATTGATTCCACATAAATATCATGTCTTGTTAAGTAAAATTAGAGCCAGCTTTGATAAATGCGTTCCTTATGATGTTATGTATTGTCAATTGCCTTTGCCAATTGCCTTAAATTAAAACCTTTTCAAAATTTAAATAAAGCTTTGAACGCATTAATTGTCTATATAAAATTGTTTGTGGGTAATGGCAAATATTTGAACTCTCATCTAAGGAAGAAATTAAAGTTTATGAGAGTAAGAATATAATGTTTTCCAGATTTTGCAAGCGATGGAACTTCGTCAATAAATGTATTTACTTAGTCGTCTACTCCCGAGTATATCAGCAGTGCATACGTGTTTGTGGTACTATAGTACTACGCTTGACTCTTGTAGTCGTTAGAGTTCCATTGTTGTGCAAAAAAAAATACAAAAATTTTTGTTTTTTGAAAAATATGCCAGAGGATATTTAATACAATATTAAGTATATAGTATCAACATTTCCTAAAAACCGTCACATGGCTGGTTAAATATTAATATTTGGAATAAATTACAGACTCACCTCCATGGCGAACGTTTTAGCAAACCTAAATACATCAGTACTTATCTAAAAATCGAATATTAAGCTAATAATAGGCCAATAATCTTGATGTAACTAATCATAAGATATACTCATATTTCAATGAAGGAACAACATTGAACTGAAACGAAAATAGTTTACTTTTTGTTAATACAAATTTAAGCCATGATTACTATTTTTTATAAAATACGTAGCAAGCGAAACGTATGACTAACAATTACTACCTAATGTTAACTATTTGCTATTTATTCAGTCACATTTATCTTAAACAAGCACTTTGCAAATACGACGCGAAATTTGAACACTTCAACTTAGTACTTTAGCGTAGCAAGCATATTCGGAATAATGTTTATATTGCAAGGAGTTTGTTTAAGTTAGGCGTTAATTAGGCCACAATATATATAAACAATAACATAAAGAGGACGACAATTTATATAATTAATTTTGTTTTACTTTCCGACTTCCTTTAAGATTTTTAGATTGTAGTGAAAAAAAATATGTAGGTAAATGAGGTTCTTAATGGTTTTAAAGTATGTAATGCTTGTCATTGAATGGATCTACAATATCGTGCTAATATAATATGTTTTTTTGTTTATTAATTCGCTATATGGTATTACAGCCTAATGAAATCAGTGGGTTAAAATACATTCAATACATATATCCTTCACTTGAGTCCCGGAATTCCCACGATTTTCATAATAAGAATATTAAAACGTGACTAAACGGTAAAAAATGACTATTTTTATTTGATCCGACATCTACATTTCTTATAAGGCTTCTTCGTAATAAACTCCTACGTTGATCTGAAACAAAAAGACAAGTTAAAATTGTACTCATTGTGGGTAAAGTCTTGACCAAACCTAATGGAATAGTGCTTATTTTAAGTGCAAGATGTAGACGTAACATTGGGTATGAAGAACCACAAACTGAACTAAAGAATCTTGCTTTAAAAAAGTACCAGTGTGATGGTAAAAATACTTCACTATTGACCTTTGTTGACTGAACTATTGACATTTAATTCACTATTGAAGAATAACCGAAATGAGAGAGAGACAGAGCGAGAGCTGGGCATCCCATGAAACTTATATTTTAATAAGATTTATGTTTAGTATGGTAGTATAGCTAGGGAGTTCATCAATGCGGTTATAACGACTTACCATATGGTAGGTTGGATTCTTGTATCATAAAACTTAGTAGTATAAAAAAATTCAATTTTTTTTACTTACATATTTATCAGTGCTTTATTACACCACATGTATAGGGCATCCATCTTTAGCTCTGATGCTGTCGAGTGGTGGTGGAATAACCACATACGTGTCCCGACTGGCGCCTGGCTCCTCGTCGTCAAAAAGCGGGGGAGGAGGAATGACGTCATCCTCCACGTCATCCTCGCTAACCTCCTGTCTCTTCCTTCCAGGCATGTAGTTCATCACACACGTCACAGCGATGAGGAACAGAAAGAATATGAACACGACATCGAACATGATTAAAAAGTTTATCATTACAAGTTGCATCACGACACTGTGTTATTCCAGTCACATCATGGACATCACTAAGTCACTTTCAGGCACTTTATATCTCTGTACATTTTATATCAATGTCTGGTAGATTCAATGATGGTTTGAAGATTCTGGAACAAAGAAAAGGAATGGTTAATGATTGATTTTGTGTGTTTTGTTTGTATTATTCGATCGTTCTCAAGTTTTAGCGATCTTTTCATGACGGAACCAGATAATGTTTACTTAGGCAAGTAAGTGCAGCTCTTAGGTAGATATTCTTGGGTAGAGTATGTTTACAATCGGAAGTTCTATCAGTGTATCGAATTGTTGATCCAATACTGATAGAATGTCCTTCTATTTTCTCGATTCAATGGCATTAATACATTTTTGAGGTTACATAAAATAATACGGTTACACTTTCAAAATTCTGATATATGGTGTAGGTATTTCTTAATATCAAATCAATCTCTAATATCAAATGTAGGTATTTCTTACGAATGAATCAAATATGTATCTAAAATACAAAAAAGTATTAACTGCAATTCGAATTATGACCAAGACTATGCTTAACGAAAAACCATGTAGACAAAAGCAGTGAAATTTAAGTATTGATGGGGAAGACAAGGCAAATGTTTGTGCATAGGTATGAGTGAAAAACTCTGGAATAAATAAAAAGACGTTTCTTAAAAAAATACATTTATTTGCACTGGTGTGCCCACAGTGCACATCAAAATGTACATACATGTAATCACGCATAGTCCCTCACAATATTATATTATGTATATTTTAATAACCTCTTTTCTAAAAATCGATGTCAAAAAATGCAAAATGAAAACATTATTAGATATTTAACTTTCGTGTAAACATTTTGAAAGCTAATAGTACTGTACCGACCCTCAGGGTGAGCTACTTACATTTAAAAAACCATACATTTTAAAGCGTTCTCCTTTACGATTACCGGGGCCCTGAGTAACGAAATGAGAAATAAATATTTATTCTTCCCTGTGCCAACATTTGCATGTTTGCTGAGCATATAAATCGGATGGCGAGCTCAATTCATTCTCTTTGTTCACAACAAACCCATAACTTATCAATTTACAACTAGAGCCCTTAACTTGACCGTCTTATTTGTGAGTTATTCTGTTTGAAATTTTCCTTGTACGAAATAAATGTTATGGTATATTTAGAGGTTTACAGATTTATATATTTCCTCATTCATCACATATCTTTCATCATTCTCATTTCTATCGATATTGGCCCACAGTATTGTAAGAGAGCCGTGTGGGCCGAGTGCTCATCCATTTAATTTTTCGAAGCAGTAGAATGATTACGTCGTGAGAATAACCGTATATAATTGGGAAGCAATTCCAAGACTGTGTCTAAGATATGGCTTCAGGCTCACACCACTGTCTACCACTACGAGGACCCTTGTGGGCATGAGAGCAGAGGGTAGGCATTTTTTGATATAGTATATATTACTTTTATATTCATCAGGTTAACATTAATTTGAGAATGCATTTTTTGTATTGCCAAAAATGTGATTGTATCTTCATATTATGATTTGTTTTTTAATATTTATATTCATTTACAATGATGATAACGTGTCTAACTTAACAAATATTTCAGTCAGTTCGTCACCGAATCCTCTACTTTATCTTTATTACCATACCTTCGAGTTCGGGAGAGTTTGGCAAATTCAGAACATTTGTATTGCTAAAGGGAAAAGGGCTAATGTTTTGTCTTTTGTTAGAGATATCAATTCGATTTAGTACTAAGTACTTTCCTCGGTCCCTTGAAGTTTGGAAAACTAATATCAGTCTCCACACAGAATATCTACGGTTGATTTTAGTATGGAAATTACGATTATATAATATATGGTCCCTAAGATATGATTCTAAAAGTGAAATATAATGAATGTATCATAAAATATAATTGCCCATATTTTTACCTATAAAAATGCAGTTCTTTGGAGGTTGAGTCCCATCATTATTTTCTGTACCTACTTCGGTATCGTCCATTATTATTTATCCTGTATTTAATAAACACGATTATTCTGGTTCCAATTCGTAAACCCCACCTTCATGTAATAACAAAAAATGCAGCTGGCTCTCTTCCTTCAAAACCATTAGTTTTATTTATAAGTATACGAGGATCCTGCAAGAACTGCGTTGTCCTTGACGTGTAAGAAATAGCAGTTTGAAAGTCGTTAATTCTTGAAATTTCGATACTTCAAGTCTTTAATATCAAACTTATAATAATTTGACTACACTTTCCGAACTCGTTATTTTTGAAGTCTTACAAAATCCGTTGGGAAAATTTGTTCCGGAGGCCATTTTTAACTAGTACTCCAATAACTCTGTAAACTCTGTTCATTATATCCGCCTAAAGCTATTCCAGTAGCAATACTCTTAAAACTCTGCCATGGACTTTTACTCTGAGGACCGAATTCCAGGAATTATTCGTGGATTTATTTAATGAAATTCAATACTATTTCTAAAGTTTACCCCAAATTAACTAACTACATGCTCAATTGCTTCGGTTATAATTATAGCATACATGTGCGACGAAAACAATCAATTTTTAGGTTGCTCTTGTGCTTGCTTGTGCCCAATCAACTTCGCTTCACCGAACATTATTTGGATAGCAGTTGACAGCTATATTCTACTATGGTCTTCAGAGCTCGTATTAATTATAAAACATATATAAAATTTCCTTAACACTTCTCGGGGCTCGAATAAATCTATTTTCAACAGAAAATGCTGTATTTGGATAAAAATATATACCACTGGGTTTTCCAGAGGTATTTAGACCACGACAAAAATTTTTGAACAATCCTAGAATGAGTGAGCATTTTAAACTAGCTAGCATATATATTAAGAGACTGATGAATGTGGCTGAAGCGGAAGAGGTATCTAAGTCTAATCGTATCGTAAAGTATCGGCGCCCTACTCGCTCTGCCAACCCCATGAGGGATTCGGTGTGTTGTCAAAAGCGAAGATCTCTTTTACACTTAAAGAGTGCATTAAGACATTGAGTTGCGACTCAAACTTATGCACGTTTTCATACAATATTTCCCTCTAAAGTAAAGTATTTATTTATTTATTTATTTATTTTACTTTAATTAACACGGATTATACCAATGACATTAATTAAAGGTACATATATATAAATATAATACTATAATATATAAAGCTCTTAGTGTGACAAATCAACGTGTTACTGTGCTTTGGGATAGCTCTGATTTTCACATGTGACTGCTTTTAAATGCTTAATATCGTATTTGCTTTACTATGCACCTACTTAAATCCCTTTATCGAAAAAAAAATACCTGAGCAGTTATATTAAGCGAATTATTTAATGGGTAATGGACATAAACATATCTATATATCTTCACGACTTCCACATTAATCCCCTGAAGGGGTAATTTGTGTATAAACACCCTTCTTTTGCCGGAGGTATATATAGGTGTCAACGTAGGAAGAAGTATGAGCTTTAAAATAACGTTTTCAACAACATCAAACTAAGTTTCCGCTAATCCTATAAGTATCTGGAAGGTTTTAACATCCATCCTGGTATATATACATATGTGTATTATTATACCCATAGCCTCCAGTGAGATGTTCATAATTTTCCCAACCATCACAAATACTCGAGTAGGATTATAACTACTATAGACTTAGCAAGAGTAATTTAATTATTAAAGTTTAATTAACTGTACTGTTACGTTAGTGTGAGTTAAGCTTCTCAATGATCACTTTGACGGGACATGACTAATTTGATATTATCCTGTTTTTAAATATGACGATCAATGAGTGTTCTCTGCGACGGTTCTACATCTTTTTTTTAATTTCGATTTCAATTTGGCACGAAAAATTGAGATGAAACGATATTGTGAGCTCTTTATGGTCACTTAAGAGCATTAATGCTACATTATTGCAGAATAAAGATGAAAAAATGTTAAACGATATCTCGCAAAGTAAGTGCGGAACTGATTCCGTTTTATAACGGGCCCTGACCGCATTTCTGAATCGAAATGTCTGGGAACATTATTGTTCTAGACTTTTATAGCTCCGCTTGAGAAATGGACAATTTATTTAGAAGATTTGACCTTATGAAAAGATCATCGTCATACATACATAGCTACAAAAGTATCAGAAACCACAGATTCTGCCTCCGTAGACTTCTGTTAAATAAGCGTATTCGTTGTCACGGCTCCTACCCCGGGGGCCCCAGTAATTCCAATGGGCGTTACTTCAAGCCGTCAATTCTGACATTCTCGAGCGAGGAGCGACGAAAAATACCCCTTATTTCATTCCCATCTCAACGGGATTACATTTACATGTGTTTTGTTTCAAAGCCCTGTAAATACAACCACGTATACTTTTCTCATTATCATTATACCCTTTATATAGAAAGACGTGGGCGTGTTATACGTCTTTTGAAACTTGACATGTATTAAGGATGTACTACTGGAGTAATTCATGACGTAAAGGTTTTATAATTACAAAATGTGAATTAATTAAACAATAAAAGAGCCGTGGTGGTCGAGTGGTTCGAGTACGTCTACAACATAAAGATTGCATGTTCTAAACCCGCATTACGCTTGATTAGGTTAACGTTGAAGGAAAACAACAAGAGAAAAAGCTTTCGAAAGAAATTCAGAGGCGTATCCATCGCCGTTACTCAAGCACGACTGCATGTACGTATGCAGGTTTCCTCTGGATGTTTTCCTTCACCGTACAGCTCGTGGTGTGAATAATCACATATTAATATCGTTAGTCTTATATTACTTTTCTAATAATTTATTTATAAAAATACTTGTATATATTTTTTTTTGCGTTGCTTATCGGTTAGATTCATATAGTTGGAATATGTTGATTGCGAATTTCTCTGCTTTAACTGTACATAATAATATATTAAACTGAACTAACTTGTAGTTATTTCTCTGGTAAATAACGGAAGTATATTTTTGTTACAAAGAGCTGCCAAAGTTTAACTTAATCCAATATTGTAATAGCCTTTGGAGTCCCGTTTAAAAGCGAATCTCTGACATTTACCACAAATCCGTTGGAGATAACATAATCTTTGAGATTATTGATTCAAGACGGAACAGAAGTTATCGCGGCGCGTTCAAACTTGGAATCAAGCCACTATAATTCCGATTAAACGACTAACAATTTGGTCTATGTATTGTCTAAATGAAATGATGTTCAGAAATCATCTTAAACTTCTATTTTGTTTCTCTTAATGCTCCAAAAGTTCTATTTTTTAAAAGCAGTGCCATTTGCGGGTTGTACATTAACATAGATGTAAGAGGCTTGTGTTCTTACTTTTCTTTCTTTTTCATATAACTAAACGCCTAGTGTTACGCAGGGACTGTAAGCAATTACTAACCGTTTATATATATCTATACTAATATTATAAAGCTGAAGAGTTTGTTTGTTTGTTTGTTTTAACGCGCTAATCTCAGTAACTACTGGTTGGAATTGAAAAATTCTTTTTGTGTTGGATAGTCCATTTCTCTAGAAAAGTTTTAGGCTATATAACATCACGCTACGACTAATAGGAGCGGAGGAGAGAAAAAATATTCCTTTTTGATAGCTTCCGTTGCGTGCGCTGCGTAAACGGTTTAAGTTACGAAAATATCATGTATCAGGGAATTGTTCCTCTTTAAAAGTTCAAAAAAAAATTCCGCGACATATATCTATCTTTTAAGATTGACTCACTATAACCTTTTTTATGGCAATTAGGTCCGCGATGGGCTCCTAAACAACTTAACCGATTTCAATCAAATTTGAACACCGTGTGCAGTTTGATCCAACTTAGCAGATAGGATAGCTTACATCACAATTTGGACCCGATAGGTGGCGCTGCGATCGTGTTTCAGGAAATTTTACTTTTTCACCCGGGCGAAGCTGGGCGGGACAGCTAGTAAAGTATAAAATACTCTGGTAACAGATTAAAATACATACAAAATTTACTCGCCATCTGTCACGTTGGCACCTAAAATGGAAAGTGGGTGTATGGTTATTTTTACACCTATTCACCTATACACCTATACACCTCTGCCTACCCCTTCAGGGACCATTGTGGGAAGGCGTGAGGATATATATTTTTTAAATAAAATATAGACCTAGACTGCGTAACAAATCCAAATTTGAAACGGAGATTGGTTGCGGCTCCTGTGACGTCGTGCTCTCATTTAGCACCTCATCACATGTATGGTAACGAAGGTTTACTGACACAAGCAGTCAATCCATTTAAAGAAAACATTTTTGCTGTTTTGTCCATATATAATAGAATAGTTCTTTTTAATACTTTGTTAAAAACACTGTTCTACAAAAAAATATTCTGCACTGGTATGAATAAACAGCATGATTGATTGTCATAGCAGTTTCACTCATTAAGCGTCATCAATATGTAGGCGCTAATCTAGACGATATTTTACCATAATATAACTGGCAGAAGTCAGGGCTTTTTGACTGTCGTCGTGTCGTACACCAGGCTCGGGTTGGCAACAGCTTGTTGTTCCTCGAGCTGACGATGGCGTAGCTCCCCTGGGACGAGTTGAGATAAAGTGCCGTAGGAAACTACTGCTTTGTAACCTACATACGTCCTTTATGCACCTCAATTAACCCTACCCTACCCTAGGACGATCGGATACCTATTGTAGGTTTCACGTCGAAAAAAAGCTACTCTCTACGCAATATTTACTTATCATCTACATATGTATATGTATCAAATGAGTTTAGACCTACAATGAGATTCCGCCGACTCAGTGGTGTAGGCGGGCAGATTGTGATGAATTGCCAGGGTTCGATCGGCATAGTCATTAACTAGAGTTTGTGTGAAGTTTCCTAGACATGGGTAAAACGGTTTTGTATACAAAGGGATTTAATTTTGCATAACTCTCGGGTTGCAATTGACGCTTATTAAAATAAAGCTTCAACCTAATTGGGATTTGGAATAGTTTGCTCTCTGCCATACTTCTGAACGTTAATACGGGTTTAGTTTAGAAATTAATAGATACGATAGCCTTTTGATCTCGCTGATCTGAACCTGATTAGAGATGATCATATTAAATATGATCCTACTAATATTACAAATACAAAAGTGTATGATCTGATGATACAGAACAGTATTAGAGAGACGTGGTGGCCGAGTGGTTCGAGTAGTTTCCTGTAACACAAATATTGCATGTTCGAACTGTACCAATGACTTTTCATGAACTTAAGTACAGTGATTAGTAACACCACGAGTCTTACGATGAAGGAAAACAATGGTAAAATTCAAAGGTACGCACTGCACGTAGGGTACCACTGTTAGAGTAACGACGATGGACTCGCCATCTGTCACGTCGGCACCTAAATTATATCTCTGGCGGAATGTGGATGTGTGCAGTAATACCTACACACCTTTCCCCATCCTATTATGGGAGCCTTATGGGAAGGCATGAAGATATTAGTGTAGTACTAGCAAGTTTAAAAAATAAACTTTCGCATATTATTTTCCAGTTCCTGGTTCTTTTTACTTACTGTTTCGCTTCAACAAATCCGACAAGTTTGAATAGTTTATACACCCAGGGATTTGGATCAGCTGATCACATGATTATCTGATATTTTTCCATTTATAAGGTGTAGGTGCTCTATATGCCATACTATTAATGTTCGTACACAAATAGCTGCAGGAAATGATAAGCTGAGTGAATGGAGGGTCGGTATATGATGAAGGGTAAACTGCTGACGCATTACCCTAATTTATTTTAAGTAGGGAAATGCAGTATTCATTTTGGGGATTTGGTTGTGCTTGAGTGAATTTATATCAAAGATCTGTTTTCGTGGTGGAAGGGATAATAAAAAAAGTGTGGAAATCACACGAATGGTTAGATCTATATGTATATATATATAATATTTAAGTTCTCACACAAGATTCCCCGACGGGGTAGGCAGAGGTGTGTAGGTAGTACCCGCAGTAGTACTCAGTTTCCGCCAGAGATATATTTGAGAATCGAACGTGACAGATGGCGAGTCCATCGCCGTTACTCAAGCACGCCTACATACGCCTTACCCTCTCTTACCTATCTATCTATTTTAAGATATATATCACAACATTGATTCTCCCACGGAGCCCCGTGGGCATAAAATATTGTAAAAATGATGATGGAAAATTATTGTATAAAAATTTAATATATTATTACGATTTATAGATAGAAATATCAGATTTTACGCCGTTTTCATTAACATGCGCAGTCTACGAAAAAAGTAAAATGTTCCATCGAGCAAGAAATTGGCCGGAACGTGTCCAACAATTTTGGGACCGGGCAAATACAATTACACGCTACTATCGATCAAAATCGACATGAGCTAGTTCATAGAGCGATATTTAACCCACTTGCGCTCGTCAATGGTGTGTGTCCAACCGTGTGTTTACTTTTGGTCGGCAGCTTTACTAGTTTTCACACACCACAGCCCCCATTCCTGTACTCCTTGTTCTATTGGTTCAACACCAATGGTATCGCCTCTCGGTCACCACGGATCATAATAGTATATTTTATTTAATTTTACTCCTTATTGAGATGTGGTATGTAATTCCTATGCCAAATTGTGAATAGCTATTATCTACAGTTTCACACTCCTACACAAGAGTTTCCATGAAATCAGATAGAATAAATAGATTTGCGTGTACATCCCCAGTAAAATTAACCTACGTGACGCTTCGCATATGAACTTTATCTTACAACAGATCTAAAACATGCACTTTATGTACGAAGTACGTGTAACCTACATACCGTTTTAGTGTTTGTAGTAAATTCGAGGATTGAACGACCGGTGTCACCCAGCGAGGTCGCGGCTCAATGCGGCTTTTTTCTAAGGCGCGTGGCGGTGTGTACTATGTACCTACTATCATTATTACATGGAAGGCAAACTAGAAAATCGCTTTGCCTTACGGCTCTACTTCCCCGAAGGGTAAGGGGTGTAAGGGGGAAGGGTAAGGTGTATAGGTAGAACCCACACACCCACTTTGCCAACGTGACAGATTGCCAGTTATCGCCGTTAATCAAGCACAACTAAACATACGCCTCTGAATTTCCTCTCAAGCGTATGCAGCTTTCCTCTCGATGTATTCCTCGATGTGTTACCGTAAAGCTCGTGGTGTGAGTAATCACTGTAATTAAGTTCAGAAAAACTAATTTGTACAGTCGGGATTCGAACTTGCAATCTTTGTATTTTGTACCACTTGGCCACCACGGCTTACGGCACGGATATCATCACACCCAAACCCTCACCGTATAGGCAGAGAACGAACAGAGCGCCAGTACTTTCTACACTCATAAACCTTTTTCGATTCATCCTTATTCATCAGTAACTTCATTTTGAGAGCTCCTGACGTTTCCATTTTTTAGTACTGGACCAAGTTCATTGAGGTATGTATTTGGAACGTGGTATTCCTCCTATCCCACTTCCTTCAGAAACTTTTGAATTGTATATGTATTTCGTTAACCTTTCTTCATTAATTTTTACAATATGTTCAACCAACGTAACATGATTTTTATTTAATCGAGGTGTGATTCACACCAGTGCTTAGTAAATTTCTTCATTGTGAATAAGATCTTATATCGTGATGAGCAGTTACCTAAATAGGTGGCAATCAAGCCTACGAGCTGCCTATGGTATATTGCAATATTATAGTTATACAATAAACACAATATCTCATCGAAATGAAATCGAATTATATTATAAATTTTGCCTTCGCCTTATCAAACCAACATCCCGATTCATTTGCGCGATGTCATTCAAAGCTGCGACGTAACGCCGTCGCATTAAATCTACTCCAACACATATTTCTTGAACACAATTTCGTCTCACAAAGGCATGCACGTTACATTCAGATTATTTCCTGCCTTCTCCTAATATACACCCACTTTTTCCCGATATGTCCCCACAACAAGATCCCAACTGGATAAATTCAATTACCTGTTTATCCTTCTCTGTCAATAATAAAACGTGTTATGGGTACTGTTTTTTTCAACATCCAAAAATAGGTTTTATTTTAGTATATTTGACCTTTTCCTTAAATCGCATATCGTTGACACAGATTTAAAAGTCTAATAGGTATTTGCTTCTGACTCGAAGCTTCTTTAAGCACATAGTAAAATAAAGCGCTTTTCATTTTCAGTGCTTCTTTGTACTTCTTTGACTGTAAAAAGGTCGTTCTCATCCCTTACAGAGGACCTGAAGGTAGATGGCGAATATGGTTGGATGAATATGATTTGACGGCCGTTTATTCAAGTGGTAAGAGCTCCTGACTTCGAAACTTGAGGTTGCGGTTTCGATTCCCGCTGAGGGCAGATATTTGTGTGATGAGCACGAGTATTTGTACCTTAGTCTTGCGTGGCCTATGTATATAGATAGGTATACTATCTGTATAAGTATATCCAAGATACCATTTGCTTGTCATTTGCGTGGCTTTGTCAATTTGTGTGGAATTGTCTAAAAAGAGAAATGAGCAACACTGATGACCTGATCTTCGGCACACAGTAGATGAGGTAAACGTCGAGGAATACTTTTATGATGTTGAGTGTTAATATTAAAGGAAATGTATTTATAAAACCATTTTTCAAACTATTAGTCTGTAAAAGATTCATAAGGATAGTGGAAAAAAATGGAAGCTGAAGATGTTAAAAGACAATAATGGTTTGATTCAATAGTTCGAATTTATTTTTCACTTAAGTAAGTAGTATAACCTAAGGGACCTTCCAAGTAAAATAGATTGATCGTTAGAGACGATCAATCACGTATATTATTCAAAGTTAATCGACGCCAGGTCTATACAGAAGCCACCGATTAATCCTAATTTGATATTCGCCTTCATGGATATTATTATTACAATAGTGGTCCCAAATATGATATAAACTTTCAAGACTTTACACTTAGGACTAAGATAATCTTCGTTTCATTCCGCTGAACAACTTTTTTATCTCTAGGGTGCGATAAATTTAAGTTCTCTTGCACAAGTTTAGTTTTTTTTATATAGGAAGTCCCAACGCCTTCCCACACGGGACCCGAGGTATTTCCACACAACCGCTTTCCGCCAGAGATATATTTTAGGTGCTAACGTGACAGATGACAACTATACATACGCCTTTGAATTTATTCTCAAAAGTATACAGGTTTCCTCTCGATGTTTTCCTTCACCGTATAGCTCGTGGTGTGACTAATCGGTTCAGAAAAACTCATTGGTTGGGGTTTGGGATTAGAACTTGCAACCTGTGTGTTGCAGGCAAATACTCGAACCACTAGCCCACCAATGTGTCTGATTTTTTTAAAGTAGGTGTGAGTGTAGCATTACCGTTATTTTACCATAGATATATTTGCAACGTGACTGACAGGTGAGTCTGTCGCCTGCAGTCTTAATTTGTCACTACGAAAACCACTCGGCCATCACTTCTCTATTTTCTTATATTATTTACATTATGTTTGGGTTTAAAGTATGTAATTCATGATCCCACATGTGAATAATTTTTGTCTTTGAAAGTATTATACAATCCATTCATGAATAAACAATTACTAGACTAATCCTTTGTAGTCTACAAACAATCGCTGAATTTGAAAGCCCCGCGGCGTCCTGCGTTTAACGTAACGCCATTATTAACTTTAACAAAATATTGGATCAAAAATTGTTATCGATTGTTCCCATTCAGATGGTTTAATTAATTTTGATAAATATATCGACGGTAGCTATTTTTTCAAAGGAAATACGGATTCCATGTCATGATACTTTCAGGATACGAATTCATAGTAGTCCTTACTTCATTAAACGTCAAATTAAATTGATACTCTTTAATGTACATATTTTTCGCGAAATTAACAAGAAATTGTATAACATTTTATTATATTATATGCAGTCAAACTCCCACTCCTAGGCAAAGGCCTCCCTCCTGTCTTTCCACTCCTCTCGATCGAGGGCCAAATTCAAACGATCTAATGATAAAATATTAGATTTTAATTGATGTCCCGATTTAATTTGAGAATAATAATGGCAGCATTATCAAGCATAACGTCGCTGATTCTTTGGGCAAAGTATCCGCTAGCTGTCTTGTTTCCAAAAGCTTCGAAAGGACGTCGAGACACAGCTCTAAAAAAATTGCATCTTAACCCCAAAGTCGTAGTTCAAACCCAATCAGAATGTAAAAAAATACACTAGAACCTATATAATTATATATATATATATATATATATATATATATATATATATATATATATTACAAAGTTATTTATATATATATATATATATATAAATAACTTTGATTGTCCGTATGGAATATTTCAATAGCCGCTTTCCACTGAATGCTTATCGAAGTATTCTCGGTACATAATATATCAAAATAACATTTCTTAAGATTTTTATCTGCCTCTCTGTCTTTTTGTACCTGCTAATCTCTGAAACGGCTGGAATGATTTCGACGGTACTTTATCCAGCAGATAGCTGATGTAAAAATTAGTAACTTAGGCTACTTTTACTTTAGAAACTGAAAGTCGCGGGCACAGCTACTATATATACTTATATATAAGAATTTATCTATACAATATTTTCAACACATAATTTATTCCGATTGTAGTTACTATTTGTAACTTTGAAAACTATACATATAAATGTACGCCTACATTATTTAGGTTTCTACCGCAATATATAACCTACTTCATTTACATAATTAGGATACATTACGTTACGTTTCAGGCTAGGAATAAAATTCTCGCGTGAAAAGTATATTACCTACTTATCATCACCATTACGTTAGTAATACTCTGTGACTCTGACATAATACATATAATATGTGTTCAGAGATTTTTGTGTGAAAGTATAACACGTAAAATACGTCCTATTGTAATAGCCAGGCTATGTGTGACTATGATATATGGTCGTACAATAAATACAGTAGGCTTTGTTCAACAGAATATAGAATATTATATTATATTTGGACACTGCCTTACATGTCTGATCCAAAACGAATACTTTTTTACGCAGATTTATTGTCTTCATTTGTATTAGATACTAGCGACTTGCCCAGCGTCGCACGGGTAGTGGCATATTTTGCGTTAACGTTTTTTCTGTGGTAGGGTTAGATCAGATAATTTTAACCAATTAACACAAAACCATATAACCTCGTGATTATTAAATGAAAAAAAACCTTAAAAAATGCTCCTTGCGCGTGGAACCGGTTCAGTAGTTTTTAAGTTTATTGCGAATAGACGGACAGACAGACGCGGACTCTGTTCTATAATGTGAAGTATTTTTTCCTACTATTCGTACCTATTTGTGTTGGGTGCTCTTTTTTCTGGTACAGCGATTCCTTGTGGAATTTAATTTTTGTCAAGTTACACTGCAGAAACAAAACATAATTTTTCCTAATTTTTATATACACAAAACCAGAATTACCTACTGTGATTATATTAATTAAGCGGTTGAAATCAGCTACTTGTGATAAGGACTGCTCACTCTAAAACTTACTCTTGTCCTCCGCTGTGCTGTACAGTATGTACTGTACAAGGGACCCCACTAACTAATCTTATACAGGTTTTTAAATCATAGACTTAGGGATTCCTATTACCTGTGCAAACGAACTGTGCAAAATAATAATGACAACTATGTATGAAGTGTCAGAGAGAATTGGCACTCTGCTTCCTCTTCCTATCCCATGAAGGTGTAGGAATAGAAGGTAGAGTGCCAATTCTCTCTGACAGACTGACAGACCTTTTTAGCTTCGTCAGCATCTCGCACCAGTTTATTCATACATGCTCGCTAGTTTCGAGTAGGCGCTGTACTCTCTCTGCCTACCCGATTGGAGACGGCGTGATTGTATACATAAATGTATTGTATACATATTGTATAAAAATGCATCTAGTATACGCGTTATAGCTTAGCACTGTGTAATATATTTAGAGGAGCTTCACCAAAGGATATTGCCGGGGATATTTTAAAGTAAAGTAATGCATATTAAAATGATCAAAGACGTCTTTGTCTAGAAATGTTAACTCACAATGAAGGCCAAATTAAAATATCTTACGTAAATAACTAATTACTGATTCTAATATCGTACAGTCGTTCACTTCTTGTCGTTAGGCCAGATTTGCGAAATTTAATACTCATAGTAACTGTTTTATTATTTTCGTGTTACATCCTTAATAGAGTAGATCCTTGTATATTACAGAATGTTAAAAAAAGCCGTGGTGGCCAAGTGGTTCGAGTAGTTGCCTACGATACAAAGATCGCAAGTTCGAATCCCGACTATACCAATGAGTTTTTCTGAACTTTAATCCCGTGTATCCCGGTGACTCAATGAGCTTTACTGTGCAGGAAAACACCGATATGGAACTTGCAAAAGTTTGAGAGAGACGCGTGTATAGTCGTGCTTAAGTAACGGGGATGGAACCGCCATCTGTCATGTTAGCACCTTAAATACATCTTCGGCAAAAAGTTTGTGTGGGTACCTACACACCTCCGCCTTCTCCTCCGATGACCTTTGTGGGAAGGCGTGAAGGAAAAACTATATTCTGTTACGTTACCAAATCTTTTTTTTTTGTGTCAAATCTTCTCTTATGATTAATAAAAAAAACCCACAAAAAAACTTAACGAGAATCAGTAAACTCACGCTCTAATCCGTTGAATAAAACTCACTTTAGCTTATCACCTTCAAACTATGTATTCCGTAGACACAATTTACTAGGGCTTAAAAAATCACCAAACAATTAAGCGACATGAAAAAATCACATAGATTACCTGCAACGAGTTGTTTCCTAAAGAACGTTCGTCACATCGGTCGGTGTTTCGCGTCGAGCGCGATGCGTGTTCGCGCCGGCCGGCGTTGGGCGGCAGACTGGCTCCCCTTCCTAGCGCCCGCCCTCGCGTTCATTTACAAACACCGATGTTTCTATGCCATGCACTACTGTTTGGTGATGTCAGTTATTGTAGATAGTCTGACTTATGTCGGTTTTTGTATTGAAGAGGTTTTTCTCGACCAGAATATATTATATTTAGGTTGTAACTAGGATTACAAATATTTCAGATTCAATTCCACACAGTTTAAACAGACTCCACATAAAGCAAGCCTTTATATGATAAGATTAAAGTATATCGAAATACCCACGAATAATCAAGTACATGATAATAACGGGAATGTAATTGGTGACCCAAAGCTTCGTAGTGAGAATCTGAAAGCACAATGCGTTAGGCTCATTTTCGTTAAATTAATTTAACAATTCATCTTTCTGGAAAAACAAATTGATCTTCCTATAGGTATATTTTAATAAACGCTTCAAAGAAATTAAATCATAATCACTGTTATCTCCTGTGTAATATGTGTAATAACACTTACTTGGAATTTTATTGTGTGTAAATTTTAAGTGTTTTGTTTGTTCAATTGAAATGGGTTCAAGGGAGTTTGTTATACCTAGCTCGGCAACGCCTAAAACATAAAATGTTTTACTAATATAATATTAGTAATACTTTTTGAGTATTGAAATTGATGTGTATTTAATTATATTGAAAATTTCCATCGGCCAATTCTCGGCAAATCGCGTGGCTGAAAATAATATCCGGCGCGATCGGCCTCTGTGCACCAATTACCTACTGAATCTAGGACACACTGACAGGTAAAATACCCGTGAAAATTAACGAACGCACTCCACTCTGTATCCACTCAAATCAACTACTTGTTTTACTAGCATAAATATACGTGAAAGTATCTCATTAAATACTTGAAATTTATTCAAAGCCTCTTTTGACTAGGTATACTAATTATTATAATTACATAAAAAACACGCAATCTGTTTACAAATACCTTAATATAAGTACTTTTATCAATGTAAGCTTTCTTCTTACTTAGACTGGCAAAAACCTTACGAAATTCGTCATAAAAACTAACAAAGACATTTGGTTCCTTGATTTATTCAAATTTTGTGTATGAAAGGAATGCCTGGTGGCGAAGGTAAATTTGCAACAGTTTGTATGTGACGAGCTATCGCCGCATGTTTTTGACTAAGGCGATGACGATTGTATAACCTAGGTATAGGTAAATATCGTGGGGCAATCTATATAGATTGCAATTACTCAAATATCGCTATAGGTCTTCTGTCATACGCCTGTGAATTTCTCCTCTAGCGTATATACGCTCAGAGGCGTATGACATAAGATCTATAGTGATATTTGAGTAATGGCGATGCCCTTGGTACCTGACACTTTGGAACTTATATACATCTCCGGCGAAGAGACAATGTTATTACGCCACGGCCCACTCCTTCTGGGAGCTTTTTGGGAAGGCGTGAAATAGCCGTTTCTATGAAAAAAGTATGTCAGACTAGAACACGGATAAATTAAATATGTCTTTGAATTTTTTCTCAACCTTATGCAGGTTTCTTCACGAAGGTTTTTAGCGTAAAGCTCACGGAAGGGCAAGTCATTGTATTAAGTTCAGAAAACTCATTAAAACCACTGAAGTTGATCTTGTAATGATGACTTGCAGGCGACAGCTTGAACCACTGAGCCGTCATAGTTGTTGTTCTATTATCTGTGGCATAACTATAACTATATATATAACTATCAGATATTAATAACTGCTATCCAATGTGGCAATGATGTTAGTCTTCTTGGCAAATTGCGGGTTCCTATTTGGCACAAATATTTTATCTGTAACTAAGTAAGTTGGATTTCCAACAGTTTTTTGTGAATATTGTTAATGGAAATAAAAATAATTATGATATCCTCACGCCTCCTCACAAGTCCTCGAAGGGGTAGGTATAGGTGTGTATAGGTAGTAATAACCACACACCCACTTTCCGCCCGAGATATATTTAAGGTGCCAACGTGACAGATGGCGAGTGCATCGCCGCTACTCAAGCACGACTATAGATAAATACGCCTTTGAATTGCTTCTCGGACGTATGCAGGTTTCGTTCACCGTAACGCTCGTGGTGTGACTAAGCGTAATTATGATTCTGAAATAATTATCCTATATATCATGACTTAATGGAGAAATCTCCGTCTGACGGCTTATTAATTTGTTGAAAATGATAAAGTGTCTGTGCGTGTTGTTCGACTCTCTGCCAACCAGTATATATTTCCACGAAAGAAAGCTCAACAAACGGCCTGGAATGAAAGGCTAAAAAACGGCCACATTAATAACTCAAGGAAGACCCTCTCTTTGTTGGGACTTGTTGCGTATTTCTTGTCATTGTTTCTTGTAATATTTGGTGTATTTTGTAATGAAAAGATAGAGACGTTATATCCTTTTATAATACCATCATATCTTCACGCCAGGTGGCGTGCTCCAAAGTATTTATGCAGACGTATACAATGACGGATACCCACTTTTTGCCGGTTATATATTTTTTTTTATACAACAAGTGTGGCAAACAAGCATACGGCCCATCTGATGGGAAACGGTTACCGCAGCCTATTTACGCTCACGATACCGAAGTATCACTTGTGTGTTGCCACTCTGTGTTCGGAGAGTTATAGTGTGTTGGCAGCATAATGGGTTTAATCCCTCTGCTTCCAACACAATGTAACAATCCTCCCCCCTCCCCAAGGAGCTCATTACTGGAAACCTTATTCACCGCGTAGAAACACAACACAAAAAATTTTGTTATTTGGCTACGGACTTCTATAAGGTGGAGGTCCTGCCCCAGTCGGGCAGCTCCAAATTCGAATGGGAAACCCGTTATGCCCTACCTCTCTTTTTTAAGTTCAAACGTGAGAGAAGTGGTTTGTCTCACCGCGTCTCTGATGCAACATCCCATATGAAATCCTTCTCGGGTGCATGAAGATTGTTAGTATATTTTCCGTCTTTATATGTATGTATATTAACTTAGTATGTATGTATGCTGAGTTTGATGTTTTTTTTTTAATTGAAGATTTGCAAGTGCACAAGCACAAGTAGGAGATCCCATTTGTGCCCTCACTCATCACGAAATCTTAGTAACTATAAGGCCAATTGACTTGAAATTTGGTTCGGATTTTACGAAATTCTACTTTTTAGAATTAAGAAAAAAACACGTTTTTCAACTATTGCTTTTTTACTTTTTCACCCGGGCGAAGCTGATGGGACAGCTAGTCTTATATACTTAGATAAAAAATTAAAAGTAGGACTAGAGATGATTGACTTTGGCGTCAGGACTCTGCGTGATGAGGTAGTGCCTGTAATATATCAAATAACTACGTAAAGTAAAATTGAGATCCTTCTCTTTTTTGAAAGTCGGTCTAAAAGTCTCGAAACAAAATGCGATAATGAACATTGGGCCATATTTTATGGAATCATAGAGGCACAAAGATAGGTAATTTGACGGACATTTTAGCGCGCCACAAAGGGACGAACTGAATTCCTTTGTTATAAATTATTCTTAGAAGACTCTTGCTGTAATTAATTATTCATATTCAGAATTAATTCCGCGTGTTCTTCTATTGTGTCGGGAAATTAAATGAAATACGTAGCAAGGGTGACACTGACTTATCATTATTTTTGGAAATATGATGTTTTGTGAATCTTTTGCTAATTTTATATATACATACACTTCTCATTAGGAAATGGGATAGTTGCTCAAACATGTGATGGGGACAGTGGAAGGAAGAAAACTAAAATAAAAAGAAAATACACATACACATAATTTTACATTATTTCGCATAAAAATACACTGTGATAGTAAAGAATCTTACAATTAAAACATTTCTTATGTAATTTTTTTTTCAGAAAAATTACCTCGTAAGTATTTTATATAAATAGTCATTAGGTTCTTTCTTATTACGCAACGCAGATTTTTGGAGTTTTATGGGGTTTTATGAGTTTAATGGGCTGAAATGTTTGCTTCCAAATAAACCGGTAAGATAGAAATCATAGGTATTTTATTACAACCGCTACAGCATATTACAGAGCTGTTCCTTGTTGTCGTACGGGCGTTCTACTACAAGTAACTACTCGGGACGCAATTAGTCGCTTCTAATAGTTTTAACGCGGGGTTTCTATAATACGATTAATAATGTAACTTTTAACAAAGAAGGGTTCTACTATAAACGTGTACTTTCGTTTTACATGCGTTTATTTAGGATTATAGTAACGTACCTACCGAGGCCCATTTAATCGTTTTATCGCTTTGATACTTACTTGATCCATTGTCCACCAACATGTACATTGTACGCAACCAACTTACATATCGAGAGCTTAGCGAGGAGTATTTGCCAAAATGTTCACTTTTGCTGTTAGAGTCGGTTTGAAATCGAAGCCTTATATTTTGTGATTACAATAATTTAGAATGAGTGTTTAAGATGAATGTAAACTAGTGATGCCCAGTGGTTTCCCCTGTGTAATATACAATTTCATCAAAATATCTTTTATAATAAAATTTTATTCCGATTTAGTTTGTGTGTAAGGGAAACAAACAACCTTACAAACTTTCGCATTTATAATTTTGTAGGATTCATGTAAGGTTTGATAAACTTAGATAAAAGTATCAGGAAAAAATCTGTGGAAGACCACGTTCTAACTTCCTCGATTAAATCTGTCAAACACTCAAGGGTGGGAACGTCAGGACTTCCAGAAACTCGAAGCCCTTGAACATGCATGAAGGACTTATAAATGTGGACGAAGCGTCTAGAGATAGCTTTACTCTATTTGCCTCCCCCGTGCGTTTCCCTGCTTCATGTTCTTAGGAATATTGAGTAAACATAAAATATGGCAGTCAAGGAGGTCTAAAGTGGAATGACGCTCTATTTTTTCTGCCTACTATCATTGTTGCAATACAAATATTGCAAGTCCCAATCCCGACTATAACCCAACCCAACGAGTTTTACGGTAAAGGAAAACATCGAGAGAAATCCTGTACAGTTTTAAGAAATTCAAAGGCTGAATTCCGACCTCTGTCACTTTTGCACCTAAAAGTCTCTCTTTTTGTAAAGGCTCATTGGAACAGTTGGGATTGGAACTTGTAATCATTGCGTTGCAGGCAACTTCTCGAACCAGTCGGCCGCCATGGCTTTTTTGTTTGTTGTATTACACTTGATTGAATAAATGAAATATGAAATAAAAATAAACCCTCAACTAATAAAAGCCTATTGAGAAATACATTAGTAGGATTAAGTAAGGTTATTTGCTAACGTAATAAAGGCAGAAACTTAACTCCAAACAACCTTCAATAAATCAATGGCAGACGGCACTTGTTAGCCGTCAACAATAATATTTCATGTATGAAATGTCACGTCTATATTTGAAACCATTTGCTTATTATTAAGCTGAGTACCATTCCCTTAGGACGTGCCTCTCGCTTGATCCAGAAATTGGGTCAGCCCTTAAAAGGCTCCCTACAGTATATAGGTGCCATTATAAAAGAGCTTACGAATAAATCGATGAAGCTTTTCGTCACAACCTTGCACGAGCAATAATATTTCCCTTTTTGACGGACTGCAGGCGGAAATGGAATTCGCCAATCGAATGCGTTTATTACGATTTGTAAATCGATTATGTATCGTAGTGCTTCAATCGTGCTCGTTTTTAGAATCGGTGTATTGCGAGCGCTTGTTACTTTTGTATTTTTATTCTTAAACTTACGTTCTCCTTTATTTAAGCTATAAACTTTTACTTTATTGGTCTTAGAATTCCGTTATGAGTTTTGTGTGTTAGTCCCATATTGTATTTTTACTTTATAATTTTGCTTTTCGTTTCTGAAATTATTGAAATTATTAAATCTTTATTATAAAAAACGAAATAGTTATTATTACTTACATACACTCAACGAATTTATTATATGATTTTAACTTTATTTATTTTTACTTATTGAATTTAGTTGCATAGGCTTTGAATACCATGAGGATAGGATTATATTGGATAGCGGAAATGATACTGACGAGTTTTTTTCACTTTATAGGGCCTGAAAATTCTTCATACACATACATATGTACATCATCACGCCGAATCCCTTACGGAGTAGGCAAGGAGAGTAGGGTGTCATTTCTCTCTAGACTTACATGACTCTTTTGCTTCGTCCACATTCATCAATCTCTTCATACATATTTACTGGTTTCGAGGTCTGTGTTTTCCTATTCCTTAAGAATAAATAAATAAATAAATTGAAAAGCAGTCTTCCGCTTCTTCCACACAATTTTGCTCTGTTTATCTATTTCATCAATATTTCGAATATATGATATGAATATACTTCTCTAAATGTCCTATCAATAAAAGCAAAGTACTCCGTATGGCGCTTTTGTGTACCCCTATAGGGTAAAAGCCCCCTCAACTTATTTCCGGCCATTTCTTCCGATGCTCGTCCAGTTCGTCCAGCAATCTTTTTATTGAGTCTCTTTCTGAATCTTTTTTTAGTTTATTAATTCTAATGCGATCTCATGAGAGATTACTGGAATCAGTGCCTGTAATCTTAACTTCATAGATGTAATTTAAAGTCACCAGGTGTTTATCCTACTAATATTATTAATGTGAAAGTTTGTGAATATGTTTGCTACAAAATTATGTCAGATAGGCTGCACGGAATAGATTTAGCACAGGGATATATTTTTAACTGAAATAACACATACGATATTCCAGAAAAAAGTATTAGCAACTATTAAAATATAATTTTACGCGGGTGAAGCCGCGGGGCACAGCTAATATAATTTCATATCATCACGCTGAATCACTTACACGGTAAGCAGAGAGCGTAGTCTAGCTTCTAAAGTAACAAACCTAATATATCCTCACGCCTTCCCACATAGGTCTCTGAAGGTGTAGGCAGAAATGAATAGGTAGTACGCACATCCACTTTCCGCCAGAGATATAATTTTAGGTGCCAACGTGACCCTTGGCGAGTCCATCGCCGTTACTAATGCACGACTAATACATACCCTTTGAATTTCTTCTTAAGTGTATGCAGGTTCTCTGTCGATATTTTCCTTCACTGAAAAGCTCTTGGTGTGAATATCTCATTGTTCTTATGCGTAAGCTCAGAAAAACTCATCGGTACAGTCGGGATTCGAGCTTGTATTCTTTGTGTTGCAGATAACTACTCGAGCCACTCAGCCACCACGATTACTTACAAACCTCTTTTGTTATCCACATTCATCATCAGTCTCTTAAGAAATGCTAAATCTTTTATAATGATAAATAGTAACAAGTATCCGCGTCCTGCGACATTAGTTGCTGTTTTCTATAATATCGGACAATTTGCATGCGACATTATTATCGGTTTCGTAGTTAACATATGAAAGCGTAAAAGACAAAATCACTTGACTATCTGCTTCTTTGTATGTATGTTTATGGAATAGTAGGTTCTAAATAAAATTACCGATTTTGATGCGATTTTTGAGTACTGCGTTTGGGAATTTGTTAAACTGGCATAAATATTTTCTCTCAGTAACACATTCCAATCATGGTATCGAATCTGGTGCAAAAATAATTCAATTATAAAATATTTAGATTAGTCAAGTCTTTGTTTGAATAATTTTCTCGAAAGTCGTCCATTGAATGAAAGTAATAACTCAATTCCAGCTAAATTTGAATTGGACTGGATTTGGCGGACTTGCAAACATTTCGGTCTCGTCCCCGACATCTCTGGGGGCTACACTGTGTCGATCTTCTCGTGCAGACTTAGGCACGACTAAGTCTAATATCGTACTATTTTCAGTTCCACTTATAGTATAAGAAGTTTATGGTTAAGATAAGTAATCTTAACTACAAACTTCTTATTCTGAGAGATTTATATATTAATTATAGTCAGTTTTATAAAAAAGAAACATTAATCAATTTTAGTAAGTTTATTTAACGTAGGGTATATTAAGTAACACATAAACTATAATAATATTATATTCCACAACGGTAACTATAGTTTTATGAAAAAAAAACGGTCCATTTCAACTGAATTTAAATATATTCATACCGCTCTAGGTAAATACTTCATCACAACTCCACTTAACTCTCCAAGCAAACGCACTAAAATAAAGCGTTTTGATCAACTATTGAGACTTATATGTCGGAAATATGTACTATACAATACCTAGTTTTGACCCGTATAAACATAATACAAATCTTTTATTAATAACCTTTAAACATACTTAATTTTATCATACTCTCCTGACTCCTGACCTGACTGACACGGTATTTTAAATTCAATTCGTCAATCCTTTTAAAAATGCCTTATTCCTAATTAAGGTGGCTATAAATCTACAGAATTTTTTTAATTTAAAATTTGAGAGCGTTTATTGCCCAGCTTGTGAAAGTATGCGAGTGTAATGAAAGCATTCCTCTGAGTACATACGTCGTGAACCTACGTTTAGGATGAAGGTAGGTTCATGGTTGGCTAATTAATCAATTTATGTCAGCTTTTGCATTATATTACCTAGTTAACTATCTGCCTTGGCAGCTTATCTATACTCATCTTTCCTCTTTATAATAAAGAGGAAAGATTTGTATGTAAGTATGTTTGTAAGGAATTGGCTATAAAAGTACTGGACCGATTTTAAAATTTCTTTCGACATTTGAATGCTACATTATCACTGATTAATAGAATCTATTTTTTTATGCCAAAATGTTTAAAAAATAAATGCCGCTATTAACTATAATTCAGGATAAGCATTCAGTGTAGTACCAGATTATATTGGCAGTGTCATTTAAATTTAAAATGAACGGCAGTGTACATTACAACCGCAGAGATCCGGGTGTGTTTAATGCAACGTTGCATAACCTTCGGAATTTCGTAGACCTTTTGTTTTCGAGGGGAAATCTTCAATGGGAACCCGACCGTTTAGGGGCGGCGGGCCGGCTATGTGAGATTTCTATTCGCTAAAACCCCTCTGCCCTCCTATTTCTGAGAAGTCGCGTAGAAATCTTTATTATTGTGCTTTTTTAAATCACTTAAGTAGCGAATGGCAAGCGGCTACCTCCGCCGAAGACCCGTTGCTGACACTTAATTAACCTTTTGGCATCCATGTTAAGGAATTACATTCTTATTACAAATAATCGTCAAGAAACTCAGTTTTTAAGTAGCTGTAGTTGTACATTACCTAGGTACTTATTATAATAAATAAGTATTGTAAATACTCACTATATTAATTAATAAGCAATTTATTATTTAGCCTGATTCCGTGATCCTCGCAGGCCTCTTGTTAGGTTTAAGGGCCAGTCCAGCTCCGTAGTTCGCGATAAGCAATAGCCTATGTCAAGGTCTCACTCAACTCACAGACGTTGCCTTTAGCTGCTTAGCACTAAGTACTCGGGTAGATGGCTTATTGGTCTCATCATTGGTCGGATAAGTAAGTTACCTGAAACCTAGCTACGAGAGTCACACAAAAAATAGGTTACGGCATCCTGTACGGAACCGAGTACGGAAATAATATATGTATACAAAAATATAAATATAATAAAATAAAATTATAAATAATATATAAATATTAAAAAGTATACATATCACAAAGCGATATACGAGATATTAGTTATACGGGTATTATTTAGTATTATTATAATTAGATGTACGGTTACAAACGATCTGAGTTATCAAAATATGAAAATAACGGATGAAATACTTGATATTTCAAGTATTTCATCTATCAAGCGTACGGTAAAAAGCGTTTTATCTTAAAGCAAAGTATATAAAAGTGATTTATTGGTCGTAAATTATTCTCAGTACTCACGCCCTTGTAATTAGTTTTGCCCTTGTTTGCTACCAACTTAAGCTTACGAAGGATTTTGGCGATTTGTTTTACTACTGTCCGTGGGTGGTTAGGTAAGTATACCTATTGGCTAATACTTAATGCAGATACTAAATAACCCCGAGTGATAGAAAGAGGTTTGAATAGTTTATGATAAATAGCCTACATCCAAAAACTGTATTAAAACATTTAAAGCTGAGACTGGCTGGACCCAAAGACAACTGGTAAACTATTATTCTGGAGCCAGAGGATGAGGAGATCCAACCCCAAAGAAAGGGATAAGGCTAAAGAGAATAAGAACAAGAAGATCAGTTTATCAGATAACGTTCAAGAAAATACAGCAAATAAATTTGTCTGCATTGTAAAAACTTATGTAAACGTTGGAAAATAAATTATACGTTAGTTTTTACATACACTTTCTTATTTGGCACTTATTGATATGTACATCAACGCAGTTAAGGTTTTTTAGTGAATATTTAATTTCTTGGTAGATCGCACACATAATATAAAAAAAAATGTTTCATTAAATTTGCGAGGATAAACGTGATCACTACTGTGAGGGTACCAGATATCCATATATATAACTATATTCTATACCTGGAAAACATATGTAATGCTATTATTATTGAAAGGAAATAATTGAATTAAGTTTCATAATTAAAAAGTCTAAATCTACGTGCTTTAACAATGTATGTACTATAAAAAACTACAATGTATACACACTTAATATTGAAACCTTATTTGTCGATGAAATTATAAGTAAAAAAATTATCCTTCTGATGCAAATACATAATTAATTTCAGTTTCATTTCATGCGTTATACACAAATGATATATATATATATGATGAGTAAATATTATCAATGATATTGTTGATACATTTCTGCTTTTCAAAATTCTTCTCAAAAGTGGGCAGGCTGCCTAAGGGTACTTCGACGTGGTATTTTGCTGCTAGTTTTTGTGAATAGCAAGGAGTGCTTTTAGTGTGATTATGTCGTTGAATCTTTTGCTGCAAGCCCGAGGAGAGCATTATTAGAAGTCATTCCAGGATAGTGTCGGTGTGAGGAAGAAATTGCAGTGTAATGAAAGCAAAATGAAGTGAAAATAGCACACAGATCGTGTATTAAGACCTAAATTCGAAGGATGGGAAAATGCTTAATGTGATGCCTATTGGTTTATTTTACTTATTTTCATGTATTAATATTTACTTAAACAAATAAAATTGATGTGTCTGTTTGTAACTTTATAACCGCTTTTTACTAAATGCTTATGAATGTATACACGGTGTATATAGCAAAATCACATATATTTTTTTTTGTCTATCTGCCTGTCTGTTTTTTCCGACTAATCTCTGAAACGGCTGGACCGATTTTGACCGGCCTTTCACTGGCAGATAGCTGATGAAATAAGGCGTAAATTAAGCTACTTTCATTGTAAGACATTTAACAATAACTTTTTAGTTAAATTCCTCGCGGACGAAGTCGCGGACACAGCTACTATTATAATAAAATTTGCATTTAAAGTGAAGGTGAAGAACGGAAAAAAAGAAAATGAAGAGAACGGTGAAGGAAAACATCGTGAGGAAACCTGCATACGTCTAAGAAGAAATTCAAAGGCGTATGTATAGTCGTGCTGGAGTAACGGCGATGGACTCGCCATCTGTCACGTTGGCACCTAATATACCTCTGGCGGAAAGTGGGTGTGTGGGTATTACCTATACACCTCTGCCTACCCCTTCGGGGACCCTTGTGGGAAGGCGTGAGAATATATATATATATATATATATGCATCTAAAGTGATTAGTTATGCAAAACCTTCAACTCAAGCATAATATTTTATGTATTCTGATTTTTATGTATCTATTACTAGGAATATGAGAGCTGTGGTGGTCGAGTGGTTCGAGTAGATGCCTGTCAGACAAAGATTGCTTGTTCGAATACCGACAGGACCAATGAGTTTTTCAGAACTTAAGTACAGTGATTAGTCACACGACTAGCTTTACTTTTCTTTCACCGTAAAGCTCGTGGTGTGAATAATTGAAAATCATTGAGAGGAAACCTACATACGGTTAAAAATAAATTCAAAGACGTCGTGCTTGAGTAACGGCGATGGACTCGCCATCTATCACGTTAGCTAAAATATATCTCAGCCGGAAAGTGGGTACTACCTATACACCTCTGCCTACCCCTTAAGGTACCATTACGGGTAGGTGTGAAGATTTCTTATTATTTCCTTAAAGGCCTAAATCTTGATATAACAAATATAGTTTATGTCAGTTCCTAAAGCTCCATGGACATGGAATCGTAAATAACGCAGACAAAATGACACTTATATGTAAGTAATATACTACGTATATTAGAATCATATACATATAATATAGGTATATGATCACAGTGTGTGTGTTAGTCATTTCCCTCCTTAACGGCACACTTGCATATTGCAATGTGTCTAATACTTATGGGTTCATACGATGATATGTATATCCATGCATATGTTCACGCCGAGTCCCTCGCGGGGTAGGCGTGGCGTAAGGCGTAAGAGCGCTAGTATGCTTAGACTTTACGGTTTACTTTCTCTTCATCCACATTGATCAGTCCCTGCATAATATTATATTCTCACTAGATACAAAATTATACGTACAAAAGTCTTGCGTAAACTTTAAAGAAAACGCACATCGGAATCAACGATAAATGCTCAGCATCCCGTGACACGACTTGCCTTTTTATAAATGGAAGCAAATGGTACATGGGTAAGTTGCTTTTAATATTCTTGTAGGCGCCCGTTTTGGTAGCATTATTATAAAGGTGGCTTACATTAAACGTAGAAACAGACGGTAACAAATTTACATTTCACCGCTTTATTTACCGTTCCGCCTCAAATAATACCGTGACACAGCATTTGATTGCGAATTCCTCTGCCCAAGATTCTGTCTGGATGTATAAAGTCCCATTGTTTGTTCCAGTTGTTTGAAAAAATGTGTCTATCTGTAAATCTTTCTACCATCATATGAATACTCCTTATAAAATAATCCTTCCCATGGGACAACGAGTTATGATAAGTATTTTATTTAGTTTCGTTAGGGAGTAGTACATCTTTCAATTTAAAATAAATCTAAGTACCAATAACAATACTTAAATTTCTTCAAGTAAAATATTCTCAGATAAAGTGAGCCCGAAACCATTATTGCCCATCATTAGCTTTCTTTAACCCATTGCTGTTTATAAATCTTCCTCTTTTCTCAGGCGCGATCGTTTGAGTTTCATACAGGTCTTTACGTATACCACCTTCCGACAGACATCCGACATTTCTCCAGTCGAGACGACCATTTCATCAGTTTACTCCATCCACTTGTCCTTCTATCATTGCCATTTCTTAATGAAAAAAAGTCTCTAAACCTTTATTATAATCACTTTTTTATGTAATTTTACATTTATTCTGATACTTATATATATAACATACAATTTATGGGCAACGTATGCCTTATGTTACTAGTACGTACCGCGGGTCCTCACAAGAGGTCTAGAGCAAACCGAGCTCTATACAAGGGCCTCTTGGGTAGCCAGTCGGCTGACGAGATCATGTTACGTTGTTTAGCAGGAGAGGTTTTCAGACTGACTGAACCATGAATTGATAAGACATATATTCTTCACAGCAATATTTCAAATGAATAAGTACCTAAGTGACAGTTCTAAGAATTTCTAATTGCATGTATTGGTATCAATTAAGCAGCAAGCAATGGCAAATGCAATCTGTGCAAATCGGCGAATGGCGGGGAATTATGGCGCCAAAGATAGAGATCTAAACATGGCGGCGGGTCGAGTGACCGCCGACCGCTCGCGACCCCTGCTTCGTTCATGCCATTCAGTGTTGTCGCATGCCTTCGATATTGTAGATATCGATATTGATATATAAATTTTACTTTACTTTATCAGTTTCTTTTGTTTCTTTTTTTAATACTAAGCAGATTTTATTTTAAAGGAATGAACGAAAATATAAATCAATCTCGATCACCAGAGCCAGCGGTACCAAGATTAGAATCAGTAAAGATAGTGCCATCCACTAAGACGCGCTCCACCAATTTCTAGTCGAGGGGTTCTTGGGGTGCTGAGAGAATTACCGCAGTCTATCATTTGTAGTGTGCGTGCACTCATAGGTAATCAGTATGAACTGACAATACTCAAACATTAGTGGAAGGTTGCACCATCATGACACCAAATATTCCTTTGTGAACAACAAATTCGGGTAGTCTGTCTGTATGTTATATTACCTAAATTAACGAATATATTTTATATTTGACGCTGGTTTGTAATCAGGCTCCGCCCAAGGATCTGAGCGAGATGTAGAGAGTTGTATCCCTATTAGGACGTGGTATTAAATGCAATATGTTAACTTAGCTTTCATTTTAGTAAATGTCATCACTGACGTGTATGTGGAAATTCATATCGAGAGTGTTTACTATACGCATTTGAATTTCGGGCTGGACTAGTAACGCTTTCAGTTCCTTAAGTAATATTACTATGATATTAGTTAATTTTACGCAGGCGAAACCGCAGAGCTTACTTAGCTAGTATCGTAATAGGTGGTATAATTACCGGTCTTGTATAAAACTAAGGGTTGTCAGTACTCCGGCAATAATTTATCTATGCATTATTACGGAAGCCGTTGAACATAGCATGTAACATCGATTTATTTCATGTCGACATTTCCCTACTCTATCTGGACGTGACTTATGTTCGAGTTAGGTCTACGGTCTGCTCTACGATGGACGAAATTGCAAATTGTACTGAACTACTGCGCTTAACACCTAACAGAACTGCGTGTTATATTTACTCAAATTAATTGCTTGTACCATTGACATAAATTATGATATTATGTTCAATGCAATAATTTGGCGCCTATAACATTTATTTATCGGTACTGAAATGCGTAATTGCGTGCAAATGTAGAATATATCAATTATTATTAATATAAATTTATTGTGTTCTAAATATAAATTTACTTGTAATGGGCACTTGAAGTATTCCATTATTATTTATTATCAATATAAATTGCGAAGCAAATGGAATGAAATATTTATGTTTATAACACTTCCTACAACTGAACATAAACTGAAAAGCGTGGTCAAGACATAGATAATAGTAAGTAAATTTCTGATTCCTTAGATTTTTTTCTTTTTCCAATAGTACAGTTGTACTAATTTCCTTAATTACCTAAATTATGTATTACGTTAACGTAGGCACCAAAATATATCTTTAGAGAATTGTGCGTTTATTACACCTTTATATAATGTGGGTTTTATTTATTACACCTACAGCTTATGTGGCGTGACCACAATCCACAATTGTCATAACGTATCATCCACTCTCAGTCAACTAATAACACACAATCACAAAAATTACGTAACTGTACAGGTTATGTTAACCCGGGGTTATCCAGCGGGTGTTTAGGCCAAAACATTCCCCGTCCAGGCAATAAGGCCTCGTAATTACGGAATAGCTGTGTAGGTTCGGAATAACCTGTGCCGGGACTATTTATTTAATCACATTGACGGGAAAATAATGGAGAGGCCTCGGCTTTGCCCTCAGAGCGAAATTGTTTAAGGCCAATCTATCGCATATCGTGTCAGCCTGTTGTGTGGCGCATGAAATAATTTCCAGTAATTCTCCAGGAAGACTTTGAAGCCTGGTCTGGTGAATCACGTTGAGCGAAGAGGAATTCTGTGTATATACTCGTATATTTATTCATTACCCTTTTTGAGGTCGTAACACCACGAGCTTTGCATTAAAGGGAACAGTGTAAAGTGCTTGATCCATCCTAACCACCATAGGCCATCATATTCGCCACCTGTCAGGTCCAATTTTTTTTTTTATTTCTCTGGGAAAAAATATTTGATTATACATAGTATCTACCCACATTACAGCTCAACGCAGGTATAGTCCTGACTGGCCCATTAGAGCCCTTCATGGGATGGTATTAATATTAGGCTATCTAGTGTTTAAAAATACTATGTGTCTAGTCTACAATCTACATGAATAATAAGTTTTATTGTTAGTATATGATAGAGATATATCGATAAGGCTCACTATTTTTAACACGCTTTTATTAGCTTCGTACGTGCTTTTTAAGATATTATCGAAATGATAATCCTTCTACTCGTATCTGTCAATAAAATATTTATAACTATGGACACTTTGCACCCCACGCTTTTATAGAATAAAATATTATGTTTCTTATTTCATTATTCTTAATAAAAAAACATAAAATTGTATATTCTAGTGGATTCTATTTCTAGATTTTTTGTAAAAGCGTGTTTTTAAGTTTTTTAAAAATTTATATTTTATGTTTCACGGTAGACCTTACAGAAGATCGCAGCCAAATGGCATTACCCTCGGGTGTGTCGTGTTCCTGTGGTGAGTAAGGTCGCCAGGCTCCAAGAGGAAGCGGTGTGTCGGCAGCACAGGACCAGTGGTGCAATTCCGCCGTGGTGGTGACCAGGCGCGGCATGTCGGTGCGGTTGTTAGGGAGACCCGGTGAAACGGCTGTCCGCTGGCCGCCCGCATATAGTAGGGGTTCCGAACCCAGGGATCACCTAATCTCCGCCCTGGGAGGCTGACCCGCACATGTGTGTAAAGTTCTTGGTGTAGTAGTCGTGCCGGAGGAGGAGACCGGAGTGGACCCGGCCGCTGTATCAGGGGGGGATCGGGGGCCCTTCCAACTTCCGCTCCGGCAATCCGCACTACCTGTACATCACTGCGGCGGATTGAGACTGCGCTTTGTCCTCTTTGATGCCGACGCAACGTTTCTTCTTTTTTCCATTTTAGCACCCTTCAATAAAAAAATGGCCAAAGTAAAAAATAGCAGACGTTTCTCAGCGGCCTCACCATCCACATTAAAAATGGACTTTTGCAACATCAGGGGACTCCATTCTAATCTAAACGCAGTCCACCAACACCTTGAGACGGCGCAGCCGACTCTGGTATTTCTGACGGAGACGCAGATATCCTGCCCTGATGATACATCATACCTGAACTACCCCGGGTACAAGATGGAACACAATTTTGTGCGCCGCGCCGGTGTATGTATGTACTTCCGGGAGGATATTTGCTGTCGACGTCTCCACGGCCTTGAAGACAGAGACCTGTCAATTTTGTGGGTGCGCGTAAACTATGGTGGCATAACCCCAATCTACGCGTGCCTTTACAGGTCCCATAGCGGTGACACAGACACAGTTCGCCTATTTGAGCACCTGCAATCGACAACGGACAAAGTACTTGAGCAGTACCCCTCCGCGGAGTTGGTGGTTTTAGGAGATTTTAACGCTCACCATGTTGAGTGGCTTGGCTCTCGGTCCACTGACTGCGCGGGGAGGGCTGCTTACGAGCTTGCCCTGGCTTATGGCTTCTCGCAGCTGGTACACGAACCAACCAGAATACCTGATATCGAGGGCCATACAAGCTCTTTACTGGACCTTCTGCTGACCTCGCGACCGGACAGCTATTCCATCTCGGTGGGTGCGCCGCTTGGCTCATCCGACCACTGTCTGGTCCGGACGCAAGTGCCGTGCGCAAAGGCCGAAGTGCTCCGACCCCCGGGGCGGCGGCGCATGTGGCACTACAAGGCAGCAGACTGGGATGGATTGCGTGAGTTTTACGCATCGTACCCGTGGAGGCAGATCTGCTTTGCATCAGAAGATCCAGACCCCTGTGCAGCAGCCGTCGCTGAGACGATACTGGCGGGAATGGAATGCTACATTCCAAACCATTCTGCGGTGTGAAAACTCTATGCCGGAGATAAGCATAACCCAACGGGAGGTCCGGCGGGAGATGCTGTCTCTGGATGTCCATAAATCGAGCGGGCCAGACGGTATTCCGGCAGTGGTGCTTAAGCAGTGTGCTCCTGAACTGTGTCCTGTTTTGAAGCGCCTATTCGCGCTTTCTTACTCCACCCAAAAAGTCCCAACGTCGTGGAAGACCGCCCACGTGCACCCAGTGCCCAAAAAGGGTGATAGATCAGACCCATCGAATTACAGGCCGATCGCCATCACCTCCCTCCTCCCCAAAATTATGGAGCGAGTGATTAACACGCAACTCCTGCGATATCTAGAGGGTCACGGTTTGTTGAGTGACCAACATTATGGCTTCCGCCACAGTCGCTCAACGGGTGACCTTCTAGTATATCTCACGCACCGTTGGTCACTCGCCATTGAGAGTCAAGGTGAGGCATTGGCTGTTAGCTTGGATGTGGCGAAAGCGTTCGATCGGGTCTGGCATCGCGGTCTTCTATCGAAGCTTCCATCCTACGTACTGCCAGAGGGATTATGCAAATGGGTCGCCAGCTTTCTGTCCAGCAGACGCATAAGAGCCGTCGTTGACGGTAGCTGCTCCGAAAGCATGGACATTAATGCTGGCGTCCCGCAAGGCTCTGTGTTGTCCCCGACTCTGTTTCTTCTGCATATTAATGACATGCATCTATTGAAGGCATTCATTGTTATGCAGACGACAGCACTGGGGACACTTCCTACACGGGCCGTGCTAATCTCCCTCGTTCCACTGTGGAGGAAAGTCGCGAACGACTTGTGTCTGAAATCGAGAGTACACTTCGCAGTGTCTCCGATTAGGGTCGACTAAACCTAGTCCACTTCAACCCCACTAAGACACAAGTATGCGCGTTCACCGCTAAAAAAACTCCATTCGCTGTGGCTCCACAATTCCAGAACACTCCCCTGAACATCTCGGAAAGCATTAGGATCCTTGGGGTCGATATTTCTAGCGACGTTCAGTTCCGTGGTCATTAAGAGGACAAGGCTAAGCTGGCGTCGAGGAAGCTCGGTGTGCTCAACAGAGCTAACCAGTACTTCACACCGCAACAAAGGCTGCAACTTTATAAGTCGCAAGTTCGGCCACATATGGAGTACTGCTGCCACCTGTGGGCTGGAGCCCCTGGATACCAGCTTGGGCCTTTTGACGCGGTTCAGAAACGCGCCGCTAGAATAGTCGATGATCCCATGCTCACAGGCGGCTTGGAATCACTAAGTTTGAGGAGAGACTTTGCCTCCCTGTGTGTGTTCTACCGCTTGTATAATGGGGAGTGTTCTGCAGAATTGTTCGACATGATGCCCACTTCCACCTTCTACCACCGCACCTCTCGCCATCGACGGGGAATTCATCCCCATACCTTGGAACCACAAAGGTCTCGCACTGCGCGGTTCCAAAGGAGTTTCCTTCCGCGAACGCTCAGGCTGTGGAATGAGCTCCCCGTTGAGGTTTTCCCTGGAGAGTACAGCATGGAGTTCTTCAAGAAGGGTGTGAAAAGATTCCTGCCGGGTCGGCAACGTGCGAGTGATACCCCTGGTGTTGCAAGCGTCCATAGGCGGCGGTAATCGCTTACCATCAGGCGGACCGCATGCTTGTTTGCCAACCAAGTGGTGTAAAAAAAAAAAAAAAAAAGATATGCATGTGGATAGGCCTGTATAAGTCTACATGACACATCACACGAAAATAACTATTCTAGTTTTTATTCAATAACATACAATAGCGTTACGACTTTGAGTCACGGTAACAGTTAAATTACGGCGGTGCGGTACTACGGTGGACGAAACGAAAGAGATATGCAAGTCTAGAGAGAACTGTCGCTCTATTCTCTCTGCCTACCCCATAGGCATGTAGGTGGTTCCCACACATCTAATTTTACCCCAGAGATATATTTTAGGTGCCAACGTGGCAGATGGCGAGTTCATCGACGTTACTCAAGCACGACTACATACGTCTTAGATCTTTCTTTAAGCTCGTGTTGCGACTTATAACTGTTATTTAGTTCAGAATAACTAATTGGTACAGTCGGGATTCGAACGTGCAAGTTTTGTGTTTCAAGCAACTGTTCAAACCACTGGACTACCGACTTCTATTCATTCATAAGCTAATAGTGTGTGTGTTACATCGAAAAATCTTACGATAGCCACTGTGATTAACAACTTACGATTGTCAGTGATGCAATAGTTTATTTATTATTTCCGATCCGGTTATAGTATGTCAATAAAATTAATTAAAACCGGATTTTTGCCATCGCAATTGTATGCGATTTTTTATACTTCAAATTATCAATCAAAATTAAAGTTAAGTGTAATTATATAAACTATCAATGCAGGCACCAGTCACACATGAGGGCAGATCCGGTTACCTAGTATTTTATCATAAGGTGTTATATCATATACATATCCTAACGGGGTAGGCAGAGACAATAGAGCGTTGGTTTTTTCTAGACTTATAATATACCTCTTTCGCTTCGTCCAGCAGTACTTACAAACTGTTAGTTATTGAATGTAAACGTTCTACAGACTCTTCATTCATACTACTGCACTAGTATCACGAAGGGCCCCAATCACTAGCGAGTTGCCAATCGTTGGCGACCTAGTTTCGGAGAACACCCAAGGAGTTGCTTTTCGTGAACGCGCAGGCTATAGAATGAACTCCCCGTTAAGTTATTCCGCAGAGTGTACAACATGGAGTTTTTCAAGAGGGGTGTAAAAAGAATTCCACAGGATCGGCAGCGCACGAGCGTTAGAGAACCACCTTAAGAGAGGTAGGGCATAACGGGTTTCCCGTTCGAATTCGGAGCTGCCCGATTGGGGCAGGACCTCCACCTTATAGAAGTCCGTAGCCAAATAACAAAATTTTTTGTGTTGTGTTCCTACGCGGTGAATAAGGTTTCCAGTAATGGGCTCCTTGGGGAGGGGGGAGGATTGTTATATTGTGTTGGCAACCGAGGGATTAGACCTATTATGTTGCCAACACAGTATAACTCTCTGAACACAGCGTGGCAACGCGCAAGTGATACTTAGGTATCGTGAGCGTAAATAGGCTACGGTAACCGTTTCCCATCAGGTGGGCCGTATGCTTGTTTGCCACTCTTGTTGTATAAAAAAAAAAAAAAAAAAGGTTTCCAGTAATGAGCTCCTTGGGGAGGGGGAGGATTGTTACATTGTGTTGGAAGCAGAGGGATTAAACCCATTATGCTGCCAATACACTATAACTCTCCGAACACAGAGTGGCAACACGCAAGTGATACTTCGGTATCGTGAGCGTAAATAGGCTGCGGTAACCGTTTCCCATCAGATGGGCCGTATGCTTGTTTGCCACCTTGGGGTATAAAAAACAAATAGTTCCAAAACAAAAAATATGGCGCAAGGCTTCTGTAATTGTACATTGGAATATACCTAGGTAGTTAAAATTTTACCAAACGATTTTTACACACCTACCGTTTTAATGGCGAGGTGCCGAATACCTAAGTAGTTACCCGCAAAACCAATATTGCAGGTTCGAATCCTGTTGGCCTGTAGCAATGTATTTTTCTGACTAGTTTCCTATAGTTCTTCTCAGCATAAAGTAATTTTTGTATAAGAACTTACATACATATACATATCATGACGCCGAGTCTCTCTTGACTTACACACCTCTTTCGCTTTGTCCACATTCATCAGTCTCTTCATACATGCTCGTCAGTTTCGAACGTTATAATTTGAAGCAAGTTTCTAATACAGCATTGGCAATGCCACGTAGTGATAATGACAAAAAAGTCGTTACAATAATTTGAGAAATACGGCTGCAAAATGTTTTGAACCTTTGATTAAATTTGCCGTTTAATTTAACGTTTTTTTACATCCAATTGGGTCATTTAGTACAACGGTCACGTCAACTCATATATTTGGCGTGCCCTTGATTTTTTTCTCAACATTGTGGAACTTTTTAAAAGCACACAAATAAGATTGAATACAAAAATAAATAGAAATCAAAGACATGGAACGTCTACGTTATTTTAAGACTAAAATGAACCTGTCTAGATTCGAGAACCAATTTGAAACGGATGTCGGTCTTAGAAAAAGTTGATTTATTAAAGACCTTTTCATATAAATAGTAGGTAACGTAATGGGTACCAATTTTGGTCCAAAATCATTTAAGGTTCCAGGAATATGTTTAGCCTTTTAGTAAAAAGTTTCCAAACTTTTTTATTACGAAAATGTTATACCAAATTGATTATACTTCGTTCGTGGAGTGAAAAGACTATGAGAATCTTGACTGACGATGTGATATATCCTCAATGAGAATGATTAATAAATATAGGAGTTTTACCCACGTAAACATTTTTCGCAAAACATATAAAAAATCCGTGGCGGCCGGGTGGTTCGTGTAGTTGACTGCACATAAAGTTCGATTCCCGACTGTACCAATGAGTATTTCTGAAGTAAACTTCAGTGATTTGTCACACCTCGTTTGAGAAGAAATTCAAAGGCGTATGTAGGTACATATATACGTGTCAAGCACGACTATATGCCTTCCCAGAAGGGCCCCCGATGGGGTAGGCAGAAGTTTATAGGTAGTACCCAAACGCCCACTTTCCGCCAGAGATATATTTTAGGTGCCAACGTGACACATGGCGAGTACATCGCCGTTACTCAAGCAAATACGCCTTTGAATTGCTTCTCAGCCGTATGCAGGTTTCCTCTCGATGTTTTCCTTCACCGTAAGCTTGTGGAGTGACTAATCACTTGTAAAGCTTATAGTATCTAAAATAACTGTACTTAACCGGAGTTTAAACTTTGAGCTAACAGACTTAGGCTCTTGGAAGATCTGTACGAAATAATATAAACAAAAATTGTGCTGTATTAATTCATAGCTGTCCTGTATTCTTAGCACAGTTGAAATGGCATTGTCATTACAATCAGGCGCTGTTATAAATTACCCCTCATTTAAATCCTACGCGTTCATTTCCTAGCTGACAATATGAAGACTTAATTTTTTGCAGCGTGTCAAACGAGACATGTGTCATATCGGACGTAATTAGTACAAATTAACGCCGATTGGGAACAATAGGTGTTGAATTAAACATAGTGAATTAAAGAGCGTTACCCAACCGCGTTTCACAAGTTGGGCTCGGTGTGTTAATTATTCATTAGCGCTTACTAATCCATGTAAATTACCCTTACTACGAATTTAGAGCCGTGATGGTTGAGCGGTTCGAGCAGCCGAAACGCCAAGGTTTTAAGTTCGAATCCTGACTGCACCGATGAGACAACATTTCCAATAAATTCAAGGGCCTAGGTAAAATCGTGCTTTAGTAACGAAGATTTGCTCGCCATCTGCCACATTGGCACCTATAATATACATATATCTGGTGGAAAGTGGGTATGTCGGTATTACCTATACACCTTTGCCTACCCCTTCGGGGACCCTTGTGAGAAGGCGTGAGGATAAGAATTTTGAAATATAAATTGAATTTGTTTCTTTGAATAAATTCAAAATACAGTTATAGTTGCAGGAAAGGGCCTAACAAATTCCTAGCAAGCAACAAACGCATTGATAAAATCCGCTCACAATCAGTAGTCGGTTCTTATCTGTGCCCTTGCCTTTCTAGAAAAGTCGCTTTTCTATCTACAGACATAATTCCTTTAATGGATTTTGCTATTTATTGTTCACTCCGTTTGTTAACTAAATCAGTTTGAAGCATATATATTCACAGTTATGTTTACCGTAGATTAGCTAATCAAACTAAATCAAATATCTTTCATTCAACGTAAGGGACACAAGGAACACGTAATAGAACAACTCATAATAGGTCATGAAGATCGAAACAATAATAACTTAATGTCATAGCAAAATATATATAAGTAAAGTACGGCACAAAAGAAATACTCTGATACTGATATAACGACTTATATTTTACTTGTTATTAAATAGAAAAGATTAAGGAAAACCGCAGTGGTCAAGTGGTTCGAGTAACCACTTGAGTGACTGTACAAATGAGTTGAGAACCTCACCGTTAAAGACAGGGTTCTAACTTGCAACCTTTGTATGGCATGCTACGGCAACGGCTATTTCACTTTTATTCCTTTGTTTTAATCCTCTCGCTATGCTTTAGCTTATCTTGGTCAAAATTCTTTCCATGAAAGTAGTACTGAACTCCCCGCATAATCTCTTAGAACGTGGCATTATAATATCATGTCATACACCGAGGAATCTTCATCAGAAGTTGAGAAACTTGGCAACTTTCCACTCCGCTCGAATAGTTGAACAACTTAGAGCTCCTGTGTTTCAAAGTGAAAAGTTGATAAGTAAAGTGGGACTGGCGACGCGTGTGCTTAAATCATATATAATTTATGAAGTTGTCGTGGTAGTATTTACTAGGTTTATGCCCCCAACTTTGTCAGCGTATATTTTGAGAACCAATCAGAAAAACAAATTTACATATATATCTTCTTCTTATAGAAGGGATTGGCGGAGGTGTGTGGTGGTACTCACAAACGACTATTCATACACCTTTGAATTACTTTTCAAACGTACTCAGGTTTCCACTCCATGTTTTCCTTCACCGTAAAGCTCGAGGCGTGACTAATCACTGTACTTCAGTTCGGAAGAACTTATACATATAATAAAAATTGGAGTGTACGTTTGTAATATTGAAACAACCGCTTTTTACTAAATGCATATAGATGTATACACGGTACATACACTAAAATATCAATGTTTAAAATTTTTGTCTGTATGTCTGTCCGCCTGTCTGTCTGTTTGTTCCGGCCAATCTCTGAAACGGCTGGATAAATTTTGACGAGACTGTCACTGGCAGATAGCTGATATAAAAAGGAGTAACTTAGGCTACTTTTATTTTAGAAACTGAGCAATTTTTTTTTAAATTCCACGCGGGCGAAGTCGCGGCGGGCACAGCTAGTCAAATATATAATTAGTTATTATTTTTATCTGTGATAATGATGATGACTAAATGTACATTAGATTTCAATTTAAAAAATCTTAAACAGATGTCTAGGTTAATCGTCCCAATACTGGACGACTATACGTCTTTGAATATCTGCTCAACGCTGGTTTCCTTTTACCTGAAACCCTATTCTGTAAGCAAGTAATTATTGAGTAACAACGTAGTCACCTTAAATGAATAAATCAAGTACGTACATAGAACTTGGACGAACCAGACAAAGTTACTTTAAACTCGGTGGTGTAAATAAGGGATACGTGCGTTTAATAATAATGCGTAACTTAGTAAAGGCTCAACGTAGCCCGCGGAGCTTAGCCCTAGAAGGCTAACTGCGAGATTGGACTCGTGTTTTGTACCGATCCGTGGTTATCTACGGTATCTAGTACTGTTAGGAACACACCTATAAGAGTGAGTTATTTGTAAGAGCTGTGGGTGTGTGACTCCAATAGTCGCAACTTCGAACTACGACTGTCCTAATGAGTTTTTCTGGACTAAAGCACAGTGGTTAATCGTTATAAAGCTCGAGCTTTGCGGTGACGGACAACATGGACAAAATTCAATGACATATATATATGTATTGTCGTGCTTGAGAAACTGCAATGTAAATATATTTCCGATCCACGTGGATGTACGCCTACACAACTCTGAAGATATACATTTATATAGAATTTGATTATTTGGATCAAATATGTAGTTACTTCCGCTGGTAAAATTCTACTGATACTATAAATGCAAACGTTTGTTAAATTGTATGGATGTTTGTTACTCAATCACACCAGAACCGGTGAACGGAATTAGAGAAAAATTACCACAAAAGTATGTTTTATTAAAGAGAAACACTTGATGAAATATAATTTAACACATATGAAATCGTGGGACTAGGCTAGTTTAAGAATTTATTTAATTCGCAGTTTTAAAAATATGACAAAAAGTGCTTGAGGGTTTTTTTTATACAACAAGAGTGGCAAACAAGCATACGGCCCACCTGATGGAAAACGGTTACCGTAGCCTATTTACGCTCAAGATATCGAAGTATCACTTGCGCGTTGCCACTCTGTGTTCGGAGAGTTATACTGTGTTGGCAGCATAAGGTTTAATCCCTCTGCTTCCAACACAATGTAACAATCCTCCCTCCTCCCCAAGGAGCTCATTACTGGAAACCTTATTTACCGCGTAGGAACACAACACAAAAAATTGTGTTATTTCACAGTCGGGCAGCTCCAAATTCGAACGGGAAACCCGTTATGCCCTACCTCTCTTTCAACGTTAAGAGTGTGAAAGGAATGTATTTGTTTAGTGAAACCTGTCCTTTTCTCATTTTAATCAATAATCATGGTCCTAGTTCGTCTTGGCAAGCTCTCTGCTCTCAAAGATCAAAATACGAACCTACTCGCAGTAAGTACGCTGGGTAAGTTATGACGCCTGTCAAAACTACATTATCGGTACCAGGACAACTCCATAAATATATGGGCCTCTTTGCAACCCCTTACGGTCCTAAGTTCTCAACCACACCTCGTAGGTTTGATTAATCGATCATAATACTTCAGCACTGAATGTTTTGGGGAGTTTACGAATGGAGAAGTTGGGCTGTAATATTTTTCCTTACCGTGTTTTCGATTCGGTAAAAACGGAAGATCAGTTATTCTATTTTCTAAGCTGATAGTGATTCATTATATTTCATAAAGTGAAGGCTTTAGAAATACATAAAGTTGCGCCCAGTCGGTGGGGGTGGAAAAGAGGAGGAAGGCTTTAGCAAGTAGAAGTTTTGGAGGTTCTTTTATTCCAGAATATAATGTAATAAATCAAACACCAACGATGCATATATGAAGACACCCTTTTCTGCTCGTCTGACTGAAAATACTCATACCTGCATTAAACTTTACTAACTATTTGCTTAACAGTAGTATGTATCATAACGATGTTTGCTCAAACTAACTATTATTTGAATTTCCATAGACGGAACAGAATTGTTTGAGATAGGCCCGTGAAGATTGGAGTTTGGGTCTACGGACCCTTATTATCTAAACTTCGTGAATTGTACCCAAACAGTAGGTTTGATCTATTTGTTTGAGAATTCTTGTTGCTATGAGGAGGTTTTAATGAGATGAATGTTTTATGTAAAAGCGCAATTAGTACAAGCAATAATTTAAGATTAGCTTTATCTTTGGCTTCGTTGTTCCTGAAATAAGAATCGAAACCAATTTTCCAAAGACAAATTTATGCTAAACTTGAGACGCGATTGTATATATATTATTATTCCTTATTTGCAGAACAAAGCTAAATTAAAATGTTTCAGATCGAATCTACAATGAAAAGGTTCGCAAAATAGCTGGAGTGAACGAGGGTGTGATTGTAGAGATGATGAAAGGAATGTTACGTTAATTTGGACGTATAGAAAAGATAAGTGAAGAAAGATTGACGAAGCAGATACACAAAGCGAAAGTATGTGCAAGAAGAGGCAGAGGAAGACAACGTTCCAAGAACCTAGGTCAAATCGATCTGACACTCAATTACGGAAATGTCAAGACAGTCGAAACTGGTGAGAATTTACATGTGAAGAGACTGATGAATGTGGACGAAGCGAAAGAGGTGTGTATGAAGTCCAGAAACAATTGGCGCTCTACTCCCTGCCTACCTCGTTAAGGAATGGCGTGATTATATTTATGTATGTATGTAAAATATTTAGTGTTTTTCTAAAGACTGCATGCTTTTCAAATTTAAATCATAAGTTCTTGCAACTGTTTGCATAATTAATCAAAATTACACGGGTATGTTGCAATCGTTGCAATTTGATGTTTTTATCCATTACTTAATCCTGAAGCTGGTGGAGACTCTCCGTTGCGTATCTTGTCTACCAAACCTTTGGGGTAAGGCTTCTGGGGTTATCTGCTTTGAAAATTAGTATACTAGACACGAGAGGGCATACATTTCACAATCAAATTGCTCTTAAGTATGTTAAATCTCTTGAATTAACTGTTAATTTCCTACCTTTGATGGTCACGCTAGGTCTGGGATTCACTGACCTCGGCTTGTGGGCGTCAGCTAATGCACATTTAAATGACCATGCACACTAGTAATATTATAGTCAATATAATATCAGGTCACTGCCGATCGTTTTCACTGTTTTTTATTAATGTACACCAATAGAACACATATTATAATAATAATATAAAAATATATTCCCAGGCCTTCCCACAAAGGTCCCCGAAGAGGTAGGCGGAGAGGTATTCACACCGTAGGTAGTCACACCACGAGCTTTACGGTGAAGGAAAACATTGGGAAACCTGCATACGTCTGAGAAGAAATTCAAAGGCGCATGTATAGTCGTGCTTGAGTAACGGCGATGGACTCGCCATCTGTCACGTTGGCACCTAATATACCTCTGGCGGAAAGTGGGTGTGTGGGTATTACCTCTACGCCTAGCCCTTCGGGGACCCTTATGGGAAGGCGTGAGGATATATTATATTATATTATTATAAAATAGCAAAACAGTGTTTACAAATAGATCACACGTTTGCAAGTATAGCACTGTTTCTTGTAAACCCGGCCTTAGCTGGCTCGGTATCGAGTCCACCGTCAACAGTCACCAGTCCAGTTCCGCTCCTTAATTCTGGTAACAGCCTCGCTATAATACGTGGAGTTAATAACCCCACATGGGGTGTCTATTTGCTTAACCTTAAGTGCCTGGCTGAAGATCTTCGGTATGGCCATTGTACATCAAAGTAGTAGCAATAGTTTGTTATGAGAGCCAAAAAAATATAAGTTCAGTATACAGACTCTTGCGAGAGTGCAGGCCCCTTTACGTCTCGGCCACGTGATCTAGTATAATTTAGTTTTTTCGCTTTCCGTTCTTCACGTACCACTTGATTATTTACCGTGATATAGGTAATTACGGCGGCTCGTCCTGCAATGCGCCAATTCGTTCCACTCCAATTGGTACCAGAGGCTTTCAAATACGAGTTCGTAATGAGTAACATGTAGTTACATTTCTCACGCGACGTAAGTAGCCTGATTCGAGGTAATCTTGTTGACTGATCGTGCAGACGGCCACTAATAAATGTCATCCAAGTGCTTGATTTACAAACACGTCCTTCTCAATGATGGTCGCAATACACCTATTTAGAAAGTTTACAGAAATTTTACGCCCATGAAATACTTCGTTGTTTTGCTAGTTTTAATGTGTTTGATAAGCAAATTTTTCAGTTAAAAGTTTGTTTAACGAAACTATTAGGGTTTCCGGTTTCATATTTACTTATATGTGCAATTTATTGCCTAGAAAAGACTTGACTAATAAAAATCCATATATGTAGATTAAAATTAATTTTACGATGAAAATTAAAAGATTGATTAAATTTACTTCTGTCTTCTTCTTTGTCTGCTTAATTGTAAAGAATGTAGTGTTAATAACATTCTGTATATGCCGTGAGTATCTTATATTTCTTAGAAATAACGAAGTCGGTTAAAAAAATAAATAAATTAGTCTACTTTGTATTTCTATAAAGAGGAGCTTTCTCCGATAAATGAAAATAGTTTCAAGGAGTACATATTCTAAAAGAAACCAGGCGCTTACATAGGTTATTCTCCCATTCAGGATCAATGTCACATAATATTTTGAGACCAGTCAACGTATTGAATTCAAAATCCACATGATGCAATTGGTATTACAAGTGGTCATAATGCAACGGCAACTGGCCACGGAACCTCTTGTCATATGAGTCGTAGGTATGCTCACTTTTTAATGTTGAGCATCAATTCCAAATTCAAAAAGGATTCTGTATGATACTCATAGATTACCTTCCACTATATAATATACACTGGTAGGTTATATGGTGTAGTAAATGTAAGTCCTCAAGTATAATAAGACATTTTGAGTGGAAATGAGACTGTTCATTTAAATAAATACCGAAGTTCACGACAAGCAACAATCAGCCGCGGTTTGTTGCGTGGCGGAACGTTTGCACAGTTTAATTAAATTACCCACATATTCTATGTACGCATTGTATACGCACATGAGATATGAAAATTAAACATAATGAGTACACTTGTGTCATTATAAAATACCTGGAGACGATTCCACACAGATTTACCTTGTTCCAAACTAAGCGACTCTTTTACTATATGGACTAGACCACGATTAAATATAGATATATATTAAACCACTAAATTGAAGACCACACTATGTATTCAACAATATATGTGCATAAATAATACGAATATCCCCCATGTAGTGTCTAATACTATCTCCGTTAGTATGAAGGGCTCTGATTACCTATTACTTGTTCAATTTACCGTGATGATTACGTTTGAGAAGAAATTCAAGTACTTATGTATAATGGTGCGTGAGTACCAGCGATGGACTCTCCATATATCGCGCTAGTACTTAAAACATATCGTCAGCGAAAGGCGGAGTAGGTAACGTACACACCTCTGCCTATTCCTTCGGGGATCGCCATTTTATTTTAACGTGAACTTGATACATTGCAGGCAAGATATGACAATGAAATACCTACTTACTGTAATATTGAAATAAGGATTATAATAAATCAGCCTTAGCCATAGTATTAGCATTGTGTATCAGATAGCCCTTACTCTGGATTACTATGCACTAATACAGGTTGTGATTTTGTTTTATATAGGTACAAATATTTAAGTTAATAGTTAAGTAATAATAATAATTAAGTACTAATAATAATTGTGTGTAAACAAATGTCATAGCAATAAAAACATGTGATTAAGCAAGCGTTTTTAACATTAAATAAAGACACTGTCTTACACTTGATGAAAAGTATTTTCCTAACCCGACACTAATTCAGCAATTCTTACTTAATAAAAAAGATATATAAAGAAAGCTACTGTTTTTGACTAACCCGTAAAAGACTCAGCAGATATTTATTAAGTATCATGTATGATAAGCGGCTTATTACGTGGTTGTGATTTAAACATACACGGAGGCATTAGAAATCCCAAAAAGATTACTAAACCCTTGAAGTGTCCCTACGCGTCCTTTAGCCGCTTAGAACCTGTCTCCACGACCTTTTACCTCAATTATAAATTGATGTAACTAATTTAAGTTTCACTTTAGCCTACGTGCAATAAATAACTGATGGAGCAGTATATTATTGTAGGCAGATTAAATGTAAGATTGCGGTCATGAGCGTAGATAACAAAGCTTATGGACTCCGGTTCGATGTGACGGTATGGGGTACGCTGAACTGAGCTTTCAAATGTAGTCTAATATGTCAAGCAAACTTTATGTAATAGACATTCATAGCATGAAGTACCCGATTATATGTCTTACCTGAGTTTTTTAAGGTTCTATTTTGCTTATAAAATACCCGTTGCTAGTCGGCATGTCTGGAATATTATAAGACGAGTGTATGAATGAGGTAACTATGATTTTTTGTTTGCTAATTAGTGTAAACTGGTGTATAGTGCGAATACTGTATATATAAATAAATATAAAAATATCTTGACAGCTCAACGTGTGATTCACGTAGCGTACCAGAAATACACTGCAAATATGGTACAAATTATGACACTGGGACATTAATTTCTGTTACACCTCTGCCCCCCTTTTTTGTGTATACCTTTAAAAAGGCTTGGAAGCTTAGACTCTGGTAATTGGAAGCGTTAGTTACTTGGCTTATACAAGTCGTTACATTTGTGGAAATGTGGTATATTAATCTGAGTCTAGGTACTCATATGAGTATATATTACAATTAATACTCGTATTTTTACCTAGGTTATGAATGATCTCAATTATTTATAGGATCAAACACTAATAATGAAATATCATCACGCCTCATGCCTAGGGGTAGGCATGTGTATAGATAGTACAACGTGACAGATGGCGAGTCCTTCGCCGTTACTCAAGCACGACTATACATACGCCTTTGAATTTCTTCTCAAACGTATACAGGTTTCCTCTCGATGTTTTCCTTCACTGTAATGCTCGTGGCGTGTCTAATCACTGTACTTAAGTTCAGAAAAACTCATTGGTACAGTCGGTATTCGAACTTGCAATCTTTGTGTCGCAGGCAACTACTAGTAGTAGTAGTTTTAGTAACAAAAGTATATATTTCTTTCGCTGTTATGCCCTTATACACTTCACGCCTTCCTACAAGGGTTTCCGAAATGGTGGCCAAAGTATCCCACCCACTTTTCACCAGAGAAAATTTTAAGATCCCAACGTGACAAATTTACGTCTCTGAATTTTTAGGCTCAATATTATAGACGTATAATTTTTTTATGAGTCAGATTAAAAAATAAAACGAAAATCTATAAATTCAAGTGAGATTCAAAACTAGTCCTACTGCGGTAGGTATTCTGTTAGTAACTTCGAAGTCTTAACGACCACGTACTCACTCTTGACATATCATTTCACGATTTACTGAGCGATTTGACAACTTGCAATCGGTTGCAAACCCTCTCGGCTTGTTTGTACGTAATCATTAGTAGTGCGTGCGACGATAGTGAAAGCCTGATCACTTGATATTGATCCAAAACTACTTCGTGTCAATTCTCCATTATGTCGACCGTCTGTGTTTGGTAATTGTAATAAAACAATACATCTGTATTATCAGCGTTTATTGCGCACTTTAAGACCTACAACATAATGTTTAATTGCAGACATTTTAATACCAGTTCGTAACGAAGTATTTAAGTTGTAAAAGAGTTATTAAGGAGTCATGATTCTATCTGTAATTCGAGGTTTTAATAGCTCATTGCTTTGTAGGTTATGTATGCATATGTATATGTATATTCACGCCCTCTCACAAGGGTCGCCAATATGGTAGGCAGAGGTATATCTACTCAATCTCTCTCTTTTTGCTAGAGACATATTTAGATGACTTTTGATGCTTTCATCAATGACATTAAGCATGTGGTGTGATTATTCTCCGAACTTCTGTTCAGAAAAACCAATTGAAACAGTCTGTGTTTTAAGTTGTTACCTTTGCGTCCCAAGCTCGAACCACGAGGCCACCGAGGATCTACGTAAATCTTGATAGGTATGATCATGTTTTTCACACTGGTTTCCGAAACGACAGGCAGACGTGTGATAGGTCACGTTAAGATATAGCAAGGCGCATAGAACAGGCATCCGTCAAGAAACCCAAAGTCATTGCACTATCTCAGTTTAAAATACCTATTAGTAATGGTAAATGAGACACAAATTGAAAAGGTATGAAAGAAATCTATCAAGCTTCTGATACATTGGTTAGTTTTTGTACAGTTTTTTTATATTTTAATGTTCCTTGAGTGTGGAGGATTGCTTCAACAAAAGTGTTACGTGGAATTGTTCTTGTATTATTGCTTGTACAGTGATGAGGAAAACATAAGATTCAATACTAATATTGAGATGAGATGTTTGTTAATTTACATTCTCATCTTGTTATAAAATAATTTTGTAATTAACTGTCTCGCATGTTTAGTTATAAGTACTTACAAATCTTATGAGGTGATATAACATAATATTTTCTTCTATAGCTTTACGCGGTCCTTCTGTTTACTTGCTTTATTTAAAGCCGAGTATTTTGAGTTTTTTCGTTTTCGTTTCCGCAATTTCATGATTGTAGGTTCAAGCTTCGGTGTTCTATGTTTTTTTTTCAACATAAGTACGGTGATATCACTATCGTAACGGTGATGGAAAACATCATGAGAAAAGGGCAGTCTGCATACATTGAAATATAATATTCAAGGATGTATATGTAGGCATGCTTCAAAAATGGCGTCGAAATTGCTATCTTGTCACGTTGGCACTTTAATATATTATATCTTTGACGCAGTTATGGGGGTTTTGCATCAGAGATATATATATATCCTCACGCCTTCCCACAAGGGTCCCCGAAGGGGTAGGCAGAGGTGTATAGGTAATACCCACACACCCACTTTCCGCCAGAGGTATATTAGGTGCCAACGTGACAGATGGCGAGTCCGATTCTCGCTCCGGCCGCCGTACCGAGCAGACGTGTGCTCCCACCGCTCCCGCACTCTGCGCCCGTTACGACCGGCAGAAGCCACACCCGCCGCTACGCAAATCGCCACGCGTTAGCTAGCCGCTACGCACCGCACGTGGTGATTGTTGGTCGCCTTTTTCAAGGCAACAACAATCACAATTCTTGTTTCTCGACAATAATATTTGTCCCCTTCTGGGAAAATCCACAGTTTCGTGGTCACTCGGTGGAAACCAAACGGTGCCAACGAAACCGAGTGGGGCGCTGCCCCGTTGCGCTCTTAGCCTTGCCCCTTCAGGGTAAGGCTACAAACGGACGGGACCAGGTTCACCGGCCTTGGGGTCTACCCTAGTCGCGCCTGGTTATCACCCACCACCCACCCTACCTATCCCTTACCTCCTACCCTCCGGTGCTAGTTTGGGCACTGTCCACGGACTAGTGCTCTCTACACCGGAACTGTCAGGGACCCGCTGCACAATAAGACTGGCAGCGGGAATACAAGCTTAGGGCTCACACCATAGGCACACTCACCTCCCTGTCTACACCCGACAGGGAGGGTTCAGTACACACCCCCGGGTCAACCCCCCGGGGATCGGGACCCTAACGTTTAAGTCACCAGGGGTTTCTTTACGTGTTTCTTCCCCTGGGCGACCGCGCCCCGAAACACGTTTCCCTTACCGCCTTGCCCTCCCACGTCTGCATCCACCATGTCCACAAGTGTGGACCCCCAAGCCTCACTGGCTTTTCTCGCGCGGCTCTTAGACGCCGTGCCCACCCTCCGACGTCAATATGACGAGTACACCCGCGATATAAACGCGGGTACCCCCACCGCCGAGGCGACTGCAGCGCTGGACAAGAGCGCAATCATAGCCGTCACTAACGAGGCCAATAAGTCTCAAGACTCCCCCTTGTCCCCCGAATCTGTCATTGTGGACTCCGAAATGGAGTCATTACAATCCGAGTCGTCCGAGGGCTCCTCGGACGAATTTACGCCCGTCACGGGCTCCAAGAAGCGCGCCAGACGCGCAAAAAAGAAAGAGGCTTCAACCTCACCTTCTCCCCCCACTAAAGCCCCCAAGACCGTGCCCGTGCCCTCCGCACAGTCCTCCACGGTAGCCCCCTCCCCGGCACCCCCCTCTCCCGCCCCCCACGCCTCTCCGGAAGCCGAAGCCACTCAGGCTAGCCGGCTTTCCCCCGTCCCGCGACCCACGCGGCCCTCCTCGACGAAGGAGCGCTCGTGTCCCCCTATTTTCGTCCACACAAAGGCCAAGTGGACGGAAATCTCCGGTTGGTGCCAAACCAACCGCATAAATTTCACTCGCGCTACTGCCACAGCCGAAGGCATTAAGGTGCACCTCCCAAACTCGACCGAGTTCCGAGCCTTCACGAAGCTCCTGCAGGCCAGAAGTGTGGAATACCACACTTATGATCTGCCGGAGGACCGATTACTCCGGGTCGTCATCCGCGGCGTCCCTTGCGAAATCGACACAGAGTCGATCAAAGAAGACCTCAAGGCTCAGAATGTCGCAGTGAAGGAAGTGCACCGCATGCACCGACAAAATGCCGGAGAGGCATTTAACATGGTCCTCGCCATCTGCGAGAACTCCCCCGACGGTAAAGCCGTCTTCAAAATAAAAACCATATGCCACCTGTCTGGCATAAGGGTTGAAACCCCCCACAAGGGCGGCCCTATAGGGCAGTGTCACAACTGCCAACTATACGGTCATGCATCGCGTAACTGTAACGCAAAACCCAGGTGCGTCAAGTGCCTGGGTGATCATGGGACGAGCGATTGCTCTCGCCCTAAGGACCGCACTCTCGCCGACTCGCCTCCGAGCTGCGTGCTATGCCGCCAGGAAGGCCACCCGGCCAATTACAGGGGCTGCCCTAAAGCCCCCAAACCCAGACCAGTCGTGGTAAAGAGGGCAGCGGCCCGCGAATGGCGTAACGCCCCCCCCACGCAACCCGCCCCACCTCGACCTTCCCCGTGGAGGGTCCTCCCTCCGAGGGACTTTCCACCCCTCCCACAAGCGTCCCCACCTGTCCCCTCAGCGGCCCCGAGCCCGCAGATTACACCTCTGCCGTCGCTCTCCACCGCCAAACCTCAACAGCCCCAGGCTGCTACTCCCCCGCGCAGACCCCAGGCGGTCCAGCCCACTTCCTCCCCCTCTGAAACCTCCGCCAACATGGCATTCCTGGCGGATCTTTTCTCCACCGTCAACCTCTCAAGGGTTAACGAAATGGCACGAAGCCTCAGGGCCGTCCGGAAGGACCCTCTGGCCCTCCTCAAGGTGCTCGGCGACTACGCCGATGTATCAGAGTCCCTGGCTGCCTTCTCGTCCAACCAATAATGGACACAAACTTAAGCAGCAGAATCAAACCCCGATCACTTTCCATTGGCTATTTTAATGCCAACGGCATTCACAGCCAAAAGGAAGAGATCGCCGCGTTCCTCCGCGACAACAATATCGACGTTTTCTTAGTGCAGGAAACCTTCTTGAAACCATCACACCGAGACCCTAGAATTGCAAACTACTGCGTAGTTCGCAACGATAGATCTCGATCCGCCCTCGGCGGTACTTTGATCTATTACAAGAGGTCCCTGCACTGTATCCCGATCCAACCACCAACCCTCTCCCACATTGAGACCTCGATCTGTCGATTAGGAATGACCGGCCATCAGCCAATCACGATTGTCTCTGCATACTGTTCCCCAGTTAACTCAACGGCCGATATTAAAGCTGATATCAAAGCCCTCATAAACCTCAGTAGTTCGGTTATTATCGCGGGCGACCTGAATGCCAAGAGCGATGCTTGGAACAGCCACTCACGAAATAACAGAGGACGCCAATTGGAGGACCTCAGCGGGCTCCTCCAATTCGACGTCATTGCGCCTATGCACCCCACCCACTACCCTGAGAATATCAACCACCGACCGGACGTACTAGACATTGCGATCCTCAAGAATGTAAACCTCCGTTTGCACTCGTTGAGGTCGCACGACGAATTAGATTCCGACCACCGACCTGTGACCTTAGCGCTCTCCCCCCGACTAGGCCCCCCGGACTCAGGTCAGTCCCCGCCTCAGAAAAAGATAACAGACTGGAGAAAACTGGAGGAACTCCTCAAGTCCTCTTCATCTGTTCACTTAGATAGTATCCCGCCCCTCATAGAGTCGGCAGCCGACACTCAAAAGGCGGTCGATTCCCTCACAGCTCACGTACAGTCAGCCGTGGACGCCTGTTCACGACAAGTTCCGGTGATGGAAGACCATCGCTGGAAACTTCCCGACGACGTGCGTGAACTAGTGACGGAAAAGAACGCCGCCCTCCGAGCTCATAGAGCTCACCCGACTGAAGCGAACCGCACCTTTCTGAGGTCACTCCAGCGCAAGCTGAGATACCGCATGAAAGACCTGCGAGACGCTCGCTGGAACAAGTTCCTAGGGGAACTTGAACCGAGTCACTTGGCCTTCTGGCATCTCCAACGAAAACTCAAATCGGACAAAATCTCGTCCATGCCTCCACTCACTCGTTCAAATCAAGGGCCCGCCTTTGACGACGACGAGAAGTCCGAGTGCCTGGCCGACAGTCTCGAGGTTCAATGTACGCCCAGCACCTTGCCGGTAGACCCGCGCCATCTCGATAAGGTGGAAGCCGAGGTCGAAAGCAAACTATCTCTCCCACCCTCCGAAGACCCAGACCACGTCATCGCCCCAATCACGGTCGACGAAGTCCGGAAAGTGATCAAGGATCTACACCCCAGGAAAGCCCCGGGTCCCGACGGGATCACTAACAGAGTTATCAAACTCTTCTCTCCTTATCTCATAGTTTTGCTCACTGCCATCTTCAATGCCGCACTGAGCAATAACTTTTTCCCCCAATCCTGGAAAAGTGCAACGGTCATAGGTATTCCCAAGCCAGGGAAACCCAAGACCGAAGCCTCCAGTTATCGCCCCATCAGTCTCCTCAATGTCCTTGGCAAGATTTACGAGAGACTTATCTACAATAGATTAAAGAGTTTTGCAGACTCTAAGAAAGTCATACCTGACCAACAGTTCGGTTTTCGAACCAAACACTCCTGTGTCCAACAAGTCCACCGTATTGTGGAAGACGTCAGTAGCGGCTTCCAATTCGGTTTTACCACGGGTATGCTCCTCTTCGACGTGGCGAAGGCATTCGACAAGGTCTGGCACAACGGCTTAATATACAAGCTGTACCAGTTGGGCGTGCCGGACCGTCTAGTACGCATAGTACGGGACTTTTTGTCGAACCGCTCCTTCCGCTACAGAGTCGAGGGCACGCTCTCTTCCCCCCATCCCATACGAGCAGGAGTCCCGCAAGGCTCAGTGCTCTCGCCACTCCTATTCACGCTTTATACTAGCGACATTCCCCTCCTTAGACGAGTTAAAAGCGCTCTATTCGCCGATGATACGGCTATCTACTACAAAGGTAGAACTCCCGAGGGAATTCACGACAACCTCCAATCCGCGGTCACAGCCCTGGGGCGGTGGTTCCGGAAATGGAGAATTGAAGTGAACCCGACCAAAAGCGCAGCCATTCTATTCTGGAAAGGCCTCGAACGCCCACGGGTAGCCCCCATCACCCTCTTCGGCAAACCCATTCCATGGGAAGAAAAAGCCAAATACCTGGGTGTGATCCTCGATCAACGCCTTTCTTTCCGACACCACGTAAAGGCGGTACGCGCGCGAGCCGCCTTCGCGCTCGGTAGACTTCACAGCATGTTGAATGCACGAAGTAAACTCTCATTGAAATCCAAGGTGAGGATTTACACGACGTGCATTCGACCAATCATGACATATGCGGGTGTAGTGTTCGCACACACTAGCAAGTCAACACTTAACCCCCTGCAAGTGCTCCAAAGCCGGTTTCTCCGGAGAGCCACAGGTGCCCCGTGGTACATGCGTAATAGTCAACTCCACGTTGACCTCAAAGTCCCCACTATAAAACAGTTTTTGAAAAAACTGTCCAAACGTCATTTCGATTCTGCTGTAAATCACCCCAACCCCCTCGTCGTATCGGCCGCCCGATACACTCCTTCCCTTATCTCGAAGATAAGGCGTCCAAGACATGCCGTCATCGAACCGGATGACGACATAACGGTCCTCCAGGACGCCCGACAAAAACATACCAACACTACACACAACCGACCACTGTTCCGTCCTCGCCGGCGAGGCTCGACGCGAATAAGCCGTAATGTTCCCCCCCGACCTCCTCCGCAAACGCCGGCCCGCGCCGAGCCAGACGCGCAAATCCCGCCCCCAAATAATATATAAATAATATTAACAGTCCAGCCCAGCTCCCTAGCTCGCGATCCAGCAACGCCCTAAGCCGAGGTTCGTACCCCACAGGGGGTGCCCTTAGCTGTGTTGCTTAGTACTAAAGTGCCTGGCTGGAGGCCTAGGTCTCGCCATTGACCGGTTAAGTAGCAAAAGTTCCCGGAACTCACGCTACGAGAGACAATACAAAAAAAAAAAAAAAAAAAAAAAAAAAAGATGGCGAGTCCATTCTCGCTCCGGCCGCCGTACCGAGCAGACGTGTGCTCCCACCGCTCCCGCGCTCTGCGCCCGTTACGACCGGCAGAAGCCACACCCGCCGCTACGCAAATCGCCACGAGTTAGCTAGCCGCTACGCACCGCACGTGGTGATTGTTGGTCGCCTTTTTCAAGGCAACAACAATCACAATTCTTGTTTCTCGACAATAATATTTGTCCCCTTCTGGGAAAATCCACAGTTTCGTGGTCACTCGGTGGAAACCAAACGGTGCCAACGAAACCGAGTGGGGCGCTGCCCCGTTGCGCTCTTAGCCTTGCCCCTTCAGGGTAAGGCTACAAACGGACGGGACCAGGTTCACCGGCCTTGGGGTCTACCCTAGTCGCGCCTGGTTATCACCCACCACCCACCCTACCTATCCCTTACCTCCTACCCTCCGGTGTTAGTTTGGGCACTGTCCACGGACTAGTGCTCTCTACACCGGAACTGTCAGGGACCCGCTGCACAATAAGACTGGCAGCGGGAATACAAGCTTAGGGCTCACACCATAGGCACACTCACCTCCCTGTCTACACCCGACAGGGAGGGTTCAGTACACACCCCCGGGTCAACCCCCCGGGGATCGGGTCCCTAACGTTTAAGTCACCAGGGGTTTCTTTACGTGTTTCTTCCCCTGGGCGACCGCGCCCCGAAACACGTTTCCCTTACCGCCTTGCCCTCCCACGTCTGCATCCACCATGTCCACAAGTGTTGACCCCCAAGCCTCACTGGCTTTTCTCGCGCGGCTCTTAGACGCCGTGCCCACCCTCCGACGTCAATATGACGAGTACACCCGCGATATAAACGCGGGTACCCCTACCGCCGAGGCGACTGCAGCGCTGGACAAGAGCGCAATCATAGCCGTCACTAACGAGGCCAATAAGTCTCAAGACTCCCCCTTGTCCCCCGAATCTGTCATTGTGGACTCCGAAATGGAGTCATTACAATCCGAGTCGTCCGAGGGCTCCTCGGACGAATTTACGCCCGTCACGGGCTCCAAGAAGCGCGCCAGACGCGCAAAAAAGAAGGAGGCTTCAACCTCACCTTCTCCCCCCACTAAAGCCCCCAAGACCGTGCCCGTGCCCTCCGCACAGTCCTCCACGGTAGCCCCCTCCCCGGCACCCCCCTCTCCCACCCCCCACGCCTCTCCGGAAGCCGAAGCCACTCAGGCTAGCCGGCTTTCCCCCGTCCCGCGACCCACGCGGCCCTCCTCGACGAAGGAGCGCTCGTGTCCCCCTATTTTCGTCCACACAAAGGCCAAGTGGACGGAAATCTCCGGTTGGTGCCAAACCAACCGCATAAATTTCACTCGCGCTACTGCCACAGCCGAAGGCATTAAGGTGCATCTCCCAAACTCGACCGAGTTCCGAGCCTTCACGAAGCTCCTGCAGGCCAGAAGTGTGGAATACCACACTTATGATCTGCCGGAGGACCGATTACTCCGGGTCGTCATCCGCGGCGTCCCTTGCGAAATCGACACAGAGTCGATCAAAGAAGACCTCAAGGCTCAGAATGTCGCAGTGAAGGAAGTGCACCGCATGCACCGACAAAATGCCGGAGAGGCATTTTCGCCGCCGCCGCGAGCCGTCTTCAAAATAAAAACCATATGCCACCTGTCTGGCATAAGGGTTGAAACCCCCCACAAGGGTGGCCCTATAGGGCAGTGTCACAACTGCCAACTATACGGTCATGCATCGCGTAACTGTAACGCAAAACCCAGGTGCGTCAAGTGCCTGGGTGATCATGGGACGAGCGATTGCTCTCGCCCTAAGGACCGCACTCTCGCCGACTCGCCTCCGAGCTGCGTGCTATGCCGCCAGGAAGGCCACCCGGCCAATTACAGGGGCTGCCCTAAAGCCCCCAAACCCAGACCAGTCGTGGTAAAGAGGGCAGCGGCCCGCGAATGGCGTAACGCCCCCCCCGCGCAACCCGCCCCACCTCGACCTTCCCCGTGGAGGGTCCTCCCTCCGAGGGACTTTCCACCCCTCCCACAAGCGTCCCCACCTGTCCCCTCAGCGGCCCCGAGCCCGCAGATTACACCTCTGCCGTCGCTCTCCACCGCCAAACCTCAACAGCCCCAGGCTGCTACTCCCCCGCGCAGACCCCAGGTGGTCCAGCCCACTTCCTCCCCTTCCGAAACCTCCGCCAACATGGCATTCCTGGCGGACCTTTTCTCCACCGTCAACCTCACAAGGGTTAACGAGATGGCACGAAGCCTCAGGGCCGTCCGAAAGGACCCTCTGGCCCTCCTCAAGGTGCTCGGCGACTACGCCGATGTATCAGAGTCCCTGGCTACCTTCTCGTCCAACCAATAATGGACTCAAACGTAAACAGCAGAGTCAAACCCCGATCGCTTTCAATTGGCTACTTTAATGCCAACGGCATTCACAGCCAAAAGGAAGAGATCGCCGCGTTCCTCCGCGACAATAATATCGACGTTTTCTTAGTGCAGGAAACCTTCCTGAAACCATCACACCGAGACCCTAGAATTGCAAACTACTGCGTAGTTCGCAATGATAGATCTCGATCCGCCCTCGGCGGTACTTTGATCTATTACAAGAGGTCCCTGCACTGTATCCCAATCCAACCACCAACCCTCTCCCACATAGAGACCTCGATCTGTCGATTAGGAATGACCGGCCATCAGCCGATCACGATAGTCTCTGCATACTGTTCCCCTGTTAACTCGACGGCCGATATCAAAGCTGATATTAAAGCTCTCATCAATCTCAGTAGCTCAGTTATTATCGCGGGTGACCTGAATGCCAAGAGCGATGCTTGGAACAGCCACTCACGAAATAACAGAGGATGCCAATTGGAGGACCTCAGCGGGCTCCTCCAATTCGACGTCATTGCGCCTATGCACCCCACCCACTATCCCGAGAATATCAACCACCGACCGGACGTACTAGACATTGCGATCCTCAAGAATGTAAACCTCCGTTTGCACTCGTTGAGGTCGCACGACGAGTTAGATTCCGACCACCGACCTGTGACCTTAGCGCTCTCCCCCCGACTAGGCCCCCCGGACTCAGGTCAGTCCCCACCTCAGAAAAAGATAACAGACTGGAGAAAACTGGAGGAACTCCTCAAGTCCTCTTCATCTGTTCACTTAGATAGTATCCCGCCCCTCATAGAGTCGGCAGCCGACACTCAAAAGGCGGTCGATTCCCTCACAGCTCACGTACAGTCAGCCGTGGACGCCTGTTCTCGACAAGTTCCGGTGATGGAAGACCATCGCTGGAAACTTCCCGACGACGTGCGTGAACTGGTGACGGAAAAGAACGCCGCCCTCCGAGCGCATAGAGCTCACCCGACTGAAGCGAACCGCACCTTTCTGAGGTCACTCCAGCGCAAGCTGAGATACCGCATGAAAGACCTGCGAGACGCTCGCTGGAACAAGTTCCTAGGGGAACTTGAACCGAGTCACTTGGCCTTTTGGCATCTCCAACGAAAACTTAAATCAGACAAAATCTCGTCCATGCCTCCACTCTCTCGTCCAAATCAAGGGCCCGCCTTTGACGACGACGAGAAGTCCGAGTGCCTGGCCGACAGTCTCGAGGCTCAATGTACGCCCAGCACCTTGCCGGTAGATCCGCGCCATCTCGATAAGGTGGATGCCGAGGTCGAAAGCAAACTATCTCTCCCACCCTCCGAAGACCCAGACCACCCCATCGCCCCAATCACGGTCGACGAAGTCCGGAAAGTGATCAAGGATCTCCACCCCAGGAAAGCCCCAGGTCCCGACGGGATCGCTAATAGAGTTATCAAACTCTTCTCACCTTATCTCATAGTTTTGCTCACTGCCATCTTCAATGCCGCACTGAGCAACAACTTTTTCCCCCAATCCTGGAAAAGTGCAACAGTCATAGGTATTCCCAAGCCAGGGAAACCCAAGACCGAAGCCTCCAGTTATCGCCCTATTAGTCTCCTCAATGTTCTTGGCAAGATTTACGAGAGACTTATCTACAATAGACTAAAGAGTTTTGCAGACTCTAAGAAAGTCATACCTGACCAGCAGTTCGGTTTTCGAACCAAACACTCCTGTATCCAACAAGTCCACCGTATAGTGGAAGACGTCAGTAGCGGCTTTCAACTCGGTTATACCACGGGTATGCTCCTCTTCGACGTGGCGAAGGCATTCGACAAGGTCTGGCACAACGGCTTAATATACAAGCTGTACCAGTTGGGCGTGCCGGACCGTCTAGTACGCATAGTACGGGACTTTTTGTCGAACCGCTCCTTCCGCTACAGAGTCGAGGGCACACTCTCTTCCCCCCATCCCATACGAGCAGGAGTCCCGCAAGGCTCAGTGCTTTCGCCACTCCTATTCACGCTTTATACTAGCGACATTCCCCTCCATAGACGAGTTAAAAGCGCTCTATTCGCCGATGATACGGCCATCTACTACAAGGGTAGAACTCCCGAGGGAATTCACGACAACCTCCAATCCGCAGTCACAGCCCTAGGGCGGTGGTTCCGGAAGTGGAGAATTGAAGTGAACCCCACCAAAAGCGCAGCCATTCTATTCTGGAAAGGCCTCGAACGCCCACGGGTAGCCCCCATCACCCTCTTCGGCAAACCCATTCCATGGGAAGAAAAAGCCAAATACCTGGGTGTGATCCTCGATCAACGCCTTTCTTTCCGTCACCACGTAAAGGCGGTACGCGCGCGAGCCGCCTTCGCGCTCGGTAGACTTCACAGCATGTTGAATGCACGAAGTAAACTCTCATTGAAATCCAAGGTGAGGATTTACACGACGTGCATTCGACCAATCATGACATATGCGGGTGTAGTGTTCGCACACACTAGCAAGTCAACACTTAACCCCCTGCAAGTGCTCCAAAGCCGGTTTCTCCGGAGAGCCACAGGTGCCCCGTGGTACATGCGTAATAGTCAACTCCACGTTGACCTCAAAGTCCCCACTATAAAACAGTTTTTGAAAAAACTGTCCAAACGTCATTTCGATTCTGCTGTAAATCACCCCAACCCCCTCGTCGTATCGGCCGCCCGATACACTCCTTCCCTTATCTCGAAAATAAGGCGTCCAAGACATGCCGTCATCGAACCGGATGACGACATAACGGTCCTCCAGGTCGCCCGACAAAAACATACCAACACTACACACAACCGACCACTGTTCCGTCCTCGCCGGCGAGGCTCGACGCGAATAAGCCGTAATGTTTCCCCCCGACCTCCGCCGCAAACGCCGGCCCGCGCCGAGCCAGACGCGCAAATCCCGCCCCCAAACAATATTTAAATAAAATTACCAGTCCAGCCCAGCTCCCTTGCTCGCGATCCAGCAACGCCCTAAGCCGAGGTTCGTACCCCACAGGGGGTACCCTTAGCTGTGTTGCTTAAAAATAAAGTGCCTGGCTGGAGGCCTAGGTCTCGCCATTGACCGGTTAAGTAGCAAAAGTTCCCGGAACTCACGCTACGAGAGACAATACAAAAAAAAAAAAAAAAAAAAAAAAAAAAAAAAAAGATGGCGAGTCCATCGCCGTTACTCAAGCACGACTATACATACGCCTTTGAATTTCTTCTCAGACGTATGCAGGTTTCCTCTCGATGTTTTCCTTCACCGTAAAGCTCGTGGTGTGACTAATCACTGTACTTAAGTTCAGAAAAACTCATTGGTACAGTCGGGATTCGAACTTGCGACCTTTGCGTCGCAGGCAACTGCTCGAACCACTCGGCCACCACGGCTTTGAGATGTACAGAATTAGAAACCTTTGTGGGAAGCAGTAAAGATTTACATTATTTTTATACATTTATTTATACATTTGTGAGCGACAAGCTCACCCGATGGTAAACGATTAATGAAGCCTGTACTAAATCGTAATACTCGGATATATCGCTGTGTAGATTAAGGGGCGTACTTAGCACAGAAGAAACGAATCCATCCGCCTTCTATCATCTCCATCATTCTATGTCGAGTTTAAACTTGAATTCTAATTGCAAGTAATGCAAATTAATTTGAAACCAATTATCGTTATCCATGTCACTGTCTTCGTAAGTGTTTACTTTACCGCAGGTTCCGTCATTCGAATTCAAACCGTACTTACCACCATCATCATACATTTAAAAGCTAGGTTCTTGTCGGCGTCTCAGAAGCGATTCCTTTAATTTGTTTCTGCCCTGTGACCTTCGACCTCGCCATAGATCATTATTTGATCTGACTATAGCTTTACCATAAGAACATAAACATTTCACACGATTTGATTGTTCAAGCGTTCATCGGTACGTTCAGTTACAAATGTCTGAATTGAACGATTCGATTGCACACTTGATTAACCAGCTGTCACCCAAACTGTAAAGCCTGGCCCGAGTCTCACAGTTTTTATGCAGCTTTTTGACATTGGCGCTCGATTGATTCGAGTTTCATTCATTCCACAATGGGGTTTGGTCACGGTCGACACAGAGAGTGGTGTGGACAATCAGGTGGCATAACAGTGGCATACCGGGACGTCCTACCATGTAAATTACCAATCCTTCCTGCTACAAAAAACTCACTGCCCAAGTTGAACCCGCTTCATTCCACTGCCAGACTAATCTTCCTTCAGTAGACAGTTTTCAATGAAGAGGATTTATCACTTTAAGTAACTTAAGCCCGTTTTTGTCCACATAAACTCATAATAAAATGGACAGTAGCCGCGAATTTGTTACTTTATTAAATTTAATGTGACGGCAAAAGTTGTCACGTTAGATATGTCTGGAAAGTGTGACTCGTAATTCATTTGAAATGTTCCGTATAAAAAATAATTAACCTACTAACTTAAGTACAACTAACACAGTAGGTAATTCATCCATTATAGTAACATTTGACAGTTCTCCTACTCTACTACTTACCTACAATACACACGCAGTAGCTTCGGTCCGTTGGTTTGATTGTGCTAACGTAGATTTTTTTCGGTAGGTATATAAGATTTTTCTTACAATCGGTAGGATCAGTAGGTATATAGGATGCCAGTTTTCTGTAAGTACCTATGCAAAGCATCTTGTTACAATTTATGCATGAATAAAGTATTATATTATATCAGGTTATTTACAGTATTTTTTCTATCCCTTCAGAAGATATCTGTTTCTGGAAGAATTTCCCAAGTTTTTTGTACCTAGTATTAAAGTGATTCATATGCTTGAATCTGACAAACAATTAAAGGCACCTCTGCATTAAAGTATGTACTAGTTAGAATTTAGGCAAATATTTTTTTTCCGTCGTTAAAATAACAAAGCTTACAGAATAATCCCATAGTAGATTTTTATGAAATTGTTAGATAAAGATTCAAACCTCATTCAAAACTGTGTAACAAAGTGTTTAAAATTTGTAATTTTATAATAATTTTTTTTTACATGTAAGCAGATGCTGATTCTGGATCGACCTCATTACTAGAGCTAATTATTTGTGAAATACATGTGCATCACCGATATCAATGAAACTCCATTATTATATTGTAATCTATTATTATTACTAATATTGTAATATTGACTGATGTTGATGAGAGATTAACTTGTAAGTGAAGCAGTGCATACGTTTATCGGTTATAATGTGAGTTATACACTCAAACATAAACTGTTCGTGCAGATTTTTGCAGATATTTTAGCGTAAAATTTCGTGAAGCTATATTTGTCTCATGTTCCGTCTCGTCAATCGAACTTTTGACAAGCAAAACATAACTTTGTGCCAAAGGATTAAATAAATGGCTTATTAGCGGCGTAATTGGAGCTCAGTAGATTTTATGTCGCCGTAAAATATCTCGGTTGTGAATAATCCCTGTATACAGCATGATGGAAATTGTAATAAAGATTTTGAACAGTCTTGAGCTTATTCATCAGAAATATTTTTTCTCTACGGTCTTCTATATTTATCATGTCATGTAGCTATAAGGTTTTTTTTTCTCTCTGAGGTTACCATAAGGTTACTTTATTTTTATCTTGGTTTTATCTTTTACACAAATTGATGTAATTCGAAAATATGACTTCCAGCTCAACTTTTTAAAGCTATGCTCTGAGCGGGTAAAAAATTCGAACAATTCTAATGACATATAAATGCTTTGTGTAGACGGAATCGAATCTGCGACCCCATAGCACAGTAGGTGGACCTCGTATCTCGTGTAAGATGAAGTCGTTTTACCATACGGTGATAATATGTCTAGCTTTAAATCGCGGCTTTACTCGCATTCATGTTTTTAAGATGTAAGACTGTCCTCCGAGATACGTGGTTTAAATTTTATCAGACATGCAGGTTTTTTCATTATGTATTTGATTCGCTTTACGGCGATATGGTGGAGTGTTAAATCACATTTTTAATTACAAAAAACACATAGGACCGTCTGGTCTATTGGTTAGAGCTCCTGACTGCGAAACTTGAGGTCGCGGGTTCGAATCCCGCTGAGGGCAGATATTTGTGTGTATAATATTTGTACCTTAGTCTTGGATGTCCTATGTATTTAAGTATATATCTATCTATTTAAGTAAATATATCGTTGTCTAGTTACCATAACACAAGCTTTGCTTAATTTGGGACTAGGTCAATTTGTGTGGAATTGTCCCAGGTATTTATTATTATTATTATCATCACAACAGATAGTTGTATCTGTTGTGATGCATTTATCAGAATATGTACATGATTGTCATACATTGCAATTAATTGGCCGATTTGTAAAGAACTTATACGTAAAAGGGAACCAATGTGAAAAAGGTAACCGGGGAGTTTGTTTCACTGTTTCTTCTACTAACGAGTTTTTTTTCTTGGAAACGGTGTTAACTGTAGTTTTATAATTAGAATATGAGACGTTCAAAAAGTGTTCACTGTGTCCAATACGTTGAATAAGATAATATTTTTAACTAGCTGTGCCCGTGACTTGGTCCGCGTGGAATAGTGACTTTGGGCAGCATTTTTTGGATATACATTTTGATTTATTTTCGACCTTACGAAAAGCTTATCACATTATAGTGTTGTGTGTGTTTTGGATGCTATTTGCGTTGAAAAAGGTCCCTATCATATTTTTTCTCGTATAACTTCCATGTAAAAACAGCGATCCGTTACATTTTTATTATATGTATAGGTATAGATTTGGTTTCATCAGATTCATTGGTACGGGATTTCAACCTGCAATTTTGAGCTTAGGCGTTATAATGTAAATCAAATCGTTAAAACTAATTTGATCACACCGTATATAAACGCTAGGGTTGCAACAACACGAGACCAATTACGTGAGTGACGTGGACAGAGGGTCAGTTACAAGTCTGGGGCACGGGGTTGACACAGTGGACACAAGGAACCTGACATATTGCACGCAATAACCGTCGGCGATATATGCATGCGGTTAACTTTAATAGATCCTTCTATCGTAGATAGATTATGTGCAATGTAACTTTTAGCAAATATGAGTATTGATATGCATACTTTTATCATTTCAAAGTTCATATTTGATCAATTCATACCAATAAAATTTCAGCGATGCATACACTATAACCTCGCCATCGACGGGGAATTCATCGCCATACCTTGGAACCACATAGATCTCATACTAGGAGTTTCCTTCCGCCAACGCTCAGGCTGAGGAATGAGCTCCCTATGAGGTTTCCCTGGAGAGACCAGTAAGGAGTTCTTCAAGACAGGTGTGAAAAGATTCCTGCAGAGTTGGCATCGAATCCATAGGCGGCGGCAACCGCTAACCATCAGGTACCCTTGTGGTAAATAAAATTCTCCTAAATAAAAATAAAATAAAAAACAACCTAACCTAACCAAATGACTATAGACACGAAGGCCGCTTACCATCAGATGAGCTGAATTGTTTGTCACCTGACATTGCGTTTGCAGATGCCTGATCAAAGATTATTGCTGAATATTTAAGGATTTGTGAGCGCTTTGTATGACCGTTATTACATACATATTATTTCGTGTTTTTATATCTTTCATTAATGTATATCAGATAAGAAAGCTTGATCCCGCTATATATACAATTCTTCCCAATTTTACCAGCCCTGTCCACGTGGCAGCTATTGCGTAAGCGCATTTCTCCTGTGCGTAATAAACACAGTGAAAGCGAGAGTTATACTTAGCTTGGCAATTAGTAATTGCTAGAGAGCTACTACTCTCCGTTGTTATTATCATAAGTACTGGGCCACTGTTAAATGACAGTTTTTTGTTTTTATCTCCTGATAAAAAATCTTCACTGTAGTGATACCTAAAAATACAGTTTGATGCGTTGTGTTCCGTTGCTTATAATTTACGTCACGTTCACGTCTTCTCACAAGGAGAAACTTTTTGCCAAGTCCATCGACTTATTTAATTGTATCAATTGAATTTGACCCATAGAGATCTTTAGAATTATCAACTTAAGATATTTCGTTTTTATAAATAAAAGGCCACCTTATACGACATGATAGCTTCTTTAGAAACATCTTAGAAGGAAAGGTAGAGGGGAAGAGAGGAAGAGGAAGACCAAGATTAACATACATGGGTCAGATCAAAGAAAAATGTCTCTCATGACGTATAAGGGGGTCAAGGAGGTTGCGCTGGACAGAAGCGAATGGAGGGGACTGCATCAGAGACTCCGACAAGAGCCCAGCTCTTAAATTTGTGATGATGAAATAAAATGTACGCCTATAAATAATAGCGTAACGAAATCAACGCACTTCTACAATTTTAATAGTCTTTACAATAGCCTTCGCATCGCACATCTACGGTAATTATATTACAAGGAACTCATCAAATTTAATTCGTTCTCCAGAACTTATTTGCGTGCACGCAATAAAGATAGTTAGTTCATGGTTTGTCCTGGGAACTTATCTCGTAAATAAGGTAATCGTTCCGGGATTGCACGAATATCGGTACGGCGTGAGTCTAGGGCGAGAGGATCGGGACTATCTCAGTATTGTAGCTTGAGGCGAGACATAGACTTTGTCATATTGAAATATGTATATCCTAACGACTTCCCACAAAGGTCCCCGAAGGGGTACGCAATGGTGTAAAGGTAGTACCCGTGTCAACGGGATAGATGGCGAGTCCATCGCCGTTACTTAAGCACGACTAAGCCTACACATTTGAATTTCTTCTCAAATGTATACAGGCTTCCTCTCAATGGAAAATCGTGAGAAAACCAATATAAGTTTGAAGAATAATGCAAGGACGCATTGTGGCACCGAAATATTTTTCCAGCAAAAATAATGTTGATACAGCACTGCCCGCGCTTTCGGGGATCCTTACTCTAGAGAGGGTGTGAAGATAGAAATATTTTTGTTATTATGACTGCCTACCCGTTTATGATACCCTTAGGTAAAGTCATGAAAATCTAAGTATGTACCTATATACATATACACTACAGTAATCATTAAATTAACTGTTGCCTTGCATACCGATTCTTAGCATTTACAACGATTATATTCTACCGTTCGGTAGCGTTAAGGTGCGAACCTCTTTATGATCTTGTAAAATGGAATTAGATTGTTATGCCCCATCAGAACATTACTCCCGTAACGGATGCTTTAATATGGGCATTTTTTGCAATCTTTTTTCCTGTAATAAAATTTACACACCCGCTTTTTTCTTATAGATTTACTGGATCTTTACTTCTTTTATTAGCCTCCTTTCTTTTCCTCTCTTTTCGACTTAAGCGATTGAGTGCAATCTCTGGGCAGTACTTCAGATGCTTGTCCAGTTGATATGCGTTATCTTGTTTCGCACACTACTCATCTGTACCCAGCGCTGGGTCAGTACAGCCTGGCAGATCTTAGACGGTTAGAAATAGGTCTGTAAGTTTAGTAAGTCTGTAAGAAAGAACTAGCGCTCTACGCTCTTGCCTTGTGAGGAAACCGGTTGATGAAATGTATATTTTTCTTAGATTACTACGAGCTTTACGGTAAAAGGAAATATCGACAGGAAACTTGCCCACGTTTGAGATGACATTCAAAGACGTAGGTAAGTATGTAGCAGCTGCAGAAATGGCGATGAACTCGTCATCTGTCACTTAAAATATATCTCCGGCGAAAAGTGGTAAGTGATACACACAACTGCCTAGCCTCTCGGGGACCCTTGTTGGAAGGCGCATTCATTCGTTCTTCAATTCATTTCGTTTTATTCTCGTTTTATGTCTGTCTACGCCCTGCCTTATTATGAAGGGGACGGTAGCTTGGACAATGGATATCAAGACAACACAGACCAACACTCTTCCCAAAGCTTGTTTAAACCTTTCACAGTTCCTGATATAGCCAGAACCAAATAAGGATCTGTGTCGTTTAAATGGCGTTTATTTCGTTCACATCGCAGAGTGAGGCGTGGATGGTTGAACGTGACGCAAACCAGTAAGAACTCGAATATTGAATCACTCGAATAAATCCGATCCGATTGTTGGTCGTGATGGAATAAACTTAAATTCGTGTTACGGAGAACGCATGTGTTATATATCTAAACTCGATGTGGTGAATATTGTTAGTATTGTTGGTTTCACCCACCGAAAATAATCTTTATCATAACTTTGATAAGCGTCACTTTGGCCCAGACACGTAGGTATATTACCACGAGAAGCCTTGACAATGCGTAGTCATGCATTCTTTGACTTGACAAGCTAATAGCTATTAAATAAGACGAGTAAATTGCTACCAAGATAAACAGGCTTGTATACCATACGTACGTAGAAATAAAAGCAGTAATAAGTAAGTGGGATGCCTTTTCGATACGTTTAAGATATTATTTACAGGGAGCATTACAGACTGATGGAGATTGTGATGGAGTCTCAGAGGTCGGTGTTTAGTGTCTTCAACACCTGAAGTTATATTTTGGTTTTGGCAACGTCATAGATGGCGATTCAGCATGCAAGCAATTACATAAGTCTTAATTATTTTTCTCTAACTTATGCTGTATTTTCATCGAAAAGTTTGTGGTGTGATAAATATCCCGAATCCCTCACGCGGTGTGCAGAGAGTAGAACGTCAGTTCTTTTTTTTTTATATACAACAAGATTGGCAAACAAGCATACGGCCCACCTGATGGAAAACGGTTACCGTAGCCTATTTACGCTCACGATACCTAAGTATCACTTGCGCGTTGCCACTCTGTGTTCGGAGAGTTAAAGTGTGTTGGCAGCATAAGGTTTAATCCCTCTGCTTCCAACACAATGTAACAATCCTCCCCCCTCCCTAAGGAGCTCATTACTGGAAACCTTATTCACCACGTAGGAACACAACACAATCAATTGTGTTATTTGGCTACGGACATCTTTAAGGTGGAGGTCCTGCCCCAGTCGGGCAGCTCCAAATTCGAACGGGCAACCCATTATGCCCTACCTCTCTTAATTGACTTATAAATAATGAAAAAAACTCTTGAGTATATTATTTCGGCGTTCTAACTTTCAGTCTTTGCGTTGTAGGCGACTACTATAAACACTCGGATACCATGGTTTAGAAAATTGCTGGAAAACAAAATAATCCATTAACACTTCGAAAGCTTCCTATTGGCAAAACCTTTGAAATTCAATTAACTGCAATAGCACTTTAACTGCGCTCACTAAAACTGGGATATCATTTCAATAATGGTTCTCAGTTTGAATTCGTTCTATTTGTTTTGAGAATGGAGTCTCGTTTCAATATCTGGTTTGTTTGCACATCATGTTTGTGCTCGCTTTTGCCGACAATCGTCTTGTCACCGTAAGGCACAGGGGCTGACCCCAGCAATATATGCATGTGTTCACTCTACAATCGTGATTGGATTACCAGGGCATTAGGACTTAACTGGATAGTGTTATTGTTTAATTATTAGTTTGTTCATCGGGAATGTATATGCTAAAAGAGTATTATTAGATTATTAAGAGTAAAGACGGGTACGTCAAGAATACTCGAAACCAGCGAGCGATATGAGGAGACTGATGAATGTGAACGAAGCGAAAGAGGAGAGAACTGGTGCTCTATTCTCTCTGCCTACCCTGTTAGGGACTCTGCGTGATGATAATGTAAGTATGTATGAGTATTTTTACGTAATATAATATTTTTATTCTTCAATTAAATTAGTCCTCTTATCCTTGTACGAATGAGAACAATGAGAAATTTATTACTTATAATATTAAAAAACGCCAATACCTCACCAGCGAAAAAACCCAAATTGCATAGCCTCCCAAACAATCACGTTGACAACTACGAAACACTTCATTAAGAAGGCAGTTTATATATCTATGTTTTTATCGTTGTTATTGTGACGTGACGTGTAAAAACTAGTTATCTCACTCTTAATCCGACAATCGTCCTGTCCCCTTAGGGGATATCTTTGACCTTAACAATATGACGTTATGCAAACTCTGCTCTCGTAGTCGGCAGTCTTAACGATTGTGCAATTTATTTATTAGTATTTTAATGAAGGTTAATCTAGTTGCTTGTTATTTTAATTGTTCTTTGGTTTAGTAATAACTAAACTCACTAGCGTTGATTGAGTGTAATATGGATAATTGACTATGAGTCGTTGCGTTTCTGTTTATAGTTACGTACAGTTGCCTAGAAATGTTTACTTGTGTTGATTGATATAGCTCTGGTCAGTGGAAAATGAATTCATCTTGATACATCTAGGTATTTGTCTCTCTCAAGTGATAAGCTTTAAAAAAATCCTTAAATTCAATACTTCCATCGCCAAAGTTCCTAAAAAAACACTCACGTAAGCAAATTACACTCTTCAAAAAGCACGTAAGAATGAGCTTGTATTGTTTGTATTTATGTCACTTTACACAACAGCTTTAACTAATTCAGACGTTTAACTGTAAAAGCAATCTACACTTCACAGCTTATCAAATTGCATCAACACTTTTAAACGTTTTGTTAGCATTTTTCTCAAACGTTCGCGTTAACACTCTATTGTCTCTCAAACACAATGCTTTTCAGTTAATTTATCTTTACTCTGCATATACAGTTAAGCCTATTAATGATTACTTATTTGGTTAGTGTTGTTTCATACAAGAAATCTCCGTCAGAACCCTTATGCGCGCTCCACGACACGGGAACGAGGAGAAAAACGGTGTCATACGTCTGACAGCTAAGATGCTCCATGTCTCAATCTTAAATAAGAGGTTCTTGCAAACCAAAACCAGTTCAATCTAAAGTTTTTTAACCCCGCGTATTGTCTAGATTCTAATGAAATTCAACACAAGCAAGGTTTGCAAAATATCTTACACTATAATGTTTCTTAGACAGATTTGTATCATCACGCCGAGTACCTTACAGGGCAGGCAGGGCAGGCACCACCTTCTAGACAATTTCTGCAGTTCTAAAATCTAAGAAAAAATACCAAGCTGTGATCCGGTTTGCAACTCAATTCTTCACGCACGCTAACAAGACATAAATGTGTATAGATAACACATACCACGATATTCATAGCCTCATTCAAGGAGCTATTGTTCTTCGGTAGGGCGGTATCTAGTTGGAGGTAAGTGCTCATAAATAAAATTAATTAAGCTATAAGGCCAAATGATTTGCTATTTCAATATTAGTCTAAAAAACCCTTCGTAATGTACATATAATATGATGTATGTCTTCGGGCTATCCCGTAAGTGTTTCAGAAGGGATGGGAAGGGAAGGGAGGGCAGAGGAGGTTAGGATGACTATACATACGTCCTGAAGTGTATATTGTTTTTTCTAGATGTTTTCTTCACTTTGTGTTGTGAGAATAATCACTGTACTTACGTTAAAATACCTCATAGGTACAGCAGGGGTTCAATCTTACAATGTTGCGTTTCAAGCGACTTAAGAACCGCGTGGGTTCACCATGACTTTTATACAACAAAGCTGGCATTGTTGATAAGTACCTAGTTAAACAGGCAAATGTATTCTAGCATTTAATAAATCTGTGCTTGGAAAAGCCGGGGGTTTGCTAGTCTAGTCAATACTGTGGCCCTAAGTATCTTGTATCTAAAATACTAAACGTCGCTATATACATGTAACTAAATCATATTGGACTGAGAAATTATCACACAATGTCTTGCAACGATGTACAGCATTCCACTCCAAAGGCAGAAGCTCTTCCGCTACACGGACGTCATAAGCAGCTCGAGACAACACTGTACTTAGTAAAATTCTATAGCATGTCCAGTGCAGAACCTCCCACGGCGGACCGTCGACGATGGAACCGAATACTCTATCCTTATAAAACAAAAACTACATAAAGACCCAAAAAATACCAACGCAATTTCAATCTTAAAATCTGTTAATTGTAAGATATATTTTGCTTGAGCGTCGGTTGAAATTTAGCGCGTTTCTTTTGGGATAAAACTTTATATAGAGGGCAGTATAAAAACATAAAACAATTGCATAAACATCAACAAATAGATAGACATACCACGACTTGCTGCGCTGACCTGTAAGTAACTAAACAATGGGATATAAAACTCATAGATATGTTGCATTTAAATTGATATGAAAAGGTGAGGTTAAATTGAGGTGACCTGAGTTAGGACTGTAGATATCATTACGTTTGAATGGGGTTTCGCTCCTCATCCAAATGAAAAATAATTTTATCCAAATGTATTATTCCCAATAACATATAAAAATTAATACTTGACCTCATTTATTGCTATATCTTCAAGGAGGATGAAATTCTTGAAAGCTTCCATAGGCGGTAACCTCACGCGGGTTATATGAGTTTTTGCTATTTTAGTGGTATAAAAAAATAAATTTTGAAGTAATTCGATGCATTGTTGCATGTCAGACTAGTTGTGGACCAAACAAAACGAAACAATGGACCCCACAGAACGTGACGCGCAGCCGTGGCCAAGAAGAGGATGGCGGGACGAACTGGACATGCACCTGAGAAGGTCGAAGGTAGCGCTCGATCGCACGGAGTGGAAGACAGGATGGAGGCCTTTGCCTAGCAGTGGGACATAGGTGGCTATAAATAAATAATAATAATAATAAATATATTATTTCGTTATAATTAGGTTTCCTTCCGCAACCGCCCGGAATGCTCAGGCTATGGAATGTACCTCTCCTTCTTAAGGTTTTTCCTACACTTGAAGTTCTTCGGGAAGTCGGAACGGCTGGTAACGCGCGAGCCGTAGTATTGGGAGCATCCATAGGTGGCGGTACCCGCTTATCAACGCTCTGTTTGTTTTCCGCTTTAGAGTATAAAGTAAGTAATTACAATATATAAACATACATATCTCTCTTAAAATAAGACACCTGATTTATGTTCGCTTAAATGTGCGGACATTATATATACATACAAATCATCACGCCGACTTCTTAACGGGGTGTCCCTACATTATATACTAGTTGACCCGCCCAGCTTCGCATGGGTGAAAATTTACATACATACATACATACATATCATCACACCAAGTCCCTAAGGGGGTAGGCAGGGAGTATAGAGCGCCAGTTCTCTCTAGACTTTATACTTCTTTTGCTTCGTCCACATTCATCAGTCTCTTCATACATGATCGTCGGTTTCGAGTACTCTTTTCGTTCCCGTCCTTGAGCGTCCGATCGATTTGATCCAGGTAGTTGGAACGTGGCCTTCCTCTGCGTCTTCTTGCACACACTTTTGCTTTGTATATCTGTATCGTCAATCTTTCTTCACTCAACCTTACTATATGTCCAAGTCAGCGTAGCATGCCTTTCTTCATCTTTTCAATCTCGCCCTGATTCACGCCAGTTGATTTGCGAATCTCTTGATTCCGGACTCGAACTAAGATCGTTACTCCGCACGTTTTTCGCAGCTGATATCGCATCTCAGCTGCATTTAAGCTATCTTCATACTTCCTCTGACATACCCAGGGTTCGCTGCCATACAATAAAGTAGGCACAAATATCACGCTGTGGACAGCAACCGTTGCTGGCCATCAACACCGACATGGCCCCATTCACCTTAATACCGGCAGTTAGCCTTCTTTCAATATCTTTTTCATACTTTCCATCTCGTGTGAACATGCTTCCTAGATATACAAATTCATTCACTTGCTCTAGAATTTGTGAAAAGAATTTAAAATTTGGGTTTTCAAAAGAAAGTTTGAAAGTGATAATAAAGTGAGATATAGGGCTCGTTTAGTCGCTAAGGGCTCTACCCAAGTAGAAGGTGTGGACTATAAAGAAACATACTCACCTGTATTAACACACTCAACTTTGAGAATGTTATTTTCTTTAAGTGTAAAGTTAAATTTAGAAATTACTCATCTTGATGTTAACACTGCATTTTTAAATGGCTGGGTACCTTGATGAAACAGTATACATGCAAGTACCACCTAATTTAGAATGTCAGAGTAACCGTGTACTCAAACTAAAACATGCAATTTATGGACTTAAACAATCAGCAAGGCAGTGGAATAAGAGAGTAGATGATTGTTTGTTAAGCCAGGGTTATATTAAGTCTAAATTGGAACCATGTTTATATAGTAAAAGGTAAATAAGGAACAAATTTTAAAAACTGTGTTTGTCGATGATTTTTTCATATTTTCCAGTAGCAAGGCATTGACAGATGAACTGAAACATAGTTTAATGTCAAATTTCAAAACTAAAGATTCAGGGCAAGTGATAGAATGCTTAGGTATGAGAGTAAAAGTATATAAAAATGGTTGTATATCATTAGATCAGGAGCATTTTGTCGAACATATTTGAAATAAGTTTAAGATGTCAAACTGTAATGTTGTTTATACTCCTATTGAATGTAATTTGAAGTTGGATAAGTCAGAAAATGTTTGTAAATAATATCCTTATCAGCAACTGATAGGAAGTCTTATGTATTTGTCTATACTTACACACCCAGATATCAGTTACAGTGTCAGCTATTTAAGCCAATTTAACAATTGTTTTACTGCAGTTCACTGGAAAAACGCAAAGAGAGTGTTAGAATATTTAAATAAAACAAAATCTTATGGTTTAATGTTTACAAATGATAATAAAAACTTAGAAGGATTTGTAGACTCAGATTGGACATCAAATACTATTGACAGGAGATCTTATACAGGTTTCTGTTTTAAATTGTCTGGTACTGTAATATCATATGAATGCAGAAAACAACCGACAGTGGCATTGTCCAGTACTGAGGCTGAGTACATGGCAATGCCATTTTTTCAATGTCAAAATTTCAATTCCAAGGCAATTTGCCAACTACTGAAATGCCTGCTGACTTGTTAACGAAAGGGTTAAGTAGTTTGAAACATTACTATTATGTTAAAAAGTTAGGCATTAAAAGTATTGTTTAGGTGTAGTTTATATTCATTTATTGTTACATGGATATTAGATTATTTTGATAAGAGGTGAGAATTTGCCCTAATATGCTGAAGGATGATGGCATCATTTCTTGGTTACATTACAATATCGCGAGACTCCATATTCTCCCCAATCACGATTAAGGCAACATCATTTAACATTGGTGCATTGATGCCTCTCTCATGACATGTTGTCTCCTGCAGGTCGCTTGTCTGCTGTGATCACTATTTTCTGATTGTCCGATGGCATCACATTACTTGTAAGACAGTTTTGAACAATTGGATCAACTGATTATGTTCATGCAAAAGTTGTTGTAACTGCTAAATGATATCTGCGAACAGCGTTCATTTACTTCTTCTTCAGAATTCCCCAGGAAATAAATCTGGAGAAATTTGTATTTACCATTGCCTACGCTGTTCTTCAGTCTCATTGGCTCGAAGATTGAACTGGGCTTGCGTTACACTGCGATTGAATAGGACTTGCGTTACACTGCGATCGAACTGGTGTGCGCCAACGGATATTTTGACGCCTTACGGGTGGTATTACTAATAAAATACGACGATTAATTATGAAACTCACACTAAAACACAACAAACATCTTTTTGCTTTTGTTGTTATGAAAGAAACTGTAATTTGAGGTTTGTCAAAACTACTACTTGAATGAAATGTCAGTCTAGCTATACATAGGGTGCGTTCCACTAAGCGTTCACAATGATCACGCTCACGACCACAGTTTGCTTGTAAGCGTTACTGTCGTAACCTCAAATGGAATGGATTACAGAGCGTTTTGAGCGTGCAGGTAAATAATACAAACGGCGAGTTAGTAAAAAGAAAGCAAAAGATTTAAGATGTTTGTTTATAATCTGTAAGCCTTGAAAATAAACTTGATTAATTTAAATAGATTTATATTGAAAAAAAATATAATGTTTTTTTTTATATTTTATATTATTGGTGTTTTAATTTTTATTTACGTTTAAATGGAATTAAAATGTCTTGCGGCGACACTTGGATATTTGGTAAGAGGTACAGTCGTCATTTTATATGCTTTGAGTTTTGAAAATGACGCAAATTTTCTTCGATTCAACGATCACTTCGACCCACCTTATTAGATGGGTCGTCGTGAGCGTAAGTTATGACATTATAATTGACGTTTTCGCCGCGACCACAACGACCGCGGTCGTTATGTGGATCGCTTAGGTATAGGAGAATTTTCATTGTTGTGGGCGCTTAGTGGAACGCACCTTTACCGTCAATATTTACACGTCACTCTGACAGAGTATTTGTCAATATATTGAAAACGTCTCAGAATCTTGTTGTCTGTCTCTTTCGCACACTCACTTTTCAGAGATTTTTTTAATATTAACTATTATTTATTTATATTTTATATAGCCTAAAGCCTTCCTAGAATCATGGACTATCCAACACAAAAAGAATTTTTCAATTCCAAAAAGTAGTTCCTGAGATTAGCGCGTTCAAACAAACAAACAAACAAACAAACAAACAAACTCTTCAGCTTTATAATATTAGTATAGATAGGGATTTATGCTAGGGATAAACTAGGGATAGGGATATATCTTATTATAAGCAGTTACATAAATTGACTTCATTAACCTGTAATGCCTCACAAGACAGTAGCTTTACTGCGACGTGCTACGGCCTTTCTCAGTCAAGAGTACGAAAGTGACAGACGGATATGACGTCAGTAAATCTGTCCCATACGCATTGTTGAATAATGATAGTCATTGCTATGGTAAGGCCTCAGGGTGTTACAGTCTCTTGCGAATTAAGCCCTTCGTTAGAATATTTACTGACACTTGACGAAATGTTCTGAGAATACACGGCTGATACGTTAATGGAATTCTTGACACCGAAATTAGTCTGAGCTTCGGTGTGGGTGGTGGGTTCGATTAGCTTCCGTTACATGAAAAAAATTTCGTAAAATATGAAGTACTGCTTTAATACGCTTTAAAACAATCACCTATACATTTTAAGCCGAAATGCGGATAAATCACCACACCATCATTCCAAAACGGCATAAAAACCGGATCAACCTCAGATGGATCTTGAAATTCCCATCACAATTAGGATAAGATAGCTTATCTCATCGCATCTTATCTATTCGCTTAAGCGTGATTGATCATCATCTATATAATTTGACTTTAAGAAGGTAGATACAACGGAGTAAGTGTAAAAAGGTTAACGAAACAGAATTACATTGCTAAAGTGTTTTGAAGGTGAGGCAGAGGAGTCTTCCTCTGCCTGATCTATAGAACAAAGTTGAAATGGTGTGACCGAAACAGTTCATTGCCAAACGGGACTGACTTTATGTAGAGTTAGGTTGTTGCAGTATTAAAGGTTCCCACAAGAGTTCACAAGACTCCAAAAAAATGTGCGAAAAGATTCCTGCAGGGTCAGAACGCGCGAGTGATACCCCTGGTGTTACAAGCGTTCATAGGTGGCGGAAATCACTCACCATCAGACGGGCCGCATGCTTGTGTATCACCCAAGTGGTATAAAAAAAGCAATAGCTGTGCGGGAAAAAAGGGAAACACGATCAACCCTAATCTACTGCCTCCATCTACTCCATCTAAAATAAGATCGCTTAAGAATATATTTTAATGACAAAAATATACATGGCGAGTTGATTTCCGTTTTTTAAGCACGACTGTAAGTACATATCTATAACCAATCTTTGAATTGGTTCTTAAACATAGCTTTTCAAATGATATTCCTTTATCGTGAATCTACTTTGACGACCGTCTGGTCTAGTGGTTAGAGCTCCTGACTGCGAAACTTGAGGTCGCGGGTTCGAATCCCGCTGAGGGCAGATATTTGTGTGATGAACACGAATATTTGTACCTCAGTCTTGGCTGTCCTATGCATTTAAGTATATATCTATCTATATAAGTAAATATATCGTTGTCTAGTTACCATAACACAAGCTTTGCTTACTTTGGGACTAGGTCAATTTGTGTGGAATTGTCCCAGGTATTATTATTATTTACTTGTAAAATTAATCACTGGGTTTAACACGAGAAAAACTCATTGATATAGTCTGGATTCAAACTTGCACTCTTTGCGTCGCTGGTGACGTCGAACCACTCGGTTACCACGGCTGTTCTACTGGTACCAGAAATTGCTATAGTATATTTTTAAATGCAATACTCAAAATGCATTACTAAATGTAGATACTGGTGAATATTTATTCGCTTCATTCATGCGTCGCATGTGCAAGTGACAAGACAAGTGGATACGCTTCCGTGTGGGACTCAATACTAATTGGAGAGGAGGAAGGAACTATGGATCCCTTCAGTAGTAAGTCACAGGCATACATTGTAAGCTTTTGCTGAACCTAAATATATCTTCAGCTAAAAGAGGGTGTCGTTACACCTTAGGATAGCCCTTCGGCTGCCATTGTGGCTAAGAATAAAGATATATATATTTATTTTTGTATTATATCACGTAGCGTGAGTACCAAGAACTTTTGCTACTTAACCGTGCAATGGCTTGACCAAGGCATCCAGTCAGGCTGATATACATGTTATTAATATTGTCGTCTTATTTATAGGAATGGAAGCCTAGTTCAGGAATAGTGGGAGGGTGATGCAGGATCACCCCAAAAGCATTTTTTTTTCGTTTTGTCTCTCGTAGCGTGAGTTTTTGCTACTTAACCGGTCAATGGCGAGACCTAGGCCATCAACCATACACATAAGTACTAAGCAACACAGCTAAGGGCACTCACTGTGGGGTACGAACCTCGGCTTAGATGCAATAAGCCTTATTTAAATAATCTAATAGCCAAGTATTTTCCATCACTTTTATTGCATGCTAACAACTCTCTATTCCATCATGCGTACAGTTAAGAGAGTGAGATAGATAGACCCCATTACACACAAAATCTATTCATCATTGTAAACCCTACTGATGAGTCAACGCCCTTAGCATCTCGGCTATAAATTACCGCCTGACTACTAGAACTACATACAAATACTATGGCCCGCAGCTATGTTCAAATTAGAAACAGAACCAGTCTAGGAATGGGGTAAAATCAATCTAAAATAACCCTTATTGGTATGTAAATAAACGGTCAATTTCACGGCACTTGTGGCGACCCGGATGTCCCCGTTTCAATTTGTAGTTTCATCTACAATTTGTTTTTTTTTATTTACTGGTACATCAACAAATACACCCATTTACCTGTACTTTTTTATTGTCCGCCACCTAGTTAGCAAGCACCGTTAAACTTGTAATGTACAGCATGTGTTTGTAGTCCTTCCTACTTCTTTATATTCGCGTTAGGGTATATATAGGATTGACGAAATATATATATATATATATATATATATATATATACAATGGGAAAGTGTGTGAAAGAAGAGTCAGAAAAAAACAATTTCAAACTACCTAGATCAACTCGATCGGACACACAATGATAGAAACGTTAAGAATACTAGAGACCAGCGAACATGTACGAAAAGACTGATGAATATGGATAAAGAGAAAAAGGTCTGCGAGTCTCAAGTCTTTTCATACATGCTCGTCGGTTTCGATTTGACGTTCCCGTCATTGGGCGTCTGAACGATATGAACATGATCGTACCTCTCTTGATACACACACTTTCGCATTGTATTTCGCACATATTTTTTTCGTCAATCTTTCATTACTTATCTTATCTATATGAAACTAAACGCAAATCTTACTCTTAAACCATTAGCTATCAGTGGAAGTCCTATCAATCGATCCAGCCGTTTAGCAGATTTGCCGGAGCAAGCAGACAGTTTTTTTTTATTAATTGTGGTTTTGTTTTGAATACCGTATATACTCTAACTGTATTTATCTACACTAACAATTACCTAGATATTACAAACAGACACTTTAATTTCATTTATATTATAGTTCTAAAGTCGTGTTGCGTGATTTCTTACATTTTGTAAATGACTCGCAGGCTCCACGATATCACGGAGCACGGCCCGAGTATTGTACATTCGGTTCGCTTAATTAGATCTAGGATACACCAGATCTACTTTATGTTTAAGTGAGTTATTTATTAGAGGGCTTTATTTAATCCGTTAGAGAATGTGATGATAGCAGAAATACACATACCAATGGATCCCAAGCGAAGTGGTCAACAAAGGATTTTTTTTAATTATTAAAATATAATGCATTAGTTATATATATGTTGTGTATATAGCGGGAACTTAGAGATTGAAATTTAGTTTTTGACTTTCTTTTTGTCTCTACTATTAAGTATACTTTATAAATATATATTAATTTTTATATATATATATATAATTAAATGTTAACTCTAATATTATTAGGTTGCAGAGTTTGTTATGTGATGTATTGAACATTATTTTTACATTAAATATTGAGACAGATTTGTCTTCTGATATGTTGACACTTGGTTGAATCTCCAAAACGCAGTGGGTGCAGTTACACCTCAAGTACTCAGTCGAAGAGTCTTGTGGGAGGCTTAAAAAAATATATAAATGAAAACAAATTTAACAGCATTTTAGCAGCATCTTATATAAATAATTAACGAACTGCATTACATATGTACGAAGTAGTACTCCCACAAGATAATTTTACTCCTCACGCCTTCCGCAAGGGCCCCCGAAGGGGTAGGCAGAGGTGTATATGTATAGAGGTGTGTAATTATCCATCGCCAGTGGCTATGACGCTCGCTTCTTAAATGAATAATTTGGGCGAACTGAAGATACGCCTTACAAAAAAAACAATCAAGAAAACTCATTGTGTAGACATTTCGCCGTCACCCAATTCGATTTTGTTGAGGAATAATAGGAATCCATTTTAAGGAGAGACGAAACAGAGTGTGGCATTCCGAGAACGTATCGTTTGACCTATCTTAATGGATTCCACTTCGCTTTAGGCATCAAAAAACTTGAAGAAAGGGAACAATGGCTTATGCAGGGGCAGCAATTGAGCGCTTTTAATTTACGATTTTATTTAAGGACAATGTTATATATCCACGAATCATATATACTTTTAATTACAATTTTATTATTATAGCTATATGCTTTTAAATACACGATAATATCCACCAGAGATATATTTAGGTGTTAAATGACAGATGGCGAGTCCATCGAGTAATTATAATATGTAGAAAATAAAAACTGACAGTCCTTTTACTAAATAAACACGGGTAAAGAAAATTTCATATTCACCATCAAGAAAATTAAAAAAGAATCGTTTTAACTATGAAGCGCAAAAAGCGCTTGGTAGTTTAAAAAAACGTATTTAGTTAGACAATCCTGGCCATTACAAACCAATACATATTCAAATGTACTCAGTCGAAGAGTCTTGTGGGAGGCTTAAAAAAATATATAAATGAAAACAAATTTAACAGCATTTTAGCAGCATCTTATATAAATAATTAACGAACTGCATTACATATGTACGAAGTAGTACTCCCACAAGATAATTTTACTCCTCACGCCTTCCGCAAGGGCCCCCGAAGGGGTAGGCAGAGGTGTATAGGTAATACCCACACACCCACTTTCCGCCAGAGGTATATTAGGTGCCAACGTGATAGATGGCGAGTCCATCGCCGTTAATCAAGCACAACTATACATACGCCTTTGAATTTCTTCTCAGACGTATTTAGGTTTCCTCTCGATGTTTTCCTTCACCGTAAAGCTCGTGGTGGGCAACTGCTCGAACCACTCGGCCACCACGGCTTTTAATAATTTTACTGGTCAATCGAATACCATTGCGTCATACCATGCGGTACACCGCAACGCATCTCCTCACCGCGTATTGAGATATTGGCATAACAGCTCGACCTCTCTTAACTAGCATATACCGTGTCACAAAGTTCGAGCAATAAGAATATAATATTCAAAACAGAAAAGCTATATCAAACCGATCTCTATTTTGTATGGTAAATGGTAATGACACAATAATGTGTCCCATAAATTTTGAAGACGAGTCATACACCCCAACAGGTATTGCCCTAAAGTGGTGATTTACCCGAGCATTCCGATGCTTACTAAACGAGAAGGCTGTAATGGCTCGGTTTATTCTTTGTACAAGTTGCTTTAAAAGTGTTGGAAAACGTATACAGTTCCCTAATAGCTATTGACAAAGATTTTTATGTTATTGAGATTTTAAAGTATAGATAAGGCGCTTTAGACAATTGAAAATGATAGTGAAGTCTATGATCGTAAATCCGGGCCTGATTTAATTTAATGGATTGACGCAACATTGTTGCTTCACCGCGGTAACTTACTTTAGGAAACAACGAATGGGATTCTAGTCTAAAATAAATATAATCGAAAATTTATCACTCGTTATAGAATAAATAAACGGTTTTTTTTTATTTCATCTTGACGTTCATATTTATCAAAAAATTATCCATCGCCAGTGGCTATGACGCTCGCTTCTTAAATGAATAATTTGGGCGAACTGAAGATACGCCTTACAAAAAAAACAATCAAGAAAACTCATTGTGTAGACATTTCGCCGTCACCCAATTCGATTTTGTTGAGGAATAATAGGAATCCATTTTAAGGAGAGACGAAACAGAGTGTGGCATTCCGAGAACGTATCGTTTGACCTATCTTAATGGATTCCACTTCGCTTTAGGCATCAAAAAACTTGAAGAAAGGGAACAATGGCTTATGCAGGGGCAGCAATTGAGCGCTTTTAATTTACGATTTTATTTAAGGACAATGTTATATATCCACGAATCATATATACTTTTAATTACAATTTTATTATTATAGCTATATGCTTTTAAATACACGATAATATCCACCAGAGATATATTTAGGTGTTAAATGACAGATGGCGAGTCCATCGAGTAATTATAATATGTAGAAAATAAAAACTGACAGTCCTTTTACTAAATAAACACGGGTAAAGAAAATTTCATATTCACCATCAAGAAAATTAAAAAAGAATCGTTTTAACTATGAAGCGCAAAAAGCGCTTGGTAGTTTAAAAAAACGTATTTAGTTAGACAATCCTGGCCATTACAAACCAATACATATTCAAATGTAGAATTATAATTCTGGGATAAAAAAGTTAGTTGCTTTGGCGCCATTAACTTCGTGGTTGGAAATCGGCCCAGAAAGGCATAGGTATCGTTTTATGGTCGTATCCCCAGTGGGCCCGATAAATCTATAGTATCGTGAGCTAGCTGATAGTCCTAATAATAAAAGCGCTGATCGCGCTGAGCTTCGTTCATTTATGGATTCGCGTGGGAAAATTTATTTGTAACACAACATATTAGATAATCTTTATGGGTAAAAAGCTTGTCGTTGTGTGGAATTTACATTTGATATTTCTTGACTTAAATATCTTCTTCACGCTTTCCTATGAAGGTCTACGAAGGGGTTCGCAACTCACTTTTCGCTGGACATATTATATTTATATGTATATGTTCATATATTACTTGCCTTTTATATAACTTTTTCTTTATACACAACGTAGCCTTGCTTTTATTTTACCATCATAAGGATGGCAATGCGAGAGCGATATCTCTGATATTATTACCCAACGTCCTTCAGGCTACAGTTCTCGATTCAAATCAGGCAAATCATATGCTTAGTTGCCACCACCTTTGTAGGTAAAAAAAATCAGAAACCACTTAATCCAAAGTGCACTTGAAAATAGACCACAGTCAACGTTGCCCAAGATCGAATATCGATTGGTTTATCGCAGGAGCATGCTAGCTATGATGTCCAGATACATCTAGACACTATGCACATTACAAGTAATTGAGCCAATTTCACAACGTGCGGAGTCGCAACGCGTGTCTTTCTATGCGACTTGACACTTGGTTTGCACGCTTTCAATCATAATGAAGTGTGAACCGTGTAGCCACTGATTTTATGCACCACTACTCGCCTTTCTATACTGAGAGAGTTATTACCGTTTCATCAAAGTTATTTCAACATTTAAAAAGTCAGCTTGAATTTCATTTGTTTACAAAATATTTTCTAAAGCGGTTATATAATTACGGTTGTACCGAATTGATTTGAATCCCAAAATTGGAGAATAGTATAACTACTTAGAGAGTTAACTTTAGCTTTAAACTAATTTACACGTGTACTTAATTTAAATTTTCAGAGGCTGAAGAAATGAATTCGTGTAATAACTTCGCAATCTGTTGAGGCGTTAGAAGTATTATCTAATTCAATGGCGGAATGGAGAAGGGTGTGAAGTGGCCATCCATTATGCGGTAAAAAAATTGAGCAATTTTACACAAAACAAGAATCCTCTCGGGACGTTTATGGGAAAGTGTGTACTTCTTCATTATCACTCAATGATTTTTGTTTTGTAACCAGCAGTCATAATCTCTCCACGAATACTAGTTTGAATGAGCCACAAAATTATTCAATTCAAGGTGCTTACATTTAGATTAATGACACTTAAAAAATAAACCAAAATTATCATCATTGACAAATCAAGGCCATTAATTTTATCAACACTAAAACTTGGATACTTCGAGAGAACTGGCGCTCTACTCTGTCTGCCTACCACATGAGGGACTTGGCGTAATGATATATGTGTATCTTTATTTTGCACACAACTATGTTCATTTGATTATTCATATATTAATGTTTTGTATTCTTACAAAATTCACCGTAGATGTAAGAAGAATCTACTTTTTCGCCGAGTCTGCCTTTATTTTAAATTTCTTAGGATATTTGCTTTGCATAATTGATATTTCTGACTAGAATGACAACTCAAGTCTACGTATTTAATCAGGGCCGCTTCCTTCAGACTAACTAAGCAACCACAATAGTTTACTCAAGGTCAATGTTAAAATAATTATCAAACTGTGTCAATTTCCTGACTGGATGCCACAAATGCTAAATTTAATTCACCACAGTTCCCCGAATCAGGTATCTATTCACAAATACTCGGCTACCTTAGGAATAATCTCATTTCCTTGAAATATTTTTAACTCGTACAGAATAACATACAGAGTGGATTTAATCGTATGACTTGTCTCAGTTCTAAATTCAGTTCTGATTTAAGAACCTAGAGTGTGCGACGTTACATGTAATCTACGTAAAGACAGGATAAAATCTATGTAATTGGGATTATTATATAATAAGTTTCTTCTTTTTAAATACAGTCTCGTTTTTTCCGTTCAGTGTTGGCTTTATACATCTACCTACCCCTTCAGAGATCCATATATGTATGAAGGAAATCGTATTGTTTTCGTTCGGAATCTCTAAAATTCTAGCACAAACGGCGTTATTATCGTGAAATATATATGAGTAATAAAGTTTTCATTTTACGATTCTATCGCGCGGGCGTTTTGGACTGAAGGTGATGATGGACCTTTTAGAGGTAACTTGAGATGTAACTGTCCAAGTGATGACACACAAGCGGGAATGACTTAAACAAAAAAAAATTGTATAATGCTTTTTAAAAGTAATAATATAATTAATTGAAAGCTTACCAGCCGTGATGGCCGAGTAGTTCGTAGTAGTTGTAGTTGTAGAGTAGTAGTTGCCTGCAAAACAAAGATTGCAGGTTTCAATCCCGAAACGATTTCCGATCTGATTAATTTTGTCACACCACGAGCTTTACGGTGAAGGAAGAAATCGAGCGGAAACCTGCACACATTTAAGAAGAAATTAAAAGGCGTGTGCATAGTCGTGATTGAGTAGCGGCGATGGACTCACCATCTATCACGTTCGCATATATTAATATATATACACAAAGTATATTCGTCTTAATAATATAGGAGTGCAAGAGACAAGGAAGATCTAGGTTTGTGCCATGTTGCCTAGTGGTTCTATTAGACAACTATTCAGTTAGGGTTGCAGGTTCAAACCTTGTGACTACAAGTGAACAAATGGGTGATATTTAACTTAACTATAGTCATTTGTATCCACTCCCGCTTTATGGTATAGGATATCATCGCGAGCGAAACGTAGAATACATGTGATTTCGTCCAAGGTACGGGAACATACGCGATCTGTTGCGTTCACACTTAAATATATCTCTGTCGTAATGTGCATGCTATTTAGTTACATCTCTGTTATCATTCAGATGTCCTTGTAAGGCGGCGTGGTAATAAGTAATTTTAAGTATCGTTTTTCCGAATAAGAAAGATAAAGCCGTGGTGACTTAGGGGTTGGAGTAGTTGACTGCGACACAAAGATCGCAAGTTCGAATCCCGACTGTACCAAGTTTACTAAACTTAAGTACAGTGATTGACTAATCACTGACTGACAAGCTCGTGGTGTGACTACACCACGAGCTTTAAGGTGAAGGAAAACATCGAGAGGAAACCTGTATACGTCTGCAAAGCAATTCCAAGGCGTATGTATAGTTATGCTTGAGTAACGACGATGGACTCGCCATCTGTCACGTTGGCACCTAAAATATATCTATGGCGGAAAGTCGGTGTGTGGGTACTGCCTATGCCTAACGCTTTGGGGACCGTTGTGGGAAGGCGAGAGGATATATATAAGTATTGTTTTTAACTTATGCGCTATTAAATAGTAACTCTTTTAACTTAAAACGAAACACATAAAAGCGTCCGAGGCTCGACTCTCGCGTCGCTCAATCTCTTCACACCTAAGAATTCAATTAATCTCAACGTATACCCGCATCACTGGCCACACGATTCGTGACTCGTAATTACTTTTTATCATGTAAAAAAGAAAATAAGCTCGCTCTACACTCCCCCACTTGTTTACGAAAACAAAAAGAAAAACTCTACCAACTAACGGCTACAGAACAATGAGCGATGATATAGTGTTTTGAAGCAAACCAGACTCCTCAAAAAGGCCTCTCTTGTAACACTGAATATTACATCACTTGGAAAGAGAGGCAATAACTAGCCGTATATTTCCAAAGAGCTTTATGCGTCCCATTCATCATTTGAATATTAATCTCGACAATTTCTCAGTATCGCCTAGAGATATTTCAATATTGTTCAAAAGAATCCCATTTATTGGAAGGGCCCGAAGATTTCCTCTCATATTTCTCCGGGAATAACAAAAGCTTTGCGGGATCACGCCATGACCCCTAGCAAGTCTGCAAAGTTGCAGCACAAATAAAAAGACCAATCGCACGAGCACGCAAATGAAATCGAAATAACGTAACGTCCAGACTCGGCAAGGTCTCTCGGAATGAGATACGGCTTTTTGATTAACCATTGTCGGACGGGACCGTGGAGTCGAGCTCTTTCATCTCACATATAACTATTTTCCACTCATATTTTAATCCTTTTGTCGGCAGCAAACTAGATTCTTCCTTCGTTTGCATAATCATATGCATATTATTAACATACAATTTAATGTCGCCGAATTCTATGAAGTAATCAACATATTTAGTGTCAATATGAATGAATATTTTTATGACAGAAAATATTAACTATTGACTTTTAATAAAGCTTTTAGTAGTATCAAAACTTTGTTTGTCTTTGAAAGATTTCCAACGTTATGACCCCTTATTGCCTTCTAATGATATTTAAAAAAGGGTCGGGTATAAGTCACGCGCCCCCGAATGTAGTAAACTTCCTTCTATAATTACATGCAAGGTGGTCGGCGTCTAGGGTTGGTTCCATACATCACGCGATAACGCTTCGCACGGCTAAAAATACTTCCAGACTTCCCGCATGAATCTACTACTTACTTCCTGCTTACAATACGTAGAAGAACAACTTGAATCGAATTTTCAAACAACCATCCAAGTTCATAGTGCGCACGGGGAAGTTGCGAGCTTCTTATTTAACTTTCAGATAAAGTTTCCGAGACAGTCAATTTGTTTACACATCCATTGCATAGCCAAATATTTATTCAGGAGCTCAAGTCCGTTAAATTTATAGTTATAGTCAGCTCTAAGGATTTGGTACATAATCCAGTCGTTACAAAAAGTCGACACACGAGCTATGCGATAAAACGTGCAATAAGAAATAGCAGGCGTATGAGCTTAAGCTACACTTTACTATAAGTATATTGTACAGTACAGTGTGTATGTAGCATAGCCACACTACACTGGCCTAGGGCAGCGCAGGCCTGCTGGCCGCGTCTCAAAGTTAAAGTTAGTAGCCTCGCTAGTACGGCACGGAGGGAAGCGCGCGGCGGACGCGTCGACGCGAAAAATACACTAACTTTATTTGTGTTTACTGACTGTGTTTGAAGTGTACTTGGTTTGAGGGTGAGTGGCGGCAGGGAAAGTGTCTCGACTTTACATAACTGATAAACTGGAGCTTTCGTAACTGTGGCGTGATAACAGTGAGTACTTTGATTTATATCAATGGTTATTTCATTTGTATCATTCAATTAATGGTTTGTTTTTATTGGTGTTTACGTTTGTTCGTCGCGTGTTTTACTATTGAAGTAACCACTTTGTTGCACATATTACTTCAAACACTGTCACTTATCATTACCATTTCATACAAAAATACTTAACAAAAAGCTACTTATGTAAGGTCATTGAACCACCATTAACTTTCTTTCTACGTTTAAAAAATATAGATAACCATTTAACTCAAACTTCAGTTTAGTTCTACATTGCCACACTGCGCATGTCACTTCAAACCATGGCAGATACGAACTTATCTCAAGTTGTAGGCGTAATCCTCTTATCAGTTATTAAGCATAAGTAAGTTGGAGGTATGTTGTGTACACATCTTAAAGCAAATGGTAATAAAGATTATTGTGGAACGTTGTATTTAACTTGATAAGATTATACTCAGGATTTTGTTAAGTTTACTATTCTGAATCGATTTGAAGAGGATCTGAAGTACACTTGGTTTATTTATCATATAATGAGAAGGTTTTTCATTAAATCCTACTACAAAGCGAAACATAATGTTTAATTTTCTTTTTCAATTTCTCTGGATGGAGAGAGATAATTTTATATTAGTATCAGCATCAGATATACATACATAGTTACATGTAGATGTATGTAAATATATAGGTATTGAGCTACTGAACCCAAATGTTTGCTGCAGACTCAAATCTTTATAGGTTCGATCCCAGTGTATCTGTGTTAATGCGTGATCTGTGCTTATGCACAGAGCAGTCATTATCAATGTGCTACATGGCCGGCCGGTTTGTTTCATACAACAGAAATGCGGGAGTGATACACAAGATACTACTAATATTACTATTTTTAGTATTGCTGAAGTATTTGAAAAAGGCTGGTTAATGGGAATAAAGAGAGAGACGTCTAAAGAGAACTGGTTAGTAAAGCATCGCTCTGCCTACCCCGTTAGAGCGTCATCATATATGTATATATGCAGAAACTACTTTTAAAAGTAATAACTTTACTCGAATTTTGTTTTTCTTTAGCATAATAAAAAATTATATGTATATGACATATATTTTTTTGCGAGGCATCGAAAGGAGTTGATAACTTTGGAGGCAAATTAATGTCAATAAATTTCACAACTTTAATTTCCATTTATTCGGGGCGTATGGTTGTTTATGACCACACTAATAAAAATGCTTCGTATGTTTGCCATGCGTATCAACGTACGGTTTTTCTAGGCATTATTATATGGTAAGCGGGTACCATACCGAAAAGGGAACAGGCTTGCAACGAATTTTTGGAGATGTTTAAACCTCAATACCTGAGAACAGTGGCATTTTACTGCTATTTTTTGTAAGGTCCTAGTCTGTTACAGTCGGATTCTGATTTTACCAAATCGGAGCGTAAAGCCTCTCTCATTAATGAGGGTTGTTTTCAGTATAGTGCCGTAATAGGTCCTTCGATCCATTATTTTATGTTCTCTTATTTTTCGGAGAAAAAAACTTTATGTAAATATCTTTCTGTTGTTTTTTATGAGATCTCTGCTCACTAAAAGTCCCTCAGTGGCCGTCCTTTGTATACACTTATATAAAATTTATGTACCAAGGGTGACCATATCTGATACCACCGGATTCCTTTTCATTACGGTTGTCTTATTCATTCATGTGTGTATGTAATTATTATACTACTCGCAAATAAGATCTTTGTAATACTTCGCTCGGCCCCATAAAGAGCTCCGACAGTGATGGCGAGATCGTGGTAGACTTCGCAATTTAATCGCACATCTTTTCTAAGATATAATGGCTTGACGGCTCAGCCATTCGCTGGGCGAGCGACATTTAATAGACAACTTTTTTACTGCATCGATTTAACGAGGTTGGAGTTTTTTTTTTAAGAAACCGTAACGAATCTTACTCTTGAACTGAATGCATTTTACGTAAATTCTATTTCCTATTTCTTTTCAGAGAACTATTTTTGCAACAATATTGCAAGTAATCATTCTTAAACGTAGGTTATGAGCCGTGAATGATTGATGTGTTCAAGTTAGTTGCAACAGTTGACTTGTGACAATTTCAACGAGAAAATAATTTAATATTTTCTCAGTAATTGTTTTTGTTTATCCAAACTGTTAGAAAAGAGATACAGATAATAATACCATATATTTTTAAAATGCTTTATCTTTATTTAGAAACAACATAAAATTATGTTTAATTTTAGTAAAATATAAGTAAAAAGTTGCGCTTGCGCAGCGCGTTTATGTCTTTTGTATGGTATTTGCCCAACTCGTACGCAGCGCCTTAAATTGTATAATTAGGATACAGGCTGTATTTTAATGTGATCATTTTGTAAGTAATAATACGGTTTAACCAGCAAGGAGTATAATCTTAAAACATGTTTATTTTTAGTTTGTAGTGAAGTCTGAATTTTAACCAGTATATGACAATGGTTGTCTTACGAACCCATGCCCAAATATTACCACGAAGAAGATTTATATCCACTGAGACTTATTTTTTAATTTAAGTAAAACGATCGTGCTTTAGTAACGGCGATGGACTCGCCATCTGTCACGTTGGCACTAAATATATCTCTGGCGGAAAGTGGTTGTGTGGGTATTACCTATACACCTCTGCCTTTCCCTTCGGGGACCCTTGTGGGAAGGCGTGAGGATATATTAAGATAATTAAATTGAGAGTAAAACAATCATGGTATTAAGATTCGGAGCTTCACCATGCCTTCTGACATAGGCAGAGAGAGTAAAGCGCCAGTTCTCTTCAGACTTACAGACTTCTGAAACTTCATCAGCCTAAAAACCTATAAGATAAATGTGGGTGGGCAGAATGCATCTCAATAGCTGAACAGGAAGAAGAAATAACACTCAAATAAATACAAGTTAATAATTTAAACAGATCGCGTAGGTTTTGTATAAGGTCCAATATTAATGCTCAGATTACTTCCTTCAGGATAATTTTACCCTTATTTCATTGACAGTTACTATGTAAAGAAGCTGGCACAAAGCCTTAACTTTATGGAATATTAAGCAGGAATCGTGAGCTATATCCAGCACCGAAGATAACATAAACAACGCAGATATCGTCCTATTACAGGCAACTTATGGCCAACTTAGGCGGCCAATTACAATGGAGTAATGTAACGTAAACTTGGTTATACTTAATTAGGGGCCATGGAAACTCTGTCGGTTCCTTTAATGAGTTAGGTTGCTTACATTTTGCGACAGTTATTACTTTACAGATTCGGCTAACATATGATTCCTAGTATTAGCGTACGTACATTAGAACGTACATAAAATTGATCCGTTTAAAATTTAATGTTTAGTTTCCTGCGACACAAAAATCGCAAGTTCGAATCCCGACTGTACCATTGAGTTTTTTTTAACTTACGTACTGTAATCAGTCACACCACGAGCTTTACGGTGAAGGAAAACATCGAGAGGAAGCCTGCATACGTCTGCGAAGCAATTCAAAGGCGTATGTATGCTTAAGTTACGGCGATGGACTCGCCATATGTCATACTGGCATGTAAAATATATCTCTGGCGGAAAGTGAGTGTGTGGGTACTACCTATACACCTCTGCCTACCCCTTCGGGGACCCTTGTGGGAAGGCGTGAGGATAACTATATTTTGTAATTCTGTGAGTAAGTAAAAGCGTAACAAAATATAGTTTTCTTAAATAAAAATAAATGTCCCTGTTAGGATAGCCCTGAAAGAGCAATATAAGTAATCACCAAAACTCCGACCTTTAAGGTTAATTATAGTTGCGTAAACGTTTATCGATCAAGTTATAAGCTAAAAAATTACCGACCAACCCAGTAAGTCGTAGTACGTGGTTTTACGTAATAAAGATTGGGCGATTGTGATCACTTCCCGTCGACCCTATTTGTGTCCAGACTGTACTAATAGCCAAACTACACAAGATCTGGGTCGGAGTTTCGTGCTTTCCATTATTCATGTCCAATTGTTACGTTGACGGAAAATCGTTAGTACGCTGACTCATTAAAGAAATTCGACCGGTTTAAACTGACCACTGATTGTGTGATAATACATTAAATCGGTATGTCTACCATAAATACCTCATTGCATTTTGTTCCGAATAATATCCTGCTAAAACTGGGGCCCTGGTAGTTTCAATAGTATTTTTGTGTTTTCGATTTATGTCCATTATAGGTACTAGGGCAATGGTTATGATAATTATCGTAAATCTGAAAGTGGTCCAACGCTGCCTATAGCTTGTGCCATTGTTACGCCCAACTTTAATAAATTTACTTAGGAATGAGTGAACTATATATTTAAACATTTCCTAGGGTTGGTACTATTGCTGTCGCAAGATTCCATATGTATTTGTGGGCTTGTTTGCCATTAGCTATTTGGTATTAACGAGATAGCAGAACCGACATAATTATACCCTACATACATTCTTAGGTTAGTCTTATTTTGTATTGTATGTATGGACTGATGAATTTGTATGAGACGAAAAAGTCTGTAAGTTTGGCATTGACGCTATATTCTTTATATTCTCCCCTGGGAGAAGTGATTAGTGTGATATTTTAAATCTTAACACGGTCGAAAAGCGCTTTTGTACTTCTAAAGAGAGAGAGAGAGTTTTTAAGAGAGGTAGGGCATAACGGGTTTCCCGTTCGAATTTGGAGCTGCCCGACTGGGGCAGGACCTCCACCTTATACAAGTCCGTAGCCAAATAACACAATTTATTGTGTTGTGTTCCTACGTGGTGAATAAGGTTTCCAGTAATGAGCTCCTTGGGGAGGGGGGAGGATAGTTACATTGTGTTGGAAGCAGAGGGATTAAACCTTATGCTGCCAACACACTATAACTCTCCGAACACAGAGTGGCAACTCGCAAGTGATTCTTCGGTATCGTGAGCGTAAATAGGTTACGGTAACCGCATCCCAGGTGGGCCGTATGCTTGTTTGCAGTATAAAATAATTTGTGAAAAAAATTAAATCTCTTGTAGTATAAAATAATAATAATAATAATAATAGCACATTTATGGAATATGCAAACTATAAAAATATGTAATCATATGTTAATGTTATATTAAGTTACATAAAGCCTCATTGGTTATTAAAAAAGTTTTTAATCAAATTAAACAACGGCTTGTACATCAAACAAAACATTCCATGTCTTTATTGATGTTCCGTCCAATAACACGGATACGTCGTCCTTGGACACTGACAAGTTTTAAACAAACATGTTTATGTTACATACATTCATCGACACGAACTTAGATCGATAGCAATATGTCTGAAATTGTCCACCAATCACATTGTTATATTGTAGTTTCTCATACAAACGACATTCCGTTCAGGGACCCTTCCTTTCAAAAGAAGTAAATCTATCAAAGATAGTCTTTTCGCCAAACATTAATTGCCAACATGACAGATGACGACTTTGACGATGTTTTTCGGGAAGGATATAATATACGTCATTGAATCTCATTTGTGGGTGTGTGGGTATTACCTATACACCTCTGCCTACTCCTTCGGGGACCCTTGTGGGAAGGCGTGAGGATTATTATATATATTATCATACAATCTCATTTAATTTTCTCATTTACAACAATCTCATTTCAAGGACGGGAACGTTAAGAGTACTCGAAACCGACGAGCATGTATGAAGAGACTGATGAATGTGGATGAAGCGAAAGAGGTATGTAAGTCTAGAGAGAACTGGCGCTCTATACTCTCTGCCTACCCCGTTAGGGACTTGGCGTGATGATATATGTGAAGCTCGAGAAAAAATCACTTTTTCACAGGTGTTCGAGCACTCATTGCTTCTACGGCACTTCTGTTTTCAATTAGTATCACTATTACAGTAGTGATTAGTACATATGTATGTGTTCGGATGAACATCGTACAATTTGAAGAGAACTCAAACGAATACATGTGCAAGATTATTCGATATGGCCGGGTTTTCAGAGAAATCGTTAATGAAAACGAACTGTATATTCCAGGAACAATGTCAAGTTTTATTGCATATATATTATGTGTGTCTATAATTCCACTGACCGCCGTTCACCGACCGGGAACATACAAAAGAAGCGACAGATTTCAAGGAAAAGTCGTGTCTCGTGCGGAATTCCAAATACATAAATCTCTTTTCGGCTGCACTATTTTTGGTTCTGAATCCTCTATATGTCACGCTAGCGTCTGAGGTATTCCATAGGGTGTCATTGTTAAAAAAAACCATTTGAAATAGCGGCAAGATCTCCAGCGGTATCTTTTCTTTGGATAAGTTAAGTGTTAAGTAAAAGCCGTGGTGGCCGAGTGGTTCGAGCAGTTGCCTGCGACGCAAAGGTCGTAAGTTCGAATCCCGACTGTACCAATGAGTTTTTTCTGAACTTAAGTACAGTGATTAGTCACACCACGAGCTTTACGGTGAAGGAAAACATCGAGAGGAAACCTGCATACGTCTGAGAAGAAATTCAAAGGCGTTTGTATAGTTGTGCTGGAGTAACGGCGATGGACTCGCCATCTGTCACGTTGGCACCTAATATACCTCTGGCGGAAAGTGGGTGTGTGGGTATTACCTATACACCTCTGCCTACCCCTTCGGGGACCCTTGCGGGAAGGCGTGAGGATATATATTATTAAGTTAAGTGTTTATACGAAATTGATATTTTCTGATCTCGTATTTATTAGATACATTATTTTAGATATTGAGAATGGTATCGTTAAGCTTACTATAACTACATTTAATTTAACTAGAATCATGTATTTGAAATAAAATATGGTCGCAAGCTAATGCTTATAGATTATGCATATAGACTCTGGTGACCGCTTACTATATGCTTTTTTGTCATCAGTTCATTGATCATCATTCTTCGTTTTTTTATTAGTATTTATAGTAGTATATTATTAATATAGTATAGTATTAATATTTATAGTGCATGAGCATGGATAACGCGAAACTATGTATCTTTACAATTAATAAGCTCTAATATCGTAACACTATTCTAGAATACAAATGTCTTTATTTCGATGTCAATGTAGTGGAAACTACATGTATATTAACTCTTGCTAAATTTCCTCCAAACCAAAGTAAAATCAAGGCTATTTACGAGTGTTACGATTTCAATTTCCAAATGCTATTTGTCGCGGCGCCGGTGATAGCGTCGTGTGATTTCGTAACCTCGCCCGCTTAACGTCCGTGAGTGGTCTACGGCACGCAATGGCTTAAAGCGAGTCATACACGGTAGGAATATGCTCCACAAGAGTTCTAAGAAGGGTGAGTAAAGATTACTGCAGCATCTATAACAGACTGTGATATAAAAATCGTAGAGTCATACTAATATCGTAAGGAAGTATCGTAATAATTTCGGAGTGTGTGAGTAAATATGTTCGAAACGTCTGCATATTGCAACGACTGAACGAGTTGAGAAGTGAAGTAGAGAATTTACAGCTGGAATTAACACAAAAGGAATATTTATGTTAACTCACAGAGCTTTATGAGAAATAATAATAATAAACACACCTCATACATCCTCATACAACCAATAACATAATTTCAAGGAGATCAAACTCTCTGTTTATAAAAATAATAAAATATTTATGAAGATACGAAAAAAAACAATAACGCAAAATCAAAACAATGTATTTAACATTATAAGGAAAATTTTACAATAGCAGCAACATGCTAAATGGGACTTATTAAACTTATTACTAGACATATTGGATCGTCATATAATCTTATCAATCAAGTATCTGAAATGTATTTTAATCAAGGATAAATAAAATATAATCAGTATGAATGTGCCCTGGTTCTCAAGCTAGGTGTAACCTGTATCTTAAGAGCCAGGTGGAAATACAAAAATATCAATTACCAGACATAGCAATTCACTTAAGTAAAACGGAAACTAAACTTGAACCCCTTGAAACCCTTTGCAAGTGAGCTACGCATGCGTATGTTTTTCACAAGTAACATTCAGACTTTGAACTAATCATAGCGGCTAGCCGGTAGTAAAAGGAGAATATTATATTTAATGAGGTAATTTTACAGCCGCAAACTGTGAAATTAGCTGCAGAAGCTTCTCAGTTGTAAATCCGCAACCTCTTGCTTGTATTTGGTGAGAGCAGGTACAAAAAGTAAAAAAATATATTGTGCCGCTGTCGCCAAAAGGTCTCAAAAGCCACATGCGAAATAAAAATTGCAGGTTTGAATCCTGTCTGTGAACTAAACTACAGTGATTTATCACACCACACGCATTGCGGTGATGAGAAGAGAAAACGAAAAGTCCTAAGAAAACCTGCATAACTATTTTTAATAAGCATGCGTGAGTAAGGGCAAAGGACAGACTCGCCATCATCCCACGTTTGCTCCGAAATAAATCTCCAATGCAAAGAGGGTGTTATTATGCCTCTGCATATCCCTTGACAAACCCTTACAAAATACAGCAAATAACCAACATTGTATGAAACTTCGAAAATTACATAAACAATGTATGCTACCCTTAACTTCGCTCGAGTTCTGTCACCACGCAACGTTATCATGCCGATAGAATTATCATGTAACTTTTGGCTTCGTCCAAAGTTAAAATAATATCACTGCGATGTTAGAGCTGGAGTGGTAAAGTGGCTTTAAAACATTTACAAACATCGGTAGTTAATACTTATATTATGGGTTTTGTTGCATAATCACTTCGCAATTTTTAAAAGATCTAAGTTCGAAATGAAATAAGATGTACATACAAAGCACTTTTTTTACTTGTGTATACAGACGTTTAAAATATTACTTAAACTCAATACATCGGCTTGTTATATCAAGGGGTTTGATATATGATTTAGTTTTAAAGACCTCGCTAGCACCGTTAACATACAAAATACTCTAAGACTTCGGATGAAATATTGGCTAGTTAAAATTCAGTTTTAGATGTTACAATGATTATCAGAAAATAAAGCCCAAATATTATTAGGACATTAAAAGCTGTGGTACAAAAGAGTTACATAACGCGAATTGTGATTATGTCACAAATTATTTTATGATTACAAGATTTGTGCCAACCCTATTCAGACGACATAAGCTATTTACGTTGTGTCATTATAAAAACCATTAATCTTTATTAGATACGAGTACCAACTGTTGCTTAACGTAACCAATTTATTTGTATCTATTTTTTCAAAATCAAAATCAAAATCAAAATCAAAATATTTTATTCAATGTAAGGGACACAGGGAACACTTATTGAACGTCACATATTTAATATAAACTAAAGTTACCACCGTTTCCAAGAAAAAAAAGTACCTGCCAGGAGAAGAAACGGCGAAACAAACTCCCCGGTTTTTTTTTTTAACATTTGTTCCCTTTTACGTGGGGGGAGAAAAGATTACATATATAAAATCTGTACCAGAGGAGCAATTCATTGCCATGCATGGCCATCATTCAAATAATCTGATGTTTTATAATAAGCCTTTTGAATTAATTTACTTTTAATTACAGCTTTAAATTCTACAAAAGGTAATTCAATTATTTTCCTAGGTAGCTTATTAAAAAAGCGTATACCTTGCCCGACAAATGAGTTGCTAGTTTTGTGTAATCTAGCTGTAGGAACATGGAGTTTATCTTTGTTACGTGTATTTACAGTATGCAAGTCGCTATTTTTCTTAAATTTTATAATATTCTTTCTTACAAATAACACATTTTGGAATATATATTGACATGGTACGGTCAATATGTCAATTTCCTTGAATAATTCTCTGAGAGAATCTCGAGGCTTAAGGCTATAAATTGCACGAATAGCCCGCTTTTGCAGCACAAAAATAGATCCAATGTCTGCAGCATTACCCCACAAAAGAATGCTGTAAGACATGACACTATGAAAATAGCCGAAATAAACTAAACGAGCTGTGTTGATATCAGTCAAGTGTCTAATTTTTCTTACCGCGAATGCTGCAGAGCTGAGTCTATTCGCCAATCCATTAATGTGGGGTCCCCATTGCAGTTTGTGATCCAATGTGACTCCAAGGAAGACTGTTGAATCCACAAGGTTTAACTCCTCGTCATTTATAACTATAGGGGTAGTTAAAACCTTTTTCACATTCAGCTAATATATTCTACAAGCATAACCCTGTAATAAAGTAAGAGAGAACACTTGCAAATGAGAATATCTGCTGTATTGTACTTGCGGACTAGCAATAAGCAATTAGAAATTTTCCTTATATTAAATGTAGCCTTAAAATTCCTTGCAAAGTCTTTCCAATTTATAATAACGATGCTCGAAATTATGTCAAAATAGCTCACGACAAAATTGCTGTTTGAGAAAAATTACTTCATTAATTCGATTGTTACCTTTATACACATATTAAAGTAATTGTAATTGCAGATTAAGAGTAGCATTCTAAGATAGACTACAGAGGGAACATTTCCATTTGAAGCAATAAAAGGATAATATAAAAATAGTGGTAAAATTTGCGAGTTCCTCGCTCAATTACTTTAGTTGGTTATGTACACACTTTCGATTAATGGTTTTCCTTTATTATTTAAAATACAATTCATTAGTACGAATGACTGCACAATATACATTGCACTGAATTCTACCCTTGTATAAATAGAATTTTAAAAGAATAAAATTGATTGTCTCGTATATCTTTGCTACCTGGAATGACCACTTTCTTTTTGTACAAAGATGACTTTACATAGAAACTTAATCAATGTCAAGTGTTGCGTGTAAGTCAAATTGAAGCAAGTAGCGGCTTGTAGAAATGCCCTACGGCCTAGGGTCGTTAATTGCTGAATCACGGCGCCATTCCATTATTCATCATTTTACGTCATTCATGAATAATAGAAATGACCTTTATGTATTCTGTGAAAATGTTTCGGAATGACGCAATGTCTATGTTACCACCGTTACCTACGTCAATTGTTTGAATCAATTTTATGAATGATATTTTAAGAGTTACAGATATATTTTAGGTGCTATCGTTACAGTCGCGAGTCCGCTTTCGGATTAAAATTGTATCTATAAAGGCATTTTGTCTCAGCCAATAAAATATTCATGTTAAATTCAGTATTGTCTTTCATACATTCCACGATTTAGTTGATTCAAAACTAAGCGCTTAAAAAGTTTTTGGTTCTGGCAACTAACAAGACCTTCGAGTAACTCCAATTAAACCAGGCATTCCTATCAGGAATTAATGATTTTTAAATTATTGTATTATTCACATCGGCTACTTTAAAATCTCCATGTTAATGTTCCTCTATATATAAATAATACTATCGTCGTACAGCATTTACGTCTTAAAGCTCATCATTAATGCTAATAGAGTGTTGATAGACACTATGCTATCATTTTTTTATGGAAATTCGGCTACTAATTGTATGTATTGATTTGTAAATAGGTAATCAGAACCACTATTGATAGAAAAACTCATCAATTTGAATACCTATGAGATAAAATACCTATAAAAGTCTCATAAGTTATTCTGATGGTTGGTTACTCAACATTTTTACACAGGATATTTTTTGTGTGTCTGCCTTTGTCGCACAATCATTGCATATGGTAAAACTGTAGTTTTTTTTATCTGTAGACAAGATTTTAAAATCTCGGCACGTTTTCTCCATGGATTTATTATAGTGTGTCATCTAAAGGCCATCAACTTTGTTCTAAGACCGCCGAGGAATAAAAAATAGCCGAGTCTATGGTGCCTTTATGTAAAAGTTTCATCTGAATCTAGATTTGAACCAATGCGTCTCGTTCTTCTTGTTGAGATACGAGTATTTTATCGTGGAAAATCGTAAAGTGCTAAACTCTGTGAAGATTTTTGTTTAAAAGTACATATCATCACGTCAAGTACCTCACGCACAGTGTGTAGGGCTCTCTCTCGATTTGCACTCTTTCGGCAACTTTTTGTATGTTGAAAATGAGTTTCGTCGTCATCGATATAATATAAGAATATATAATATAATGTAAATATTTATGTATCAACAAGAGAGGTAGGGCATAACGGGTTTCCCGTTCGAATTCGGAGCTGCCCGCCTGGGGAAGTCCGTAGCCAAATAACACATTTTTTTGTGTTGTGTTCCTACGCGGCGAATAAGGTTTCCAGTAATGAGCTCCTTGGGGAGGGGGGAGGATTGTTACATTGTGTTGGAAGCAGAGGGATTAAACCCACATGCTGCCAACACACTATAACTCTCCGAACACAGAGTGGCAACGCGCAAGTGATACTTTAGTATCCTGAGCGTAAATAGGCTACGGTAACCGTTTCCCATCAGGTGGGCCGTATGCTTGTTTGCCACTCTTGTTGTATAAAAAAAAAGAAGGTTTAGCATTGTTTTGAAGAAAATGTATTGCTGGTGTTTGATTGCCGTGCCTTGCCTGAAACCTTAACTTCAACTGCTTTGAAACAAACATGTTTTAAGTTACTTATATACAAATAAACAATTGTTTAAGGAACTTCTTAGTTGTCCGTTATTGCGAGCAGAATATTTTCTTACTTGGACTCCAACAACTCAAAAGAATACCAATTTATCCACCTATAAGCTCACTATTAGACTAGTAGGCAATGTATCAAAATCGCATATGTAAAGCGTTGCCTTGATTTGCATTGACTCCACACGAATTGCTTGCATGTATAACTTAGCTACTGTGTATAATTATGTTTAGCATGAAAATTTTATACGTTCATTTTACAATAGCTAAAATGAACGCGATTCTAAATTACACTCTGACACTTAATTACTTGACACGCGAACTAACAGCTGTTCGTAACGTCATGATTTGACATCTTCATACTCGTAAGATGAATCTGTTCAGCGATGTGGCAATTATGTAGTAGCAAGTGTAACCACAAAGCATGTATCTACATAAATTGTCGTTGTAACTAGCTATCCAATCACCACTCAAAGCTGTCAATACTTCAAAAGTATGTTTTAATTACCGTCAACTTCACATCACAAATATATCAGCAATAACTCACATTCTTGAAATGCGATGTAATATTGATGACATTCTACAAGCTCAATCGAACTCAGTGCCGGCGGCGCCGCGTCGACTTCCCTATTGGTATTAATAATTGTTCTTTAAGATAGCTACTATGTTTGGATGAATTCATACATTGGTATATTAATAGTTTGGATATGTTTGTTTACTTTTTAGGTGAATATATATATAGAGCTACACCCTAGTAGTTACTGAGGGTAGTAATTAGCGCGTTTAAACCAACAGAACTCCTTACTATAGATATTACTATGAAATTTAATAAAAAATGGTTTCACTGATACACATATTCTGCTACAATAGGGTGTATTCTGATAAGGAGATAAAGATAAGAATAAATAATGATTGCAGACCATGTAAAAGTAAAAACATTGATTGGGAGTTGACTACCTCTTCTTCAAGCAGCGAACTCAAAATGTATACCACATCTTTGCCTATCCCATCACAAAACTTTTTATTTCATTTTCTATAATATGTTTGAAGGAAATTAAACCAAGCATTTAAACATAATAATATAGGAATATAATAATAATAGCGCTCGAAAAAATATAAGGGTATATTTATTTACAATGAGAATTGTATTATGGGCAGAATATGATCTCCAAGTAAGGAAATCCAATAAAAAAACGTTGTGTAAGCTCAGCCGCAAATACCAGGCGAGCATAAAGCATAGCTGTTATTAGAATTTGTAAATGACTGGAGCACTGATCTCACGTGTATTACGATGCCGCCTCTATAACTCATTCACCTGACCATAAATGGATGTACAGAGATTGCTAACTGACCTAACCGTTGACAGGAACGACTTGAAAGTTAGACTTCATATTTTTCTGTTTGGCAAAAAGCTATCGGTTTAGAATTCGTTGTGAAATGTCTAGTGAGAAATTGTATATATTTAACATCACAACATCATAACAAATGGAACACGAAGTTACAAATTTATGTCTTTAGGTGATTCATATTAATAATCTGTAAGTCTGGAGAGATATGGCTCTCTACTCACTCTGCCTACGTGGGGAACTCAGCGCGTATGTACCTATGTATGTATATTAACAATAGCTATATTTTACAGTGTGGATCTCAAATAAAAACTTTTTCGTTCAATTTCGAATATTTCGGTGAATTTCTAGTCCAAATTGGTACCTCATTATTCTTAACCGCTTGACAGCTTTTGGTGTACTTTTTATGTTATTAGGGTTACCTGGGAAGACCTTTAGTTGCATCTGATAAGTCAAAAAAAATTGCCGCATATTCGCTTACAGATAAAAGTTTATAAATACATATAAGTATACTAATGCTCTTTTTATCGGATCGGTTTTATTTGAGTTCGGTTTCGAGTAGTTGCCTGCAGCAGTTTGCTTGTTCGAATCCTGACTGTACCAATGAGTTTTTTGGAACTTAAGGACTTTGATTAGTCATACAACAATATTTATGGTAAAGGAAAACATCTAGAGGAAACCTGCATACATTTTATAAGAAATTCAAAAACTGTGCTTGTGAAATAGCGATGGACTTTTACAATTTGTACAATTTTACGTAACCATAAGATAGTATAGGATACTACCAGTACATAATTATATACATGATTATTACTAAGCTGTCTAATGGCTAATTTTCTAACTTGACTTGTACATATATGTATCTACCGAAAGGCCCGTATGTATAGCCTATAGTCGTAAATGCCTTATTTGGCAGCGCACAGTGTTGATGCAATGCCTGGCTCATATTTTCACATCAAATGTCGCTTTTGAAGTTAACTACGTGAGCGACATATCTATAATCCTAAAATTAGACATCCTGTAAAATCTACCGTACTCCTGTTTTCTTACCTACTAGAACTTTGATATCAATTTGTCAATACATATATATATAAATAGTGTTGACAAAAATATATAGGTAGCATGTTTCAATCGAACTGTACAAATACTTGTACAGTACAGTAGATACCTATTTGGCAGCACCGAAATGAATCACTAACTCTTACTGTGTAAGCACGTAACATGTTTATAAATATAAAAATAATATTAATACTTGTTTGTTTAAAACCGTTTTTACATAACGTTGTATTGACATATTTTCCTGTTTCTTTAGTCAAATGCTGCTCTGATATAATACAATAGTATTAAATACATTTAATAGAAATCTGACGTTAAATCAACGTCATCAACTACATTTTAAACTTAATCAATCTCGTTAGTAGTTACAACAGTACAGCGCATTGTGAAGTTTCCAAAGCGAGTGTCGGGACACCCGACACCAGATCTTGTAAACAGCCGTCTTTGTGTCCAGTCGTGACCTCTCTAAAGCCGTAGTCATAATAGAACATTCGGTTCAATATGTCACAGAGACGTAAATCGATGCATAATGTAGTATCAAGTTACGAGACCGTATTCCGTGAACTCAATTTATGGCTGAGTGAGAATTTGTTTTGCTTGAAGCTCACAACACACGGAGCTATAATATATATTAATATAAATCATAGCAAGATGTATTACCGTATATTTTCAATAGTAATCGGCGATCAGATATAGTACAATATATTGTGGTATTGTAAGCCGCAGAGCTAATGAGTGGAAAAATATATATTATAGCCACCATCTGTAGCCGCTTACCATACCGCTATATATATAGCTTACTGTATTAATATATATTATAGCTCCGTCTGATGTGGACTTGAGTCATAAAAATCGAGCTCTATACAAGACTTAACGTTTGATACAGATCAAATTTCAACGGCAAGTATGGTTAAGATAAGTGGCTCTGGAATAATAAAAACATATGCTGTTCAATGAGTCATACATCAAATTTAAAGACACATTACTCCAACAGGCAAAAGGCTGACAGTGACGTAATTCTTCAAGGCATTATTTATTTTCAATATTGAAACAAAATGCTCTAGATTATAAAGATTTTTACCACGAACACTTATAAACATTGTTGTATAAATTATGTAGTAGAACCACTATCGTCAATTTACTTAATTGGTATCACTCAGTACACTCAACCTCCGTGTTAACAACGTCAAAATACCAACTTGATTAGCTGACGTTACTAGCTACAGATGTTGCTTCCTAATCTAGTGATTCAAAGTAGGACGGTTAGTTAAAAGATACAAGTAAGGAAGAAATAATTAGTTTAGATTTAAATGAACTTTGGTTTAAACTGAATCAGCAAAAAGGAAAATTAATTTAAAAGCGTGTTAATTTGTAATAGAAACGATGTTTACAATTTCAACGAGAATTTTTCCATCCACTTAACACACTTTTATCCCTTGTTTGTCCACACGTTTATCATTCGAACATAGATTTTAATTATTTATCGTTTCTTAGTAATGTTTTAGGACTTGTACATATCTTAATTGGTTTGATTTTGTACTATATATTATATGCCTACAGTGTATTTTATATCGTAGATGTTCCCCCTATATAATACTGCTTATATATGCCTAATATATTTGGTAATTATTTAATGAATAACTATGAAATCTTTGTTCACGAAGGTGACAGAATAACGTTTGTCTCTTAGTTTCAATATTGTTTAAATGAGACTGGTAGTATTAAGAGCCTGCCCTCTTGGTGTTGTTATTTACCAGTTAATAAAAATAGTTCATGAAGCTTCAAGATATATTAAATACATAACAAACATACAATAGCCGGTAGAACTACAACTAATAACTACTAGGTGATAAAGTTCATTCAGTTAGTCGTTTTTTTATCGTCGATTCGATTCGATCGTCTACGATCGAATGCGAAAGACAAAGAAATTATAAGGTGAAAGAAAAACCTTATGATCTCAATTGATATGTCTCGCTAACTTTCTACAAATAATATTGCTTATGGAGACTGGCTATCGAATTTCATGTTTCTTGGCATAACTGTCAATATTTCTTTGTTAGCACTACTACAAATGTTTTGACCTTTTACAATAAAACCCATGTAAATTGCGTTAAGTTATTATCCCTACCTCGTCCAGTCTTTATCGTATTCGACAAGGTCATCTGGCGTGACGGTTTTGGTAATTTTAGTAATCGCATCAATCTGTTTTATGACTTTAGTGCTAAGGCTTTTCTAGTAACGAACGATTCTATTAAGCTCAGATAAATTATCTCAAGGTACATAAAAGGCCCATAAAAGGGATGAAATAATAACAATAAAGTTTTCCACGGGCCTAAACATATACGTAAACAGATAAGAGAAAAAGATGATAAATGACTAAAATATATAAATGAAAGGTATTATTAGCAAAGAATCGTCGTTGAAATTCTTAACAGTTCTTTATTTTATGGTGAACAATGCCTTATCAATAAATTCAATGATTGGTTCTTCTATTACAAAAATACATAAGAAAATATGTGTAGGACGTATATAGAAATAACATTGGTATCTTCATAAATGCAAATTAATGCGTCATGGTAAATAAAAATATTTCGGTGCGGGCATTTGATTTATAAATTACAATGGCGTATTTACCTATTTCCGTGATACCGAATGGCATACCAGATATGCCCCGCGGTTTTATCAGCGTAAACTTTGGTTTGATATTTAGTTTTATTCTGTAATAAAAGATATTATATTGGTCTATAATCTAACCAAAAATGTATTTCATTAATTGCACCCAATTCCGGTCAAGTTATTCGTAAATCTGGCGTCGTTGAGTACCAAACATCGCAAACTTTCGCAGTTATAATATTACTCGGATGCGAATGTAAAAATATAATCAATTGAATTCAGAGTTAATACGTCAAGAATACTTTACTTGGCGGATAGGTATATACTTAATTAATTAGCCGACAAAACAAAGCGCTGGAAATATTCATGTCAAAGTGGTGGATAACTGATGGGATTAATTTGCATTTTGTGCGAAGTCCTTGCTTATTGGCGATCGGTCGTGTGTGGTCTTCGGTCGCTATGGTAACGACGTGTGTAAATAAAGCTGCTTGACCATTAAAGAGACGAGCGAATGTACGATGTAAAGATTTTATAGGAATTTGGATAGTTAGGAGGAATATTTTCATTGAAAAAGCAAGCGATCTAAAATGAACTACACGTTAACAGCAGAACGGCATATTGTTATTAAAGTTTTATATACTTAAATGACTTTATTTCTGAAGCGTAAGCAGGTTTTCGCTCGATGTTTTCCTTCGCCATAAAGCTCGTGGTGTGGCTACCTGTATTTAATACACTGTACGTAAGTTCATAAACATTGATTGGAATAGTCGGGATACGAACTTGCAATTTTTGTGTTGAAGGCGACTGCTCGACCACCCGGCCACTACACCTGGTTTCTTTTTTATACCACATGGGTGGCAAACATGCATGCAGTCCGCCTGAGGGTGAGCGGCTACCGTCGCCTATGGACGCTTGCCAACAGGGGTATCACTCGCGCGCTGCCGAACCTAGAGGTTAAGATTAAAACTTAAAAAAATATATACGGTCAAATTGAAAAATCTCCTCCTTTTTTAAGTCGGCTAAAATATCTGCCGGTGTCTTTAGGTTAATCAGCTTAACTTAATAGTTTTTTATATTTACTTTGCTCGCCCCTCGTCACTGGTTTGATGCACGACTGGCTTAACTGATGGCCACGGCTAATTGTTAGAACGTAGGGGCAACGCGACACGGTGACACCACACGCTTTTAAATGTCACTAAACGACCGTTAGTCTCTCTTATCAGATTTGTTTCCAATTAAAAGTGGCTAAGTTATACTTAGAATAACATTAATGATAGTAATTTATTCGGAACATGGACATCGGCATTCGAGAGATGGAGTAATAAGACCGTTTCTACGTTGTGGGCTTTTAAGACGGCTTGTTTGATCATATCTTATCAGCAGCGTAAAACTGAGCTTAAACGTCGACTTTGCTCACGTAGATATTATAATGAATAAATAGTTACTCTTCAAAATTCAAACTATCTATGCAAAGAAAAGAAATAAACTAATTAACAATAATCCTCATCTATTAAGCGTGTGCTCTGAAGGTTGGCTTGCTTTATTAATTTTTTCAAATAAGTAGGTGTATTATCTTTTTGCGATTATGCATTTTATCTATATACCTCTGCCTACTCCTTCGGGGACCCTTGCGGGAAGGCGTGAGGATTTTTCAAAATGAGAACAAATCGATCGAACATTGAGTAATGATTGGAACGTGAAGAGTACTCAAAACTGGCGAGCATGTGTGAAGAGACTGATGAATGTGGACGAAAAAGGTCTGTAAGTATAGAGAGAGCTGGCGCTCTGCACTGTTGGCCTATGAATGTTTTTTAATAATTGACACGGATTTTATTTCTTGCACAAAATAATCTAAGTCAAAAAAAATGTTTTTTCGTTATTTAATTATGTAATGGAGTCGCTATTACAAAGGGATACTCACCTTTATTTTAAGTCAAGCCGTCGAGTATTTGGGACATCCGTTCTTGAACAGCTAAGTTAATTTCGTAGCTTAGTCTGACCCTAAAGTGAACATATTAAGTTCAACAAATCACGCGAGGACTGATTTACACTGCTTACTATGTAGGCCACAGGGACTAATTAAAACTGTTAGTTCACGCAAAATAATCTTTATGCTTTGTGGTGACGGTGTGATTATAAAATAGTTTTCTACTGTAATAATAATTAACGTGCTTGACTCGCCATCTATCACATTGGTACTTAAAATATATCTCTGACTTAAAGTAGGTGCCTAAGGTACTCCTTCGAGGGCTCTTGTGGGAAGGCGTGAGGATATATGTAATAATTAACTTTTATCGGGCAAGGACAACGAATTGTCAATATAGTGGAAGGTGACTTCATATATCGTCCTTCCCGCAAGGGATCCTGAAGGGGTAAGCAGAGGCTTGTCATCAAAATCGACTTTTTGCTAGAAATATATTTAGGTGCCAAGTTGGCATGACAAGTTGACCTCGATTGGCATAGATATAGAAAAACAAACCCATTATTTCTAAACGAAGTGACAAAATCCTTTCTGTTAGCGTTCACGATATCTGATATCTATAATTTGGCATTAGCAATAGATGCAGTTAAAGCTAAGAATTAATAGTTTTGTCTATAGCTTTCCCATTGGAAAGGTAAGCTGCAAATGCCAGCGCTGCTGCGTCAAAGGAAACTCTAAATCTAAGCAGGAATTCCCAAAAGCAAGATAAACTAAGGAATGCTACTGGAATTTTGAGACTGCCCTATAGTTAGTTACCGCTTACAGTAAAAACTTTAACCTTCTTTACGGCTCTTCTTGGTGGTAACTCTATCATTTAAAATTATGGTCATGTTACCGATTTTATCAACGGCAATTTAGATGGAACTGTATAAAATTGATATGGCACATCAAGGCCTTGTTTTTGTTAATTACTAATATAGTCTTTATTTATTAATTATTAGGGTGCACTACTATTTACTAGATACCAGAGTATATTACTAGATCCTACTAATTACCAGAGTACCTAAACTTAATGTGTTAGGCTTCAAGCATTTGGCAATTTATACACTAATTGGGCCACGCGGCTTCTCTGCTCGAATTTGAAATTAAGAAGGTACTGCTACCAGTCATACAAATAATACTCTATACGGGAGACTCGTCCCATCTTCTCTTTAGCCGATCGATTAACACCATCAATACCTCTTTCTGGAGAGAACACCGCTTTTTTTTTTTTTTTTTGTATCGTCTCTCGTAGCGTGAGTTCCGGGAACTTTTGCTACTTAACCGGTCAATGGCGAGACCTAGGCCTCCAGCCAGGCACTTTATTTTTAAGCAACACAGCTAAGGGCACCCCCTGTGGGGTACGAACCTCGGCTTAGGGCGTTGCTGGATCGCGAGCAAGGGAGCTGGGCTGGACTGGGAGAACACCGCTAGTGCTAGGAATACATATATACATCATGAACGAGTGGAAGTGGAGTGGAAAGTGATACAGATTAACCTGATAATGCGTATATTTTTACATGTCTCACTGCTATTCCTCCATAAACCTTCCCACCACCGCAATAAAAGCTAACATTACCATTTTATGAGTCATTGGTCGTAGGCGTTAAAGCCAGCAATCACACTTGCGGTCGCAACTCTATTGCCGACTAATAATCGACCATTTTGTCAATAATTATTGTTGTATTATTGCATTTCTTGCTTATCCAGATTTATGTGATGTGGGTTATAGGTTTAATGCAATTGTTGACACGTATTGTGTTAGTTAATATGATTTACGTCTCTTTAAACACATTATCTGGGAACTCAATATTACCTAAAATATTTCTCGGGCGGATAGTGGGTACTCCGTACCGTACACACCTCTGCCTACCCTTGTGGGAAGGCGTGAACATATATTAAATAGTTTACCATGTCTTTTATGGTAATATATTTTTAGTTCTTTACACAAGTTAACTAAGTAGGCTAACTTAAGTAAGCTAACTTAGCTTGTTTTATATAACATAAAAAACTTAATTAACTACTTAATAAAATAAAATAAAGTATTTAATACTTAACGAACGATGTAATCTTGAACCTCTACGCATTTTTAGTTTCGTTCCCAAGTAACAGCCGCCTTTCGTAATCCGCTTCCAAAAAGCTAATTAAAACAGATTTTCAGTCGTTACTTTTATATAAATTTGGATGGAAACAAAAACGTTTTCCTTTCCATTCAACTTTACAATCACTTTTGTACTTCGATGAATCCGTTAATTATGTACTTATTGTGGTTGAATGAACATTCCGCAGAGCTTTTTTTAGGCAGTATAGCATTGGGTTCTTCAATAAGAATGTGAAGATTATTTTACAGGGTTGGCAGCACAGGGGTGACAACCCGAGCATTGCGTCCACAGGAGGTAACCTCTTACCATTAGGTGGGTCGTAAAAAGAGGGTGTGTACACACCTAAGCCTGCCACTTCGAAAACACTTGTGGAAAGAAGTAGATTCCTTCCTATATACATTTTAAAGCCTACTTAAATTAACACAACCACATAAAAGCAATACCGTACGAGACACAGAAGAGAGAAATTTTATTATTCCGTGGTACGAGATTACGTAACCAATACCTCTGGTTAATTCAACAAAATGGCTGAGTTAATTAGCACGCCATGTAAATGTATCGCGCGAAATAAATTTGCATACTTTAACAATTGCCCACCACATTCTTCGGCTTCTCATCTTGATTCGCTATCACCTGTCACTTGGAATACAATTTCGTGACGATGATCAAGTTAATTTTTTCACCACAAAGAATATGCCTTTGGGTACTGTTGAAATATAGTGAAATCCCATAGCAAGGGCGTTACTCGTGTTGTCAACAATCAATTGCGAAAACTGTCTTAGCAGCATGAAATATGGACAGTTCTTGTGCCATCAAAATGTTAAAAATTGTACACGATCGAGATGGCAGAATGGCTGAAGTTATCTTGTATAATCAAGTTGGATGTAAACCATCCAACTTGATTGTCCCGAGGCATATAGTATTGAATTATTCTATAATTAAGTACCTTGAGTTTTATTAGGAAGGAAATATTAGCACCATCACGCCAAGTCCCTCACAGGGAAAAGCAGAGTAGATAGAGAGTAGAGCGCGAGTTATGTCTAGACTAATGTCTAGGCTCATTCGCTTCCTTCACATACTCGTATATCTGACTCTTCATATATGCAAGCCAATTTCGGGTACACTTGACTTTTCCATCCTTTAGTATTTGCTTTTTGTAGAGAAAAATAGTCGATGCAACCCTTGTGTTGCAAAGTCTCTTCCTCAAGCCTCACGGAAAGCGATGGAAGCCACCCCATTTACTAGGAAGGTGTGAAGATTTTTATATAAGTAGATAAATGACTCGAAATTTGGTATAAATACAATTAATTATCGGCAAAATAAATAACTTTGTATTGATCGAGGACATACAATATCCATTAAGCTTAACACTTTCCGCATTTCTATGTGAATTAGTAATTATTCTCACAAAGGGCGCGCGTGATGCTGAGCGGCTGTCGCATTAAACGTATCGTAGTTAAATCTATTACATTCTTTACGCCTTCCCATATGGGTTCCTGAAGGGATATATAGGGGGCTTAACAACTCCTTTCACCGAAGATATTTAGGTGCCAGCGTGGCAGATGGCGAGTCGATCGCCGTTTTTTAAATGTACGTTTTTAGGCCCTAGCCCGATTGTTATGCCTTTTTTGATTTGATAATTGGTGTACGATCGAACAAATGCCTTCGAATAGTCCCAAGCGATGAATAAAGCTTTGTCAGTATGAAGTTTACATACATACATATCATCACGCCAAGTCCCTAACGGGGTAGGCAGAGAGTATAGAGCGCCAGTTCTCTCTAGACTTACGAACCTCTTTCGCTTCGTCCACATTCATTAGTCTCTTCATAAATGCTCGTCGGTTTCGAGTACTCTATCGAGGAGTCTTCGTATGAAGTTTCATTGCTTTAATAACTATAACTTTGGCAGCTCTTGCTACATGCTATTTACTAGTACTCGAAACCGGCGAACATGTATGATGAATGTAGACGAAGCGAATGAGGTATGCAAGTCTGGAGAGAAATGTCACTCTATTCCCTCTGCCTACCCCGTCAGGGACTCGGCTTGATGATATGTATGGGATCGGATAGACAGATGAACCTCACATGAACAATTCTTCTTGAAAATTCAAATAACTAAATTCTCAGTTATGTTCAGGAAATTCATGATATGTCAACATTAAGATGACGCCTTAATCAAGGTAATTCGTATAGAATTAAGTTCCTCGTAATCATTTAATGGAGTGTATATTCATGTTGCCAAGAAATACTGGCGATGTCGTCGTTAAGTTGAGCTAGTGTTGCTGTAGGAGGCGCGGCGCTTCACATAGTTTTATGGCCCTATTACATCTAGGCAGTAAATGACACCTCAGCCTCACTGACCTCACCTCACCTCAGACTGAATGACCTCGAAGGACAGTTCGTGAGCCTGAACGTTTGATAATGCTTTATTATGATATATGATATGGAAGAGTGGGGTCTTTTTTCACCGATATCTTAATACTTACAAGAAGGCCTCAACAATGATTATTGTTACAACTTGTTATAGCAGAAATATATTCTTTAATCCTTCTTTATTTCTTTATCGCCTTATTTTTAAATATAAATTTTATCGAAACCAGATAATGTTGTCAGGTATGTAATTTAAAATCAATGAAGCTGAATTATTGCAATGGGAAAAATCGAATATAATTTTAAATTATAATATACATCAAGTATTGACCATTGACTATCGTGTTACCTACATCATAGACAATTGTCATACATCGTAACTTGTAACTTGGTATTTTATTTAACATCAAATTATGTGAATACGGCATGAATGTTTGTAAGACATACACTTTTAATACACTATAAACACGTAAGAAAGCTTCATACCAATAAACATTCAAATTTTGTATTTGTACTAAACATTATAAGTTTCCTATTTTGATGTAAAAGTTATATTCCAGTTAATGCGGTGTTTATAAACCTTGGTAGACCACCCGTCGCGCCTGTGGTACGGGTATTACTTTCAAATGGCTGTTTTGGGCAACACCTTAGCAAAAAAAGGTATTACAACATTCAACAAATAATAAATATAAAATAGATTTCATTTCATGTTTTATTTACTCGACGTTGCGTCAGTTAATTTGTATCTGCGTGTTTTACACGCACGAACTACTGTTCATAACATTGTCAAAGCGACCGCAAACATTAACCGCGAATCGAATTATACTTTAAGCGTAAACGAACCCGCAGTAGATATCAGCATATCTAAAAGGAAAGTTGATTTAGTTCCATTGTGTACCGAATAGATTTCATATCAGTTGTATTCCCTTCAAGGGAACTCAATTCGAATCGCTTAAAAAGGTTTCAGTCTTGCGTAGTACGCGAGTTGAACGAAAGACGCGCGTATTTCGTATGTAAATGACCAGCGTAGGCGTCTTATATTGAGGAATAGTCTTAACCCAACCAAGCCAAGTTAGATTTATTTGGTACAGGGGTTATAACTTAAGCGAATACGTGACCGATCCTCACGCCTACTCGTACAGAAATTATCCATGTTATCACGTTGAAATGGTAGCGGATTTCGCGTATCCACTACCGGGGTCGTTTCAAGCCAATATTGGCTAAAGGTCGGGCAAGAAAGGTTAGTTCCTGTCGCCCCGAGCCTGCTTTCTACTCTAAACTAGTGCACCTCGGTGCAACAAAAGGTCGCTCCTTCAAAAATATAATACCGCTTTCATCGTTATGTAAGTTAGCATGCCTTATGCATTAAGCTCTACTTAGTACAAGAACTAAGATACGGCGTTGCTGTTACGTAATAATTGTATAGAAATATAAAGCGGATCAATTAGGTAGATACTGTAGCTACTATTTTTGACTCCACCCTGTAGAGCCAAGGACTTGTTAGAAGCAAGTAGTTTCGCCGTATATATTCTGTAGAACTAGTCTTTGAAGTTGTTTGGTTGTAAACTTGTACGTTCTATTTTTTGATAATAGTGCCGTGGCGGTCGAGCGGTTCGAGTAGTCGATTTCAACACAAAGATTGCAAGTTCAAATCTCGACTTTATTCAAATCTAGAGTTTTTCTGAACTGAAGAACAGTGAATACACTCACACCACGAAGGAAAACGTCTTCAACTTACCAGAAATTTGAGAAGAAATCGTAAGACGTTTTTATGTATTAAATTGCCGTGGACTCGCGTCTCGTTGTCTGTCACGTTGTTACCTAAAATATATCTCCGGCGAAAAGTGCATGTGTACCTGGGGGCAGATACACCTACGGGTATTCCTATTCCTCTGCCTACCCCTTCTACGACCCTTGTGGGAAGCGGGAAGATATATATCTTATTTTTTTACTACCAAATGTGATATTGTATTTTAAGGAAACAAAAGTATATGGCTATAGGGGTTTTACCAACATGTACTTTCGCTTTCAATATTCGAGGCTGATTGAGCGACATACTATGTATATGACGTTTATATAAATTACTGATATGACACTTTTCACACTTGAATAATAATGGAAAAAGTATATGTTGGTAAGGCTCTACCGTTAATTCTACCATCACCTACTCATTCTTTGACAGATTAAAAAATGCAAAAAATTGTGTTTCTATTTATTTGTTGAGTTTTCCATTTCCATGGAAGCTAATTTGTAAGACGAGTTTAAAAACACCTAATAAAAAGAAATCCCTTCAGGAGTTTAATGAATTCACATTACGTATATAGGATTTCTAACCCTTCTTTCGGCAGCTAGACCATCGACTGCAACACTAGATTTTAATATCTTATAAACATCTGATCCTCTTAAATTAGATATTGAACCACTTTTCATTTATTATTATCTTGCTTTGTTATCTCTAACCGTGTCGCCCACAATATCAAACACCTGAGCTAGCGAAATAATGATAAACTATATAACAGATTGATTATTTCCTAGTTAAATTTAATGGCTATTGTAAATTGACATTAACGTAATAAACGGTAGATAAGTCGTAATTTATTCCTAGCCAGGCGATAAAGCGATTGAGTTTGAAACGTGGCAAAGTTTTTGCTGATCGTACAGCTGCGAAGTTTGAGATAGCACTATTAATTAAATAGTCTTAAAAACGGCAACAAAATATTATGATAATTTTGATATTGAATGGCAATTTTGCACGTCAAGTCTTTTCTTATGTATACGAAGCCCGCCATCAAAATATTTACCTTATACGTATTTTCGTCACAGGTACTTCTATTACAGGTTACATTAGTGACCTTCAGGACACTTGCAAATAAAATCGGTTTATACCTATATCATTATATACACTCAATGAAATACGACACGACAAACAAATAGCACTTCCAACATGCCAAATGATCTATAAAAAACATGAATTAAAGAACTAGTTTTCATTCGTGGACAAGCGTGCAAAAACAACAAAGTAATGTGCTGTACATGTATCTGTATAACATACTAAGAGAATCTTTCAATGAGCTTTACAAACCCGGATGAGAGGAAAAAATAATTAAGGTATTTATCACGATGGGAACGACATGGCAGAGGAGTGCAATTTAAGCCCAGCGTCATTGTCGATGGGAAACGCTGGAACGAATGTACCCACATTTCATAAGCGGCTTGCCGAGTTTATATGGTCGCACACACGACAGCCGGTATTGCTGCTTCGCCATACCGGGGACCTTTTATTTTTGCTCCTTTGTGGGCTCGCTTTATGTAACGGATATTTCAGTTACGTCAGCTCATGTACTACATTACAAGCCATGATTAACAACACGCTAACATTAAATGAAACCATTTTACGGTTCAGTCGCAGTAAGTAAAACGTGGCTCGTTTGAACTCTGCGCACCTCAAATATTACAATGAATTTACTCCAAGCAAATATAAAGAGAACGTTAAGAGTACTTGAGATCGTCGAAGCAGAAGTGTAGTCTTACAACCTCATGAGGGACTCAGCGTCGTATTAAGTATGGCAAAAGGGATTATTTCCTATTGATTTATGCTGGTGAAAAGAATTCAGATAATAACATTCTACACTTAACAATTTAAGAATATTTTTTACCTGCATGTGCACTTGTACACAAAAACCGAAAAACGTAAGCGATTTATATATAAATATATTGCAATAGGTAACAGATTTTTTTATTATAAGAAATAAGTTATCAATAGCCTAGCACTTAACTGGTGAAGTTTTTGTCAAGCCTGAGTGCTTGCCCCAGGCACGCCTCAGTATGGGCGCACCCATTTATGAGAAAGCTGAACACTGAAGTAGATCAATTATTAAAATGTAATAATAATTACTATCACCTGATAGGCAAATATGAAGAAGTATCTAAGAATCAAAACTCAATTAATTACATCGTTTCTTCAGAGTGTTGCAATTGTTTCGTTTGGAAAGAAAATGCTAATAGATCACTTGTTTCAGTCTATCGCAACTATTGTTGGGTGGTAATTAACGCGCAGCTAGTTTTGTAACGTACCAACTAGTTTTTTCTCTAGATGAAGAGTGGCTTACTATTACGCAAGGTGACATCAATATCACGGATTTAGTTGAAGCTAAGTGTTTTTTCGAGAAGGTTATGAAAAAATACCATATGTTTCAAGCGTCTATAGGCGGCGGTTAGCGCTATCAGACGGACCATGCATGGGGTATGCCGAAGCAAGGCGCTTGCTAAATTAGAGGTAGGAAAAAATGCGTGCATGTGACACTTTACCATCAAAAATGTTTTTTAATCTGTCTGTGCTACCAACAATCTTTATAAAAAAAATCACACCCTCATTCACGCCAGTTGCTTTGTAAATCTCTTCATGCCTACCTCACGCTACTGTGGACGTATCCATAGCTATTAAATTTTACGTAGGAGTAACCGCGGAGCACCGCTAATGAACCATACAAAATTCGATATATTAATGCATAAATAGCAATCAGTATGGTATACTTCAGTTGCAACTTTTTTATCTATTTATTTTATTTTTATTTGGGAAATATACATTTACATATTCAGACTTAAGTTTCAGAACTGTAATTAGATAACATTAGTCGGCGACGGACTAACCATCTGTCACGTTGGCACCTAAAATATAAATCCGGCGAAAAGTGGGTGTGTGGTTATTAGCTACACACTTCTGCCGACCCTTGTGGGAAGGCGTGAATAAATGTATATGTAATATATAGATAAGTTTATTTCTTAGTACGTGTTAATTAAAGCATTATCATCGCATCAATATAACCGCTTCTCTCCTTAGATTACGAACAAGCTATTGCTCAATTAATAATCCCGAAGTAACAACGCGTAAGCTTGTTCCGTAGTGTTCTGCTATTGAAGTTACTATACGCAATTACAATCTATTTTACACAGGAAATTTAATTAAACGTCTAACCTATTCCAATAATACCATTAGTATTCAATTTGATAGCCTTTTACTATCACGCCTAGTAATATATTTATTCCATATATATTTATAAACGTAAACATTACTGGAAACTGGCGAGCATGTATGAAGAGACAGATGAATGTGGATGGTGTGAAAGAGACCTGAAGTGAGACCTGGAGTTTCATTTAAAAATAATTGACTTTTTGAACTTTATTTCTGTTATTCTCTCTTCATACATCATTAGGCGCTCGGCGTGATTTTATGTTTGTATATACTTCTGTTATCATACGTATAACCTCATTAATGCAATTTCAACTTTTTAATTTATTCTCATAAAAATAATAGTTAAAAAAAACTAAAAAACACGCTTTTTATAGAAAACCGAACTAAAAAATAGAAAATAAATTTCGATAATATCTTAAAAAGCGTGGGGTGCATGGTGTCAATAGTTCTAAATATTTTATTGACAGATATTAGTAGAGTGATTATCATTTCGGTAATATCTTAAAAAGCACCCCACGCTTTTTAAGATATTATCGAAATTTATTTTCTATTTTTTAGTTCGGTTTTCTATAAAAAAGCGTATTTTTTAGTTTTTTTTAACTATTATTTATTTTCTACTTTTTAGTTATTAGTGTATTGTCATCGGTCCTCGATAAGTCTACAAAGTTTGAACGAAATCTGGCCGTTTAAAGTGGGTCAAAATCGAGCTCAAAGAAGTCGGTTACATACATACATACATACATACAGGTGAAGCTAATATAAAGCGTGTAACAACTGACATGGACTAATATTATTGGATAAAGGAATTACCAGCACCGAAGATACCTCCCGACTTGCTGACCAATCCGTCACATGAAATAAAAACTTGAATTCAAAAGTCAAGAACGCAATTCGATGATCTCGTATATGATCCGGCCTTGGTCTGGCATCGCAAAAAGAAAACCGGCGAAATATTTTACATTGGCTCCGGTATTTACGTTCGGAACCGAACAGGCCAGTGAAGGTAAGCTACTTTCCGTCGCCATAAGCCGGTGTTACCAGTACACGTAGGGCTGCCACACGTGAGCTTTGTACTATAATTGTAAGATCACTGTCAAATAAATTATAGTGAGCCGCTTTGCTAACGTACATCACAGCGATACAGGATAAATTGCGTGTTCAGGCTTTAGATGATCAGGTAAAATTTTCTGAAAGTGCAGTTTAAGACTTTTCCTTGCTAGTAATACGAAATATGTAACTATAAATTTAAGTTTTATTTTTATTTCACGTTGCATTTCAAAGACGTTATTAAATATATTTGTATCTCATATGGAGTATTTCCAAGATTACTCAGGCCTATTTCTATAAAAATTATGCAAATACCTTTACAAGCCTTTAAAACCTTTAAAATAATTAATTTCAATTAGTTTTCGTACCTTTTCCTACAATTTTAGTACCAACCCTAGGTTGAACTTACAAGCACCTTTACGAGAACACTGCCAGTGGGCGCGATGCATGGAGCGATCCTACTTTCATTGCGTTACTTCATCTGCGCGCTGCGATACTCCGCAATGGTGTAACAATGGCGATCACATGTTATGTTGTTTTTGATATTTGGTCAATGGTTTTGTAAGACAAAGCTTATTGTTTTAACAGCTGTTAACATGAATCATTATTTATAGGCGATTGTTGCTAAATCATTTGCAATTATATATTTAGGTACTTTATAGGCTTCAAAGCAGCGAATTTGTAAGCAAAATATACTGGTGTTGCAAGAATACTTAACGGTAACTATTTACAATCGGGCAAACCATGTAGGTAACTGCCACCTAAGTTTAATAAATAATAACTTTTGGCAGAGTTACTGTTGCAATGTACCGATTACATCATAGTCTTGACAATGATGCTCGCAATTTTGTTCCTTGGGTAAAATCCACACAAATTGTTATGTTAAATGTCATAGTAACTAGACAACGAAATAATTTCTTTAATAGATATACATAAATATATAGGCCATCCAAGACAAAGATAACACATACTCATGTTTAAACATCTGCCCGCAGCGAAAACCGAACCTGCGATTTTAAGTTTCGCAGACAAGAAGTGTTCTAACCACTAGATCTAACGACCGCCAATTGTAAATTCATAATATACATTATGTTTAACTGAAGTAAAATTTACGGTAAAAAAGTAGTTTGCACTTATTCCATGAATGTATGCAAGCAACAGCAACATTAAAAAAGATTAAGAAGTATAGATTAAAAGAAGTAACCGCTTTTTAGAATGCTTTGAAAAAAAATATTCACGTAATCTAGGGTCGTTGCTATACATAACCAGACAAATTTATACGACAACACTTCGCTATTGATCTCAATTGCTCTGTTTAACGGTCTCATCAATCTTTGACATAACTGTTTTATTATTCTATTTATTGCTTCAATAATTTACCAGGCAAAGTGATTTGATTAATCTAGAGCTTAATGGTTCATAGAAGGAAGACAGTTGAAATAAATAACAGTAAAGGAATTAACCTACTTAAGTTAACTTCCTGACTACATGAAAATATAGTATTATATTAGTAAATCAGGTGTCTGTATACATGTATGGGAGGCGAGCATTGAATTCCGGACCAATACCTAGATCAAATCGATCGTACAGTCGAGGAGGGGAATGTCAAGAGTACACAAGCTGGCGAGCGTATATGAAAATCTCTTCATACTGATCAATGTGAATGATAGCGATATTAATCATTAAGGTTTGGTAGATTAATTATTTATGTAAGAAGAATTGATCTCATGAGGATAATCAAATTTAATCATTTTTCAATTCAAAAGGAGGTTGACGTGACGAATACTGATAATTTTAGTAATTAAAGACAGGGCGGTGCAAAGCCACTAGATAAAACATAGCCAGGAGATTTCATCAAACTCATTACGTTCGTACGACGTTTTACGGTTTTTTACTTACATAACTTTTTACTAACTTTATGAAATGGTACAAAGTACAAAGTAACTGTACAAAGATGAAAAAATCATAAAGTCTGGAAGTTATGGCGTATTTAACAATAACACAGGATGCTCAGTAACAAAAGGTGAGTAATGAGAAACCCGATCGCAGAGAAAATCGTAACGCTTTTATATGGAAGGGATTTTATTATTCGCTCTTATTATGTTAAAGTTTACTATAGATGGCACTTAAATCCAAATAACGTGGCCCTTTTTCATATAAAAGAAGTGAGTTCGGTACAAACTGAAGGTATTGATTATATTTGGAACTAACTTCGGATGATCCGAAAATATATTGCAAGTCAAAATGTGTCTAATAAACTAAGGAATAGCGAACACATCTGATGAAAATCAAAATAGAACGTACATAGACTATAAATACATACATATCATCACGCCAATATTTAAACATATATTTAAATACATATATCCTCACGCCTTCCCACAAGGGTCCCCGAAAGGGTAGGCAGAGGTGTATACCCACACACCCACTTTCCGCCGAGGTATATTAGGTGATAAATGTGATAGCATTTAAAACCAGGCTGTAATGATTATATATCAATTTGTTTTGTATTACACTGAACAGTTTAGACACAATTGACTATGCACCGTAATGAATGTCTACATCAGAATTGCCAAGTATAACAGGCCTTTGTTAAAATAAATTTATTTGCATAGAAAATGCGATTATTAACTTATTCAAGCGTTTATATAATTTGGAGCGACTAGCATGTTAATAAAGTTGAAAATTCAGTAAAACTTACAGTCATAGCACACGTTAACATTTCTTAAAACTTTTAACGTTCCGTCTAATCCGCTTAAGATTAAAATTAATATCAAGAATTAATCAAGCCATCAACAATGATATTACGAAAGGTAACCACGCCTTATTTCAATCTACGCGTGCCAGAAAAAGGCTACAATCTCGCTCACGTTTTGCTAAGTAACTATTTAGTTCCAACGGAAGATAAGCAAAGCTTTGTTAGTGGTACCGTTGTGTTTACTCATTTGGTTACGGACACAAATTCTAGAGGCCAATAAACATCTACCAAGCTTAGTATAAAGCTAAAACAGGATAAACTTTATTTCGTTGAATTTAAAAGAAATTCGAAGACTCATGTTAAACGTCACTTGGTCAACGGTCGCATTTTAGTCATGCAACTCACCTTTTGGAACGTCGGAACCAAAATATATCTCCGGAAAAAGAGGGTACCTTCATGTACTGCTTCGAAGACGAAGAGAAGGTGTGTTGTATATTAAAATGTATATATAATAATCAAATAGTTGAATAAAAGTAAGTGGGAAAAAAACCTGAATGAGCAAGCGCAAAATATCAAATAAACGAAGCATTCCAACGACTTAGGAACGCTAAAGGATCCCTGCATGTAAAAAAAAATATTTTGCTTTAATATGTCTTATTTATAAATTGTACGGACGGTACACTTTTTGTAAACTTGTAATAAGATCCAATGTCGTATTACCATTGATCGAACTAAAGTTACTTACTAAAATGGACATCGTGTAACACAATCCCACAAAATACTTCAAAAGAGGTACTATTAAAGCATATGGAAGAAGTCTGATATAAAGTTTAAGTTTGTTATTGCGAGTATCGTGTTCTACTGACAAAGGAGGTGAGATTACGAGCCCACATACGATACTATCGAATGATACAAATGTCAATCAATAGTCGATACTCGATTCCGCATACAATGGTTATAAGTTCAATACGAATCTTATTGGATTGCAGCATTTAGAGATGAAGACACATTGTTACCGGATTAAAAGTGTTTTTTATACTACAAAAGTGGCAAACAGACATACGACCCGCCTGATGACAAGCAATTATGTAGCCATAGTAACGAGCAAAGCTAGAGATTCCAATGAGTGTTCCTCACTCAAGCACAGTGATTTGCCACACTACGAACTTTACAGTAAAGGAAAAGATCGTCAGCAGACCTGCTCACAGCTTAAAGACGTTTATAATATAATCCTACTTGAGAAACGGCGATGGAATTGCCATTTGTCACGCTGGCAACTAAATGTATCTGGTGAAAAGTAGGTGTCTTATACTAGATGTAGATACTAGGTACACACCTCTGCCTGCCCTTTCGTGGACCCTTATGGAAAGGCGTAAAGATGTCATAACTGTAATTTAATATAACAATATCATAACGCCATCTCTGACAGGGTAGGTAGAAAAAGTAGAGCTCAAGCTCTCTCTAGACTTATGGAGATATTATATCGTTTAATCCGATCCGAATTAATCGTATTCGAGTATTCTTGAAGTTTGAGCATCTGTATTTTGTAATTTATTTCACTTCCTTTCAGGCCAGGTGCGCATGTTTAGGATACTGTTACAATTTGAGATCACCAACCATAATAAATGTTGAATATGACAATCTTATTATTGCTCGTTGCGCTCGTTGCGAGTGTACTCTTGGTATATTAGTTGCACTGTACCTTTAACACGTGCGGCTCGCTTACTAAGTAAGTACTTACAAATGTACAGGATATGCTAAATAGCCACATTGCGCTTATTTATCGTCAGCTCCGTGTATAATTTGGTGATAAGTTTGGTTTGCGGATACTGTCTCTACAGTTTTGTATTTACTGAACTTCAGGGTTTATATATTAATATGTGATTTGAACTGTCCTTAATAATTATGTTACCCATGCAAATATCAATATATGTGTATAAAGCTTTAAATAAAACTGGCCATTTTTCACGTTGGCATCTAAATATATGTATCTCTGGCGGAAAGTGGGTGTGTGGGTACTACCTACACACCTTTGTCTACCCTTTCAGGGACGTTACCCTTGTGGAAAGCCGTGAAGATATATCGCTATAAAAGTATACATAGGTACGAACAAAAAAAAAGCAATAACATGTTTTAATTTCCGATCGTGATAAGAGTTAGAGGCAGTTAGAGTAATAGCGTTATTCGGTAATCACCTACTTCAATGAATCACTTTGATCAACTAAATATAATTCTTAAAGTCAAAAATATTAAGTCATAAGAATACTAAACCTTAAAGCTACATAGTTCAGTTCAAACAAAAACAAACACTCCGCCTGACTCAACACGACATAACATCTGAAATCCTTATATAAATAGCTCGAGCTTTCGCCGTATTATCTAGGCATCTGGGCGAAGACAATGCCCCTGCGCATGCGTAATGCGTTATCTCACATCTCTTGCAACACTATGCTCTCCTAATGAGGAACTCTGTTCCAATTCCCCAGCTATGTGCTAATTGAAAGTTTGGTGAAAACCTTCTTGCGATCATAACTCTTAACTGAGTTAATTAAATTGTTTTGTTTCAGATTGGTAACGACCTGTGTGTACAAATGATGAGGGAGCGAAGATGCTGGCAGCGGTTTGGTCCAGGCACGCTAAAATCCACAGGTAAGCTTTATATAAAGTCTCGTTTAAAGCCTGTGATGCTGAGCGTGTGTATCTGTTCACAAATTATTCCTGGCTTTACATTATGGATATTCGTGCTAGATATTCAGGCGACAATAAATCTTGCAATTGATGAGTATATTTTGCTTAAATGTTTAACATTAAGAGTAAAAATATGGCAATATTAAAAGGTATAATTTATTATTCCAACTTTCCTAATTTTCATTAGGTATTTTTTTTACTTTTGTTAATAGTTTCAAAACCGTCATAGCAATAACAATCCACCGTATTGATCATGAAAACATAAAACCAGGTGCGATGCTAAACTGTTAACAATCTAAGCGTCCCAACAATATTGCAGCACCAGCTCCCATAAACCTTAAGAGGCGCAAATGGCTTATGACACTAGCAATAAATACCCTTTGTTCATAAATGCACATTTGCACATTGTCGTATTATCACACCCACGTGGAACTTCGTATAATTCCGTGATTCAAACGTACCTTTGGAATCCATGGCGATAAATAACCGACAAATTACAGTAGGTACTCAGGTTTGTGACATTTGCATGCCTGAGATATGTAGCCAGTGAGGATATATGTTTGTATATACTCGTCGGGGCGGCGTTTTAATCAAAAGGGAGGAAAGGAGTGGGATCGCTTGAATGTCGCATCAAAATCATAGATAGGTAGACACCATCCTTTTATCTAGATTAGACTATGTGGCAGAAGTCTAGAACTTATATATATTTATTCTTTTACTTATAAACACTGTAGATGAAAGTTCAAGGAACTAGTTTTCATAATATTCATGCTATTTGTGTAGGTCAGTTCGAAGGTTCAGATTCGAATGAAAACGACAGATTGACGTAAAAAATACTTGAAGAAGGTTGATGTTCTACGAAAAACTCTTTAGCTCAATAGTAGCTCACCACTACCTCTCGTTACCTGAAAACGCAATTGTTTATTAGTATTTTATGTCTGCGGTAACAAGGGGTTCCAGAACTATGGTTGCGTGTTCCCAAAGTAAGACTCGTTAGTATCTTTCGTTTGCTAGCTTTAACATTCCTCTGAATATAAGATAAGGAATGACCAAGTGATAGTACTGGGATTGCGAGCGCTTAACATGAGGTGGGTCCTACGCTTGTTTGCCGCCGTTGTCTACACTTATTTTAATTAGAAAGAGGAATGTATTGATTTTTTTTAATCGATAAACTCTACAACTATTAAAATATATTGTAAAAAATATTTCACCTATAAAAAGTTACGAACATAATGCTGTAGTAAGTAGCTTTTTTATTATTCATATATATGTATGTGTAATTACATTTAATGCGGGTAAAATGGGGCGTATGTAGTAGAAAATAAAATAAAAATAATATCTTATTAAAAGGGTCCTTGAAGGGTAGTCAAATAGTGAATATACTGACATCTCTAAGGCTTCAAATCATTTGAGTTCCTTCTTAGAGTTATGTGAGTTTTTCGATTGTGTTTCTCTACACTGAATAAGAAAAAACAAATATTGTTTGATGTGATAGATAAAGGTTCCTTTTTAGAATGAGTATCCCTTGATGTAAATTCCTGACTAGTCTAATACGAATTCTAAAAAAACTCTCAGAGGTCGGGTTTCCCTACTCAATGTCATGTGTTAGAGGAGTGCACTTATCTATGTGTGAAGTGAATAGTACGATATGTGAATACGACGTGTGAATAGGTCGACTGCAACGATTGAAGTTCCAAGTAACAAGGCCCTTCGCCCGAAGGCGATCGGAATCAGCAATTGCTAGTTTGACGATTTAAGGAACGAATACACTATAGTTATTCAACATTATACAATAATAATCATAATATGATCTACGTAAATGAAAACATTAATTACATATAACTAAATATGAGACATTTAATACATTATCCTTGGTTATTTTTGTGGTTCTTAAAATTATTAAGTAGAAGAGAATATAAAACATTATCCTTAAGAATTTCACCAAAGTATAAGTAAGTAAGTTGGATGTATTTTGCGATGAAACCGTTACCCGTTGCGTAGCATAGCGCAGGCCAAAAATATGTCCGCCTTAATCTCACTTGTGCAGACTCCAGCGCTCTGCGAATGAAATGTGATCCATTTCCTTAGCAAATAGCTTTGGCAAATAGCTTTCTCTACACGGACAGAAATCGCTTAACATGCAGCAAAATATAGCCTATAGACTTACCTATACCTATAGATTTACCTTCATTACAGGTAGGCTGATAGTATCTTGTAGTGAAAAGATATGAACAAATTGTGACCGAAACATTTAAAATTTTTGTGTTTGGAATCATACCGTTATTATGAAAATGTATAAACCAGTTGCAGGAATGGTTTTGCTCTTCCTGGATCCTCCATGGCGTCAAGCGGCTTATAGAAACAACCAAAGAGCACATTTTTGCATCTGAACTTGAAAGAGTTCCTAGACCCCGTATGTAACTAGATTACTAGGTAGTCAGAAGGCTAAAGGAGCCTCTTATCTGATCTGCGCGCACGGTATGGCCACGCCACCTAATGCTATCCGTTAAAGACTGCGACCGTTTGTGAAACAAGAAAAAACTAAATTTTATTTTACATGCTATTGCATGTAATCTGCATAAGTCTTATAGTACATCAACACTATAATCTATGCATACCCTACCCATTGTAAGAATATGATGAAGAAAAATTGGTATATCTCAAAAATGTTTAAAGCGACCATTACCATATTTTTTACACATTTAATTTTGTATATCTGTTATTTATTTATCTTGCGTTACTCCACTATATAAATTACACATAGAACCTTTTCGAAATAAAAGCACCAACCAAGAACCTTCAATGAAAATTTGCGTTCAATATAGCGCAATATATTTGCCAACATTATTATATGCAATAAAATTTGGTCGCGTCGAACATCAAGCGAGATTGCTTTGTCAATGCGTGATTTCATTTTTATTGCTTCGAGGCTTTGGCACAGGGCTTAGCTGACGTCTGCTTGATGTTAAAGACGTCCTATTCTAAAGAAGTGGAATGAATAAATCGCGGCACTTAATGTTTAGTAATTTGCGAGTTATGGCCTATTCAGTAGAATCACCTTTATTGACTAGGGGTAGTTTATGCGTTGGAGTTTATTTGCATTGCCTTAAGTCACGGACATTTTACTGTTATATGAAATACTGGGAGAGGAGGGTAAGGTAGAAAGGCTTATTTACTCAAATACTTACCTACTTATATTATATTGGGACGTGGCATTATTCTAACTACAGATCTTAACTTTTTATCCGTACTTGCATATTTTTTATTGTCCCTCGTAGCGTTAGCTCAGGGAACTTTAGCCACTTAACCGTACAATGGCGTCACTTCAAGGCACTTCTGTGGTGGTGGAAACAGCAATGGCACCCTTTGTGGGGTTTGGATCTCGGGTTAGGGCAATAATGTTAGTTAGGGCTAGGGAGCGCTGGACTGGTGGCGCTGATTTAAGACTACTGGTTCGGTGCAGGCCGGTGCTTGCAAAATAATTGCTTTTTTAAAAAACACAAAATTCACTGAATGTTCGATAATTTTCTAAATGTAATAACTGTGAATGACTATTGCTATTTTTTCTCGTGTCTTTTACAATTAATTCAGATTGTTGTCAAAACTGAATATCGAAGTACAATTGTTATAATATTATACTTACAGTATTTAATTGTATAGTGTATAATATAATATAATATAGTAACATCTCCATATATTAGTAACGCAATAAATTTCTTACAGTAATTAGGCGTAAAAATTGTCGTGGTGACTATAACGAATTCGTAGCATTTAATATTCCATTAGCCTGTAATGACAAGATGAGAAAGTGTTCATATTATACTCATATATAATAATAATGTTCAGTTCATAAGATTTTTGAATGGTAATGTGGAATAATTATTTCTTTTGGTATATTTAATGACACGGACATAGAAGAGGATGCAATTACAATAAATTACGTACACACTTTTAAATTAATAATATAACTATTATAAATTGTCGTACGGCGGTTGACAAAATGTTATTTGAAAAGTGACGAAGGAAGAATAATGCTCCAAGGAATGTCGAGATTGGATGGGTAAAAAAGTGAATAATAATAAATACCTTGGGACAGTTACACACAAGTTAACCTAGTGCCAAACTAAGCAGGTTGTTCTATAGGAACTAAACAACAATACAAACATACATACTTATATTGATAGATACATACATATATTATAAAAACATCCAAGTTTAAAGAAGCAAAAGTGTGTGCAAGAAGAGGCAGAGGACGGCCACGTTCCAACTACCTGGATGAAAAAGATCGGACGTTCAAGGACGGGAACGTTAAGAGTATTCGAAACCGACGAGCATGTATGAAGAGACTGATGAATGTGGAAGAAGCGAAAGAGGTATGTCTAGAGAGAACTGGCGCTCTATGCTCTCCGCCTACCCCGTTAGGGACTTGGCGTGATGATATGTATGTATGTATGTATAAGTTTAAGGAACAAATATAAGGTTCAAAAATTCACACTCCGCCCAGACGGCCGTCTGATCGAGCGGTCAGACGGTAAATATTATGAGTTAAGGCGAATATAAATAGTTTTTTTTTCGTTTTTCGGTCTACTGTCATAAAACACCATTAAGTCCTAGCGCTTAGCGGCAGTTTATGACAGTATATATAGGAACTTAAGGAGAGGCTGGGATCATTTTGAAGTTATTTAATGCTGTCCTTGATAGTAAGATAAAACTTTATATCTAATACTCGGTCCCCAATATTATGGCTGATAGAATAATATTATGATTTATTATTGCTATTACTATAATACAAACAATAAGATAATGTAATATAGTATAGTCATATATAAGACAATCCATTATTAAACGCCACAGTGTATCTGGGAGCACGGCAGTGCCCCCGTCAAGCTAAGCAAAAAAGCTGCGTTGTATATTCAGATGGCTATTATAAAGAAATGTATAGAAATAAAAAGTGGATTGCCTTGTGTTGGGCTATTAACTACCAGATCAACAAATATATGGGCATAGTCGCGCTAGCACCGCGCGACTGTACCGCTATGCGATATAATGACACCGATAATCGCTGACATCCGTCCTTGGACCTTTATGGACACTTAAAATTATTCTTTCCATTCTAAGCAAGTGACTATTATTTACTTACTCAGCCACTATGCCATTTCTTGTTGATGCCTTTTATCAAAACAAAAACGTGAGCGCTTCCTCTATCTTGATCCATTATAAGAGAGAGTGGACGAGTGGCCAGAGACTACTGCCACTTGCCTGTAATGAAAACTTGTAAGTTCGAATCCTGACTTACAAGTTTTCATTACAGTACTAATGTGTTTGTTCTGAACTTAGAACAGACGAATAGATACAGTAGAATACAGAAGAATAATCACACTACGAGAAGGAAAAATTTCGTAAGCATACGATTGAGAAAAATTACAAAGATTAATAAGAACTTTCTGTCTGTTACGTTAGCACCTTAAATATATCTCCGGCGATAAGAGGGTGTAATTACACCTCTTCTACTTCCAAAACTCATGTAGAAAGTCGTTAACATAAAATTGTTAAACAAACGAAAATTCTTCTACAAAACTTGTCACATAGTACACTATCGTAAATTTCTCGCAATATCTATCTCCCACAATACTGTACAACCAGTTTAGCGACCATGTGCAGCGGCGCAGTTGATTTGATTAATTTTGAAAACGATATCCGCGTTGTATACTGCGCCGGCGCAGTGGTAAACACTTGTAATATTGTGTTTGTGATAGCGTTCAATGGCACGAAGATATCTGATCAACGATGCTTTGTGTCTGACGGTCAGCTATTGTACAGCCTTGGTTTGAGCATTTTCTTGAGTAGGAATATACCTAGTAAAGCTATAATAATATTAGATGCGAAGATCTTTATTTAAATAATAATGGATTACACTAGGAGATCGTTATTCAACCGCTTTTGTTTGGTTTTGCAGTAGGTAAGGGTAATAAGTTCAACCATGCTGAAGCAATATGGATATTTGTGTTTATATGACAGTGGGGAGAAGAAAGGTACTAAAAACCTTTGCAAAATCATTTTCAGAGTCAATCTCTTCATTAAAAAATATATTAAAATATGTTTGTTATATTCGAAATAAATTCTTTATTCAAATTAATATCTTAAACCATATGTTTTTTTTTATAATTTCCCGCATATATTATCGCATAGGAGAACTTTATGCCGAAGATATTCTCTAGATTATTAGGTAGATAGATACTTTAGGTATATATATAGAAATAGATACTTCTTAACTGGATTAAGACATAAAATACGTCGTATTAATTTACAAGGGAAACTAGTACCTACTACCTATAGTATATACAACAGGCCCGGAGAAATGTTGAATTACGTTCATACGATAACAACACTATACATCATATTTCTGTCCAATATTCGATAATCCATGGCACCCGATATAAATAGTCTATTGAAGAATGCAGCCACATAGTCGGAAATACTTCGCCAACCACATATTTTTCCTGTGTGTTGTACAGTGGACATGCCGTCAGACTCGTGACGAGACTAATTGACCAAGGCACTGATGCGGAACGCAGTCTGTCACATCGATTTGCGCATAGATCTCGCTATTGCCTAAAGTGTCCTTCCGTACAAACTGGTTACGGGAGCCGCTACTCTGTAGGGCTGGCAGGTTTAAAAGGAATATTCACTTATCAAGGAGATCCCGGCACATTGCAGTAACAGTAAGGTGGGGATAACTGTACTTGCTCCTCGAAGTATGGTGCTTTGGTAGATAAGTAAGGAACTATCGATTTTTATATCAGATCCCTTAGGTATATCTACATAAATATTAAAAAGGTAATTTGTTTGGCTATATATTATCATCCTTCTAACTAATTTGAACCTTACATTTGAACCAACAGATACATAGATTGCATGCATGTAAATATGTATAGATAAACTTCAAGAGTATGGTTACCAATCTCTTTTGCTTTACAAATATAATTGTTTATTTTATCTAAAGGAATATGCAATAACCAAGAACCTTTGTTAGTTTTACCGTCGGTTTTCAAATTCTACGTCACTCTACATATATTCCGGTTCAATCAATTATGATTTTTTAAAGAGATATATAAATCAATTTTAGAGTTAATATAACCTATATAAATATGACAATATTATTTTCCAGGCATTAGCTACACTAATGCTGTTAAGAGAAAATAATTGGCTGTTTGTGACAGATAAAGTAAATAAAACCTTACCTGATATAAAAAAAATCTAGAGTAAGTTAATGAGTAGTTTTTATACTTAATTAAAAAAATAGCTATAATAAATAATAAAGTACGTATGAAACATTGACTATGAATAAATCTGTTCAATCTTCTTAACCGATTTGATCTTACAAAAAGGGTTCCATCGCCACCCGCAGCGGCACGTAATAAACACATTTGTTTGCTCTATGTCTGGTTCAAGGTATCTGAGAATATATTTATATATGCCAATTACTATTACATTTTGCACAAGCTCTGTCTAACTAAGATTCAATAACTTTACGAATAAAAAAATATGACTATATATTCGAGCCCTGTACTGGCTATCATCATAAATTCCATTGCTAAGAGTTGACTTTGAATATGTATGTGTCGGATGTTCGTTGTTTACGATATAGTTAATAGTTACCTACTTACGCTTGGAATAAAAACCAGTCAACCGAGCTTAGCAAAGTATATCAGGCAGTGAGAATGGAATTTGACAGCCCTTGCAAAGCACCACACACGGAGCCACTGACGCCCGCGCAACACTATTCCGCTCGACCAATGATTACAAAGGAGACGAAGACTGTAATATAAACTTCTTACGCAACTTGGTTGTGAAAAATACACTCTTGTTTGACATATCTGCCATCTTCCTGTCCGTAAAGAGTTGGCAAGTTTTACCGCTGGTGGTTCCATCCAATCCAATCAAGTGTAGTATTAGTCCAAACAACTCGTTAATAAAATTATGTTGGATTGATCGCCTTGCAGTTGCCCGATAAGTAAACAAATTGCTTCTCAGTAATATCAAAATGAAAAAATTTGTAAGGATGATTGTTTGGTACTCAAACACGCGTGACCGGCGAATGAAGTTTAATGATATTTGGCATAGAAATAGATACTTCTTAACTGGATTAAGACATAAAATACGTCGTATTAATTTACAAGGGAAACCGCTGTACATAGGTAGCAAAATATATGCAAAAAAGAGATTTACAACAGTGTAAGTCGTATAGTGGTCGAGAAAAAAACATGGAAGTCTTTAAACATAAAGTTGCATAAAAACTGAATGTATGCGAATAGATAAGGTTCGTTTACATGAAAATATGCTCCCATTTAAAACGTTAAGCATGCTAAAAACACCGTTACATAAAATATGCATAAGCCCTTGAACACATGACATTCAAACAACCATAAATAGTCTTCCACACTGACAGGACTTGCATTAGGCAACAGTAACGGCTGTAATAGCTAACTAAGAAGCAGCTGTAACTACTCATCTTCTTGGTAATATTTATTTTTTAAATATAGCCTCTAATAAAAGGAATGCCAAATTTTGTACATTACGGAGGAGCTTAAAACGCTGACGAGATCTAGATATCGCTGATAAGACCGTGGAGCTAAGTTAGTATCATAATAAACTTGTAGGATTCTAGGAAATCTCTATGTCTTGTAATATAAGAGATATTTGCTTGATAATGCGTGTAAGATATAACTATAAATTATGTATATCACTACCTGATCGTATAGCCATAAAGATATAATTTTATGTGCCAATTAACTTATAAATTTGAATATAGCTTCACGTTTTACTTTCGCCAGTTACATTTTAGGCGTCAACGTGACAGGTGGCGAGTCCATCAACATTTTTTACTAAGCTTCTTAAATCTATTGTTTCCTCATAGTATTTTAATTCGTGCAAAGCTCAAGTTTGAACGTTGCAGATTGTATTAAGTTCAGAAAAACTCATTACCTTTATTTATGGTAATATACCAATGAGTTTTTTCTGAACTTAATACAATCTGCAACGTTCAAACCCTGGTATTACCCCCCATTACTGAACACTTGACTTACATTGATAAAGTACAGTACAGATACAGTAGAGTTAAATAAGTTAACGATTATTATATACCTTCATAAGCTCCATCACAATTCACCAAACGCATGCTAAGAATGATAGCGCACGCGTCCGGAGAGCTTAATTCCAATCCCATTCAATTATTACTGCGAAATCACACCGGATAGTGACCGTCACTGATCGGATTGGAATTCAATATTCCCTGTCAAGATCATAAGCTGTCATAATTGGTTGGATATTTATTTATGAACCATGATGGTCGAGTAGTGGTAAGCCTAATTACCCTAAGTAGCAAGCTAGAATCCCGACTATACCTATGAGATTTTCTGCGTTTAGCGCAGTGATTAGTCACATCTCGAGTTTTACTGTGAAGGAAAACATCAAGAGGAAACCTGCATACGTCTGAGAAGAAATTCAAAGGCGTATGTATAGTCGTGCTGGAGTAACGGCGATGGACTCGCCATCTGTCACGTTGGCACCTAATATACCTCTGGCGGAAAGTGGGTGTATGGGTATTGCCTATACACCTCTGCCTACCCCTTCGGGGACCCTTGTGGGAAGGCGTGAGGATATTATTAGTCCTCTCATTCCCATAGTGAATTTCATTTTAAAAGTATGTTTGTAAAAGTGTCGTAAAAGGGCCAAAATGCGTGGCTAATGAAAAAGTTTGAAAGCTTTAAGTGAATCTTAACCTCAATTTATGTTCCATAAATCTTGTGAAACTTTTAAAGTTCTATGATTTTATGACAAATAAGTAATGAAAGGTTTTCGAGGTAAGGGAAATCCTCATCATAAGGGGAATCAGGAACGATTTTGGCCAATGAATACGATACAAGATTAGTTGTGCTATCAAATTGTAACACACTAAGACACAGTACTCTTTTGTCCTCAAAATTCATATGCCAATGATTATTACAGGAGTATTCAAGGCAGCCGATATATGAAGAGACTGATATAATATTTAAATAAAATTACCAGTCCAGCCCAGCTCTCTTGCTCGCGATCCAGCAACGCCCTAAGCCGAGGTTCGTACCCCACAGGAGGTGCTCTTAGCTGTGTTGCTTAAAAATAAAGTGCCTGGCTGGAGGCCTAGGTCTCGCCATTGACCGGTTAAGTAGCAAAAGTTCCCGGAACTCAGGCTACGAGAGACAATACACAAAAATATATATATATGAAGCAAAATAGGCCTATTCTCTTTAAACTAATTAAAGAGAATAGGCGCTCTACTGTCACTTCTTACTCCGTGAGGGAAATATTAATGTAGTGCCTACAATTTATACCATTTCTCGCCAGATTTCTCAAGACTTTTTATGACTCCTTTTACTTAAATCAGCTATAAGCCAAGTAGCCTCTCTACGGAGCCCGCTAGTTATAAATTCATCGAACAAACGAACAGAAACACGAAGTCATCAACAAACGAATGGCATACAATCACACAAATCTCAAGTCGGAACTCAAAACAAACATGGCCCGTAGACACGAGTCGAGTGTTGACGATCACTCATCTAGGCGCCATGGCGTTGCTTAACCTTTGTGATTTATAGATTTGTGCAATCGCGTGGCTCCCACAAATGTGAATAAGCCTAGATTTGAATATTAGACTTTAAGGTACTGAACAAAATTGTAATATTGCTCGTGGGAATTATATTTTGCCTCTCAAAATTCTCAATGTGATTGATTAAAGTTTGCAATCATACTTCACAATACAGCCTTTCGCTATATTATATATAATATATATCCTCACGCCTTCCCACAAGGGTCCCCGAAGGGGTAGGCAGAGGTGTATAGGTAATACCCACACACCCACTTTCCGCCAGAGGTATATTAGGTGCCAACGTGACAGATGGCGAGTCCATCGCCGTTACTCAAGCACGACTATACATACGCCTTTGAATTTCTCCTCAGACGTATGCAGGTTTCCTCTCGATGTTTTCCTTCACCGTAAAGCTCGTGGTGTGACTAATCACTGTACTTAAGTTCAGAAAAACTCATTGGTACAGTCGGGATTCGAACTTGCGACCTTTGCGTCGCAGGCAACTGCTCGAACCACTCGGCCACCACGGCTATATTATATATAAATATGTTTATATTCACGTATAGATATAACATGTACATATATTCGTGCTAGAGTAACGGTAATGGACACGCCATCTGTCACATTGGCACCTAAAATGTATCTGTGGTAGAAACGTGGTACTACCTACACACCTCTGCCCATCCCTTCGGGGACCCTTGTGGTAAGGCTTGTTCATCATATCTTCGAAATTGTTCTAGATTTCTTTACTTTTCACTACTAAGGTTTTTTTCGGTTGTCCTTTGTTTAAGCCTGTCTCCGAGTGATTACCGCAAGCGGTTACCGTCTCTCATAACTATGGGGAGAGATGCCGTGGCTGTAGGCGGAATTAGCAGAATTTATCTTAATAAAAAAAGAAGTACACATATATCTTTGGTCGTAAATATCGCCATCAATTTTTTGTGAATGAACACTCCATTGAGGTTCTCCCTCAATGGTGAAAAAAATGCATGGTCGGCAATGCGCCTTTAATACCCTTGATATTGCAAGCGTCCATAGGCGGCGGTAACCGCTTACCATCAGACAGGCCGCGTGCTCCTTTACCATCTCATTGGTATAAAAATAATATGGTCAAATCAATTACTAAAATAACTGTCACACATTATAGAACTACAGTATTTCTCTGCATTGAATTCCATAACGAAATATATTTCATTTTCATGTAGGTATGCGTTAATTAGATTCCTGGCAATCCATATATCGGGACCACACAATGTGTAAAATAAATTCTCCTATTTCCCCACACTTTGAGTCACGACCAATGAGATATTTGATAGAATTTACCACGTTCCATTCGTTTCACATTCCGTGCTAATTCGGTTTCGAATAATAAAAAAAGGAATCGATTCATTTCATTCAGTGTGTGCAAGAAGAGGCAGAGGAAGGCCACGTTCCAACTACCTGGATCAAATAGATCGGACTCTCAAGGACGGGAACGTTAAGAGTACTCGAAACCGACGAGCATGTATGAAGAGACTGATGAATGTGGACGAAGCGAAAGAGGTATGTAAGTCTAGAGAGAACTGGCGCTCGATACTCTCTGCCTACCCCGTTAGGGACTTGGCGTGATGATATGTATGTATGTATATGATTCATTTCCAGTTGCTCCTTTATGAACGGTGTTAATATAACACACACAAAGATTAATAATGATTATTCCAATTAATAATCATCATCATACGCCGAGTCTTTAACGGAGTAGGCAGAGAGTATAGAGTATAAAGTTCCAATTTATAAATTATATAGGTTTTTTTGTGGTGGCCTACGGCGAATAATTCATGTTTGGATGGACGAAGCCTGTGATGTGGATATTGTACTTCATGCTTCATTCAATAAATCGTTTCATTATTCACTATTCATAGGTACAGTAACCTTATTTACATTATAATTATTTTGTGAGCGGTGGTGGCCGAGTGGTTTGAGCAGTTGCCTGCGACGCAAAGGTCGCAAGTTCGAATCCCGACTGTACCAATGAGTTTTTCTGAACTTAAGTACAGTGATTAGTCACACCACGAGCTTAACGGTGAAGGAAAACATCGAGAGGAAACCTGCATACATCTGAGAAAAAATTCAAAGGCTTATGTATAGTCGTGCTGGAGTAACGGCGATGGACTCGCCATCTGTCACGTTGGCATCTAATATACCTCTGGCGGAAAGTGGGTGTGTGGGTATTACCTATAAACCTCTGCCTACCCCTTCGGGGACCCTTGTGGGAAGGCGTGAGGATATATAATTATTTTGTATAACTAAGTAGCTCGTAGTTACAGATCGAGGTCTTGATGCCGATTTGAGCCAAATCGGTATCGAGACCTCGTGACAAGCGGGCTGGAACATATCTCGCTCAGAGAATCAGCCTAGCTATCCAGTCTTCTTGACATGTTTCCGCGGGATACCGATTTGGGTCAAATATTCCAATTAATAAATCAACAGGACTTGTTGGTATTTCTGATGTAAAGCTGAAGCTTTTTGTATTGTCTTGTCAATACATTTCTCATCGTCCCATATATTTAAATAATGAACTAAATAATAGCTTTCGCTATATAATGGTGATATTAAATTATAAACAGATTAATATAACAGCGAAATCTAATTTACATTTACACATACATTACACACTTATCATCACGCCGAGTCCCTAACAGGGTAGGCAGAGTGTCAAGGGCCAGTTCTCTAGACTTGCATACCTCTTAATGCTATCTAAATTTAATCAAAACCGAAACAGTCTCTTAATGTTATCAAAATTTAATCAAAATAAAACTACCTACAGTAGAATTACTTTTCTTTCAAAAGTGCTCTGAAATAATTCCCATGAATACAACCTTAGTATTCAAGCATGTTTTTTATGATGCTTAAAATATTGCATTCGATTTATCTAATCACCAGAATTTAGATTCGCTGAGCGTGAAGCATACCGGTTTTAACGGGAGATAAAATGGGATATAAGGTGTTATTAAGGACTATTATTACTAAAGCAATATATGACGACAAGTGCCTGGTGGTGAATGGATAATTGTTATTTATCATTAATACGTGACGTCACCGTCGTCACGTGATCACGTCAATAGTTCCAACTTGTAGTGTAGTTTAACCTCGCGAAATCTGATGTATCTGAACGGTCACTTTATCGATATGTGTATTGTATCAAATGACAAAGGTTCAAGCGCTTCACTGGAGAACGTTGACCCGTTCTCCAGTGAACAAATAGTTAGGTTTGACAAATAGGTAGGTAATATTCAGTTATAAGTATTTATGGTTCGAAAGGATATAAGTGTATGTATTTATAAATAAATTAATTAATTTCCCATATAAATTTAAACTGGAAAATTCAGGCATCCGAATGATATGTGTAATTATTAATTTGTGCTGGGTCGTAATCTCTTTTTTTTTTAATTATTTTTTATCAATTATATAAAAAAGGACCTCGAATTTTAAGGTCTCAAAGTTTGAACAGTTTTTTTGTCGGATCAGCTCGTAGACAATTTAATAAAAAACTGTGTATACAGACTCGTGTATACACGATACATACACAAATCCAAATGGAATACATTTGTTAACAAAAACACTGATTTACGTTTATTATTCACTCTATCTCGTCTCGAGATTGAAAATCGGATACTGAATTGATTTAAAGCGCAGTGGCTGTCTGAATATAGGTGAGTGGGAATGGTAACAAATACAATATTATTATGTATGAAGATATATTTTAGAAATAACTTGACATAATTCTATTTTGGCTGCTGATCAACTCTGATTTATGTTTGTTTTTTTGTAGTAGTTATTAAGTAAGTATCTGGAATGTTAAGTTTGCAGGTATCAATTAGATTTAGGTGAGTAATCAAGCCACGGGCAACAAGAAGGAACTCCATGAGGACACCTCCATACATTTGAGAACAATTTGCATGGGAGACAGAGGTAGACCGCCATACGTCACCTAGGCCTAAATACATCACTACTACTTATACGATCTATTTATACGGGTACTATTTATACGATCAGAGGACTGGTAACTAATTCACTCAGTGAATAAGTATTACCATACAACGTATTAATACCGCCAGCCTTCTTGGCATCCTCCCACGTGACGGGGATTTGAGACATTAATTTTATACGTAAATATTGAAAAAAAACTGATATTGTTTTCGTTGTTTGTGAAGAATTTTTTATATCTACGATCAGATTATTTTAATCCTTACCATCTAATTGTTTAGTTACAATGTATAAGCTTAATTCCTTATTACGAGCAGCTTAAACACGACTTAATAGATCATTTCAACTGCAACTGTCATTCGGTTCAATGTTATGTCATACAGAAGTATTGCATAACTGAGCCAAAGAGTTTAATAATATACTTATGTAATCTTTAATCCGAAACCGACCATTGTCTTTGGTCGTGTTATTCCGGGCATATTTTCCATGGTAATAACAAAAGGTAGATAAGGAATAATTTGTGAATAATGATTGTTGAATAAATCAAAAGTTATTGTGTATGCTTTGAATCGTTTTGTTGTTATGTAACTATGCAGGTATGGAATAGGACCACGTGTCGACAATTACACGTAATTACAACCGGATAATCTGGGCAAATATATAAGAAATAAAAAATTGGTTATTGAATATGATATATGAATAATAATAGAATGTATTTATTTCATATTAGCTGTGGCCAGCGGTTTATTTCCAATATATAACCAATTTAGTTTAAGTTTATAAATTACTAGCTTATGTCCGTGGCTTCGCCCGCGTGGAGTTTGAAAAAGTAGCTTTGACAATTTTTCTGCTAGAATCGGTTTAGCTGCTATGCCGTCAAATTACATTATAATATAAGAACTATGAATTTTTCAGGATAAAAAAAAAGTAGCCTTTGGCCTTTAGCCTTTCCTATTAGTAGGTATAAGCTATCACCATTTCAACTTTCAGCCAAATCGGTTCAGCCGTTTGGCCGTGAAAGAACCACAAACATCCAAACTTACAAACTTTCACATTTATAATATTAGTAAGAAGTAAGATAGTTTCTGTAAGACATATTTTACATATAAGACATTTTTTTTCTTAATTTTTATATCTTACTTTTTTTTTATTATTATAATTTGTGTAATTGGTATATTCTTGTTATAGATTGCTTAGTATTTTCAAACTGGTACTACTAATGACGCGTAAGAAAATTGAAAGAACAAGAAAGTCATTATTGCTTACACAGAATACCTCATAATAACGAATACGGTACAGTGAACATCAGCTGAACGAATGTACTCTGTCCTTCTATTAATCAATGTTACGGAGCCAGAACGGCGACAGATTCAATTGGTTTATTTGCAAAGACTGCTCTACTATAGCAAGTGTCGCAATAACTTAGTGGCAAATTAATTTTGTACAGTTCATTTGCAAGAATATTTATGGGGTAACCAGTTGAAGAAGACGAGGCTGTGTAATTCATTGCCACAGAGCTTACAGGTAGTGGAAGTACTTCATAGATTGCACATAATATTATTATGTGACAACGAATTGAGAATGTAATTTAAACTTCTTCAAATTTATATATTTTCAAGCCTTCCTATAAATGTCTCCGAGGAGGTAGGTAGAAGTGTATAGAGGTCTCTTTGTCGCAAAAACTTCTGAACATTGGGTGTAATTTCGCACAGATTTACATTATGAGCAGGATTATATTATAAAATAAATAAATATCCTGACGCCTTCCCACAAGGGTCCCCGAAGGGGTAGGCAGAGGTGTATAGGTAATACCCACACAACCACTTTCCGCCAGAGGTATATTAGGTGCCAACGTGACAGATGGCAAGTCCATCGCCGTTACTCAAGCACGATTATACATACGCCTTTGAATTTCTTCTCAGACGTTTGCAGGTTTCCTCACGATGTTTTCCTTCACCGTAAAGCTCGTGGTGTGACTAATCACTGTACTTAAGTTCAGAAAAACTCATTGGTACAGTCGGGATTCAAACTTGCGATCTTTGTGTCGCAGGGAACTGCTCGAACCACTCGGCCACCACGGCTCTATATAATTGTTATATAATATACTTTTGATTATATTTATATAATATACAATATTACACACACAAAGAGCTACCCATGAAATCAAAATGTACGCCAGTGAAAACCGTAAGGTACGGCTTGACTTAATAGAAACTATGGTCCCGTGATCCATGCACTTATAAAAGGGTGGGCTTGTAACAAAATATTGAGACACATGCTTACATACTTTTGAACATTAATGTAATTTGTCATAATACAACATACCTTGCTTGTATTATAGATGTAAGCCTGATACAGATTCATATGTAGGTAGTAATGTATTGTTATATTTTAATCTCATAAAAATTTATAGCATCGAAGTAATAACTATAAATCACAATCGCATTCAGTGACCATTAAATATTACAATATAAATGGAAGATGTATCCGTTTGTTTCACATAAATGGTAATGTATCACATTACATTGCGATTTCTCTTTGTCTCGGATGGACTTATGAAAAGCATACGCTCATACATAAAAGGAGGCTGTGGTACTTATGACATCTGGAAGGAAATTGTTCAACGGCTGTTAATCTTACACCGTGATTAAAAAGTAAAAGGGCTTGTCATTCCTTTCAGAAATTCGATTTATGATTTTAGTACTTAGTTGCAATGTGCTTCAGCGTCCAATATCCAATAATTTCAAATGTGTCTTTTACTGTGGTTATTAAGACGTGGCTTAGTTGCAATTGTATGTTCGTATTCTGACCGTACCAATGAGTTTTTCTAAACTTACTTAAGTATAGTGATAAGTCACATCATGAGATTTACTGAAGAGGGAAAACATCGAGAGGAAACCTGCATACTTTTGAGAAGAAATTCAAAGTCGTCTGTATAGTCATGCTTGATCAACGGCAATAGACTCGCCAGCTGTCACTTTGGCACCAGCAGTATATCTCTTAGGGAAAGTGGACATGTGGGAACTTACACACCTCTGCTTACTCTTTCGGTGACCCCTGTAGGAAGTTTAGAAGAATATATATATATATATATACGTCCTTAGAATTTTTTTTTTTTTTTTTTTTGTATTGTCTCTCGTAGCGTGAGTTCCGGGAACTTTTGCTACTTAACCGGTCAATGGCGAGACCTAGGCCTCCAGCCAGGCACTTTAGTACTAAGCAACACAGCTAAGGGCACCCCCTGTGGGGTACGAACCTCGGCTTAGGGCGTTGCTGGATCGCGAGCTAGGGAGCTGGGCTGGACTGTTAATTTTATTTATATATTATTTGGGGGCGGGATTTGCGCGTCTGGCTCGGCGCGGGCCGGCGTTTGCGGAGGATGTCGGGGGGGAACATTACGGCTTATTCGCGTCGAGCCTCGCCGGCGAGGACGGAACAGTGGTCGGTTGTGTGTAGTGTTGGTATGTTTTCGTCGGGCGTCCTGGAGGACCGTTATGTCGTCATCCGGTTCAATGACGGCATGTCTTGGACGCCTTATCTTGGAGATAAGGGAGGGAGTGTATCGGGCGGCCGATACGACGAGAGGGTTGGGGTGATTTTCAGCAGAATCGAAATGACGTTTGGCTAGTTTTTTCAAAAACTGTTTTATAGTGGGGACTTTGAGGTCAACGTGGAGTTGACTATTACGCATGTACCACGGGGCACCTGTGGCTCTCCGGAGAAACCGGCTTTGGAGCACTTGCAGGGGGTTAAGCGTTGACTTGCTAGTGTGTGCGAACACTACACCCGCATATGTCATGATTGGTCGAATGCACGTCGTGTAAATCCTCACCTTGGATTTCAATGAGAGTTTACTTCGTGCATTCAACATGCTGTGAAGTCTACCGAGCGCGAAGGCGGCTCGCGCGCGTACCGCCTTTACGTGGTGACGGAAAGAAAGGCGTTGATCGAGGATCACACCCAGGTATTTGGCTTTTTCTTCCCATGGAATGGGTTTGCCGAAGAGGGTGATGGGGGCTACCCGTGGGCGTTCGAGGCCTTTCCAGAATAGAATGGCTGCGCTTTTGGTGGGGTTCACTTCAATTCTCCATTTCCGGAACCACCGCCCTAGGGCTGTGACCGCGGATTGGAGGTTGTCGTGAATTTCCTCGGGAGTTCTACCTTTGTAGTAGATAGCCGTATCATCGGCGAATAGAGCGCTTTTAACTCGTCTATGGAGGGGAATGTCGCTAGTATAAAGCGTGAATAGGAGTGGCGAGAGCACTGAGCCTTGCGGGACTCCTGCTCGTATGGGATGGGGGGAAGAGAGTGTGCCCTCGACTCTGTAGCGGAAGGAGCGGTTCGACAAAAAGTCCCGTACTATGCGTACTAGACGGTCCGGCACGCCCAACTGGTACAGCTTGTATATTAAGCCGTTGTGCCAGACCTTGTCGAATGCCTTCGCCACGTCGAAGAGGAGCATACCCGTGGTATAACCGAGTTGGAAGCCGCTACTGACGTCTTCCACTATACGGTGGACTTGTTGGACACAAGAGTGTTTGGTTCGAAAACCGAACTGTTGGTCAGGTATGACTTTCTTAGAGTCTGCAAAACTCTTTAATCTATTGTAGATAAGTCTCTCGTAAATCTTGCCAAGGACGTTGAGGAGACTGATGGGGCGATAACTGGAGGCTTCGGTCTTGGGTTTCCCTGGCTTGGGAATACCTATGACCGTTGCACTTTTCCAGGATTGGGGGAAAAAGTTATTGCTCAGTGCGGCATTGAAGATGGCAGTGAGCAAAACTATGAGATAAGGAGAGAAGAGTTTGATAACTCTGTTAGTGATCCCGTCGGGACCTGGGGCTTTCCTGGGGTGCAGATCCTTGATCACTTTCCGGACTTCGTCGACCGTGATTGGGGCGATGGGGTGGTCTGGGTTTTCGGAGGGTGGGAGAGATAGTTTGCTTTCGACCTCGGCTTCCACCTTATCGAGATGGCGCGGGTCTACCGGCAAGGTGCTGGGCGTACATTGAGCCTCGAGACTGTCGGCCAGGCACTCGGACTTCTCGTCGTCGTCAAAGGCGGGCCCTTGATTTGAACGAGTGAGTGGAGGCATGGACGAGATTTTGTCCGATTTGAGTTTTCGTTGGAGATGCCAGAAGGCCAAGTGACTCGGTTCAAGTTCCCCTAGGAACTTGTTCCAGCGAGCGTCTCGCAGGTCTTTCATGCGGTATCTCAGCTTGCGCTGGAGTGACCTCAGAAAGGTGCGGTTCGCTTCAGTCGGGTGAGCTCTATGAGCTCGGAGGGCGGCGTTCTTTTCCGTCACTAGTTCACGCACGTCGTCGGGAAGTTTCCAGCGATGGTCTTCCATCGCCGGAACTTGTCGTGAACAGGCGTCCACGGCTGACTGTACGTGAGCTGTGAGGGAATCGACCGCCTTTTGAGTGTCGGCTGCCGACTCTATGAGGGGCGGGATACTATCTAAGTGAACAGATGAAGAGGACTTGAGGAGTTCCTCCAGTTTTCTCCAGTCTGTTATCTTTTTCTGAGGCGGGGGCTGACCTGAGTCCGGGGGGCCTAGTCGGGGGGAGAGCGCTAAGGTCACAGGTCGGTGGTCGGAATCTAATTCGTCGTGCGACCTCAACGAGTGCAAACGGAGGTTTACATTCTTGAGGATCGCAATATCTAGTACGTCCGGTCGGTGGTTGATGTTCTCAGGGTAGTGGGTGGGGTGCATAGGCGCAATGACGTCGAATTGGAGGAGCCCGCTGAGGTCCTCCAATTGGCGTCCTCTGTTATTTCGTGAGTGGCTGTTCCAAGCATCGCTCTTGGCATTCAGGTCGCCCGCGATAATAACCGAGCTACTGAGGTTGATGAGGGCTTTGATATCAGCTTTGATATCGGCCGTTGAGTTAACTGGGGAACAGTATGCAGAGACAATCGTGATTGGCTGATGGCCGGTCATTCCTAATCGACAGATCGAGGTCTCAATGTGGGAGAGGGTTGGTGGTTGGATCGGGATACAGTGCAGGGACCTCTTGTAATAGATCAAAGTACCGCCGAGGGCGGATCGAGATCTATCGTTGCGAACTACGCAGTAGTTTGCAATTCTAGGGTCTCGGTGTGATGGTTTCAAGAAGGTTTCCTGCACTAAGAAAACGTCGATATTGTTGTCGCGGAGGAACGCGGCGATCTCTTCCTTTTGGCTGTGAATGCCGTTGGCATTAAAACGTCCTTAGAAACATAATAAATCCTTTATATCTCTAGCACTTTGCTTCATCCGTGCTTGATGTGAAACTACACGATTCTGACGTAACCCTTGGCATGACATTACAAAAGACACCCTACCTAGTTATATACATCCTTTTTGCATAAATTATAGATCTCTGCGGAAACCACACGTCACGATCGCCTCAGGATACAAACACGCATTTCGAACACAAATTAGGTGCACGTATGCAATCTCGAACAAGTAGACATTCACCTTGATGTATGAAACAATTGACGATAAGTTTTTGTTATGCGTCTTTCATACGTATATATTATGGTATATACATGTATATCCGTAATATATTACGAGTCGGATATTATCCGATAGGTATTCCTATGGAAGAATACCTATCGGCATAAGCAGGGTATCTACCACTACATTGCCGGTGGTAGATTCCGACGTGACAGACTGGCGAGCTTATTAGACATGACATATGTCATCGAATGAGTTAATACCAAAGTGTATATTAAAAACACATACATAAGTGCATACAATCCCTATTTGTACCACCACGACTAACGGTTTCAGATACTAGAAATGTATCAGAATCTTTAAGATGATTGATAAAGCTTGGGGTGTTGGTGTCCTCTCTATGCTCACTCCCCCCACATTATTAATATTAACTGTATTACGCTCTCTTTATATTTGAGCATCTCAATATGTAATATATAATAATGATCTTGAGATACATAGGTATACTTGGAATTTCATAAATTTTAGGAGTTATTAATTTTATTATTACAATTAATAATGTACGATTAATTATAATATTTGATCAAATTGTTTCTTTTAGCTGTAGGAATTGCAGTTTTTATTATTATTATAGTTTTATCATTAGTCTCATTACCTAGATTAATGGCTAAACTTCTTACAGACGCGAAATTAAAACTTATATTTTTTATGCCATATATTTAAGTGTTTCTTTCTAACTTTATCAATTAAACAAAAACCTATCGACTCATTCTAACTTATACGCAGCTATTTTCTAATGGCACAAGTATTCAACAGGTTACAGCATTAATTTGCTACCAACATCCAAACGCTTAGCACCGTCGCTTTTAATTTGAGTTCAGCTTCCTTATAAAGCGGTTTTTACATTTAACTCAGCATCCAATCTCATAACTGTACATAAATTGCATTTTACACAGTCCTCACCGGCCTAGACCACGCAAACGTTTATCTACACTGTGCCAATAAATACTGTGTAGTATTGAAGGTTTTCATATTTACTAATAGCCAGATAGACTTGTTATTCAGTGCACGCAACTAACAAAGCGCAGGCGCGGAGATAGGCGAGCGATATACGTCCAACGGGTACCAGCTACGCATGCGCAATGGTATAACTAACTGTAAAGCTTCCCATAAGCGTTATGGTCTATTGGAGTTGTTTTCTTGGACTGGTTGACTTTTCTTTTGGAAAATATAATTGATAGATGATGAAATTACATTGATGGTGCAGCCGATGGTGGGTCGTCAGGCGAAGCGGACTCTGGCGGACGTTCGGACGTTGTGATGATTTCTATTACAAATATATACATTTATCCCCTGAGGCGTACGCAAAAGGTTTTTTACACCTGAGATAAATTTAGATGCCATCGTTTCACAAACAAATTTTACATGTATGTGTGCAGTAGCAAATGTATGCAGGTTTCCTCATGATGTTTTCTTTCGTTGTATAGTTCGTAGTTTTGATTAATCACTGTACGTAAGCTCAGAAAAACTAATTGGTACAGTCAGGATGCAAAATTCCAATTTTTGCTTTGCTAGTCGTTGCCACTGCTTTATAGGTACGTACTGTCCAATCATAAAATCCACATCAAAATGTGATTTTCTAGGTACTGGCAAAGCGCATACCAAGAAGTATGCAGATACTTCTTGGTATGTTATATCGATTTCCCACACATCAAATGTACGGTCACGAATCCCCACGAACTAGTGAGATCAGAATCTGTTGAATGGAATAAAATAAATTTAGTGTTATGTTCCGAGAAATTTTATTACTTTGAGATAGTTGAGAGATACATTAGACCATCAAGTGAGATATTATCAAATATTAATTACAATTAGAGTGTGAGTTTAAACCCGGTGATTAAACGTCTTATGCCTAACCTCATTACAAAGTCCATCAGTCACATTCCTTTTTTGAAACAGTACAATTTTATGAATTTTCATTTACAAGATGCGTGCGTGAATTTTTCAAATGTCCTTAACGCGTCGTACTCGCAGTCAAATTAACCGTTAATTTTAATGCTGTTAGTGCTGAGATGCGCTCAACACCAAGACGACACTGTGGGTTTTTCACCTTCCATACATAGAACACGTTGTTTCTTTTTCGCTCATTGTCACTTACTACAGATACATATAGAGTTGTAAGCACCTTAGCGAACCAAGGTGTCTTAGGTCGTAGTTATTTACGTCACCTCTTTAAGGAACACCGCAGTGTCATTATTCAGAAATTTATTGCGTTAGCCTGTTCCACAACTCCCTGCGAAACGTCGTCGTCGCGTCGTTTATGTTAATTTATTCGCATTTCGATGAGACGCCTGTAAAATAGCATTATGCATTATCATGTCTCATTTTTGTATTTATGTGTTTCTCAAATAGCTTTTATCGTTCGCGCTACCGTTGGTTATGTTATCAATAAATAATGTTTCGTTATGTAATGTGCGTCTGCAACATCACTAGAAACGGAAATTAAAATCGTTAAGAGACGTTATTATAGGTTGCGCGGATGCGGGAGACAGAAGTTTGAGCGGATAAAATGTTATTCACAGTAAAATAAACTTCTTGAAGTCTTTCAAGGTTGTAAAACTAATACAAGGATCTTGAATGCTTTAGAATTTGATAGATTTTGATCTTGATAGCCACGAAACGTTATGACAAGATCAAATAAATTCACATGTCTCTTCATTGGTATAAAATATGTTGTTCGCGCGATAATTAATAAATAGTCTCAGAAACAACATACATGGAGTGCTTTTTACAGACTGTTAACTTTACATACCAACAGACAGAGATTAGCTGTCCGGGACGTTGACGTGCAAAGTGACATTACTGGAACACTATATTTGAATATATTACAATTCAGACTTCAGAAAATGGTCAACAAACATTTTACTTAGGAAAAAAATTAAATATAAATTAAAATTCCATTAAAAGTGTAATGTGAAATTGTCGACATCCATGACTGACATAATTATAGTAGCCCTTTTAAGTATGACGTACGGGATACCACGTGACACGTGCAAATTGCTTTTAAGCCTCGCCACTCAAACTCGTCCATAAAAGCGAGTAATTGACGATAAAATTTCCCACAAAACCACATCACAATTGCACTGAAACGCGTGCCTTACATGAATATTAAATGGCCATCCAGAGGCCTGAATACAAATCGTACTTTTATTTTCTTATCGTCAAAAGCATCAACGCGACATAAATGTTTTCAAGACCGTAATATTGTGTAGATTGACACCAACACAGACATCTTATATGGACGATCTACTTTTACTTATACGCTGATCGTGATCATCTAGCAGCTACGTCATAGGTGGAACATTCGACCTTAATTGTGTTTAAGGTGTAAATTGATTTGTCTGGCCGTTCGCCACGATGGCAGTAGACCGTAACATAGGTCCTGCCTCCGTGCTAATGGTCAGGGTGTACTAATCCCTGCAATAAACAATATTATTTACATCCTTACATAATTAGTCACACCACGAGGTTTACGTTGAAGGAAAACATCGAGAGGAAGGACCTGCATACGTCTGAGAAGCAATTCAAAGGCCTATGTATAGTCGTGCTTGAGTAACGGCCATGGACTCGCCATCTGTCACGTTGGCACCTAAAATATATATCTGGCGGAAAGTGGGTGTAGCGGTATTACCTCTACACCTCTGTCTACCCTTTCGTGGACCCTATTGAGAAGGCGTAAGGGTATATTATATTATTATTATAAATCCCTTTACGGACTCGTGGTGATGATATATGTATGTATGTATGTATGTATGTATTATTATTATATATTTACATGCTAGCTCTGCCTCGCCGGTTTCACTCGCGTAAAATGTGTGTACGCCCAGCTCTATCTTTCTTTATGCCAAATTTCATCCCATTCGGTTTAATAGTGAAAAAGGAACCATCATCCTGACAAACTTTCGCAATCGATCAGATGAAGTGTTTAACATTACATCTTTTACACCACCATCAATATAATTTCAACATTAAACGGGATATTCTGTATACTAGGTAAAGGAAAACGAACCCTACATTCACGTTGATAGAACCAACTTTACAGCACACCGTAGCGTAGCACCATCAGGTTCATTAAGTTCCTTACCGATAATTGAGCGTAAAGCTGCAATTACGCCATTAGTTGACCTAGCACACATGTGGTCACTAGATCCCATACACATGGATTCCCACGGCCTTACATAAATGTAAGTACATATGTACATATTGCGCCAGGTAGTTACCGTATGTTTGCCAAGACTATTTTGGATGCAATAATATCTTATTGTTGCTTTGTTAACAATGTAAAACATTGTCTTGCTAGAAGAGTCAGAGAGCCAGAGATATATTTAAGGTGCCAACGGGACAGATGGCGAGTCCATTGCCGTTACTCAAGCACGACCATACATACGGCTATGAATGGCTTCTCAGACATATGCAAGTAGATATCTGCATATATACGATTAGATTTGTATGTAGATCATATCTGCATACTTGAGAGTTCGTTTGTCGACCAACAAGACAAACTATTAGGAACTACTAATCCGATCTGAAAAAAGTTTTTTTGTATATATAGCCCATTTATGGAGAAAAGCGTATTGGACAACATCATTCTATTTCTCAAGGGAGCTGTGAAACCGCGTGGCTCCTACAGCTGGTGTCAGTATATTTTTAATAGCTAGTCTGTACTACAAGCGGCATACTAAGGCATGATTACAACGTATGCGAAATTTTAACGGTTTGAATAGCCTGTAATATGGGTCGTTAACATTCTTGACTCCAGGTAGACGGCTAACAAAAAAAAACACGAAAACAAAGCCGCATTATGATCCTCTTAATGCTACTCTAGACACGACTAAAATCGTGGAGTCGCTCAGGTAATAATTTTTTTAACTAGCTGCGCCTCGCAGTTAGTACACGCGTAATATTTGATTTCGTGAATAAAACATATTGTATATACTTTTTGTATTCTATATAATTTCATACAATTCTATTTAGTTTTAGTTTTATTTATTGTAGCTTTTGCGAGAATAAATTATAAACATCATCCTCACAAACTTTTGTATTTATAACATTATAGGATACTTAAACTAAATTCTATTATCCCTAATAATTATACAATTTAAGCAGTGTATCTGTTTCGCGGAGAAAAAACAACATTTATTTATTAGCTCTAAATATAAAATCTATGAATCAATAGGCCTATTATATTCTCCTACGGGATTTCTGCTAAAGATACACCACAGCACTCGATCACTAAAGTTGTGATCAGCCTAGCCAATTTCTTCAGGTCATCAGTCCATTCAGCTAGATTATGCTACAATATATTTGTCTTTATCTTTAAGTCGTTGTATAACACAGTTCTTCCCATAACGAATTAGGGAACTTTTATCACAAACAGCGACCATTGATGCGACCAAATAAATAACCTCTCCGATCCGGCCACGTCATTCAACATCCAGGTAAATGATATGTTTAGTTCCAACTGGTAAGGTAGAGTTTCGGACCGTTACGATAATGTTACGTAACTCGTATGGTTCACAGGCGAACAATAGTGCCCACCATTAACCATTGCCCGTTGTAAATGATTAGCTCCTGACGTAAATCGGTCACAACGAGAAATGGACGGCTTGTTAGTACGAACAATAGGCGCAGGTACTGCAGACGATCTCTCCAATAGATTAGGTAACCGAATAACAAGCACCTTGAAGAAACACTTAACCGAAGCGCGTCACGATTGCTCCAAATTAAAAATTAATGCTTATCGATACGACCCACATTTCCAACATCGATGGTAGAAGTATGTACACTGTAGAAATTTGATATGTAATGAATTCATTGCATGAAGGGTAGAGCACAGAAAAACAGACGATTACCTACATGTCTGATTGTAATTTTTTTTCCAGATATTAAAATCCAGCTAAACATTGTTGTAGGATAGTTTGTTACGTAAATGGTTGTAAAAAGGTGCTTTATAATGACCTAACGTCCTAAAAGTATCGCAAATAATCAAGACACAGCTTGTGAGTAGCAATGAAGCACTAAACCATGCACTACGCCATACTCATGCCATTGATAACCTGCTTTGGTGACCAAGCGATAGCTTGAAAAGTCTAGGGTCACAGGTTCAATTCCCTTCCGGAACATTATATGAAGCGTACGAGTGTCATTATAGATACGTCTACGAAGTTCTTCTCAAACATATGCAGGCTTTCTCTGGATGTTTTTCTTCACTGTAAAGCTCGTGGAATTTATCACTTCAAATAAGTTTAGGGAAACCCATTGGCATGGTCAAGATTAAGGGCTCCCACACATAAACACGATACGACGTCGCGTCGTGCCACGATGCGGCGTCGCGTCGTGCCACGATGCGGCGTCGTGGAAATCTACGACGTCGTGCCACGATGCGGCGTCGTGGAAATCTACGACGTCGCGTCGTGGAAATCTACGATGAGCATCGTAAAAAACACGACATCGTAACGTAATGTGCCACGCACGATATACGGCACGATGCCATGATGTTTTAGTTCATTCCGAAAAATGGACCGCACTAGACGTATTCTGCTTCTGCTGTTAATAAGAAGACGAAGAAAGAAAAGACAGATACTCAGAAGATATTGGATCCACCCATTTCTTTCAAACATGAATAACGGGAGTCACTTTATAAAGAAGTACAATGCCTTAAAAATAGACCACAACAAGTTTTTTGATTACTTTAGAATGAGTGTATCAAGTTTCGAAGAGTTACTTCATCGAATAACGCCACATATAGCAGGAAAATATGGCAGAGAAAATACCCATCGAACCTCTCGAGATGCTAGGATTAACTGTAAGGTAAATGAAACAACAACTTTCTCATATTTTTTCATTTCACAAATCAACGACACTAAACAACAATTTTTGAAAATTAAGTTATTAATAAAGAAAGCTTCTCCTTAAATTGATGATTATTTTATTGAACTACAACAATCCACACAGGAGGGTAGAACAAGAACAAGAGCTACCGACATAAGAAATGAATTTTGTGATTACTTTAATAGTGATGTGGGAGCTCTTAGTTGGCAACTTAATAAAATATAGGATATTACTTACCATATTTTGTTTTTTCTTGATTACTTAATTCTTGAAAACCAGGAAATAAATTTTCGCACACCTCTTTCCATGCTGTTGTTTTTGCATTTTTATTCTTGTATTCTTCAGATGTTTTGTCCCATAGTACGGGACGCTGCTCGACTAGGGTAATTAAATGATCGACTTCAATAACATCCGACATCTTTGACTTTTGAATAACAACTGCGCAGGATTGTATCGTGAGTTTCTAACGTCACGACGTTAATTTTCAAAAATTGTTGTTTAGTGTCGTTGATTTGTGAAATGAAAAAATATGAGAAAGTTGTTGTTTAATTTACCTTACAGTTAATCCTAGCATCTCGAGAGGTTCGATGGGTGGTCTGCCTCTGCCATATTTTCCTGCTATATGTGGCGTTATTCGATGAAGTAACTCTTCGAAACTTGATACACTCATTCTAAAGTAATCAAAAAACTTGTTGTGGTCTATTTTTAAGGCATTGTACTTCTTTATAAAGTGACTCCCGTTATTCATGTTTGAAAGAAATGGGTGGATCCAATATCTTCTGAGTATCTGTCTTTTCTTTCTTCGTCTTCTTATTAACAGCAGAAGCAGAATACGTCTAGTGCGGTCCATTTTTCGGAATGAACTAAAACATCATGGCATCGTGCCGTATATCGTGCGTGGCACATTACGTTACGATGTCGTGTTTTTTTACGATGCTCATCGTAGATTTCCACGACGCGACGTCGTAGATTTCCACGACGCCGCATCGTGGCACGACGTTGTAGATTTTCACGACGCCGCATCGTGGCACGACGCGACGCCGCATCGTGGCACGACGCGACGTCGTATCGTGTTTATGTGTGGGAGCCCTCAGCCTTGCGATTTTTCCCCTGCTTTACACAACACGAACCACTCAGCTACGGCTGTAGGTACCTATTATATTAATGCCTATACTAATATGCTTTACTTGGTTCTCAGAGCACCCAGTGAAGACACGTAATTGGATTGTAGTTGAAAGAGGTGGGCTGGTATGGAAATAAGTAGGGGCAAAGTAATCTGATTGAGGCCGTTTAGCTCAGGTCGCAGGTTAAGCTCTTTAACGTCTTACCGCCACTTGACCGCAATCGTGTCTTATGTGGAACCACTATAAATGGAAGCGACTTAAAAAAAGAAGGAAAAAAATTTTTTTAACCTAACGAATAGCTCGTAGAAGATTGCGTGACAGACGTTATCTATCTTGAATTATAAACAATGCTTGTATTTTGGTCCTCTAGTGTGTTCCAAATCCAGATTTAAATTTAACTTTGATAGGGCGTTCTGGGGCGAACACTCTACCAAAAAGTTCGCGATGGGGAACCATTGCGAACTTTGTCCCAAGAGAATAAAAAAATACTCGCTACCGAAAATCAACTTAGCATTCAACCGATAGCAAATTTTGCGTGACATTGCATCACATGTCGAGAGCAGCTAGCGCTTAACAAAAGAGTCCTAATGGTGGAGTGGTGTAAGTACTCACTTACTATGTTAAGATTGTATATTTAAGCTCCGGCAGTCTGTTACTTAATTATATATATATTTTTGTATTGCCTCTCGTAGCGTGTGTTCCTGGAACTTTTGCTACTTAACCGGTCAATGGCGAGACCTAGGCCTCCATCCAGGCACTTTAGTACTTTAGGCACCCCCTGTGGGGTACGAACCTCGGCTTAGGGCGTTGCTGGATCGCGAGCAAGGGAGCTGGGCTGGACTGTTAATTTTATTTAAATATTATTTGGGGGCGGGATTAGTGCGTCTGGCTCAGCGCGCGCCGGCGTTTGCAGCGGGGGTCGGGGGGAACATTACGGCTTATTCGCGTCGAGCCTCCACGGCGAGGACGGAACAGTAGTCGGTTGTGTGTAGTGTTGGTTCTGATGAGTATATCTGATACTTAGTCATTTATCACACCACAGCGGTTAAGGAAACATCATGACGAAATATGCATTCGTTTACGGTATTCAAAGCCGTATATAAGTACCGACATTGGTCCCTGGGCTACGGTGTATATGCCACGTGAGCACTGCAATCTCTTGTGAAAATAGGTGTTACACCCGAAGAGTGTCTGAACGTGATGCTACAGTCCACCTGAGTAGAATTAAAATAAAAAAAACAAACGCAAACTCAGGGATAAATGTACCTGAAGCTTGAAAAGTTGAAAACCTGAAAAGTACGCTAGCCACGAGCAATTGTGACATATTCATGCAACATAAAGCACTGTAGATAACAGCCGTGGCATCCGTCCACTAAGCTGATTTACAGACTCAACAAAGCTGCTACAATAAAAGACCTCCAAAGGATAATACAGACTGCAAACGTGCTTTCTCGTCGCAACAGTGATTAAATATAACCCCTTGAAAATTTATAAGTGTTTATTTCTGGCGTAGAACTGCAATGAGGCATTGCCGAGGCTTTGTGTCTGGTCTAAATAAATGTTGTTTGTCGTAACACAACGTATTGTTACATGAGACGAGAATATCTCCCATGAAAAATTTATAGCATCGTTTGAGTGATACCGATACTCGGGCTACAAATAGGTACACTGTTAACCGTATATTTTCTGTCTCTTCATACTTGAATTAAATTCCAATGAAATATTCTCCATGTTAGCCACTGAGGTGGCAAACAAGCATGCAGCCTGATGGTAAGCGGTTACCGCCGCCTATGGATATTGCAACACGCAGCAAGTATGTGATATTTCTCATTTCATATCATTTTCCGCGTCGGCTTAAGGCCTCTAGTAGTCAGCAAAATGTAAATAGGTGTGTACATTCGTGCTTGAATGCATTTACCCATTTATTCTAAATTACCAAACTCGTTTTGATACTTGCAGTAAATTATTGCGCATACTAGGGCTGAATGTTATCGAAGCTATTACGTTCATCGAGCGAAAACAAAGCTGTAGATATAAGTAAAAGGTAGCCGCATAATTTGTCTGATTGCAAAGAGTTCAATGTACAATAAGGGCAGAGAACAATAAATCATAGGCGCAGTTGTACCGCGGTCGTGTTGTCTCGGACATACGACAGATATTGCGAAACAAGCAGGCTGCTACAAAGCGCAACAGCGCTGCGCCTGCTGAATGGCGGACCCTAATTAACTGTCAAATAATTCGACTTTATTACTACACGATCAATACCCTAACTCTAGTTGGGTGGTGTGTCAACCGACCTACAGTTAACTGATATCGATATGTGGAACAAGTTATTCGACTAGATTCAGGCAAGCTACGAGCAAACACTAATCTCAATATCTTTATGTATTTTTGTAGACATTAATCTTGTTTTAAAGCGCCATAACTGAACCAAGCGAGCAATAAAAGTAAGCAGATGGTACTGATACCATCATATAGGCTTTTGTCAAAAGTCGCGAACGTTCTTTGTGGTCGGTTCGGGCTAACTAGCGTAATTTCTTTGTTAACATTGGATGATCCAGGACATCATTTGTATCCAGACTTTATACTATTAGGTTTATTATTGAAATCCAATATTTTAATGCCTAGGTACTTGCAATGTTAATTCATGACCTTGAGCTAACATACTTCAATTCACATCTTACACGCATAATCGCGTAAAATTGCGTCATGGCCATTAGTGCTTCGGCACTCGGCTGATAGTGCTCCCAGCGGCGCATTACTCGGAGATGGTGCTGGAGAGTAGAGACGCGACGATCGAATCGCGTTCGCACGCATATTACGAGCGCGGGCCGCGGGCGACGCAGCGACCTAACAGTACAACAGGCCGCGTGATTAGACGCCACACGATAGCGCCCATTGTCGGTACACGATCGCTGTTGTACGTCTTGAAATTGCGGAAATGGACACAGCTCGCACCCACTCTACTAGCGGGACATTTCAATTGCAGTCCCCCTGGGCAAACTGGTAATGCTAAGGAATTGTCCTTGCGATATCCTTTGAATATACAAACTGACTTAATAAAATTTATTCCTACTTTGTTTCAAAGAGTAATTTACTACTTCAATTTCCATGATGGTAATCATAGTCGCTCTTATGTGTATAGAGATCGGACTTTGTACAAGAGGTCACCAGTACGCTTTTGTTGACATGTTGTCTAATGAGAAATAGCATTGGACGATGTCAAAGAAACAAACATTATCTGCAGAAACTTGCAGAGACAATTCTAGTGGATATATTAAAGAGACACTACGAGAAGCAATTTCGCTACCATGACTATCGCTTGCTAATCGCACTCGCTTGTCGCTGACCGTGTGTTCCAGATCAAATATTTGAAGCGCACTATCTGTCTGTACTGCAGATTATTCTCAAAGTTCGAAGGAGTTCTATATCTAGAGAAGTTAAACCCCCCAAGGCTATACCAATTACTCAATCACTGCGCAAAGTTACTAACAATACGGAAAGGAAGTAAGAGTTTGTAATTCTTGTCGGTATTTTACTCAAGTAGTTTCTTTGGTTTACATGTTCAAAGTCTGTTCACTTAGCACGGGTACCTACAGAAAGTACTCCAACTTTTCCTCACTGTAACGATAATTAAGAGGACGACACTATTTAAGATACAACACAACATTTTATAATATTTTTTAATAAAGATTGATCATTAAAAAATTGTTTTCATTAACAAAAGCTTTGAGACTTCAACGCAATATGAAAATCGATTCATAAAGTTACTTATTGGCGTAGTACAATTTCAACCTAATTTCTTCTTATTCTAACTCCTCATCATTTATATTACTTTAAATTCCTCTTCTATCGCAATTAACAAATCATAAAATGATATGTTATCTCATTTTTATCACTAAAACATTTTTTTGTAAAGGATAAAAAATAAAACTAAAATATTTACACTCAACGCAATCAACAAAAACTCTCACAGCATCAGGAACAATCAATATTCGGACCCCTGAAAGGAGCTCCAATCAAAACAGAATACGAAGAAGGAGAGACTAGATAAAGGGCCATATAAATCATAAAATCAAGCGTCTATTCAAAGCGGTGTGTGTTTGGGTGAGGTCGGAGATGAGAAAAAAACGTTTGACCCCTCGTACCATTGTTGCCCGTCAAGAAATAGCCCCAAGATGGAACTCCAATTTGTCCAGTATAGAAATCGACGCTTCCAACTTATTTATAGCCTCATTAAAATTTTCGATCATCACCTTTTTTTTGTTCATCCCAAAAATAATAGATCGAAGTTATTCCAACTTTTATATTGTGCGTAGGACGATTTAATTGGATATCATTTTTATTGAGTAAGTAATGACATTAACATTTAGTGCAGTGTACCCAAATTGTTACAAATGTAAAGGCCATTAAAATACTTGGGAAAGTTTTTTATGTTTATTTTATTCATATATCGTGTTAATGTTTATAAAGTTGGTAGATAATCTTAGTAAAGTGAGAACTAAATAGATTTTACGGGCGTTATTATCTTCCTATCGATCTGCTGCCGAGATTTTTTTGGTTGTGTTTTTCATAATTTCAACATAGAGATACAGTTGTTTCTGCGTCAGATTTGTTTTATGCAATAATGCACCGTAATTACTTTAGATTAGTATAGTTTTCGGTCGAAAGCAAATTAGAAGGTTATGTTTTTATCATCCACCTACCTGCCTGACTATACTGGCTGCACGAGAGTATATATATCTCAAATCTACACCAGGTCTAGCTGCGAGACGGACTATAATATATATTTATTCACCTCCAACATATTATCCTTGGGCTAACCCAAAAAGGAACTGGCGTCCTAGATCAACCTGTCATGAGTTTGATCGGTGGTTAAAGTATAATTCGTGCCTTTTAGCTAGTTACAAATAACACAAAAGACACGGAATAACAGGCTCCGATTGGTTTATTGCACTGTCTCGTTATCAGTAGAGCGACTCAAGCTCTGCGCTTCCGCAACCATTGGAAGCGCTTACATTGTTAAGTACGGCGATTATACGTCCCCTGCCCACTTTTTATAAATTTCCCTAACGTATGATAGTGTATAAGACTTAATATATGTGCTTAGAGTGGCTTTTAAAGCCGTGATTGCCGAGTGGTTCTATTAGTTACCTGCGATACCAAGATCGCAAGTTCGAATCCCGACTGTACTGTAACAATAAGTTTGTCTGAACTTAAGTACCTACAGTGATTAGTCACACAACGAGCTTTTCTGTATCTAAATCTCACTAACAAGTTTAAAATTGCTTCAAGTATTTAATATCATGATTGAATCGCAATAGTTTTGCGGTTCTTGTTGATTCCCACATTCATTGAAATATTTTTAAAGCAAGCGCATGATTCAATATTTATGTTTTCAAAGTAAATGCATGGTGACATACTCGGTAAACAGGTTGCGGGCATGTGTAAACAAACTGGTACGTTTTTCTTTACTGTTAAATTCCTAAAAAGGGAAAAAGATTGCATAAGATTGCTTTGCTTTGTTAGTAAAGACTACACACTCGGAGAAGGAAGCGAATTCCATGCAGTTAATTGAAAACATAGAGGTCTTCCCACCAGGTTAAATTTATGTAGACGAAAGTTTTTGTCGGTATACATATAAACAATATTTGAGATCATCACAATCATCATCATCACAATTCAAGATTGCGAAAGAATTAGATTTAGACATGATATGCATTTATCGATAAATATACTTGATTTATGAATGCAATAGCAAGCCTATTTGTAAAGGTTATACACAAACGCCTTTGAATGTTTTTTCAGACCCAAAAGAGAACAAATAATTAAATATAAAAACAATGAAACTTTATTCAAATTCAAATTTATTCAAATGCCAGAAAGAGTATTACATAAACAATAAAATACATTATATGGAAAGTTTACAATAGCAAGAATATGTATACAGTGGAACTTATTATCTAGTCGTATTAGATAAACTTATCGAGTTTTAGACATGTATAATTATTAGTATAAGCAAAATTTTATAAGAATAATTTAATTTTATGGTTACGTTATACATTTTAGTTTACATATTAGCCGATAGATGACACTGCCAACTTTTTTGTAATCTCTAAATCGCGCTGTGAACGTTTTCTAATACTGATGCAGCATGAAGCATCGACATACGGATCTGTACTTCTTTGGAAACGTTTGTTGTTGTTTCAATACAAAAAAAGGAATAGAGCCCTGGTTTGTTCAGGTATCTCTAATCCGCGGTCAAATTACAAGGAATCCTCTTTAGCTCACCCCAGTATTCGATTATCGCTGTCTCCCTTACAACGTAGCAGCGACCTCCGGCCATCCGATTAACCTACGCTCCTGCGCAGCGATCGTAGGAATGTCTGACCCTACTCAATTACGTTACCCTAGACAGGTAAGCTTGATTGATCTACATGAGAATTAAATAATACAATTAATGTAAAAATATTATTCTGTAGTAGATGCACCAGACTGCTGATCAAATGGTTCTTGGTCTTCAATACAGTTTTATTATTATATACAGTGATTTAACGAAATATAATTCCGACTTTACCAATTCTGAATTTAAGTAAAGTAATTAATCCGAGATTTACAATAAAAGACGTACGTTCAGTTGTGCTTGAGTAACGACGATAGACTTCTGCCACGTTGGCGCCTAAATATGTCTCTGGAAAAGAGGATGTTGTGTTACATCCCTTTCGGGGACCCTTGTGGGAAGGCGTGACAAATAATGTTAATGGGAATTGTCATATTAGCTATTCTAGCAAAAGAGATATTACTACAGAATAAATGTATATACATAAACCTACATTGGAATCAATTGATGAAAACAGATTAAAATCTAAAAGAACCCAGCGTACAGACGACGTGAAGCAACTTTACTTTTATGGTTTAAAGTATAAACGATAGAGAACAGAAAAGACGTGCATAGGGCGTCCGAGGTATCCATATACCTTAGCGTGTTAGGTGAACCAGTACCGCTAAGACGAACAGAACATAATAAAACAAGGCATTATAACGTCACATCTGTCTTGTAATTTGTAGGTCGTAGCATATTTGCTTCAGCTCGCTATATTTTCATGTTCAATGTGAGGTTAGAGTGCATACCTGCATCTTTCTTACCAGCAGTTGACCGTTATATCGTGCGCTCCATATTGGGCGCTCTATAGTGATTGGCATGTTTTATGTCTAGCGATATTGGGTGCCGAAACGAATCTGCGTGAAATCATCACGTATTCATCTTTGTCAAATTTAAATATTGTTTTGTTACTATATAAAGAACATCTATTGATGATTAAGTATGAAGTAAATATGGCTGTTTAATATATAACGGGGCTCTACTTTATTTGCGTGTAGGTTCCAGCTTGATGATATGTATGTATCTACGACTAAACTTAAACTTTTTTCGTGTAAATCGAACATCAAGATTGCATTCAGGAACTCAGATTTCTAGTAATTACGCAGGCATAGTGAATCATCATAAAATTAAGAGCCAGCTCTTGTCGCGTGTCTTATGCAGCCCCTTCTATTTGCTTCTGTCCAGCGCAACCTCTTTGACCACCCTATAAGTCATGAGAGACACTTTTTCTTTGATCTGACCCATGTATGTTAATCCTGGTCTTCCTCTTTCTCCTCTACCTTTCCTTCTAAGATATAGTGAATATCGCCTCTAAATTTATGAGTGTAGATTATTTACTTTAAGAAGACCGGAAATTTTAACTCTTTGGCTAAAAGCTTATAATAAAGGTGTATTATAAATATAGCTAACAATTACATCGACTTTCAAGAATCAAACCGAACCCATTGGTTGATTATGAATGATACGGAATGTAGTTGTAAGCAGGAATATAATTGCTGAAATAACAATATGAACTGTGTTATCAATACTCGTTTTTTATGATTCGATTTTCTTAATGGCTTTAAGTGTATATATTGGTATAAACTCTATATTATGAAGCCCAATTTATGTGTCGTATGTGTAACTAATCTCACCTTCCTGAGAAGACCACGGAAAGAGTTTTAAATTGTTTTTTTTTTGTGACAGGTGAGTCGGTTTCAAAGCAAAGCTTCATTCAATATATATTAGAATTTCATCTCAGATCTACCTATATAACATAAAACTGTATATTTATCAAGTGGTAAAGAACAGCATATTTTTTTTTAAACAACACCTAACATTGGTCTTCGTTAAATATATTTTAGATTCCCAAAGGATTTACATTAGGTACACATTTCATGGATTATTATTAAAGATGTAACAAACACGACATGGACACTGTAGGTATGTATTTTCTCACGTATAATGTCCAACCTCTCCCCATCATAAGCTGCAAATCTTTGCATTTTATGCACATGCATTAAATGCAAAATTCCATATCTATACTGTATTTATGCACCGGCCGCATGGAATCACGAATAAAAACATCCAACAGGGAATAACAATGAAGTGTTTGCATGGCTTTCCAAGTAACGACGTATCCGTCGAACACTCCAATATTTGCGTTGCATAAATGCAGAAGGATCGACCCTGTGTCCCTGACCCTAGGACGTTGACCCTGCTCGTGACACTTCGATTCTCTATCGATCACGACCGAAGATCTTGCGATCGAACTATCGACGCGATATTTTTCTCTTATCTGATCGTATCCCGAACGAGTTAGGGCGACTAAGCGTGACTCTTAAGTTTATCCCAGTCACTTGCCGAATCGAATGTACAATACGTAACAGTTAGTTTATTGTTTAGTACCGTTGTCATCTCATTGGCAGGTGGACTGTGGTATTATCGCGATCCATGTAACCTCATCTTGATAACCACTGTAGCGTTTACACGTAAAATGAAAACAGATTTATTTTTTATTGTTAAAAATTACTGTATAATGGCACTATTACTGAATAAGTTATAAAGTAATTTAAATGGAATTACATTAATTTAACTTGTTAAATAACAGTATTTCTATAACAAGTATACGACTAGCAACTGCGAATTGGAGCGAGTATTTTATAAAAGACTTGAAATATCATTATTGTAGAGAAAATACGACTTCGATGACAGTCAGTTGCTTTTGACAATTGCGTAATTGCAAAGTCAATTGTTGATAGCGATAGACTCTAAATCCGTCATGTTGGCATACTACATCTCCGGCGTAACGAAGGAGCTATTACATTTCTTACATTTCTGCCTCCTTCGGGGACCTTATCGTAAAGTGTAAAGATTCAAACTATATCATCCATAAGAAGGAATATCATCGTGACTGACCTCTATTATCTAATAATGATCTGTAGATATATAAGAAGACCCAATACATCATCTGTCTGACTACAATGGATTGTAATAAGAAGAAAAAGAACGAACAGTGTCAAAAGGTCATAAATATCAGTATCTATTCCAAGATATATTAACAAAAAATGCCAATGCCACGGATACCTCAAAACATCTACTACTTTAATTTAAACTTATCTATTGACTTCCGCATTTTGAAGTATTTGTTGTTTCAATGTTATCGTTGATTCAAAGTTTGTGATATAAAATAAAAAGTCATGAGAGATAATAACAGCTACAACATTTTATAAGTTATAATATAAGTCTTCCCCTTAATTTTGTGAGGTGACTTGAACCTTTTGTGTTGATAAGAAGTTCCTTCAACATTCATTTCTTACCAACACATATCTATCAGTACATTGAAACTAAATCTCCATATACTATATGCTCCGGCGTTCACTCTCAAATGCAGTTAACAGTACTGTACAGTACTAGACCACAACATATGCCCCTCTAAGAATGGTAATTTACCAATGATTATAGGTTCGAGCCGTGTAACTCGATTGTTAGAAGAACGAGTAACATTCAACAGCTCACACCGATATGAACAATGCTCGACGACATTTACACCGATACGTAACAATTCACATAGTTCATACATCGATGCTTCACAACTAGTCCCGCCCACATCATCTACTCTTTCGACACTCAAATAAGCCATAAATTATAATTTTAAACCACTTTGAGGCAACACGCATGCGTGTCTAACTAACGAGCTAACATTGCGACTCCATAAATATTTCGAATGGATTTAAATACTAGCGGTAGCGAATCTGTTGTCGATACAATTATTAAGCGTAAGAGGCCATCAGTCTCCGATACGGACTCTCGCTCCGGCCGCCGTACCGAGCAGACGTGTGCTCCCACCGCTCCCGCGCTCTGCGCCCGTTACGACCGGCAGAAGCCACCCCCGCCGCTACGTAAATCGTCACGCGTTAGCTAGCCGCTACGCACCGCACGTGGTGATTGTTGGTCGCCTTTTTCAAGGCAACAACAATCACAATTCTTGTTTCTCGACAATAATATTTGTCCCCTTCTGGGAAAATCCACAGTTTCGTGGTCACTCGGTGGAAACCAAACGGTGCCAACGAAACCGAGTGGGGCGCTGCCCCGTTGCGCTCTTAGCCTTGCCCCTTCAGGGTAAGGCTACAAACGGACGGGACCAGGTTCACCGGCCTTGGGGTCTACCCTAGTCGCGCCTGGTTATCACCCACCGCCCACCCTACCTATCCCTTACCTCCTATCCTCCGGTGTTAGTTTGGGCACTGTCCACGGACTAGTGCTCTCTACACCGGAACTGTCAGGAACCCGCTGCACAATAAGACTGGCAGCGGGAATACAAGCTTAGGGCTCACACCATAGGCACACTCACCTCCCTGTCTACACCCGACAGGGAGGGTTCATTACACACCCCCGGGTCAACCCCCCGGGGATCGGTCTCCCAACGTTAAGTCACCAGGGGTTTCTTTGCGTGTTTCTTCCCCTGGGCGACCGCGCCCCGAAACACGTTTCCCTCGCCCAACGTCACGTCCAAAAGTATGGATCCCCAAGCCTCAGTGGCATTTCTCGCGCGGCTCTTAGAAGCCGTGCCCACCCTCCGACGTCAGTTTGACGAATTTACCCGCGACGTAAACGCGGGTACTTCCACTGCCGACGCAGCAGCAGCGCTCGACAAGAGCGCTATTTAATGACGTCACTAATGAGGCCAACAAGTCTCAAGACTCCCCCCTGTCCCCCGACTCTGTCATCATAGACTCCGAAATGGAGTCACTACAATCCGAGTCGTCCGAGGGTTCCTCGGACGAATTCACGCCCGTCACGGGCTCCAAGAAGCGCGCCAGACGCGCTAAAAAGAAAGAGGCCTCAACCTCACCTTCCCCCCCGACTAAAGCCCCCAAAACCGTGCCCGTGCCCTCCGCACAGTCCTCCCCGGTAGCCCCCTCCCCGGCCCCCCCCTCCCCCGCCCCCCTCGCCTCTCCGGAAGCCGAAGCCCCTCAGGCTAGCCGGCTCTCCCCCGTCCCGCGACCTACGCGGCCTTCCTCGACGAAGGAGCGCTCTTGCCCCCCCGTTTTCGTCCACACTAAGTCCAAGTGGACGGAAATCTCCGGTTGGTGTAAAACCAACCGAATCACCTTCATCCGTGCCACGGCCACAGCCGAAGGCATTAAGGTGCACCTCCCGAATTCGACCGAATTCAGAGCCTTCACGAGGCTCCTGCAGGCCAGAAGTGTGGAATACCACACTTATGATCTGCCGGAGGACCGTTTACTCCGGGTCGTCATCCGCGGCGTCCCACGCGAAATCGATACGGAGTCGATCAAAGATGATCTGAAGGCTCAGAATGTCGCGGTGAAGGAGGTGCACCGCATGCACCGACAAAATGCCGGAGAGGCATTCAACATGGTTCTCGCCATCTGCGAGAACTCCCCCGATGGCAAAGCCGTCTTTAGGATAAAAACCTTATGCCACCTGTCTGGCATAAGGGTTGAAACCCCCCACAAGGGCGGCCCTATAGGGCAGTGTCACAACTGCCAACTATACGGGCACGCTTCGCGTAACTGCAACGCGAAACCCAGGTGCGTCAAGTGCCTGGGCGATCATGGGACGAGCGACTGCTCGCGCCCTAAGGACCGCACACTCGCCGACTCGCCCCCTAGTTGCGTGCTGTGCCGCCAAGAAGGCCACCCGGCCAATTACAGGGGATGCCCCAAAGCCCCCAAACCCAGACCGGTCGTGGTCAAGAGGGCAGCGGCCCGCGAATGGCGTAACGCCCCCCCCGCGCAACCCGCCCCACCCCGACCTTCCCCGTGGAGGGCCCTCCCTCCGAGGGATTTTCCACCCCTCCCACAAGCGTCACCCCCTGTCCCCTCAGCGGCCCCGAGCCCGCAGATTACACCTCTGCCGTCGCTCTCCACCGCCAAACCTCAACAGCCCCAGGCTGCTACTCCCCCGCGTAGACCCCAGGCGGTCCAGCCTACTTCCTCCCCTTCTGAAACTTCCGCCAACATGGCATTCCTGGCGGATCTTTTCTCCACCGTCAACCTCTCAAGGGTTAACGAGATGGCACGAAGCCTCAGGGCCGTCCGGAAGGAACCTCTGGCCCTCCTCAAAGTGCTCGGCGACTACGCCGATGTATCAGAGTCCCTGGCTACCTCCTCGTCCAACCAATAATGGACTCAAACGTAAGCAGCAGAATCAAACCCCGATCACTTTCAATTGGCTACTTTAATGCCAACGGCATTCACAGCCAAAAGGAAGAGATCGCGGCGTTCCTCCGCGACAACAATATCGACGTTTTCTTAGTGCAGGAAACCTTCTTGAAACCATCACACCGAGACCCTAGAATTGCAAACTACTGCGTAGTTCGCAATGATAGATCTCGATCCGCCCTCGGCGGTACTTTGATCTATTACAAGAGGTCCCTGCACTGTATCCCGATCCAACCACCAACCCTCTCCCACATAGAGACCTCGATCTGTCGATTAGGAATGACCGGCCATCAGCCGATCACGATAGTCTCTGCATACTGTTCCCCTGTTAACTCGACGGCCGATATCAAAGCTGATATCAAAGTCCTCATCAACCTCAGTAGCTCAGTTATTATCGCGGGTGACCTGAATGCCAAGAGCGATGCTTGGAACAGCCACTCACGAAATAACAGAGGACGCCAATTGGAGGACCTCAGTGGGCTCCTCGAATTTGACGTCATTGCGCCTATGCACCCCACCCACTACCCCGAGAATATCAACCACCGACCGGACGTACTAGACATTGTGATCATCAAGAATGTAAACCTCCGTTTGCACTCGTTGAGGTCGCACGACGAATTAGATTCCGACCACCGACCTGTTACCTTAGCGCTCTCCCCCCGACTAGGCCCCCCGGACTCAGGTCAACCCCGCCTCAGAAAAAGATAACAGACTGGAGAAAACTGGAGGAACTCCTCAAGTCCTCTTCATCTGTTCACTTAGATAGTATCCCGCCCCTCATAGAGTCGGCAGCCGACACTCAAAAGGCGGTCGATTCCCTCACAGCTGACGTACAGTCAGCCGTGGACGCCTGTTCACGACAAGTTCCGGTGATGGAAGATCATCGCTGGAAACTTCCCGATGACGTGCGTGAAATGGTGACGGAAAAGAACGCCGCCCTCCGAGCGCATAGAGCTCACCCGACTGAAGCGAACCGCACCTTTCTGAGGTCACTCCAGCGCAATCTGAGATACCGCATGAAAGACCTGCGAGACGCTCGCTGGAACAAGTTCCTAGGGGAACTTGAACCGAGTCACTTGGCCTTTTGGCATCTCCAACGGAAACTTAAATCAGACAAAATTTCTTCTATGCCTCCACTCACTCGTCCAAATCAAGGGCCCGCCTTTGACGACGACGAGAAGTCCGAGTGCCTGGCCGACAGTCTCGAGGCTCAATGTACGCCCAGCACCTTGCCAGTAGATCAGCGCCACCTCAAGAAGGTGGACGCCGAGGTCGAAAGCAAACTATCCCACCCACCCTCCGAACACCCAGACCACCCTATCGCCCCAATCACGGTGGACGAAGTCCGGAAATTGATCAAGGATCTTCACCCCAGGAAAGCCCCAGGTCCCGACGGGATCGCTAATAGAGTTATCAAACTCTTCTCCCCTTATCTCATAGTTTTGCTCACTGCCATCTTCAATGCAGCACTGAGCAACAACTTTTTCCCCCAATCCTGGAAAAGTGCAACGGTCATAGGTATTCCCAAGCCAGGGAAACCCAAGACCGAAGCCTCCAGTTATCGCCCCATCAGTCTCCTCAACGTCCTTGGCAAGATTTACGAGAGACTTATCTACAATAGATTAAAGAGTTTTGCAGACTCTAAGAAAGTCATACCTGACCAACAGTTTGGTTTTCGAACCAAACACTCTTGTGTCCAACAAGCCCACCGTATAGTGGAAGACGTCAGTAGCGGCTTCCAACTCGGTTATACCACGGGTATGCTCCTCTTCGACGTGGCGAAGGCATTCGACAAGGTCTGGCACAACGGCTTAATATACAAGCTGTACCAGCTGGGCGTGCCGGACCGTCTAGTACGCATAGTACGGGACTTTTTGTCGAACCGCTCCTTCCACTACAGAGTCGAGGGCACACTCTCTTCCCCCCATCCCATACGAGCAGGAGTCCCGCAAGGCTCAGTGCTCTCGCCACTCCTATTCACGCTTTATACTAGCGACATTCCCCTCCATAGACGAGTTAAAAGCGCTCTATTCGCCGATGATACGGCTATCTACTACAAAGGTAGAACTCCCGAGGGAATTCACGACAACCTCCAATCCGCGGTCACAGCCCTGGGGCGGTGGTTCCGGAAATGGAGAATTGAAGTGAACCCCACCAAAAGCGCAGCCATTCTATTCTGGAAAGGCCTCGAACGCCCACGGGTAGCCCCCATCACCCTCTTCGGCAAACCCATTCCATGGGAAGAAAAAGCCAAATACCTGGGTGTGATCCTCGATCAACGCCTTTCTTTCCGTCACCACGTAAAGGCGGTACGCGCGCGAGCCGCCTTCGCGCTCGGTAGACTTCACAGCATGTTGAATGCGCGAAGTAAACTCTCATTGAAATCCAAGGTGAGGATTTACACGACGTGCATTCGACCAATCATGACATATGCGGGTGTAGTGTTCGCACACACTAGCAAGTCAACACTTAACCCCCTGCAAGTGCTCCAAAGCCGGTTTCTCCGGAGAGCCACAGGTGCCCCGTGGTACATGCGTAATAGTCAACTCCACGTTGACCTCAAAGTCCCCACTATAAAACAGTTTTTGAAAAAACTGTCCAAACGTCATTTCGATTCTGCTGTAAATCACCCCAACCCCCTCGTCGTATCGGCCGCCCGATACACTCCTTCCCTTATCTCGAAGATAAGGCGTCCAAGACACGCCGTCATCGAACCGGATGACGACATAACGGTCCTCCAGGACGCCCGACAAAAACATACCAACACTACACAAAACCGACCACTGTTCCGTCCTCGCCGACGAGGCTCGACGCTAATAAGCCGTAATGTTCCCCCCCGACCCCCGCCGCAAACGCCGGCCCGCGCCGAGCCTGACGCGCAAATCCCGCCCCCAAATAATATATAAATAAAATTTACAGTCCAGCCCAGCTCCCTAGCTCGCGATCCAGCAACGCCCTAAGCCGAGGTTCGTACCCCACAGGGGCTGCCCTTAGCTGTGTTGCTTAGTACTAAAGTGCCTGGCTGGAGGCCTAGGTCTCGCCATTGACCGGTTAAGTAGCAAAAGTTCCCGGAACTCACGCTACGAGAGACAATACAAAAAAAAAAAAAAAAGTCTCTGATACGTCACTTGTAAAATAAATGCAGTTTGTACTTCATATATCCAAGGCGCCCTAAAATAGTTCCCAAATAAGTGTGTATTAATGCATTCTCTTCTTGAGATATATTTTGGTGCTAACATGATAGATGGAGTCCATCTCTGTTTCACAAACACGAATATTCATACGTCTTTTCAAAGCTATGCAGGATTCCTATCGATGTTTTCCGTCACCGTAAAGCTCAGTGTAGTTGACGACTATACATAATTTCAGAAAAAGCTCATTGGTGCAGTCAGGATTCGAACTTACAATTATTGGCGTTGCAGGCCACCGTGACTACTCGAACTTTAGCCACCAAAATTCTATTTGCAGCTTAAACATTTAATTTATTGATCGCACTCAACGCGCATTAGATAGGTTAAGTTGAAATCAAGTAGGTATGAGCTGGGAACTGCGCCGGCGGCGGGTGACCGGTCGGCTCGCCCCCAGCATTGATTGTACCTTACGATGACAGGCTCACGCTATCGCAAATAAGTATTTATTGCAGCCATACAACTTCACTGCCTTTAAAATTATGATACGTACTATTGTCTGCGGCCCTTCTAACGACGTCACGTAACAATGCTATGGAACTTGTTTCGAAAGATCGGGACTTGTTGTGCTGTTACAGAAGTTATGTACGTTACAAGAAAATTGACTGCTTTGTCGTTCTGTGTCCCTTTCGGGCTTAGCAGTGAATATATACATACTAAAATTTCATTTCTGTATCTTAAACCTCTTGCATGTTCTGAATTTAAAAAATGCCATATAATTATCATAGTGCCAGAAAATAAAAAAGGAATCTATGTTGTTAATATTTAAATATAAGCTAATTATCCAAATTCCCGCCACGTGGAAGGGTTAAATGAAAGCTCGCGGCATTGCCACGTTTTATACCAATGCTGAACCACTCAAAAATGTTTTTGTATTATTGATTGTGAATAATTATGGTTTGAATAAAAAAATATAATTGTATTGACACCTAGAGCCGTGGTGGCCGAGCAGTTGCCTGCAACACAAAGATTGCAAGTTCGAATCCTGACAGTACTAATGAGTTTCTCCGAACTTAAGGACAGTGATTAGTCACACCACGAACTTTAAGGTGAAGGAAGACATCGAGAGGAAGCCTGCATATTATTGAGAAGAAATTCAAAAGCGCGTGTATAGAATTTAAAATATACAGAAACGGCGATGGACTCGCCATCTGTCATGTTGGCACCTAAGATATATATCTCTGGCGGAATGTGGGAGCGTGGGTACCACACCTCTCCCCGTCCCCGAAGGGGTAGGCAGCCTTCGGGGACCCTTGTGGGAAGGCGTGAAGATACACATTGACACCTACATCCGTTAAAAATAGATACCTATTAATATTTGTAACAAAAATATATGTTATAGCTTTTATGAATTAGTGAAAATGCCTTATCATCGCAACAAGCGTCGCTTCGGACGGAGATTAGCTCGATAAGATGTAACAAATAATATTCGACCAACCAAATACGTTGAGCGTTCGACACGATTATGAACAGTTCAGAGGTCATAGATATTAATCGATAACCAGCCTTATCTAACCATCACCGATTCAAGTTAAAGGCTTTTGGTGTCCACACAAAAGGTAAATACCACCACATTGCTATGGTGGTTTCTGATTTTGGTGATGAAAAAATAATTATAAAATAAAAAACTTAATAAATAAAAAAGCAAGTTGCGATTGCTATGAAACCTCTTACTACAAGTAGTGAGAATGCGTGGAGATACGAAAATTTGTATGTAAAAATCTCCCCGTTAAGGTTTTCCCTGGAGGGACAGCATGGAGTTCTTCTAGAAGGGTGTGAAAAGATTCCTGCAGGGTCGGCAGCCCGCGAGTGATACCCCTGGTGTTGCAAGCGTCCATAGGCGGCGGTAACCGCTTACCATCAGGCGGACCGCATGCTTGTTTGCTTTTTTTGTAAAAAAAAATGTAAAAAATAGTTGTTGTGTTTACTAAAAATAGTTCATACGTATATAACTTAATAGATACCTCACTGTAAAATTTAGACATATTCTAGTTTCAAATCAACGTAACGAATAACCGAAGCAAATGTAACAAACGCAATGAGATGAAAATTGCTGCCCTAAGGTCATCACATAGGTTCCAAGTAGCCTATGTAGCGTTGAACGCTACCGGTACACTTCTGTCGGTGACCTTAGTTCAGGCGCGCATTCCTTCTTAGGTATAATAATACACATGCTGGCCAATGATCTGCTGCGCCCGCTCATTATAAACCCTCACTGGATGCAAGAACCGTAATCGTTATGCGCTCCTGGTACCTGTGATGCGGTGGTCTTTGTTTTACTCTGAAAGCAAATAATGTTTCATGCTAATTGAACAATGAAATGTATGGCTAAATTATGCAATCAAGTTCTTTTGTCGGCGAAGATAAATCAACAAGAAATACCGCAAAGAGTTTTAAATGTGGCAGTATTATTAACACAAGGGTGAGTTTGCTTGCTGACGCATTCCTAAATTGCCTTTCAATGTCAACACGTCTGAATCTATCAAAGTCAATAAAAGCCACTTAGAGCGCAGGTAAACCACCGAATCCCCAGCTCTTAACGTCTCATAATATGGTAATACAAGTGAGTCCCAACATCCGGTGCCGCCCTCTACATTGTGATCGCGACGACAAGTCGACACGGGCATTATTAAAATTATTTATAATTCTATTTCGATCTCGCCGGAAATCTTTATAATATACCTTTGTTCGAAGGCGTGGGTGAAGGACTCCTTTAGAAATTATCTAGGAATGCATTTTGCGTTTGAAGTAGCTTCATCGGCTTGGCTAACCATTTATTAAGAGCTTCGGTATGTCTTCTTCATACTCAAGGATTGTTTAAGGCTTTTAAGGCATTTTACATTCTATTGTTACTATTTCTAACTTAGGGTTGAGTGAATCTAACGAATCCGATTAAAGTGAATAAATAATAAGATAGGAATATTTACTTCGATGCAAATGCATTGGCATCATCGGCAAAGCTTTTCAATGTTTTAACAAATAGCATTGTTGGCTCCACAAATTGATAAGCGCTCCGCTAACAATAACAATTAGTTCTTTGAAAAGTTCCTTGTGTTGAAAATGTATATGTAAAGAATGTCGTTGTTGGGAAACGTCGAATTAAATATTTTACAAAAATGCAAAAAAGGAGGATAAAATTCCTAGACAAATATAAAACAAAATAAGATTGCAGCATTCGAGGATACGGAATAAACAATCTTGTAACTATAGCGTAATGATTGGGTAAGGGCAAACGATAGAGTTGAAATAATATCTCCCTATTAACTGTGCTCGGAATTTCGAGACACTATTGTCTTTACACAGAATCGCCCGCAGCTTGTTACTCTGAGCTATTGTGTTCAATTATAAGACGTAGATACTGAATAATTTTAAGTATTAAAAGTAATGTTGTTTTCGTTGTGATTTGTTTAAAACTATGAAGATAGCGGCATTCCTAAACTTTTTCGGTCCTAAAGTTAATGTTCAAAAAAATTTTACCGACCAAGTTCACATTGGATTACTAACGCGTTTATACTTGCACCACTTTCTTTTAAGCGAGGTTTAATTAAAACCTAAAAACTCGGTTCTATTATAATTAAATTAAGCATGACATAGACAATCACTGTTCTATATATTACTTTTTTGTTCTACAAAGCTCCAGGTCTGTGTAATCAATGGCTCTAATAACTGTCTAAAATGAAGAATTTCACTTAGTGTTCCCACACAAATTGGTTAGTGTTAAACGCCTTCATTACTAGCGGCATTCCCTGATGATAAATTTTAATTGGGACCTTTGATTTATTGGACCCGAAGCGAACCATTTAACTTTTCATTCGAATAGTTTTTAATAAAGAATTATGACCGAGGGAGAGAGAACGGGATCCACTTAAATCTGAATAGAATTCCAAATTCAAAAGATTTACGCCTTAGGGCACATTTAGGGCTATTTGTATTTGAATTATTATGCAATGAACTATGTAGGTATTTTTTTTTCAACTAAACGTAGGTAATTGGAAATAGAGAAAACCAATGCGTTCCTTTTTTAAATTAAGTTCAAAATTTCCATAAACGATAGGTGGAGAAAAAAATGCCGTAACAAAATGTAATAGGTTACCGAAATGTATTCGATTTAACCGTCCATACCAAAACAGCCGCAATGACATTGACATAATTTTACTTTTTTTATAAAGTTCGTGATCTAAACAGTAACGGTGTCAGTTGATTGGTGTTCGAAGTGGATGTGATCAGTCCACTAAACAGCTGCTCTTACAATCGATAGGAGTCTTTATACGAAAGAAGGTAAAGTCAATATTGCATTGTAGGGGGTACGAAGTCGCCTCGTTAGACCCAGGTAATTGGACAAATGAAAGATGTACCGCGTGTTACAGTAAAATGATAATAGGCACGTAACTGTATACCAGAGTGCTTTCGGCATTGTATTGTGTATTTATTGTAAGGTTTGCTATTAGTTTTTCCTTATGGGGAAACTTCACGGGTAAAGCTGTTCTATACAAACGAAGTTAATTATGATTTATATAAAGTTCATACAGGAACTTTTTTTTGTAAGTAATGGATCATTCTTCTTTTTCTTTATTTATAATTTCACTTACATAAATTTCATAAACTATCTATATATCCCTTTATCTTACTCTTTATTATTATACCAAATATCGTTGAGTTCGTTGATAACTTACACACGTTTTTTGTGATTCCTCAGTTATAGAAAAGCGCAGCATGCAAGAAAAGATTATCATAAAAAAAACATTTTAATGGGTTTGCTCCAAAGAAGTCGTTACCGTTCAAGATTATAACCTTTATATTTAATTAGATAAAATTAAGCTATGTATCACACAGTCAGTAATTATGAAATAAGTGCAGGCATGCTGTACTAATTTTCTAAAAGTTCAATTACATCTGATAATTATGTATAAATACTAGAAGCTATAGATTCATTCAAAATGTGAAGTATGTTTTACCAAATTGATTAAATTTATTCGAACCAATTGGACCTCGTTTATGGTATACTGCCACAGATTTACTTCACTCTATTATTATCTAACAAATCTCTGTTGCCGTTCTATTAAATCTACCCAGATCCAGCATTATAGTCGAACTACTATTGAAGAAAAAATACTAATGGTAAACAACACTCAATGTTTCAATGAGTGAATTAAAAATGTATGTCTTGAAGACAAGTACCTATTGACTTGTAAATCAACTTGAAGCAAACAAATCAGCATGCAGCAAAAGTATGCAACACGAGTAAAAGAAATGCATTCCGAGAAATCGATTCCATTATTATTTACGCTCGCCCCGCTAACACCCACAGCACATAAAAGTACGTAAAAAAGTACACATCGTAGGAGCGAATAACTCGTTGAGTAGAAAAACAAATACAGCGTGATGTGTCCAATAGAACGTTCATTGTTTCCCATCATCGAGTCAGTATTGAGCACGGCGAGTGGGCAGTGCTGAGCAAAAATGTTCATATTGTGCAACCGATGGTCTCGAGTGCCGATTGAGTAACCAAAGGAAACCAGATTACCGAGAACCGTTCAAACACTCCCGAACTTTCACCGCTCCTTTACTTTGTCGATCTTTACTCACTGGTATTATTTCAAAGAACTGAATTATACTGGAAAATACTCGTTCTGGCATAATTAGAACATTGTTCTGCTTTCGAAGACCCTAATGAACTCGTAATAAAGTAAGGCAAGTGTAATAAAAATTTAGTTACAACTTTTTTGACCATATTTAGCCTACAAAGACCATAATATAGGCACTTTCTCAGTGTTACTAAATTAGTGCACAATAACACTTGATGATTTGTCACGAACAATAAAATCATCCAAGTTTTTTAAAATTGTGGCAATTCTAGCTCATAGCAAGTAATCGCAGAAACGAAACAAAAAAAAATTTTACCTACTTCTTACTACGTATCTTGATATCGTCGTAATAAATATAATCTTTAACCCATTATTACTGCAAGTAATTATATTATTATAGCATGGCATAAAGACATATTATAACATGAAATAAAGTCAAAGAAACTATGTTAATTATTTATTATCACTCCAAATAAAATATACCTCTAAGAAATAGGAGGTAACATAACATTGATACCTGAATATGTTAAGTGTAGAGACCGCTTAACTTATTAAAGGATTTTGTCAACTTGCCTGAATTGAACTGAACCCAGTATCTTATTTAATCAAGTAATCACCTCCTATTTACAATTTATAAATACCATAATGTACGTCTACTTTAAGTCTGAAGTCTTTTAAAGTGGCGAATACGTTTTATGTTCAACCGACAAAACCTGCGACGTGGATAACATTTGTAGATTTTATTCTAAATAAATATTTAGTCAAAGTCTGAACAATAATTGAGTTCTGATTTTGTATAGATCTCATTATTTCGTATAAATTAAATACGAGCTATAAATCTCAATATTAATTGAGTTAGGAATTTGTCACATTTTATTGCTGCTCTAAACATAATCTCAAACCACTTTATTTAAATCAATTTAACCATCTTTAGTGGTTGCATCACTCAGCAAGATGTTATCAGCACATCGTGACAGACATAACGACCAAATTGGATCTGCCATTAATCAATGTACATTTATTTAGGGCATTTTTATTGCACTCTCGTTAACTACACCGCCTCAATATTGAGTAAGAGTTTGTTTTAAATCTGATAAATATTATAATAAGCAAGTTTTGACTTAAGTGGTCTTAAAGAGAAAATATATATTATTATGAAGAGGCAGAGACAGAGAGAAATCAAATGTTCCACTGGTGTTCAATTTGATTATCTGTACCTATGGGTATTCTACGCAAACAGAATGCACGCTTCTTCTCGATATTTTCCTTCACCATAAAGCTCAAAGGACTAATTATTATAATTAAGTTTAGAAAAACTCATTGGTACAGACGGGATTCGAACTTGCGACCTTTTTGTCGCAGGCAACTACTCGAACCACTCGGCCACCACGGCTTCAAAACGACTTCATTTAAAATATAGTACATACCGGTAAGTATGTCCGATGAGACTGAAGAATGTGAATGAAGGGAAAGAGGTCTGTAACTACATTGATTGAACTGGCACTCTCACGCTCTCTGCCTCGCGAGGGACACTAAAGAACATAATATAAGAATCGCCTCATAGTGTACAAATCTTACAAGTTGGCACTTTATAAATTACTAGCTGTGTCCGCGCGGAAAAGTGATATTAAGCAGAATTAATTTTTATTAAATTTATTAAAGCAGCATAAATTTAAATAACATAAAGTGTAATTATTTACAAACTTAGAATGTTTTATTAATTTATATGTATAATAATACTAAAAAATAAGTTTCAAGCTCCTAGCTTCAAAAATTACGTAACTTCCATACAAACTTTCATCCCCAATCGTAACCACTTACAACCCTTATTCGCATTAAAAAGTAGCCTATGTCCTTCCTCAAGCTTTAGGCTATCTCTGTACCAAATTTCATTTAAATCGGTTCAGAAGTTTAGGCGTGAAAAGGTAACAGACAGACAGAGTTACTTTCGCATTTATAATATTAGTAGGGATATCTTGCATGCCGTGTCATGATCACACGTCATTATAATCTATGACAATACCGCTTACCATTACGTAGGCTGTCATATAACAATGAATTTTAAATGAAGTCTGGTATAACAATGGTTTGAAATATTAATGAGCTACAAATAATTTAAGGGAAATTAATGGCAGCAGATGCAGTTTCAAAAAGACAAACTTACACCTACTTTCCACGCCTTATATATCACAGCTCGTAGCAGAAGGGAATGACAAGATAGATGCATTTCTCTTTGGACAGCAAATATATTACCGTTTCCTAATTATGTAGAAGCTTACTCTTATTTATGTGGCGGAAGTTAGTACTTGCCCCAATACCTGAAATAACTCATAACATTTTTGGATAAAAATTTAAGTATAATCATAAACTGGTTGAAAATTTTCTTCTAGCTTTGAAATTATATGGGTATATACATTATCTTTATATATCTCCTCATGTCTCCCCATATGCTCCTTCGAAGGGGTAGGCAGAGGTGTGTAAATAGTTCCCACACACTAAATGTTTGTCCTTATAACAATTCTGCCTACCCTTCAGTGCCCTAGGCGTGTAATTATATAGATATAGAAACTGTAGTGCCAGTACCTCAAATCATCCATAAGCTCCGAGGTTTATCCATTTAACGGTATATTAAGACCTTATATTACTATAATTAGGTCAGAGAAGGCTACTTAAGTAGGTACTTGAAAACCATTAAAAGCAAATTAAAGTTCCCACGCAAACTTAGTTTCAACGCTTTAAGACATGAAATGAGCGAAGATGAGAGAGAATAAGAGAAGACGATGAGTGAAGTACAACACCATATCATCACGCCAAGGCCCTCACCTCCCTCACCTCTCATCACCGGGGTAGGCAGAGAGACTAGAGCGCCAGTTTTCTTAGACTTACGTACCTCTTTCGCTTCGTCCACTTTTATCTTCATACATACTCGCCGGTTTCGAGTTCTCTTGATGTCTACAACGAGTGTCCAATCGATTTGTTCTAGGTAGTTGGAATGTGGTCTTCATCCAGTCATTCTATGCACATTGAAAAGATTTTCATCTGCCTATGATCACAAAACCGTGCACGTTTAATTAAAAGTCGATCTAATAGCTCATTGAAAGGAAGCATGTGAGCTAACAAGGCATTCAGTGGCCGGCGAACAGACGGGGTCACCCGGCCTTAATGGGTCGCGTGATTCGTGCTATAAACTTAACATTTTGTCCAGATTTGCCGACCCCTGATACCCTTATATTATAGGGTCACGACATCTATAAATTAATGAGTTTGGTCTTCATAGATCGAAGCGATTTGAACTGCTCCAAACTTTGTCAACTATCTACTTCATGCAGTGTAACTATGTTCAATTTGACAGTTTTGTTTGTAGCCTTTTCGTTTGTACCAGTACAAGTAAAAGGGACAGGTATACTGAATACGGAATGTTTTATAATGGCATGATTTAAGTGGTTGAGAAAATCAATAATATTGACCGCCGGTCGCGCAATACTGACTACAGCAGAGTTCAAAGCTTTTTCAAACTTCATTGTATCTCAACAGGAAACTAATAGTAAATATAAATTGATGGAGGTAGGGCATAACGGGTTTCCCGTTCGACTTTGGAGCTGCCCAACTGGGGCAGGACCTCCACCTTATAGAAGTCCGTAGCCAAATAACACAATTTATTGTGTTGTGTTCCTACGCGGTGAGTAAGGTTTCCAGTAATGAGCTCCTTGCGGAGGGGGTGGATTGTTATATTGTGTTGGCAGCAGAAGGATACTCCCATTATGCTGCCAACACAGTATAACTCTCCAAACACAGAGTGGCAACACGCAAGTGATATTTCGGTATTGTAAGCGTAAATAGGCTGTGGTAACCGTTTTCTATCAGGTGGGCCCACCTGATAGAAAACTAGAAAGTATGCTTGTTTGCCACTCTTGTTGTATAAAAATTCAAAATAAATGCTGTAGTGGCCGAGTGGTGCGAGTAGTTGCCTGCGACACAAAGATCGCAAATTGGAGGCCTGACTATACCAAAGAGTTTCCCTGAACTCTAGCACAGTGATTAGTCACACCACGATCTTTACGGTCAAGAAAAATATCGAGAAGAAACCTGTATACGTATGTCACGTTGGCACCTAAAATATATCTCTGGCGGAAAGTGGGTGTGTGGGTATTACCTAAACACCTATGCCTTCGGGGACTCTTGTGGTAAAGTGTGAGGACATATATACTAAAAGAATCACGTAGAAATTTTACTATCACATTATGCTAAGTCCAATATGGGATTACGTAGTTAATCCTATTGCAAGAACTTATCTGACTTCCTACGATTACGGTTTTGTAAAACGATTCCTCTAACGTATTATTCACACCTTCCGCCCTAATGCTATTACAAAAGACTTATTTAAATAGTATTTGAATACATACAACCCAATTATATATGCGAACTAGCGGTCCGTCCCGGCTTCGCATGGGTGGACATAAGATTTTTTTGTATAATATAATATAATATATCCTCACGCCTTCCCACATGGGTCCCCGAAGGGGTAGGCAGAGGTGTATAGGTAATACCCACACACCCACTTTCCGCCAGAGGTATATTAGGTGCCAACGTGACAGATGGCGAGTCCATCGCCGTTACTCAAGCACGACTATACATACGCCTTTTGAATTTCTTCTCAGACGTATGCAGGTTTTCTCTCGATGTTTTCCTTCACCGTAAAGCTCGTGGTGTGACTAATCACTGTACTTAAGTTCAGAAAAACTCATTGGTACAGTCGGGGTTCGAACTTGCGACCTTTGCGTCGCAGGCAACTGCTCGAACCACTCGGCCACCACGGCCCTTTTTTTTTATAGTTAAGGAAATCTATTTTTTTGTAGTTAAGGAAAATATGCCTATGTCGCTCAAGGTGAAAGAAGTATAGTAATGCTTGAGTAACGGCGATGGATCCGCTATCTGTCAAGTTGGCACCTTAAATATATCTCTGGCGGAAAGTAGGTTGGGTACTACCTAAACACCTCTGCATACCCCTGTGGGGAGCCATGTGGGAAGGCGTGAAGGCATACTCCAGCTTTATATTAGCACCGCCGATCATCGTTGCCCGTGTAGCAAAGTTTCAATTTGATCGACAAGGCGCTTTAATGTTATAATATTTCTACAATAACCGCGAGAGGCCATAAACATTGTATGGGATCATGTCGGCTCCTCGCATGCTTAGTGCTTTCGTAATGGGAGCCGTGACCAATAGGGAACACTGGCTTATTATGTTGAGACTGAGGTCAAACGACATCGTGCGCCCTCCATTTTTGTCGGGTATCTCCCGCTGTTCTTGGCCCGAGCTTCGAATATCGAACCAAACCACTGAAATGTTACTTCTGAGAAATAATGACAAATGGTACTTCATAGCAAACACAACATAACCATTATGGAATACTTTGCAGTTCTTAACTTTTAATGGTAAAGAAGTTATAGATTTTGTTTCGGTTAAACTTTACGACTGTAGCGACCGCGGCGTTTTTGGAGTCCTGTCTACAAAAAGGTCTCTCTACCTGGGAACAGGTTGTGTCTTCGTGACTATTATTGGTCGCTTATTACCATTGCACAAAGCTCACATTACCCTCGAAGGCTGAATCGTCCATGATTAAAACTCTGGGTGAAGTCCTCGGGGTAAATCCTTTAATTTACGTTTATGTGCATGTCCGATTGATAGAATGGCAGTAATTGCTTTTCTGTATACCAAAACGGGCTTAATTGGCATTACAGATGTGGATGCGGCGCGATGTTCCATTTGATCGACACGTATGCATCAAATTATGATAATTTCAAGAATTGGGATCATTGAACAGTTTATTAATTTTTTTTTTTTTTATACAACTAGAGTGGCAAACAAGCATACGGCCCACCTGATGGGAAACGGTTGCCGTAGCCTATTTACGCTCACGATACCGAAGTATCACTTGCGCGTTGCCACTCTGTGTTCGGAGAGTTATAGTGTGTTGGCAGCATAATGGGTTTAATCCCTCTGCTTCCAACACAATGTAACAATCCTACCCCCTCCCCAAGGAGCTCATTACTGGAAACCTTATTCACCGCGTAGGAACACAACACAATAAATTGTGTTATTTGGCTACGGACTTCTATAAGGCGGAGGTCCTGCCCCAGTCGGGCAGCTCCAAATTCGAACGGGAAACCCGTTATGCCCTACCCCGCTTATTATAATTTGGTACTGCCGTACCTTATGTGATAGGATGTAGGCTATAACAATTTTGTGTCGAATAATTATAAAATTAATATTTTATAAATGAAACGAATTGGGTAAAAAAAATATACGCACAATTATATTTAAACTAGTCTGGAAATATAATATAATATATTTCTTTTAAAAAATACAGAAGCAAATTTTATAGACGGTGTTGGCAAACATTATATTAAAAAAGATTTTATAGCAATGAATCTTACAATAGATATTTGTATTTTATTAAAGACACTTCAATGCAGAAGACAGACAGAAATGTAATCTCGCTTATATATAATTCCCAATTCCCAAACCCTGGTATGCTTCATACTATGAGCACGCGACAAGATTTAGAACAAGTGCGCGTGCTCGTCTTACAAATATATCACTTGGGTTTTATGGACTTGTAGTAAAATAAATCTTAGAAGTCTGCCTCACGTTAATCGTCAACTGTATTCTTTATATATTTTAAATTATTTGTTAAAATAGGTCTTATGTACTAAAATATTGGATTTTCCTTAATGGAAATCAATATAAAATTTTCGTAAATGTCAATTACATATTTTGTCAGATATATTGAGGTACCAATATGACAAATGGCGAGTTTACCCTCGTTCTCAAGCTCAATATACATACATACATGTTAAAATTCCTTCTCAAACGTACACAGGTTATGTATATGTAAACAACCTACATAGGTTCAGAAAAAATCATTAGTACAGTTGGTATTCGAGCTTGCATTTTTTGCGATACAGACGACTTCTTGAACCGCGCAGCCACCACGGTTCTAGCTAATACCTATTGAAATATACCATGATGTTATTTCCTAGATAATGTTCAAAAGTTAATCCGACATGTAGCGTGTAGCATGCCAGTGAAATTGTATGTACGTTGTCGGTGTTGCTTACACGACTGCTTTGAAGCAGATAAAGTTCCGAGTAAGACACTTGGATAGAACGGATTTACTCTAATTCTACATTCGAGTTTTATTGCACGACATTAAGTCTATTGTAGTAATCTATTCAATTTTCTGCCTATTACTGTAAATTATTTGTCTATCAAACACAGACACACAGTCTAGATTGGCTTAGATTAACAGCTTTGGCTTTGTCAGTACATATTATTAAAACTAGCTGTAAATTTCTCGTGGGTGGAACGGTCACCCGTGTAAAAGTTAATAAATAAAAAAAGTAAAAAAATAATTTTCAGAGCTTTTTGGGGAACAAAATAAGTCCCAAAGTTTGTCAGATCCTCTCAGACCCTCTGTCTGCCAAATTTCATCCAATTTCGTCCGGCTAGTGATCATAAAATTTCACATTTATAATAAACATATAATTCGTAGGATAAGCGTCTATCTGTCTGTTATGAAATAAAAGACGGAGCGGTGTGTAACCGTGAGTACAGTTAGTGAGTTACTAAATGGCATTTAATTCGAAAAGAAAATGCATCACAATTTATTTAACCTGACTTCGACTCTACATTCGAGTTACAAAGTATATTATCTCTTGTAAATGATTCAGATAGATACCTAAGCGAGTTATTACCAGCCAAGCCATAGATGCAGCTTCCTGGTCGTACGGAGGCGGTATAATTTCATAACACAATTTTCCCTTTCGCAACTCGAGTTACGCTGCGGTTGAAACACTGACCTGTGATGAGCTCCGATAGCATAAATTACATGCATTTTATTCTTCTGTTCTGCCCTACGGTTTCACTTGCCTATTATTTTATAACATTTTTCTCTTTTACTCGGCTCTAAGGATAGTTTCATATAATAAAAAATGTATTGTAATAACGTTTGGGATTTAAATACAAAAAATATGTCAAAGCTAACTCCAAAAATTTGCGCATTTAAACATACAAACTCTATTGCAGTATCATATTGTATGCTAATATTGATTCACATAGTTCTACCGTAGAACTTAAGAGAATTAAAAATCTCAACTTCAAAATGCTGCTAATTCGATAGCTAAATGTAGAGATTTACAAAGCAACTGGAGCTCATGTGCGTGTGATTGTAAATATGAAGAATGACATGTTACGTTGGTATGGACATATAGATTGGATGAGTAGAAGAACTATTAACGAAACAGATATACATGCGATAGTATGTGGAAGAGCAGAGGAAGACCGCATTCTAGCTACCTAGATCGAATCGATCGAACACTCAAGTATGAGAACGTCAAGAGTACTTAAAACCATAATAGTAGTAGAGCATGTACGAAAAGACTGATTAATGTGAACGAAGAGATAAAGACATGCAAGTTTAGAGAACTGGCTCTCTACCCTCTCTGCCGACCTCGTGAGTGACTCGGCGTGATGATATGTATGTATGTATGCAAATATGTTAAGCAAATGCATGTTATTCGAGTAACCAACATAATAATAATAATAATAATATATCCTCACGCCTTCCCACAAGGGTCCCCGAAGGGGTAGGCAGAGGTGTATAGGTAATACCCATACACCCACTTTCCGTCAGAGGTATATTAGGTGCCAACGTGACAGATGGCGAGTACATCGCCGTTACTCAAGCACGACTATACATACGCCTTTGAATTTCTTCTCAGACGTATGCAGGTTTCCTCTCGATGTTTTCCTTCACCGTCAAGCTCGTGGTGTGACTAATCCCTGTACTTAAGTTCAGAAAAACTCATTGGTACAGTCGGGATTCCAACTTGCGACCTTTGCGTCGCAGGCAACTGCTCGAACCACTCGGCCACCACAGCTCACATAATAATAAGATACGGGAAACAAAACAATCTAATCTAACAATTATTTCTAGCAGGTCCCCGAATTCGTTTCGTCAATTTGACCCTTCTTTGTTTGGATTTGTGGAATTGATTTTGTACGAAAAGAACAGAAAACTTAATTATGACGCTTTTAGTCGATTCCATCCGTAATAAGAGAATACGCTTACAAATGCGATGAATAAAATTTACATAAATATCATCCGCAGGTATATTATTAGACATTTCATACAAATTGTAAACATTTTGTGGGAACTCGGCTTATTGAATTTGAATGAGTAAACCATTTGTACTCAAGGCTTATCTTTTCCCCGCTTGTTGTTAGGTTGGTGGTAATATCTTGTCCTTTTTGTTTAAAAAATAGGTTCTCTATGCTGGGATATAGTTGATGAAGTTATTTGAAAATTATAGTGATCCTGGCGCAAGAAAGGGTTTCTATGCAAATGGTTACTGGTTTAATCGAAACCCTAAACAATATTGCAATAGTTGACGACCGTCTGGTCTAGTGGTTAGAGCTCCTGGCTGCGAAACTTGAAGTCGCGGGCTCGAACCCCGCTGAGGGCCGATATTTGTGTGATGAACACGAGTATTTATTTATTATTATTGCCAAAGATCGGCAGCGTGCGCGCGATATTTTGGTGCTGCTTACCATGAGGCGGACCGCACGCTTCATCGATTCTACGATATGCTGGCGATATGTCACTATATTGTGCTGGTTGAAGGAACGCAAAGCGGTGTTTTTTGCAAATAACACTTGAGTGTACTCGTGAATAAAACACCTCGGAGACATTTCGTATTATGGAAACACACAACAATGGTCACCGTAGAGTATCGTTAATATGGTTTTAATGGGTTGTTTTTTTTCTTATTAGGATGACGGTCGCCTTGGCGTTGGTGTTGTTGTGCGCGGCGTGGAGTGTCGGGGCTGGGGAGCCAGTGTTCGACCCAAGCACGCTGATGCGACTGGTACTCGTGCCAGCGGACGCGACCGTTGGCTCCGTCATCTACCGCGTCCGCGCCTCCGATCCTGACTTCGACTACCCGCTGCACTTTGAGATAATTGGTGAGTTCTTTCGTGGTCTAAAGTTATAATCATCTTTAACTAAGAACAATCACACTAAATGATCGAAATCGGTCGATCGGCGAGGATGTATGACTAATGAATGTCAATTAAGCGAAAGTGGTCCGCAAGTCTAGAAAGAACTTGTTCTTCTCTCTCAGCCCACTCCGTGAAGGAAACCTAAGACTCTGCCTCTAACTACTACTACTACTACTACCTATTCAGTGAGAAATCATGTAAATAATACGATTTGAATTGATTATCTTAATCTTAAATTGTTGAATAACGTATATGCGACCTACTAGCTTGCGTTGTCATCTTTAATACAAAGATTACACATTCGAACCCTGGACGTTTATTCCAACGAAGGTGCTGTATCCTTAGGTACCCCTGAAAAAGGCGTGAATATGATGAACTTATTGAATGCATATTATTTGATTCTTAAATATTTTTTCTCTATCAGGGCAAATGGGTCGTCTCGACATCGGAGTGGAAACGCTTCCATGCACGCGGTACAACTCGGTGTGCCAAGCCAACGTTATCTTGCTCCGGAGACTAGAGCCTGGTCGCTACGTAGACTTCAGGCTATCAGTCCGGAACACACGAGGCAGAAGTTCGAGGATTGCCTGCTCTGTCACTGGGACTAATGCTACCACCCCAAAGGACACGATATTCCCTCATCAGCCCAGCATTATTTTGGTACCTGAGGTAAATATCCTACGGTATTTTGAATGTAAAATATTATGAGAATTCAGCGGTTTTTGTATGAAAAAGGCACGACATTTTTAGGCAAAAGCTGCTGAATAGATTAGAATTAAACTGCAATAATATTACTCATACATGAGTATAACACATAGGCTATAATTAATAAAGACATTAAGTTAAGAGGCCAAAAAATATAATAAGATCAAATTTTACGCGGTTGAAACCACGGAGCCCAACTAGTAATAAACTTAAAGCAACGAAAAATTTTATTACAACGAAAAGAAAATACAACTAAGTCTTATAATGTTTTTATAACTGAATTTTCATATAGCATTTTTCTTTATATTTATGTGAACGTTATCAATATGTAACCAACAATGTAATTAATATAAAAACTTTTGTGATCTCATTTACTATATTGCAATTATGTATTGCATAAACATTCGTGTATTATTCGAATACGTCTAGAGCAGGTGTAAGTCTAGAACAAAACTGGTGCTCTATTCTCACCACCTACCCCTTTAGGGACTCGGTGTGATGATATGATACGTATTGTTGGTATAGCATATTTTTAAATCAATAAATACAAGAAATCAATACAAACTTTTGCAAGATGCTTATCATGATAGGCTCATAATACGAACAATAGAAAATGTTTAACTTCAGAAGAAACAATAATAGTGTCAAGAGTTCACAGTTCTTTCGAAAACTCTCAACAATATAATTGCTCTATTATTCTTCTTAAGAAGAATCAGCACTTGACACACAGACTGACTGATAGATTAACGGGAGCTTATAATGCTAGTCTACACTCTACTTTACAAAGCTAATACGCTTTTTATTGCTTGAGAACTTATCAGTATACTTGACAGTATATAATAAAAAATTTACTGCAGAACTATTTTAATTTATTCCAGTATTATAAAGATGTTTAATTATATTTTTTATAAAATATTTATGCCAAATCGGTATCGATACTTTTTTAAATTTTATTAAATACAAAGTAATAAAGAGCATAAAGATCTTGATCGGCAATAAATTCTTGAAAAATTTGCGTAAAACGCACCTGTCCTTTACATGTGTAGCAGGACAACAAATGAGATGCCGTCAGAGGTAGACGCCGTGTGATGTTCTGTGATTGATGATGATGACGAACGCGTGCGAAACGCACAAGAGGTTTAACACATCGTTTATTAACATACGCTGAATACTGAAACTTATGACCCGCATATAAGGCTGAAATCGGAATGTGGTTGTGACGCAAAAGTCACGAAACTTGGCTTATTCTCGGTTCCCCGGAGCGGATATGAAATATCGAAATCAACTCGCACTCAATTAAACGTTTCGAGTGTACGATACTCTACTAGATTGATGTTCCTTTGTTTTGACAAATACTAAACAAGCAATATTCTTAAGTCAAATATTTTTCCAGGATGCCAAGCGGGGAGCTGACCTTGAGATTGTTATTGCGCGAAAAAATCCCTTGTCGCCGAAGCCTTTGGAGTTAGAACTTTGGGTAAGCTATTAATTTGCATTTTAAAAGGTATATACGATGATTAGGGCTGTCTAATGACATTTTCAGAGACTCCCGCGCTTAACACGCATTTAGGTATAACCACATAATGAGGTTTCGCTCGCACGCCCGAAAGGGTCGTTTAGACCACGATATACCCGCAGTTTCAATTTGCGTGCATTGAAAAGCCATTGACGTCTATTTATGCATCATGTAGGGCGAAACCTCCTATTAAATTATAATAATTTTGCGCCATTCAACGTTCTGTACTTTTGTACAACTTTCCAATGTGTCGTTTGAACACAAAATTTACTATTCTTATAGTACAGACCGTAGATTATCGTCAACAAAAGATCCGACCTTACGGATTTAACAGTAAGCAATATACATTTAGATCTCGAACGTGTGAAACTCCATTCGAACCACTCTGGGTAATTCACATGAAAACTTGCAAATTGGTTGTTTCGACATTTGAATGCCTATAGGTATAGATAAGGAATATAAATACTAACTATCGGCTTGTAGCTGTTTCGGAATTTTTATGTATATCCTGTGTAATATTTCTATCCTAACTTGGAAAAAAAAGTAGTCACTAAACCAGACCTAAAATAATATTAATAAAATACAAATCCAACCTGCTCCCTAGCTCACGCATCAGCAATGCTCTAAGCCGAGGTCATAACTTCAATGAGAGTGCTTTTACCTGTGTTTGCTAAGCACTTATGTAGTGCCTGGCTGGAAGCCTCTTGGCCATTATGTGTTTCTTCAAGGTCGTCAAACCTAATATAATATAATATTCACGAGACCATACGATTACCCAATCATCATAATTGGCAGAAATCACAGGAAGCCGCGAACTTTGTTATTCGATTTCTTAACATTTCACCTTCGATATTGCCTCTCCGAATTGCGGTTAACTATGTACAATATAGTCATTATCACAATAAAATCCTACAATGTTACTTTGAACTTTATTATCATTGGCAGGGATCACCACTTTTCGCAATTCGGCAGCGTCGCGTATCGACGGAAAACACAGAGGGAACTTTATTCCTGGTGGGACCTTTGGACTTCGAAGCTCAATCTATGTACCATCTGACACTTCTAGCTGTGGTAAGTATGTTTGGATTACTAAGACAGGCGTCTGTCTGTAGCATTAAACATATCAAAATATTTTACATATACATAAATACTAATTTGAATCCCAACTGTACCAAATAGTTTTTCTGAACTAAATTACAGTGATGATAAAGTATGTATGTCTACTGAACTGGCTATAGAACTGGCGCTCAATCCTCTCTGCCTACGTCGTTAGAGACTCGGCATCATGATATGTATGTATGTATGTAAGTAAAGTGATTAGTTACATCATTCCAACCACTGTGTTCTTATGCACGTTGAGTTATCTAAGCAGATGAAGTAATATTTCCTATTCGGGTCTATCAGAGGTATATCAGATATACGGGTATTTAGACGTTGTCACGTTGTCACCTAATATACCTCTGGCGGAAAGTGGGTGTGTGGGTATTACCTATACACCTCTGCCTACCCCTTCGGGGACCCTTGTGGGAAGGTGTGAGGATATATTATATTATTATATTTAGACAACTCGGATAAATGAGAAATTGATCTAAAAATTTACAGTATAATATAAAAATCATAATTGATTTACAATCACCCTTACAATATTCTAATACACACGAATTTATATCTAAACATAACTACTGAATTAGCTAAATAGAATTTCATTCTGTTTGTGTTTCATTCTGTTTAGATAATGAACTACTTGTAGATAATAAAAAAAAACGAAACGAAATTCAAGGTGAACTCGCGTCGATGCAAATGCTTTGCATTCTCTCGATCCCTAGGACACTAATTAGTTTAATTAAGGCTAATTAAGCTAAGTAACATGATTGGGAACAGTGTCCAAATCGGAGCAATCTTGAATCACTAATGAGATTAAGGCCTACTTTAAATCCTTAATGTATGTAGATCTTATACCTACTTGGCCTGAATTATTTCAGCTATTTATACAACCTTGTTTGACACCCAGTGTCAAAACACACAGGTTAGACACATTACTATGTAATAATATCTTATGTTTCTATACATCTAATTGGAGTTCCCTTAGACACTGTTTTCTCATTACAAGTAGATATTAATATACAATTACTTTGTTAACAAGAACAACAAACAATATTTACAAAAAACAGTTGTATAAATATAAAATAAAATAAATATCCTCACGCCCTCCCACAAGGGTCCCCGAAGGGGTAGGCAGAGGTGTATGGATAAATATACTTATATACAATTCATATTTTATGGTAAAGTAGGGGAAAAAGAGCCGTATTGATTCTTGAAAACAAAACCAAGTATCCTAAAGATGTTTAATTGATATATATATATATATGTATATATATACACATTAGTAATTAAATGCTCATCCTTAGACGCGGTTACAGTCCTTGATATAATCGTATAGTCTTAAAGTGAGCCTACCTGCATCTACTATTATTGTTCTACTGACGCCTGAACCTGTAAAGCTTAGAACGCTCCTAACGTTTCGCTGATTGATCTCCATAGAAAAGTACTATGTCTTAGCTACCAGTGCTAATCTTGCAAGTCGAACCTGACCTGACGAAAGAAGTGCGACCTCTTACGGACGCAAATAGCATCAATAAAATAACATGAAATTTTCTTTTCCAGGACCCTTACGTAGAACTTGGCAAAGACACGCGAAACATCGCCGCCCTAGAAGTAGTAGTCGTTGTTCAGGATGTGCAAGACATGCCTCCAGTGTTCACTTCAGCGCCTCCAATAACCCACCTGCCACGCCAGGTGGCCCCCGGTGACGTCATCGTGAAGGTTCGAGCCGAGGACGGAGACAAAGGCGCGCCCAGGCAGATTAGATACGGGCTGGTCTCTGAAGGAAATCCATTTACGCCTTTCTTCAATATTAATGAGACATCAGGTAAGTTCATCTATACCTAAAAGGCACGGGATCTTTATATCAAAAATGTTACTGTCTGACCTAACTTTTTTTTATACAACAAATGTGGTAAACATGGCAAACAAGCATACGGCCCACCTGATGGGAAACGTAGCTTACCGTAGCCTATTTACGCTCACGATACCGGAGTATCACTAGCGCGTTGCCACTATGTGTTTGGAGAGTTATAGTGTGTTGTAGTGTGGCAGCATAATGGGTTTAATCCCTCTTCTTTAATTTACATACCTAAAGAAGATCACAGAAAAGAGGTTAGTGACATTATTGCATTGAACAAGGTATCCAGAAGTTACCATGATAAGGTACTAGTGATGGAGTTTGTTCGACCTACTTGTGCTACGTTCTCTCAGTATAGAGGTGGCAACGTGCCAATGATATCTTTGGCATTCAAAAAGCTTTTATGGTCGTATGGACTGATTAACATTCCCTGATAATAAAGGTCAGAGTAATCATCATTGCCAGTATTTTTTTTATTAAGAGAAGAGTAGCTGTAATAGCAATACAAGAAATGTGGGATTGGGTATTATTTCTACCAACTAGGCTATTCCGTATAGTATTCTTAATTAGAAGATTACTTAAAGCTGGAACATAGTAGGAACGTCATTTGCCTGCGATCTTCTATCAGGCAACTCCAAGTTTGAATGGGAGATTACATTCTACACTATTTTCTTTTAAAGCTTGGCAAGTAGGAACATATCTTGCCTTTATTATTTTGTGGTATGAACGTAGCTAATGAATACGTTTACTTATATTCCTTTCCGAAAGCGAAAATCTAAAGCTATTTTTACGATATAAAAATTATTTATTTTGGTATTTATCAGTATTTTCTAAAGCATTTCGGAAATTTTTCGCCGAAAATTAGAACATATTTTCCCTTCGATACGAAAAAACTCAACGCGACGGGACGGTCCGTGATTAAATTTTGAGGAGCGATTTAATAAAATAATGTTGTATTATGACCCTTGTAATTTTAATATGCGAGTTAAGCATAAACACTTTTTTCCACCAAAAGAATATTATAGCTATTCCCAGCTGTAATATTCTTTTTTACACAAAAACAACATTTAACAAGATATTATCATGTTATTGTGTGATTGATACATACATACATATAATCACGCCTCTTTCCCGTAGGGGTAGGCAGAGACCACATCTTCCCACTTGCTACGTTCCTTACATACTTCTTTCGCTTCGTCCACTTTCATCATTCTCTTCATACATGCTCTTCGGTTGTCATTCATGTGTGATTGATGAGAAGATATTTAACAGTGTAATTAAGCCAAGGTGGGCAAATGGTTCGAGTAGTTCTACAACTCAAGGAAAGCATGTTCGAATCCCGACTAAATAAATTTCTAGTTTTGTGAACTTAGTTAATAATCAAAACGAGCGTTACCGTGGTCATTATGGGGAAACCAGCAACCCGCGAAGATATTCAAAGACGTAGGTATAGTTTTATGCCAGTCAAACGGCGATGCATTCGCCATCTCTCACGTTGACACTTAAAATTTATCTCCGGCGAAAAGATAATGTTGTTGTTCTCGATAAATCCTTACATTTAAAACATTGTGCAAAGACCTCCAAAAAGAATATTCTTTATCTATATAATATATAGATAAAGAATATTATTTCTTTATCGCCGTATTATATTATGAATTCTTTATATTTATTCTTTATTGCATCTAAGTGATAACTTAGACATCGTATCACAGCTACCTGTGAATATGTACCGTTACTTATTTTTATTATAAGACTAGGTTGTTTAATATTACTATAATTATAAATTATATCGTCACGCCTTCCTAAAAGAGTCCTTTTTTTTTTTTTTTTTTTTTTTTTCATTTTTTTTTTTTTTTTTTTTGTAATGTCTCTCGTAGCTTGAGTTCCGGGAACTTTTGCTACTTAACCGGTCAATGGCGAGACCTAGGCCTCCAGCCAGGCACTTAAGTACTAAGCAACACAGCTAAGGGCGCCCCCTGTGGGGTCGGACCTCGGCTTAGGGCGTTGCTGGTTCGCGAGCAAGGGAGCTGGGCTGGTCTGGTATTTTATTATTATTTAGTTATTTGGGGAGGGGATTTGCGCTACTGGCTCGGCTCGGGCCGGCACTTGCGAGAGTCTGGGGGGAACGTTACGGCTTATTCGCGTCGAGCCTCGCCGGCGAGGACGGAACAATGGTCGGTTTTGTGTAGTGTCGTTTGTGTGTCGTCGTCGGGCGTCCTGGAGGACCGTTATGTCGTCATCCGGTTCGATGACGGCATGTTTTGGGCGCCTTATCTTAGATATAAGGGAGGGTGTGTATCGGGCGGCCGATACGACGAGAGGGTTGGGATGATTTTCAGCAGAATCGAAATGGCGTTTCGACAGTTTTTTCATAAACTGTTTGATCGTGGGGACTTTTAGGTCAACATGAAGTTGACTGTTTCTCATGTACCACGGGGCACCTGTGGCTCTCCGGAGGAACCGGCTTTGGAGCACTTGAAGGGGGTGGAGTACTGACTTTTTGGATTGTGCGAACACAACACACGCATAAGTCATGATCGGTCTGATGCACGTCAAGTAAATCCTCACCTTGGATTTCAATGAGAGTTTACTCTTCGAATTTAGCATACAATGGAGTCTACCGAGCGTGAAGGCGGCTCGCGCGCGTACCGTCTTTACGTGGTGACGGAAGGAAAGTTTACGATCGAGGGTCACTCCCAGGTATTTGGCCTTGTCTTCCCATGGAATGGGATTGCCGAAGAGAGTTATGGGGGCTGTCCGTAGGGCATGCTTGCCTTTCCAAAAGAGGACGGCTGCGCTTTTTGAGGGGTTCACTTCTATTCTCCATTTCCAGAACCACCGCCCTAGGGCGTTGGCCGCGGTCTGGAGGTAGCCGCGAATCGCCTCGGGGGATATACCTCTGCAGTATATGGCCGTGTCATCGGCGAATAGTGCGCTTTGGACCTTTCTAAGGGTGGGGAAATCGCTCGTATACAGCGTGAATAGAAGAGGGGAGAGCACGGAGCCTTGCGGGACTCCTGCTCGTATGGGACGAGGGGAAGAGAGTGTGCCCTCCACTCTGTAGCGAAAGGAGCGATTCGACAAAAAGTCCCGCACTATGCGTACGAGACGGTCCGGCACGCCCAACTGGTACAGCTTGTATATTAAGCCGTTGTGCCAGACCTTGTCGAATGCCTTTGCCACGTCGAAGAGGAGCATACCCGTGGGATATCCGCGTTGGAAGCCGCTACTGACGTCTTCCACTATACGGTGGACTTGTTGGACACACGAGTGTTTGGTTCGAAAGCCAAACTGTTGATCTGGAATTACTTTTTCAGAGTCAGCAAAACTCTTTAATCTATTATAGACAAGTCTCTCGTATATTTTGCCGAGAACGATGAGGAGACTGATAGGGCGGTAATTGGAGGCTTCGGTCTTGGGTTTCCCCGGCTTAGGAATACCTATGACCGTCGCACTTTTCCAGGATTGGGGGAACAAGTTGTTGCTCAGTGCTGCATTGAAGATGGCAGTGAGCAAAACTATCAGATAGGGGGAGAAAAGTTTGATGACTCTATTAGGGATACCGTCGGGGCCAGGAGCTTTCCTGGGGTGGAGACCATCGATCGCCTTCCGGACTTCATCGACCGTGATTGGGGCTATGGGGTGATCCGGGTGTTCGGAGGGTGGATTGGACAGTTTGCTTTCGACCTCGGCGTCCACCTTCTCGAGGTGTCGCTGGTCTACCGGCAGGGAGCTGGGCGTACATTGAGCCTCGAGACTGTCGGCCAGGCACTCGGACTTCTCGTCGTCGTCAAATGCGGGCCCTTGATTCGGACGAGTGAGAGGAGGCATGGGCGCGGTGAGGTCAGATTTGAGTTTACGTTGGAGTTGCCAAAAGGCCATGTGACTTGGTTCAAGCTCCCCGAGGAACTTGTTCCAGCGAGCGTTACGCAGGTCCTTCATGCGGTATCTCAGCTTGCGCTGGAGTGACCACAGGAAGGTGCGGTTCGCTACAGTCGGTTGAGCTCGATGGGCTCGGAGTGCGGCATTCTTTTCCGTCACCAGTTCACGCACGTCGTCTGGAAGTTTCCAGCGATGATCTTCCGTCACCGGAACTTGTCGGGAGCAGGAGTCCACGACTGACTGTACGTGAGCTGTGAGGGAATCGATCGCCTTTTGCGTGTCGGCTGCCGACTCTATGTGGGGCGGGATACTATCTAAGTGAACAGATGAAGGGGACTTGAGGAGTTCCTCTAATTTCCTCCAGTCTGTTATCTTTTTCTGAGGTAGGGGGCGACCTGTGTCAGAGGGGCCTAATCGGGGGGAGAGCGCTAGTGTTACAGGTCTGTGATCTGAGTCTAGTTTGTCGTGAGACCTCATTGAGTGCAAACGAAGGTTCACATTCTTGAGGATCACGATGTCAAGTACGTCCGGTCGGTGGTTAATATTTGCAGGGTAGTGGGTGGGGTGCATGGGTGCAATGACGTCGAATTGGAGGAGCCCACTGAGGTCCTCCAACTAGCGTCCCCTGTTATTTCGCGAGCGGCTGTTCCAAGCATCGCTCTTGGCATTCAGGTCACCCGCGATAATAACCGAGCTACTTAGGTTGGTAAGGGCCTTGATATCATTTTTGATATCTGCCGATGTATTGACAGGGGAGCAATAGGCTGAGACTATCGTGATCGACTGATGGCCGGTCAATCCTATCCGACAGATCGAGGTCTCTATGTGGGTGAGGGTTGGAGGTTGGACGGGTATGCAGTGCAAGGCCTTCCTGTAGTAGATCAAAGTACCGCCGAGGGCGGAACGATATCTATCGTTACGAACTACATTGTAGTTCGCAATTCTAGGGTCTCGTTGTGATGGTTTCAGGAAGGTTTCTTGCACTAAAAAGATGTCTAGATTATTATCGCGGAGGAACGCGGCGATCTCCTCCCTTTGGCTACTAATGCCATTAGCATTAAAATAGCCAATTGAGAGGGATCGGGGTTTCGTTCTGCTGTTTGGGTTTGCGTCCATTATTGGTTCGCGGAGAAGGAGGCGAGGGACTCGGTGACATCGGCGTAGTCACCGAACAACTGAAGGAGGGCAATTGGGTCCTTTCGGACGGCCCTTAGGCTTCGGGCCATTTCGTTGACCCTACGGATGTTGACTGTCGCGAATAGGTCCACCAGGAACGCCATGTTGGCGGAGGTATCATTCGCGGCGTAGGAGGAGGGGGGGGGCGGTGAGGCCTTGACCGCCTGGGGTCTACGCGGAGGCGAAGCGGCCTGGGGTCGGGGTTGTTGAGGAATGGCTGTTGGAGGGGCCAGCAGAGATGGAGGCTGCTGTTGAGGGGGCGTGGATGAAGCGGGGTGAGACGCTTTTGGGAGGGGTGGGAAGTCCCTCGGAGGGAGGGGCCTCCACGGGGAAAGTCGAGGTGGAGCGGGTTGCGCGGGGGGGGCGTTACGCCATTCGCGGGCCGCTGCCCTCTTGACCAAGACCGGTCTGGGCTTGGGGGCTTTGGGACAGCCCCTGTAATTGGCCGGGTGGCCTTCCTGGCGGCATAGCACGCAACTTGGAGGCGAGTCGGCGAGTGTATGGTCCTTTGGCCGAGAGCAGTCGCTCGTGCCGTGGTCACCCAGGCACTTGACGCACCTGGGTTTTGCGCTGCAATTGCGCGAAGCGTGCCCGTAAAGCTGGCAGTTGTGGCATTGCCCTATAGGGCCGCCTTTGTGGGGGGTTTCCACCCTTATGCCAGACAGGTGGCAGAGGGTTTTGATGTTAAAGACGGCTTTGCCGTCGGGGGAGTTCTCGCAGACGACGAGGACCATGTTGAACGCCTCTCCGGCGTTTCGGCGGTGCATACGGTGGACTTCCTTCACCGCGACCTTTTGATCCTTAAGATCGTCTTTAATCGACTCGGTGTCGATTTCTCGGGGAACGCCACGGATGACGACCCGGAGTAGACGATCTTCGGGCAGGTCGTAGGTGTGGAACTCCACACTTCTTGCCTGAAGGAGTTTGGTAAGAGCCCTAAACTCCGTGGAGTTGGGCAAATGGACTTTAATGCCGTCAGCAGCAGCCGAGGCGCGAGTGAAATTTATTTTGTTGGTATTACACCAACCAGAGATCTCGGTCCATTTGTCCTTATTATGGACGAAGACGGGGGGGCAAGCTCGCTCCTTCCTCGGCTGAGTGGAGGAAGGTCGCGTGGGTCTTGGGGCCGGGGTGAACCGGTTGGCCTGAGTGGCTTCCGCGGTTTCCGGAGAGGCGAGAGGGGCGGGGGTGGGGACCGGGGAGGGCTGTGTGGAGGGCACTGGCACAGTCCGGGGGGCCTTGGTTGGGGGGGAAGGTGAGGGCGAAGCCTCCTTCTTTTTAGCGCGCCTGGCGCGCTTTTTCGAACCCGTCACGGTCGTGAATTCGTCCGAAGAATTCTCAGAATTGTCGGACGTGTGTGACGATATGAACTCCATTTCAGAGTCCACAATGTTGGTTTCTGTCTCTGGGGACAGTGGGGTGGCCTGGCTTTTATTGACCTCGTTGGTGAGGTCAAGAATGGCGCGTCTTGACTCCTCAACCATTTCCTTGGTAGGGGTGATGGGGGTGGAGGCGTTCGCCTGTTGGGAGAACGCTTCGAAGTGGCGCTGGAGGGAGGGGACGGACTTGAAGAGTCCGTCAACGAAGTGCGCCAGTATGGCCGGGTCGGCCATTGTGGCGAGCGAAGGGAGAGGGGGAGACATTTCGTGGGCGAGGGAGGTGAGTTCGGGGCGCGGTCCCCAGGGGAAGAACTCACGAAGAAACCCCTGGTGACATCAAAACTATTATAAGGGGGCCCGATCCCCGGGGGGTTGACCCGGGGGTGTGTGCTGAACCCTCCCTGTCGGGTGTAGACAGGGAGGTGAGTGTGCCTATGGTGAGCCCTAAGCTTGTTTTCCCGCTGCCAGTCTTATTGTGCAGCGGGTTCCTGACTGTTCCGGTGTAGAGAGCACTAGTCCGTGGACAGTGCCCAAACTAACACCGGAGGATAGGAGGTAAGGGATAGGTAGGGTGGGAGGTGGGTGATAACCAGGCGCGACTAGGGTAGACCCCAAGGCCGGTGAACCTGGTCCCAACCGTTTGTAGCCTTACCCTGAAGGGGCAAGGCTAGGAGCGCAACGGGTCAGCGCCCCACTCGGTTCGTTGGCACCGTTTGGTTTCCACCGAGTGACCACGAAACTGTGGATTTTCCCAGAAGGGGACAAATATTATTGTCGAGAAACAGAAATTGTGATTGTTGTTGCCTTGAAAAAGGCGACCAACAATCACCACGTGCGGTGCGTAGCGGCTAGCTAGCGCGTGGCGATTTGCGTAGCGGTGGGTATGGCTTCTGCCGGTCGTAGCGGGCGCAGAGCGCGGGAGCGGTGGGAGCACACGTCTGCTCGGTACGGCGGCCGGAGCGAGAATCCTCCTAAAAGAGTCCCCGAAAGGATAGTTTATAACAGGATCGTATATAATTTCAGCATTGAATTTCGCTCACTTGCTGTGGTCAACCGACCTTATGTTAATGTTTCCACAAAAGAGCCGCTAGAACCCAAATGAGGGTAACTGCGGATATGAAGGTGCATTTTCACCAGAATCGTGGGTTGATTTTCACATAGTTTTATTTACGAGTTGACTGAGAGGTCAGTGCCCTTGTAATGACCGCCTAATGGTTTCCTTAGACTAGTGGTCAAGTTTATTACTATTTTCTAGGTATGGTACAAATAATTATACAGATTAAGAAATTACGATTGCCACGAAGGAAAGTTACTACATGATTTATACTAATTGTTTTTAATCTGTAATCATGGACAAGTTGAACTACCAGCAGGGGCAAATTTTCTTCAACGAGGGCTTCAATTATTGTAGAATTCATATTCAAATAAAATTAAAAGAAAAAATCGTTGACAAACAAATTGAAATTGTACGTAAAGGATTCGTGAACAAGAAATGTATTCCTCCATTAAATATCCAATTCATACAATAGTGACTGTCGAACATTTAATTAACACAACGTTAAAATGTCCAAAAGAGAGATAAGTCTGAGAAGAAATCAAAGTCGCACCTGACAAGCAATAGACTCAATCTGTCACGTTGACACTTAGAACTTTATATCTGTCTACGACGAAGGAATGACGATATTAACCCTGTACCCATCCCTTAGGGAACCCTACAGAAGGCAATACCAAATGGCCCTTTGAATTATTTAATTATATCATAGACACTTGACGTACCTTTGTATAAATTTGGTTAGGAAAGCAATGGTTCAATATTTTTTGCCACACCACGAGCTTTACGGTGAAGGAAAACATCGAAAGGAAACCTGCATACGTGTGAGAAGAAATAAGGCGTATGTATAGTCGTGCTTGAGTAACGGCGATGGACTCGCCATCTGTCACGTTGGCACCTAATATACCTCTGGCGGAAAGTGTGTGTGTGTGGGTATTACCTATACACCTCTGCCTACCCCTTCGGGGACCCTTGTGGGAAGGCGTGAGGATATATTATTATATTATATTAATCATTTACCATCAAACCCATTCGTAGTCGGGTGTAACCCGAAGCCTCGCTATTACAGTAGCTAATGACGTGTCTATATGTTAAGCCATTAAGTTCACAAAATGTATTAATTCAATACGACTAATAAGTAACTAAACTCCGCCGCATTATAATTTCTTTTTTTTAATTGTCGCTCGCCATCAATGCCGAGAACCAAGTATCCAGTCAGTAATTTTTTACGAAGATGTCAATAGCGTGATTGAAGATGAGCGAATTAAAGCTATAACACCATCTATCGCCAAAATATAGTACGTTACATCATCAAAAGCGAGAACATTCAATTGATTGATTATACGAACTATTGATTTTACAATTTCAAAATGGAGTAAGTAATTACAATTTGAATATCACTGACATAATCTGTAATGAATAATTTTCTTAAATGGCGCTACTTATTTTTACAACATTAACACAATCATTAGTTACTGTCAGTTATGATTAGTTTCAGCAATTATGGCTAAAATAATGGGGCTTTATAGTTACGTTCTAACTGATTAAGAAATAGGTAATGACCAGTGGCTGGCGCACGTAAGGGATCATTAGTACACTTACTTTGCTACGTACAATAAGACAAAGATATACTTAATGATACTCATGATATGACATACTTGATCTGCAATTAACTTTAGAGTATATTTATACATGCATTTTGGATAAGTTTAGAAGAAAAACACATTTCAATAATATTTATTAGAATCGTGTTAGCTACGTTAATTTAGTTGACTGCGAGATAAAGATGGAAGGCTTGTTTTGAGTTTCAAAAACTCAAAAGTAGGGTCACTACTTTTGAGTTTTTGAAATTCGTACGTCTCTAACTTAACCTCACACCGTGAAACCTGTATACGTTTAAGATGAAATTCGAAGACGTCTGTATAGTCGTGCTTGAGAAACAACAACAGACTCGCTACCTGTGACGTTGGCCACTGAATATATTTTTGGCGAAAAGAGTATGTTATTTTACCTTCCAAGAAGGGACCCTTATAAGGGCCCTTATGTGAGTGATATGTGTATCATCTTACAGTTTTTGTACGACCGAAAAAAGAAATAACGTATTTCTAATACTATAATCGCACTGAAAACAGATCCATAAGCATGATGTGTTATAAATGTCATTGATATAGATACCTAGGCTTATCCGTATACTTTATCAATTACCTAAGTAAGATCAGTACCAGTGAAACATTTGTAAACGTAGCAAAACTAATTAAATCGAGAAATTATGCATGTTCGCGCTAACTATAGGACATGTTTACTTCCTTTTACGTATTATATCCTGGTATGCTTCCTGCACGACTCTGAATACTAACTTGGAAATTGCTCCGCTAAATTGAATCCCGATTTCCATTCACGGTGTGTAGAGTGTGGTACTGATTAATGCGATAAGTATGGCAGCTTCTCGAATATTGGCGCAAGTTTAAACGGTTCTTACGCGTGGGCGAGAATAGTTACTGAACTGATAATGTCTGTGTTGTCAGCTACTAGGGCGTATTCAAAGGAAGGCCTTTATTATGAAGATAGGGCTCCGCAAACAATGGCCGTTAGGAGACGCCGACCGGTAACGTCTAATGAGCCATTATGCCCAGTTCAACAGAATGCAAGGCTGCATTTAGAGCCCTGTCGCGGCGATCGTGTTCGTACTTTTGTTATAGAACATACATACATACAATTAATGCGAGTTGTTAGCTATATACCACTCGTTCGCTTTAGTGATAATAATAAACCCTTTCGACAATACCTACGCTCGCAATTAGCGCCACATGTGAAAACAAACTAGGCTTGTGTGCACTACTAAACTTGAGCCAATTTTAGTTTACATTTCTGACGCAATCTCAGCGAAATACGCTTCTAATTTTAATAGCCTATATTATTAACTCGCGCATAATACGTAGCCATTTGTAAATAAGTAGTTAAGTTTCAGCTTTAATTGCCAGCGTAAATGACGAAAGTTTCGGTAGTAAAATTGGGGAAAAACGAAAATGACTGCGAACTAATCTGATGTTGTTTATTGAAACGTGGTCACGCGAGGTCGGGACGATAAGGAAGTAGGATATCCTACGGAAGGCGCGCCCGTCCTGATGCTATCTGATGGAACAATAATACGTAGAATACTGACCACGCAGAACGGAGACGTATGTAGGTGCCATAAGAATTTATCTTACATACCATGCCACCCATGAAAATATGAATGGCTAGATTAACCTTACTGGACAAATATATCTTAACGACTCACAGTTCTGAGGTGGCAACACAACCTGTTCTCGCTTAAAAATGGAGAGTCCATCGCCGTTTCATAGGAACAAAAATACATTGTTCATAGTCTTTTAATTTCTTCTCAAACGTGTGCAGGTTTTCTTCTCGATGTTTTCCTTCACGGTTAAACTCGCGGTGTGATTAATCACTACTTAAGTTCAGAAAAAGCTTATTGGTTTAGCCGGAGCACGAACTTGCAATATTTACGTTGCCGGCGACCACCCTTAACCACTCGGCCACCACGATCCCTACCACTGAACTGATCAAATAGCTCTTATGCAAACATTGGAATAAATCCTATGCAACCAATATACCACTGACATCCGTGTACTCTACGGTTATACTAAATTGCTCCACAACCATTATTATGCATGTCAATGGTTAGCAGATAGTGGATAATAACTACCGTCAATGCATCTAAAATGTGTAAAACGTAGGTTTACTCATAAAAATCATAGGTTCAGAACTCATTGGTATAGGCCACCGACGTTGGAATATGCCAAGTTTTAAAGCATCTTTACAGCTGGCCATCACGGCTTTGATAATAAAAAAAAATATATGTATGTATATACATATGTCTCTTATAGATGGGAGTCTGTGTAAGAGTGTCATGGCAAACCCCAGTTCGGATAAAATTAGAGCCGTGGTGGCCGAGTGGTTGCCTGCGACGCAACGGTCGCAAGTTCGAATCCCGACTGTACCAATGAGTTTTTCTGAACTTAAGTACAGTGATTAGTCACACCACGAGCTTTACGGTGAAGGAAAATATCGAGAGGAAACCTGCATACGTCTGAGAAGAAATTCAAAGGCGTATGTATAGTCGTGCTTGAGTAACGGCGATGGACTCGCCATCTGTCACGTTGGCACCTCATATACCTCTGGCGGAAAGTGGGTGTGTGGGTAAAATTAGAGGTTTACTGAAATTATATAAGCGTGGACTTTAATAATTTTTACATTTAGGTGACTTCACGCAGTGGCATAGTCGCTGTGCGACGAAACTCCGTACATATATAGAGAGAAAAAAATTCACATATAAGATATGTTTGAAATAATAATGAGGTTACTGTAGGTATTCGATGAGTCGTCGGCTCGTCGCGTCGTCTCTGTTGACAGATGTAGTCGTATCGTGAAGTGTATAGCACCACTTTTGTATGCTAATTATAAGTCACGACAATTCTCTCCGGCACCTAAGTAGTAGGTACTTGGAATAATTAAAGTGAAGTGAGAGATAGGTAGGTGACTCGAGACTCGTTTTAAATAGCCGAGTGCGAAGATTTTATGGCTCAGTACTTATTTAGTTTGTTGACGTGTTCTTAATTATTGTAATGACAATGACAGATAACATAATATGTAGGTACTTGTTTTCTGTATTTTTTTTGTATGCGGAAAATATATAGTAATGAGGGAACTCCTCAAATTGACACGATTATGGTCCTTAAATTTTTTATGCCTCATTTCGCTGCTCAAATGAGGATCTTCTAGTGTTTAAAAACAGAATTTTAATAGTCAAGTTAGGATAAGACAAAACAGAATTAAGTTTAACTTGTAGCGAGGAATGGATGAATTTGCCATCCACTTATATGATCTGTAAAGTCCACCTATTTAAAAAAAAAATACATTGATGAAAACAGAATTACTATTAATAGCAATGTGTCCTGATTGTACGCTAAAGAAATAATTATAATGCCCTCTAAAAGGTACAACGTACTCACACGTTAAAAGTAAGAATTAAATTTGCCTTACGTTTGCTATGAAACATGTATATCAAATAGTTCTCAACACTACCGACAGATGACGCTACTTTAATAATCTACTTCTTCACTTCAAAGCTATTACACAGGAATATTAAATTACCTCTTTGTATATTTTCAGGAACGGTAACACTCGAGCGTCCAATAGAGGAAATAGCAGCCATTTCTCATGCTGGAGCGCCGATCCTATTGACAGTGGTTGCTGAAGAAGTCCGTCTGTCACGCGAGGAGCCAGAAGCCATGTCATCCACAGTTCAGTTGGCCTTCATACTGCCTGAGCGGGAGAACTCGCCGCCTTATTTTGAGAACCAGTTGTAAGTAATATAAGCAATCACGCTTTTTCAGACGGCTTCCCGAAGATTTCTAATGTCACCAGGGAACCAGAGTGATATATTTGAGCGCTGACGTGACAGATATGACGAACACGTTAGATTGCAATATCACCATTTTTGATACTAGTACTTTGACAAATGTTGATTTCTCAATGTATCATAAAGCTGGTGGACTAGAAGTTAACACCTCGGAGGGTAGTCAAAATTAATGTATACCTTCATTTAAAATTGCAGCTACATTACATACCTAGATGAGAACGCCCCCCAAGGCACTGCGCTGACGTTCAACGACCCCTACATTCCCCAAGTGAACGACAACGACGCAGGCAAGAATGGAGTCTTCTCCTTAACCCTCGTGGGGAACAATGGTACCTTCGAGATTACGCCAACCGTTGCCGAGCGGCATGCCCAGTTTATTATTAAAGTACGAGACAATACCATGCTGGACTTCGAGGCACGGAAATCTGTCGTTCTGCAGGTATGCCAATAACATTTCTCAAATGTATTCAAATAAAACATAGTTGGGTTATTTACATCATTTATAACTCAAAAACCGTTGACCGTGGGACCGTTTCTGATGATCTCTGATTTGTTGGATACTTCTAATCAATTATATCCTAAGAATAGCAGAATAACTATTAAAATATAGGACTTAGGCGGTACTAAGTTCCCTGCGTCAGCTATTTGTTTATATTTCTTATTATAAAATAAATATAATATATCCTCACGCCTTCCCACAAGGGTCCCCGAAGGGGTAGGCAGAGGTGTATAGGTAATACCCACACACCCACTTTCCGCCAGAGGTATATTAGGTGCCAACGTGACAGATGGCGAGTCCATCGCCGTTACTCAAGCACGACTATACATACGCCTTTTGAATTTCTTCTCAGACGTATGCAGGTTTCCTCTCGATGTTTTCCTTCACCGTTAAGCTCGTGGTGTGACTGATCACTGTACTTAAGTTCAGAAAAACTCATTGGTACAGTCGGGATTCGAACTTGCGACTTTTGCGTCGCAGGCAACTGCTCGAACCACTCGGCCTTTTTTTTAATAAAATAAATCAAAGTAATATTTTAAATTCGAAAATGTATTTAGATAGAGGGACGGATTTCCATGAGTTTAATTACAGAAACACCTGAAAAGTAACATTTGCTTTTTGATTATAAACTTACTCATATACGATTTGGAAAAATATCAATTTCTGATCGCAGTGAAATAATCCTTTTAGCCGTCTAGTTATTTTTTATAATATAATATAAAGTTTTAGCTATTTTTTAATAAGTACATAGTCGTACAATATATAGGGATTTATGAATTATGTCATATTTTATCAAGTTTATATGTATGGTACAATAATTGATATGTACGTCATTACATTACAGATTCTAGCCCAAGAGCTCGGCCCTGCGACAAACCTGTCAGCCACAGTCAACGTTACCGTATACTTGAATGACGTGAACGACAACCCTCCAGTGTTCCTAGCGCAGTCATATGACGTGGAGCTCCCTGAAAATGTAACGGCTGGCACCAGAGTGGAGCAAGTAGCCGCCGATGATGTAGATACCGGCGCGTTTGGGAAAGTCCAATTCACTGCCATATTAGGATATCTCAACACTTCATTACACCTAGATCCTTTATCAGGAGTGATAACTGTTGCAACGAACAACCACGGCTTCGATCGTGAAGCTATACCAGATTTGCATTTCTTAGTAGAGGCTAGAGATAATGAAGGAGTAGGTTTAAGAGTAACAGTGCCATTAATTATTAAGTTATTAGATGTTAATGATAACCCACCAGAATTTGAGAGGTCATTGTACGAGTTCGTATTATCACCGGGCTTGAATAATTTTACATCAGCAGCATTTGTAAAGGCAGTTGACAAAGATGCTGAACCACCAAATAATATAGTCAGATATGAAATAATTGAAGGCAACAGTGAAGCGAAGTTTGCTATTAACGAAGAAACAGGTAACGACTGTTCTTGATACTTACCTCCAAATCTAATAGTTTCAGCTTAGCTAATAATTATTATTTATTTCAGGTGAACTATACCTTTTAGAGGCGTTAAAAAGAAGCAAGAAGCAAAACGTTCATCGGTTAAAACGTCAGTCAGAATCTCAAGAGAACGAAGTATTTGTACTTACAATAAGAGCCTACGATCTGGGTGTTCCGAGATTGTCTTCATCTACTGCGGTGAAGGTTTATCCTCCAGAAAGTAAAACCAGGACAATGTCATTCATAGTTCCCGGTGCTAACCCTGATAGGAAAAAACTAGAAGAAGTGCTTAGTACACTATCGGGAGGAAAAGTTACTATAATTGAAATAAAGCCATACAGAGGAAATGGCAACAGCGCTACTGATTTAAGCGGACAAGAGTCTAGTCAAGCAAAGTAAGTAATCAATTCAATATCTTTGTATTGTTGATAGTTATATAAAAAAAAGGAAATTTGTGCACGTTTATATGCCTTCTAACCAAGTTTTACGAATGACGATACTTCTTTTATAAATGTATTTATATGTTACAAAAGATAAATAATGTGTCCATGCCTAATTATAATTATGCTTGATGTAAGGTTTCGAACTTGCGGTCTTTGTGTCGCAGGCAACTAATCGAACCACTCGGCCACCACAGCTTAAATAACGGCGTAATACATTTTTTTTTCTAGAAGTGAAGTGATTGCTATAGTTCGAATGTCAGGTAATTCAGCCATCAACGTAGCGAAGCTTCAAGAACAACTGGCAAAGAATATGACTATCTACACCACGGAAAATGCGGGTGGTGGTAATACTATCCATACTGTTACGGGATCCGGGCAGAAGGATCAATCAACAGCTGATAATAGTGACTCTGTAAGTGATGAAAGAAATATAAAAACACCGAATATAAATTTAATCACGAATACGTAAATTCAAATCTCTTAATTAAAAAGAAACTAAATGTTTGTTTTCTTTTTCAGGGCCTATACAGAGCAGAGAGTCGTTTATTATTTTGGTTGTTGATACTATTAGCGATATTAGTAGCAATCGTGCTACTCCTGCTTATATGCTGTTGCATTTGCGAGGGTTGTCCTCTTTACATGCCTCCAAGGTAAACATCACATTTTTAACGTTCTCGTGTACTTTACGCTTTCTTAATGTTTCCTTGCTATACCTTATAACACGTCACTGTCTGGAACAAGAGCAACTGATACTAATTAAAATTTTCCTTTCTTTTATTAACAGCCTAAAATGCACCAACTAATTGCAGCTTACACAACAGCTTACCACATTTTGAGTAATATATTAATAATAATTTCACTTTCACCATAACACGTCCAGTCTTGAGTAATGCATGACAGGTAATTTTGTTAACCCTTTGTTTATCTAATTATATTTATTTAAATACGAATTTCATTGTTATTAAGTTATAACAGAACGGCTAGGTACATAGATATTCATTAATAAATTCTAGGAAAAGAGTGATACGTGTCAACTCCACAGAGGACGACGTGCATTTAGTGGTGCGGGACAAGGGACTTGGGAAGGAAAACAAGTCCAGGCACAATATAGAAAATAAATCGATGCAGGGCTCAGAGTGGAGGAGGAGAGAGGCCTGGAGCGCCGAACAGGCAGACTTGAGGACGAAATCTACTCAGTGGAAGTTCAATAAAAGGAATAACAGATCAAAAGAACCATCTAAACCAGCTTCTACACCTGGTGATATGCACCAGGAGTTTGTTCAAACTGCCGCCGACAATGATTACAAAGACACTAGACAGTCCTTTCGTGTGAGGTAGATATTTTAACCACTTTTATAAATTAATGACAGAAATACATGACTGATTAGGAAACTAAAACAGCAACAAGTTATTACTAACGTGCTGAATTTTTTTTAATTTCAGGGATGGTCCCAATATAATTTATACAAAAGAAATGCAGCTTCAAGAAAATTTTAATAATAAAAACAGTAAAGAACTCATAGATGACCTTGACAATGGGTACGACAGAATAGCTACATTACACTATCAAAGAAGAGAAAACGATGACGATTCAATTCGAAGGCACGAAATAGATCGTGGTTCTGAAGTTGGAGTCTTCCTCAAGTCCAACGTTGACAAAAATGTTGACGGCAAATCTAAACGAGACATACAAGATAAAGCGCACGCTCCCTCTTCTCTAGGCAGAGATCAATACTTTATTAAGGAAGGTAATACTGAAATTTTAAGGCTTGTAACACGAGGTAAAAATGAAGAGGAGCGGTACGTAAATCTTCCAGTGAATCAACAAAGGCCCGTGACTTTAATTCCGCATACTCAATACGTGGTGGTCGATAGCGGTAAAGATTTGCTCATGGAAAGATTTATAAGAGAGCAAGGGGAAGAAGCAAAGAATATAAGGGATAGAATGGGAAAAGTGCAAACAACGGATTTAGATAATATTTCTAATGGCAAGGATGAGAAAAGCTATGGGCAAAGGTCACATGTAGGTAGTGATGTTCCAAACCATTTCCATGATTACTCTAATGCTCCACCCGATGTACCCGGCTCAATACCATTGAAAGATGAATATCTCCAATCTGCTTTATTGGAAATGCAAAATAAGTCTACAATTCATCAAGAAATACTTGAGTCTTCTCTTAGAAAGCAAAACGAATTATTACACCAAATACTTATAGAACGCGAACGTATGTTACAAAATCAAGAGACTGCTTCACAGGTGGAGAATAAATTAGAAACTCAAAGCTTACCTGGTCATTCAGTGATAGCCACGCAAACTGAATGTCACATAGGCACCCAAACTGAACCTCAGTTACTTAAACCAACTCGAAGAAAAGCACGAAGTGATAATGATTCATACAGTGAAGATGAATCACAAACTGTAATTGAAGACGAAAACAAGAAAGTGCCTTGGGTCAAAAGGAAGAAGCCAAAGAAAAAGGTAAAATACAAGGATCCCAGACGGAGCGTCAGAGTGTACGAGCAAAAAAGAAAAATAAAAACTCCAATAATCGAAGAAAGTGAAGTTTCTCCTTCCATAGAAAGCGAAAAACACGTGAAAATCAGTAAAACGAATGAAAGGGAAGAACACGTAAAGAAATATGGTGATATGACTAAAAGTACAATAACCACGTCGAAAAATGAAACTATGTGCTCGACTCAAATTCAAATTTCAGACAGAGATATGAAATCGAGACTAAGGAAGGATGTTTTGATGGAAATTTCAGACTCGCTAGATGAAAAAATCGACGAAAAAAGATTGCGACTACAAAGACAATTATCAATAGCTACCGAGGACTCGACACCTCCAAAAAAAACTTTAGCATTAGAGCATGAGAACTATCAAGAAAGCAGAAGTAGTTCAGCATCAAAAGATAAGAGGAATGTAGTATTTTCCAGGCAAGGTTCTTCAACGGAAGCTCGTGAAATCGCTGACCAAGTCATAGAAAGCGTAAAATCTTCTGATGTAGAGAACATTCCGTCTTCGAAAGAAAGCTCAAGTAATGGCGAATCGAGTAAAAAATCAAGTGGAGCAACCGAATCCATAACGGTATCCGAAAATTCAAAACCTACTCAAAAGAGTTTACCTCGTTACATGCAATGGTATGGCAAAAAGCCAGCTGCGCCTTCGAAACAGCCAGAAAAGGTAATACCTAGTAAACCAAAACGATTATATAAATCAAAAAATGAACCAGACAAAGACGACAAGGATAAGACAGGCCGCTACGGTAAAATAATAAGTAAAGATAATCAAAATGACAAAACCGAGGTAAAAAAAAACTTCAAGGAAAAAGAAAATGAATTTATTCACCCACGCTTGCTTAAAGAAGAAAAGGTTACTCCTGTACCCGAGGGACCGCTACCTGATGTGCATCCATTGCTTCAACACTCAGCACATAGATATGAACATCAATATGAAAATCAAAATCCGCTCTGTTATATTCAACCTACCCACATTCCCAAATATCTGGGCAATCAATCGAATATTCCCGTACTACCACCAAGACAGTCGGTTGAGCAACAGCCTATATACGAAAACCAAAATGAGGTGAAAAGTAAAGAGCATAAACAAGACATATCGGAGAGCGCCTTTACCCATAGCATATCAATATCGACTAGTTATGAGGAGGAAAGAAAGAACGCTCCCGAAGTGCATGTTTCTAAAATAAATATAGGCGGTGACATATCGGCAGAGGTTGGACACAGAAATATCATCACAAAAATAGATGACAATGACTCAGGTATAGCTATGAATACTCTAGCTCAACAAACGGGTAATATAAAAAGATTACCGATTACTGAGAAGAAGAGCGTCTTCACTATAGCCTATGATGATGTACAAACGAAACAATTGAGACCGGACAGTAGTTCCACGTCTTATTGATACGATAGTAAATGTTTTCTCTTCGATAAACTCGTGCAAGTATAATCCAGAGACCATATTTATATGGTCAGGCTTGGTTGTTTTGACTCTGAGTGCCTTATTGTTGTGTCCTTAATTTTGTTAAAATACTCACCAAAATAAGACTCGCGGTATCCGTCCTTATTTACAAATTGTTCTGATCAAATATTTAAAATGTGAATAGTAGCTTAAGTAATAATTATAATTATTGTTAACTGCCTTTATTTGATGACTGGTTATTTACTATAGTTGTAGCATTTTCTGTAATGTAAATATGACATTATATTATAATATTGAAAGTATTAGTTAGTGTAAGGACCTTATTTAAATTAATTCTAGCTTTAATAATATTCCAATGTATAAAGTATTATTTCCTTGAACCCCACTATGTGCATACTGAAGCAGTGTGCAGTTATATATTTGTTAAAAAATACAAAATTATATAAATATTAATACAGTAGTTTTATTTATTCTTTGCATATGTAAAAGCATCTTGAGAAGGTTTTAAGATATAACTGCATTCAGAATTTCTAATCATAATGAAAATCTGGATATATCTCATAAACCAATTAACCATTAAATAATTCAAATTTAACGTTAAATAATCTTTACCTATTATAAAATGAAGTCGCTTCTGCTGTCTGTTCGCTCAGATCTTTTGACCTATTCAACGGATTTTAATGCAGTTTCCTGAAATAGAGAGATTGATTCAAGGGGATGGCAAATGTATATTAAAGTTGAAAAAGACAAAAAAAAATATTTAACAAATTATTGTGCGCTTAAATCGCAAACGCTAGCTAATCCTTACAAAATACATACATTCATACATATCATCACGCCGAGTCCCTATCCCTTACGAGATTAATCAAACTAATTTACGGAATTGTATATCTTAAAAAGATCTAAAAATGTCCGCAATAAACCACAGTAACTATTTTTACACGCTTTATATTAGCTTCACCTGTATGTATGTATGTATGTATGTATGTATGTAACCGACTTCTTTGAGCTCGATTTTGACCCACTTTAAACGGCCAGATTTCGTTCAAACTTTGTAGACTTATCGAGGACCGATGACAATACACTAATAACTAAAAAGTAGAAAATAAATAGTAGTTAAAAAAAACGAAAAAACACGCTTTTTATAGAAAACCGAACTAAAAAATAGAAAATAAATTTCGATAATATCTTAAAAAGCGTGGGGTGCTTTTTAAGATATTACCGAAATGATAATCACTCTACTAATATCTGTCAATAAAATATTTATAACTATTTGACACCATGCACCCCACGCTTTTTAAGATATTATCGAAATTTATTTTCTATTTTTTAGTTCGGTTTTCTATAAAAAGCGTGTTTTTAGGTAATAAATTCAACTTTAAGTAGAAAAGTCGCGCCGTCTAGTCGAGACCTCTCGTGACAGGCGGGCTGGAACATATCTCGCTCAGAGAATCAGCATTGCTATCCAGCGTGGCAATGCTGCTAGTCTTCTTGGCACGTTGCCTCGGGATACCGATTTGGGACAAATATTTTATCTGTAAGTAGTTAGTTTCAACTGTTCTTTGTAAATATTATTAATTGTTGTTATTGTAAATAAAACATGAGTAGAAAATGTTTAAACAGGTTGCCGCCGCCTTTACTGAGGAAGCTTGCAACACCGATTTTAACGAATTCATAGGAAATAAGGACGTTTGATGACAAATTGGACCAGAAAGGGTATTGTATAAGTGCCAGCAGCTGTTCATCACCTTGCCTTTCAGGAAGTAGTAATCGTTAAACAACCTAAAAACTCAAGCTTTGCGGAATAGATAGAGAACGACGAAAATTTTATTTACACTATTCGCCGCTTCGCTGCGAGATCACGTTTCTTGGATTTAAAAAGTACTAGGATATCAGACAACACAAGAAGCTTTACTTTTAGGTTTAGGTTACGTTAGCCTATTTGTCCATAGGTGGCAGGAGAAACGACGCTTAAAGTGTGCCTCTATCCGACACAAGAGGGCTGCACCCACACTGTTAGTTTTTTACATAATATATATTATTTCTACTCGACCCTAGATGGCGTGTGCAGCTGCACATTGAAATAGTTGTTATTTTGGTACCTAATTAACTTCCAGCGACCTAAGTTATCGTACTTTAAAGTCAACAAAATATGTAAAAAAAGGAAAGAAAGGAAAAGAAGAAAAGGAAAAACTGGATATTGGTATATTTAAAAATAAAAAAAATAAACTATATAATCTTCAAGCTACTTCTTTTTAACATCAGATGTCAGTAAACTTGATAAAAGGAGTACTAGGGAATCAGCATTGAATATACTTAATCTTAACTAACCTACACTAGATGGCGCGGCTAGACGGATAATTTATTTTTATTCTGACAAATACATCAGATGATTCTTGTAAACCAACTTTTAACCAAAGGCTACATCTATATCTTACTATATAACAATGTCTCGAAGGTGAGCAGAAACCACTTGGAATCCATGTTTCTAGCGGAGGTGTTCCATAACATCGTTTCTTATCTAGCGGCAGAGGTATATATGGAAAGTAAAATAGTTTTCAAACTTGTAGTTGGGAGAAAAGAACTGCAAGATCAATGTCATAGACATTATGCTTAGACAATACAACTGTGCTCCAAAAGATGTGCTGAAAGTTAAATTATGTTATATACAGTTAGATACCTATGACTTACCCTAAGGTAAATCTTGAGAGGTTGTGAGTTAATGATATAAACTTGAATATTGTTTCATCGGAGCGCTCAATCACTCGCCTCAGTCGCTTCATTCAGCTCATTTGCAGAGACGAGTCGCGCGGAAAATTATTTCTTTTCATATTTCCATTTTTCACGTCTTACTTAGAGTTGTTTTTTACCAGTCACCGGGAGCTAGCAATCCCAGTGTTTATTTTTCTTTTTCTCAAGGGAGCAGTACTCGGGCTAATTTTTATTATTCTACTTCAGGTTTGCGTTTGCTTAACTTTTCAATAATTTGAGCGAATTCGAGAATGAAAAAAGATATGTATATATATATATATATATATATATATAAAATAACGATATGCACTTTACTTAGATAGTTATGATACATATTACTTTATCTAAAAATTGTAGGTATGTATAAACATAAAAAGTAAAAAACATATTATAATATAAGCTATATTACAAACTACCTGTAAAATAGCCTCGTACTGTTAATTTTATCTAATTCCATACCTTTTGTGATAAGTAAGTAAGAGTTTTTTTAATCTCTATTTTTAGTAATAGAATTTAGAAATACCACGTAATTTCTCTAACTTGCATTTTGTATTATATATTTGAGGCTTCAAGATGCCGCAGCGTTTTCGGCCACAGTCCATGTAATCTGTATCCAATGCTCCTTTAAACTTACTTTTAATTTAAGAGAGAATAATAAAACGACCGCAACTTTTATTAAGATAGCACCAGGGCGACAGAAACAGACATGAGGTATGGAAATTACGTTCCCCGCGGCGACTTGCTTTCACGGTCCACTGGGCTGATCATAATAAAAACTCGCGCCGTCGCCTTGCAAGTTTGACCATAAATTCTTTGGTCTCCAGTAATCGTCGCATTCGCCGACGGCGGTACTCCCGACCCTAAGATCTCCTTTTAATATAATAATAAATATCGGTACACACTACTTTTTTGCAAAGATTTTTCTTTGTTTTCCCGGGGGTGAGCCAAGACCATTAAAAAGGTTAGGGCGCGCGATATTTTATGCGATTTTAAGTGTGTAACGGCTCTAATGTCCGTTTTATTGTTACGTGAATTATGAAGGGAATCTCGCGTATATTTCTCAAATAGAATCCTACTATGATAATGTGGTTGACCACTATATCTTTAGCTAGAATGTCCCCGTAGGAGTACTCAAAGAAGTCTAGACACCCTCTTTTGGAGATTTACTTAGGAGTCACACACCCACAGGAGTCCACGTCCACCAAATCTCAGGCATGTGCGTGTCGTGCCTGAGATTCTTCAAATCCTTTCATTTAGGCTTTAAGCGTATTCTTAGCGTAATTTTCCTTCACCGTTAAGTTTGAGGTGTGTTAAATCTATGTATTTACAAAAATAAAATTGACGCGGACCTCCGGGATTTTAACCTGGAATCTTTAGCTCTCTCATATATAATGGACTAGCTGCCCGCCCCGGCTTCGCACGGGTGCAATATTGATACTAATAATAATGTAAAAGATAGAAATGGTTATGGTGGTATATCCTTTAGAGATAATTAAATACAATCGCGGACTTTTATATCGATCATTTGAAGATATACTACTCCGTAGTACATTCATTTGATCTATCTCGTAAGGTTTACCCAGCGTTTGCGATTAAAGCGCACAAAAATATGTGCCTATGATCACATTACAAATCTTTGAATATTTCGTTATTTATTAAATAAGAGAAAAAGAGGCGAATTTGGAACAGTCTTGGTTTCCGATTTTCATTAATTTTGTTTGATATTTGAGCGTTTTTAGCTGACCTCTACATTGTGTAAGGAATACTCCTATCAAATTTCAAGGCAATCGACCTTAATTCCTGAGATTTCGTGATGAGTGAGTTAACAAATAGAATCTCCCCGCGTTCCACCTTGCGGGTGGAGTTTCATAAAATCCGTTCTAAGCTGACCTCTACACCGCGTAAGGAATACTCCTACCAAATTTCAAGTCGATCGGCCTTATAGTTCCTGAGATATCCTAATGATGAGCTCACAAATGGGATCTCCCCGCACTCCACCTTGCGCGTGGAGTTTCCCAAAATCCGTTCTTAGCTGACCTCTACACCACGTAAGGAATACTCCTACCAAATTTCAAGTCTATCGGCCTTATAGTTCCTGAGATATTCTAATGAGTGAGCTCACAAATGGGATCTCCCTGCACTCCACCTTCCGGGTGGCGTTTCACAAAATCCGTTCTTAGCTGACCTCTACACCACGTAAGGAATACTCCTACCAAATTTCAAGTCAATTGGCCTTACAGTTCCTGAGATTTCGTGATGAGTCAGTTCAAAAATGGGATCTCCTATATATATATACATAATCAATAATTATTAATAAAAATAAAATTACTTCAAATGATCCCACGCAAGCTACATGAAGATCAAATTTGTTAGTTCATACGTGTTTTTATTTACAGAATTATCTATACTAATACATATTATAACGAATTGGCTCAAAAATTAATGGACCGATTTTGAAACTTCTTTCACCATTTGAATGCTACGTTATCACTGATTAATATAGGCTATTTTAATTGTGAGAAAAAATATTCTTATGCCAAAATGTTTAATGAATAAATGTCCACCCGTGCGAAGCCGGGACGGGCCGCTAGTAGTAAATAATAATCAAAGACAATCTCCTTTTGAACTTACCTTCGGCGCTAAATGCCAGGGAGCACGAGTGGCGACCGATACCTCTCATTATACAGCTGCGATGAGAGGGTTAACTTTGAAGTATCATTGCCATTTATTAATGGTCAAGTTCAGCTCAACCCTACAGATGCCGCGGGACGCCCCGAGGTACAACAGATTGCGGGAACTGAATTATTAAATTGACGTCATTTGTTTTCTAATGTTTTAATATATTTAATTGATTACGGTTGAAGGGAAAACTGAAATATATCTGGAGAATACGGGGTAAATTATATTAATGGTTTTTATTATTATATCCAAATCGGCGAGCATGTATAAATAAAAAGAGATGAGTGTGGATGAACTCTTCATACATGCTCCTCGGTTACGAGTAGATACTCTTAAAATATTATTTAATAGTATTCTGATCTTAATAAAACATTAAAAGGCAAATGAATTCATCGAATAGAAACACTTGTAACGTGTCGCCTTAAAATATATCCTAGAAGATATGTATTAATTTATTATTTATGTAAATTTGCTACAGTTTACAATTACTTATAAACTAACAGTAGGTTATACTGGGGGTAGCAATTAAATTATGCGGGAACTATTCAAATAATATTTTCTTGCATTTAAAATTGTATGGATGTGTACATGTATTCATAAACGATACCAATTTAAATAAAAACTAGAAATTATATTTAAAATAAACCGAGATGAGAAACGAGTGTAATGTTTCAGTAGACACAAGATAATGTTTTTATACATTACAATCTGCACACTACTTCCAAAACATTTGTGAAAATGCCTGAATAATAAAATGGTACACACAGACAAAACATCGTCAATCTGCCTGTAGGTGGATCAGGCTCGTCAGACAGGCTCTGAATTAAGAAGGTACCTATGCTAGTACCTTCATTCCATATCCATTCATAAATTGGAGATATAAATTCTTTTAGGCGTCTCTGTTGCAATTTCTTACTGTCAAGTGCAATCTATTTAACCACCCTATACACCAAGGTGTTTGTAATTGATCTGACTTATATTTTTAAATGAGCTGCCATCACATCATCAGACCTCTTCTACTCTCGACTATCTTTAGCAGTACTCTAGCTGTGTAATCCCTCGATTCCGTATAGAAACAAACATTAATTAAAACTTACTTTGAATATAATTTCTTCCAATGAATTGCGAACACCTAAAATTGACACTTATTACTTTTATCCAAGGAATCCAATTAATCACGTCCCCAATAAATCCCCTTACGGACTTTAATTATTTTCTTATGATTTTAATTTTTACTCCCCGCATTCCCCCAAATAACAGAAGCCAACACAACTGTCTCCAAATATTTCCGCTTACTTTGGAGACTTTTTTTATTAATAAAGGCAGATAATTAATACTACTTAAATTTTGTTTAGCGCTGTCGAGATTAATAAAAGATGTTCGCTAAAATTTTGCTCGAGCTTTAACATTATTCGTATCTTGTACCTTCACGCCTTCCCAACAGGGTCCCTGAAGGAGTAGGCAGAGATGTAATAATACCTTCTTATTGTTGGAATTCTTTCGGTCACAGATGGCGAGTCTGTTGCTGTTTCCCAAGCACGGCTATACATACTTCTTTGAATTTCTTCTTACGCGTATGCAGATATCTCCTCGCTATTTTCCGTTCAAGTTCAGATCAGAAGTTCAGATTCGCTGGGATTCGAACCTGTAATAGCAATGGTCAATAGTATTGGATACGATACCTGCATGTAAAAAAAAATTGTATAAATGGTGCGTGTATGTAAATTTTATAAAAAAAATCATAACAAAACGTATAATTTTCTTTTAGAACAATGACAAATTAGATCCATTCACTTTCATTGTCGATTGCGTGGCGAACGATTATTTTTCTTATTGGGCCCAAAGCCCCGCAATTAATGCGCCATTTCCCGCAACAAAAGAACTGTCTTTTTACCCCTCTTTTCTTCCGAAATTAGTGATGACTTCAATAAAATAATTCTTGTCTTTTAGTCAAATTGCATCTCGCAAAGTCCGAAAAAGCCTGAGAAAGCCTTTAATTAAGGACCCCTCGCCACCCCGTAAACAGCGAGCGTCACCTTTTATTTTTGTTAATTCTTGGGGTCTTCCTTCGCCGCATAAGTTACTTCACCCCTTCCCCGTGATTCTTTACGCCTTTTTGTCACCGTTTGAATTCTTTTAGAAGAAACCCCTTTGTTCCCATCTGCTACGCCCGTCAATATTAACTCTGAGACGAGTTAAACTTTTTAATATCCGTTAAATTTTGTTACGTTGAGCGTAATACCTTTAAGTGTGTTTTGAAAAAAGAATAGACGTTTGCCCTCGGTGCTTTTCTGAGACTTCACCTATTTGCCTGAAAAAATATATAAGATGCATGTATCCATGTAAATATGAGACCATAACATAAAGAAAGCAAACAAGAAATCTCCCCCAAGACTATACAATCAAAGCGATATTTCTTAAGATTCATTAAATTATTCACAAGGGAAAAAATAATGTAAATGAGATCGGAATGTTTAAAAAAACTTGTTTGGAAACAGGAGAAACCTTGTAGGGACGAAGAATTTTTAATCCATTTCCCTCAGTCGATTAATATTCAAGACTGGCCCGGTCTGGTTCATCTCCTCTGCTATATTGCTTGCCCGACGACGCCTCCTGCACCTAAGGACTGCCTTCGCTTTGATTTCGCCAACTAATTACCTTCCTTTTGTGGTTAATTGTGTTTGTGACTCGAGAACGACGTCCGACAAGAATTGGAACCTGAGCGGAATAGGAATAACTAAAGTAATACATAGGTACTATCGTTCGTTATGATTATATATTTTTGCAAAGAGTACTGCGCTTCGGTCATAGTTCTATTTGGGTATGAGGTATTTTAGAGGACGTTTGTAAGAATTGGAATGTGTAAAGTCACAGAGGAAGAAGTACTAACAACGTTCATGTTACCTATATAAAACATACACCAAAATATATAATGTGCGGCGTAACGATATTAGATCGAATCCGCAATGAAGAGATTCGCAAATCAACTGGCGTGAATGAGGGCGTGATTATAAAGATGAAGAAAGGCATGTTACGTTGGTTTGGACACATAGAAAGGATGAGTGAAGAAAGATTGACGAAACAGATATACAAAGCAAAAGTGTGTGCAAGAAGAGGCAGAGGAAGGCCACGTTCCAACTAACTGAATCAAATCGATCGGACTCTCAAGGACGGGAACGTTAAGAGTACTCGACACCGACGAGCATGTATGAAGAGACTGATGAATGTGGACGAAGCGAAAGAGGTATGTAAGTCTAGAGAGAACTGGCGCCCTATACTCTCTGCCTACCCCGTTAGGGACTTGGCGTGATGATATGTATGTATGTATATATAAAGGAAGTCCTTGAAGAAGTAGGCAGACATGTGTACGTAGTACCCACACACCCACTTTCCGCCACTTCCGCATGTGCAAACAACGAACATGACAGATGGCAAGTCGAAGTCGAATGTTTTTACTCATGTACTACTACATATAGGTCATACAAAAAGAAAAGTTATCAGCACATGCCTTGTCATAAAATACTAACTACTATCTATACTAACTAAATATGAGATCGGACACGTACCCGGCTCAAACGTTCCCATGATGCCCGCCATTAAATTATACGTCATTAAATTTCTTCTCAAACGAATGCGGGGTCTTCTTTTCCTTCAATTGGCGTGGCATCAAACAAACTTACAATAATACCTTTTCGTAATATCAGTTAAGACATACGTACATAGACGTCTTAAACATACCATCGAATTAACATAACCATAACTTCGCTGATCTCCCAGTCCGGGCCGGCAATTACACAAACACCCGGCTTTGCATGCAGACGTGGCAATATTGCCATAATATATTCAATATCCGGGAATGATAATTCACTGCTCACCCAGAATCCATTACTGATGTTTACTTGACCTTAGTGCTTACTCAGACAACAAGGGTGACCGCGCTCCTTAAGGAGGGACTATTCGAGTATCCTTAGTGATACTATTAATGTGCAATGTCAGATTTGAAGAATTAATTGCGATACCAGTTCGAGTAATACTATCCTTCTCGTTCAAACTAACGTATCGATCGCACGATCGAAGATGGTAACGTCAATGGTACTCGATCCATTGATATATGAAGAGATTGATGAATGAGAATGCAGCGGAGGTCTGGGAGGTATGGGAACTGGCGTTCTACTGTTACGGGGCACTTAGACTAAGGTTCTCAGTATGATTATTAGTATGCAATAATATCGATATGTGTCCTAAGGACTAAGCAAGGCTTAAATAAACATTAATTCTGTGAGCTATTAATTTTTGCCGTGGTTGCCGAGTGGTTCGAGCAGTTGCCTGCGACGCAAAGGTCGCAAGTTCGAATCCCGACTGTACCAATGAGTTTTTCTGAACTTAAGTACAGTGATTAGTCACACCACGAGCTGAACGGTGAAGGAAAACATCGAGAGGAAACCTGCATATGTCTGGGAAGAAATTCAAAGGCGTATGTATAGTCGTGCTGGAGTAACGGCGATGGACTCGCCATCTGTCACGTTGGCACGTAATATACCTCTGGCGGACAGTGGGTGTGTGGGTATTACCTATACACCTCTGCCTACCCCTTCGGGGACCCTCTGCCTGCCTATTAATTTTAACTGTTTATATTTTAAATCGCAGTGGCCGGGTAGTTCAAGCAGTCGCTTACAGCCTAGCACTGCAAATTCGAACCCTGTCGTCGTTTTGACGGGCTATCTGTTTCATTAAAAGACAAATATTACTTCGGCTGAAAATAATTGTTATCACATCACTTCCTATCACTTCGTACTCCCTGTGTATAGATAGTGCCATCCACGAAGACGCGCCCCACTAATTTCTAGTCGACGGGTCGCGGGATGTGGGGAGTAAGTAAGACCCTAATGTATTAATTGTAGTGTGCGTGTGCTCTCATAGGTAATCAGTGTGTACCGATAATACTCAAACATTAGTGGAAGGTTGCACACTTACACTGTAAACTGTAAGGAAAAATAGTGGGGCGCGTCTTCGTGAATGGCACTATCTATAGACACCATCACAGCACTTTTCTAGAAAAATTATTACATTTGGACATACCCAGTATGTGCGAAGATGTAAATGCTTAGAGTATTAGTTTGGCGCGCGAGCGCTACCTTTGGTGTTGCATCGACATAAAATAGTCAGGCCGCATGCATTAACCACTTTAGAGGTAATAATCTAATCATATTGTATTTTTCTAGAAAGGTCACACAAAGCTGACCCTTATCTTGTCGTCAGCGAGCGAAGTTCATATATTATGTATTATCATAACATGTTCCCGAAAATCAATTCGAAGTCTCATATGCATACACAAACATTTCACCCGGTACTGCCGATAACAAAATAAAAAAGAAGACAAACAATATGAAGAAAAACAGAGAGGTGAACCAAAATAACCGCAACTTTGAATTTGGAATTCAAATCTCGCACGTTGACTTTGCGTACAGGAATCACGCCCAGCGATGCAATTGGAAAAACAGGTGGCTTTTGATGTCGACAGTCTATTTTTTCAGACTTTTTTTTATTTGAATCTTTTTGAAATAAGAACTGATTTATTTCAACAAGACAGAACTATTCATTCAAATTTAGAATTTTAATTCGATTGATCGTAAAAACTTACAAAAATAAAGGACAAATTATATATGCAGCTCAGTAATGTCTGAAACGGAACAGACGAGGAGCCATTCCATTTTTGACAATTCAATATCTTCTATTTTTGATTTTTATTTCATTGTTATCTTCATATATCATGCACGGCGCTTAAACTTAAATCCATGCAACTATGGCATCATCTCTTGGAGAATATGTTTATGGTCTTCATGGAATATTTCACGAGGAAAATCCGGGATAATCTATAAATATCGCCCTCGACACTTTGCGAGCACACCAAATTCTAAAGTGACAATATTCCTTATTGTATCGCGGTGTGAAAAATGTATGCACACCCCTCCTGTAATATACGGCGCGTATGGGGAGTTATTAAAATTATAAACAAATAAAATTATTCAACACACACCCTCGATCTACCCGTGGTGCTAATACTTCTTGTGTGATGGTAGTGGTAGTATTAGTAAAACTGTCGAATATATTCAGAAGTGCAAAACATACCCAGTTAAAACTCGTAAATAAAGCTCGTGGTGGGACTAATCACTGTACTTAACTTCAGAAAAACTATTTTTTAGTCGGGATTTGAACCTGCAATCTTTGTGTTGCAGGCAGATACTCGAACCACTCGGCCACCACTGCTTTACTAGTTTCCATATACTGAAAAGTAGAGTACAATTTCCCATCCGCGATCGTATGTCGCCGTCTTGCGACGTTTTTCATCTATCGATATGAGCCCGTTGCCTTTATTTTATATTAAAGCGATAAACATGTCGATCCGAGTCACGCGTGGCCGCGCCCCCTCTCGCATGTGTAGCGATCTTGCCGCACGGAATAAGTCTATTGCTGGAAGGTAAACTACTTTTTTAATAAGACTATTTCGGTTTTGCCCGCGTTATATGAAACTAATCCCCTCCCTTGGGTAGTAACATAAGAAAATACGACACGACGTTTAAATGGCCTAGAGTCTTCCTTAATTAACGGGCTATTTAATGCAGAAATATTCAGAATATTGTAAAATTATTAATCGTCAAATCCTAGAACAGATATATTATTATATTTTAGGTGCCAACGTAACAGATGGCGAGTCCATCGCCGTTACTCAAGTAACTAAATATGCCTTTGAATTTCTTCCCAAACGTATGTATGTTTCCTCTCAATGTTTTCCTTAATCGAAAAGCTCGTAGGGTGATATTTATCTGTAAAGCTGTACTTAAGTTTGGAAAAACAGTAGGGATTCGAACTTCAATACATGGGTTGCAGGCAACTGACTAATCGAACCACTCGGCCACCATGGCTAAGGAAAATGTAATTAAAATAAAAGCACAATACACGCAGATTGCAGAGAGAAAATACGTTATATAAAAACAAATTACATCATTATTTTTGTCAATATTTTGACAATAATAATAAATAATTTAATGTAAAAATAAAATGTTTTAAAACGAATATATTCCCAAAGTTAGAGAGCATTTTTTCGATAATTCATCATAGATTTTAGTTTATTATTTTTCGATGTCACATCCATTCTTACTACACCTCGAATTCGTATATTCAAATATGCAAGTCATGGGAAAGCGCTTATCACGGGTCTTAGATAGCACTTCGGAAGATAGATGAATTATGGTACGTGTAACATATTGCTATTTGATCAGTCACTCTGCAACTTTAGACAAATAAGGTTTTAGAGAAAAGTTTGAATACTCAAATGTATTACAAAAATCACCTGTCACGGTTTGAATAAGTTTCTAAAATACTTGCATTAATTTTGATTCAGGGCCCTAGATTTTATATAACCCATAAGTTGTTTCTTACTACTTAATGCAGAGAACGTAGCAAGACTTTGCACGCAGACGATGGATTAAGCCCATATACTAAAAATTTCACAAGTTCAAGTATGTTATAGAAGATAGAACAATGACAAGGCGAGTTTTTATTAGCTTATAAAGTGATTTACAGAGATTAACTACTAAGAATAACACTGATACAAATCAGATTTTAAATAGTTGTAAAATACTATAATATTACCTCATTGGGACTGGCAGTTTGAATGCTGTCAAAATCGTATTTAAGATCTATAAAAAATACTAATATATGTAATACTCACATCAATATGCACTTAATATAGAACTGTAATGCTTCCAGGCTAAGTCCTTTCGACTTATCAGTATCAACAATGAATTATGTACGCAACTGACCACTTCAATTCCGAGGGTTGCGAAGTGCCCCCAAGTAGTCCGTATCGGAGGATATCTTCGTGGACGGACACCTCAACAAAGACGTTAAAAATGAGGCTCGCCAACTGTCGGCACTGATGAATCGCTCCACTGCACCTTCCAAAAAGTATCGGGGTTATTTGCACATTTCAGATTTCAATCTATCACGGGATCAGAGGGAGGGCTGTATTTGAGTTTAAATAGGTTCTTATATTAAGTACCTACGGTAGATAAAGTAAAACAAACGATATCAGATTTTTTTAAACTCACAACTTGCGTTGTTATTTTACCCAGAGAAGTATTTTTGTTGCCAACTGGGGCCCAATAAACATGTTATATTAATTAGATAAAAAAACAATAAAATTTAAAACAGAACTATTAAGAAAGCCGGTAATGTTCATGAAAAACATATACACTCTCGTTGGTAGCTCATTGCAATGCTATTCGCCAGAGTCCCTTCGTTAATATGATAGCCAAGAATCAATGCAGCTTCTGCTATTACCCCTGATCTTATCCACGCCCGTATTTTAATTGTGTACCTACCATGCGTTTGCATCTTCCTTTCGCTAAAACATAAAATTTAAAGAAACATTTTTAGTTCCAGTGGTACGTACATCAATAGAATCAAAATTCTTTATACGTTTGACAAGTTAATTAGCGTAATCGAGGTATCGACTATCGATGCAGTACACACTCAGATGCAAATCAAATGCATGTTTTAGGTACATGTCCAATCAAAAGCTGATAAATTTCATAATATATAAGACTCGACATTAATAAGTAAAACAATACACCGTACGAAAGGGTTTTACGACACAGTTATTAGCAATAACGTAACATGGCGCGCCTCGCGGTATTTTCTTCAATGGCTGTAGGCCTATAAAGCCGTCGTTGAACAAGCGATTGTGTGAACAACCACCAGGGGACGCCCAACTTCCAAAATTCCCCATAGACTTGTCGCGAACAGAGTTTTACGGCTAAATTAATATGGCAAATTAATGCGTACCCGCTACCGTATAATTTGTAGAAAGGGTATTTCTTCACATATTGCGTGAGGGGCACAGAGATGCGTAACGTATCATTTTTCCATATGGAAATGTAACGAACAGAGCGTACAAGACAACAGTGATATGCTAATTGAACCAAAATACGAGGTTCGTGCTTCGTGTTTATTCTGGGCGACGAGACGTAGGATACGTCGTTTATTTTTAATTGCAGCGCAATTAAACATTCGTTCTTGGTACGAAAAAAAATGTTTTTAGTGTTGTCATTTGTGGTAGCACCTTCGCTAAAAAAAAGCTACAAAACAGGAGCCTTGCGACTTATGAGGATTGGATCACGTTTGTAATCATTTTATGTAGATTTCTTGTATTATTGAATTTTTTTGGAATGTTCTTTGCTATCTTAATTTATTATCTACTTAAAAAAGAAGAAATAAATACTTAAACATACATACACAGTTCTTCAAATACATAGAGCACAACTCGATAGAACTAGTGTACGTACGATCCTTCACACTAGAGAGGACCTTACGTAAAACACCAATTTAGTAGATATTATAGTAATAAACCTCTGTAACAAACCCCCTTAACAAATTACACAGCTTACATTAAACGACACGAAAAGTTACAAAGGTGGGACCTTAAGTTTATAATAAGAAAGACAGTATGTGAGTAGATGAGTACGATTAGTCACGACAATTGAGCACGTAGGGAGATCTTACATCTAATGAGAACCCCTTTTCATTAAACATCTGGGACCATGTCGTAATAAAAAATGTACTCTGTTGAGTTTCGTTTAAGATTTACCTGTTGGCTTGGTTTTTTATAAACATGTAATTTTTTTGTACCATGCGGCTATCAAGCAAGCAATGAATGGTAAATGGTTACCGCCATCTACGGCCGCTTGTAAAACCAAATAGTGTTTCTTTTGTGTTGCCAACCGTAATGGAATCTTTTCACACCTTTCATGAATAATAGGAGAGCCTTAACGGGAGTCAATTTCGCAGCCTGTAACATTTCTTAATGTGACAAAGCGACAAGTTATGGTGCCTAGAAAATAAGTGTCAGCGACTAACTTGCATATACATACAAGTCAATATACATACTGGGAGAAGGAGAAGCTATTATATTTTTAACTACCACTTCGGTACCCACTATTACGCATGCAATTTTTACAGCCACCAAATATAATTTTTCACAAATTAAAGAACGTGTAGTTTAGTTTAGTAGCACTATACTACTATATACAACTGGTGAACTTTTCAATGTAACGATACACCTTAGACTGAATCGCCTAAATCGCGTGATACTTTTGTCGACTAGTTATTCAGTTCAAAACAGAGTCGACAAAAATAGATGCTATTGAAAGTCAATTATTCCCTTATAATTGTTCCCTTATAATTGGCGACGAAAACAAATGATGTATCTACTCCAAATATTGCTTTCAGGCAAATAGGGATACCTTTCTAAATATAGCTAAATGTGAATACATGGACGTCGACAATATTGGGAGCAAACAATTAGAGTCAAGTTGGGGAGAAGGGGTGCCGATTAAGTTATACACATGCGGGCTAGAGGGTAACCTGAGTCAGGAAGATTAAGATTCATCGAAAGGCCCTTACACGGAAGCAAACATTGTATTACGAGCCATGTCTTGCCGATGTTTGTCGAAGGTAAAGGTATGTACATGTTAATTTAGTATTCACCCTTGTAAGACGCAATATTCATATTTTGCTATCGCGTATATTATACCCTACATTGCTGTATTACAATACTTCTTAGGAACTTATTTCTCACGAATTCCATGTGATGAATTTTATTTTTAATTGATATACCACAAATCATTTCAATTTGTGTATTTCCACGCCAAAAGTAGTAGGCTGTGGTGTAATAAATCCTACATTTAACAGCCAAAATATTCTGTTCAAGAAAGAAAGGTTAGTTTCATATAATTTCATGAGCCTATAGCAGTCAAATTGGCAGCAGGCAATTGACAATGATGCCCCCGGTATTGCAAGCGTCTATAAGCGATGGTAACCGCATGCCAGCCTGCCACCATATTTAGTTTACTACTACAATCATCGCTTCGAGTCTCTTGTCACAAAGAGCATTGCGATGACTCTTACATTTTCGGATTAAGCTTTCTTAGCGTGTCCTGAACTAATTTGTGGTTACAAATAAAGGGAGGATCAGCGAGGCAGTTAATGTCCCCGGAACGCCTTCGGGCTGTCCACGGCTTGACCGCCGCCTGGGGAGCGTTCGCACTATTAAAGTGCTAAGAGGGACATTACCGTACCCTTGGGCTCTGTCACTCGTATAAATTACAGTCTTAATTGTCTATATTTTGAGTTAAAACAATCATTGACTTTGGTATGGAAATTGATCGATGAGCTGCGGTGGCCGAGTGGTTCGGGTAGTCGCCTGCAACATAAAGATTTCAAATTCGAATACCGACTATATCAATAAGTTTTTCTAAACCTTAGTACAGTGATTAGTCACACCACAAGACTTACGGCTCATTATTAAGTCTGGATGAAACCTGCATACATATGAGAAGAAATTCGAAGCCGTATGTAAAGTCGTGCTTGAGGACGGCGATGGCCTAGCCATCTGCTACCCTGCCAACTAAAATATATCTCCGGTGAAAAGTGGGTGTGTGGGTACTACACACCTCTGCCCCCTGTTTCGAGGACCCTCATGAATTGAATATTTGGATATGTATAACGATATACATATATAGGAACTGATGAAGTATAAAGAAATGAGAGAGTCGTAACGTATTAGAATATTCTGAATATTTTTTTATACCACTAAGGTGGCAAACATGTATGCAGTCCACCTGATAGTAAGCGGTTACCGCCCCTGTGAACGCTTGCATGCTGCTCCCTTTAGGGAAACCTTGCCAGGTCTTGCCTAGGCTTAACTAAAGTCGTAAGACGATAATAATGAATTATCTATATATAATTACTCATCATCACGCCGAATCCATCGAGTAGTAGGCAGTTGGATTAGAGAGCCAGCTCTTTCTAGACTACAGACCTCATTCGCTTCGCCCGCATATACGTCCATATATATGTAGGATTATGATATATATCAAGAGAACCAGGCTTATGAAACAATTTGTACAGCGTAATACTCAAAAATGTAATAACTCAAAGGTCTGGGTCTATGATAAGCAAGTTAATCCACAAGATAAATAGCGGGCATCATGGCCGGTCGAATAGTGGGGCGGTGAGTGATGCGATTCTTTTGTCTCGCTTTGTCCAGCCCTCTCTGGACCGAGACAATGTAAGGAAGGACACAGGCGCGTCAGCAATCGAAGCCGATTGAGGAATATTTCAAACGTAGATTTTAGAATGTTATAGACAGACACAAAAGAAAATAAAAAATCCAAAATATATAATACCTACATATGAAAAACCTTCTCATGCCAATATTGTGGCCAAACGCGCGATTTAATCTATGTACATTCAAACTTCTCATTATGTAACTAACCGTGTTCTGGCGAATCAATTAATTCATTTAATAAAAAAAAATGTTTAGTTAAGGTTTGTAAAGGTACATAAGTATTTACTCAGAACCAAATGTTTCTAGAAATACCTATGATTAATAGTTAACCATTATTCACACACTATGTAGGAAGTGGCAAGAGTTTGTTTAAAATTTTAATAACTAGTAGAAAAGGAGGTCGCCGTGACGAAGGCAAAGAGAGTTAAGTAGAATAAGGCGTGATGACATGAGCATATGTATGTGATATAATCATCAGGCATAAGACACGACATCCCACATCCGATCCTAAATTATCATCATTTGATGATGAAGAAGAATAAACATATGATGTTCGCTCGAAACAGTTCTGTCTATGCGTTTTGAACTCAATAGACCAAGCGTCCAGAGAAACGTCTAAATTCTGTACGTCCAGCACATTAACTGCGGACCGCAAGGCGCTAGGGTCGGTTTGTCAAACGAGGGTGGCTTTATTTAAAATCACCACCTATTGTGCTTAAGAAACTATCCCCCTTGCTAACAAACAGGTGCCGTGCTTAATGGCTGGAAATCTGGTACCAAAATTGCATATTTTTTATTACATACGTAACTAATAGTAACTAATATTACCACAAATAAAACTTGATTCACGGACATCCAGAAAACTCATAGAAGTTTGTTATTGAGAACTATTTATACAGACAAAGAAAATAAACAACTCAACTGCTTTCCGTAAATATTTAACCATAGTATCTATTTGAAGTAGCCAATATATTGGCCGTTGAAGATACTATCAGCAAAAAGCCGTCTTTATGAAACTTGTTACTAAACACCGTACAAATCCCCTGTTTTATTTTCTTGGGCAGTTTCCAGTATTATCGGTAAATCTACTAGGCAAACATGAGTCGGAGGATATGCTGAGATTTGCGAACAACGCATCGGCCATCGGATAAATTGACCGGTAATAATAAAATGTAAGGGGTAAGAATGGAGATGGCTATTTAGATAATTGTTAGCTGTGTCCGCAGTAGCCAGTGGGCTCTGTATTGGAAAACTGAGCCGATAGTGGGTGGTTTTATTGCCACCCCGAGGTGGTCATTTATGAGGAAACTATCAACGGTGCGGGATTGATGACGCGGCGTTTCGGTTCTGTTTCAAATCGAGATATTGATGTTGAGTGTGACATTCGATATATTTTAGTGGAATCGTTTTAGTAGTTTGGTCAAAAGCTTAGTGGTGTTAGGAGCACGCAAGTAATTTCGGATATATTGTTTTTCTGTTCTTAACACACAACCAAACTATTTCTTTCTATTACAACGACCTAATCCTAACTTAAAAGTGCTGCATTACTTTACATTTACTTTTGATCTTTCTTCGGCTGTTCGTTTGGGACCACTGAAGATCTCCTATAGTTAACGGACGCGATCAGCATACATTCCCATAGATGAATTATGAAATTTTTGAACTCAAATAAGTTATGACAAAGACTCTTTTATCAAAACATTGGGCAGTCAAGATATTATTTTTATATTTACTTTTTTTATCAAAGGGCCAAAAAGGTCAACCCATAAGGAATCAATAAGGTCTTCCGTAATGTTTACACATGTATCCCCCGAAATTGGAAGTCGTTCGATAAAACGTTTCTGCATACGACCCCTTGTGTTAAGCCGAATATTATGAGTCTATAGCCGGCGCAGGTGCCGCTAAACATCCAAGTTGCACACAGTCATGTCGGTCACGTCTTGCGAACACGGGCTAAGTTCAGGAAATGAAACTTGGAAGTTTTATTTAGCTTGGAATTTATCATAAATGCTTACTCATTTAAATGCAACTACATGTTGAATTAAATAAATATAGTTCAATTTAAAACAAAATCCTGAATCAAATAAATTAGGTTACAGAAAGCGTATTTCGAATTTATAATCCCACGCCGTCCCAAAAGGGTTCCCGAGTGAGTAGGCACAGATATAAGAATACCCACGGTAATAAGCGGAGATATCTCAATAGATTGAAAAGTCTAACGCCGTTGTACAGGGTGGACAACACATACGTCTGTAAAGCAATTTTAAACGAATGCCGGTTGCATCACTGAACGGTTTAAAGTCCATACCCAAATTGCAGAGTAAATGTTTGGAAGTTAATTAAAAGAACAAAACGAAACGATCGATTTAAAAATGGATTAAATATGTCAAGAACGAGACGGCGTAAGATGGTATTGAGAATAAATAAGGTGATGAAGATTAAAATGATGTGAGCAAAGTGAACATAGGGAATATATAATGCTATTTATAGAACCCATTCACCAGTTATTCAAAAGACAACGCGCTCTGAGAGCGACAGCAGATAACCAAAATCAAAGAGCTAAGTACAATACCGATTCATCTCTGAGGGCTTGTTTGTTGATCTGATTACGGAACGTTTCCTCGGTGGGTGGTCAGTTGACCGTTATAATTCGGCCGTGTTCGGCCCGCTATGCGTCCACTGGCGCATAAAATATTTTGGAGCACAAACAGTCGGGGAAAGCGCAAAATCTCATGCCATTACACCTCTCACCTGTCGCGCATTTTACCGAAATGAAAGTAAAATGCAGTGAGTAAAAACAACTAATTCGGCTTTCCATGGTATTCCTGCGGTGCATTCGTTGTGCATTTTTAAGATTTCATTTGACACGGCTATTGTTTCGGCGTGAGAATTAAGCATAGCGTCTCTTATGCTCGAATTGTATAGCTTCACGAGGTGTATAGGTACGCCTGTGATATATTTTAGGTGCCAACATGACAGGTGGCAAGTCCATCGCCGTTACTCAAGCGCGACTATACAGAGGCCTTTGAATTCCTCTAAATGATTTAATTCACCGTCAAGCTTGTGATATAACTTTTCATTGTAGGTACTTAAGTTCAGAAAAACTCATTGGTACCTACATTAGAGATTACAACTTGCAATCTTTGTGTCGGAAGCAACTACTCGAGCCACTTGCCCGATACGGCTCTGTTGGTCTATTATTTAATTACACTTAAACTAATAAAGATGAAGATAAAGGTACAGTTATAATGATAACAAACTTAACACAGAAATAAAACATCCCAGAGGTATGGGGGACGACACGCGTGATGCATGGGGCCGTTGAAATAATATTATCGTTACCGAGTACGTACTTACTCTGAGGAAAATCAACATAAAGTGAATAAAAGAAAATTATGAATCGCACGGAAATAAATTACCCAGTGTTGGCGGCAAAATAACATCACATTTGAATGCCTTTTATGCTTTATGGTACCGTAACTATATGAAATAAGTCGCATTGCCATTTTATGGGGTACGAGGGCACGTACGGGGCATAATTTTTGAATTGTTTGTTGCGAATATATAACAGCTACTTTAATGTTTTGAATGCTTCTTCAAGACGAAGTGTCATTGGGAAATATGAAATCCATTAGAAAATCACTATTGTTCAGTTCAATATTGAAGTGTCCACACTAAATCTTAAAAATTAAAGCATTTTCGTAATTTTGGGCCTAACATTTGCATTTAAATAATAGCAACAGTATGACGCTAAAAATATGATAATTTTTTTCAAGAAGGCATGGTTTCTAAATGGACTCAAACTGATCAAAAACGGACTCGACTGATCTGGCTTTGCTGACAACATAACCTCGCCACCAAAGATTCTAATATTCATATTATAGGTATGTTATGTACTTAAACGTATACGATATAGTAGCTAGTAAGTAAAATAAAATGTAATAATTGCATAATTGTTTAGTGATTTATTATATATTTACTTACTTTAATAATATCAAACCTGACATGACAAATTACAGAAACCACGTGCCACTTAGAACGGTACGGTATAAATTTCCAATAATTACATTATCGAAAAAATTTTAAGCGCCAGCTCGCCGCCTACAAATTTCTCTCCTCTCTACCTCGGAAGCCCATAATTCCTAATGACATGCAATAACCGTACCCCCAATTTTCAACATAAACCCGCCATAACAATATCGACATCAGCAAAATTTTTCCTCCGGTATTTTTTATTTGAGAATAAGTAACACTTTTCGGTGTAATCAAAATTTTGCGCGACCCGCCCCGACGGGGTGTTTATCGGCCACTCAATTTGATTTTTACCACCGCACTGATTCTTACGGAATGCTAAAATGCTCGTGAGGAATCCCAATGAGACGGCGATAGCTTGATTTACTATGGATATGGCTCTCATAATATTAATCATGGGTCGAAGGGAAAGTGATTGCAAATTTTATATACACAAAAATAAGTGAGAAAGGAATCCCATGTGAAGTTACTTGCGATTTCAGAGGTTTTCTTACATATGTACGTACATATCAACACGCCGAGTCTCTATGTAGGCAAAGATTAGAGACTATTTCAAAACGGTAATAATTGTTTTACCGGTTTGTTATCATAATGGCAGGAGTTCAAATGCTCAGTATTTCTTCAAAAACGCACACGTGCCTTCATGATAATACTTCAATGCTTCATCCACAACAAAGATAAAATAGAATTGAATATAAAACTCATTTAAAATATCGACTTCCATTTCAAATTCACTGAAAATTATGAAATTACTTATATACTTACATATGTATACACGAGAATAACCAATGAAAACGATAATAAAACTAGATACAATACCAATTATTACCAAAATTTTTCTGAGATGCGCTGCCAAAATCTCAAAAAGTTATCTAGTCACTATTATTGTCGACACTACCATATGTAAAAACAACACAATTTATGGGTTTTATTTCAAGTGCTCGCAATCAATATTTTCCCGAGTATCCCCGTGATGCTTTGCTCTCCTGCTAGAATAAGAAATAGATGACCAACACATCAACCCTTCGTGTCCAGTGACGTGGAAAGATCATATATTTAAATTGCAGGCCGGTGCTAGAAATTTCAATTGACAGATCCCTCGCCTCCGTAATCCTGTTATTGGAACAGGGTGCCAAGTTTTTATGTTTATTTCTAGTTTTATCAATTTTCCACAAAAAAAATTAATGCATTCTCATATACTTATGTATCATGAATTTTTTTTAAACAAATGCCCATCTTCATTGGCTCTGTATTATCTCAATATTTCTTCTAGTATTTATAGTATGATCTCTATTGCCCTATTGTATTTAATGATACATATATCTATATCGTTATCGTATTCATGCTCTCCTTATCATACATACATACATACATACATATAATCACGCCTCTTTCCCGTAGGGGTAGGCAGAGACCACTTCTTTCCACTTGCTACGATCCTTACATACTTCTTTCGCTTCGTCCACTTTCATTATTCTCTTCATACATGCTCTTCGGTTTAGGGTACTGTTGACCTGACCTTTTTTCAAGACGTCCCTAATTTGGTCTAGAAACGTCCGCCTAGGTCTACCCCTTCCAACACTTTCATTCACACTCGCCTTATACACTTTTTTCGTCAATCGAATGAAGAACCATTCATTCTCTCGACATGGTTAAACCATCTCTCCTTATCGCTCAAGTAAAAATTCAAAACAAAAGTCTTGAGTACAGCACGCGCGCTCGTTCCAGCTAAGTGCACATGTCCGTTGATAAGCATACTCGGAGTTCAACTCACGTCCCGGAGGAGGCTCGTGTTTATGACTAATGACGGGCTCACACGCCTCTCCTAGCACCTCATGAACGTGTGCACCCGCTTTATATTCAAATCATACTGCTTCCTGACCCTGATTAATGTCATTTTCTTTACAAACATTTGTTAACGTCTTAAAATTTAAAGACGCATGTCGTGTATATCCACGTTCCTGTATTCGTATGGTGGGTGATTAATGTTTTGTGAAATACTAATGAGTATATTGAACGTCAGAATTATCGTTTTATCGGTATAGAGAGTGTATAATAATACATTTTATTGAAATATTATTTTCACGCGTATCAACACGAGTCTCCGAAGGGATAGGCAGAAGTGTGTAATGATGTAAGAAGGGATAGGTAGAACCTACCCATACGCGCATTTTTCAGTTGCCAATGTGACAGATGGCTAGTCCATCGTCGTTTCTCAAGAACGTCTGTACATACGTGTTTGAATTTCGTCAAAACATATGGTCCTGCCACTCGTGGTGTGACTGATCACTTTACTTAAGGTCAGAAAAAGTCATTAGTACAGTCAAGATTAGCAATATTTGTGTTGCAGGCAACCAATGGATCCACTCGGCCACTACGGTTCTGAAAATATACATACTGCTAAATATAAATATAAATTATACCCTGGTTAATATTTTTTTAATTAGGGTTTCATAATACTTGTATATTGGTGCAGGTGTAGATAACAAGTCCACAAAGGCTTCCTACATATCAACGAAGTTGCAAGAACTTCCATTACACTAAGTAAATCCGTTCGCTACGTAAATATTTGCGGTACTCTCATTTCTAAGACTGTTCGCCTTAGACAAATTAATAACTAGATAAAGAAACTCTGCGGGTCTTAATTCATTAATTAACCTAATTGTATTTGCTACCGCACCTATTATTATTGTTTGTGCGACTTACACAGAGTAAGTAAAGCGATCAGTACAGCAACGATTAAACAAAAAAGTATATTTACTGCCATACATTTTTAATACCAATGAGTTTTTCTGAAGTAAAGTACAGTGATTAGTCATACCACCAGATTTACGGTAAAGGAAAACATCGAAAGCAAACCTGCTTACGTTGAGAATAAATTGAAAGACATGTGTATAGCGTGTTAGGGTAACGACGATGGACCTCTGCCTACCCCTTCAAGGACCCTTGTGAGAAGGCGTGAAGATATTACAATAAATTCAAATAATTGAAAAGAGTTATCATATTTTTTATTCATTGGCGGTATCCGCTTACCATCATGCGAGCAAATTTTTTGATAAATTTATATTTGAAAAATAAATTTTCTAATTTATTTTGTCATATTTTCTATTATAATATTTATCTTTAGTGGAGTATGACATCTAACTTACTCTGTGGCGCTGTGCATGGGCGCCATAAGAATTGCTTGATTGCCAATGAAAGGGGTGGAATCACAAAGTTTTCGCAAGAAAAATCGCCAATTTAAAAAACGGGAATAAACGCCGGATACCGCCTCCGCTGGGAAGTTTTGAAAGATTTTTCACTTTCAACGTTAATTGCTACAGAAAGTAAAATAAATCTTAGCTACTTTGCTTTTCTTGAGGCTTGTTCGAAGTCAAGCCTCGAGCAAATCAATTAATTAAAGTGTTTATGTTTTGCGGAGTTACCAAAAATATTTCCACCGTGACTATTCTACACCTTTGTTTTAGTGTGGAGATGAATTTTGTTTTTTATGGATACCCTACCCTATATGTTCAAATTATTTCGAGCGTTCATAGACTACGTACCTTTGCCTCCGTGGCAGATAAAACTAGTAGTACCTACTAATAGTAGTTGTAAGTTACTGTTCCGATTAGCCTAGTGCATCTCACTACTGAGCAAAGGCCTTAAATAATATAAACAAACCTCCTCAGTTTATGCACCTTTTCTTTTCCACTACCGATAAATCGGTTTGACTGGGGACTAAAATAGCTTTTCTGATAATGCATAAAGTGTAGCAGGAACCGAAGTTTGTAAATAAAATAGATACAAAATATATTGCATTCCCCGTGCGATCAGTTCTACCAATCATAACATTTTATCATAGGTGTAATGGAAATATCAGACGATAGTAAAAAAGTTGGTGCCATGTTATTTGCGAAGTTGCACGTAATGTTTTTTGTTTGTTGTTGATCGATGGCTCGAATGTTTACATCATTGAGGTCCATAAAATGTAAGCGTGTGCATTTTATCTTGTTTTCATCTCTAAAATTGCAAAATTGCGAAGCAAATGATAAGCTTGTTAAAAAAATACTGTTACGGCTGTGCATTGCGTTTATTTGGATGAAATATATTGACCTACGACCTAAATGTGGCCAACCCCTTCGAGGACCCTTGTGAGAAGGTGTGAGGATATATTATTATTATTTAATATATATTGACCTAAGAATTTTTTTCGTGATCCGTGGTAGCAACCACAGTTAAATTTACATCAACAACTAGAAATTAAACTTACAAAAAAAAAAGATTTTAAAATCAACAACTAGAAATTAAACTTACAAAAAAAGAGATTTAAAAAAGCAAATCTATATAAGCAATATTATGCAAAAAGAAATCTAACTGATTGTGATATAAAGACATCTCCAATTTAAAGTTAGGCATCAGAAAACTAGAAAAGAAAATATTAACTTGGGACGTCGTAACGTCCCTTCTAAGTACAGATGTTGGAAAAGATCAACATGTTGCAAACACTTCACGGACACTCAATTTAAAAAGTTTCTCGCTCTTTGTTTTGTCCTGAACAAACTCAATTAAGTGCCCTTTGCCTTTGAAATATTTAATTTTATGTACACGCCTTGGTGGTGGGTCAGTTTTAAATGGTTCTCAAAGTTTAGCATAACATGATAAAGTCCGAAAGATATCGCTTGTTACTGGACTATGTACCTTACATTATATTTTTTATATTTTGAATGTTAGGTGAAATAATATTGCGCAGAAAAATTCGAATGAGAACTCAATAAATACTTCTTGCTTAAAGATAATGACTCCAAGTCATTATTTTTTCTCCAGATATTTATAAATCAATCGAAAATCTGAAACACATTCTAATCAACGACAACAAGTACCAGGCAATCAGAGCGAAGTAGGAGTGGGTGTTCCGGAATTAGAATTGAATGTAAATGTGCGGGCTTTATCGGGGATTATAGTGTTCGTGTCTGCAAGTGGGAGATAGTTGAGGCCCGACGCTGGTCCGTCCGCACCTTCGTATTAATACATGTTCTTTGCGACCAGGGATGTATGAGCTCCCCGCCGAACTGGTGCCTTAGTAATTTAAGTAATAGGAAGGTAGGTTTTTGCAATATCAAAAGCCATTTTAGAGTGGTCGGTCTGCGCAGCCGTAAGGCAACCCGTATACCAAAGTCCTCTTTAACAAATTTTACTGCACTAATCCACCCTTTTCCCCACTGGCGACCCAACCCTAACATGTCTTGTTCTCTACTGTATCCAGCTATGACTTTATTATCCCAATATAAATCTAGGTTATGCAGGACAGCTTAATCGCTTCCGAAATAATTAATTCAGAGATTTGGTCTTTAATCCGTATACCTAATGACAGACAAACCCTTTATACATAATAAAGGGTTTTCTTTCTGTTGGCAATTAATATAAGTATATATATACGACCGCTCGTGGTCTCAGGCCTCCCTTCCTATTAGGTTCGGAGGTCTGGGAATACGCAAAATTTCCGATGTGGCTTTACCGGCTTTTCTGGCTTCCGTACATGGTGTGCATGACCTCATAGGAAATATTCTTATTACGTCACTTAGTGGCTGTGAGGTTTCGCACTTGGCTGAGGCCAGAGATGCCTGGATTATGGCATGCCCAAACACAGACGTTCCCCTTAGTCCGCACATACAAAAACAATGGGATGAGCCTATCAGTAGGTTGGCCTATAATGCACTTCTCGATAGTGCATTCAACTCTGCTGATAGAGCCCGTCTCCTGGCAATCGCTAGATGGGAGTCCGGACTCTGGCTTCATGCATTGCCCTCTTTTAATATCGGTACGCTGTTAGATGATGCAACCTTCAGATTGTGTGCGAGCCTACGTTTAGGCGCTAAATGTATTGTCCCACATCGGTGTCACTGCGGGGATATTGTCAATGACTCCGGACACCATGGTCTATCCTGCATCAGCAGTGCCGGCCGGATATCACGTCATTCCTCCATAAATGACTTGATACGCCGGGCTCTGGTCAGCGCCGGCGTGCCTGCTGTGCTGGAACCAGTCGGTCTCGCTCGCGGCGATGGCCGGAGGCCGGACGGTATGTCTCTGATGCCATGGAGGATGGGTCGGCCCTTAGTGTGGGACGCTACGTGTGTCGATACACTGGCTCCTTCCCATCTTCCTGACACATCGGTGGCGGCCGGCGCCGCTGCTGCTCAGCAGGAGTGCCTCAAGCGCCGCAAGTATGCCTGTCTCGGGTCAGGTTACATATTTGCTGCATTTGCGGTTGAAACTCTGGGGCCTTGGGGTCCTGAGGCTCACCATCTTTTTAAAGAGGTCTCGCGCCGTCTAGTCGAGGCCTCTCGTGACAGGCGGGCTGGAACATATCTCGCTCAGAGAATCAGCATTGCTATCCAGCGTGGCAATGCTGCTAGTCTTCTTGGCACGTTGCCTCGGGATACCGATTTGGGACAAATATTTTATCTGTAAGTAGTTAGTTTCAATTGTTCTTTGTAAATATTATTAATTGTTGTTAATAAACAAATAGTATATATTTGTGTAAAACATCGACCCGACCAACATGTCAACCGACCGTTGAAAGTATATATGGCCACCATAATCGATAATTAATTAAATTTTAATTGTAATAAATAACTCTTTAAATCTCGCATCCAGGGATACAATTCGAACTGTCATTAAGTTTGGTTTAGTTAACGAAGTGAAAACATAAGGTTACATTGCTTGTGTTAGCAACGCATATGTTATTTGGTATTTTCTTATACACATATATTACAGAGAGTATATTGCTAATTTCGGTAATGTATAGTATTATTTTATAAAATCTACATATACTTTTTTTAAAGACCTTTAGTTTGCCAGATAGTGATTTCTTAATTTTAAGTTAATAAACTTTAATCTCAAGACAATTTGTCCTTACAGCGTATCGACGCATAGACGCATATACTACTATTAATATTGGTTCAGCGCAATTGACTACAGGAGTCTATCCATAAAGGTATTATCAGATGTGTTAACCATTGTTAAAGTACTTTAGCGGCAGAATATCCGCTACAACAGAAAAACACATGGTTCTACAGTTACACCACTATAAAAGAACGAAAACTTATTCAATAGTCACACATAGGAAACAAAAAGCGATCTTTCTGATTATCTAAGTCCTTTTTGGGAATGGTAGTTGAGGTTTCCCTAATATGTAATTACAAGGTGAATGCGCTTTGCGAGTAGTATTTGCTCGTGCGTTTAAATATAAATAAAGGAGACGAAGTCAGAAGAAGAAATCCTTTTCTCGTAGCGTTCACGCTATCCAGTATGTAAAATGATTTTGTCACATTATAAATAAGGCTTACAGAGAATGATTTTGTCTTGAGCCACTGAAGCTCTATTTTCGTTAGCTAATGGTCTTTGGCGTTATAAGCGGGAGCGTTTTCTTCCCGCTAACAGTGCCGTACAGCATTACAAACTGTCAATCCGGCCAAACCGCGCATTACGCTAAATGGCTCGGGTAACGGTACGGAATCCAAGGGAGGAAATAGTAACGGTTATTCACATGAGAGGATATACTTATGGACAATAAAGCAATGTTAACGGACAGGGAAATGAGCCTTAGAATTTGATCATCGCTTGTCTTGTTACCCCGGATTACATGGGGATTCGGTTAGTCGGGTCAAATGTTTACTAATATTGTTAATTATCATAATAATATGTTATAAAAAAACTTATATATATACATATATATTATCCTCAAACTTTCCCACAAGGGTCCCCGAAGGGGTAGGCAGAGGTGTATAGGTAATACCCACACACCCACTTTCCGCCGGAGGTATATAAGGTGCCAACGTGACAGATGGCGAGTCCATCGCCGTTACTCCAGTACGACTATACATACGGCTTTGAATTTCTTCTCAGACGTATGCAGGTTTCCTCTCGATGTTTTCCTTCACCGTAAAGCTCGTGGTGTGACTAATCACTGTACTAAAGTTCAGAAAAACTCATTGGTACAGGCGGGATTCGAACTTGCGACCTTTGCGTCGCAGGCAACTGCTCGAACCACTCGGCCACCACGGCACTACACGGCACACGTAAAAAAACTTAACCTTGAAAATACGGTTACATATTTGCCCATCTCTTTGGAGACACTTCCCACGAGGCGTGAAGAAGATAAAAATGCAAACGAAACTTTTTATAGAACACGCTTTTTATAGAAAACCGAACTAAAAATTAGAAAATAAATTTCGATAATATCTTAAAAAGCGTGGGGTGCATGGTGTCAATAGTTATAAATATTTTATTGACAGATATGAGTAGAGTGATTATCATTTCGATAATATCTTAAAAAGCACCCCACGCTTTTTAAGATATTATCGAAATTTATTTTCTAATTTTTAGTTATTAGTGTATTGTCATCGGTCCTCGATATGTATGCATAGTTTCAGATTAATCAGACTTCTGGAAACTGGTGAAAATTAAGTTCAAAGATTCCGTTACATACATCATACATAAATACAGGTCAAGCTAATATAAAGCGTGTAAAAATCAAGCATATGGCTAATGAGCAATAGTCTAATTTATTTGTGTTTAAATGATTTTATGATATTTCGTGCCAAAGTAATGAATGGCATATCTGTCGCCACTTGGGGACGACTTAATATACAGAATCTTTGAATTGATCAAATATATACAGGAAACGTAACGATATTGGTATGACGACCAAGATTTACACTATAATCCTGACTGTAGTAACTCTGTTTTAAACCATATTTTAAAGTAGTATAGGTTTAAACCCCATCTGTACCCATACACAATGGCATAGAAAAACAATTGCAGTATCTTCAATAATATCGATGTATTCCATACATTTTAGGTATCAAGTATTTTACATTCAAAACAAATAAACGTACCTCGTATCGCATTTGGCAAAATATTCATCCGACATTCACATTATCGCCGTTTGACTTCACATTAAATCTTAGAGGCAGCCCATAAATAACGCAAACTTTTATCCCACCCGAAATAAGCACTCAAAAATGCAAAGAGCAGAACGCTATAGAGCACGTTCAGTAAATTTATTTTGTTTCCTACAATTCAAATAACCATAACTCACTGCCGACGGAAGCGACTAAGCCTATCTAACGATATAATGAAACGCCATTAAGTTTGTTAGTAAAGCTTAAGTTTCGGGAAGCGAGTATTTACTTACCTTGCGATAAAGACGCTACTTTTCGATTTATTGATCTGAAATTGTCTGAGATAATGGGGGACTTGAATTGTGTCGTTTTCGAATGTTTGCCGAAGGAAATTATTTTCAATTTGTTTATGTGGTTCTAAAATGTTACTTAACTGAACAACCAGTGGTTCAGAAAACGGAAATAGTATTAACTTACAAAAAAGACACTGCACTAAAACCTTCAGTTAAATCACATTGTATTAAAGAATATAAGTATTTAAGAATGCATCAAAATATCACAGTTTAAATTAGATATTCTGTCTGTCCAAAAAATATTGCAAATTCATCGATTGCTGCTCTAAAAAAATATTTTACTGCAGTAAGTCATGACGTACAGATATATCAAAACTCAATCGCACAATGCACTCAAACTTTTCTTTAAATCTTGCACTTTACGAAAAGTCGACCATCCGTAGAAAATTGAGGAGTGGCCATGGCTTACAGTTTCTTGAAAACTGAATGTTCCGCCATCTTGCGATTGTATAATTAGGCTGTTAGCATTCAAGCCGCGGCCCCCGTATGAATTCTACCTATTGTCTGACATTGGACCTTTGAAGCTATATCATTCCGCACCTATCCCCCCGCCTCGCATTTAAGGGACGTACAAAATAAACGCGTTATGAAATTTAAAAAGGGGTGCTTAGAAATTGTTTTTGTTCATTTCCTTATAAAACAACATAGGAAATATCGTGAGGTTGGTAAGGAGAATGTAAATAAATATACCACTAACTAACTCGTTCGCCACCCTTGTTTGGCAAGTCTGTATTCATTTGTTTCCAGACCCTTGTATAAAAATATTAATCTCCCGTCTAATAGATATTTATGCATCGTTGGAAGCAATCAGAAAGGCTTGTTGTCTACATGAGATGCATCGTTTTATAATGAGGTACTAGCGTACAGTAAACAGAATTATACGCTCCATGTGCTGAGGTTAACCGTTTAAGAATTTCGATGTTAAAGACGGTCTATAGGTGGTGTATAGTTAAACAGTTTTCTGTACAATTCGTTGTACGAGTATATCGATAATTATCAATATTATAGTTCTGTTCTAGTTAGTAAATACTAATTACAAACCAAATAGTTAGGTCATATTATTGGGAAGGGCAGTTATTAAAAAATAATAGTTAAAAAAAACTAAAAAACACGCTTTTTATAGAAAACCGAACTAAAAAATAGAAAATAAATTTCGATAATATCTTAAAAAGCGTGGGGTTCATGGTGTCAATAGTTATAAATATTTTATTGACAGATATTAGTAGAGTGATTATCATTTCGGTAATATCTTAAAAAGCACCCCACGCTTTTTAAGATATTATCGAAATTTATTTTCTATTTTTTAGTTCGGTTTTCTATAAAAAGCGTGTTTTTTAGTTTTTTTTAACTATTATTTATTTTCTACTTTTTAGTTATTAGTGTATTGTCATCGGTCCTCGATAAGTCTACAAAGTTTGAACGAAATCTGGCCGTTTAAAGTGGGTCAAAATCGAGCTCAAAGAAGTCGGTTACATACATACTTACATACATACATACATACATACATACATACAGGTGAAGCTAATATAAAGCGTGTAAAAATAAGTTTTGTATATTCATGTAAAACCTTACATTTATAGCAATCACAACGTTGTTGAGTCAGAAAGTACGTCTACCTTACGGAATTTCGCAGCTAAATGACATTGATCTGGGCAGAGGTGTGTTCCTAGGGAGTTATTAACTACATTATATTCTGTATTTTTATATTAATCTCTGCACTCAAATAAACGTTATTAATACCTAATACTTATTATTAAAGCTCGAATTTAATTTTGCTCTCATAATTTTAAGAGATTTCGGACGAAACTCGCTTTACACATTCCAATATTACGTCGCGTCAAATTAAAACCAGTCAATCGTCATTATAACGCGGGCTATAGGTTTTTAATAATGTAAAGTTGGCATTAGACAGTCTGGCGGAGCATGGCGTCTAGACGTGGAAAGCGTGAATCTCTGCCACAGACCGAACGAATATTTGATTATGTAAAGAGCATGAGCTTAATACCCTATACATTCATGTTTAGATTTTCGTGGATTTTGAAGGCCACAAGTAAGGAATTGTTGAAATTGTTTCTATTACTTGTTTATCTTATTGCTGCTATGTTGTTTATGAATAAATGGGTCGATCTGCGAAGTTAAGCAACGTCATGCGTGGGTGACAGTTGGATGGACTCCTCTGTGCTTCCTCAGCTTCTGCCGTCAGCATAGATATTTACATACATTTTATTCCTAGACAACTTATAATACGACCTAGAACTATTGATATACAACTACGGCTACAATCACTTTCAGATCAACGTAGTATATATAAGACACATCATCTCACTTATACTATAAACGCTGGGGAGTCATAAAAAATAAGACAAATTTCCTTCACGTGTAGACGGATTACCCCGAAAGAATACTGGCTGCGAAAAAGCAGCCAAATTAATTGCCCTGTACTGAGTACACAGCAAATAAAACAAAACCGAAACAACGTAAATTAAAACGTGTGAAAAGGGAGCATTAGCACAAGAGGCCGGGACCCGACAGGTTATGACAAATATGTGAGCCGATGGCGTTAATGAAAATGAAGCATTTTGAAAAATGTGCTATGAATTCGAGCCCCTTAGCTGTGCATATTTGCACGAGTGATTAGTTTTGACACTAAAACATTTGAAATAATTTTAATTACTACAAATTCAAATGTAATTTATGCGTATTACTTAAGATATTTGGAGGAATGTAAATAATCAATATTTATCCAAATACAAAGAAATATCGAATCAAAACTTCTAGTCTAGCCATAATAAAACTGATCTCATATCTGCAATCCAAATTGTGAATTATTTTTATTTCCAGCGAGCGGAATTCATGCTATAATTTGAACATGAGGATTGGAACTTAGCAGACAAATGGTTTAATTATCCTGATGGTGTGGTGACTGATCGCGTTGGATTTGCAAATTTCAACGCAATTAGAAACACTTGCAAATCTCATACCAATTAGGCAAACACCCAAAATTGCGCCCTCGTAATTGTTTTTGAATGCGTAACTCTAGTTTGTGTTGAAGATTTATTACAGTTTTAGTTGTTGCGTGTTCGTGTATGATAAATTATATATATAATATTTTTGGAATAGCCGTGGTGGCCGAGTGGTTCGAGCAGTTGCCTGCGACGCAAAGGCCGCAAGTTCGAATCCCGACTGTACCAATGAGTTTTTCTGAACTTAAGTACAGTGATTAGTCACACCACGAGCTTTACGGTGAAGGAAAACATCGAGAGGAAACCTACATACCTCTGAGAAGAAATTCAAAGGCGTATTTAGTCGTCGTGAGTAACGGCGATGGTCTCGCCATCTGTCACGTTGGCACCTAATATACCTCTGGCGGTAAGTGGGTGTGTGGGTATTACCTATACACCTCTGCCTGCCCCTTCGGGGACCCTTGTGGGAAGGTGTGATATTTATATTTATATATTTTTGGAAAATATTATGCATAGTGATTGATAGTTTAAATGATATTCGGAGATTTCAACAACCCTATTTGGGGTTAAGAATTTTTGAGAAAGAAATTGAAAATGTTTCTACCATTCAAAAGATAATGATTAATAAAATTTACTAAGTGATATTGATGAAGATATATAATAATTGAACTAAATAAAGGAATAAATCTCTTCATAGCTTTCAACAGAAAACCAAACAATACTGACGAAAGAATACAAAATCTATGTGTATTCTTCGTAGAACATTGCACAAAAATGAAAGAAATCACTAGAGAGATCCTTTTGAATAATTCCCGTTTCTGGGACAGACAAACCGACGCATGTCTGCACAGTCTTGACAGCTAATTAGAGCCTTTATTGTTAACCGAATCTTACCACCTTCTAGTGAGATGAAGAATAAACCTTAAACTCAGGAGACTTTAAGTTCAAAATACTACGTAGAAATTCTAAGATTCATTAATACCTTTCTTAAATATTTCGAGTGGTGGAAAAATAGAATAATCCGTTGTGAATGGCTTCTATTGTATGGAACCAGTGTCCAGGAAGGATGTTTTGTTGGGGTGTTCTTTTTATTGCCGAATTTGCGTTTTATGGGCTGTCACAAAGGGAGCGTTGAGGGAATGTGACAATTGTACACCCTTGTTGCGTCTGTTTTTGTAATCGCCATTCTACGATTAACTCAAGTAAAATGCTGAATAGGTGTGAAAGAAATACGATTTTAATGAAATTATCACAATATTGAATAATTACGTAGGTATCGAATTGTAATTTTACAATATTATGTAAGTTTCTTCTTTTCATTATAAGAAAATATAGTTTAATCTTTGAAAGTCAAATTAAACGCACCGGTAAAAAAAAATATACAGAGATCTGGTTTTTCGTCAATTAATTATATATCTTCATAATTATCTTCACGCCTTCCAACAAGAATCGCCGAAGGGTAGGCAGAGGTGTGTAGTACCACACCTACTTTTCGTCGGATATTTTTGATGCCTACTTGACAGGTAGGCGAGTCACGTCAGAAAAACTCACGTGAGGAATCACTGAAAGTTTATAAAAACTCGTTGGTACAGTCGGTATTTTCAATTTGCAATCTTTGTGTTGCTGACGACTAACCGACCACTACGCCACATAAATTAATTCAAAACAATATTCATTCCAGAAACGATATCATAAACAAATGTAAACAAAACCTCTTGGACCATGACATACCATCGACAATTAGTTCTGGAGCAAGCCCCCCTGACTCGGTATCCCGTGTCCAGATGCAAATGACTTTGAAATATGAACGATATTTATAACTGCAAGCGGTATTGACGTATTGAGGACAGTCAGTACAATTTACTCATAATTTTTATCATTATGGAGTCTCCAATGTATGTTATACGCAAATATTCAATATTATTATTATAAATAGTTCAGTCGCGCTGATGTGAGTGTTTTTTTTTATTTCTCACACGGTTACAATCGATCGATGAGTTTTATATATAACAAACACAATCAATATAAAAAAAAAACAAAAACCCAACCAAATGCGGTGAATTGTTTCGTTTTCACTTTCGATCACACGAAATGTCACCAGGCGCGCAGAGACCGCAAGAGTCAATAAAATCGCAGTGAGTGGCGAACGAGGGCACGCACCGCTGTCGCGTCAGCCGCGGTCGGACGTGACGCAGCGTTGACGAAGGTCACTTTATTGCTGACCTCTGTCTGCCGCTGCGCTCCTAATCATCTCTGTCGATTCTTTACATTGATTTACTTTTGTTTTTTCTTTAAATTTATTTTGAAACCCGCCTTTATTTACTGTATTCTGAAGGACATGCTTGGGTATTCTATTAAATAAATAGCAAATAAATTAATACATGCTTTCATTTATTAATTAAGGGTAACGTATGCGGGAAACATCGCTCCATTAGACAGAAGACAAACAGCCGGTCTAACGGGTAGTTATAATAATCTCTTGTCAAATTTGCTTGACCCTACCATCTGGGGAGAATCGGTTGCAATTAAGCCCAGTAACTCATTTGAGTCAACATTTAGTTACTTATAGTATTTGCAAACTTTCCGTTTTTTAATGAAATAGGAGATTTACGTACGCTGAATATGTCTGGCCATTTAAACTTTTCCAACAGGGAAGCTTCGGAGCTCGTTACCGTCGGATTATTAAATATTGAAACAACGAGATGAAAGCTGCCTCGTAGACGACCAGTGTGTAAATCCTACACGGGTACGGAAACACAGACTACTTATCCGACCAAGGACTTTGTTTTAACAAGTTTATACATTTCAATCAACGGTTTTATCCGAGTAAATATTGAAATCCAGCACTGGAGATTTTGTTATTTTTGAACAACAATAAATGATGCATCGTCACGTCTGTCCATCTGATGCATTAGACACTGATCCAGGCTTAAGCGTTTACTGGTTGTAGGATTAGGAGAGTGGACGATGAAGAACAATACGATATTCATCTTGAAGGAAATGTTTTTAAAATAATAACAGCTAGTACATTCATGACATGAAAATAAGCGTTGAAAGTCACATCACACTAATAGTATGACGTGAATAATGGGTAGATGAAACTCATAGACTATTGTAATAAAGTTTTTTTTCTTTTCATAACAAGATAATATAAATAAATACCTAGGACAATTCCACACAAATTGACCTAGTCCCAAATTAAGCAAATATTGTGAATATGGAAAAAATAATGGATATTATTTATGGATTGCATTCAAATTTTATCGATGAATTAATACGAATCCCGTTCATGTGCTTAAACCACGATAGGTCGAAATCTCCTTTTCAAAATTTAATTTTCAGACTGGACTAGTATTTTTTTGGCTACATTTGAAAGAAAGTAATTCACACATCGAAACAATTTCAGGTTTGCTATGTCACTTCCTGCAAATATGAAATGGAAAAAGAAATTTCTCCAATGAGAAAAGAAATATACTGTATTTTTTTATTGACAAAACAGAAGTTTTTTTGTGAGGAAAACAATTAATAGTGTACTTATATAGTTCATCTTTGAATGAGACGTATGGTAAATAAACACATTAAAGCTTAGTATTTAAGCCTATAAATTTGAAATGCATTGTAAGTGATCAGTAAGCCAAACCCAGTTTATCAGGACGCACCAGGGGGTGGTTAATTGTGAAAAGAAATCTTTGCTCTTTGTCAGCCGAGGGGACTATTGATTTCTTTTGTTTTATGCTGATTGAGACACCTTCCAATCCGCGCCACCCTCGCTGAACGCCTGACAAAACACTTTATACTAAAACGAATGGGAAAAAATTCGCGAGTTGAATGTTATTAACGTTTATGGCAACCCTTGTTTGCATACTTGGCTATTCAAAGATTTTGCCAGTTCCATGGTATAGGTAGGTTACGTCGTCTTCATTATGGTCTTGGTCTTTTGCCAAGATTATTGAGGTCAGCTCAAGATCTGACCTGGAGTAATAATTTTTTTACATGACGCGACAAAAATTTGTGGATAAAATTCAGAACAAATTTCCAAGACGAATTTCTGTATACACTGATCGGAAGTTTTGCTATCTGCACAAAATGTTTTTTTTTACGTCAAAAAAATATAAAATTACGTGTACATTTAATGAAAGTTCGGTAAACTAATTTATTACGAAATATCATAAATATATTTTCTCGTTTTGTGATCAACTTTTGGTGGTATGACCTTTTTTTAGGTAAAATTTATTAATTCTTAAGATTAAACAAACATTAAATGTTTGTTCATTCCAAGACCTATTATTGCTAAAACAATTTTGGACAAAATAATTGTACTATTTTCGAAATCGAAAAAACATTATTTCCGTTTAAGATATCGCAATTTTTTCACAGTAACCTAACACATAAATCTTTGTCAAAGATATACATCCAAATAGTGACAAGCGTCGATCAAGGCGTTAAACCGTTGAAAACCACTAACATTGCAGTATTACAATTCAAACTATACACAAAAGGTAATAAAGTTTATATTTCTAAAACATGAGCCCCCCGCGTGTGGTAAGCCAATCAACATTAGTCCCTTCGATGATCGCTTCTAGGCTCATTTCTCTTGTGATTGACTGCGACTTAAGAAAAAATTAGATTGCCACCTCAATGCGAGCGATAGAATCGAGTTTTTTCGAGGACTTTGCTAATGGGGGTCTGTTTTATCTCGATCCCCTTAATGTCCTTATGCGGGTAACAATAATAAGATTTTAACGCATTAATGAAAGAGATTATCTACTATTTTGCCAAAATATGTACATTCTGTTGCTAATTTGAATAGCCTATAGTCAGTATGACCGTATTAGGTTTAATGATTACAAGCGAGGAACAAAAAATATGTAGATCGCTATAATTTATGGTAATGCAACCCACGAAAGGAATATTCATATTTCATAATCGCTGAGTCCACCAGGATTCTCAATTGAACAATTTTTCAATTTGATCTCAAGACGTCCTAGTTCAAAGAGGCTTGAAGATCCTTCCAAGCCGAGGGTGACGTCAGCGGCGACTTAATTGCGCACCACTTCGTTAACAGACTTGATGGCATTTTTAATGAACACCCGAATTAATGTAGTGGGCGAAATCGAAAATCGAAGTGTGGGCCGGGGAGAGCAATTCAAAATTCTGTTTATTTAGGATTCTACTGTTATGTATTCGTTTGCGGGGGACGCGTCGGCGGAACCGTTGTTTTAAGACAGTGTGTACTTCAGTATTGTTTTATCTGAACATTTGTTACCTATTTCTACTGTTTTAAATGCGTAGATAATGTAACGTATGTGTAGTCGTACATCAAGAACGACGACAGCCTGGCCACATAACGTTGGCACCTAAATAATAGGATGTTATTCTTCTGCTTACCCTACGGAGTCCTTGTGTAAAGGCGTAAAGATATGCATTTTATAAATGAAATAAAGGTGTCTTCATAAAGCCGAGGATCGTTATGTATAGTAGAAAGCATAGACAAACATAGAAAGCAAAACTTTTTTTACGGTTATAAAGAAAAGACTCATCTAAAAGTCAATAAAATATATAATGAAAACTAATAAAGTCCCTTTTGTATTAACAAAAATATGCAGAGACTCTTTTAAGAAACGACGGCTCAATACCAAACATTTCAAATCAAGAGGAGGGATTCGGAAATAAAAAAATTGTGTCGCGAAGATTGACAGGTGCGTCTTAATAAGTTTGCAGCAGCTGCTTACAGACGAAATGAGAAAAGGTAAATTGCTGACTTTATGAAATTTCTGGATTAGGAAATGGACTATTTTATTTTTATTTCTGTAATTTATATTTGAAACATTTAAAAAAACGTATTTTATATGATTGTATAGGTATATAATTAACTAGTAATACACTACATATTTAGCAGTATTGCAAAATGAAATCTCGACTGTACCAATAAGTTTTTCTAAACTCTAGTACGTCACACCACGAGCTTTGAGGTGAAGGAAACATGAAGAGGAAACCTGCATATATTTGAGAAGAATAGACGTCTATTGAGACGTAGAGTATAGTAATTCTTGAGTAATGGCGATGGCCTCGCCATCGGTCACCTTGGCACCAGGTTTCTCTCCGGCGGAAAGTGGGTGTGTGGGTACTACTACGTATGCCTACAGTTTGTTTTGTACAAAAAAGTGTTTGAAGGTAAAATCCGTCTTAGAAGTCCAAATCCGTTTAATAGTTTTGGAGGTTATCACATTCGCACAGAGACAAAGGCGGCAGGGAACGCTGTTTTAAAATAATATGTACAAAATTTGGATGCGGTTCAAATATACTTTGGGTTTAAGGCTGCTCACGCACACAAGGACGATACGTGTCTTTATCTACATACGGGCAGACAATGGATACCCGGTCTCGCCACTTATTCCGCTGGCCTAAGCAAATTATCCACCACGGGCTCTGTTGGTTTTTGCCGGATTCCTATTTCTTCACTTCTGATTACATTATTCTATACTTTGTGTAAACAATGGCGCGCTAGCCATCCCCAACCCTTCCGCACTATTGCCGTTCTCTTCGTGTTAAGTTTGAAAGTATGGAAATGGAACATTGCAATAGCTAGTTTTTTTTAATGTTGTTTTTGACGAACTGCTCTTGTATTTCAGTATTTAGTTCTGAATTTGACTTGAAGATAAAAAATTATACACACACGTAGGAATTGTACTACGTTTCAAATTGTCTTAATTCCGCTAGTCTACTGAGACCGTCATTACAAAGCGTTGTAGTATATGATTACAAAAAAAATATTATTATGTTAAATAATATTCAGACAGTATGTTTTCTTTGAAACAGCTGTAGCGGTTATTTCACGTATGACGTTCAATGAGTGTTTCCTGCAAAACTATATTTTGTAAGTACATACATACATACATATCATCACGCCGAGTTCCTAACGGGGTAGGCAGAGAGGGTAGAGCGCCATTTCTCTCTAGACTTACATACAACTTTCGCTTCGTCCATTTAGTAACTAAATACTTTAAATTTAAATTTATTTTATTATTTGCATCGCTCTTACTTCGAAATAAAATATTCTAACTCCATAATTCAGATAGTGTTAAAGTTTCACTCTCTCTCCACAAACTCTGCCCAACAGTGTTGATGAACAACCTTTAAGACTACCTGAGAAGCGGTCTCCTCTTATAAAGGCCGTTTTATAAATATTTTTCCTCGCCTCTAACCGCTGTAAAAGCTTTTTGTATACGTTGCTTTTTGGCTCCTTTTGGCAGCTAATCCAATATTGACCAGCCTGGCAGCCTATTGACTTATGTTTGAGTTGTAAATGTTATAATAATTCGGGTACTTCGCCTTTTATTATTCAAAATATAAATTTGCCCAGCTCGCTTTCTTTTGGGCGGAGCGGTCCATTTATTTTATTATGTTTACACTGGCGTTTTTAATTCTTAATTAGATTATCCAAAATTTTTTGATTTGTATTTTAAATTGTATTGACCTTGTTAGTAACTTTTAGAAGATAGTATGAATAAATGAAATGTACAATGAACTGTAATGTAAAATTACTACATTATTACAGCCGTGGTGGCCGAGTGGTTCGAGCAGTTGCCTGCGACACAAAGATCGCAAGTTCGAATCCCGACTGTACCAATGAGTTTTTCTGAACTTAAGTACAATGATTAGTCACACCACGAGCTTTACGGTGAAGGAAAACATCGAGAGGAAACCTGCATACGTCTGAGAAGAAATTCAAAGGCGTATGTATAGTTGTGCTTGAGTTACGGCGATGGACTCGCCATCTGTCACGTTGGCACCTAATATACCTCTGGCGGAAAGTGGGTGTGTGGGTATTACTTATACACCTCTGCCTACCCCTTCGGGGACCCTTGTGGGAAGGGTGGGGATTTCAATGTAAATTTTGCAAAAGATGAATCAACGCCATTAATTACGTTTCTCCAAGAAGAATTTCAATTGCAAATTAATAACAATCCAAGAGAACCTACCACCAGGACCATACGGAACAACAATAGATGCTGTATTTATTAGATATCTTGATAATGTTATGTCCAATACTTTTGTAACATACTTCAGTTACCATCGACCAATTGTCACAGTAATAATACCGTAATAATAAAATAAATAATACCGTCCTCAGAGGCAACATCGAATATAACTAATACCGAAGTCACTGATTAAACGAATTAAGTAGTCAAGATTTGACATAAATTCGTAAATTTTTGTATTTTTTGTATTTAATGAAAATAAATGTTTATTCAATAAATAGTCATCGTTATCTGGAAAAAAATCGTAATATTTTATTTTATCATTATGACATATTTAGTTCCTATCACAATATGTTCTTTTCTGCATATTACTTTTACAAAATAATGTCGATGTTTCACATCTGCCAGGCGTCCCGTGACGGCTCACGTAATTTTTTTTAAATCATGGGTACTGTCGGGATTGGAACTTGCAATTTTTTTCTTGCAGGCAACTACTCGAACCACTCGGCCATCACGGCTTAACGTAGACATAGTCTCAAACATCACATGCAGTAAATATTTACTTTACAGCAAATACACGTGTCACCATCCCTTAATCCTTTAATTTAATAAAAGGGAAAGAACCGCATCCGTCCCAAACAAAGACCCAGTTGTGGTATCTATAATGTTAATCTTTGGTCAGTCACGCAAAAATTATGTTTTTCGGACTCGCGCCAACTTACTGGGTTGGAAACGAATGCAATCTATACAAAACCCATTTGGGTTATCCCTACAAGTATTAACTACCTTTATAATTCACAGCTCTCTCTAACGCTTTTAAATTAAGAACGTGAAATAGAATATTACTTATAAATATATTGTACACTAGCTGCGCCTGCGACTTCGCCCACGTGGAATAGTGACTTCGGACAGCATTTTTTGGATATATCTTTTGGTTAATTTTGGATATTTTAAATTAAGCTTACCACAATATATAAGTGAAAACCACATCTAAATCGGATAAGCTGTTTCTGGAATTTCACACGCCTAAAAAATATCATTATCTACCAATGATATTAATAAAAAATATCATTGGTAGGTGGGCTGATAATATACAAAATTAAGCATATCCTATGTGTAATTCAGAAGATCAATCCATCTCTCTGCATCAATCTCTGTTTATCCAATCCCTTACAGTAGTTTCCCGTAATAGGGGAAAGGAAAGCTGTGACCCCAGTTTCACCTGCTTTAAAATCGATTTGATTAGTATGATTTATCTGGATCTATTTTCGGAAGAAAACAAATCCAATGTGCTAATCCAGCTAATTATCAATCTCTGTGCCAAATTTTATTCAATTCCGTTAAGCTGTTCTTGTGTGATTGAGTGACAAACATCCATACTCACAATCTTTCGGAATTGTAATATTAAGTAGAATAGCAGGGCTAGCTAAGTAACAAATAACCGGAACATTTAAAAACATCAAGTGTCTTTGGAATAATGTATTGCCCTAAAACTTTATGCAGAAAACGCTTGAAAGGCTTCATTTTATTTCGCGTCAATTTCTTCAAAGCGAAATGACTTCAATTTGAATATGTAATGGCGGCTTAAGATAATCGTCCCTGGCTTACACTAATAAAGGCGGCCGACTTTAAAACGGGAGTTGTATCAAAAGAATCGAACAATCGTTCGATCGGGGGGTGGTATAATTTATTCGAGTGTGGACTACCATTTTGCGGCGGGGTGTGCGCTATCGCCGGAAGACTCTTTAAGACATTGATGCTGATTCTTTTTTTATTATGCGCCCCTAGTATCCTTAAAGACGCTAATATAAAGCGGCCATATATAAATAAGCCGCCATTGTGAGGATTCTCAGACAGGAAACAGGGCGACCCCTCACCGACGGAAAACAATCTAAATTACATTTTCACGCAACTTCAAATGTCTTATTAATTACGTACGACTTTTCAATGCAATAAATTTTCTTTTAACGCTTCCTGCAGCAAATCGGCTTAATACACAACGCTGACTTTGCATACTGATCACTCAATTGTATTGTGAGATAATTTCTTAAGTTTTTCTTTGAAGTTGCTGAAGAGAATAATTAGGGCTTTACGCACCGAGTTTCATTTACACAGTTTTCAAATATTTAAATATTAATAATGAGACTTTTCAGTACAATATTTTATAGCATATATTGGCTCAATATAACAATGTTTGTAGATTTAACAATAGCTTAACTTTCAAATAGCATCTAGCCCGAGATATAAATAACGTAAATCCAACCAATTCATTTTAAAACCAAACCCTTGGTTCGATAGAAAATACCTGTCATGAGCTAGGCGCCTCTGAGGCGTCATCACCTTTGGAATGACCCCACATCCCTCAAGCTTGATAATATACGGGAAGTAGGGGATAGTGTCGCTTATTCTCGTGGGATTTGTCAAACAAATGCCTCGCGTTGTATCGGAAAAAATGGCTGGCTCACTAGTGGCCATTACGGCTATTTATGGGCGATTTGGCGAAGCTTTTTTTATTAATAAAACGTATATTATGCGCGCAAGTGCGTTTTATTTCTCGTCCTTTCCATTCTTCGCGGATATTATCGTCCATCTTCGGACATCTAATAATATTGATTCACGGCTAGGAGAAGATATTGCATTTCATTGTAACTAAGATACTATGTACACAAATATGCCGAACTGTACGCCTGACTACAAGCGATCTCTAATGGGTAGGCAGAAGTGTTACATAACACCGTCTCATCGCCTGAAATTTAATAATAGTACCGTGGCGTGGTGGCCGAGTGGTTCTAAAATTGCCAGCAACACAATGAGTTTTTCTGAACTTAAGTACAGTGATTAGTCACACCACTAGCTTTAAGGTAAAGGTAAACATCGAGAGGTAACTTGCATACGTTTGAGAAGAACTTCAAAGGCGATGCTTGAGTAACGGCTATGGAGTCGCCATCTGCAGCGCCAAGTGGGTGGTTACTATCTATACACCTCTGCCTACCTAATATAATAATATATAGTAAATTTAAATACACGAACGAGCATTGAATAATTCAAGTTTGTTTTTCAGACGGGTTCGGTATTGAGTAAAATATATAATTTATCAGTCGCACGGAAAAACACCAGGTACAAGAGCGGAATGTTTTCCCCATGGTAAGTAGTTATGCAAACAAGCGATATTGATGTGTAACATTGAGACAGACAAGAAAAACAAAAGTCAAATTTATATAAATACGATGTGGAAGAAGGAATACGGAAGAATATAAAAAAATAATAAAAATAGAAGAATAAGGAAGGAATACGAAGGAGAAGTTTTCGCTCCGAAGGTAAATGCTTTCGGAAAAATATATAATACTTATACTTCATTATTGATAGTTTGGATTTACCGGTACAGTAAAATATGAGTGTTATACCCAGTCGTGGTAGCCAAGTGGTATGAACAGTCGCCCGCGACACAATAATCACAAGTTCTAAACCCTGCGGTTTGTATCAAATGAGTTTTTTCTGATCTTATAGTAGAGTAATTTATCACACCACAAGATTTACGGTGAACATCGAACAGCTTATTATATATATGCACTATTATAAATGTTGTTCAATAATCTCCGAAATACCAATTTCGCTTGCATTTGAAAAGCGTCTAAGACTTCATGAAAATAAATCTTACCCCAAATAAAGTTTCACTGTAGCATAAACAATTTTGATTAAAAGTAAACTTAGCATTGAATTTGGAATGGCGCAATCGCGGCTAATTGTCGGAAGTAAAATCATTAATTCCATCGAATAAGGCATTAAAAGTAACAGCTTGTGCGCGGCTTGTCGGCTCCCGAAGGGGTTCAGTTATTACACCGCAATACAATAGCTATAAACTATGCTTAGGAGCAGTGCCAATTGTGCACAGAAAGACGATACTCGCTTACAATCATTGTAGAAAAGTTTACAACATTTCTTAGTTATAATAAGATATAAACGTTTCATTATTCTCTATCTCATTCGTATATATCATTCTATATATTTAAATTTTTATTCTTATAATATAGTTTTCAAATTAATTAAATAAAGATTTCTCCTTAAGTTAAAGACTAGATGTTTTTATATTTGTTTTTATCCTCACGCCTTCCCACAAGGGTCCCTGAAGAGGTAGGCAGAGGTGTACACCCACCCACACATCCGCTTTCCGCCAGAGGTATATTTTTTAGGTGCCAACGTGGCAGATGGCGAGTCCATCGCCGTAACTTTTTGTTTTTAATACTGAAATATTGTGACATTCGATACATATTTGATTTTGAACTATTTTATAAAACAGGTCGCATCAAAAATTTTTTTTTCATAATATTTATAGGTCTATAAAATATGTACTTGTCATTCATACATATCATATTGATAGCCATATTTGAAATCTTATATATCACATAACAATATTCACAGAAAGGTAGCTAAAACCTACCAAAACTCAGACCAATATCTTCTATTTAGTTTGTACTCAAACCCAATTACGCCGAACACAACGCAACATCTTAATAACAACATAAAGCTGAGCCCCTTTCGAAAACAGCGATACTAATTCCGGAGGCACACCTCGTGCCCATATTCTTATAAATTAATTACTTGTAATCTACTCATGAAACGGGTCTTACCGGAATGAAGTTACAACGTGGCGGAAAGCCGGGCTCAAGGGTTCTATCGCAAGTTAATGTCGCAACGAGTCAGAATTAGAAATGAAGGCTCTAAAGTAACCGGTTAATAAGGGACACATGACACTGTAAGACCTCGCTTTGTTTAAACATTGATTAGACTGACACCTGAATTATACATACATACATATATATCATCACGCCAAGTCCCTAGCGGGGTAGGCAGAGAGTATAGAGCGCCAGTTCTCTCTAGACTTACATACCTCTTTCGCTTCGTCCACGTTCATCAGTCTCTTCATACATGCTCGTCGGTTTCGAGTACTCTTAACGTTCCCGTCCTTGAGAGTCCGATCGATTTGATCCAGGTAGTTGGAACGTGGCCTTCCTCTGCCTCTTCTTGCACACACTTTTGCTTTGTATATCTGTTTCGTCAATCTTTCTTCGCTCATCCTTTCTATGTGTCCAAACCAACGTAACATGCCTTTCTTCATCTTTACAATCACGCCCTCATTCACGCCAGTTGATTTGCGAATCTCTTCATTGCGGACTCGATCTAAAATCGTTACTCCGCGCATTTTTCGAAGCGATCGCATCTCAACTGCATTCAAGCTATTTTCATACTTCCTCTGACATACCCAGGATTCGCTGCCATACAACAAGGTAGGTACCAATATCGCGTTGTGGACAGCAACTCGAGCATTCTTGCTCAGACTTTTACTGCCCATCAATTATAATCCATTATTTAGTGGCCGTGGTGGCCGAGTGGTTCGAGTAGTTGCCTGCGACACAGAGATGCGACTGCATACGTCTGAGAAGAAATTCAAAGGCGTATGTATAGTCGTGCTTGAGTAACGGCGATGGACTCGCCATCTGTCACGTTGGCACCTAATATACCTCTGGCGGAAAGTGGGTGCGTGGGTGTTACCTATACACCTCTGCCTACCCCTTCAGGGACCCTTGTGGGAAGGCGTGAGGATATATTATTATATTATTATTATTATATATATTATTATTATTAGGAACAGCGTAAAATTGTTTGGTTGGTGTAATGTTTGATTAGTAGGTTTTTTCTTCTTTTTTTATTCAATTTCGTTCAGTTTTTGCTCAGTTCCGTGTTTGGGTGAACGTGGAAAAACTGTACTAACAAATTTTCGCATTTATAATTTCAATTGGATTCCACACAATAAATAGTGCATGTAAGTCAAATTTTGTTACATGACTATTGGTAAAAATTGTAACCAAGTCATTAGTCCGGATGAGCACACAAACGGCATTGTGGGAAGCATTTTAATTTCTCGCTACCGTCGGAGCCCGTCTGAATACCCTAGGGGAGGTGTCCCCATGATCAAGTCTTATCCACTACGCAAATATTCTTCACAACGATCTATTCACTCCTGGAGGTTATCTTTTATTATTTCTCCCGACATCCTCTTTTTATTGCCACTCATATTGACTTTTTACTGCTCGCGAATAAATACATTTTGATTTTCGCACACACAGAGAGAGTTTTGTACACTTCGTCGGACGAATTAGCACGGTTGAGGTGATTGTAAATAATTCCTTTCTTCCTTGAAGCGTTACCACAAGTACTCGAAAGTAATGTGTTCGAGTAAGCAGTTAGATAAACACTGCTAGGGGATTGAAAAGTTCGGAAAGGGCAAATAAAAACAATGATAAATTCTACTTAAGACTGCGTAGTGGGTGTCTGAGGTTTGTTGATTTTGCCAAAGATTCTTGATTGTAGCCAATTTCGTGATAGTTAATGGCGTGTAAACACAGATTTCAAATTTGGAACCAACTTTTTCGTAATAGTAAAAAGGACAGTCGAATGAGAAATTAAAGATACCTTTCTGGATATTACTCTATAAGCTTAACGGTAACCGAAAACATCGAGAGGGAACGTTTGAGAAGACAGTTATAGATCTATATATAATCATGCTTGAGAAACAACGATGGACTCGCCATATGTCACCTTGGCACCTAAAATATATCTTCGGCGAAAAGTGGACGTTTAAGTACTTCCTATACATAACTGCCCCTTTGCCTTAACAAAATAAATCATATATCGAAATTCAACCTCGAAATGTTTAATTTACGCTAGTCAGGTGAGTCTGGGAACTGCCGTATGCCCCACGCTTCCCGATTCTCAATTTCAACTCTCATGGCGTCCCAATGTCCCTAGGGAGCGATTAAACATGTAAAAGTAACTGGATAAAGTGTCTGGGAGTTTGGAAAAAGCTGTAGCCATTTAGCACGTACCAAGTAATGGCGTAACACGTTTGCGAAAAGTTAACGAGCCACTACAATAGATGGCGTCCCCAGCTTCTTAAGGACGGGTAATGATATATAGCTTACATTGTTGGTGATTGCAACTACATCTTTATATATGAATACATATACATTACTTTTCAGTACGAACTTCTAATCTCCTTATGGATGGAATCCAAACCACTCATCCAACACGGCTTAATAACAACAATTAACAGTAATAATAAAGATAAGCTACCAATAAATAGAATAAATGTCCCAAATCTGTATCACGCGGAAAAGTGCCAAGAAGAAGTAATTCTTGGGTAGTTATGGAGTAAAAGTGAATTATAAGTATAAGAGTTACATATAGGCATAGGTGTGTATAATTGCCGAAACGTTAAAACACCTTTATAAAAAAACTTTTGTACTAAAATTAGTGATCTGGTAAAAAAATTGTTATCAAAAAGAGTAATGCCCAAGTTACAACAATAATTACTTATTTTTAATGAATTAACGACCTTTGTTGCGAAACTGTGATTAAGATAATTAAAAGTGTCATTATAAGAGCCATCAATTCGATCTCAAAGGGGACATTTGTGTTTTTACTGGTTGTTTCCGTGCAATAAATGACTATTTCACTATTCAAAGCGCTTGTAATAATTAATTAATTATATAAAAAATTAATGGCGTCATTTTCGAAAAAAATAGAAAATCCTATGGATTTTGAAAGTTGTGTAGTTTCATGATTAGTAAAATGATTTATCGCACGAACTAAACGGTAAAATAAAGAAAAGGTTGCATAGGTCTAAGTAAGAATTTGAAGGCGTTTGCAAATTCGTGCCGGAAGAGAGGCGGTGGAGTTAACTATGACGCCGTCTGATTTGACCCGCATGGAAAGTAGCCTAAATATATTCGGGATATAAAAGCACGAGAAAAAATGTCTTGGTTACAGTGTGATGCGGATCATAAAATTAATAAAAACTTAAAGAGTAAAAAAAAGTAAAGATATATTATTAATTAATATGTATTATAAAGGTGAATGTTTGTAAGTTTGTTTGTTTGTTTTCATGGCAAAACGGCTGAGCCGATTTGGCTGAAAGTTGAAATGGTGATGGCTTATACCTAGTATTAGGACACAGGCTACATTTTAATACCGAAAAATAAATACTACTTTTTCGAAGGGCAGCGAGAAGCCAGTAAGAATTCTGCGTATACGACATGATAGCTTCTTTAGAAACATCTTAGAAGGAAAGGTAGAGGGGAAGAGAGGAAGAGGAAGACCAAGACTAACATACATGGGTCAGATCAAAGAAAAAATGTCTCTCATGACGTATAAGGGGGTCAAGGAGGTTGCGCTGGACAGAAGCGAATGGAGGGGACTGCATCAGAGACGCCGACAAGAGCCCAGCTCTTAAATTTGTGATGCGCGAGAAGCCGGGCAAAAGCTATTAGTATAATATATTGAATATTTCTTGTCAGTGCTTAAATCATTAGTAGTTAATAAAAATCCAAATTTACAAAGTATTTATTTAAAATCAGAATTTCTCTTGCCATATTAAACCTACGAACATGTTTGGTTCAAGTTCCCCTAGATAGTAGACACAGGAACGAAATTAAGAAAGTCACAGTTATTTATACAGCAGTTAAGTTGCAAATATTTGGCAACTTGGTAAAGATCCGAGCGCAAAATTGTTCTTACGCGTTCTTATTACAACAATAATTGTCAAATGCGCCGCCTTAGCCGACTTTTAATTGATCCTCGAGGGCGAGTGCAGATAAAACTCGGGTATCTAAACTTTCTCTATTACAGTTTAAGAAAACCGCGCCGCCATTTTGTTTGGCCGATAAGAACATTTTCATTGCATTGCGTGCGCGTGAACGCCAATATTTTCATAAGTTAAATGCTTTATAAGCAATTAATGGTATTTAATTTAACAAATAACGATTACCTTATGAAAATATTGTTATTTTATTTGTCAATACTTTTTGTATATAACCACCGATACCATCGCGTTAATAATAATTTAATGGATAGCTAACAATCTATCTCCATGCCAAATTACATGCAATTTCGTTCCGTAGTTTTTGTGTGAGCGAGGAACAAACATCCTTATATTATTAGTAGGTGAATTTGATACATATGTAATATGTAATATTCCTATACAAAATTATAATAGCTAAGATTAGCTTAGTCATGCAATATCAGTAAGTTCGAATTAATCGGAACGAGTATAAAATTGCTATCACATATTTTTCCTTGACATTTTTTCTTCTCTGAATAAATCTTTCACGTTTATCAACGGAAACTTGTGTCATCTTAAAACAATAACCGCGTCGTGTTTACAATAAAACGTTTAGTGCAACAAACTTCCATATTTTATTATGATCGTTATCGTAAAGCGGGGAAATTCTTCGCGTAAATTTGCACGAGTAGTCACCCCTTACAACCCGTTTATTTCGTTTAAGTTACAAACTTTTTTATTACTTAAGCGGAAATTAAGTATTTGTTTGTTTTTCGTATTATTGCAGATCTTCCCAATTGGATTATAGAGAGGTGTAATTACAGCTAGGTACGCGTCGCAGGCGATATTTTTATGTACGACCGTGACAGATGTTGAGCCCGCCTCCCATCCCTCAGCCATGAACAATTTCGCATAAATACGTCCTTGATTTTTTTTTAGGATACGTATTTACACATAATGGGTTCTTTCGCTCTTTATCTCATGGTGTAATTAATCACCGTACAGGAATTGAGATAAACTACCTTTTCTTTTTGTCTTCCGTAGCGGAAACTGTTGTTACTTAAGTAAACAATGGCGAGACCAAATACCATCATGCACGTACAACATCTTTGAATTTCTTCTTCAATTGCATGCTTGATTATACAAGTTTCCTAAAAATGTTTTACTGTGTCGTGAAGCTCGTTCAGAAAATCTCATTTGGGACAATCAGGGCTCAAACCTGCAATTCAGCTTTGCAGGCGACTTCTCAAACCAGTCAGCAACCACTTTTTTGCTATTAAAGTACATATATAACATTGAAATAATGAGGTTTGCCAGGTACTACGACTCTCGTTTATATAAATACATAAATATTGCATACCTTACTTAATTTACTTTGTGAAGATTTTCTCCGAATCGTTAGTGATCACAAACACTTTCTACCCTACAGATGTTTCGATGTAAACACATAAATTGGCCCAGAACTCCTTTTAATTGTCTCACTCGCTTCCAATACTTACCCAACAATTAGTTACGTTATTTATTTGTTTTCCTGCACCGGAGCAATAAGCTTGCTAAGAAAGTAGGTTGCCGATTAGTTTCTACACAAGCTGAGTTGACGTTTTTATACCAAACCTAGCTATGGCCCGTGGTTTTACCCACGTTAAAATAAATTGATGAGAAAAAAATTAATTAAAAGTAGCCTTCACCACATAGTACCTCCTAATAACTTTAATCATATGCCAGTCAAAGCCCGTTAAAATCCGTCCATCGGTTTGTCGAAACCAGCAGACAGAAAGACAGATAGACAAAATAAAAATAATGTTATTGTTATGAGTACCGTATTCACTTTGTTATGCACATATACACTTACTTTTAGTTATTACTTTAAGTGTATATCTTATTTAAATAAATGATCAATTAATGAAAGGAAAACGTAAATGTTTATTTATTTTAAATTAGGTAACTGCAGAAGAATATTCGTCTATCATGATCATATGACTATGGCGTTCGCTTTACTAAATACAAAACCTTAACTCAGAACCTTATCACATATGTATATAGAAGTGTTTCCTACGAGCAGAAATCGAACTTTGTCAGCAAATCCACTACCAATGCGTCAGTGATATATTCACAACTAATATCCAATATTTTTACTAAAGTTATAATTAACTAGCTGTCCCGCCGAGCTTCGCTCGGGTGAAAGAGTTAAATTGCCCGTAACACGATCGCAGCGCCACCTATTGGGTCCAATTGTAAATCTAAACCATTCTCGAATCTAGCTTAAGACACACAGAAACACACAGAAAGCTTCGCCCGGGTAAAAAGGTAAAATTCTTGAAACTCGATCGCAGCGCCACCTATCGGGTCCAATTTAATATAGCCTATGTTACTCGGGGATAATGTAGCTTTCCAAAGGTGAAAGAATTGTTGAAATCGGTCCAATAGTTTTGGAGCCTATTCATTACAAACAAACAAACAAATCTTTCCTCTTTATAATATTAGTATAGATAAGTCCGTTATAATCTTCTAGTTTGGAATGAATCCCTGGTAATGGGAATCTAGTACATTCACATTCTAGGTCTACCTAAAATGTGAATGTAGTTTATGAAGGAGGTACCCTTCATAAAAAAAGTTAATACTAAACCAAACCATTGAATTGCTGGAAACGTAAGCACGGAACAGAAGAATTGCACGGCGTATAGCTTCATATTGTCCTTGCTACCACTATCTGCAGCCCTTTGTCTCAACGTCAACGGTTCGGCACTAAAAACTGAACAAATTAATAAAACAAAGGAACGGCAAACAGAAACCGACCTACGGAACGAACCAATAATTGAGCTGACTGCAAAATTACGTGGCTTAAAAGTTTGCACTTAAAAAGGGGAATTCCACTCGGAAGTTCATTTTCCGTCGAACCTTCGCCTTCCCTAGATAGTGGAACTACAAAACGCAAACGATGACCATCCGTTCTGTGTGAACGTGACAATGACGGCTAAGCCGACCGGCAAGGAAGGTTTTACTCCTTTTGTATCCACCGTATCGGCACACACTGCCGCTTTCTGACGACGTTATTTTTTAATCAAATATATCCGTGGAACGGGTGACGGACGATAGGGTCGCACTCGCAATGAAAAACTAAAAGGAAAAAGTAGCGCTCTTTTAAGCAAATAGAGACGAGGAGAGGCAAGTTGATTGGTTTTGTTAGCGAGGCTGTTGATTGGCGCGGGCGTAAACAATTCTCTCGCCATCCAGTGTTTAAGTTTCGAACGACAATTGAGACTTCTTTTAAGCAAATAGTGACGAGACATGTTGATTGCTTTTGAACCGGCCGATTGACACGAAAGTATCGAGTGTTTGAGTTGAAAACTCGTTGCGCTGAATCGATGTTTCCATTGTGCAGTGTTTCGAGAGCTGTTTAATTAACACGGAACACGGAAAAATTACATGTATTTTTATGGTCTATATTACTCCTCCGTGGTCAGTTATCCTGCGAAGCATATACGATGTATATAAGTATAAAGGAATTTCCTCTACGAACGCTCAGTCTGTGGAATGAGCTCCCCGTTGAGGTTTTCCCTGGAGAGTACAGCATGTAGTTCTTCAAGAAGGGTCTGCAAAGATTCCTGCAGGGTCGGCAGCGATACCCCTGGTGTTGCAAGCATTCATAGGTGGCGGTAGCCGCTGACCATCAGGTGGACCGCATGCTTGTTTGCCACCTGTGAAAAGAGTTTTTCATAAGTCAGTCCATTTCTTTGACAGTCTATTGTTTCTATGTTGTCATAATATTTTTTTCTTGGTATTCGATGGCCAAGACATCTTTTACGTTGGCCTTAAAATAGCCTCCAGCGGAAAATTTGTGTGTGGGTAGTACCCTCTATCTACATATTCTGAGACCCTTGTGGGAAGGCGTGAAGATATATATTTTCTTCTTAAGTCGTCAAGTCTCGCAGCGTCAACAAATTTGTCTGCAAAATACAAATGTGAGTACAAAAACAAAGTAACCAGCAAACTCCTAAGGTTCATAAATCCCCAGTTATATTATTCAGGTCGAGTGAACAAGGGGCATAAATCAGACGTCCTTAGCCGCTATCGTCTACGCGGCCATTAGCGGCCGGCCTGTAACGATAGTCACTAAAAAAAGTTTTGAGAAGATAATATACATGTACATTGAAGCCGTGGTGGCCGAGCGGTTTGGGTTCACAAAGGTTGAAAGTTCGAATTCCGACTGTACTAATGAGTTTTTCTGAACTTAAGTACAGTGATTAGTCGCACCACAAGCTTTACAGTGAAGTAAAAATCGAGAAGTCTGAAAACTTTTCACAAGAAATTCCGACGCGTGTACAGTGCTTGAGAAACGGTGATGGACACGCCATCTATAACGTTGGCACCTAAAATATATCTCTGGTGTTAAGTAGGTGTGTGGGCCTACCTACACACCTCTGCCTACCCTTCGGGGAGCCTCGCTATAAAAAAATACATTATATATTGAAAGTAATAGTTATCTATTTTGTATCAAACATGAAATTATACTTATTCTAGTCGACATCGCGGATGCAATGTGTCCAAGATTAAAAATAATTTATTAGTGACAATTAAACTTTAGAATTCCATTCGGTCTTTTATATTTTATTAAATATATGTTTACAACATAATATATATGACAAAACGTATTTAAGTTCAAAGCGTAATTATTAATCATTATTATTATATTATCCATAAGCTCAAAAAATATAACGTCACAATTTAATACATACTTTAAGATTGCAATAAATAAAGCCACAAATGTTTCATTGAGCATAGAACCGGTTTCACATCCTTTAGGAAATAGGAACAAGAAATACGGTCAATTTCCTGGGAGAGAGATACACATAGTCATTCGTTACACGCAATCATTTAACAGTAATTTGTAACCACTAAATAAGCCGCAATATATATACAACTAGCTTATGCCCGCGGCTTCGCCCGTGTGGAGTTCGAAAAAGTAGCTACAATATTTTCTTGCTAGAATCGGTTCATCCGCTACGCCGTGAAAGAGTAACATACAAACTTAGGCCTTTATAATAATTAGAACATCGAATTATTTGAAATTTTTGTAATGACAGGATTGAGTTTTCAAACATGTGTCAAAATAAAATGTTATTTAAATCAAAATAACTAAGGAGTAATTGATATCATTTTGATGCAAATCTGAATTACTACTAATAATAAGGCAAATTTTATTCCTGTAGGAACTTTGAATTTTCGGGATAAAAAGTAGCCTATGTCCTATTCCTAGGTATAAGCCATCACGATTTCAACTTTCAGCCAAATCGGCTCAGTTGTTTTGCCGTGAAAGAACCGCAAACATCCAAACATCCAAACTTTCACATTTTAATATTAGTAAGAAGTAAGATAGTAAGATAAGATAATATGTATAATAAAAATAGCCGCCAAAGGCGAAGAAAACTTTTAACTTTTGGCACTGGGCTGTTTTTATATTTAAAGTAACATGTACAATGTTACTTGAGCAACTATCAAAATGAACTCCCCAGATGTGACGTCACCAGAATTTAAATAGCAATGAAAAACGATTGATTCAAATTATAATAATAAAATAATAATATCCTCACGCCTTCCCACAAGGGTCCCCGAAGGGGTAGGCAGAGGTGTATAGGTAATACCCACACACCCACTTTCCGCCAGAGGTATATTAGGTGCCAACGTGATAGATTGCGAGTCCATCGCCGTTACTCAAGCACGACTATACATACGCCTTTGAATTACTTCTCAGATGTATGCAGTATTTCCTCTCGATGTTTTCCTTCACCGTAAAGCTCGTGGTGTGACTAATCACTGTACTTAAGTTCAGAAAAAACTCATTGGTACAGTCGGGATTCGAACTTGCGACCTTTGCGTCGCAGGCAACTGCTCAAACCACTCGGCCACCACGGCTCTTGATTGATTCAAATTAAGAGTTCAATTCCCATTCAAAACATTCACTGTTACTTGTTTGTTATATAAATATAGGTACCGACCGGAATTCCTAGAGCAGGGCTGTGAATGATAAGGCAAATAATTTTGTAATCCTGTCCGAATCAAACATTACTTAGTAATTAATAGGGGCTTAATATCAACCAAATATATAATTTTTGTATCAAAATTATGCACACTCGGGCGCGTGGGCAAACTTGAATAAATTTCCCAAAACCATCCCGAGAATTTGGGGACACTCATTACCGCGTATTTATGCGATGAGATAAAAATATTAGGGACACTTTTAATCGGAAACGCAGAGGGGATGGCTAATGTGTGTTTATTTACAAAATACATATTATGAAAAAACTAAACTTACCTCTTTCCCTTCATCTACATGAATCAGTAATTTAATGCATGTTCGCCAGCTTCGAGTACTTGTTCATATCTGATTCGTCAGCCTCCTATTTATACGGTATTTTTATGGCATAAACGATTAGTTATGAAAGTGAAAGGCATGCTAAGGAATAAAATACTGAGTAACACCGCGGTACGCCGCTAGTTTCCAATTATAAAAGAGCCTACATAAGGCCATATTAAGGAATAAAAATATAAATCTCAACAAGAAAAGATTAGATACAAAATCAAAGTAACATTAATTATAAACACAAAGTGTGTCTGGTGTAAAAGACAGTTTTAACTTGCTAAATTAATTTCATCTGATTTCCTTTAAGAAGTTGTACCTCGCCAAGTGGGGATAATGCGATGATATATAAAAAAGGCCCCGGAGAGCCGCGGTCCCTAATAAATTATAGGCCCGATAACAATGGGATTTTTTCGGCCCTTTGTTGCAACTTTTGATATCACCTGAACGAACGTGAATTTGGAAGTTGGAAAGTATGTAGGTATGGCGTATTTGAAAAATATATGTCGTATGTAGTCTTTTTCGTGTATTAAAATGTTTAATTAAAATAATATAAATTATTCATAAAACAATACAATAAATACGAATAATTCATCAATAAATACTCGAAACCGGCGAGCATTTATGAAGAGATTGATGAATGTGGACGAAGCGAAAGATTTTCATACCGTAAGTCTAGAGTATAATATAAAAGAAATATAGCAACTAACATGAAATTGCAATTAGGATTTCTTTTTTAAATATCTTTTAATAAAAGTTTGAATCAGTCTTAGGGTCTTCTAAACATTGTCTACCTATCTAAAAATACGTTAGCACCCTGGCTTGTCACATTACTTACGGAATCTTTAAAAAAAAATCCGCCAGAAAATTAGTCTTTTTAATTCATAATCTGTGTGTTATTTGAAGTAAGCATGTATGCCTCACCCACAGTCAAATTGTCTACGAAATAAAACCCCAAGCCAGTTACCCAACTGTCCATTTATACAGCAATAATCCACACGTTTCCCTTCGGGAGTAGGTTTGATATCAGCGCTGCGTCAAGCATTAGTTTGAGGGCAAAAAACGGGCTCTCATTTATCCAGAAGGCACTTTGCGACACCGTATAACGCCCCTCGAAACGTGATGCAGGTATTTCACAGCGACACCACAGAAATAAGACCAGATTTTAAGATTTCCATGATGATCGTACCAGTATCCAGAATTATCACTAATAAATAGATGATCAAGTGATCAAATGAACAAGTGACAGAGTATGTTATATCGGTAAATGGGAAAATTCTAGAGCAAGTGAATGAATTTGTATATCTAGTAAGCATGTTCACACGAGATGGAAGGCATGAAAAAGATATTGAAAGAAGGATAACTGCCGGTAATGAGGTGAAAGGGGCCATGTCGGCGTTGATGAGCAGTAAAAGTCTGAGCAAGAATGTTGAAATTATATATAAATAAATAATAATGTACAGAATAAAAATACTTCCAGTTAGTAAGAATGTAATTTCTATAAATATATATGAATACCTATGAACACTGACTAAGGAACGTTTAAAGTATACATATATCGTTCGAATCGTTGTAAAAAATTCCGTTGCAGGACATACTTGTATGTCATGTCATACGTAAACACATGAACGGTTGCATTGTGATGTAATTGAAAAATCGGCGTAGTACGTCGGATCAATCTATTATTCACACGACAATCACGTCCGAATTCCGAAAAACGAAGTGAAAAACGATTCGCTGTTGTTTCACGACGAACATTGTATGAAATATTCAGAGACTTAATCGCTACAGTGGCCAAACAAAGTCGATCAATTACCAAAGTAAACGATCTACAAATAGTTGCCAATTTGCGAATATCTGTTCCGGATTCGAATAAAATTGTCTACAATACTTTAGGCGCACCTTTTTTGTGGGTAGTTTCAAACAATGTTATTTTAATATTATAAGATTACTAAAAACAGAGCGTTGTCTTCGTATAGAAAACGCTCTGTTTTTGTTGTAAATTTAACTTTCATTTTAAATTCACGAATCACCTTAATTTCACAAAAGCTACATTTCCCAAGTAAGGAAAACGTCGGTCTGAACGACCATTCGTTCCGTGGATCGACGATATATAATAGTCTTCTCACGGGGAAGGGAAGACCTGGAAGAGACTCACCGGTTCGCTACAGCTGGTGTGAACTAAAGGTGGCTTATTCCTAGCACAGAGATCAAAGAAAATTATTAGTATTAAGATGGACAAATATTCCATGCTAGTTAAGATTTATGCGAGAGTAGGTATATATTATATACTTTTATATATGCTGGAGATACCGAGAGAATACACACTATGGTGAAAAAATTAAGGATTAAGTTCATTTAACCGGCTAAATTTTTTTAACGATTTGAAATTATTTTGTTTTACATATTTATTTGTAACGCACACTTAAAATTGTGGAAACAAATAACCGTGAGAAATCTGGTTGGTAAATAAAACAAAATTAAAAATGCATTGTACTTATATAGAGCTGTGACGGACAAGCGTCTTCAGTAGTCAACTGCAAAGTCAAAATAGGGTTGGCAACGCGCGGGCTATTTCCCTAGATTAGCAGCTTCCATAAGCGGCAGTGACCGCTAACCACCATTCTCATTGCCTTAAAATCTGTCATTGCATATAAAAGTAAAAGATTGCCAGACAAATATATCTTTTCTCATAGAGATATCACACCACGAGCTTAAAACCGCGAAAGAAATCATTAAGAGGAAACATGTGAACGTTTGAAAAGAAATGCACAGATGTAATGTTGAATGAATACTAATCGTACTAAGGAGACGGTCCTAGCCTTCATATGTAACCAAAGGTCACCGATTTCAGACAATAAAAAAAAGGTATATTTAAAAAGTAAAAAGTGCAAGCTTTACACGGCTTCTAGAAACATATTTGACAATCCCCGCTTTGTTTATATTCAGGTTACTGATAAGACCGACGTCACACTGCTTGCATTATGACCAAAACCCAGTCGAGAATCCAGACAACTGTCTCAATCATGTTAAACTTGGACTGAAATCTAATTTAACTTCATCCGACAAAGCTGTATCTTTGAAAACATATTTTCTGTCGCTGTTTTTTAAATATCCAACCAAATCCTCGTTTTCGAGCTAAAGAGTTTGTTTTTCATATTTTTCTTTCCTAGAGGATATTTTCGGGAGCATATGCAGGGTGCAGTGCAGCTCCCCCGGCCCATACTAAAGGGGAGAATCAGCTGAATCATCAAAACAATAAACAAAGTATCGAGGAGGATTTTATTATGTTATTATGCACGCGCCCTTTGATATACGCTACATAAAGCAATGCACGAAGGATTACTTTGATTGTTCTTTATCAATAATTTAATACGCACTTTTCACAAAATAAAACGAAACCTCAACACACTATATAATACCTATAGAATAATAAACCTTAGGTCAATTCCTAGCCCTAGCCCCAAATTAATCAAAGCTTGTGTTATTGTAACCAGACAATTATATATTTACTCATATAGATATACGTACATAAATACGTAACATTCAAGACTAAGGTAGAAATACTCGCGTTCATAACACAGATATCTGCAACCAGCGGGAACAGAACCGGCGACCTTAGGTTTCGCAGTCAGGAGCTCTAACCATTAGACTAGAGGACCGTCATTTATAATAATTAACTACCTTATTATCCCACTAATTTTACTATTGAATCGAATGAAATTTGACACAGAGATATAATATATCGAATATTAATTGGATTAATAACATAGGACATGCGGTATATCAGAAAAAACCCTTACAAATAAAATACAATTTTACGTGTACAAGACCGTGGGCACAGTTCATCATCATCATCATATCATCACGCCGAGTCCCTAACGGGGTAGGCAGGGAGAATAGAGCGCCAGTTCTCTCTAGACTTACATATCTCTTTTGCTTCGTCCACATGCATCAGTCTCTCCATACATGCTCGTCGGCTTCGAGTACTCTTATCGTTCCCGTCCTTGAGTATACGATTGATTTGATCTAGGCTGTTGGGATCTTCCTTTGCCTAGGTTAAAGCTACCTATCAGAGATGTGAATAATCCACGACAACTTTCAAACTTACTGTCGATTTCTACCTTTGATCCTGTACGGGAAATACTCCTCTATTGAAATTATTTAATTAGGTGGCCGTCGGGTCCATATGGATTTCGATTTTCGCTGGAACAGATATTTGTACCACGAATATAATATATACATTAATATAAAGAAACCAAGATATTAATATAATTATAAAATATCTTGGATTATTTATGTATTTTAATGTATCTTATCGCTAAAAGTGTAACAGACCCTAAATTATGCAAGGCCTGTACATATAACATACATACATATTAACAAATTTCCCTACATAAATAAACATAGAACTCACACACCACACACCTCATTTCTTCTCCTGACATTCCTTAATTCCTTCTCGGGTATTTTTCCTTGGAAACGGTGGTAGCTAGTGTTTTCATTTAATATGTGACGCTCAATAACATGTGTCCCTTAGGTTGAATAAAAGATTTTTGATTTGATTTGATCATGATTGTAACAAGCATCCGCGAATAGCCTTAGAGCACAACCACTCTGCAAATGGTATTTCAAAGATTAAGTATTTTTGTCATTAGTCAGATGTAAAGAAATGTGGACATCTCAGTATTTCTGTTAGTAAGCAGAAGTGTTTATAAAAAAAGTGGTACAAGTAGGTATTATCAATCAAGAAAAAATTCCCGGTACAAATTTATCACGCGGCTCTCATTGTGGCGCCGGATAACACAATATCCACCGGATATCCGGAGGGGAGCTCAACATCATATTTTTATCATCATTATGTCAAGAAATAGTAGCGAAATCTTAACATGGATATCTTTACGCTTTCCCACAAGGATCGCCGAAGAAATATGTAGAGGATATAGCATCTTCTATTCGCCGGAGGTAGGTTCAGGGATCAGCTTGACATGTGGCACATCTACGCATATTCTTTCTCATAGGTATATTTATATACATATATATATTTATAAATTCATTACACAACTTATTCCATACTTATTGATTTTAAGGGTCGATTTAAATTTTGAATTAAAAGCCAAAAAGCGAAACGTATGCCAACACACTATGTATAAATAATTTTCACGAAGTATCCACACTTATATTACATCACATCAACTTGTTTTTAACGGGAACTCTTATTATTGGCTGATTAATGGTTTTATAGTCACGTAGCCTTAATTTTGAGAAAAACAAAATTGTGTACTGTTAGAAATATACATAATACATAAAAGATTTGCAGAACCTAGCTTGCCTAATCGGTAATATGTGAAGTCTTATACATTTTCGTAGGCAGACGTGTAATAAAATCATAGATATATTTAGGTATGTGTAAGGAGACAGATATAAGTTACAAAAAATCTATATATATATATATATATATGAGATCCACTTGAACTCACACACAATCACGAAATCTCAGGAACTATAAGGCCGATCCACTTGAAATTCCAGGTAGGAGTATTCCTTACGAGGTGTAGATGTCAGCTAAGAACGGATTTTATGAAAAATAAAAAAAAACACGTTTTTCAACTATTGCTTCTATAGGTAAGAAACTTGGTCAAAATATAATTTTTAGCATGATATTAATTTACAATGTAATATAATAAAAACCTAAGCCACAGCAACGCGTGGCCGGGTATATATATATATCTATTTCCACACAAAGAGAAGATTATAAGTAAGTAAGATACAATAGATTACATAGTTCAAGCGTTATATAAAGGTTGTAACTAGCTTCTTAGCTAAGTAATACATATATCCTTTATGCTATACCTATCGCCTGAATCTTATTAAAATAGTTGATGGCTTTGCAATTTACCAACCGTAATACATAATTACCATTTAATATATTACCAATGTACTCAATGGCACAGAAACTTTAGGGTATAAGTAACTAATATCACTTTATTTTTATGTATTTGATTTGTATATCTATAGTCAAAGTCACTCTGAGCTAAGTTTTTTTTTACTGAAGAATACAGTTTACTCGTTACCGACGGAGTATCGCATACTTCAAATAATTTGTATTATTCATTAATTAAATCTAGGCTCTACTCAAGTATTGAAACTACGTGGTATAGAATAACAAAAGAACGTCTGGATTTAAATACAATTTCATTGATTTTTCAAGTGGCGAGGATGTTTTGCTTGAAAAGTACATAGCGTGTTAGTACTTTTGCCAGTCGCTTTGAGAACCGTTGAGATAGCATTCAACAAAATATATATCTATCACACCAAGTCTCCCAAAAGAAGATGGCGTCAAATAATATCACTTCTGAATGATATGTATTCAGACCTCTTACAGTGTAAAGAACGAACAAAAAGATGTGTTTTTATAGTTTTATGGATTAGGAAGATCACAGTAATAACTATCAGCTTGACAGCATTCGTACGTAAATACCTACATTAACTTAAGCTACATACACACCTTTCATCAAGGAGATCGACACAGAGAGTATACAGACAGTTCTCTCTAGACTTACGGACATCTTTTGTTACATTCATCGGTCTTCGGTCACCGGTTGCGATGACTTTAATTAAGTGATTAAAGTTATTGTATCCGACTAATACCTTATACAATGAGGGATGTTTGTGAGTATGTTTGTTTCACTTTCACGCAAATACTAGTGTATGGAATTGGAGGAAATTTGGCGTAAAGTCATAATAACTTTCATTTATTTTCTCTCACAAAACAGCTTAGCAACTAGGAAGTTAAATTATTGTATGATGCACAGCTATGTAAATTCCTTTAATTGTGAGAGACTGGTGCCTGAGGTAGGTTTGAGAAACCTGTGTTGCAGGTCACCAGTGCTCCACCCGTGGACAGGTGGACAGTAATAAGCTTTATTTGTTGACACACAATATACAGTAAAAGTAGACTTAAATTAGAATAAATAAAAGAAAAGAACAAATATATATAAAGAAAGAAAAAAAGAAAATATATAAAAAATTAAAATACAAATTTGATTAGTTATAGATAATGCAGTTCTTAAAGTAATTTGGAAATGTATAGTGTATGTTATGAGGAGGAAGCGGCTAGTTAGAGTCAGATTATTAGCTAGATAAATCCAGTTAGACCTACATGGTACCAATGAAATCAGCTTTTACGCGGGTAAAACCGTGGGGCTCAGCTAATATATATATATATATATATATATATATATATATATATATATATAATATAATAGCTAATATGTCAACATTGCGTAACATACGACCGATCATTCATAAAATGATTACCAACATACATATGGTTGATGGAAATTATTTACAAAGAATAGAGAATCATACTAATTATTTAAAAAGCTACGTATTCCCAAAAAATACGCAAAACTTGCTTGGCCCAATGCATACAATCGGTACTTAGTATTTTATCAATCGTCTAGAAAGTTGGGCGATCGATATTCCATAGCCATTTCGTATTATCCAGCTAGATGTAAAGATGCATTTCATCAATTCTCCTTCTGCTTCTGAAGGTATGTTCAAATGAGCAGGGTTATAAAGGATATTGTCTGAAAGAGGACGCTGGGGAAGGCAAGTAATGTAGGAGGTTCTGTGGGCGTGCTGAGAGGAAACCACGCCCAGCTGAGGGCGTGTCCGAGACAAAATTAATTTAATATTAAGCAAAGTGGAGATTACTTGTGGTGTCTACTGTACTATGATATATGAAAAATAATAGTATGTACATTTTTCACTTCAAGAACCTACCGATATAATCTCTCAAGAACTCTTTAATATATAATATAAAACCTGGAATATCCCGGAAATAATAATCATTAATATTTATTTTTGATCCAAAAATACAATAAATAATACATAGACCTTTTCAAATATCGAATTATAATTTTTGTCGCAAAATTTACTCGAATGAACAGTATAAAAACTAACAATAATTGATTAACTGTCTATTATTTACATGAATGAATTGGGATGACATCCTATTCGTGACAACAGTTAATTTAAGCACACATTAATTATAATACTCACACCATTCACATCCAGAATTAAGACGCCAACTCATAAAAAATATCAAATTTAGAACACCAATATGAAAAAACATTCTATTTTTTAATTCTGTTTTCACAACATAAACGTAAATTTAACAACATACTATATTAGCTTAGCCCATGCTACGCTCATGCTATGGAATGGTCGAGATGGCTACGCCGTAGTAAAAGGTCTTAAGGCGGGGTTTTCGCTACGACGTAGCACGAAATTTCCCGACGAAGTACGACACGGGATCTAGGTAAAACCATTTACATTTGAACTCTAGTATTAATTACATGTCTGTGTTTTCGCCCTCTAATGTAGCGAGAAAGAAGGGCGAGGGAGATCATGGATTTTTGGGGGCGTCTTATGGAAATTGAAACAGATTCCAGGATATTGTTACGTAACGTCAGTACAGTGACGGCTGCTACGTAGGAAGCACGTCTTTTTGATCGCTTGCGGGAAAAGATAAACAACAACAGCGTGTTTATTCACGTAAACAAGTTGCAGTGTTGGTGTGGACTTTGTACAAGTTTTGTGGTAAGTCAATTTCTTATACAAATATTATTATTAGACATTATTATATGTGTATGTTAAATTATATCAACGTATATTGGAAGCACAATAGTGGAGTTTACAAACGAAAATACAACATTTACAGAAAAGTATTAAAAGTTTTTAACGTGACCAAAAATATTATAAACTATTTCGGAAACTGAAGGTATACGCTTGCCTAAAACCGTAAAGGTTATGTTGGTGTCCTTTTCATGTATCCTTTGTTGGAGATCCATAAATAAATAAAAACAATTCTGATAATTTTGAAAATAAAATAAATATATATAGCAATAATAATAAGAGGCTTTAATCATGCACAGCAACTCATCCTAATAAAATTGCAGTTAAGTTATTTTCTGAAAATTCAAATGCATTTATTGCAGTAACTTTTGTATAGACAATACAATATGACTGTATAATTAGTTATTAATTATAGAGTAGCAATATAGAGATCTGTATGCCATTCGACAAAAGCCTTCACCAGCCTTTTCCATCCTGATCTTCCATGGGTCATTCTGTTCCACATCACTCCTGCTGCTTTCCTGATATATACCATTCCGGCTATTCCGCGGTCTGTCTCTTTTTCTTCTAACTTCCCTAAAATACTTCCTTGTTCCATTTAGCCGCATGGGTCACTAGATCTCTCATCATGTGCCCTGCTCATCTCCATTTACGTCTAATTTTCAGTGTTACATCAATGGTTCAGCTCTTCTGCTCTGCTCTCTTATCATTCAGCAAACAAACTCGAGAGGAGTTAGCGTATATTATAACTCTAGGTTTTTTAATCAAATTGCATTAATATCATATCTGTGAAAAATAAGAAAGCGCTAGGATTTGATAATTATTGATATTAACTTCTTTTGGAACATCTGTATCTAATTGATTTTTTTAATATTTGCAATAGAGGTTTATTTAAGTAATTGTATATAATTATCTTATTGTTAAGTATATTAAGTTTAATGCTATATATAAAATTAAGCTCATGAGTTTACATCCAGTTCGGACGCATTTGTGTAACACGTTAATAGTGAAGGAAAATGATGCAGGCAATAAATATTTCAACGAGATGTTAATATATCAAATGTGCTACAACTTTCCTGAAGTAAGAATATTTTTTAAAGCCAGTAGTAGTTCCAGAGATACGATATATCATACATAGACACCAAATATTTTGAGCTGAAGGATTGCAGTTACATATATAAGCCTCATCACGTCGAGTTCCTTACAAGGTAGGCAGAGAAAATGGAGCGCCGGCTTTCTCTAGACTAGTCTCTTCACAGATGCTCGCCGGTTTCGAGTACTCTTGACGTTCCTACCTACCTACCTACTTCCTGTGTGATAGAAAACTAATACAAACAAAAAATATATAAGTACGTAGGTATCTCATCATCAAGTAAAATTATATTATGCTAGAATAAGTGACTAACTGGTCTGGAATCGATGAATTATTAAGACACCCAAACACACAGCAATACGTTCTTCTGCGATTATCAGACATTTTGATGATGATATTGATGAATAAATCATTTAGCGGTGCCGAAAAGCCGTGACGCGCGCGCGACCCTTGTGCAGTGTTAGCCCCGACTGGCGCACTGAGAAACGGGTCGAGATTTTGTTAAAGCGTGCGTGCGTCGACACATAGATACAATAGCGCACACATACAAGCCGCGCGCGGGGCGTTTGTATGAAGATAACCTACTTTGTTCTTTATACTATGATTATAGTAATCATAATAAGACATATACTGCCTACCCCTTCGGGGACCCTTGTGGGAAGGCGTGAGGATAATAAGACATTCAAAATTATTATCTCGTAATAAAATCTCAACTTTATCTGCTTGGTGGGGAATTTGTAAACCCGCGTTATGAAGGATGGGTAAAGATAAATATAAATAAATACATCTGAAACACTTAGATTAGCCCCGATGCACCCCTGTTTACGTGTTTATCCCGGCGATCCCTCACGTGGGGTTGGTTCTACTCCAAATACGAATTGTATACCTCTAACTCGGTTATATCCATGTATGATTCAATATTGTTATAACTAGTATCGTAAATTCAAATATAAATATTAATAATAATATCATATTATCTTCACGCATTCTCTCAAGGATCCGTGAAGGGGTAGGCAGGCGTGTGTAGTAAGGCGAGTCCATCGCCGTTACTCAAGCACGACTATACATACGCCTTTGAATTTCTTCTCAGACGTATGCAGGTTTCCTCTCGATGTTTTCCTTCACCGTAAAGCTCGTGGTGTGACTAATCACTGTAGTTAAGTTCAGAAAAACTCATTGGTACAGTCGGGATTCGAACTTGCGATCTTTGTGTCGCAGGCAACTACTCGAACCACTCGGCCACCACGGCTATTATACGGATATTATTATACAAAATGTATAAGTAATAAAATTATCTAATCAAATTAAATTCTCATACAGCTCACACCACAAGTTTTGTAACCAAAGTATTCCGCATTTGAATTCTTAATTGTTACAGAGGGTTATAAGCTAAGCACGGATTAATAATTCACAGGTTTGACAATTGAAACGAACGATACCTGGTTATTAAATATGTAAATTAGTTATTTATTCAACTCTCTTCATCCAAAAGGGGAGCTCTTTAAGCTAACTTTACAAGATATTTGCGAGAATTATGACAGACTAATTAATTTTAATGAGCATAGTGTAAGACGTGACAGGCAATTTTATGTGGTCTTGTCAAAGTTTTGGAAGCACGTTTTGCAGATTACTTTAATAAAACAAAATCGTGGCAACCCTACTGAGACTGACATGCAAGGAACTTCGTTAACTCGGGTACTATGTACATAAAAATACATTATCGTCATATGTAATGTGTGATAAATTATATATATTGTGTACTGTATTTCGCTTTACTTATATTTTCACTAGAATTGCAATCATAAAATCAAGTATTTATACATCAACAAATGTCTCTTAGCTTAATTCGGTGGCAACATCCAATGAACTGTTCGCGCCATCTTAGCGGGTCGCGCCAACACCTTACCGCCAAAAAACCCAGATTGTTTTTAATTCTCTCTATATCACTAATACTGTCCGTTCTTACATTCGAATACCAATTCGATTACACGATTTTTATATATTAAAATTTTTACAAACACTTCTAATGTATTACTTTTTGATCTTTTACGTCACCAAAATGGCCAGTACAGTTGCATTTTTTAAGAGACTTGGTGCTATACACTCTTTGGAGGGACTCGGCGTGATGATATGTATGAATTTCGAATAAAATAAAAAATAATAAAATACATTAATTTATGAAATGGCAATTTGTAACCTACTTTTTTTTTACTTAGTATTTTTAAGCATACATACATACATATCATCACGCCAAGTCCCTAACGGGGTAGGCAGAGAGTATAGAGCGCCAGTTCTCTCTAGACTTACATACCTCTTTCGCTTCGTCCACATTCATCAGTCTCTTCATTTTCGTTCTTCTTCTTCTTCGGTTTCGAGTACTCTTAACGTTCCCGTCCTTGAGAGTCCGATCTATTTGATCCAGGTAGTTGGAACGTGGCCTTCCTCTGCCTCTTCTTGCACACACTTTTGCTTTGTATATCTGTTTCGTCAATCTTTCTTCACTCATCCTTTCTATGTGTCCAAACCAACGTAACATGCCTTTCTTCATCTTTACAATCACGCCCTCATTCACGCCAGTTGATTTGCGAATCTCTTCATTGCGGATTCGATCTAATATCGTTACGCCGCACATTTTTCGAAGAGATCGCATCTCGACTGCATTCATGCTATTTTCATACTTCCTCTGACATACCCAGGATTCGCTGCCATACAATAAGGTAGGTACCAATATCGCGTTGTGGACAGCAACTCGAGCATTCTTGCTCAGACTTTTACTGCCCATCAACGCCGACATGGCCCCATTCACCTTATTTCCGGCAGTTATCCTTCTTTCAATATCTTTTTCATACTTTCCATCTCGTGTGAACATGCTTACAAGATATACAAATTCATTCACTTGCCCATTTACCGATATTGCACACTCGGTCACTTGTTCATCTCTTTCGAATACCAGAACCTTAGTCTTGCCAGCGTTTAGGCGCAGCCCCTTCTTTTCACATTCTTCTTTCATTATGGTAACTAGTGACTGCAGTTCGCCTTCGCATTTTTTAAGCCTTCAATTAAATAACATTAGAAGCTTTCACACTATTTGTATAAAAATTGTTCAAACTGTGTCACATATGAAACCACGTTAAGATATCTTGTAGTATCGGCAATATCTTTCAGCGTTCTTTTATATAATTTAAATATGTATAATTATATTCAATGACTCAGTTTTCAAATAAACGTCTTCGACAGAATAACGCTAATCAAAATTATTAATTGAAGAATATTAAACAATAACAAGGCGGGGTGCCTCGGGATTTGTTAAATTTATATTTACTGTAAGAATGGCCGAGACTCGCGGCGATACAGCCTAATTTACAGAATAAATATTGGTTCAATCAAACCCTCTACGGTTTTAAGAATCTTGCATTTCTCGGGTATTGTTATTGCACGTAGATTGAACATGGAAATTAATAATAAGTATTTATTATTTTTTCACCTCTTATAATAACAGTATTATATAACCTACCTATATCGACGTTAACTTCATATAATTTAATTAAAATACATATATAATATGACTAAACTGAACTTTATAAGTAAAATAATATATTTTAATTTATATAGGTGTTTTAATAGTACGTAAGAATTTAAGAGGCCTCGGGGTTTAATCAGTCTTCTGTAAATTCAATATTGGTTTTGGGTTTAAAGAATCTTTATTTCTCAAAATAATAACAATAATTCACTTATTGAGAATAATAATGTTCAACAATGCTTTGATTATTGGTTATGGCAATTCGTACAAATATTTTTAGTAAATAGTATACAGTTAAGTTAAAATACAGTTTCTTATATGGCGGCGGACAGATATTATTTAATTAGTTATAAATTAGAAAACACCTAGTATGAGTAAAAATCATTGACCAAAAATTTTATTGAAATCCAACAGATGTAGATCGAGGTACCGAGCGTTCCGCTATCCGTGCCTATATCGTAAGATAGCGCGACATATATATTAAAAAAAACTATAACTTCATAACTAGTAAGCATATATTTCACATATCTCCCGAGAAGACGGGAGACAACCCAATCGCTGGGCATTGTTTTGGATAAATTAACCGAGGACGGCCGAGCAAACAGCCGACGGGCTCCGTCAACACAATTATTATACTTGGACGCCGCCCTAACAGATAAACACCCTCTAAATAAATTAACTGGACGTTTGTAGTATTCCGTATGGTGCTGTTCTTGCTGCTACTACCTTGTTCTAAAACAAACAGATACCGCTGCGATGGCAGGCGATTACCTTCAACTTCTTGACAATATCTGGTTATCACTATAGGCAATTATAGTTAACTATAGCGTATAGAGTGTAGCATGTGAGCTCTTCAAAAAGGGTGTGAACAGATTTTCGAAGGGAACGCGCCATTTATACCATTGGCGTGTCTGTAGGCGGCGGTGCCCGTTCGCATGCTTGTTCGCTACTTAAATGGTATATAAATAAATAACAAAGATATATTATTTTATTTTTTTATAAATTGATAATTTTTTTCTGAGAATGAGGTATATTTTTTATATCATTAAGAAACTATGATAAGCGGTTTTATGCTCGTACAAGTTACGCACCACAATACTTGCGTAACTAGTTATGAAAATTTACCTTCACAACCTCCCCTGGAGCATTACCGGACACCTTTATTACAATAGGAAAACTTAAAACAATCCTTAATAATGTTGCAATTTGTTACAGGCAACCCGAAGATAAAATGACGTTGCAGCCCCCCGCTGTGACGCGAACGAAGAAGCAAAACCATGCGAACATCCCGTGTCCCATTGAAAACTGCGCACGTTTCACTTATGGGAAACTACCAGATCATCTCACCAAAATTCATGGTCTTACCGGAGCTGAACGAGACGCCTTGAATGAGCAACAGCGGAAACGGTTCTTTAATGGCGAACTTTGCCAAGTGCGGTATCTTAAAGAATCAGCCATCAGAGACCTTTGGGGCACTGACTATGAAGATCCGAGAATAAGAGCAAAGATTCACCAAAGTTTCGCCCTTGTCAAAATCCGAATAATTCCCCTAGCAGCAACTCAACGCGCTCGACCATTGACAGAACAAGACGCTAATGTTCTGACTGCGTATAACGCAAGAACTGCTCCACGCCCGGCAAGAGTTCAAAGACCTCGAACTCGCCCACGACCGTACCCAGCTCCGGAGGCTAGCCCTATAGAAAGCAGAGCTTCAAGCGAATCGAGTGAAGAAGAAAACACCCGTAACCCACTGCCCCCATCACCCCCTCCCTCTTCGCCATCTTTGCCGCCTTCACCCGCCCCTTACGAATTACAGCCAATCGAAACCCGATTACGAGATATATTCGATTCCAAAATCGATGCTGGATACAAGGCCGTAATCGATGATATGAAGAAATCTATGACGATGGGTCGGTCTCTCGGTCCAAAAAAGCGTAAAGCGTATCGGACTTACCGGCGTTACGCGAAGAGGCTGATCGCATATCTACACAGACAACATTCTCCCTTAGCGTACGATGTAGATGTTCTTCTATGTGGCGAAAGACAAGTATGCGATTTCCTAGAACGAATCAGCAGTGAACACAAGACGAAAACGTTAAGGAATTACATCGTAGCTGCCATCAAATTGTTGGATTCTCGACTGTTTGCCATTGAAACTGACCCGTCGTGTAAGGAAAAGGTAGCTTCCATGACTCGAGTGTACGATGCCCTGCATGGTAGGCTTAATGCATGCGATAGACTGCTAGCGCAAAAGGATTCAGATAGCCAGAAGGAAATTGCCCCATTTGATAGTGAAGGTATGGAACAAACGTTCAACGACAATTTTACGGACCTCGTGTAAAATGTTATGAATAAATACAATAATCTGTATCTAAGCATTTAGTATAAGGCACTTTTATCACTGATTTTATAGATTTTTTCTCTGTTTATAACAATATAAAATCTGGATATAAAATCATTATAAATATATGGACAAGTGTTCGTTAGCGGTCAATACAACCCACATGCGCTTACAATACCCACGATCATCTCATACATAAACTTACGCTAAAAACTAAACCTGCCATGTCTGCAATAAATCAACTCATACTAAACTTAAAAGCTTAAAATTACTCTAGTGCTGGTACTTAAGTTATGTCATGCTAATGTCATGTCAAAACGAACATGTAGTTCTAAGTTAGCAACAAAATATTTCATTTTAATTTAGAGTACTAGTACTAACTGAATGTTTAAAACTAACTTTATATTTTAAACATTAATATGTATTTAGTAGTTGAATACGATGTAAATTGACAAAATACGTGTTTCAAGCAATAAGCGTCTCTAAAACTAGTGATTTAAGATTGAATCTTTGTTATAACACTGAAAGTAACACTTTCATTAATGTGCAATATTGGCTAGTCTATTTAATAAATGTGGTATGTATTAGTGTGTATAGTTAAAGGCTTCTTCTTTCCATAGAGTATGCTCTTATTTATTATGTAAACAGTTACATTTGTTTTAAAGTTAAATTATGCCATACCCTGTGTTTTATTGACGAATCACACTTCAATCGAATATTATTACATTTTATACTAACTTTTTCCTTTGAGCTCGCCAGGGTAGAGACGTACTTCGAATAGCCTGTTTATTATTTCTATATATTTAATGAACATTAAAAACACCAGAAAGCTCTGCCCTACGTTTGGAAGTTGAATGTACCAGGCTAGCATCAACAGTAACTTGAGAAATTACCGGTTCCATACAGTAAGCCCTTATGTCACCCATTCAAGTATGTGTATTCGCTTATGAAGCCCTTGTCCTTCAATAAGGCACCAATTACTTTTATGCAAATATTCATCGTAAATTGGTTCGGTGGTTAAAGGCGTGTAAAAACGTGGCGAGCAGACAGACAAAGTTCGAATTTACAATAATAGTGCGGATATCTAGGTACCTATTACTTTGCATTATACAGATAAAAACAATTTTAGAGATAAAAAAGACCTGGACTCACGGTATAGCTCTAGTAACAAGCCACCTTGGGTTAGCAGCTATGGTCCGAACTTTGGCTTCCGTGGGCCTCTCGTAAGAGGAAAGTAAAAGTGAGTCGGGCCCAGGAGTAGTCAGATTGGTCACTTTGCTACGCTATACTGCTGAGGCCACAGTGAGGATGAGCAGTCCCTCAGACGTGATAATGTTCAGAATAGTACAAGGAGATCAGGATTTATTGAAATATGTATATATTTTGTTTTCAGCTCATTTATGGCTGAATGGCAGTTAGTCATTTGTATGCAGAGAATGATGAATGTGGATGCAGTGAAAGAGATCTGTAAGCCTAGAGTGAATTGGAGCTCTACGGTTACTACCTGCCCCATGGGGGATTTGACGTTATGATATGACGTTGAAGTTGATTTAAATCGTTTAGGAGCTCCTAGGAATCAGCGCTGGTGTAAAGATTCCCTTGTTTTATTTATTATTGATTGGAAATAATAAATTAAAAAACTATGATTTATTGAGAATTTCTACAAACAACACGTGAGCCCCAGTAGTGCTAATCAAGCAGCTGCAGAGAAGAGGACGTGGGTAGGTATCTGAGGCAAGCTGAAAGCTTGTCACATACCTCTCCTATTATTGTCTATTCTTTTTATATTTGTGATGCCGATTTTACCCCAACACGGAACTGCACGCCTGGCTGGTAAATACCGGGGCTAAATCGACCCAGCCAGGTCTGCAGTTCCATACATACATACATATCATCACGCCAAATCCCTAACGGGGTAGGCAGAGAGTATAGAGCGCCAGTTCTCTCTAGACTTACATACCTCTTTCGCTTCGTCCACATTCATCAGTCTCTTCATACATGCTCGTCGGTTTCGAGTCTGCAGTTCCGTGTTGGGGTAAAATCGGCATTACAATTAATATAAAAAGAATAGACAAAGAAAAATTAATAATCAAAACACCAAATAAAAAATGAAAAGAAATAAGTAAACAATAAAATACAATACGTTCCAACTACCTGGATCAAATCGATCGGACTCTCAAGGACGGGAACGTTAAGAGTACTCGAAACCGACGAGCATGTATGAAGAGACAAGTATGAAGAGAGAAAGAGGTATGTAAGTCTAGAGAGAACTGGCGCTTTATACTCTCTGCCTACCCCGCTAGGGACTTGGCGTGATGATATGTATGTATGTATAAAATACAAGAAATAACAGAGTCTCTGACTACCATATCAGAGGAAATAGAAGAAACTAAAAAAAAAATAGAAGAGGTATGTGACAAGCTTTCAGCTTGCCTCAGATTCCTACCCAAAAATTGGTGCCAGCTCACGGACTTGTGGTGACTATGTATTCGACCTGCTGACGACAGTCGTTGCATTGATAAACACGTCATGACACGCAATTTAGTACTCCGGTATTTAAGCATTTTGATTCCATCCGCTCCCTTATGTAAGTAGCATGATTTAGAACCTTCCTCAATAAGCGGGCCTTCTGATGCAAACTATATTTTCAAATCGGAATGTAGTTCTTAACATTAACGCGTTGCCCAAACAAACAAATTGGACATTGCTATACATAAATAGTAGAAACATTACTTTACTGACATCTGTGCACATTCTAGTAAATAAAGACCAAAGTAGTTCTACTACTCATCGCGAGATGGCGTTAAAATATATAAATTTGCTTCAACGACGTGTACGACATTCAACTGACGTTTCTTATACCACGGACTGTTCATGTTATCCTGGTACTTGGCGATCGCTACTCCCTGCTCCAGATTCTCCAACAGCGCGCATTCTTGCAATGCCACTTTCGCGATATAACAATTTCGGCAGTATTGTTTGGAGCTTTAATAATTTTAGTTATCAAAATTATATAGATTCTACTAGACAAAGTCGATACTTTTTTCAGTACGTAATTGCGATCGTTACAGTGAACAATACAGATATGATATGAAATACGTTATCTGACCTAATTTATCTTTTTAAATAAACATTAATTTAATAAAACCTCAAATTTAATATCTCCGGCAAAAAGTGAGAGTATGGACCGAGTCGGGGACCCCAGTAGGAAGGCGGGAAGATAAAGAATCAATTTACAACAATCAACAATTACATTTACATCCAGTGTAATTACCGTAGTACGGTGCCTATAAACTGTGTATTAACCATGATTATGATTGTATTTTACTTGTAATAAATGCCGTATTAAACTTATATTCCTAACTTTATACCTGGATAATAAATTATCAAATCCAAGAACGACGTAACCGACATTTTAGACGAAAAGTTCTGCTTTGTCTTTATCCTTAAGATCGTTTTTATCCACATAACCTTATAGGTAAGAAATTAAGAATAGGTTATGTTTCTTCTGGATTTAGAATGAATAAAGAAGTTTTACAATAGGTAGCTTATGTTCTTATGATTTATCAATAAAAATTAGTATATCCTTTTCCGACGGGTAACATGATACCTCGCACTCACAAATATTCGCATTTGTGAACACTCACGCCTGACGATGATGTAACTTGAGACAGGAACGCCACGACGTCGCAAAAGTTTTGTTCGCCGTTGCTCGAAAAACAGGCGTCGTTACACGCCGCGTTAGAATGTGTAGGTTGTTCCTAACGAAGCGACATCTGTAGGTTATTTCCAGCCGATCGCTCACAGGCTATTCCTGGAAGTATATACGCCGCCTTGAACCGAAATATTTCAGTATACTGACTAAGCGAACGTTCTTGGGTACAAATGTGAATATTTCGCTCGGAGGGCGGGACGAATTGCGTCATGATCCAAAATAAGCCTGAATACTTTATTAATCTTATACAAATATGAAAAAAGAAGAAATTATAACAATATATATGAGAAGAAATAATTATTTATAAGAAGACATTGCAAGGGCCCGAGGCCATTATCTTACATTATCTATACTAATATTATAAAGAGGGAAGATTTTATGTAAGTAGGTATGTCCACCTGTGCGAAGCAGGGACGGACCGCTAGTCTTCATATATAAATAAAACAAGTCGGGTTATTTACACCATTTCTCTCTCTATCTCTCTCTCTCTCTACACTATGGATATCAATAACTGTTTCCAAAGTGGATTAAATATTTGCCATAGGCCAACTCTAAGAGACAAATAATCTTGTTTAATTATTTCACGGAAATACGTTTTAGAATACTGAATGGATGTCAAGTGGCTCAAAGGATGATCAGTGGATATTACATCTTCAGATGTATTTCCTATAAATTATTATCCTTTGAAAATTGTAATTTATAACAAATCGCACGAAATGGGACTAATGAGATGCTCAGCCCCCTACTGTGTGAATGTGAGAATCAGTATAATTATTTTCGTCTTAAATATCCTTTTAAAAGGACCCAATGGCATTGAACGAAATTTTAGCTAGTAATTGCTTACTACAAAGTTAATAAAAGCAACAATAATTCAATGAAGCACAAGCAATAATGAGATTAAAATAAAATAAAAAATAATCTTGAGTAAATACTCATTAAATTAACAGTAAAGTTTCAACTAACCTACCTCTATAAAATTAAACTGTGACGTCATATCTAACAAGAATAGCTACACTACGTAAACATGATGAATATACAAAACAAACGTTAAAAGTGCAGTGGTAAACAATGCAACGTGAACTGGTTGACGTCACGCGCATTCGGTGCAAAGTGCATGCATGCAGCTCTACCTCCTTACGATCATGCAGTCCTGGTGTTCGTTCCTTTTGTGTGCGACACCAAAGGGGCCCTATCCCCTTCGAGCACCCTTCTCTGGGTCATCGCGCGTCTCTCGGTCATTCACCGATGTGACCGTCATCTCTCGGTTGTATAAACGCAATTTCACGCTACATACTTGTAATTAATATTTGATTTTAGTATATGACACATAAATGTTTAGACGTTAATATTTTCCAAATCACGGATGAAGATTCAAGAAGTAGATTTTTAGTATTATATTATGCTCTAACGTGAAGATACATCACATAACATCCTGACAAATATTTTATGGTAATTAAATTCAATGAGATAGGAGATATGTAACCGATTAATGATACATTGTCTTACCAGGAACTATGTGTACAAGGATAGCAGAATAATAAACAGGTTGAATGCAAACCGCTGCATAAAAATGCAGTGACGATTGTATCGCGCTTCAAGAACAAAAACGGATCTCTTCTATGATTCAGAGGCCAGCAGTACCATATGAAAAATCAAGTGCTACATTTATTTAATTATATATTTCGTATGTATAGGTGTAAATAAATACATGTTTGCCGTAATGTAATGCATATTTCGATGCTACTTCGTTCTTGTATTGCATGCTTGCTGAAAGCATAAGCTTACGTTCAACGTATTATTTATTTAGAAAACTTGTTTTACTACGCCCCGTCCTTAGTAAATATGCTTAGCATATTTTTGTTGCCACTTTTAATAAAATAACATGATTGCTTTACTCTAAAATATAGTTTGAAAGCGTCGAAAGAAAAAATATCATCATCAATTCTCAATTACAATTAATTTAAAATAACATGAGTAGTTCATAATACATAGTATTATTATTTAGTTCATGCGACTGCGTTCTACGACAACAGACTATTTATAGAACAAATATAATAAGGATTAAACATTCGAACCCGACAAGCATGTATGAAGAAAGTGATGAATGTGGACGAAGCGAAAGAGGTATGTAAGTCTGGAGAGAACTCGCGCTCTATACCCTCTGCCTACCCCGTTAGGGACTCGTCGTGATGATATGACGATGATGACATTCTGCTAGTTTGATAATTTAGGTCATTAATTATGATTCACCAGTCATAATTAAATATAACTCTGATTGTGTGTGTACCTACCTATGTGATATTGTGATTTGCTTAAAACAGCAAAATGTATATAATTATATAATCAAGTATATTGTTAAAATTCTTCAACAATTGCTCCTGACCACGTAAAGGGTATTTCTGTCCATCGTTTGCACGTTTCTGCGTCTTGTTCATTCGCACTCGTATTTACATCTATAGAGCTATGCCGCCATATAAAACACGTTATATGAGAGAGAATCGGTTATTTCTTTCCGAACACTGGTGAGAGAGCCATCTAGTGACAAGCGCGCGAAACACTTACGTGTGTGAGACTGTGTTATTTACTGTTTTTTGGAAATCTAATTCCTGCAAAATGCCTGGACGTCCTATTTGGCAGGTAAGGATTAATAATATTATTCGTAATTTGCGTATTAACTAAACTGAATCATATATTTTGCTGTTATGTCGTACAGGGCTGGTTACAATCAATGTTTTAGTAAATTGCAATAAGTACTTTGTTTTTAAATATTTGCACTAAGTTATTTAAATCACTAATACACCAAATTAAATTATTAAATTATCCCCGTTAGGGATTCGGCGTGATGATATGATATGATGTGGTATATGTAAATTATTTAAAATCTTTGAATGTTTTGAGTAAGTGAGTTTCCTTACAGTGTTTTGTTATTCATTTTATACGGTATTTATATATCTTTACATCATCTCTGTGGTAAAAATATTTAGAAATAATAAAAATCGACCCAATGAGTCATCCGGCCTTAATCTACCTGAAAATAACAGGTGGGTAAACAACGTGTAACCTCGTAAAAACTCATGTTTTGGCTTCTTTCCAAATTGCTAAAGTACATTTCTCTATACCTATTCTATTTTTAAAATACAGCGATAGAACTTTTGACTAAGGTAAATAAAACAAGCTTTTAAGTAGGTATTGTTATTCTTATGACAATATTTACAGTATTACCTATTTGTGAATACAATAATTTCGAAACAAATTAACTTTGACATAATTACATAGGCAGATCAAAATTCAGTTCCGATTGTTAAGGTAGGTACCAACTAATCTAAAAATTAAACTATGAAACTATAAATAATGTTTGCTTATTCAATTTTAAACTTTTTTATCTGTTATTTTATTTGAACCATGATTTTTTAAATCACCAATCATAAAGTTTCCTGGTAAATTATTGAAAATTTGTTGCATGAAGCCAAGTAAAATATCTTCAATTGTTTTTGATAATATTGGTCTAAGAGACTCTGACACAGGTCGCCAATTTGCATTCAAGTAAGCATTGGTGCTGTCCTCTGAAACAAAAAACATTTTATTTACAAAATCGATGAATATTAAGTTCTAATATTGTTGAACATGTAACGCCATCTATTGTAGTGGATAAGCAATAGAAAAGTATGCTGATAAAAAATATCTTGTACATAGGTACATACCAAACGACGCACATAGAATGACATACTTGTATGTACTCACTCACTCCATAATGAATGTATGTCTTACTATTAGGTTTCTTAAAATTTTAAATTTTTGGCAATAATTAAGGGAGAATAAATATTTTTTTTGTTATATTTTTCTCGTATTTGTAATAATGTATTTAGATTTTTTTTTAATCCAATTAATATTACCACTTGCTTGACTAAATGACAAGCTAAAATGTATTATGTAGATATAGGCACTGATAAACTGTCAAACTACGGCACATGCTTGCGAAAAATTGGCAACAGTGGTTGTCAAACGTCCAGCGACGTCGTAACAACGTCTCAACGTTGCAATTTGTAACACGTTAGTACCAGGGAGCCATGAAGTTTACGAAGCTCAACGACAAGCAGAATCATTGGCAATGACAGCGCCATCTATCGATAAATGTGAGAACTAGCATTAAAATTATATGTAAAGATAATGTTTACAGCACTATAATAGATGACGCCACGAGTATGGAAAAATAATGTGGCATACCCAGGGAATCAATTCCATCGAATAAATTGTTCATTCTCAATGATAATCCACCAATGGTATATTTTACGTGCACTCCAGTTACATTGAAGAACGTTAAATCATCTTTTTCGTAGAGCTTAACATCGCTCACTATGTCAATAGTCATGTTCGCTGAAATAAAATTTAACGTTAATTATCATTCACATTTACCAGTCGAATCTAAAATAATCTTATGTAGGTAGGTAGTAAGAACATAATAGAAGCACTAACTTGGTTCAAACCAACAAAGTCCACGTCCAACTAAGGGTATCAATAAAATCTTTCCCTTTAGATCATATGTGCCTTCGATTCTTATTTTTGGAACAAGAACTTTAGTGTAAAAGTCAAAAGTTTTGCCATCCACCCTGAAACAAAAGACAAATTGCTTCAATAACACCTAGGTATATAAAATACTTGCAACAACCATGAACGGATAAAGTTAATTTCAATTTTGTCATCTCGGATAGAAAATGACGACAGCTCAACTCGTCGATCAAATAGTCGTCAGCGGTACCAGGGGCGCATAGCGCAACGAAGCTAAACTTACTGGCTCAAGAGTACTTTAGTCTTGCCAAAGCCCGATACAGTGACGTCGTCTAACGCCGCATTGACATTTACAGGGCCATCTCCTTGTAATATTCTGATTTTGGGAATTTTTAATGGATCAAGTGGCGCCATGCCGATTTCTGGGAGACCTGTAATTTAAGAAATAGTCTATAAAATACACTACGTTACCGTGATAATTATATGCAATTAAATTTGTCAAACGTTAATTGAAAATAGTTTATTCTAAGTAAAGAAATAAAATATTGAATCACATCGGATGGATACCTCGAGCGGTCGCATGAGTATGGTGAAGAAATAGCGCTTTCGCTTTCCGCAAGTTATGTACAAATGTTTCGCAATTGAGGCTATGTGACTAGCCCAGTGGCTCGGCCACCAACCCACGATCGTTCAGTTAACTGTATAGATAACGTTATTATATATAGCAAAATGTGCACATAATTCGAATATAATACATTTATAAACTTTATAAAGTAACAATTTACTAGACATAAGTGATATTATAATTGCTTTGACAGCGAAAGATACAGCGTTTGAATGTTTTTTTCACATGTGTAGTTAATGTAACAAAATTTTTACATGAAATGATAATTGAAAAAATGATTTTTTTCCTATGTAAAAAATATTTGCAGATACGACGTGTAAAGGTTACGTAGGTAAAGTTACGAACGTATAACTGTGCGGTGTATTAGGAGTGCAGCGGTGCTTGGAACCTTACCTTGTTGCTTGTCTACGTATTTTATCTATCTAATAGTAGTGGAAGTGGGCCGCAACAGAACAGCTGGTTGTGTTGTGCAATGCACCGAGCGAGACCAGGCAATCATAACAGCTACCTATACAACTCGACTAGATACCGGTGTCAGATGTAATCGTTAAAATAACACGGAGATGCATTCCACTCAAAGACATTTGGTACAAATACTACATTAGTCAAGTGACTGAAGTGTAGACAAAGAAATATTCGTAGAACGAGGATATCATAATAATTGCAAATGCCATAAATGTAGTCACACAAATCAGGTTTCACCAAAATAAATATTTACCTGGTCCCAATGCAGTAAACAGTTGTTGCACTGCACGCCGCGAACAATCGTCAAATTCTGGGTCACTCTTCAAACATGTCTTTACGAAACTTGCTGAAAAGAGGTAAAAAGTTTGTCAATATCGCTCTCAACACGCAATTTAATGATCAAATTGTATGTGTTAGTATCCAAGCAAGCAAGCATTGGCAGTTTTAACAAACTACATGAAGGCAGGCAATTTTTAAAATTCTGACTAAGTACATTTTATGAAACGACTTTCATATACATACATACATACATATCATCACACCGAGTCCCTAACGGGGTAGGCAGAGTTGATAGAGCCAGTTTTCTCTAGAATTTCATACCTCCCTCGCTGTGTCCACATTCATCAGTCTCTTCATACATGCTCGCCGGTTTCGAGTACTCATTACATTCCCGTCTTTGAGTGTCCGATCGATTAATATAAATAGTTATATAAATATTATATACTTTTTGTGATTTATTAACTTATTTATTTTCTGATAAGAGCTTGTATAAGAGCTACAAGACAAAATCCTTGCTTCAATTCTTGAGCTCAATGGGTCTACCAGTAAATGATATTACTGGTCAAGAAAATACAAAGCAACCTATCTATCATCAGTCATTCAATACCTCGTTCAAACTTATGCATTAATTGATGCACGTGGATGAGCTAAATAGGTAAGTCTTGAGAGAGCTGGCCCTCTACTCTGCCTACCCTGTTCGGAACCTGGCGTACTGAAATGTGTATAAAATATATGTACATTCGAGCTTTTTGTACGCCATTGGGTTGCTCCCATTAAAATAAAGGGATTATGTAGTTAAGATGAGTAAGTAAGGGAAATTAGATTAAGAATTGCAGAGTCTACACCTTGGCAACACTATCTATTCTCAAATTTGTACAGATCTGAAGTGAACATTTTCAGACAATGTCTCTGAATAATTAATTCCTTATTTGTAAACCAAATTCTGATTGCGGTGGTGTACCTCCAAACGAAAGTCCTTGCTTTTTTGTCTTGTCCTTGTCTTTAGGCAGAGATATCTTTTAAGCTGACCATCCTGAGTGTGAAAATTTCGTTACTAACGATCCAGAACACACAATACGTTAATAAGTTGCGGCGAGCTCATTCATGATATGCGTAACAACACCTTCTTTAAGCCAGACATAATATTGAAATGAATTTATTCTACTAGGCACTAGCTGCTGCGAATTCAAACTTACAATAGACTCGAAACGTAATCATTTTCAATAAAAGAAAAACAAACAAACAATGTGACTAGGGAAACGGTGTAATGCAATAGATCCATGATATAATGGACACGATTATGGTCATTCCATGCAATATCAATAAGATTACGAAACGACCGAAACCGGTGACGCAGTGACCCCGTCTCGTTGTATTAATCTCAGTAGTCAGTACTTGAGTTATTCAGACCAGTAAATCAGCACAGCATTAAAAAGTATGTCCAGGAATACTCACGTTGCGTCTTATAATATTCGGCCGACGTGAAGTGGAGCACATATATCACTACAAATAGTTTGAACTGCATGTTTCGGGTCCAAAGTATGAGGATGGTGTAGGTAGTCAGGTTCGCCCCGAGCAACCTGCTCGTAGAGGCGGTATGGCACTAAGTCCCCGGCTGCCAGTCTCCGCAGCAGCCACAAGAAAGTCGTGAGGAGGGGAGCTCTACGCAATTGTTCACTATGTTAATAAAGCTTGAACTTTGCGTTGCTTAAGTTAACATTGCTAATAATGTGTAAACAACATATAATTTTATGTTTACGGAATTTTTTACTTAGGTCAATTTTACATAAGTTCTCGTTCGTTGTGTGATGTTTGACATTAAGGCAACTGATTTGAAATTTGGTAACATAAATATTGCAATTTTATAGTAATTTGAACTCGTCAATTAATATCCGCGATACAAAGACAAACCATATTTCAATATGTACCATCTGTAAAATGCCCGCTTAGAAAAAGGGAACAACTTGAACATAATTTCCTCAAAGACACGCACTTAACTAGTAAAGTAGATTACTTGAGTTGCAATTAAGACCTTACGTGTTATAACTGTTACACTCGTTCCGTTACATCAATTCCTATTACTTTGATGTATGTTGTAACTGAACTGTATGGAGCATCAGTTTTACTTTACAATACTTAGTAATCGTGTAAATTAGTTTTCGTTCAACGATATATAGGCTTACGATCTTTTTCAGGGTGCTGGATTGACTTTGACTTGGATTTTGAATTTTGGTTGGATTTGGGAAAGAGGTAGGCATAGCGGGTTTCCCGTTCGAATTCGGAGCTGTCCGACTGGGGCAGGACCTCCACCTTATAGAAGTCCGTAGCCAAATAACTAAATTTTTTGTGTTGTGTTCCTACGCGGTGAATAAGGTTTCCAGTAATGAGCTCCTTGGGGAGGGGGGAGGATTGTTACATTGTGTTGGAAGCAGAGCGATTAAACCCATTATGCTGCCAACACACTATAACTCTCCGAACACAGAGTGGCAACGCGCAAGTGATGCTTCGGTATCGTGAGCGTAAATAGGCTACGGTAACCGTTTCCCATCAGGTGGGCCGTATGCTTGTTGCCACTCTTGTTGTATAAAAAAAAATATTTTAGCAATAAACATACACACGAATATGCTTATGCAGGGGCAGTAGGGGGCTAGTTCTCTCTTGACTCTTAGACCTCTTTCTCTTCATCCACATTCGTCTGCCTTTTCATATATGCATGTGCCTACTCTTTACGTTCTCATCAAATTACTATGTAATTTGCAATTTCATTGAATTGATTCTTAGCGTTCTGTTTTAAATGAATACATAGATTCGGGTACATGTTTTTCATAAACTGCTATTTTTAAGTTTCAATAGTTTTTCTAAAACTATAATTTAGATGTTTTTAAAACATTAATCAGGTCTGTGATGCAATAAAAATGAATATTGTTTATATATCCAGTGTTTATAAGCGCTTTTTACGATTTCGTTCATCACTAATTATATCACGAAGCTCTCTGATCGCATCATATCGTAAGGTTATTCAATGTCATACAAATAACCTTGAAAAAGCGAAAGTTTTAAGCGACGCGGCCTCGAAAACTTAAAGTTAAGTAATACGCAAGTCCTCGAAACTTATGAAACTACTTACTTCACTTTCAGATGTAGATTTAGATTCGCATTGGAAATGTTTGCCCTTACTTATAGTGTTATATTGATAGTAGGTACGTAGGTACCAATGGTCATATCTAACAAAGGTTACTGCGCGGTTCCACAGAAGTTTCCGTCCGCGAACGCTCAGGATGTGGAATGAGATCCCCGTTGAGGTTTTCCCTATAGAGTATAGCATAGAGTTCTTCAAAAAGGGTGTGAAAAGATTCCTGCAAGGTCGGCAGCGCGCGAGCAATACCTATGTCCTACCTGGTGTCGCAAGCGTCCATATGCGGACCGTATGCTTGCTTGGCACCATTCTGGTATAAAAAAACTTAAAATTGGATCCAAGGGCTTACTCACTATAGTTATTAACTAAAAGCATGTAAAGATATTAATAAATACATACATTACTATACGCCGAGTTCCTCACGGCGTAGGCAGAATGAATCGATGACCAGTTCTCTCTCGACTGTCATACCGCATTCATCAGACATTAAAAAATTAATAATATACATTCATACATATCATCATGCCGAATCCCTACCGGGGTAGGCAGAGACTATAGAGCGCCAATTCTGTCTAGACTTACATACCTCTTTCGCTTCGTCCACATTCATCAGTCTCTTCATACATGCTCGTCGGTTTCCAGTACTCCTGACGTTCCCGTCCTTGAGCATCCGATTTGATTAATAAGATGATAAATCTATTTACAATTTCATAAGACGATATATATTATGACTCGTATGTAGGTACAATGAGCCGGGTGAAATTATGTCGGTACTCATGTCTACGAACGGAATAGTTTATATTAAGGACAGAGTACTTCTGTGAGGGGTTATTTCAAATAATATGTTTTCTAGAGTACGCACGTTTAAAATTACCTTGATTTAGCAGCGGCATAAATTCAAACGGTTGACTAAACTGAACGGCTTTGACCTGTTGCAATCGTTTTAGGTTTAATGATCATTAATTCACATGTTGTAAGTAGGTGATACTTATTGCTATAGAATGAATCCATAATTTTCCAAGTGACTTCGTCAGCGTGGATTGATTTTTCCAGATAAAGTATCTGATTTAAATTGATTTATGATTCTTAAATTGATTGATTTTTAACTTTCTCCATAAACGGGCTATCTAAAGGGGTCTAACAATGAAAGAAATATACTCCGCCTCTTTTTAATATATGCATAGACAAACGTACATAGATAGTTCTTTTTAAAGTGACATTAATGGATCCGACTAGGACTTTGCAATTTGAGATTTGGGATTTGAAAAGGTTTGGTTTTCTGCTACAACGGATTGGTTTTGGATTTTAACTGGGATATATTAGGCTATAGTAAGTTGGCTTTAATTAATAAAAAATATATAAGAATCATTGCTATTAAAGGCGGACATTCAGGCGGTAGACTCTTCGTATAAATTCATCGTAGGTTCTTGTGGGAAGACGCAATTATTTCTTACATCACTCACCGGTGCATTTCTTTTAATATTATACAAAGCTGTCGATATTTAGTCTATAGTCCATCTTAATATATGCTTATGAAATATGTCGAGCCAAGTTTCAACACATTGTTGTGGAAGTTACCCACAACTTGGCCTTGCGGTGATCGTCTTATAATTATAACTAATTAGTTGGGGAATACATTGGTTATGTCAAGGTTTAAGGATGACTGGACTTGGCTAGTGGTCAAAACAAACAGATCCCAAAGTAGGCCCACGCTCGGATGATGGAAGAGCTCTTTCTGGAACACTGCGTAATGTATGCTACGATACGACTGATGTTAGTTACGTACTCTAACGTAGTTCGGACTCAAAGTTGTTGATTGTCTGCTAATAATAGAATAATACTAGCTGTGTGCACAGTCGTTACTTTTAATTAATTTATATATTTTATTAGCTGGATTAACAGGGTGTTTAATAATAGAAATATAACTACGAGTGAAATCAAATTTACGTGAGTGAAACCGCGGCACGCTAACATATATCTACATGCCTTCCTACAAGGGTCTCCGAAGGTGTAGGAAGACATACGCCTATTAAAGTTCAGAAAAAATCATTGGTACAGTCGGGATTTGAACTTGCAACCTTTGTGTTGCAGGCAACTAACAACTCGTACCACTCGGTTACAACGGCTCTAACATTTATGTATGTAATAATTTCAAATATTTTACGATAAATGGAGATGTATGTGAATTGGAACTAAATGTCATTACTAAGGCATTCAGCAATGCTAGATAGATTCTAGCTGACCTGAATGTTTCCCCATGACCTGTGTCGACCAAACCTGGTGAAACATGTTTGTTGGTTGAAACCTTTTTTGACTCACTATAACCTTTTTTATGGCAATTAAGTCCGCGATGGGCTCCTAAACAACCATAACCGATTTCAATCAAATTTGCACACCGTGTGCAGTTTGATCCAACTTAAAAGATAGCATAGCTTACATCACAATTGGACCAGATAGGACCAGATAAATTTTACTTTTTCACCCGGGCGAAGCTGGGCGGGACAGCTAGTCGTTTATATGAGAAGACTAGAACATACTTCGGCATCACACATACTATATGAGAAGACTTTAACAAATAAAATGTATAAAGCATTTGAAGATTTCAAACCCTATAGTAAATGAATGCTTAGAGTCATAAATAGCATACGTACAGAAGTAACCTGAAAAGTTTAGAGGCACATTGAAGAGAGAGTTTAAAGGCACATTATTATTGTGCATGTGCTCGAAATACGAAATTAACTAAACTAGTATTTGACGAAATAACAAGTTGAAACTATTACACGGCCAGTTAATGTCGTTACTCAGTTACGATAACCAGTTAATAAACATTTCTAATTAATTTAAAATATATTTAATAATGAGGAACACCGCCACCTGTCACGTTGGCACCCAAAATATAAACATATTATATTATTCCTAAATTGGTATGTCAACAAAGAAGTCTGATGGTAGACAAACTATATAAAATGAAATTAAAAATTACATTTTGTGATGGTTTACTTATGTAATGTCATTACGCGGCCTATTTTATAAAAACTGCATGGGAGTATATTGTATCCATATACTTATGGATACAATCGCACGTAACAAAATTTAACCAAAATACTCGTAGTATTCAAGTCTGTATGTAATTAAGCTGAAAATAACAACTAACAGATTAATCCTAAAAAGGTCCCCGAAGGATAGACAGAGGCGTGAGCTACCTACACATCGACTTTTCGCCCGAGATATATTTTACTTGCAGGCAACTACTCGAACCTTTCGAACACCGTGGCTCACAGTATAAAGAAAGAATAACATTATATTAAGAAACACTTGTTGTCTGTGATGTCGCTGTGGCCGAGTAGTTTAGTCACATCTTGACCAACCAACCATTTGAGTCAACGTTAAAACCTCTGTGGTCGCCGTGGTGGCTTGCAAACTCGCAGATAGAGCTCCCGCCTGATATCCTACTGATATTTTAATTATGAAACTTTGTGACCATGTTTGTTACTCAATGCCGCCCTATGCTGTCGCTGGATTAACACATTGGTTATTTTATTCCAGAAAAATCTATGCATGGAATCAAAATTTACGTAGTTGAAACCGTAGGGCAGCTAGTGAATTATTATTGTTTTATTTATTTTTATTGACTAATTACCGTATGTGTATAAAAATATTTTTAAAGTCAACATCTCTGATTATCTTCACCCAACTCGGTTCGTTGCTATTGCTAAGCAAATATTAACAATGCCTTTATGAAGTGCTGTGAACAAACAATGTTTAGGTACTTTACTTTCTTGCAAATTTCTTTCAAATCATTCAAATACTCATCAAGTAACTCATCCTCAAAAAATCATAAAGTAATGTCGGTCCCAGAATAGTCATGTCGGTATAAATATGTCTTAGCCCCATCACGCTTAAATACACCGGCTGTTATTGTATGAATTAACCACTGTCACTCCATTAATTAGAATCAAGATATGTTGCCAAGCACGAGCAGTAGTCAGCTGCTCTGCTCTGGCTTGTGTCGTAATTAATGTCGTATTATTGCGAGAGGATCTGAGTATATATTTAAAAGGTTACTGATGGTAAATAGTGAGAGGGTCCTGTGAAGCGAAAGGTGCTATCGCATTTACGGTATAAAATGAATTGAAGAAAACAAGTATTTGTACTTCAGACTTAGGTATTAATATATATATCAATGATTGCCTGTTCTTTAAGTATTTAGCTTTGCTTTGTTTGGAGATAAGATTTATTATTGTGTGTTATCAAGAATAGCGTAAGGAAACATATCCAACGCTGTTAAATTCCCCGCGATTTCGTCCGCGTGGAATTTAACAAAAAGAATATTGTTCAGTTTTTTAAATAAAAGCAGCCTAAGTTACTTCTTTTTATATCAGCTATCTGCCAGTGAAAGTCCCGTCAAAATCGGTCCAGCCGTTTCAGAGATTAGCCAGAACAAACAGACAGACAACGATTGTATTTTGGTATATGTATATGTACCGTGTATACATCCATATGCAGTTAGTAAAAAGTGGTTATTTTAATATGACAATCAGACAATCCAATTTTATTTATTTGTATAGATATAGGATACATTTGGCCGATAAGTTGACATGGAGATGATCCCCGCCAAATGGGAAGACTATGGATTGTTCTACTGTATATTTACATTTTAAATTTTCGCAAAGTACAAGTAAAACTATGATGAATGGAACGAAAATACCTTGATTCCATATTATACTGTAAGACGATGATAAAAAGGTTTCTCATAAGTTTATCTGCTCCCAATTCTGTCTAAAATAAAAATTAAAGAGACTAGATAGAAGACATCTGAGTTTTGGTATGATCAACTATTAAAGCTCATCTTAAATTTCACGATCGATGTTCAAGCTACAATCAAACGAACACCATACTTACAAACAAAGTTTATTAAAGTATTTACAAATTAAATTAAACATAGAAAAAGATGTAAAAATAATCTTAATAGAAATAGCGTTGGTTAGGATAAAAGTATTCGTAGTTTAAATGTAGATACATAAACTATCATCGTAGTGTATCAACATCGTAGACTTCGTTAAAGCAAATAAAGAATAATTAGGCACTCAATCTTGGCGTACAAGCATGAATGGAATAAAAATATAAGGTGAAAATACTGATTCTTAAATATGTTTGGCCTCAGACACCTATTTGACAATTAGATTATGCGTTGATTCACATGTGGCGAGTGTTGCCAAATCCACCATGGCCAGATTGTGAGGCACCCTTGTTGAATCCCATCTGAAGGTTGAGTTCAGCGTTGTGAGCGCGAAGTTGTTCTTCGGTAAACGTACGCTCGTTCTTATCCGCCATCTTTGGGCCGAGTTGGGGACCAGTCCATTCGGGGTGTTTTTGGGTCTGAAAACAATTTAGGTATTTTATCGTCGAGGTATTCATTATAATAGATTCAAGGAACTCTAAATACTTACAATTCTGCCTAAAGAGTATAGACACAATGTGACTTGAGGAATGTTACGCCTTTCGAAGAGATCAGCGGTTTGGAAAATCTCTTCTTCTGGGACTCCGTATTTCTTGATAGCGGCTTGGAACCTATAAGAAAATCATGTATGTCATCTTTACTATCAATCATTGTTTATCTTGATCATTAATTATATCAACTGTCAATTAAATAGTAGCTATGGTTTGATATCTTTGATCTTGATACTTGTAGACTAAGCTAAAAAAACTGTAATTTCATTCAATAAATATTGCCGAACTAATAGGAGAACAGTGGAAGTACATTAAATAATGTAGTTCTGTAGACTTGCGGTTTTTGAGAATAAAGTGCTTTTTTTAAAGAGAGAAAAATATACATCTTATTCCGAATCCGGCTAATGTCGCGATTTTTTTAACTTTGAACATTTATAACTATTTTTATTTGCGTATAATAATAATGTTTATTTCATAACTATCAAACTATTTGCAGGAGCATTATGTTGCGAGCTCATTATTCACCTCTGGATATTCTCCATAAGCTGGAAGTTGGTTCCTCTCTCTTGGATCTTCTTGACGGATCCTGGGGCCAGTTTGTTGATAAGTTTGCACAGAATAATTCCATCCTTGAGGATATCCTCGTAAGGAGCGTTGGGAAGGGTCTCGCCGGTAACTTGTGTGATCCAGGTCAGGACCTCTTGTTCTTGTTCCTTGTTTCTGGGCTGAAATCATCAGCTTAGAGTCAGTATACATTAAACTTTCAATAAGGAGATCAAGTAAAGTAACCATTTGATGAATTTTCCAATGAGAAATAAGGCTAGCTGGATGGAGCTAAAACATGAATGTCTGTGCTATACCATACTGCTAAGGGTCAAGTAAGCCAGCAATCATTACCTATCAGCAAATATTGGGCTAGGCGTATTGCTATTGCATTTAGAGTGTAGAAAATTTCTCAATCTGATTTAAGATTATACAAATTGTACTTAAAATTTGATGTATATATACTTTTTCGTTCATGTTTCGCTTTCATTTCAATGTCTATACTAAAACGTCAGCGATATAAATATCAAAAATGTTTCAATGTTGTTTATATTTTAAAATGAGTCTATATCTACATATAATGTAGTGATGCCGGCGAAAATACGCTGAAAGATGCTTGTTGTAAATAATGTGTGGATTTAGTACAAATCTTTAAAAATGTTGTAACATATGCAAGTTTTGAACGTGGGCCATAAAACATCCGCTCCAGTGCCAAGACTGTGGAGTCGTTTGATGGCGTTCGGGCGGATTCCAGAATCACGTCCCGAAATAACCATTTAGTAACGAAAACAGATGACCGTTATCCCATAGAGGTTAGATATGTCTGGAGATTATAGTAAAGCTGTACTTGTTACCAATTGAAAGCATGCGCGTGCGCCGATATCGAAAGAGCTTACAATTACGTCAGAGTTTAAAAAGATTTGCTTTCTTGTCAGGCGTTTGGTGTATGGCTAATCCATAAAGGTCTGGCATATTTACGTCCTTAAAGTTCCAACAACAATCAGTTACTTCATTAACAAATCTGTTAAATTGTAAACATTATGGTCTATTATTAACCGTACCAATAACAATTTGACTCATAAGTCATTCTCAATAACCACAGATAACACCGCACTAATATAACGCAGATGATTAAATAAACGAGGAAAAATATTATGTTAGAAGAATAATAAACAATGCTCCCTACTCATAGCTGTATGAACCCTTGGACAAACAAACTGAAGTTAATACGTACAGCCATTTTGGATCACGTTACTCTTCTGACTGAGCGACTTCTCGGCTTGCTATCAACAAACTGACTGTTACTGATGCCGCCCGCCCTGCCTCGCCGGCTCGGTGGGGGCGGGCGGAGTATGAACACCAGTACTCTAGTATGGAAGTACGGAACATATATCGTACATAGAACATATCGTCATTCTTATTTACATCATTCGCTGACGTCATATGGTTTCATTTTGATTAGTTAACGTCATATACTTAGCGAAATGTATCTTGGGTTTTAATATTTATATTATCCTATTATCCTACTATGACGTCTTTTACAAAGTTGCTGGAAGGTGAAAATGGTAAGTGATAAAATAGTAAGCGTTAATCTGCTCTTGGAATATCAAGTATAGTTTATTGAAAACCATTATTTTTATACATACTTTGAAAAATGATATCTAATTTTAAATTTGGAATCGAAATTAATCTTTAATAACATTCGGATACATCTTCGTAAACACACAAAGAATTCTTCAGAAAACCTTTGCAGAATTTTAATATTAAGAATAAAAAGAACAGGAATATATGCAAGGAAGAGGATACGAGGTATACACTATTGTTTATAGATTATTGATAATAACAGTCATTGTCCGAAACTAAGCAAATCTGGTACTATGGGAACTAGACTGTGATATACATTTAGTTTAGTATCAGTAAACGTACCGAACCGCCTATTGAGCTTAATATTAAAATTCACTCATGTCAAAATCCAACGAACACAAATTGTCAATGTCCATTGATTGAAAGAGTAACACTTACAAAATATTTAGGAGTTGTGTTGGATCAAAGACTATCCTGGTATCCACACCTCGAACAAGTCTGTACCAGGGTTAGGAAATTGAAATGGGTTTTCAGTTCATTGAGACACGTTGTTCCTAGGATTGAAACAAAAGAAAAACGAAATTTATTAAAAGAATTATATGTCGCTCTGGCTCAATCAATCTTAATCTACTGCATACCTATATGGGGAGGTGCCGCTAAATCCAAATTTATCAATGTTGAGCGAGCCCAACGTTCATTAATTAAAATAATTTACTTTAAAAACATTAGATACCCTACAGAAACCCTTTACAAAATAAGCGAGTTTCTCTCAGTTAGAAAACTTTATATACTGCATGCATTTCTTAAAAAACACAAAACACTACCACTAGATAGAAGTTTCGAACACAAAAGGATAAAATATAGAGTTGCATCGGTACCAACAAATAAAACTAAATTTGCATCTTTTCAATTCAAAACACTTTCTGCAAAATTATATAACTCATTAAATAAGGAACTAAACATATTTGAAAAACATCATTATGAATTGAAAAAGTGCATTCCTGAGTGGATTCTTAAACTTAGCTATAATGAAACTGAAAGCTTACTGCAACAACCAGAATAACCTTTACATGCACGGCATACAAATTCATACACACTTTTTGAAACACACGTACATATACACACATACACACATATATACATATACACACACATACACACATATACACACACACTCAATATGCACCGCTAGTATCTATAACATCAAATAGTATAATACTCCGGATATATATCTCAAATTGTATTAACATCTTAGTAACTACTGTGAATGAATGTACTAGTAATTAAGAAGAGCAGGGCCTCCTAACACAGGCATTTCATGCTTAAAAGGAGACTGGTCAATAGTTAAAATTAATGTCAAACTTTGTTACTGAATAAATTATATTATATTATATTATTATTATACATAGGTACTTATATACATATATGTATGTATTTGTAGAAAATAAATTAACAGAATTAACTAACAAAAACCGAAATCAAGAGGGTAATAAAGGACGAGGATTTTTTTCGAGGTCGGTCCAGCTTTTATGGAAAGTAGGTAACGATCTACGTATCATTAAATTGATAACCTTTTGTGGAACCCCATACAATTACCTATTTTCCTCACGCCTTCCCATAAGGTGTATAGGTACCCACACACCCACTTACCGCCAGAGATTTAAAGAGTGGTAGGGCATAACGGGTTTCCCGTTCGAATTCGGAGCTGCCCGACTGAGGCAGGACCTCCACCTTACAGAAGTCCGTAGCCAAATAACACAATTTTTTGTGTTGTGTTCCTACGCGGTGAATAAGGTTTCCAGTAATCAGCTTCTTGGGGAGGGGGGAGGATTGTTACATTGTATTGGAAGCAGAGGGATTAAACCCATTATGCTGCCATAACACTATAACTCTCCGAATACAGAGTGGCAACGCGCAAGTGATACTTCGGTATCGTGAGCGTAAAGAGGCTACGGTAACCGTTTCCCATCAGGTGGGCCGTATGCTTGTTTGCCACTTGTTGTATAAAAAAAAAAAAAAAGATATATTTTAGGTTGGCACCTGCCAACGAGACAGATGGCGAGTCCATCGCCGTTACCATTACCATTACCTATTTATGTATATATATAGATGTATTGCCACGTTTCTTTCGTGAAAGACGGACTCTGGCTGAAGTTCTATGAAAAATATATACTTCAGCTTGTAAAACGGAAATGACACTTTTAGATTGTTTAGAATGTTGAAATTGATTCGGGCGAAAATAGACGATCCGGTCGTCATAGCGTTCAGCGTTCGTTGAATTCGTAGCAAAATGTTTTTATACATCGCATTCGCTTGCTTTAAGATGTGATGTGAGAATGTTTTAAGAAACCGTTCTTGTTTAGTTTTTATGCATTGAAAAATAAAGTAAATACCATAATACCTATAGCATAAATATTATCATCGCGCCGAATCTGTAACGGGGTAGGCCTTTACCGATTGGATATAATTTGTGTGTAAATAAGTATCCTATATATATTTGTTTATTTCCGAGTTCGAATTCGTCAAAAATGAATGCAGGGCGTAAGTAGGCACTGTTTTCTGCACTAGGTGCGAGTGCGAGTTTTCTGAACTTAAGTACAGTGATAAGCCACACCACGGGATTTACGGTGAAGAAACCTGCATGCGTTTTACCTACTACCATAAGTACAGTGATTAGTCACACAAAACTAATCACTGTACAGTACAGATAAATTCATTGGTACAGTAGAATGGGATTAAATTGGTATATTTATATAAATTGCTTTGATCTCGCAATTTTTTATAAATATTTTTTTTTCGAATAATAAAATAAAGTTATTTACTTCTATTAATAGCTAGAAGAATCTTACTAGTATTATAACGAAAAAATTGGCACAGAGATAGACTAGTAGCTATAAGGATACATAGAAAATGTTTAATTCCAGTTAAAAAAATATACCAATGAAATTAAATTTTACGCGGATCAAACTGCAGGGTACAGATTTGTGGTTCTGGACTGCCTCTTCCTCCAAGATCTGCGCCCCTTAATAACGACACGATGCAAAATTTATTATAATAACATGTGAGAAAGCGTTCTATTATTTAGAGAGTTCTATTATTAATTTATGTATGAAGACATATCCAAAGCCTTACACAACACCACTAAGGCTCACTTCAACGTTGTTATGGGGGACTTTAACGGCAAGGTGGGAACCCAGAGTGGCAACGAATCCCGAATAGGCCCGCATGGTTATGGAGTTAGGAATCACAGGGGGCAAATGCTTGTCAACTTCCTAGAGAAAGAGGGGCTGTTCTTAATGAATTCCTTCTTTAAGAAACAGCCTCAAAGGAAGTGGACATGGCAAAGCCCCGACACTGTGACAAAAAATGAGATCGACTTCATCATGACAGATAGCAAGCACATATTCAGAGATGTCTCAGTGATCAGCAGGTTCAACACCGGATCCGATCACCGACTTCTCCGAGGCTCTCTGAATATCAACTTGAAGCTTGAGAGAAGCCGTCTGATGAAGTCCACGCTCCGACCTAACCCAATCCAAGTCATGGCGGGCACCGAGAAATTTCAGCAGCTTCTCGGGGATAGATTTGTTGCCTTGGAACCCACTGATGACGTTGACGAGACCCTACACAATCTGGTCGAAACGTTGAGAGGCGAGGGCATCAAGTTTTGCCAACAGAGTCGTACGGGTAAGAAGTCCAAACTATCGGATGAGACTCTCGGGCTTATGACAAAAAGACGGGAAACCACCCAATCAACTTCGTCAGAGAGGTCAGACCTGAAGAAGCAAATTGCGAAGATGATACGGCGTGACCTCCGGAGCTCCAAGACTCGTCTCATTGAAGAGGCGATAGAGCGAAACCGAGGGTCCAAAGTATTCACTCAGCAGCTTGGCAGGAGCCACCTGACGAAGCTTAGAACGCACGACGAGAGGATCGTAGTGTCGAAGCCGGAGATCTCTGCGGAGATAGAGGATTTCTACAGCCGATTGTACGCTGCACATGCCCCTCATTTGCGACGAGACGACCATGATTCTAGAGCCACCCTGACACGCCACTATACCGACGAACTGCCGGACATCAGTCAAGACGAGATCGTGTTCGCTCTGAGGCAGCTTAAAAATGGAAAAGCCCCCGGTGAGGACGGAATTACTTCAGAGCTTCTGAAGGCAGGAGGAGCCCCTATTATACAGAAGCTTCAGAAGCTTTTCAATACCGTCCTTCACAGTGGGAGAACTCCAAGGGCGTGGAGCGAGAGTTTGGTTGTGCTCTTCTTTAAGAAGGGAGATAAAACCCTTCTTAAGAATTACAGACCCATCACACTCCTGAGCCACGTCTATAAGCTGTTCTCACGAGTGATCACGAATCGTCTCGCCAGGAGACTTGACGAGTTTCAGCCACCGGAACAGGCCGGGTTTCGCGGAGGATTTAGCACCATAGACCACATTCACACAGTGAGGCAGATTATACAGAAGTCCGAAGAGTATAATCTGCCCCTGTGTCTGGCCTTTGTGGACTATGAGAAGGCCTTTGACTCTGTCGAAACCTGGGCTGTTCTGGAATCCTTACAGCGGTGCCAAGTGGACTATCGTTATATCGAGGTGTTGAGATGCCTCTATGACGCCGCTACCATGAGTGTCCAAGTACAGGGCCAGCAGTCTAAACCCATCCAATTGCGCAAGGGAGTGAGACAGGGGGATGTGATATCCCCGAAACTGTTCACGAGCGCGTTGGAAGATGTTTTTAAGACGCTGGACTGGAAAGGTAAGGGCATCAACGTAAACGGCGATTACATCTCACACCTGCGATTCGCTGATGACATAGTCCTAATGGCGGAGTCACTGGAGGAGCTAAACCGGATGCTGGACGGCCTAGCTGCAGCCTCGCGACGCATCGGTCTCGGCATGAATTTGGATAAAACCAAAGTCATGATCAATGGCCACATTGATCCGGGACCGGTTGTCGTACATGGCCACCTTCTTGAAATTGTTTCCGAGTACACGTACCTTGGGCAGATTCTGCAGTTGGGTAAAAACAATTTTGAGAAGGAGGCCAAGAGGAGGATCCAGCTGGGCTGGGCAGCGTTTGGGAAACTACGTCGAGTCTTCTCGTCATCCATACCGCAATGCTTGAAAACTAAAGTTTTCAATCAGTGCGTCCTACCCGTCATGACCTACGGAGCTGAGACGTGGACACTAACGATAGGGCTGGTCCACCAGTTTAAGGTCGCTCAGCGAGCTATGGAGAGAGCTATGCTCGGAGTCTCTCTGAAGGATAAGATTCGCAACGAATACATCCGACAGAGAACCAAAGTTACCGACATAGCTCAAAGAATTAGCAAGCTGAAGTGGCAGTGGGCCGGCCATATCTCGCGAAGAACCGACAACCGCTGGGGTAAACGTGTTCTACAGTGGAGACCACGACTAGGCAAACGTAGTGTAGGACGCCCTCCGACCAGGTGGGATGACGATTTGCGAAGGACTGCTGGCAGATGTTGGATGCGGCAAGCTGAAGACAGGGCGCTATGGCGCTCATTAGGGGAGGCCTATGTCCAGCAGTGGACTAGAGTGGGCTGATGATGATGATGATGATTATTAATTTAGGTTCTAAGTTAGGTTCTATTATTATTTAAAATAATTTCGAGAGTTCTATTATTAATTTAGGAAAGTAATTGGAGGATTTGGCTTTAAAGAAGCAGAGTTATATAAACAAATAAAGAAAACAAATCTTGATTAAGGTTGTTCCATCTGGGATTGCTAGTTTAGCAACGAATTGGCATAGAGCCAAAGAAAAAACTAATCCAGCATTCCGGCCTGTGGCAGACAAGAACCCACTAATAATGGACAATTTAATACAGGTTATTTATTTGTAAATAGTTAAGAAGCTAAAATAAATCTAAAGATATAAAAAATATAAAGAGTTAAACTTTAAAGTTAGTGAAGTTTGATTATAAGAATTAATCCCTACTGAACCAATTTGAAAATATTATTGTTTAACATAGCCCGTTTATATAGATTATAAATCATTATACTTCAACCCAAGGGAGGGGAGCAGTTATCATATAAATTATTCACTTTATAATCTGTAATAAAGGGTTAACCTTTATAAATACAGATTTTATAACGTGATTATAAAGTGAAAGTGAAGCCTTTTCATATTTCGAAATACAATGAACCCAACATTAGTTAAATTATTCGTTTTTTTCGTGGGTAACATATCGAACAGTAACATTAACCTACGAGATGAGGCGACTGGGAGAGGAAGGGCTAATAATATTAAATTAAAGGAAAATAAAACTAGGGTGAAAAAGGCAAAAAAGCCGTGGTGGCCGAGCGGTTCGAGCAGTTGCCTGCGACGCAAAGGTCGCAAGTTCGAATCCCGACTGTACCAATGAGTTTTTCTGAACTTAAGTACAGTGATTAGTCACACCACGAGCTTTACGGTGAAGGAAAACATCGAGAGGAAACCTGCATACGTCTGAGAAGAAAGTATGGCGTATGTATAGTCGTGCTTGAGTAACGGCGATGGACTCGCCATCTGTCACGTTGGCACCTAATATACCTCTGGCGGAAAGTGGGTGTGTGGGTATTACCTATACACCTCTGCCTACCCCTTCGGGGACCCTTGTTGGAAGGCGTGAGGATATATTATTTTTATTATTATATAAAACTAGGGTAGTTAAATCTTACATCCTTGAAAACTCATACCTCTCGCATGCACCTCATAGCAGAGTAAGTCATAATGCCACAAGTCCTCGGACTCCTAATGTGACGAGGATTTGCAGTGAAAATTGTTTGTAGTTATTTTATATTATTAACATTATATTTTAGGTGCCAACGTGACAGATGGCGAGTCCATCGAAGTTACTGAAGCACGACTATACATACGCCTTTGAATTACTTCTCAGACGTATGCCGGTTTCCTCTCGATGTTTACCTTCACCGTAAAGCGGTGTGACTTATCAATGTAAGTAGATAGATACCTACTTAGGTCTGGATTCCCGGGAAGCCTGTATAAATGCAATTGATGCAATTTTCATTGGTTTTAACGTGAGTCACATGCCACACACGGTACAATAACTTTTGTAACAAACACATTGTTGGCTTGACACTTGTATTGTTCGCTTGAAGTAGGTATGAATATCAAACATAATGCTACAAGACAATGAATTTATATTAGCATAGTAACGTCTGCTAAGGACCTCTTATGGACCTAACATGTGTCAATAATACTATATTGTTATTAGTCAATGTTCAATACAATGATGACGGAAAATAGCCGCATGCAAATGTCGTTCAAGTTGCTCTTGTTCTGATTGAGGATTTGAGGATGTGACGGTCCATACAATGTTTGCTAGAGCCGTGGTGGCAGGGTTCGATGTTTTGGTAGTTCGCGTAGACGCCTGCAACGTGAAGATTGCAAATTCATATTCCGAATGAAGATACTTAACAATTAGTTTTTTCTGAACGTAAGTACAGTTATTAATCACATTGCAAGCTTTTAGTAATTCGATTCATAATACGTATTAATAATTCGATTTAGAAATTCGTAAAAGCCAAAGACTTATTAAGAAGGTGTAGTCGTTCTTGAGAAACGGCAACGGACTCTTGTACTTGTAACTTCGGGGACCCCTGTGGGAGAGGTGTGAAGATACATATAAAAATTATAAGGTATCTTATATGTACATACTAGTGACAAACACTTTTTGATGTTGGTTCGCGTGCGTAGGCTAGCATCTATATACCCGAGACTACGTGATCGGGTGCTTTATACAGCGGATTCAGGCAACAACAGAAATGCAATATATTGCATTTACCTTGCGACTACTCACCTTCTGTCAGGCAACACAATTTATTCTTTGTGTTGCCTGACAGACGGTAAATAGCAGCCAAATAATAATGCTTTTGGGTATTGTTGTGCTCAAGTGGCGGCTCAAGGCGGTGAGCAAGGTTTTCAGAACCACAAGGAATGAGTGTGTTTAGAAGGGAAAGTGGTTGTTCTTTATACTGCTGCGATGTTTTCCTTCACCGTAATGCTCGTTGTGAGACTAATCACTGTACTTAAGTTAGAAAAACTCATTGGTACAGTCGGGAGTCAAACATGCAAAGCAATATTTGTGTTGCAGGCAACTACTCGACCAACTCGACGACCACGGCTTTTATATGAATCAATGATTTGTGATTATTTAATTACAGTATTTATAGTATTTATATTATATACAGTATTTATTTAATTTGTACTACAAAATTATGATTACTGGTAAACATTTAATAAACTCTACTAGGCTAGGAATGCTAGGATAGACGTCGCCTTGAAAGACAAGCTAAACCTTGCCATAAACAAAACTATGTATGTGACTAGGTACTATTACTAACATTTTATGGAATACAAACACATACCTACGTGATTTGCCTTTTAATTGGTGAACTGTACTGTATTGTCTGCCCAGACTAACTAAGCTTGTATATAATAGATTAACTACGCACATCAGATACAATTTACTCAGACCAACAAAAGGTTTTTTTTTTATATTTGTACTTACCTTTGACTTTAGATTTACTTTAATTATAATATTAATTATACTGAAAGTTGACCGAAGTTATTTCTTATTGTGGAAGAAAGGGTATTTTTTTTTACAATCAACATTATATTACAAATATCAAAACGTATTGATATATATATATATAGAGTATAAAATATATTATTAAAAGAAGTCTCTTTAGGCAAGGTTCCGAAGATACTGGCAGCCCCCTTTAAATAGCTTCTCTTCGGTCTCCTGTTATGTCGACAAACCTTTTTGCTATCCTTAAAAAGCCTTACAGCGCTAGGACCTCACGGACCAAGGGTAATTTAATAATTAAATTTAATATTTTAATTTTATATTTGCATGTAACTTCCAGCTACAGGATAGTATTCTTTCGAATACTAAAGATACGATATATAAAGGTATCTTTAGTATTCGAAACGTTACATGCTGGCGGTTCTGATTCTTGTACTATACAATTTTGTTATCACAAAATCAATAGTGCTAGCTAAAAATCTATGATTGCTTAACGAAGCCTTGAGGATTTCCGGTGTAAAGATATGCGTCCATAGCAAACCTATTCAGCATTTTGTTTCTATCTAAATCTAAAACATCTTATTTACTACATGAGGAGTACAGATACAAAGCAAGCCCATTCTAAAACATGCGTACATACATTTACAATCAGTTTTGTTTGGTTTTACTAGCAGGAGTAGGGAGAATAGGCTGATATTGATATGGAAGTCTGCCCATTCAATATATTAAATATTCAGTCCTCTTGTCCGACTCAAGACGGGGCTTAAGGGGATGCTAATCATGGCACGTACATGACAATCCAGTACTGCAAACGTCTTATATCCTCCTGACAGCGCAGAGTCTTTGTGTCAATACACATATAAGCCTGAATCACAATCGGAACACACTATTCAGGAGCAGTAGCAATCCAGAGATGTTCGGCGCGGCGCTTAAAAAGTATGTTCAGACGTCCTTTGTCCATTATCGTACTTAGTAGTCCTTATGGCGATAGACCAATGGGATTTGATTGGCCAACGGGATTGGGAAATGTGATGTTTCCTATTAAATCTTTGACACGAGCTTACAATTAATTCTTAACTTATTATACTTAACTAACTTATCATCATATGACATGGATCAGTTCTATACACTTCCATATATTGAAAGTTATTTCGGCGATAGACCCCGAAAAATATTTCTTTAACGCCCTGAACTAAGTTCAACACGAAATTACTTAAAAGTAAAACTATTGTATATACAACTATGAATGGAAAAACACACGGGATCATAATAAACATTGTGTTATTAACTAAGAGATGTGTAAGTCTAGAGAAAACCGGCACTTTACTCTCTTTGCCTACCTCGTGAGGGGCTCTGCTTTACGATATGTGAGTTTATAGCTAAAGTATAACAAAGGCGGTAAGGTTATTGTCGTAAGATTTTCTGACTCTGCGTGCTCCTTTTCGTCTGAGATCGGTAGATATGGAAATTACCTGAGGGCAAAGATGTACTGAATTAAATTTCTTGAAATAGAATTAAAACTACATTACTAAATTTAATTCAAATAAAACACCTGTCCGCCAGACAGCATTTGGTTAATTCCGACGCTTAAACTTAGGTCTAAAAAGAGACAGAACATACAAATTAAAAACATTGAATATATTATAATATACATACCTATTTTAGTATTTCGAGCATTATTTACACGCTTCGACTTGATAGCACAGTATCACATGTGTTACCGATGACAATACAATAATTGTATAAATAAATGTTAGAAATCCTTTATCATACTTTCCAATCACAAACTGAGCGAACACTGTTTCGGTATATAGAAGAAGAGGAACAGAGCAATAAACGGATGGGATATAACTGCGGACGACAAGAGTACTGCACACAATAACATTGTAATTATCATTGCTAACCGAGGCTCACGGGACTGATTCAGTGAGGTGTTCAAACGTAAGTAATGAATGACACACTCGACTTCAAGCAACACAGTCATGTGCATCACTTTATAAATAGCCGATAATAAACGTACAGGGTGTATTTAAAAAAATGCAGATGTATTTCGACCTTGCATAAAATTTAAGATAATACTTAATAGCCATTCTCAGACAATCAATTTAAGTTTATATATCCATGTAATCATTTAACGTGTCTTTAACTTGGTCTTCAATATGCATGATGTGTACGCCGAAACTCACTTATTGCATTTTATTGAGTTTCACGAATATTTATCGGTCATAAACATGAAGGAGGAACGGTCATAAGGATATCGGATTTCATTCTGTAAGTCCTATGAATAACCTTCCATAAACAAAATATGCATATATTATCTTTTTTTATATTGTGTAAATTATGTACATCTTCAATATAACCGTCCTAAATGGGTCCCGTTATTTCGCCCACGTAAAGTTTGATTTCATTGGTAAATATTTTTTCTGCAATAAAACTTAGGTACCATGCCATAGGTGTTAATCCGAGTAATAATCTATCCTGGTACAAATTTCTTCCAATTTCGTTGTCCCGTTATGGAGTGCATCAACATTTCGCATTTGTAATATTGGTAGTAAGTATAGTTATCCTTGGCCAAAAATATAACAATTGCTGTTAGTCCTCACGCCTTCCCACAAGAGTAAAATATCTTCTTCTCTTCAGAATAAGTTTTTTGCGAAAGGAGCTACCGTAGATAACGTCAGACCTAACCTGTTATCTAGCATCATCCATATGAAGGGTCGGCCCTACCGACGCCAGCAGCATCAACATCTCATGGGATGAGATATTCCGTATTCTAATTTAATTGCTAAAACGATATTACTTAATAAACTTTTTCCATTTATATTAACGGATTAAATATTTGGTAACACAAATAGGTTCAGTCAGTCGTATCGAACGAATTAGCAATATTACACAGGATGCCCAAATTAAAATAACAATGTTTTACTGTTATTAATATCAATGAATCCTTAATATGCAAAAAGTAGTTACTGGGATATTTATGTGTAAATTGGTAAAAACATTTGATGAAGGACTGTGATCGGAAGTCAGCCTGTGAAACTGATACCGCTTTTATTTTAATACATAATGTAAATGAGCTTCCTCCATGAGAACAAAAGAAATACAATTAAAAATAATATATATGAAGTATTAATTGGCCAGGTAACTATGGCTTCACTAGCATTTTAGTCATTTTAGTTTTTTTTTATAGTAGTGCCGAAATTAGTAATTATATTATCTGTTAATCAGGTCCAAACTTCACGCCGATAGTTTATGAACGACGACTTGAGAAACAGGCTTGAACAATACAGATAGATACCTACAATTTTATACAGTAAATACTATGAAGGGCACCTTCACTTGACAAAGAACGTGCTGGTCTCCTTATCACGCCCGTAGGTGGAATGACCTACGATATGATCATATTGTCCAAGATCAATGTTTAACGACCAGTTACTACAGACATCGTATGCTTATACATCACACACTTTGAAATATAACAGTATCTGAATTTAAAATCACCTTAGCTATTCAGTATTTTCCAAACATACTTAGGGACAGTTATTTATCACAAAACAAACTTAACGGCGGAGGACACAATTGCTCAGAAACTTGCAAAGGCTAGTGGAATTCAATCAGGTACATTATTCCTTGCCAGATTGATAACTCACTCACAACCTCACTGAAATAAATCTTTAAGGTTAAAATATGTAGTTTGTAACCCTTTCTGGGAAGGCGAGAATATCTAATAATAATGACACACTTTTTTCTATCATATTTATAGTGTGCCGGCAAACGCGAGCCCGAAAAGGAGGCTGAAGCCCAGAGGTGGATCGAGTCAGTGATCGGAGAGAGATTCCCGGACACTCCTTACGAGTACGCGCTGCGTGACGGCATCATTCTCTGCAAGCTTATGAACAAGCTGCAGCCAGGTATCATCACGAAAGTCAACGTCAGCGGCGGGGACTACAAGTTCATGGACAACATTAGCCAGTGAGTATTATTTCCATGTCATCATCACTCTTGTTTAAAAGCGAGTAGAGATATTTGGATATTGTGTAGGTAAGAGATGTGAGCTTCTATCGGAACAGAGAGATTCTAGAGATTACTCCCATGCAATTACACAGGTATACACAGGTCATACAGCATCACCTCTTTATTATACACATCACTAGTGAACTTTAAAAATTGAGAAGCTAGAATGATGTGTAATCTCTCAATCTCTGTCTTAAGCGATTTCCTCAAAAAATCTACATTTAACAACCCGTAACCCAGTCAGTTACGAAACTTTGTACGGTTCTTCACCATTGATATGCCTTTATCTTACCAGGTTCCAGGCGGCTTGCGTGAAATACGGAGTACCCGACGTCGACCTCTTCCAATCAACTGATCTCTGGGACCAGAAGAATATCTCTCTCGTCACCCAAACAATTTTCGCTCTTGGCAGGACGGTATGTGCCTACATATTTCGCCCTTCTTAATGGTATATGATACCGAGTTAATATTATTTTAATGAAACGCTGTAATGAAATGATGTAAACGAAAATTGAGTGAACAGAACTAATTTATTACTTCCAGGCGTACAAACATCCCGAATGGCGTGGCCCTTGGCTCGGCCCTAAGCCAGCGGAAGAAAATCGCCGTGAGTTCAGCGAAGACGTCCTGCGAGCAGGTCAATCGGTCATTGGTCTCCAAGCTGGCACCAACAAGTTGGCCACACAATCTGGACAGAACATGGGCGCTTCCCGTAAGATCATTCTCGGCAAGTGAAGTACCAGGCTCGCATGAAATAAAAGCAGTTGTACGCCTGTGTTACAACTTTGCGTTAGTTTTACTTTGTTAAGTTCAATATATAGGTACCTATTATAGAAAACTATGAGCAAAACATCATGAACTGACGTGTGGTTATTGTATTTGTTAAGGCGTTTAGTTATTAAAGAGCTGAAGTTATAAATAATGTTTTCTTCGTGGATTTTTCAAATAAGTATCACGTATTCCTAAAAAAGTTACGCGGGTACGCAGGTCATATAACCTTTGCATCTAATATTTTTTGTTTCTACAACTCGGTTATTGTTGTGAATTATGAATTAATAAACATTTTGCATTATTGCAGTATACTTAAGTTAACTTAGCCTAAGTAACTAAGTAAGTGATATGAATGAAGATATCCTAACCAACGTTTACACTCACTGTATAAAAAAATGTTTCTAACTAATTTAAATTTCGCATTGTTAGCAAACGCATTTTGTTCGTTTTGAGGTTATATATTTATTTTTGCTTATGTTATTAAATAATAATTTTAATAATTGTATTAAGTATATGTGATAGCTGTAGAGAGAAAGAAATTTTACATACCATTGTAATACTTTTAAGAATTCGTTTATTTTATAAGTCTTAACAATCGAAGTAAAATAAGTAGGCACTCACACGGTAAATAAACAATATCATATCGAAACAATACCTCATACAACAGTAAGGTATCTAAGTAGGTACATGACATGTATAAGTACCTACATAAATAATCCTAACACATACCAGCTACTACTTTAATTATTAAATTGATTTATGAAATCAACTTTTTTTATTAACTTTCCTGGATTTACAAACCAATCGTCTATGAAGATATTATCAAATCAAATAAAAAGCACAAGGACACGTACGTCGCCTATTAAATATAAAACTACAGTTTACCACCGTTTCTATGACCGTTTCCTAGAAAAAATACTTGTCAGGAGAAGAAACGACGGAACAACTTCCCGGTTTCCTTTTTTTTACACGCTTTATATTAGCTTGGGTTGTATCTATGTATGTATGTATGTATATAACGGAATCTTTGAACTTAATTTTCACCAGTTTCCAGGAGTCTGATTAATTTGAAACTTTGCATACGTATCGAGGACCGATAACAATACACTAATAACTTAAAAGTAGAAAATAAATAATAGTTAAAAAAAACTAAAAATCACGCTTTTTATAGAAAACCGAACTAAAGAATTGAAAATAAATTTCGATAATATCTTAAAAAGCGTGGCCTATCCTAAAAAGCCCTACCTCTCTTAATATTACTAGCTCTAATATTCTATGACTAGCTGTGCCCGCGACTTCGTCCGCGTGGAATTTAACTAAAAAGTTATTGTTAAATTTCTTACCAAGAAAGTAGCCTTATTACATCATACATCCATAATTCCATATACATTTAGTAAAAAGCGGTTATTTTAATATTACAAACAGACACTTCAATTTTATTTATTTGTATAGATAATGTATGGTCTAATATTTATAATATATAGTTACGCAATCCCACAAGGGGTAGGCCGAGATGTACAGGTAAATACCCACTTAACCCACTTTCCGCCCGATATATATTTTAGGTACCAACGTGACAGATGGTGAGTCCATCGCCTTTACTCAAGCACGACTATACATACGACTTTGAATTTCTTCTCAAACGTATGCAGGTTTCCTCTCGATGTTTTCTACACTGTAAAGCTCATGGTGTCAAATCGAAGCACTGTAATTAAGTTCAGAAAACTCATTGGTACAATTTTCGGTTCGGGATTCCAACTTGCAATCTTTGTGTTGCAGACAACTACTCGAAACACTCGGCCACCAAGGCTATTTTTTGAGATTTAAAATAATTAAAATGAAAAACATTATAATAACAATACCTACCATAAATATTTGACTGCGGCACATGCCGACTTCACAGATGCCCTAGCAGCTGGCCCTCCATCTTGATAGCAATATCACACAGGAGACTGTTGTCGCTTTTAAAAACAAACGTTCGTTGTTGTAAAGTAAGTAAGTACCTTTGAAATTTTTTTTTATAAGAAATACTATACTGTACTATAGGAACTATAAGAACGAAAACTATAGGAACGGAGTCTCTAGCATATTAATAATAGTCTATGAACGGACGGAGTAATAAACGTGTATACCATACCATAACACCACTATAATTATATCAGATGCACCAACCAAATCTTCCAAAGAACCTACACAGTATACCTACCTACATTGTAATCAAGTGTAAATTGTAATCTTTGGTAGGTACCTACCTAGTATATTAACAGTAGTCTACGGTACCTTACTTATTGGGCAAGAATTACCTGTCATCTGTCACCTAAACATAATCACGGCTATCCATCTTTGTAGGAAAAACACATACTACAACATATTTATTAAATTGCAAATAATTTATTGATTCTTAAGTTAAAACGGAAGGCTAGCCCCACTCTGTATACGTTTTTACACATACAGAAACATTTAGAGCAATTACAATTTTAAATAGTTCAAGTTATGACATTGTAATCTTTGGTTATGACAAAATACTGTCACAGATGACTAAATGTCTAAACACCAGCCAACAAACAAGTTAAGCGATAACGAAACAATAACAGTTAACTTCTTTCGGGCTAATATATGTTTTTTTTTATTTGAGTGATAAATATATATTTGGACATATAGTGAATTAATCAGTTGTAGTCTGAAAAATAACAACGATGACAAGGAATATACGAAGTTTTAAAGAGCATTTTTTTTATCCCTTTATTCACCTGTTCAACTTAAAAAAACAACTTCGTTGTATATTTGATCTGTTTTTGGTGTAGAATAAGAAATAGACCTATTCTATTTCTTATTCTACACCAAAAACAGCGTTATAAAAGTAGAGGGAGAAATATTATTTACGTTATCTTATCGAATAAAATTTGATTACACAAATCTATGTAATAATGGCAGTATTAACCTTTGAAAAGTATAAGGTTGCCATATGATAAAACCAGAAGACGTAGGTAGGTAGTAACGTCACTAATGTTAAATAACAAGCTCGCCGTAGCTCGCAGTACTTGTTGTGGAATTTGTTTCTTTACTGCGTAAATTTCACGTGAATTGTGTATGTACACTATCCAAATGTTAACAAATACGTAAGAAAATGATAACATTCAGCGCTGCAAACGCTTCTACGGCGTTGGAGGATACAGGTGTGAAACCGTGAACTTTGTTTTCTTCGCGAGTTTATGAGTTTTTTGTGTTCATTTTATTATTTTTAGGAGAAGTGAGAAGCATTTGCGAGAGTGTGTGTAGTGATGGATCCAGTGCCACAGTGCAGCCTGGGGGCTCGAATCAGCGACCTCGTATGGATATTGCCTGTGTTTTGGACGTAACGCAAACAACAAATATTGCTCACAGAAAAAGAGCATTGGAAGAAGTTCGCTTTGCTGCCGACCTGGTTAACGCTAATTTGTATCATATACATGTAAGGACTTCGTAATTTTTTTGTATGTTTAATATAATATATTTTTCCTCTTACAGTAAATAAGCTTGCAAATACTTGAAACATAATACATATACCTACTACCTACCTACTTTTTGGTGATAAAAAAATAATTAACTTGAGTGTCCATGTGAATATAACTAATTTATACTTTAACTTTCGTCTTGCAACAGTACAAACAGTTAAATCTATGTGTGCTTACCAACTCTTACTGGCAGTATTGGAGGTCTCTACCATGACCAGCATAAAAAAAATTAGACTGGAATCAAAAGTTTTCACTTCATATGCACATATAGTTGATGTCATGTTACAATCTGTTTTTACAGTTTGAAAAGCTTGACTTTGGTGAGACCAGTGTGTTGGATACATTTTACAATGCAGATGTGGCTTTGGTCGACCTCAGTATACAAGTACAGCAGAGCTCACTGCTATACCATCTCGGAGTACGTGAAAGCTTTGACATGAAGGAAAATGTCTTGCTCTACAATGATGTTGATCCAGATTCTACTCTTCGGCTCAAGGTATTTTTTTTACGTTTGACATTCAACGTATAGACATAATCTTAAATATCTCCAAAGTTCCATTGATTATCATGGGATAATGAAGACATAGCTAGAATGTGATATTTTCTAACAACATTAATATACGGAATCTACCGAAGCAATCATAGGTTTCAGTTTTTAACCATTAAGTATATTGTGTTGCAATATTCTTATTGTACGGTTTGGTTAGATGGTTATTTCTTTGTTAGACATTCTGTATTGTATCATATTACACAGCATGCTGTGATGGTTTTTAAGCAGCACAAGTGCTATTGCTTAGTTTTGGTTGCATCAGTTCTTCTGATACATATGTGCTACCTCATAGTCTCTTATAGGGTAAGTACTGCCATCCCTCTAGATCTACCTCTTATGCTAACCATTTATCAGTCTCTTAGTACATTGCTAGTTTTAAGTACTCTTTATTGTTCTGTCATTGATCATTCAATTGTTTTGATCTTAATAATTGGAATGTGGTCTTTTTATACATCTGCACCCAGACACATTTGCATTTTATATCTGTTTTGTCAACTTATTTCATTTACAAAGCTCCTGTCATACAAAGCATCAACATTTTATTTTTGTCATTACAATGTAATGTCCGAAATGTAATTACTGTAAGCGGTAGTTGGTAAACCTATTTATAAATAAAAAAATAACAATAATTGGTGTAGAACGCTGAGAATGCCAGTTTCTCATGCACTTGATGACCGTCTGGTCTAGTGGTTAGAGCTCCTGACTGCGAAACTTGAGGTTGCGGGTTCGAATCCTGCTGAGAGCAGATATTTGCGTGATGAACATGGATATTTGTACCTTAGTCTTGGTTGTTCTATGTATTTAAGTATATATCTATCTATATAAGTAAATATATCATTGTCTAGTTACCATAACACAAACTTTGCTTAATTTGGGACTAGGTCAACTTGTGTGGAATTGTCCCAGGTATTTATTTACAGGTATTTTATTTACTTTTCTTGTTTGGAATATAGCAAGGGTATAACAAAATTAACTAATTACATTGGAAACTACATATATATTTCTGTGTCTAGCTAGATTTTCCCCTTTCATATATTTGCCAGGTGAGTAGAAATGCAATAATCTGTTTGTGTATTAACCAGTTTGAACAATTTCCATACTGGTCCCTTGAGCAATGCAGATGAACAGGTATTTTGGATAATTATGTTACTGGGCCATAAGATGTCTTCTGGACTGTATTTGAGTGATGGTAGGTATTCTTAGGACACATTTTATACAGTACTAGCTGTGCCCCTGCGATTTCAATTGCGTACAATTTAATCAGTCATAGTATTTTTTAGGAAACAAAAAATCTAATCTTTCCTATAATACAGCCTATGTTACTGGGTACAGATAAAGGTTTTTGAGGTAAATTATGACAAACAAACAAAAAATCACATCTATCTTCTCTATTATGTTAGTTTAAACCAGCTGCGCCACCACGGTTTTACGTTAAAAACTGTACTTTACTACGGACTCTCAATGTCTATCCAACTGTAGAAGGTCACACACTCAAATAGTTTTGCGTTTATAACGGTAGAATAATATTTTTTCCTTGTAATCTCGCTTGCAAAAAATAGGAAACTCGCTTTTAGGATCACTTAAATATTTCTCTCTTTATTTTTCAATTCCGTTCTACAACATTAATACGGAATTAAATACCCTTTACGTTCCCGTGTTTTTTTGTCATCAAGCTGTTAGTTTTCCACAATTGTAATATTAAAATGTACCTATTGGTTTTAGCACGACAGTTAGATCTTATCTTATTCAAGCATAACCGAATCTGGTTAGCCACTAATCGATTTGGGCTGCTTAAATGTCACGGCTTAATTATTACAACAACCTCCACATTCCCTTAATAGTATTGAAATTAGTAGCGCTTTATTATTTCTCTATTTAATAGCTTCACGTGTTCGTAATACCTCCACCCACGTTTAACATTTTATCGTCACATGAGTATTGGACCTTACTTGTTGTGTTCTGTTGTTATAAAGATTATTTTCCCTCATATTATAATAAGGTACATAAAATATTCTATATTGTTTTAGTGATAAAGTTCATTTTCACGTGTTATTGTTCTGCAGTGTCATAAACTATAAAAGATGTTCATATTATGAGCACACTTGCATTATGTTTCACAAGACTGCTTGATTTGTAGATGGATGGAGGCAATTATATCGACGACTTGCTATTCAACTTCTTGAGCGATTGGTCATCACCATTTAGAAGCCTTAAGTAAGATTTAAAAGGCGGTAATGCATTGGCATATATATGTTATTGGCTCTGTGATTTATTTTCCCATGACGATATACAAAAGTCTTCAACCGGGTGTATGTCAGTGTCCGTGGGTCTCTTCCCTCAATAGCTATTACTATCAATTTGTCAAATTGTCTGACCGTGTGCTCAATCACACTCAGATGACACGTCAAATACCTCTGAATACTTAATTGAATCATAGCTTCATGGCGCAATTGCATCTTATCTCGTGTAACTCTTTTATGTTATTATATTATAGGTAGGTGCTATTTTTAGTAAGTTACATTTATAAAAACTTAGCTATGCATTATTTGTGTACTTACATCATTCAGTTCCCTTAATAATAATAATAATAATAAATCTTTATTACCAAAAACACATTTTACATCGTAAAACATTTCCAATGGTCCCCACACTAGGAAACTCCTGTATCGTGGGAACCGGTTCACAGAACGATTTAACAAACTAATCTAGTAACTTGTGTGTGGCAGGCTATAACTTGTACATTACAGAAAGTATCTAATATTAATTAAAGCAAGTAAAGGTACATAGGAAAAGTTTTAAATTACTTAAGGATTACGCATTATTATAATTTACTTTAGAGCAGTCAATAGGTCTTCTGTCTCGTGATATGAAAGGGTTTTTAACCAAGTGCTGAGTTTTACTTTTGCTTCTCTGTAAGTGAGGTTTCGTAAATTGCAGAACCTTAGTACTGAATTATAAGCGAAAATTCGACAAAAATCGCCAAATCTCCGTGCGAATACTGTTTTTATAATGGGTAGAGGAGGGCGATATACACGTCTCTTTAGTAGCTGTGTGAGATCGGGTGAGATCAAAAGGGACTTGTGGGCGGCCATACAGATTTTTAGTAGAAAAAGTGTCTGTGATACCTTATATAGCTCAAACGTGGGGTATCTGTTTGGCAACCCTAACATAACCTTCAGTACTGATTTCTGTGCTCGTTCCAGACCAATCATAGCTGTCCTTACAGCACTACCCCAGACAGATATACAGTACGACAACAATGATTGGCATATCGCGTAGTAAACCATCTTGAGGGTTTCTTTTGAGGCAACATCTCGTAGACGCTTCATTATACCTACGACTTTATGAGTTCTTGTGGTAAGAGTATTTATATGGTCTCTGAATGTTAGCTTTTCATCGATAAGTACACCAAGGTACTTTAATACCACTGAGTTCCGAATGGAATCCTTACATTGACAAATACGTCCATCTAGTGGTACAGAAAAACAGGAATGAATAACAATATCAGGCCTCCGCAAAGCCTTAAATCGGTAGAGAGGGAAAATAGAGCGCAATTCCAGTTTAGTCTTAAAGACGATATTCTTCTAGCTGTTCCGTTGTGGGAAAATACCTACATTGTCGCGGAAAAAGTGATTTTATGTTCACATTTACATGATATAAAATTTTAAGGTGAAATAAAATAATTTATGTGCCAGATTAACGTTAGTAAGTAAAATTTCCTGACACACAATCGCAGCGCCGCCTATCGGGTCCAATTCTGAATCTAAGCCATTCTTGAATCCACCTGAAGACACACAGAATCTTTCATTAAAATCGGTCCGGCCCTTTAGGAGGAGTTCAGTGACATACACACGCACAGAAGAAATACATTTATAATGATAGTATATATTGGTCTAGTGGTTAGAGCTCCTGACTGCGAAACTTGAGGTCGCGGCTTCGAATCCCGCTGAGGTCAGATATTTGTGCGATGAATACGAGTATTTGTTCCTTTGTCTTGGATGTCCCTATGTATATATCTATCTATATAAGTAAATATATCGTTGTCTAGTTACCATAACACAAGCTTTGCTTAATTTGGGACTAGGTCAATTTGTGTGGAATTGTTCCGGGTATTCATCATTTATTATTATTATATACATATCGAATATGAATTATATATGTACTATAAAAACGCCGTTCCAAGGAACGAAGTCTCGTTTTATCATTGCGGTTTATGGTTTTCTTAGTAAAATATGGTCTTATCACTAAACCACAGAACTAATAGCTTACTACACAATAGGTACAGCTTGGTGATGCAAATCAGTAGGAAATAACAACAAAACACAGCAAAATTTATGCTCATTGCACAAAGCCATAGATTTTACTCTTTTCTTCTTCTTTAATTCTTATCTTCCACATATCGCACCATGTTACATCTTTGATTGCTATATCTACATTTATTACGCAACTATGCAAAATTTCGTCAACTGTCCTATGTAAAATCTGAAACGTAAAGAAACCTGCATACGATGATACGAAGATAAGATGGCCAACAGTCACGTTGTCACCTAAATTTATCTCCGGTGAAAATGGTCGTGTTACCATACACTATCTACCTCTTCGGGGGACCCTTTTCGGTTGGCATAAAGATGAAGATGTAATAACTTTTTTTAGATTAGTCTATTAATGTTAAAATCGTTACAGATATCCCTGCCGAACTTTCTATTCGTCTCGTACAAGCTAACAGACGCCGGCACGTGCGTGACCACTAACCCTGCTGCCACTAAGTTCAAGGGAGAAGACGTTGCAGACCCCAAACAGCATTTAACGGTCAGATTGAAGAATATACTGCAAGATGTTGAAGTCCAGACCAAGTGAGTGAAATTGAGTCATTAATATGTGGTTTAATTGTGTCGTGTATTCGCAACCGGCGTCACAGCGAATCGATGATTGTTATGAGTGAGAGAGTAAATTGATCAATTATTGGATGGTCATATGTAAGTTCTTAATGCCGAAAGTTTTAACGATCCATGTTTTTTTGCATTTCGTTTTATTTCTCGATCAAGTACCCGATAGTAATTTGTACTCTTTGCGGCTCAATAGAGGATAAATGTAGCCACCAGTAACCACAGACCGAACACCGAATGATGTTATTTAAAAAATATTCAAAATAACTTGCACGAAGTCAACTCCTGCTCAACTAGTTTAGCCACAGGAGGCAGCGCCATCAAGTTATAGGTGTGTAAGTGTATAGGTAGAATAAAAATTGCAGTAATAAACGATCTGATGCACGATTGAACAGCTTTAGCCTAATAAGTATGAATGTAGTATATAGATACACTAGTCGTTAATTTTCCATTGAAATGTAGGTACCGGGAATTATCTAGTTCGGTGGTTTAATTATCTACTTGAACGACTCCAGTAGGTAAATGTTGCCGGCCATGAAAATTACCACAATGTATTTGTCTGAAGGTACATAATAGTCCTAGAGCCAGGAATGAAAAAACGTCCAAGGTACATTATAGTCTAGCGCCATGAATGAAATGACGCTCAAGGTACATAATAGTCCTAGCGCCATGAATGGAATGACGCCACTACCATTGATGTTTTTAATCATAAGCAACTGTTGAACTTGAGAAACTTGACTCACGAGCATTTTCCTTGTTTACACCGTTTGTCATTAAAATTTACTCTTATTTGTTTAGGCTTCAGTTTTAACTGGCTTGTATGACTCAATACCTAGAACTCAAAAACTACATAATTTTTACCATCTTAGGTACAAATATATATTTTTTTACTTTTACGAAATCGATCGAAATGTGCGGGATAAATATTTTAATATTTTTCAATTACTTACTGTTTGATAAATACCCCTACATCAATGAATCGGTGTTTGAATGATTTACATGTATCTTCATGCCAAGTCTAACGGGGTAGGCAGAGAGAATAGAGCATCAGCTATCTCTAGACTTACATACCTCTTTCGCATCGTCCACATTCATCAGTCTCTTCATATATGCTCGTCGATTTCGAGTACTCTTGACGTTCCCGTCCTTCAAAGTCCGATCGATTTGATCTAGATAGTTGAAACGTGGTCTTCATCTGCTTGAACACACTTGGAATTATTTATTTGATAGTATTTTCTAACTTTGTATGTAAATGCAGTCTTTGGCAAGGCCAACTACGCAAACTTCGAAATGATGAAGCTCGAAGTTTATATGTATACCTACCTCTTTCGCTTTGTCCACATTCATTAGTCTTTTCATACATGCTCGCCGGTTTTGAGAAGTTACTCCTGACGTTCCCGTCCTTGAGTGTCCGATTGATTTGATCACATTCGCTTTGTATATCAGTCTCGTCAATATTCTTTCTAGATGACCAAACCATATCATCTTTTCTAGATGACCAAACCAATTATCTTTTGTATTAAATAGCATAATAATGACATATTAATAACAATATACAAAACTATAGAGTCATTACGTGAATGATTATAAATTACGCCAATTTCAACCTTACAGAGCACATCTCCAAGAGAAATTCCTGTCGGATTTGCGTAAAGCACGTGAGACTTACAGCGGTCTGGAGCTCGCGAACGTCTTACATGCGATGCGCCGGCGACTCGACGACCCCGCTGTCCTATCCGGAGACACAATACTCAACATGCTCATATCATACAGGGAGATACAGGACTACGACGCTATAGTCCAAGTTGTGACGGACCTTAAGACTATCATGAACAGGAAGAACTATGTCAATATGCCTATCATAACGTTTATGTATGCTTTTGCTATGAATAGGTGAGTTTTAAATGTGGTTAAGTGGAAACGACTGTAGGTTAAATTTCTGTATAACGACATAATTCATTTGTAGGTTACGCACAAAACGTTTGGAACAGATAGGTATAAGGACTCACTGACATACAACATAGAGCTAATAGTCACGTAAAAGGGAACAAATGTTAAAAGAGAAAACCTCCTGGCAGGTTTTTTTCTTGGAAATGGAAACTTTAGTTTTTATTAAGTAAAAAGTAATTCATTCATCTATCCTTGAGGGTTATCCTACGGTGTTGTAATATTTTTATTGGTGGTGTGGTGTTAAGGTTCTTTATTGCTTAAACATTTTAGGAGGAACAAAAAAGGGGACAGAGAAAACGCTCTGGAAGTGTGCGTAAAGGCTTTAGAGAAGAAGGAGAACAGGTTCCCGGACATGCTGTGTCTGTGCGGGCGCATATACAAGGACAAATTCGTTGAATCTCAGCACTCGGACAAGGAGAGCTTGAACAGTGCAATACACTGGTATGTACAGTTATCTATACAAGAGCAGATTTCTAATTGTATATAGGTTTTATAAGAAATAATGCCTACAAAGTCTAGCCCTTCGGGGAAAGGTTCATACCTTTCCACAAGGATCCCCGAAGGGCTGGCTAGACTGAAGTCTTTAGGTGGGGAGAATTACCCCACCGATGTTTTTCAAGTACGACTGTGCATACGTGTTTGAATTTTATTCGCAAACGTATGCTGATTCCCTCCATGCTCCTTCACCGTAAAGCTTCTGTTGAGACTAATCACTGTACTTAAGTTCAGAAGAAGTCCTTAACAAATAATATTAAATATGTAATATTAAGTATGTAATAATAATTATGATATTATTATTATTATTATGTAATGCGCCACCCACAAAGCGTATTTATTTGAGAGCTGTTCGAGCGATCCGGCACCTTTTTAAATAGTTGTCATTGTTTGAAATACGGTTTCGCTGAGGAAAAAATGGTAAAATCTGTTTTTTTTAAGTATAATTTTGTATACATTGTCACCTTATTCAAGTTATAAGCATGATGAGCCAAATCTAAGTTAGCCAGACCTAAATAACTCACAATGCCCGCGTATGCATATGCAAATGTTAAAGTAATTATTTCCACAGGTATAGACAGGGTTTTGAAGTGCAGCCAAATGAGTACGCCGGCATCAATTTGGCGACGCTTTTAGTCATAGCTGGGAATGATTTCAAGAATTCACAGGAATTGCAGCACATAGGTCAGTTATTTGGTTAATGATTACATATTATAGCGCACGTGTTTGCGACAAGGTAATCGTTTATAGACCTTATTACTTCCCAGGTATGGTCTTAAATCACTTAATTGGCAAGAAAGGCAGCCTGTCCTCACTGAAGGACTACTGGGACGTAGCAACATTCTTCGAGATTTCAGTGCTTGCTCAGGATTATGTGAAGGCGATACAGGCAGCGGAATGCATGTTCAAGTTGAAACCACCCAACTGGTACCTGAAAAGTACCATTGGCAATATTGAGTTAATTAATAGGTGAGCTTATTATTCAAGTATCAAAAAGCGTAATAACATCAATGTTATTCACAGTAGTTGTAATATAAAAAAAAGTCGATCTATAACCTACTTAGGTATATTACAAATGCGAATGTCTGTTAGGATGCTTATGCTCTCTTTGACGTAAATAGTACTGAACGGAATTGGATGACATTTTACACAGGGATGGTTGGATTGGATTAACCGATAAGATATGTTTTATACCAGAAAAATGTATAAGCTTGAAATCCATTTCTACTATTAAATACTTACTACAATTGTACATTATTACACCACTGACTTCACCTTCAGCGCTTCACAATGGTCATACACTTATGGTCTATGGTCTGTTCAGATTTACAAGGATCAATATATCGCCCATAAAGGAAATGGTTAATTAAGGGCTTATTTTTTAAATATGTATATGAATAAGTATTTGATAAACTTTGATGTTTCGTGACATGTTCTAGCGTGTTCTAGCATCAATGTATGTTTATTAAAGGAAATATGTACCTTTTATAGGTTTAGAAAAAATGAGGACTCGTCAGCGGAACAACAAGTGTTCTCATTCTGGATGGAATATTTCGTGGAAGCAACTAAGAGTACTTCCGATAATATAATTAGATTTCCAGTAAGTACATATACATTTTTATAATTGTGCTAAGAATGAATATTTTTGTAATAAAAAACTCCTACCTACACCATTCTGTCCGTCTATCTGTTCGCGGTAAACTCAAACATTAAATGATGGGGTTTACTGTTTTTACTAAGAAGCAGAGTGATTAATGAGGTTTATGTGTCAATTTGTATAGTCGTGCTTGAGTAACGGCGATGGACTCGCCATCTGTCACGTTGGCACCTAAAATATATCTCTGGCGGAAATTGGGTGTATCGGTGCTACCTATACACCTCTGCCTACCCCTTCGGGGACCCGGGGGAAGGCGTGAGGATATATTATTATTATTTATTTGTTAAGGGTAGGCAGAGGTGTATAGGTAATACCCATTATTTGTTAAGGTTTTGTGTAAATTTAGTGAAATAAGCTGATGCGACCCTACTACAGAAAAATACATGTAGGCAAGTAGCAATGCGACAAATGTAAGCAAATTCAGAAAAAAAAACCTATAATGAACTTCCCGTGTGTCTTCTTCAGTCATTCACTCAAATGTATTTAATAATAATAATAAATACCTGGGACAATTCCACGCAAATTGACCTAGTCCCAAATTAAGCAAAGCTTGTGTTATGGTAACTAGACAACGATATATTTACTTATATAGATAGATATATACATAAATACATAGGACATCCAAGACTAGTAGGTACAAATAGTAAGTAAACTACTAGGTACAAATATTCGTGCTTATCACACAAATATCTGCCCTCAGCGGGATTCGAACCCGCAACCTCAAGTTTCGCAGTCAGGAGCTCTAACCACTAGACCAGACGGTCGTCATCAGTCATCAGTATTTTATTCACTCAACTATAATTCATTGACTCAAATGATATATTCCAGGTACTCATATTGGAAACAACAAAAGTGTATATGCCCTCGTATGTCAACGTGAACTTGGGTGCGGAGCAGAAGTCAGTAGAGATCCTGAACTTGTGCCTGGATTCGATGCGAGGCCAGTGCCGCCAGGTGCACCGCTGGCTGTTCACCTCCGACATGATAAGGAGTTACAGGTTATCATTCGTTTTACCTGTTGTTCATCTATGAGTTACCACTATTAATTTTAGACCAGCTCTATCTTCAATGGATTTGGGTGTTATTAAACCCCCAGAACCATTGAAGGTACAATAGCTCTAAAATGTGACTGATTGAGATTCCTAAGCCGTTTCTCGAGCATGACTATCATACGTCTTTGAATTTCTTGAACATGAGCAGGATTCTTTTCAATGCTTTCCTTCGCCGTAAAGCTCGTGGTATGATATATCACTGTACTTAAGATCAGAAATAAATCATTTGTTGCTCGTACCTGCATATTGCAACCGACTACTTGAACCACTCGACCACCAAGACAAAAAATTCTCATATCCCGTTAAAATACATACATATACATATCATCACGCCAAGTCCCTAACGGGGTGGGCAGAGAGTATAGCGCGCCAGTTCTCTCTAGCTTACATACCTCTTTCGCTTCGTCCACATTCATCAGTCTCTTCATACATGCTCGTCGGTTTCGAGTACTCTTAACGTCCCGTCCTTGAGAGTCCGATCTATTTGATCCAGGTAGTTGGAACGTGGCCTTCCTCTGCCTCTTCTTGCACACACTTTTGCTTTGTATATCTGTTTCGTCAATCTTTCTTCACTCATCCTTTCTATGTGTCCAAACCAACGTAACATGCCTTTCTTCATCTTTAAATTCACGCCCTCATTCACGCCAGTTGATTTGCAAATCTCTTCATTGCGGATTCGATCTGATATCGTTACTCCGCACATTTTTCGAAGAGATCGCATCTCAACTCATCTCAAATTTTCAAGTTAAAATTTTGTGCTATTTGTAGAATTTACATGAGCAGTAGTCTCGCTTTAATGTTAGCAACGCGCAAGTAATGGGATGAATGATAAACACTCTTTTCATTAATCTCATTACTTGCGCGTACCGAGCACAGAGTCTTAGATCATTTCAATTGCGTAACCTATGTCAAGCTCGGTCGGGCAAAGAGAACGACAACGCTATAAACTCTAGCTTGCATACTTAAGTCATACTATCAAGATCTCAACAGTTTCCCTGCAAAGACCCGGCTGAAACGTCGAGAAGAAAACTGATATAACATCTTAGACTAATATGCTTTTTATTCTTTTATTCCCCCAAAGGCTGAAAATTGAGGTAATACCGTCTTAGAATAGGTTTCGTTTACAGCTTGTACAAGCGCGACGAACGGTGCCTTTTCCTGTACGTGAGCGAAAATTCGGACGACTTCCAAATATTCCTGCCCTCAGAAGCATGCCGACAACGCTTGCACGATTTTCTGGGTGAACTGACCGCGGATCATGAGAAGGTCACCGAACTCGATACTAGTGTTATGCAGGACCAACTTAAGGTAACTTTACGTTAACATTTTACTTTCTTTTCAAATGTAACAGAAGAAAGAATGGGATGGAGTTATTTTGCCTTTCCTATTTAATTTACCACTTAAATTATTACAACATTATAATTAAATAAATAGATGAAAGTGACTTCGGAATTACTCTCAACTTTTGATTATATGTAGGCATATTGTTGAGCAAGTTTATTTCTAACCTGTACACGAATTTGAGCGTATAACATAAATAAACATACATATCATCACGCCGAGTCCCTAACGGGGTAGGCACAGAGTATAGAGCGCCAGTTATCTCGAGACTTACGTACCTCTTTCGCTTCGTCCACATTCATCAGTCCCTTCATACATGCTTGTCGGTTTCGAGTACTTTTGACGTTCCCGTCCTTGAGCGTCCAATCGACTTGATTCAGGTAGTTGGAACGTGGTTTCCTCTGCCTCTTCTTGCACACATAAATAAATGTTATCTTTGTGCAGTTTGAATACGAGCTAGATGACTGCAACAAGCGTGTGGTCCTGGGTAAAGGCACGTACGGTATCGTTTACGCGGCGAGGGACCTCAACACTCAAGTGCGCATTGCCGTCAAAGAAATTCCGGAGAAGAACCTTGGCGATGTTCAGCCATTACACGAAGAGATCTTGCTGCACTCGCAGTTGAGACACAGGAACATTGTACAGGTAAAAGCTAATCTCGTTTATCTTTTGTCACCAAAAGCCGTATTTAGTTAAAGTAATAAATAAAATTCAGATTGTTTTCATATCATATCAAGTAACAGTTTTTATTCTAGTTGCAAATTAAAGTATAATATACTTACAGCACTGTTACAATAATATTTTTTTTGTCTGTCTGTTAGTTCCAGCTTATCTCCGAAACGGTTGGATCGATTTAAACGGAGCGCGGGCTAAATATAGAAAAAACATTGTTTTTAAAAAAAATTAAAAGCGAAGTCGGGTATGGCTGGTTTCTTATAATTTGGTATCTTATCTTCCAGTACCTAGGTTCAATATCGGAAGACAATTATTTTAAAATATTCATGGAGCAAGTTCCTGGAGGTTCTCTGTCAGCGCTGCTAAGATCCAAGTGGGGGCCTTTGAAAGAAAATGAAGCTACCATTGCATACTATACCAAACAGATTTTAGAAGGTAATTATCGTAAATTTCTAACGTTTAATTGTAACACTGACGGATAGATGGCATAAGCATGCCTTATGTATAAGACGTAGAAAAAATATGTCAGAGGTAGCTCTTCTATAGAGGATAGAAAGATTTCGTTATTGGATATGAAGGGTTCAATCCTGCTTCGTAGTCGTTTCGCTATTGGCTTTGCGACAAAAAAAAACACAAAATTATATCCTACATGAAAATTACACGCCTGTATATATATTACACACTATACATTTATCTTTTCTTAGGTTTAAAATACTTACACGACCAGAAGATAGTCCACCGCGATATTAAAGGTGACAACGTGCTTGTAAACACGTACAGTGGAGTCGTGAAGATATCGGACTTCGGAACGTCGAAGCGACTTGCCGGCCTGTGTCCTTCCACTGAGACCTTCGCGGGGACCTTGCAGTACATGGCACCTGAGGTCATCGACAAGGGTCAGAGAGGGTATGGCGCGCCTGTAAGTAGCTGGACATATTTCATCACCTTTAGGTATAAAGAAATGTACGTCCAACCGATTGAAGTTAGAAAGTGACCGCTGTTTAAAACTTGCTTAAATACATCCAGAGAGAAATGAATTAATAAAAATTTTATTAATTAATTTCTCTCTGGATTTTTATGAAATAAAACATGTAGTACAGATTAACACCCAGCTAATAAGCTATCTCTGTGCCATGCCGTACTTGTACAATTACATCCAATTCCGTTGAGCAGTTTTTTTTGTGAAAGAGGCACAAACATCCTTACAAACTTTGGTATTTATAATATTAGTTGTATATAGGTATGTATGTTGGTAAAAAAAAACTGTAGGGATACTTATTGTCTCAGCAATCTCTTAATTTGGCATTTGCCATCGCTCAAGGCTACCTTGGTATTACAAGCGCTTTGGTATGACGCCTAACATTAGGCTGGCCGCATGCTTATCTGCAATGTGTGCAGTAAAAAGGATATCGATAAGGATAATAAGGATAATTAGGATAATAAGAAGTAATAAGTAGTAATAATAATGAGACGTGGTGGCCGAGTGGTTCGAGCAGTTGCCTGCGACGCAAAGGTCGCAAGTTCGAATCCCGACTGTGACAATGAGTTTTTCTGAACTTAAGTACAGTGATTAGTCACACCACGAGCTTTACGGTGAAGGAAAACATCGAGAGGAAACCTGCATACGTCTGAGAAGAAATTCAAAGGCGTATGTATAGTCGTGCTAGAGTAACGGCGATGGACTCGCCATCTGTCACGTTGGCACCTAATATACCTCTGGCGGAAAGTGGGTGTGTGGGTATTACCTATACACCTCTGCCTACCCCTTCGGGGACCCTTGTGGGAAGGCGTGAGGATATATTATTATTATATTATTATAATTATTATAAGAAGTAATAAGGATATAGGATAAAGATAAACATCAATATTACAGGCTGACATATGGTCGCTGGGCTGCACCGTTGTAGAGATGGCTACCGGGAATCCCCCCTTTATTGAACTGGGCTCTCCACAAGCGGCGGTTTTCAAGGTATGTATATACATATAACAAGATAGTTGATTAATCTGTCGCCGTTCCACCACTAAGTCGACGTCTTTGTTTTTAAGACGTATTTCTTACCGTATTTAATGACCATCGGGCAATATTAAAAAACTAAAAGTATCTTACTTAGACTATAATTGTTTTCTTCTATTACCTTAGGTGGGTTATTACAAGATGCATCCTGAAATCCCGAGTGAATTGTCGCAAAGGGCCAAAAGCTTTATACTGCGTTGCTTCATCCCCGAGCCAGAAATGAGAGCTACAGCGGCCGAACTACTAGAAGACCCTTTCCTTTGCGAGTGAGTATTTTTTTATAACTCTACACTTTTATGTACTCTTTGGTCCAATGTATCCTCACGCCTTCCCACAAGGGTCCCCGAAGGGGTAGGCAGAGGTGTATAGGTAGTACCCATACACCCACTTGCCGCTAAGAGAGATATATTTTAGGTGCCAACGTGACAGATGGCGAGTCCATCACCGTTAATCAAAACTATACATACGCCTTTGAATTTCTTCTTAGACGTATGCAGGTTTCCACTCGGTGTTTTCCTTCATCGTAAAGCTCGTGGTGTGACTAATCACTGTACTTAAGTTCAGAAAAACTCATTGGTACAGTCGGGATTCGAACTTGCGACCTTTGTGTCGCAGCAACTGCTCTGCGGCTTTTCCAATATGAGTATTATAAATAGAACACTCAAGGATCTCCCAAGGCGTACGCAGTCTTTTTACGTGATAAAAATATAAAAAAACTGCTGTATGATAATAGCTAACATACATAATAATTATCATTACGCCAAATCGATCCTGCCGGAGACAGAAACTAGCTTCACCAAAATTTTTGACGGCCGTCTGGTCTAGTTGTTAGAACTGCGACACTTGAGGTCGCGGGTTTGAATCTCGCTGAGGGCAGATATTTGTGTGATGGTCACGAATATTTGTACCTTAGTCTTAGATGTTCTCTGTATTTATGTATATATCTTATCTATCTATATAAGTAAATATATCGTTGCCTAGTTACCATAACACAAGCTGTTCTTAATTTGGGACTAGGTCAATTTGTGGGGAATTGTCCCAAGGTATTTATTATTATATGTTATTTGATGTTGATAGGGAAACTTTCAGGCATAGTCGCCTTAATCAATAAGAGGCATTTTGTTATAGAAAAAAGAAGCCTACAAGCCGTCTGGGCAGTAACATGGACTACAGCCGAAGCATATCTGTGCCCGCTGACAAAGCGCGACCAATCACAGCCCAGAAGAAAATATCCGAGCCAAGTCTGCCTGGAAACTTACCAAGCTCTCCAGAGATCGAGTAAGTCCTAGTAAACTTTAAACTCGCCATATTAGAGTTCAGTCCCGTTAAACGCATGGAATTTAATTACCTACCCTATTCTTCAAGTTATTTAAATTCTTATAAGCGCATGGCTTATACAATTTTATAGATTTTTATTCGGTCTCGAATACATGGCGAAGCTGTATCATTATTAAACACTTTCCTACATTATTGTCTAAGCCTTATTCAAGGTAAGATAATACGTCAAAATATAGTTCCTTACAAGCCCTGGAAATGACATACAGGACGTCATAGTTCTGATAATTTTTTCAAACTTCTCTAATTAGTCGTGATATACCTGACAGGTATACGCAAAGGCTATTCCTCACAGTCAAGCCGTGTGTTCTGGGTCTTACTCGTGCGTTGTGTGATGTTTGCTCATGTCATTACATACCTATGGTGAAAGGGAGCTTATGAATTGGGCGTAACATTAAATAGTAAGCATTAACGCGGAATATATCCCACCGACTACATTTTAGCTCTACGTATGTATAGCACTGAAGTTTGGACTGTATAAACGATTATATAGAGTATATTTTTATGTAACTCATCATTTATATTGTACACAGTAGAGAGAGAGCCCAAACTTCAATGACATATTTTAGCGTCGTATGAATACGGATCGATAAATTTGTCCTATAATTTTAAGTTATAAATTAAATCAATTGGCTTACGCGTCCCTTCAACCATTGTCCTGCCTACAAAATTACACCTGCGTCGATGTCGGTGACACATCACCGACATCGACGCAGGTGTAATTTTTTTTTGGATCTAATATCTGTTACAGTAGAGTATAATGTTGTTTTATGAAAGTGTTAACTTGGTGTTGTTAAACGTATCTAATATTTTTTAAATATAAAGTGGGTTTATATGTATTTTAATAAGTTGTGACTTGATACGGAAAAAGGTTATTGAGAATTTTCTGCAAGACTGTTATGAAATCACAATTGGAATGAAAGTTAATGTTCTTTTAGCTATTTTGTAGCACCATGTCGTGTTGACCAATTATGATTACGATCGTAACAATGAATGCTAAAAGCTAGCTTGACAATAGTGCAATAGACGACTGTATGGTGTACATATCACCATTATATGAAAAAATAACACTATTTTGTTACCATTTGTGTTAAAATACCCCATATTAATTCCATTTGACCAATTGGTAACACTTTCACGAAACCGACACAAGCAACGCGACACACGTTAGTGTAACACGAACGCAGTATTGTCGATTGCTTATCACCTAAGCTTATGTTATTTTCCCACGAAGGGTGAAAACGATCCGGTCTAATCCGACCATCACTAGGACCGCCTCGTCGATGCTATCACCGATACTGATATACCCACCGGACTTATCGAATAGCAGGTAATCATTATGGGGCACATTGATGACACGCAACGCGACTATCACCCTTACACATAATGGAATAGAGTTTAAAATATCTATAATTTTACAGCATTTTAAATAAACTTTGAGTAGCCTTAGTCTTGAGTGATATTCCACTGGTTTATAGATGAGTTTATTTTGAATATCAACAAAGAAAAAAGAAGCAGTTATCAATATATCCAGTGGGAAATAACTAACCATTTTCACAGTCAGTGGAAGCATGACAGTCTGGGGGAACAACAAAACTGCTCTCTTATATTGGACTCCTCACTGCTATTCTCCCCTGGTAGTTTTGTGACTGACGTGTTGCATCAATCAGAAATAATATACTAGTACTGTCCTGCGGTTCCCCCCGCATAAAATTGGATTAATTGTGTTAATTCAGCTATCTCTGTGTCAAATGTTATGCTATAAACTACGTAGTTTCGGAATGTAAGAGGAACAATCATGCTCGCAAACTTTCATATTTATAATATTAGTAGGACATGATATGCCTCCCATTTAACTAATGAACAAAACAGTCGTTCTGCAAAAAATATTATTATCTTTTAATGTGTACGTGTACGTCAAATGTACTTTAAATGTCAAAATGGAGAATGCCTCAAGCGGTGCGTACATACATATATGGTCCTAAACTCTAATCTGTCTAAAAATATTTCCTGTAATCTACGTAGCGTAACCTCTTTAGCGAATAGTTATGTAAAACGCGTTCGTTATCGCGGCAGTGCAGGTTTACTTATATGCATATTGAGTTTACTTTGTTTAGACAAGTGTTTGACAGTGCTGTAAAGTTGCAGATATTTTACCGTCTTATCCAGTGTTCGTTTTTTATTTTTTACATTTCGACAATTGCGTGTACCTGATGTTGTCCTTTATAACCTTTTTGCTTTGACACGACCGCGAATGTACACACGGCCAGCGACGGATCCACATTAATGGTTCCAATAATTGGTCGGAATTTGTACTAGATTTAAAGCACCATATTTAGAAGCACCAAATCTTTTATATTTTCATAGAATACTATATTTTATCAATTCATCAGGAAGAAAATGCGGGATTAAAAAAATATTAAGTACATATTAATATGAGACATGCTATCCGTACATTTAACCTTGTAACGATTCAGTATCGTGAATTAAATACCGATGCATATGTGCAGAATTAACATACACGTCTTTAGAAAAAGTTATAAATATATTATTTTTTTCGTTACAATATTTGTGTACATATAAATAAACTGTAATTAATTGAAAATATCGCATTCTATGGAAACGTTGAATACCATTACGTCACACTTCACATCGCTCACATTTGTTGTTAGCATGTCTAGCACAATTTTAAACTGTATGAAACGCTTCTCACCTCTTACGATCTCATGCATTCCTGGTACTTATAAACGTTGTTGATATTAAAGCCTTCTTTATATATTTATTATATATAGACTGTAACCTACTCTATTACCTATATCTGCCTACCCCGCCAAAGACGCGGCGTGAATGAAGAATATTATATACCTATTTAAATTCTTAAAATTATAACTTAAAATATATTTAAGATAATCTTAAAAACATACGAACATTAAACTAATTCAATTAAATTATGGCGTGGTGGCCGAATAGTTCAAGCCTAACTCAAAGTTTGCAAGTTCGAATCCTGACTGTAACAATAAAGGTACCAATGAGTTTTCATGAACTTAAGTACCTACACTGATTAGTCACCCGATGAACTCTACGGTGGAAGAAAACAGCGAGAGGAAACCTGCATACATACGTTTGGGATGAAATTCAAATACGTATGTACAGTCATGCTTGAGCAACAGCGATGGACTCTAACACGTTGGCACCTAAAGTATATCTTCGGCGGAATGTGGGTGTGTGGGTACTACCTACACACCTCTGTGAAAGGCGTGAAGATTTATAACTACAATACGTATTCTGAGGGTCTCATTGTTTTAACAATTTACTAAATTGGCCGAAACTTATTAACAGACCAATGTAAATCACATCTGTTTATGTATTTGCATGTTCGGGTGTTCGTTTGTGTGTAATTATTTTACGCTATAACAAACGATAATTCATCTACACATTTTTGTATCTAATTCGCTGTATATTTTCATATATGTATATATATATGTACCGTATTTCTTGTAATATGTATACACATTATTTGAAATTGTTGGTTATGTTGCAAAATTATAACAATATTTATATTATAAAAAAAATATGCTTGTATACTATTATAGCGAAACAACGTTTATAAACGACCATTATTTCAAATTACTGTTCTACAATTAATATTTCGTGTAAACACTAGATGGAGTAGCGAAATTGACACTGCTTTTCTAACATTAATAAAGCTGTAGCTTTGAATGTTATATTCATAATGAATAGTATGTCGAGAAGTATCTTATATATACTTGCGTTTTGTAGTACAATGCCCAATACTCCTTCTACCGACGATATGGACGGTAGCGACACGTTATTGAATCGGCGAAGTTCGTCCGGCGGCTTGCTGTCTCCTGAGGTATTTGTCAAAACATAATTATTCATTTGTTTTATTTTAATATTTATTTGCAAAACCAAACTGTTGTTTAAAGGAAAGGCATAGCTAGGTAATCAAAGGCCTTGGCGCAAAATACTGAAGCTTTAGCTGTTTAGCTTTTATCAAATCAAATAAATAACAACATAATCGGGCAGAAGTTAAAACTTATTGGGAATCCCCTGGTACTATTTCAAATGAGTTGCCATCATTCGAGTTGAAGCTACAAACTATTTCATTGAGTTCTGAAAGTGTGAGAATTTCTAGCTAATTCAAAACGAGGTTTACCAGGTTGGAGAGTCCCTCAGCTTGAGGGTCCCAGCCCCGTCTACTCCTTCGCTAGCAATGGTAGAGACGTTAAAGGAATTGCCAAAGCCATGTCGATGGTCTAGTTAAACAATAAATGGAAATTTCAGGTTGACATGACAAATGTCCCCCGCTCGTCCATCGATATAGAACAAGACGGTTTCTACCTCTTAAAGAAAGACTCCCAGCGCCGTCTCACTCTTTCTCGCGTATTAGAGCAAGATAGCGAGAAGATTTGCTCTAAATGGATGCTCAGCGTGCAACAGGACTTCGGAAACACTGTTCTTACTATGGTTAGTAAATGTTATAATTTGAATGACTACTGTATTGGTTTCCGTGGATTACCATCCACGCTATGTGCATAATAGGTATAGCTAGTTCCATCCACGAAGACACGCCGAGTATGACCCGAGTCTGTTAATTGTAGTGTGCGTGTGCACTCATATGTAGTCAGTGTGTACCGACAATACTCACAAATTAGTGGAAGGTTGCACACTTACATAAGGAAGAATAGTGGGAAGCGTCTTCGTGGATGGCTCATCTATATTATTTGTAAGTAAGGTGTTCCTTATTTCATTGTAGATTAGAGACCACTATCCCAAAACACCCCGCCATTTCACATTTAAATTATTCGTAATTCTGACTATTATTGCAGAACCACCTTGAAACCCTCCGCTGCGCTCTCAAAGGCTACATAATGGATCAGAACCGCACTGTCATTGAGCAGGCTATAACGTCATTGAAGGAAGAGCTTGACTTCGACTCGAATGCAATAAACGAGCTCCATTCAGCTATATACATGTTCCAAGAAGCCGTGAACGTGGTGTTGCGCATGCACAGTATCAAGCCGCATTGGATGTTTGCGCTGGACAACTTGGTCAGGAACGCAGTGCAAGCGGCTATCACTGTACTATCACCGGGTAAGTGTATTAATATAATAATAATAACAAACTGACACAGACAACGGACACCAAACTAAACAGGACATCTACTATACGAAGCGTACGTATGGGATAATTACACAAACGGACTTCGTAATAAACTAAACATAGCTACGTATGTGTATGTGTGTATGTCCATACACATACATATGTAAACAAAATTACATAGAACATTCAAGACAGAAAAACTCATGGTCATCACAAATATTTCTTCTCGGCTTCTCTAGTTCAAGAACACGTTTTTTACCATCTAAAACCGGTTTTTCGTCCACCACTCAGCATCGTCCTTCGAGTATGCTTAATATTTAAATAGTTTGTGTGTAACTTGATGTCATTGAGAAATCGCAACACTGGTACGTGTCCGTAGAGCTGGGTGCAAACTTAGCGGGGCAGGAAGGAAGGGGACGGGCGATTATTGGTGAGGTGGGAACTCCATCGGCGATGTCAACTGCCACTTCCGCACGAGATCATCCCTTGCACCTTCTGCGTCAGGAGAATCACAAGTAAGATAAACATCGCAAATAAGCCTTTTATAAATGAAATTAACATTTAAAAACGTATATGCAATAGTGAACGTCAGAATTAATACAGTACTACATTAAAATAACCATTACCTCCATAAACAAGAAAAATACTGTCGAGAGAATCGTTACTCTTATTTGTATTCAAGTTGTTACTATATCTTTAGCCGATGGTTATGTAGTCAAAATGATTACCTGCAAAGTCAATACTGCAGGTTTTTTTCAACTTAGTACCCAATTTGTCTCACCATGAGTTCGATGGTGTAGGAACTGATTGAGTAAACCAGTATAGGTCTGAGTAGAATTTCTTGTCGCGCAATGGATGGAGGCCAATTAGTCATATTACGGTGGCGCCTAAATATGCTTCGTCGAATAGTTATATGTAAATATTTATGAATAGAAATAATATAGAATCTAGCTTTACCCCGCAAATTCATCCGCGTAAAATTTGATTTCATTTGTAGATTACAGTTGTTAGATGTACAATTCGGGGCACAATTATTGGGTTACTTTAACCGATTACGCAGCGCATGCAACGGGAGTTAAAGGAATACGTTGTCCCCGTTTACAAGTCCCCCTCCAGTTGGTTATAGTGTAATGTTACATTATGCCTTCCTTGATCTAGCTATCCAACACAAAAAAATTTTTTCAACAAAATCACACAATTGTCAAAATAGCAAACAATGAAAATGTATATATTAGTATAGATTACTAACATAAAATTTCGTACGTAACGCAGACTACACCAAGAGCTACTTGAGAGTTATCAGCAATATCAATCCCTGCTGCGGCTCATGTTGGAAGAACAGAAGGCCCAGACGCAATTAGTTCGCGAGCTGGTCGAAAAGAAAGCACGGTGAGTGCTCCACACGTATTCTCTTACGCTATTCCTGGATGGTAAAAGGTTGCCGTATTCTGTGTTCCTATCTCAACTGACTAAGTAAGAAAATCCTACTACGTCGATACGTCGAGTTCCTCAGGGAGTAGACAGAGAGAGTGAAGCATCATTCTGATAGACGTGTTTCGCTTTATCCATATTCATCAGTCTTTTTCATTTTCGGCCTCTTGCGTAAATATTTCTTCCCTAATACTTAGAGATCAATATTTTGTTTCTCCTCCAGCCCCAACAGCCCAGAAGCAGAAGTAGAGGAGTCCATAGATCCAGAGCAGCTATCGAGCCTACGGGAGTGGACGGTAGCACGCGGCGTGCCCGAAGCTGCAGCCCGCGCTCTGGCCGAACACCACTACTCCCTGACAGACTTACTGCAGCACGCACAGAGAGAGGATATCACTAAACTCAAGCTCAAGTGGGTTCCAAATTTAAACCGATGTCAAAATATTTTGTTTCATAGCCATGGTGGAAGCGTGATTTTAGTTCACAAACTCGAGATTGCAGTCTTAAACCTCGGTGTCTCAATTAATTCAATTTGAGAATTTCTGAGCCATGCTACAAGGGTTACGGTCTTTACCGTAACCCTTAATACCTTTGTAAAGACTGAGAACCTGTTATATCTGAAGAGAAATTCTTCCGATTTTGACAAATCTGGGAGTTGACTTACGTTACTTATCACGTGCGTAATACCTTAGATAAATAGGAAAAGTAATTGAGACAACTTATTTATTTTAACTCGAGCTTTATTGATTTTACTTTTCTTGTATAAAAATTAAAGTACCGGATCACAATTACTTATGTTAAAATAATCAAATTGTTTACATACAACCTAGTTTCACATAAATTGCTAGAGTCGCCTCGAGCTTTATTAACTCAGGTACCAACTACCTCGATCACACGCTAGTGACACACGCTTTTTGACTTGTGTATTATGAAGAAAAAAATATCGATTCCACAGAGGCGGTATAGAGTTACGACTTTGGCGCGCGATCCTCGAACACCGCCTAAACGCCAGCCCGACCCACCTCCGTCGTATGAGCAGCACGGAAACCGACATGGACACAAACTCCTTAGTTGTCGTAGAGTGCCAGCGATGTAAGACACGCACCATCTCTAACAACTCCATCAACCCTACCATACTGTCCGATGACCCTTGTTCCAATAACCCGACTATAGTCATAAGGGAGCAAGTCAACGGCGGTGACGTCACCGAGTACTACGCAGAGAACGGCGCTGTTAGTCCCTGACTATTCCGCGGGTGGTGCACTCTACAGTAAAGGTCTACGGTGTTTGTGAAAATTGAGTCGTATTATTTAAGAATATGGTGCAATTCGCTTTGCAATATCGAAATGAACGTTCAATTGAAAAATATTTTGTTTCACGGCTAATTGCATCCTATTTCCAAATAATCTCGACTTCTAACACCGGTTAAGTTTGGTTAAATATAAGCAATAACACGGTGAAATCAATGGCAATATTTGTTAGAAATGTGTGCTTTAGTGTTGTAAGTATACATTAATAAAACCGACCTCATTTATTTACCGAATTATAATGGTTATCTATCTTCATCATGAACAATCACCATATGTATTACTTATTTTCAAAGAAATTATTTATTTAAAAAAACATCATTACTTATTTTTATTGCAATGAATTCGGAATTCTATAATAATAATAATATATGCTGAAATAAGCTATAAACAGCAGCACATATTGTTAGTAAATAAATATGATTAAAGTCATTATAATTCGGTTTTTCAATCAATTCGTAGTCCATACTCGTTTGTTCGCATACGCTTAGTTCACAAAATAATACATTATTGCTTTATAACAACCGCTTGGGGCCTAGAGTGCATCATCCGTCTATATAAGTGAGTAGAATTCGACTGAAAAATAACGATTATAGGTTATTTTTTAAATTAAAAAGAAAAACAAATATTTTGAAGGACACGCTGGTCGTGCAATATTAATAAAAAGAAATATCTGTTATTAATTAATAATGTTTGTTAAAAAATATTGAACTTTTTTCGGATTAAAAGTCGTTATGTCTACTCACGTGTATATAGTGTAACGTAATTACGGCGTTGTATTTATTGCGATATTAATCTTGTTTTATTGTTACTAGTCTTGTAAATAGTTATAGTGTGTGTTAGCATAATAACCCTAATCTTTAATCTTTACATTGCACTGTTGAAGAAAGGTTACTTTCGCACGTGGAGCACAAAATTGTGGTGCTAATGGATTGTGATAGCTTAATTGAAGTGCCTTTTGAACGCTCGTTGCTACCGACTACAGTACAATACAAATCAAATATGTTATAAAAGATTATCTATATTTGTTATACGAAACTTCTTAGAATGTTAAAGAGTACTACTGTTATATGAAATAAAGTCGGACAGTATGATACAATACTGCAGTATGAGAATTCAAAGGGAACCTAATTCATTACTCGTATGACTGTATCTCCTATAGAAACAGTACATTGCTCCTACAGATCCTAAAGAAAACAGTTACAAATTGGTGCTTAGCTCTTTGTTAACAAGGTCAATTCAAATATATACTTTTTTAAACTCTCCCATCCTACTACATACATTTAAAAAAGAAACATATTATAAATTTGGTAATAGGTACATATATATTTTTAGCTTTCGTTCTTGATAGTGTTGTGATTGTAAGGTATATGCATATCGGGAATATCGTAAGTGGAATGATGATTTGTAAGTATACCTTTTCATGACACTGCCATGAATAATAAAGAATTTTTTTTTGTTCCCAACCGAGTTATCATAGAGTGCTGTCACATACTGATACACATTTACAAAATAAATAATTATTCTTGAAAGATAATAAACTTGCATAAATATTTTTATACAAGTTTTATATACATAGTTGTAAATCACAATATATCATAAGTAAACTATTAAGATCATGTTACGAGTGCCATATAAGTACGTACACATTAAATTATATTGTCATTTTGAATGAGTATAACAATACAATTACAATCTATCGATATGTCGAAGCAATCTGATATGTTATCCTTTGAAATGTTACTTATATTTTGTGAAGTATATTTAAGAATAACAATTATTAAACAAACAAAAAAGCCGATTTGAAAATACTGTTACGTAACTGTATTTCCTAAATCGGCTTTTATTGTTAATATAGTTAATTAATTATAAGTTCAGTGATCAATCACACCACGAGCTTTACGATGAAAACATCGAGAGTGAACCTGCATACGTTTAAATATAAATTGAAATACGGTGTATTATAGTCGTGCTTGAGAAACGGCGATGTATTTGCCATCTGTCATGTAAGCACCTACATAAATATATGTAAGTATGTCTCCGGAAAAAGAGGGTCTCCCGGGAAAGTGTGAACATTGCTAATGAATGATATTGATAGAATTTTGTCCCTATATAATAAATCACACTGGTAACTATTTCATTTGAAAAAAGCTATGTTTGTTTTGAATTTAGTATGTATTTATAAGTTTAACATTGTTTGCTGCTATGCTATTTAACGCCATAATAAGATGTTAAGGTGATAACTAACTAGTGCATTTTCGTATAAAAGAGCATTCATGCGATTGGCATGAAGCAGCGTTAAGCACTAGTCTTGCTTAATGAGCATTAAGCAAGACTAGTGCTCAACAGAAGGTCATCCTTAGTACAGTTGACTGAGTTGTCAAACAGTTGACTGAGTTGTCAAACAGTTGACTGAGTTGTCAAACAGTTGACTGAATTATCGAACAGTTGACTGAATTCTCGACTGAGTTATCGAATAGTTATTAAAAATAGCTCCAGTTGTTACTCACCTTAAATTTATACTAGGAATAATTAGGCCCTATTTAACAATACTCAAACTATACTTTGGTAAAGTACAAATAATTTTAATTTAGAAATCTAATTACGTTTCGAGGCCAATTAACGTTTTTTTATTATTGTTACGTTTAGTCGTTAGAATGCGTCTTTAATTATTTTAGTAAATTTACACATAATTAATCATTTCAAATGTTTAACTTTACTGTAAGATATATTTTCTTCTTTCCTCAATTAATCTATAGCTACAATAGTTTACTAAATGCGACAAATTTTGAAGCAATCTTCGAAACCTTGTGTCCAAATTGGAAATTGTTTTTCATATGTAATATGTTACACGTCTAAAACCTCACCGAGTTAATAATGAATGGTTACAATCTGCAAGATGAGTAGCTAGTTAATAAATGAATAATTACTTAATTATATATATATGTTTGTTTTATCTTTCGACCTGGACACGAGTATAGTGCATCGGTGTATACGTTCTGTATGAGTAACCCTTAAAACACATTTATTTCTACTTTACACTTCATAACGTTATAGTCTATCAAGAAGGTACAGTCACGCCACGAGTATTACGGTGAAGAAAAATATCGAAAGGAAAGCTCCATATCTTTGAAAACAAATTCAAATACGTATGTATGTATAGTTTTGCTTGAGTAACGGCGATGGACTCGCATCGGTCACGTTGGCACCAAAAATATATAACCGGTAGAAAGAGGGTACCACCTACACACCTCTTCCTACCCCTTCGAGAACCCTTGTGTGGGCGAGAAGATGCCTCTCCTGTTAGAGACCGTGCAAGATGGTATGTAAACTATGTATACTTATGTAAACTCCAATCCGGGCCGTCTGTCAGTTAGTTATAAATATGGTAATAATGTCTGACAGAAACTACCAATACACGTGCTCACCATGCGCTGCAAACGATGATAAACAATAGCATTGAAAATAAAATTGGATTTGAGTGTAAGATCACGTACTTGCACTTCGAAACGTCACCATAGCGATACACACTAAAGGCCTTCACTTATAATACCAACGTAATAAATAAGTATTTTAATAATATATTTAACATACCCAGACCGTCGACGATACACTCGCTCGCATTACCTACGAGAAGGGTGTCCATGTAAGAACTACTTTTTACTACATATTGTACGTTTAAGCATATATAGACGATTAGCGTGCACAAACGCAGAGACAAGCAGACAAACAGATAAACGGACAAAAATTCTAACAATCAGTGTTTTGGATGCTATTTGCGTTGAAAAAGGTCTCTATCACATTTTTCTCATATATCTTCCATGTACAGACAGCGATCCGTTACATTTTTGTTATATGTATAGATTATTTCTTAACACGATTTAGCTTCGTGTACACACATAAACGAAGCTGCTTTAATTATATCAGCACTGCAATTGTGAGTGAGGGATTAGAAAAATCTGTAAATTCTAAACTAATTAAGCATATAAATAAATGGTTGTCTAACATTATTCTGATTCTGATTGATTGATATTTAACGAGCGGAATAATAGCTTAAAATATTTTGCCGCTTAAATATATAATAAAATGATTTAAGGTGTCTACTGATGTTTTCATCCGAAACTAAATAGAAATGAATGGTAACCCTACCCCCTAGGGCGTTTAAGACAAGCCTAAGACATTGCATCACACAATGTTTGGAGCTAACGTCTTCTCAAATTTACATACGCTTTGCACGGTGTTATCATAGGCATGTTATAGTACGAACTTCTAATGGCATGGCTGTTTACTTATATTTTGGAGGAATCACATTAAACACACAGCACTCCTTTAACGGACATTAAAAAACATTGTTGTAAAAAACTTGCAAATCCTAACTTAAACAAGTGTATCATATAAGTAACAGCGGTAAATATATAAGGATAATGCCTAATTAATTACCTAGATTTTTTGTAAATAGGTATTACGCATTAGTATATTACATACATACATATCATCACGCCAAGTCCCTAGCGGGGTAGGCAGAGAGTATAGAGCGCCAGTTCTCTCTAGACTTACATACCTCTTTCGCTTTATAATATATATATATATATTAAACTCATCATGCAAATATTTGATGTCAACAGGGATATTAAACAATTATGAACGATTTAACGAATATAATAATGCCGATTGGAGTTCGAGTAGTTGCCGTAAATACAAAGATTGCAAGTTGAAATCCCGACTGTACCAATGAGTTTTTCTGAACTTAAGTACAATGATTAGTCACACCACACGCTTTACGGTGAAGGAAAACATCGCTTGAGTACGGCGATGGACTCGCCATCTATCACGTTAGCACCTTAAATATACCTATCTCTCATATGGTTTAAACTTCTGCCTACCTCTTCAGGGTCCCTTGTGGGGAGGCGTGAGGATATATTACAATAAATTTTAAAACATAGAATACAGTCCCATCCATGGGGGAGAGAGCAAGCAACAAAACATTAAGTTCTACTTATCTAACTGAGATATTGTCTGGAAACAAACCTAAAAATATTTTCGCAAAATTACAAATTTAAATTTATCAGCATAACGATTATGTTCATTCCAAAATGAAGTTCCACAACCACGATTAATATGAAAATGTATTTTCATACCGAAGCCACTCCTTAAAATCTCTCAACGAAGCCTCCCGTGTCGGATGTGGGCGTAAACCTTTACTTATACCACAGCAAATATTATTATCCAAGTTATATTAGATGCTACGAAGTTACGTCAACACTGCATCCCGAAGTTTTCACTATGCGTCGGTAAGACAGATGCTATCTTAACAGTATCTCTGTTGTGGCTGAGTAGTTGAAACAATCATGAGCAAAGTCTAGATAGCACGTTCGAGATTTATTGGGTTATATAATATAACTTAAGTTAATTTAGCTTGAGATGACTGAGAATAGATTCAAATGCCTAGGGTACGGTCTTGATGGATGAAGACCGTTCACGTTCGCACCTAAAATATACCTCTAGCAAAATAAGTGTTATTACACCTTGCCCAATCCTTCTCAGACTCATTAAGGTTTGTAATAGCAATACTTTTAGATGCGCAGTAAAAACCCAGGCATACATAATTATATGCTCATCACCAAAATGGTGTCGAACCCGCAGCCATAAGCACAGCAGGCAGAGATAGACATTACCCTCATACCAAACGGGTTGTCCCAGTGGGGACACTTGATTGTTTTCTATAACATAATGTCAAGATTTTGACTGTATCCGTATTTCGTGACTTCCTTAAACAAGAGAAGACTTGTTGAATTTAAACCACAGTGTAACGTTAATTTTTTGTCTAAGAATTTCATCCGTGAAAGTTTTCGTTGAAATTGTGGGGTGGATGTCTACTCAATTACTGAAGCGCCTTAATTATATTAGATATGCTTGAGACTTCGGATTTGAATTTCAATTTCGGAGCCCCGTCTGGAAAGAACTGTTAATTTTATTAGTCTCAACCGAAGGCTTTTTAATGTAAATCGGACGCTAATCTCATTATAGCTTTTTATACTGTTGATTGTCTTTGATGACAAAGGAGGTTTATCTTAAGTGCATATCGTATCGAAACACGTTAAGTAAAGATTGGCTAAAATAGAAAAGCCGTGGCGACTGAGCAGCTGGAATAGTCACCTGTAACGCGAATTTGCTACTTCGAAAACCGAATGTACAAATGAGTTTTTCTGATAATTTCGGTGAATTAAAACATCGAGGTTACACTTGCATACGTTTGAAAATAAATTCAAGACGTAACGGTAAAGTAGTGTTTAAGAAACGGCGATGGACTGCCACGTTGCCACCAAAAATATATATCTGGCTAAAAGTGGGTGCGTGTACTACATACCTACCTCTGCATACCCATTTGGGGACCCTTGTGGAAAGGCGTGAAGATATTATATATGTATAAAGTAAAGCGATTAATCACACCAAGGTCCACGAGCTTTAATTTTTACTTTGAGATATTTAACAAAATATTATGTTCATAGAAGATATTGATTGACAACGTAATTTTGGAATTATAAGGTCATATATTCCACAAATAACTTTACATATTTCGAGTGTAAAATATCTTCGCGCTCGTATTCTTGACTGAGCGTCACTTCCGGGACTAAGGGATCTTTCCGGGGTTGTTTTTTTGTTAAGATACAATAATTTATTCCACCAAACTTCCTTAAATTTCAATACTTAAAACTTAATACATTCGTATATCACTGTGACATTACTCTCATTGAAATATTTCGGGTTAATTTTACTTTAACGATGTTGATACTATATGGATATCCAACGTGTATGTGAGCGCCCTTAGACAGTCTGTTGGCAGTGAACCAAAACGTTGTAACATGCATAATGTGGATTTATATCAAGCGCGAGAGATCGCTAAAGCGGAACCTTCCCGTCTGAGCCCTAAGCAATTTGCACCAAAGTGATGTGAGCTTAAACGCCCCTTCTTGAGGTAGGTATGTTATCTTAATCTACTATAAATCTTTGCTCGCTAAGATTGTGCTAAGATTTATTCTTTGCATTTATTGTTTGCTCATTGTGAGTTAGTAAATTAATCAGGTCTATGGGAGAAATCCATTTAATACGAACCGAACATTGTGACTGTAAGCACGAGGGACATATTCGTCCGTCTCATTCTGTATCTGGTTAGTACAGGCAATCGAACTTGCCTTAAATAAACAACACCACCCTAACAGTTCATTAAATTTATTCACACTTCCACAATATACCTATTTTATTTACATAAACGTAAAACCACGCAACGAAACTGACGAGTATGTATGAAGACACTGATGAATGTGGACGAAACGAAAGAGGTATGTTAGTCTAGAGAGAACTGGCGCTCTATACTATCTGCCTCCTCATAGGGACTTCGCGTGATAATATGTATGTAAATACACAACATTTTATAGTTATTTTTTAAAAAGGTTTTCTGCGCTTTCGTCGACTTAGAGAAGGCATTTGATAGAGTCGTACGAAAGGAACTCTGGGACGTTTTGCCTGGATATGGAGTGAGCAGTTCCCTACTGCATGCCGTGAAATCACTCTATAGTGATAGCGAGGCGTGCGTTAGGGTTAACGGTGAGATGTCACCCTGGTTTGATGTGAAGTCGGGGGTCAAACAAGGGTGTATCATGTCTGCCTGGCTGTTCATTATATATCTAGATAACTGTCTGAGAGCACTAAGAACGAACGGATGTGGAGTGAAAATGGGAAACTTAGTGGTCAACTGCCTACTATACGCCGATGACGCGGTTTTACTGGCGTCATCAGAGGGCGAACTGCAGTCACTAGTTACCATAATGAAAGAAGAATGTGAAAAGAAGGGGCTGCGCCTAAACGCTGGCAAGACTAAGGTTCTGGTATTCGAAAGAGATGAACAAGTGACCGAGTGTGCTATATCGGTAAATGGGCAAATTCTAGAGCAAGTGAACGAATTTGTATATCTTGGAAGCATGTTCACACGAGATGGAAAGTATGAAAACGATATTGAAAGAAGGATAACTGCCGGAAATAAGGTGAATGGAGCCATGTCGGCGTTGATGGGCAGTAAAAGTCTGAGCAAGAATGCTCGAGTTGCTGTCCACAACGCGATATTGGTACCTACCTTATTGTATGGCAGCGAATCCTGGGTATGTCAGAGGAAGTATGAAAATAGCTTGAATGCAGGTGAGATGCGATCTCTTCGAAAAATGTGCGGAGTAACGATTTTAGATCGAATCCGCAATGAAGAGGTTCGCAAATCAACTGGCGTGAATGAGGGTGTGATTGTAAAGATGAAGAAAGGCATATTACGTTGGTTTGGACACATAGAATGGATGAGTGAAGAAATATTGACGAAACAGATATACAAAGCAAAAGTGTGTGCAAGAAGAGGCAGAGGAAGGCCACGTTCCAACTACCTGGATCAAATAGATCGGACTCTCAAGGACGGGAACGTTAAGAGTACTCGAAACCGGCGAGCATGTATGAAGAGACTGTTGAATGTGGATGAAGCGAAAGAGGTATGTAAGTCTAGAGAGAACTGGCGCTCTATACTCTCTGCCTACCCCGCTAGGGACTTGGCGTGATGATATGTATATATGTATGTATGTATGTATTTTTTTAAAGTGACTGAAAGGAGTTAAAATCGTGTAAATTGGGATTTGAACATTTGATTTTGACGTAACACTTACTCCTTGACTAACCAGAATGCTACGGTTTCACACGACTGCTTTTATCTATTTTCATTTTAAAATTACTACCAGACGCACAAGGGAGAACTCGCATACCTATAATTTTATTCATATTGGCATCAAAGGCGCTGTATATATTAAATGCTGTCTACCGACTCAAACTAAATGCATCGATAGCACCTTTTCAGAAATGTATTTAAAGCATCTCTTTGCGGTACCTGCACTCCGTTCTTTACCCGGGAGAGTCGAGAATCGAAATCGATAGGTTGAGACGACAGACGTTTCTTACCACGTGTTGAAAGGTCTTAGATAATATAATATAAAAGCTTTCAAGAGAATAGCGCTTCACAGCGTGTCTGAAGTATCAATTCAGCTTGTAAGATGACTACCTCTCGGATATTCCAGACCTCTGATGGCTGTATTGGAAAATTGCTACGGCACGCCCCGCGACGAGGGAAATCTTCACTGAGTTGATTTTTATTAAAACTTCGAATGGGATATGCTTTGCCTTGTACCGAGCGATCTTATGGCGTGTTATCAATGTTTATACTCGTTACTACTTTGGGTTTTGATATAAGATTCAGAAAAGATTTTAGTTTTGAATAAAGTTAACCAAACTTGCCCGGTAAAAAATTATAGAACATAATAATATTCTGTGTATCCCAACGTACCCAAACCGAGATAGAACCTGTACTACAGGTATCAGGGACTATTATCCATACGTATGTAGTATGTAGATGTCAATACTATGATAGTTATTATACAACCGAATCATGTTTTATTATTGAGTAAATAATACGGATTAGTCCCGTGTGTCTTATTGTTTTCGAAACTAAAATGTATTATAAGGTTTCCTGAAAATGTTCATCAGAAACATACCTGTTCAATGCATATGGTATTTTAAGATGAAAATTCGTTGCAAAGTGTAACAAGTTTATTTGGTTTTCTCTGTAAAGGCGGTAACTTCCTAGGTTTGGATATCATCAAACACAAAAGACGTTTCCGACCCGCTGGCTCGGGCTATAGGACCGAAAGAATGTGTACCGACTGCCTTGTGATATTTTATCACGAATACGATGGAACTTTGGGATTCCGTTTGTTTGAACAAACAACAAATACATTGCGGAAATGCAAACTCGCTTTTATTTCACGAATCTAAGCGATTCAAAGGGAATACAAAGCGTTTGAGGTGGAAGGGTACGTAATAGTTGCAATTATATTAAGTGCCCAGAAAGGCGAATTCTCCACGTTCTCAGAATTTACCTTTAGGATTGCAAGAAATGCTAAACGCCTTGCATGTGTTATATAAGCTGCAAGACTTTCAACATCAGTATATATGTATATCTTCATCATGCCTGGAACACATCAAGGGGGGTAGAAGATCCAAATGAATTCTAAGATTCTAGCATAAAAACAAAAATAGCTTAGTTGCGACCCGCTTCAAGATAAACGGTGTTCGAATACGTGTATAACAATAAGCATAAGCATCTCTATGAAGAATTACACACTATACACTTTTTGAAGAACCCCATACTGTACGATTCAACATATGTGAATACCTCGAAGAGGAGTCGATTCTTAAATTAAAGACTTTTTCATTTATACGTTGCTTCGTATTCGACATTCCAAATTAATTAATTGGATATAAAATAAAAGGGGTGTGATACTAATAATATGGAAAAAAAATTAAACACCCCCGGTGCTACTTCTTTACGCTGGAAATGTTGGATTGATTTTAAATTTGGAACGTTAGCTAATAAACTGAATGAGCTCGGAGACTAGTTTGTCCCGTAATCCTAATTAGTAGGTACCTAATGGACAATCAAATTTAAATTACCTATTTATTTCTATGCCACAAAGATCCCCAAAGAGGTAGGCAGAGATGCCTACCTCTTTGAGCCTTCTATAAAGCGATATAATTATTGATATGGGGTTCTGTATATTATGTAGGTGTATGCAAATAGTAATACATACAAAACAGTACACGCAGGGTTAGAAACAATATTTGCATATCGGCCCGCAGCTGTCTTCCTTTGGCGAAACACGAAGAGCTCAAGCCCGGTTGCGATCCAAGGGAGTCTCCATATGGTGCCATTGCAGCGCAATTTATTGTTTCAATCTGTGTAGATGCTCAAATTAGAATGACACGAATATGCTACGCGTGTGTAAATAATGCAAATTATGCTCTCAGTTCCCGGTGTAAGTACAAATTGTTTTGTGTCGAAAGCTAAGGGACATACATTTATATTTAGTTGTATTTTCAAATGTACACACGTTTCTATCAGAATTTGGTTTAATAATGAGTAAAGAGGATATAAAATATGTTAAAAGGAAAGGATATTCACACCACATGGGTCCTAAGGGGTAGGCAGAAAGCCTCTGCCTACGCTCTTTAAACCTGAGATATATTTAGCTGTTAAAATGACACGTTCATCGCCGTTTTTAAAGCACGACTATTTATTTAATAAGGTATCTAACAAGGAATACACACAATTTAAAAAATAAGTATACATCACTTAACGTTACTTAGGTTAGTTGTGATTCCCTAATTGAAGGAAACCTCGACATACACACAGTATTAGTCAGCATACAAAACTATGCGTCGGTCTTTGAATACTTAAAACTTAGGTTGGCTCCTTCTTGATATTTTCATCATATTACAGTGAGTGGTAAATAAGACATTGAACTTAAGTAAAAAAAAATGTGGTACAGGCCGCTGGGTTTTCGAATTTAAATTTTTTAACGACTATCTTAAACTCTCGGCCACCTCTGTTCCTATTCATTGACATAGCACGGTTGAACTAATTTTTAAGTGGTAGGTACTTCAAACTACTTCACGTATGTACCTACGTCCTTACTGAATATTTTCATCACTTCTACTTAAACTTAGTTCAAGGTAAAATATTAGCAACTTGCGTTACTATTCACGAACTTTTCCAATATCCCACGCAGCAAACAAACAACTACGGGAATAACGAAAGCCATTATGAATGTAAATCTAGAGTCTAGTCCGCATTTGATGCTATTGTTGAAAGCGAGGCTTATTCTCGACACATAGGGTCGTTTTCTCTTTCCCTCCGTTGAACATTAAAATCGTTTTTATGATAAATATTCGCGCTATTTAAAAAGGACGGATGGTCCAGAAGCACCGCTGAGAGGGCAAAACACGCCTGAGAAGCAATAAAAATACCATTCCGGGGTCAATCAGGTTAAGTGTTTTGACCGGTGTCGCTCCCGAATAATATATTGTATGAGAGATTTATATACGAATGGTTGAAAATGGAGAAATAGCTGGGATACGTGCGGCGTGCTTCAGAACTGGAAGATGCGTTGCTGCGAAGAATGCGTGCACACATTTTTGGGAGCATATCCATTATTGTTTTTACTTCCTAGTATTTTTTCGCTGCATGTTCTATCTACGTATTTCATTGACGGCATTCTCTAGCAGTACTATACGTTTGATAACATATATTCAGACTGCTGGTGACGGTGCATTTAAAATGTCATGTGTATAGCAAATTGCAAAGTGCTTCAGACATACGCTATGTAGAGTGACAATTGAAGCGAAACTGATTTCACGTAATCAAGAGAAAACTACTTCATTGTTTAATCGTGGTCGTCCTCAATTAGCAAATGTGAATAATCCCAGTCCTCTGGGTACTAAGATGAGAGAATAATTTATTTCCGTCGTCATTCCAACAAGAACAACGTTTAAACCATACGTCTCCACCATAATCTACTTCATGAATTTTCATAAATTATGAAATGCCAATTTTTTACTAAGCTTACGTCTCGAGGCGTCTCGTGACAATAATGAGAAATTAAATTCGACGGGGTGCCGTCGTCGCTACAGATTTTCACAATTTTAATGGGCGTCTACGAAATAACCACATCTATTATTACGAAATGTAAGGAGCTAGTTAAGACTATAAATTAACTGTAAATATCAAATGAATTTTACATTAAAGCGTGAATCTTTTTTTAGGGTTCCACATACCTAAACTACGAACACTAAGTTTCGCCATGTCTGTCTGACTATCAGTCCGTCCGTCCTCTTAGTCAGGCTTAGTTCAGAGAAGCTTGATGCTTCAGAGCCGTTCTTTGGTACATATTAAGAGCGCTGACTAATTTGTAAAATAAACTCGTGACTCAATTTTTTTTTTCGGGTAATCCCACACAAGTAATCATTTTTTTCGCCATTCCTGTTGTGTGGCATATCGTTAGAAAGCTATATATATATATATCGTATTCAACTTAGGATTCCATTTACGAAATATAAAGCTTTAAAGCTGTAATTTTTGTTAGTCCTGTGCCCTCCTCTTCCAGCTAAACCGAATTTATGGATTTGTAAAAAAATATGAATTTAAAAGGAAAACTATCAGATGTGAGTTGGCTTTACAGGTTAACGAGTGATAGTCGGCCAAGTTATAAAATGTACGTAAAAGTAAAGGAAATGTAAAAAACAGCTACGGAACCCTACGCCGAGCGTGGCTTGACATGCTCTTGGCCGGTTTATCACTATTTCATTTAAGTCAAGATCATTAAGGATGGAAATTTGGCAATTTGGGAGGTAATGATCTGGATTAACACATATGATATATGTTTTATTCCTGAAAAATCCACCTACAAAATATTTTTTATACGCGAATTAAATTGTGGGCCACACCTAGTTTAGAGTCTAGTCTTTCATCGCTAGGGTTCTATGCGCTGTGAAATCAATGCGAAATATCCTGTTGTTTTAATCTGTTTTTGTAAATATTAAGCCGCAAATGTATATTTAATTTGATACAATACAAATGTTTCCTACTGAATATTTCAGTGACAGTATTACTTTAACCTATCCAGGAGCTCGGCTAAGTGTCTGGTTAAAAGGATCAAAATGTTTTATTTATCCCTACATCTCTACAATTGTTAAAGCTTGCGATATAAACTTTAATATACATATACTAAGTACGTACCTATATATGTATAACTTAGTTTAAGTTAAATCAATAAAAATCCACACAATTTTCAATAATAAGTAATTTATAAATTATTTATTTTTTTAAAGCCGTGGTGGCCGAGTGGTTCGAGCTGTTGCCTGCGACGCAAAGGTCGCAAGTTTAAATCCCTACTGTACCAATGACTTTTTCTGAACTTAAGGACAGTGATTAGTCACACCAGCTTTACGGTGAAGGAAAACATCGAGAGGAAACCTGCATACGTCTGAGAAGAAATTCAAAAAGGCGTATGTAGTAGTCGTGCTTGAGTAACGGCGATGGACTCGCCATCTGTCACGTTGGCACCTAATATACCTCTGGCGGAAAGTGGGTGTGTGGGTATTACCTATACACCTCTGTCTACCCCTTCGGGGACCCTTATGGGAAGGCGTGAGGATATCTATCTATTTATTTTTTATATTTTCAAGCTATCAATTTCATACGTACGTACGCATACGTACCTTAAAATTTCTAAAAGGGTTAATAGAGCTGTAATATCGTCAACTTTGGAGATATTAGGGAAAATATACCTTAGTGCCTAAATAAAATTTCGTCGTTTTCTCAGATACGACTTCACGTAAGTACATCTTTTGACTTTCTTTCGTCGTCGCTACGTTTAAGATCATTACTGAAACAAGTATCTTTTTTTATTTGCCACTGTAATTTTGCTTACATTCATGCAGGTAGATGTACATGTGTAAGGCTAGTCTCAAGAGAGTCTGGCAATCAGCAGACATTGCGCGTCGTTCTAAACCATTCTAAACCCATTACAGCTAAATTAGAGCCGATCGCAAGCATATGCAAATCCGAGTTGTAACTACATCTCCAATTTGAATTCCACTGAGAAAATTCAAGTAAGGTACTTACGTACACGAAATTATGTTATTCGCAGAGGTTTGACAAAGGTCGCATTTTCCCCAGAGATTGATTAAATTGACATTTGAAATGTTTTAGATATTTTCAAACAATAAAATGTTTATTATTTAATAGTCTGTGCTCTTCTGAGTCTCCTGAGTAGCCTCGTTGGAGATAAATTTTTACGATGTTTTGTTTTTTATTTCAGAACAGCTAAGTTGGAACAGCTCTACACCAAACCAAAACTTATATTGACAACACCTCTGAAGGCTCGGCAATTCGCTCTAATCTATGTTTCAATTGCCTTTATTTTATTAAAAATAATACAATTTCGAAATGTTATTCTCATACAATGATATGTGCCGAGGTTGCATATTTTAATTATTATTTCAAGAAATAATATTTTTAATACCTACCATTTCTTTAGACTGCCAATTGTCAGTTCTTGATAAGCGTTGTGAAAGGTAGAATTAATTATCCCTGTAGATTAAAAGGTAGAAGGCTAAATTTGACTAAATCCGCTACTATAGCAAACAAATTTGGAAGCGAAAAAATATCCATCCGTAACTCTTAATTTAATATTCAAGATTAATGGTGACCCTTTACACCCCTTTGTAAAAAATGTCGTGCCCGTGTCGTTTCGTATGAATCTGTCGTTACCGTCATCAGTCATGCGTGCACTAAATCTGTTTTGAATCGAGCTTGTATAAGCTTAATTTCGATAAAGCTTATGTATTGTATACTAGGGTTGTGCTTAGAGGCATCAATCTTTCTCCTTGTGTAGTTATGTATGTACACTTTCGAGATATTGGAAGATACGTTTTTGCTAAGCTATATTAGGTCGTAATATTTCACGGACAAGTTGCTAAGTAGTCAGAGGGAATGAAGAGACAAAACATTCCACTCTAGAGCAGAATAATGCAGGTCTAGACCTACAAACTTCATTCAGGAAAATATTAAGTATAGGCAAGTCCATGGACTATTGTTACTTTTACGGTTAGTGCACTAAATTTAAGTAATTTAAGTTAATGTAATAAGTAATTTAAATATTCTGCAGTCAAAATGCGAGCAATTAATACTAAGACCAATTAGACTCGGGGCATTCATTATCCTGGGCCGAGTGTTAAAGGCTACCGGGTAATTTGGCAACTGGTTGCAACGCGATTGCTAGTCGCAATATTTAAACTATAAGATGAGTATTAAAGCTTCAAACGATAAAGAGTTTTTATTTTATAATAAAAAAATACATTGCATTTCTTTAAATATTTTATTGTAATTTTTACATACATATCATCACGCCGAGTCCCTAACGGGGTAGGCAGAGAGTATAGAGCGCCATTTCTCTCCGCTTATCTTACCGCTTCGTCTACATTCATCAGTCTCTTCATACATGCTCGCCGGTTTCGAGTACTCTTGACGTTCCCGCCAAGAGTATTTTTTATTAAATTTTTATCATTTACAGTGATTTACCTCTATTTTGGTTTCAACGAATAAGTAAGGAATATTATATATAATTCTATCTTTTAATTCGAAATTAAATGCAAATAGCGTCTTATGGAATATTTCGCGAGTCCAGTTTCGAGTCAATACTCTAACAAAGTTCAGAAAAACTGATCAGAAACTGATGAACAGATCTTGGTTCCGTGGAATCTTGGTTTTGCAGTTGACGACTAAAACCAAACCCCCGTCACTATAGTACTAAGATTTTTAAGTACATTTTAAGTAACGTGATGTAACTATGCTTAAAAGGAGTATCTAGTAATACATTTATTAAAATACATTCTTATAAACATTATTCTGTACTAAAATGTATAATTGGGTAGAACAGACCAGACTTTACGCATCGACTTTTCATCAGAAAAAAATAACATTGATTTTCGTGATAAACCTGCATGTTATATCCCAGCTAGCAACTGCCTAGCGTTGTATAAATCCCACAGTAAGGGTCCTAAGATCGCAGCCACAATCAATCAAGTGACCACAGCTCCGGGTGCGCCGAGCTAGCCAATCGCCTGGGACTATGTTGTTCATAACTACTTACACATGGATAAAAACTCACACATACACACAGTACATTCACTTTCGCACCTCTTTGTTCAAATCCGTTTACAATATTATTTTCTAGATATCAATGAGTGGAAAGGGTATTTTGCTGTACATATTTCTGTGAAAACTTAAAACAACTCTCCGCATTGTAGATATTCATAGAATATCGAAGAGGAATTATATGTGATTATTCGTGTTTCATCTTGTATCTCACAAAAACTTTTGAGCCGAATTTAGGGACATAATATTAATCACACCAGGAGCTATGCGGTGAAGGAAAGCATCGAGTGGAAACCTGCATACGTTTAAGAAGATATTCCAAGGCGTGTTTGGTCGCGCTTGTAAAACGGCGGTGGACTTGCCACCTAGGCACATAAATATATCTTCAGCGACAAGTGGCGTAGCTACACCTCTAAAGCTCTTTCTAAAAAAAGTGAGGGAAGGCGGGAAGATATATATTCAACTTTGAATAAAATAAATACATTTGCTTTCGTAAAGCTAATCAATGGATGCAAAACCCATTTACACAGTAAAAAAACGAAGCTTCCACACCCCTAATTAAAGCTTAGCTAACAATTTAATAACGTAATAGAATTAACACGGTTGAATGCGTTAGAATTCGGCGCGTACAGAGCCGCTGTTTCGTCGAGATACGAAGCTCATAATAAAACAATATTAATTATCAATCGACGCTCCACTGAGCCTTTTGTTCCGGCATCCCGGTTCTACAGAACGATTTAATAACAAAGGTATGCATGCATTAAACCTCCGGCATTTCACAGCACTTTGTTTTAATAACAAATTGAATTTCTATAACAGGAGCGCCTTCAAAGAATTCCGCTTATTAAATATTTTTCTATGCATTATTCCAGCGAATGCTTTTCAATTTATAGTCGAAAGCTATACCTACATCAGATATATTTATTAATCTAACAATTGGTAAATAATAGTGCAAATCAAAACATACATACATTTGAGGAGGAATAGACATGGATATTATTAACACGCCGCATCCCTGACTGACAGACAGAGCGAGCTCAAGTTCTTTCTAGACTTACATACCTTATTCGCTTCATCCACGCGCACCAGTCTCATTCAATAATATATATAAAGTAAGTTTGTTGTAACCGTTGTTAATCAATGTTATTTGATTATTGTAAATGTAATTTAAAAACAAAAATCTATTTTCATCCCCTACAATTTGTAACGCAGTAGGCGGAGTCGAATCAGTTTGTTAATGCATTCAAATTTATTCGTTGATCGGGCGCGTCTCGCAGCTAACGTATTTAAAAAGTGATTAGAAGTTAAATTGACACAATATGTCTTTTTGTTCCCGCAACGAACCGTAATAAGAAACGAGGTTATTAAATTTTCATTCAAATATGTAAATAGATTGCAAATTGATTGTACCGACGCTGTTTAACTTCAAATACTTACTACTTTAACGGGGCAACGTACGATTTTATTATTTATTTTACATACGAAGCAAACTAAGCCTGATATAGGCAAAGTCTTATTTAATTGACATAAATCGGTTTCCACGATCCATCTAAAGTACCTTGATCAAACCAAACGAACGCAAGGATGGGAAAGAGTACACGAACCCGACGAGCATGTATAAATAGACAAATTTATGCGAATTAGGCGAAAGAGGTCTAGAGAGAACTGGCACTATACTTTCCCCGAGCAGATTTCGGCTTATTATAATAGGTTTTCTCATCAACAAAATTTAATTAAAAAAATGAATTTTAACAAAAAAATTTTTAATTTATTTATTTTTATTTAATTTATAACATTTGCTTGCATTTGAACATTCACCAATCGGCAGTTAGAGCCGTGGTGTCCGAATGGTTTCGTATAAGATGGTAGTCGTTCGCGAATTCAAAATAGCTCGAATATAAAATAGCTAGTTCGAATCCCGACGGTCCACACCAATAAAATAATAAACTTATAGTCAAATCTTACTCTACGAGACAAACAGAGCAATTGGCGACGGACTCACCATCTGTCACGTTGGCACCGAATATATCTCCAGCGAAAAGAGCGTACTGCTTCGCGTCTCTCTACCCTCCATGATACAAAAGCGTTATATAATTCTTTAACTTTTATGCCTTTGTTTCACAAATAAACTGAAAAGAGTATTACAGAACTATATACCTACGCTAGGTAAAGATTACAATTACACCATCTTAGCGTTCTCTTTGAAATAGAAGTAACGAATATTTAAGAGCACCTCGATGTTATGGAGAATGTGAAACGCGCTTTATTTACAATGAGAATTGAGATTAAATTTACATTGTTGCTTTTAAGGTGCACGTTGAGCACCGTCTGTTATGGTAAGGTATTCATGAAAGCAAATGTTTAGTCCCCAGAGGCAGAGTACTGAACGCAGAACGCGGAATTGCTCGTGTGCGCTGTAACTTATGATAATTACATTTGCTATAATCCGCCCCAAGGAAAACGCTACGGCTCAAGCCACCATCACAAAACAGTGCAAATATCTTATGGAATTTTAATAAAAGCATTACCATTCCATATTATAAATTTTCTTCATTAATTTTCTTATGCAAAGAAACAAAAAAGAAAGGATATGATGGTTAAGATGAAAAAACATATTATAGACAAATAGAAGGGATGGGTGTTGATCGAACACTCAAGGATAGAAACGTCTAGAGTACTCGAAACCGGCGAGTATCTATGAAGTGACTGATGAATGTGGATGAAGCAAGAAAAGTTTCTAGACAGAACTAGCGCTCTACTCTCTCTTCCTCAGCATGAAGATATGTGTATGTATGTATTTCTTATGATAGGGTATAGTAATCTTATATTAACACGAGTGTTTTTTCCTCGTTGGTTCAAAGCTTGTATACAATGCTTTTCTTAGCAAATCACATTCCTTAAGAGACCTTTGTGCTTTGAATGCTCTGAGCAGCATTTTAATATCTTCAGAGAAGAATTCTTTCTCAGCTGCTTTGACTACTTCTTGGTTTAAACTATCTAATGCTAATGTCAGCTCCAAATATTGGTTTTCTATTTGACGCATCAAGGTAGCTGCACTGTCCTTGGGATCTTCCGCAACACCGAATATCTGTCCATTAGTGAACTGAATACACGTCAGCAGTTTTGTAACTTCACTGGAAGCATACAGTTCCTGAAAATCTTTCATTAGCAATGTTTCAAACTTTTGCTTAAGTTCAACACCTTTATCTTCTAAGAAAATTATGCAATCATCGTACATTTTAATATGATCCTCCATGGATTTAATATCTTCTGCTAATTTCATCTTCAAGTAATCGCGACTTTTAATCACCGATTTTATAATACTTGAAGAGTAACCGTCACATTCGATATAATTCAAGCATTGTGTTCTAGTGAATTCAAATACGTTCAATAAATCTGCAGGTTTTTTGAAATGAATCTTCGGCTTCGTATCTTTGAGTTCAAACAAAGCCTTCTTATGACTATTAAAGTTAAGAGAAGAAACGGATGGAGATGAAATATCTCCTATAAACGCCGCATAAAGTAAATCGGGACTAAGGTAATCATTATCGTGTATCTCTTGCCAAGTTTTAGGGCTTAGAGAATTTATAAATTTTCTATATCTCGTCAATATTTCAAACACTGCAATCAGAGTTGATACTTCGTTTCTTAATCTAACGAATTCAAAACTATAAGAATCCAATTGTTCAGTCATTTTTGCTACTTCTAAAGATTTTTCTAATGCTGCTTTATCTATATTTACAGCTAATTTATATTTATGTTTTAGGAATTTACTAAAATTATCTTTTGTATTGTAAAAATTTTGGTGTATTTTCTTGTATTCCTCCATCTCGTATGAGTAAGCATTGTCAATTTGAATCATTTTTTCTTTCAAATACGCAGCATTCGCTCTAAATAGTGTAATGTCCCTCAAATTTCTCATGTAGGATTTGACCCCCTCTGGTGGTTTGAACAGCCTGCCTTCGACAGTTTTGTAGAATGTACTATCAATATCGCATACCGTGTGAATATCATCCACTATGCGAGGAACCGGTTTAGTAAGTCTCTTGCTCAAACTGCGGGTAAAAAATTTCATTCGATTTGGCATGTAGTACGGGTTACGAAGGGTTTCCTCCGTCACTATTCGCTCGTGTATAATTTCTGTTTTCTTCGGTTTAAGACTCGGGAGAAACTGTGGGTTTAGATTTTCTTGACATAAATCACGTTCCGCTTGTGGTATTTTCATAAGTTTGCTTATATATAAACGGTTCTTTGTCAGTTCCTTCGATAGCGGTGGAGGTCTGGAATACAAAAAATAAAATAATAGTTTTAATTAACGGAAACGACTAGACTACTACTAACTTAAATGTTAAGGTAAATATTTACCTCTTCGATGACTTCATTGTACCTTAATTTATTTTATAATTATATCTTAATTTATTTTATAGAATTCATATAGTTCACTGTCGTTTCTCTTCTTTATTATGTCACGTATTTATTTTTAATAAATCCAAAAATAGTTTTTACATACGGAAACTTTTTATAATATTCACGACGACTCTATGAGAAATCTATATGACATATTTAATTGCAATCTATGTAGCACACTTACTCAGACCTATGTAGCTTTTTTGTACAATGTAATTTCAAAATGTAATCTCAAGGATAGGACAGGATCTCCAGAAAGACCCTCCGGACAAACCACTTGTACGGCTGCCAGTCAATTTAACGGACCGTCTCAGAGTGACCGCCGCAACCCTTGCCCTTCGGCGAATACCTCCTCGATGACCACAGAAGGAAGTGTTGCCTCTGACACGTCTTTGGACTCTGGTACAAGTATCAAAATGTCGCGGGAACAAAATAAGAAAAACCTTTAAGTCCTTTATTTGCGGCTCAAGCTGCTGATATCTTATTTGTTACACCACTAAGGTGACATACGGTCCGCCATGATGGTAAGCGATTACCGCCGCCGCACATTAAACACGTTACGTAAGTAAATGCACGTTGCCGAACATTAACTTTATTTGCATTCGTAATTTGATAGGTTCATGCCTTCCAACAAGGGTTAGAGAATCGGTCTATAGCCCCATTCCCCCGTGAATGTGACATCGGGTTGCAGCACCATTTTGAAAATTGTAATCCTTATTTATTTCTCTGAACAGTTGATTCTTTGTGTAATAAGTTGTTTAGTTAATCATCAATTGGTTCGTGAATATTCTAGGTGAGTAATATACCGTAACCGCTTCCATTTGCACCACCTGCAAAGAATTCTTATTCGGCAGCCCCTAAACTGAATCTTGTGCAAACAATACCGCAAAGGGCGACATTGAAGATGGTTAATTAAATGACCTCTGTTGCTTACGCCACATTGAAATGATGGAGGCATTATTGATTAATATTATTAAGAATCTGTATGTATTTCGATTGGTTTCACACCTTCTAAAGGCTACAGGAACCGCTTACGTTAAGGTTCCTGGCCTAGTTATATATAAAACTATAAAAAAATAAAAGAACCTACTCAAATCGAGAATATGAGTTCCGATTTTCGCCAATACTTTAAATATATTTTACTGCAAGGAGAGCAACAAATATCTAAGAAATGACTCTGAATCGTGTCTAAAGTCGTGCTTGAGGAACGGTCATAGACAATCTGTCATTTTGACATTCGCCACTTAAGTGTTTGTTCCCAATGTATGGATGGATGGAAGTTAATACTGCGTACCTGTATAAGTATCCTTGCAGATTATCTTGCAGATATCCTTGTAGATTGAAGTTCCTTGTCTGAATTAACCAAAATTTTAAACCTAAAAACTTAAAATCAGACTTTTGCCTCAACTTTCAAGAATGTTTATATATACAAAATAGATACAAGTAAATAACTTACCGCCGTTGTTACTTCCATCGCAAAGTTGTCTAATTAGTATCTGCTCGTACCCAAACCGCAGACATTGCTCCTAGAACTCGTAGACGATGCAATTATTCTAAACTAAGGGGCGAGACCAACGGCCCTCTTGACCGACCGATGTGGCTCCGAGAATCAATTAATTAATTCACAGAGGATGATGAGAGAGAAAAGCACAATCAAAAGTTCAATTAATATTAAATGTGCCGTTCAAATGAGTTTTTTTTTGTGGACACTTTGATAGATTATTATTTATTGATGATTGTTTTTGAACTCTTCGCTAAAGACAAGAAGGAATGTGGTAACTAACTTTTAGTTGTGTGAAGAAAGCCCATTCACACCTCGGTTAAGAACGGTTATAAATGTGACTGTATAAATAAAGGTACCTACATATATTAATCAAAGCGTGTGGTGTAATAAATCAATGAACTTATATATCCTCACGCCTTCCCACAAGGGTCCCCGAAGGGGTAGGCAGAGGTGTATAGGTAATACCCACACACCCACTTTCCGCCAGAGGTATATTAGGTGCCAACGTGACAGATGGCGAGTCCATCGCCGTTACTCCAGCACGACTATACATACGCCTTTGAATTTCTTCTCAGACGTATGCAGGTTTCCTCTCGATGTTTTCCTTCACCGTAAAGCTCGTGGTGTGACTAATCACTGTACTTAAGTTCAGAAAAACTCATTGGTACAGTCGGGATTCGAACTTGCGACCTTTACGTCGCAGGCAACTGCTCGAACCACTCGGCCACCACGGCTATAATTGAATATTATTATAAAATATTGCTACATCCCGCCTGGGTTCGGTCACGGAATCTTAATTTTAGTAATTTTGTGATAACATAAAGCAGATATGTTTTTTACAAACTACAGCCCCAAACGCCATATTGCTATTTTGATCAGGCTTATCGTATGTTTGATATTTCACTTAAGAGGAGAATTATAAAAAAAATTGTGTGCTAGTGAGTGACCTCTGTTGCTTACGCCACATTTGAATGATGGAAGCATTATCGATTAATAATATAATTCTATGTATTCTATAACATATTGTAAGAGCTTCCAAAGTCTAAGAGAACCGCTTACGCATTGAGCGGATTTACGACCCGCCCGATGACGATGCATAAAGCAGAAAATAACATATCATCACGCTGCGTCCCATGCGGGGTAGGCAGAGGGAGAAGAACACTGGTTCTCCCGAGATTCATAGGCCTTTTCGCTTCATTTGCATTAATTAGTCTCATTATACACGCTCGTCGATTAAGCACTAACTATTATTTAAGAAGTAACAAATTTTGCTAGCATATCGGTTATACATAAATGTATACGTTAAAAGCCAAGATGTTGTAACAAGTGTAAGTGTTTATACAATAAATAACGCCGTTTAACACCTGGCAGGCGACACTAAGCCTTATTTAAATGGGGTAAATCCGTTCATTTGCGCGTCCATTTACATAATCGCCGAGGGCTGATTAAATTTGTAGCGACTGACGAATCAGTTGCACGTTTACAGTGACGTTCAACGTCGTTAGAAGGTACGGTATTTGACCCATCTTTACGAAAATATACCGGAATGTATCGTGTTTTAGGTATGGAATGAGTGAAACACGCACCTAAACTGCGTTGAAAAGCACCACAAATCTGATCATAAAACTACGAGTAGTTGTGCGCATCGGGATATTAATGTTCATTTTATTATACGGCAAGAAATCCTGTGTATGTGTGAGCAGTTGAGATGATCCCTTAAAAATGTGCGGCGTAATTAGATCGACTGTGTAATGTAGGGATTCGCAAAGCATGTGAATAAAGGTGTTATTGCAAAGATAAAGAAATGCGCGTTAAATTGCTTAAAACATGGAACGTATGAGTGAACTTCTAGTTACTAGTTAATAAACGAACAATAGTAAGAACCTCATTCATACACTCACCTTACAATACATAATGCGAAGGTGCCTCGTAGTAGCAAAGGACAACCACGCTCCAACTACATACTCAGATCAAATCGAAAGATCACTCAATGCGAACGTCAAGAGTATTAAAAACCGACGACCATATATGAAGAGACTGACGAACGTGTAGGAAACGAATGAGTTTCCCAATGTCTAAAAAACTGGCGCTTTTCTCTCTCTATGGGCTAGCCATGACAAACTAGTCGTAATTATACCAGTTTGTATACATGAAACTACACAGTAATGAAACACGTAGCATAAACTAAACACGCAATTTATTATAGCAAAGGCATTGTATCATTAGGCATTTGTTATGGCTTCTACAGGAAATCATACTACAGACAGAGCTTTGTTGCCGCTGCTAAGAGCTGCTAAGCTGCCGAGTAAGGAAAACCGAAAGTGGTTTCTTATCGATAACAATACATATTCATGTGCAATCTAAGAATAATATGTATATATATATATATTTTATGAATTTTATTGATTAGAGCTAAAACTGAAGTATACAAAGCAGTTCCTTTGTTTCGTATGAAACATGTTTAAATTATAATAAGTGGTATTAGTCGTAACTAAGATTAGCACGTTAAAAAAGCCTTTTGCTTTTTTACAATCTTTAAGTAAATATATCTGAAGAAAGGCATGTTACGTTGGTTTGGACATATAGAAAGGATGAGAGAACGACTGACGAATCAGATGTACAAAGCAAAAGTGTGTGCAAGAAGAGACACAGGAAGACTACGTTCCATCTCCCTAGATCAAATCGTTCGGACGCTCAAGGACGGGAACGTCAAGACTACTCGAAACCGATGAGCATGTATGAAGAGAGTGATGAATGTGTACGAAGCGAAAGAGGTGTGTTAGTCTGAAAGAACTCTATACACCCTGCCTACCCCGTTAAGGACTCAGAGTGATGTGTGTATGTATATCTTATATTTAGTATATTAATTGAATTTGGCGTGTAAGGAAACGTTACGTTTGTATGATACAAACTGTTGTGTAATAATTTAAAATCTAGTATAAAATGAGAATGCGTTTGGAACAAGACTAAGAAGACCACAGTTGGCACGTGGTATATCATATTTAGCTTACGTATGGGACCTCTTAAAGTTCCTCGACCGTCATGTAATTAAAATACTGATGCAATTTATACAGAGCAAAAGAGGCCGTGACTTTGAGCTTAGCAGTGAACGAGGTATACTGGTTAATACTTCGTGAGGTAAAACGCCTGATAATATCTTTGCTGTTGTATTTTTTCAAGCTTTGTATTAAAGAGTGGAGATAGAGGTTTGATAATCAACTGCTTCCTGTATGACTTTGGTCCAAGTTCTTAGTAATTTTAAATTTATAAGCAGTTAGATGTTAATGCATATATGTACACGCAAAAAGTATGGAACGCCAAATCCTACAAATATTCTACTTACTATGCTAAAAATTACAATGTTATGTTAAAATTTTCAGAAAATCAGAGATCACCATTGAATTTCTGAAAAATGTGTGGAGTGAAAAAATGTACTATTCTGTAAGTCAAGATTATTATAATGATAAATAAAAGAAACTATGAATTTTTACTTAAAATATTGTATTTAATTGTTTTTAAAATATTGCATTGTTGTTGCAGTAAATTAGGAGGTACCTACGGAAAAAATCGGCAATATTATGTGGCCGAACGCGCGATGCAATCTCTATGTAAATGGATTGGAAGTAAATATTTTTTTTCTTTCTACGTATAAAGTTCTTTAGATACTTTACTTTATCTTCTGTATCGGTTGCCACAAAAGTGACCAAGCGACTTGCACTTTTGACAAAGCTCCTGCGGGTGGGGCTTATTCAGGTCGCTCTTGTCCAGGCCATCAGGCTTCTGAAGTGGTGCCTGTAACATACAAAATATTACTGTCACTACAACAATATAATTACGTATACTTAAAAACCTTAGTTAAGGAAAATATTGAGAGGAAATCGAGGAAATGTGCATACGTTTGAGAAGAAATTCGTCGAAAAAGGTATAGTCGTGCTTGAGTAACGGAAATGGACTCGCCATCTGTCACGTTGGCCCCTAAAATATATCTGTGGTAGAAAGTGGGTGTGAGGGTAACTCTAACTACCTATACATCTCTGCCTACTCCTTCGGGGGCCCTTGTGGGAAGGTGTGACGATAAATACCTTAGTTTTTATATTTTCCTACATGACGCATTCTTAAATTATGTATTTCTTCTTCTATTCAAATTGTATATGAACACGAAAAAAGGTTACTTATTTTCATAGATATTTTATAAGATCCCGTCGTAACGTATGATATTATCGCCGTCTCAGGAATGATTTGACGTCTTTGAGTATATTCTAACATGCCTTTTGTTTTATGACAATTCGTTGTACTTAATGTGAGAAAATGTATATTAAGAGCAGGGTTTGAATTTAAAGATGGCGAGAAAGGATAAGTTACCAACGAATATTGAAAGATAAGTTCAACGTCAAACTATGCAATGAATATCTGAATTTGCTTTCTCTGTCTGCCCCGCGCAGGACTCGTGTGTATGTAGGTGTGACTGACTATACATACGTCTTAATCACTTCAATTAGTCAGAATAATCTCATCGTTACATGTGTCGGGTTTCGAACAATGCAATGACATTTCTGCGTTCGAAATTAAAACAGAAATTCCTCGGCCAAAGCTCAAAAATAAGTTAAATACTTGTTTAAAAATGCTATGTTTTGCATGATTCGCGCGTCCGAGAGATTGATAGGAGCTTTGCCTCTTTTTAGAGTTAATTGAGCAAAAACACTAAGATCGATACGAAAAATACTCAATTCTATACCTGTTTATGAGGGAAGACGTTGATCTTGCAGGAGGTGCATTCTTGACCGAAGTTAGCCCATGAGTTCCCGCTCATCCACGATCGGTTACAGTTAGGGCACCGATATTCGCCGAAGCACCGTCCCTTGCCTTGGTATGGAGTTTTGCCCTGCAAAAACATATTCTGATCGAAGAAAAAGAGTGACGAAGGTCGTCGAAGGAATGTCGATGTGTCAGACAGAAAAGCCGGAGGAAAATCACGTTTCGAATACGTAGATCGAACCGGTTGAACAGTAATGAATAGGAACGTCAAGTGTAATCGAAACCAGATATGAAAGACTATGGATGAAGGTCCGTAAATCTAAAGAGAACTCTTTCACCCATCATCTTAACAGAATTTACGTAGATGACGCCGGTGGCACTTGATATGTTTGCAAGGTATTGTAAATGTAAGTGTCTTAATAATTACGATTGCATCACATGCGAAATGTTCATAGATCTGATGATGGGATTTTTTTATACATCACATCATTATGATGCTTATTTACGCTTGTTTACTATTACACCATGAATAAACATCTCTAAATCTGTAACCCTTTTATTATGTCAAAATGTCTATGTTATGAAATTGTTGATATGCTAGAAGAATTTATGCAGAGGACAGAGAGAATATTTGCGGAAAGTTTCTTGAGCACGATAAACCGTACGTTTCGGTTCATAGAAGGCGTGCTCATGGACCTCCAGTAGAGAGCACCATTTCTCCCCATTACTTATCCTGGGTCGGCTTCCTACATCGAGCAACAAAGTACCGCCAGTCTCCTTAACAACTTGCTACTTAGGTCGATGACCACGTAGTTAACCGGGAGTTCCCCAAAAAAAGTACAAATAAATATCTTATAAACGACCGAATAATAAACAGAACTCTATATGAAGGAGTAAGTATGTATAACGAGTAAGCCAGTAGATCTTACAATTTATGTATGTTGTAATTTAACTGAACAACTTACCGACATATTTGTTCAAATCAACTCGGGACAATGTATCATCAAACTAACTGTGATAGTAGAAATAACGATAAGTATTAATTACAAACGAAAGACTACACCTTCGAATCACGCGACGCTCACTACTAAACTGCATTTGCTTAATAAACGAATACAGCTAGCTAATGATTTAGCACACGTTTATATATTGTTCCTAGTGATGTGCTTCTGTGTCGACTAATTAAATTAATCAATCTTAGTAAAACTCGATTGAAAAGCTAATGTTTTGCCATTTTGTTCGAGCTCATCTACGTAGGATCGACCAACAAAAATGCGAAGGAAAAATGGATTAAAAATTCGATTTCTCCGGATACATAAGTATTAGCATGGAATCGTCAAGTAATTTTATCTATATAAGTAAATATATCGTTGTCTAGTTACCATAACACACAAGCTTTGCTTAATTTGGGTAAAGGTCAATTTGAGTGGAATTGTCCCAGGTATTTATTAGAATAATAATATATCCTCACGCCTTCCCACAAGGGTCCCTGAAGCGGTAGGCAGAGGTGTAGGTAGGACCCACACACCCACTTTCCGCCAAAGATATATTTTAGGTGCCAACGTGACAGAAGGCGAGTCCATAGCCGTAACGCAAGCACGAATATACATACGCCTTTGAATACAAACTGACCAACGACAGTGACTAATACGGTTAATCCTTTTAATATAAGGAAGACAATTCGCGAGAACTATGGGCTTCTACCGGCTACGATAGTCCCTAACTGTTAGCCGTATGCGCTATTACTACATGAATCGTATTCGAAATATACCAAAGTTGTCGATATCGACTTACTAACAAGGATGTTCCCATCACTAGTTGGACAGTATTATCTTTATCGGGGAATCACCGACCAGTGCTTACACATAATTAACATTCATTAATTTGTTTCAAGTATCTGCGATATTGATGCGCCGGTCTTATTATGTCATTCAAATTGTATACTCATTTTAAGAATATTACTTTATGTTATTTTTTTTTTGTTCCCAGCACTTGTTTGTTATTGATATCACTTATCAGCACTTTGAACTTAATACTTAATACCCTAATGTTTGAAGGGAAAGGATAATTTAAATTTACTTTCGTTTCTTGGATTCCGGAAACATTTGCTGCTTAATCGAGTAATGGCGAAACCGAACGGCCTCCTGACAGGCACTTCTTATTTGCTAAGCAAACACAGCTAACGGTACCCTATGTGCGGTAAGGATCTTGGCTATGGCGTTGCTGATTCGCAATTGCTAGGAAGCTGACCTGGACTAGTAGATGAAGGTTCTTGCAAAGGACGGGATGAGAGGTATATATTTGTAGTGTAATATATAATTACAGATGACTATCTAGTTGTTCGAGGGTGCAAAGCTTGAGGTCACGGTTTCGATTCCTGCCTGCAAAGCCTGGCTGTTTTTATGATGTACACGAATATTAGCACTTACCAGTCCTGTGTATATATGTAGGTAAGTATACATTAGATATGTATATCGTTCTCTTTTTCCCATAGTACTAGCTTTGCTTAGTTTTGAATCCGGTTTGTGTAGAATTGCAGCAATTAATTATTGATATATCTCGCTTTTTACACGCTTTATATTAGCTTCACCTGTATGTTTGTATGTTTGTAACCGACTTCTTTGGGCGCGATTTTGACCCACTTTAAACGGCCAGATTTCGTTCAATATTTGTAGATTTATCGAGGACCGATGACAATACACTAATTTGATAAAATTATTCCATTTTTATAAACCAAAAAAAAGTAGAAAATAAATAATTGTTTAAAAAAAAACTAAATAAAAAAATAAAAAATCATATGATTTTTAAAATTTATTTTCTATTTTTTAGTTCGGTTTTCTATAAAAAGCGTGTTTTTTAGTTTTTTTTTAAATATTTTTATAGTAATGTATACCTATTGACAGTAATGTATCCTACTTATTTATTACACAAAGTTCTGATTCTAGTTATTGTACAATTAGAAGGTTGTTAATCAAAAATCTATTTGAAAATCGAACACAACATTTGTAAAATCACTTTGTATAAATATAAAGCAATAAAGGAAATCCAAATGGTGCCATATCGATAGCAAGTCGCCAATTTTTATGCAAAGGGAAATTGAAGCGAGTGACGATGTTGCCACTGCATAAAGCCAATATCGCAATAAAATGGAGGATAAAAACCATTTGTGTGTCTCGCTACGACCTGGGTATCCTATGTAAGTACATGCTTTATATTAAAGTGCTCTGAAAGATGAATCCGCTTAATACATACATACATACATATCATCACGCCAAGTCCCTAACGGGGTAGGCAGAGAGTATAGAAATATATATATATATATATATATATATTTATATATATATAAATATACACTACTTACACAGTCTTTTCTTAACGTTAAATATTAAGCGGATTCATCTTTCAGAGCATTTTAATATATAGCATATATATATTGTCCTACTTCAAAGATAAATAAAAAAACATTATAAAAAATTTGTGGATGAAGTAGTCACAGATAACACAGAGATTACAATGTTGAATGATGTATGGATGTGAATGGACTACAGTGATTGATCACATCACGAGCTTTACGGCGAAGGAAAATATAGCGAGAAAGACTACATGCATACGTTTGAGAAGAAATCAAAGACGAAAGTCGGGCTCGAGAAACGGTCTGGCCATTTGACGTTGCCACCATAACATATCTCCAGCCAAAAGAAGTTGTTGTGACGCCAGTAGGGGGACTTTTGGGAAGGCGCGTAGATATGAGATCATCATGAATTTAAGAGCTGGGGTCTTGTCGGCGTTTCTGATGCAGTCCCTTCCATTTGCTTCTGTCCAGCGCAACCTCTTTGACCGCCCTTTACGTCATGAAGGATACTTGTATATAGAAGTTAAGAGATATATTAATATTTTTCATTCATAATAATTTTACTAGCACAAAAATCACGTAATATGCTGCAAATAGTTGCCATCATGGCTACACGAACAGCTGCCAATTCAACTAAAATTGTAAGCTAGTGGGGTGGCAACTAGCCAAATGGTTTACTGTGTAATTCAAGTGTAATGCTACTGCCTTTAAAGTCGTTGAAGCAAACCTTTCTAGGATTAACTTTTTTGCCTTGCCAAAGTCAAAAAGGCCGTAGGGCTGACTGCATTACTCGCTAGTGGGACATTCAAGCTAACAAAAAAGACTGTTAGATAATTAAATTATCATAACATTACGAAAAGCATAGCTAGCACTCATTAAAAAAATACTCACGCCCCAAATGTAAATAACTAAAATGTGTATTCATTTATTTTCTTATATACATATCAACACGCCGAGTCCCTAATGGGGTAGGCAGGGATTATAGAGCGCCAGTTCTCTGTAGACTTACATACCTCTTTCGTTTCATCCACATTCATCAGTCTCTTCATACATGCTCGTTCAGAGTTCTCAAAACGGTTTGAGAACTCTTGAGCGTCCACGATACCAATAAACATCCATATATATATAATATATCAGAGGCAACAACCAAATAGATCCAAATACCCCGAGCCTGATGCAAACCGTGTCCACACGAATGGACTATTCAATTCCCGAGAGGGACAGGCCAGTTTTAAATATTCCATGCCCACTCAGCCATAAAATCTACAAAGAGTATGTATTACCTATTTTTTATTGAATTTCTCCCTTTGCGACATATTTATAGCATTTTTATCAATGTTAGAGTAAAGCACGTAGGTATCGTATTAAATGGAATGCATTTAAAAATGTACGTGGTAGCAACTTAGTGGCGAGTGCTTGCGATTCAAGACCTATTTCGGGACGAGCATAACGAATAATATTTTTATTATTAGGTAATACTTTTAAATTAAATATTATTTAATATAGGCTATGAATGAAAACCATAACTTTGGTTTCTAGGTGAAATTAATATCGGAATAATGTATTTATCTACCAATCATCACGCTGAGTCCTGGAAAAGGCAGAGGGAGTAGAGCACTAGTTCTCTTTAGACATACAGGTCTCTTTTGTTTCATCCGCATTTATCGGTCTCTTTATATATGCTGGCCTTTGAGTGTTCAATTGATTCGGTCTAGGAATGTGGTCTTCCTCTGCTTCTTCTTGAAGACACGCATTGTATATCTGTCTTTTTCTTTACTGGCACTTTTTCCATATCCAAACATGTTATAACCACATTCTTGCTTATTTGTTTTAAATCGTTGCGCCACTCACTTAGCGAAAGGGAATAAAATATTAAAAATCGTTCTTCGTCCACCATAATACCTACACTTAATTTTATTAAGTACCAATCCACTTACGAAATACTATTATAAAATAAGCGTAAAAGGTTTCTATACAAAACTTGATTGAAATCCGATCAGCAATTTCAGTCGTAAAAGGGTAACAAATAGGAACATGAGCTTTATATCTATACTAATAGTATAAAGAGGAAAGGTTTGTATGTAAGTATGTTTGTATGTATTGAATATGCTCCAAAAATACTAGACTATTTTGAAAAATTATTTCACCATTGGAAAGCTACATTCACCCTGAGTGACATAGGCTATATTATCTAATGAATTTTATAAAAAAAAAATATGTCCACCCGTGCGAAGCTGGGACGGACCGCTAGTATTCTTATAACAATAGTAATACCTTGAGAAAATTCCACACAAATTGAGATATGTAGTCCCAAATTAAGCATAGCTTGTGTTAGGTACTACCTAGACAATTATATATTTACTTAATATAGATAGATATATATATATATATATATATATCTATCTATATATATATATATATATATATATATATATATATATATATATATATATATATATATTTAAATATATAGTACATTCAAGAATTAGGTACAAATACTCGTGGTCATTGCACAAATATCTGCCCTTCGTGGGAATCGTACATCAAGTTTCGCAGTTTGCAGCTCTAACCTCTAGGCTGTCTATGGATTATATTATATTCAAACACATCTTCGTTATCCTTAGTCTTTTTAGATATATACTTTTTATACTAAAATCGTTAATGAGATATTTATTTAGATAGCATTGAGCTCCACAAGCAGTTTCATCATTACTTATCATCAAAAGTATTTCCCAAAAAGGCAAAGGCTTGATTTTAAGCCCCTTTTCTTACGAATAAATAGTCAAATTGACTCTCGCTCGCGGTGTTAATTAGAGCCGGCTTTAAATGGCTAAGTATGGGTTTGAGTGGCACTCAATCAAACTGCGTTTCCTTCGAGAAACAACCCTTTTTCGCCGATGTCACAGCCATCTTTTTATGTCAATTGCATACTTCTAAAAGGGGCTCGTTAATTGACGCTCAAAGAATTTTGTTTGCGACGATCCCTGTCGTTCGCAATTAGAAAGGTAAATCCTTAAGGTTTTATGTAATTTACAAATTATTTGTCTCATTGTTTGACGAATCTCTTTTGAGAACCCTGCAGTCGTTCAAGGAAATGAATTAATTTGTTAATTCCAGTTAATGATGTGATTGGTTTGGGAACATAATTTATAAATTTAGGTAATTTAAACATTGTTAGCTAATTGCAATATCAACTAAGATTATGTCAGCTGGTATCCTTCCAATAGGCATATTTGCTTTCGCCTTCCTAGGATACTATCAATTCAATTACATATAGGTATATGAAAGTGATACGTTATTATGATGTAACATCTTCTAATGAAATAATGTTTTGTCTTGGTATGCAAATAGACCGGCCTCTACAACGCCTATGAGCAGTTTTGAACTTCGCTTATCGTTTAGCAACAATCACCACAATATATAAGAGCAATTAACGCTTCTGTGTTCATAGGTTAAGCAATCAATATAGCATACGTAATCCTTGGTTTCTGGTATACGAGATGCTGAAGATTGTTCGTTGCAATATTAACGGACTTACTACTTTTCAAAAATTGATAGATACATATTTATTGCTTCCATAGTATAAGTTCTGGAAACTTTTGTTTCTTTACCTAACAATGAGTCGAAAGGCCTTCACTTCTAGGCCACACAAGCCAGGCACTGATTAGGTGCTAAGCAAACACAAGGGGCGTAAAGGTGCTCCCTATGTTTTTCGGACCGCGGCTTTACTCATTGCTGATTCGCGAGCCAGGGAACTGTACTGAACCGGTTCTCTGATACTCATTCTTTGAATAATAATAATAATAATAATAATAATCATTTATTTGCAAAAAACATGGTATAAATTGGGTGTTAATAAATAAATAATGTACATACATGTTTTGCCGAGTTTTCAGCATGCAAATCCAGGTTAGTGTTCAAAAAATTCTTTAACACTATAAAAATTATTCTCATTCAACCACTTATACAGTTGAACTTTAAACCGCCTATGGTTTAATAACTTAAATTCACTAGGTAACTTATTAAATACTCTTATACACATGAACATACAACTTTTACTATATTTACTTAACCTAGGAATGTCACTAACGACAAGTCTGCATGGATCTCTACGATTTCGCGCGCAAACGCCATCTACTGTTTGAAAGAGGTTTTTATGTTTCCATACAAACATACACACTTCGAAGATATAAAGAGAAGGTAGTGGCAATAGAATCAACGCTCTTTAAATAAGTGAATTTTTCACTACTCTAAAGGAATCGATACCAATCACAAGCCGTACTGTCCGCTCTAATTAAGAAATACAACTTTCTCGAACTAAATGAAACGAGAGCGCAGACAAAAGAAAACACTAAAGAAAATTACAGACTATCCTTCCAATAGCACATTGAATTCATATACCTACTAAACATATTCCTTTATGCGAATAGAATTCAACACAGCGAAATTCTATTTAGCTCTATCCCAGCAATCGAACACCGCTAATGGGGCAGTACAATTGAAACTGCGCGGCGGAAAATCGAGCAATAAGTATGCATCACGTTGTCGGCAGTATCTGGTGCTGGCTGTCTACAGACTCAATACCATTAGTGCCGAGCTTAGACTGACATGTAACGTAGCGTAACACGTTCGTGAATGCTCGAGTTTGTAGGTGTGTTGCTCGCTAAGGTGACACATTCGCGATTAGATTGAGCAGTTTGCGACGAAGCAGCACGATCACTAAGGCGAAACTTCTATATTTAGAATTAAACAATAATAAAATCAATAAGAAAATGTTTGTGTCTTCAGCGATTCGATAATTTTCGTAGCAATTATGTTTCCAAATCTCTTCTAGGTCTTCTTTTACTTTCGATATATACATTTTATAGGTATTCATACTTTACTTACAGTCGTCAACGCAGAGATGGGCAAAAGTGTAATCACATCCTCTTTTCTGGATGTATTTAGGTGTCAACGAGACTGATGCTAGCTTGCATGGTGTTTTATTAACCTACAATCTCCAATGTGTTAATATCGGTATTTTGACTATACTTAATATTTTTATACTTAACGTTGTAGCCAAAATAACATTGACAAATTGTATATCTATACTAATATTATAAAGCTGAAGAGTTTGTTTGTTTGTTTGTTTGAACGCGCTAATCTCAGGAACTACTGGATGGAATTGAGAAATTATTTTTGTGTTGGATAGTCAATTTTTCTAGGAAGGCTTTAGGCTATATAACATCACGCTACGACTAATAGGAGCGAAGCATAAATGAAAAATATAGCTAGAACGGGAAAAATTATTCCTTTTTGAGAGCTTTCGTTGCGTGCGTTGCGTAAACGGTTTAAGTTACGAAAATATCATGTATGAGGGAATTGTTCTTCTTTAAAAGTTCAAAAAGTTCGCGACAGCATATGTCTATCTTTTAAGATTGCCTCACTATAACCTTTTTTATGGCAATTAAGTCCGCGATGAGCTCCTAAACAACTTAACCGATTTCAATCGAATTTGCACACCGTGTGCAGTTTGATCCAACTTAAAAGATGAGATAGCTTACATCACAATTGGGCCCGATAGGTGGCGCTGCGATCGTGTTTCAGGAAATTTTACTTTTTCACCCGGGCGAAACTGGGCGGGACAGCTAGTGAAAAAATAATACTACAAAATTTCCTACCACCATAATGACAGCGGCTGACTATCACACCGTGACGCATATTCTGCGCCGTGCTCTGTTACATGTATGTCTATCTATACGATGCCAGTCTAAGTCCTAATGTCAGTCTGTTCCCATTGCACGCACACGTCGGACAATATCAATACAAGTAAATAGATATTGTATGAGCCGTAGTACGATCCTGTGCTCTTTAGAATACAGACGAATTGTAATCAGTTTTAGTGCATACGTAATTGAAAACTCTTTTTGGAGCTACCGACGAGCGAAAAATAAAACTATTTTATGATAAGGATATCATATAGCATTATATTTCTTGCCATGTCATGCTATTTTTTAAAAGTCCAGCGTTTTATTAATGTAACAAAATATATTTATATATATACGCCTTCACGCCTTCCCACAAGGGTCCCCGAAGGGGTAGGCAGAGGTGTATAGGTAATACCCACACACCCACTTTCCGCCAGAGGTATATTAGTTGCCCACGTGACAGATGGCGAGTCCATCCCCGTTACTCAAGCACAACTATACATACGCCTTTGAATTTATTCTCAGACGTATGCAGGTTTCCTCTCGATGTTTTCCTTCACCGTAAAGCTCGTGGTTTGACTAATCACTGTACTTAAGTTCAGACAAACTCATTGGTACAGTCGGGATTCGAACTTGCGACCTTTTCGTCGCAGGCAACTGCTCGAACCACTCGGCCACCACAGCTTTATAAAATGAATTAATAACAAAATTATAACAGCTATATTAACTTTCTCTCTGTCGTTGTACTTTGATCACTACATAAAAGCTTTAAATTAAAAGTGACGTAGGTAGGTACATGTAACACCAAATCGTATCATCGTCGTATCGTATATTATGCGCTATATTTATGGTGTCATAGTCAGCTGCCGTTTTCCTTCACCGTAAGCTCGGTGTGAATAATCACTGTTCTTTAGTTAAAATTGAGTTAAGAAAAACTCATTGTTACAGTCGGACTTCGAACTCGCAATCAATTTGTTGCAGGTTACACGAACCACTCGGCCACCACGGCTTTGGTATACCAAAGAATGTTAATAAAAATATTGCATCCATAAACTATATTAAGAGCTCTTAGCCCGCAAAAACCACAATCTTACAAAAGGAATACGCAAGGCACCGTACACATTCAGTGGACATAAGTATCTCAGTAAGGATCACAAGTGCTGGGAATGACCGTCGGGGACATTTTAGGGTTATTTGAGTGGGCACAAACGTTAACGTCCTAATTTATAACGTTAATACAAAGAGTATGAGTATTGCTAGTGTGCGCTGGTCTTTATCGTATGGCGCTCTATATTACTTTAACGGGCTTTGTATGTTCTTTAACATATTCAACTGTCTCAAACATATATCCTCACGCATTCCCACAAGGGTCCCCGCAGGGGTTAGGCAGGTGTGTAGGTAGAAACATTATATTTTTTGGGTGCCAACGTGACTGATGGCGAGTCCATCCCCGTTACTCAACCACGACTTTAGGTACATACGTCTTTGAATGACTTCTCAACGTATGCAGGTTTCCTCTCGATGTTTTCCTTCACCGTAAAGATCGTGGTGTGACTAATCGCTACTTAAGTTCAGAAAAACTCACACAGCTATACAAACCTCTTTGAATTTTCTTCAAATGTATGCGGGGTTCTTCTCGATGTTCTCCAGCGTCAAGTTATTACTGGGACTATTCACTGTACTTTAGTTCAGAAAATAATACATTCGGGGTTCGAACTTTCAATCTTTGTGTGCAGGCAACTCCTCCAATCTCCTATCCAATCCTATCTAATATCCAATATTATGATCCTATCGACAAATTTTTTATCTCATATTAAATATGTTATATGTATATCAAATCTACGATAATACCTTCTTAAATTAGTCTCATTACAGAGATTAATTAAGTGACCACCACAATGCCTCTTGTATACGAATAAGCCGCTTAGCAATTCACGTGTAACAGAAATGTGCTCGCAGTGCACTGTGGCTAGTCATCAGAACTTATACATAAGAGGCAGTGTGTTAGTTAACCTAAACGCACTAAACTCAGGAACTCTGAATACGATTAGAAAATATTTTTTGCATAACATAGACCATTCTTTGAGACAGAAATAAATGCTTTGTATCATCATGCTACTCAAGGTAACGGAGCAGTGATCATATATGTTTAAACAAAATTAAGGCGAGCAAAACCGCGGGGCAACATTAGTAAAAAATAAGAACTTCAATTTTTTCTAGTTGGAAGAAAAGCCAGAGAAAGACCACGTTACAAGTACCTAGACCAAATCGTTTGGATACCCAAGGATGAGAACGTCAAAACGTATGAAGAGATGTATGCGGACGAAGCGAAAGAGGTACCTATGTAAGTCCCTATGAGGGTATCGGCTTGATTTTGTTTATATGTGTGTAGTTTTTCACGCAACATAAAGTACTACTTATCCCATAGAAAACAAAATATCCCTCTCCTGTATGTTGTGCACGCAATACGAGTAAGTAATACTCGTAGTTCTATTCCAGCTGGGTTTTGTGTTTTCAACTACAGTTCACGAATTACTTCTTTTGATATATTTTTTGCTTGTATTTATTCCTTTGAAAGAAACGCAGACATTCTTTTTGTAACCTCAAAGATGTTGTATGTCACTACTGCGAAGATGCTAACAAAAGCGAGTACTTGTAATTCAGTACCTTAACAATAATATATATAATAAATCCTCACGCCTTCCCACAAGGGTCCCCGAAGGGGAAGGCTGAGGTATATAGGTAATACCCACATACCCACTTTCCGCCAGAGGTATATCAGGTGCCAACGTGATAGATGGCGAGTTCATCGCCGTTATTCAAGCACGACTATACATACGGTTTGAATTTCTTCTCAGACGTATGCAGGTTTCCTCTCGATGTTTTCCTTCAACGTTCTACTTCAACAATATTACATTTATTTAACTCTCTCAACGGACATTTATGAAACGATTTACAAAAATCTCGCGCGTCATTTCCCTTCGGCCCCAGCCAGACTGATAAAAATCGTTCGCAGTGAAACAGAGAGTTGCTTAGCGTGGGGACCAATTAAAATTTTGCAATCAGGAACCCCAAGGGGACGAGGCACGCGACGAAATCCTGTAGTTATTTGATTGTTGGCAACGAACCTGACCACTACGTGGGTAGTACACCGTCCGCATAACGATTCCTAGCCGATAGGGCTGTCAAAATAATTCGGATTACCAGTTTTATTCAAACGTTATACATTTCTAATAAACTCTGTTCAACATTAGTAGACGTATAGGTCATGCTTACGGACTCGCCGAATCTGTCACATTGGCACCTAAATAAACTCCGCCTGCCCCTTCGGGAATCCTGATAGGAAGGGACGAGGTTTATATCATATATAAGATACTTATTAAAGTAAATTTCTCAAAGATCCTTTCATTTCGTTTTCGTTTCGCATACTTTCAGTTCGTTGTTAGCAGGTGTTAGATCGAATGTCTCCTTGCCTCGAAAAACCTTAAAGAAGATTTAGAAACTACATAGAACACTACTCCAAACATAGAATTATGACGATCCTTTAAATTCTGTCCAAACATTATATACGTACATTTAATTAACAGATGTACTTGTATCACGCTGGCACCTAAAATATATCTTCGCTGAAAAGTAGGTGTGATAAACTTCTGCCTACTCCTTCCGACCCTTGACGTGTGAGGATATATTATATTATTGTAATTAGCAGGCATACATTCTTAAAGCTACTTTCATTGCGTGCATGTATACATTACGTAATGGCCTTTGTACTGTTTCAGGTAAACAGAATAATAAAGTTTAGTCTACTTTTTGTCGTCTGATTCAGTCGGGCTGAATAACGCGCACGATACGAGGTCAATTCTTATAGCGTTTGAGTCACCAGTCCATAACGAAAATAAACACATGCAATTTGTTATGATAGTCTTATTAACGTTTGCAATTGGTACATTTGTCTTTTAGCATATTCAAATATCGAACTTGACTAAGATGGAAGACATTTTTGTTTATATAACGGAAATAATTACAGAGAATCCTTTTAAACTAACTGAACATGGGCTATAAACCGTTGATGCCTTCTTCTTTTCTTTTTCTGGGTGTGTGGGGGCTACCTATACACCCCTACTTACACCTTTGGCCTTCCTTCTTTCCTGCCAATCCTTACCCCTTCCAAAACGTCTTTTTTATTATATCCTAGTTCGATATTTGAATATGCTATTATATATCTTACAAACGAATATATATACAAACGAATTGGATATAATTTAATGATATGTATGTATATGTATACATACATATCATTAAATTCGAGATCGCGCTGAGTACATGAGATCACGCCCGCGTCTACCACATTCATCATCTCAAAATACTAACAATAATAAACCTACAGAATAAAGGTAGCCCTAGGACGGTTTCACGGGGAAATGAACGTCTAGATTCTCGAAATAACTTAAACAATGCGTCTGAAATCTTGTCTAAGTGTTTGACATACCGAATGTTCAATTCCCCGCAAAGGTTTCCACTCCCGGACCTTTATACTTCAGGTGTCTGGCACGTATTTAAGTGGAGTTTGATATCATAATACAATAATGACCTCATTGAATATGTTGAATATCTAGAGACATAGAAAACATACTTTTAACGTAGTGAACCCACTAACACGATTATATTTAATGCTCTTACCTAAATTGTACAATTAGGTACATTTATGCTTCGACGAAGAAATAAACAACCAAGTTTATTTCTTCGTCCAGCCAATATAAGTCTGCCCATTCAGTTTTTCTACGTAAAAAATAATAAGAGACTTATTTATTTTCTTAAATTCCACAGTAATATCTGTCTTTCGCTTCTTAGAACGCTGTATATAAAATATCAAAATGTTTTGTTTTATTTATAAAAGGCTTTGTGCTAGATTACATGTTTATCTTCTATGTACTATGTATATCAACTTTATGACAATATAAGGGTCTTCAATTGTTCAATAATCCTATTGTAAACGTGTATCAGTCGATAAGAATATAAAAACATATATTTCCTCACGCCTTCCCACAACGGTCCCCGAAAGGACCCCAGAGATATACTTTAGGTGCCAACGTGATGGATGGCGAGAACATCGCCGTTACTGAAGCATGACTATACCTACATACGCCTTTGAATTTCTTCTCAAACGTATGCAGGTTTCCTCTCGAGGTTTTCCTTCACCGTAAAGCTCGTGTGAACCTTGTGACTAATCACTGTACTTAAGTTCAGAAGAACTCATTGGTGCAGTCGGGATTCGAACTTGCAATCTTTGTGTTTCAGGTAACTATTCGAACCACTCGGATGGAACCATTTGGAACCATAACAAACTTAGTACAATGATCAATACAATAGTGTACAATAGTGTTCTCGAAATTAAAAAAGATAAAGTAAATATTTTTATAACATAAGAGCAAGCGCTTCTATTTAGCGTAAGTGCATTTCAATACCGAAAGTTATAATTAAGAAGTTAAGTAAAATACTTTCAAAGAAAGAAATAAAAAAAAAACAATCTCTTTGTTCGGTTGAAAATAATAACTGGTCTGTTTTGTAGCAGGGCTCGTTTTTAACAATTCTCTAAATGTAAGCACTGGAGAGAAATTGTTGTTCTGAAAAATAACCCCTTGTTGTACGTATGTTCGTGTAGATCTGCTCTTATTTTGTTCACGCAGATAAGTTTATGAAACAGGGGTGTGTATAACAATATGTTTCGAGACGTTATTCTCACATTCAATTTTTTTTTCCTTTTTAGTTGAATTTACTCTAAACATAGTCCTAGATATGTTGTAGTAAATTCTTTAAGATATTATTTTCGAAGATTCTATGGAAAGTACAAGACCTTTGCGCGTCTTATTACTTTAGATGTTTGTAATAAAAAAATTAACATATACTATTTGTTTCAAAGTATCAAGTAGCACGGTCGGTTAGTCATATTTATTTATAATTATTATTATTATTAAACTTACAACTATCCTGATATGGCATGCATATTTCTGATATTGCAATGCCCATGCCCAATATCAGTGACTGCTATAAAATGGATGGAAAAAAACTCCGTTTTATACGTCAAGTCCTTTACGTTATAGTCTGAGACATTGTCAGTTCTCTCTTGACTTACAAACCTCTTTCGTTCATCCACATTCATTAGTCTCTACATACAAGCGTTCCGGTTTCGAGTACTCTTGACGGTCCAATCCTTGAGTGCCCGATCGATTTAATCTAGGTAACGTGGTCTTCATCTTCCTCTTCTTCAACACACTTTCGCTTTGCATATCTATTTCATTCACATTTCTTCGTAAAATTTTTGTATAGGTCCAAATCAACGTAACATGCCTTTCTTCATCTTTACAATTTCGTTCTATATTTATGAAATAAACAAAGAAAGTGGCTCACGTTTATTTCAACGGGGCAAATGCAACAAGTGTGTCATTTCAGTTTAATAAACTTTCAAAGATACGCCACTGAGTCTCTCTAAATAATATTTGAATAAGTGAGAGCTTAACACAATATTTTTACTGATAGTGAGCTTAGTTTCAAGTGTTTGATTATTTAGAAAAGCCTTAACATTTTAAGGAAGTGCCTATTATTTCAGATTATCAATTCGGCCGAGTTCAAAATAACAACCCCACAAATTATAGGCATCTTATTCCCTCGTCCGTATTCTAATCCAATTTGGCTACATACGTGTTTAATAAAAAAGTATACTTACTTATGATGTATATACGTACATATATGTGTATACATCATACACACGTATACAAGGGTCGGGAAGGCGTAGGCAAAGGTGTAACACGACCTCTTTTAGCTGGAGATATATTTATGTGCGAGGTAGTCAGGCTACGTGACCGATAGCTAGTCCTGCGACTTGGGAATTTTAACAGTATATAAGTTTCCTCCGGCTGTTTTCCTTCGACGTAAAACTCGTAGTTTGATTAATCATGATGAACAGCCACAGAAAAAAAAGGATATCATATAATCTTGCATTGCAAACGACTATACGAACGACTCAGCTACTTCGGCTCTGTATTGGCTATTCGTACCAATGCACATTATCATGCTGAGTCCCCCACAGGGTAGGCAGGGATAAACCTCTTATATTTTTTATAATTTTATAAAAAATATTAGACTATAATTTTAATATATGTGACTACTAAATTTTAAAATTATAGTCTGTTATTTATATATTTTCTTAATATAAATATTTAATAATGGTCTGGTTACTAGTGTTTTAAACTTATATTAAGTTTGACTAAACACTAGGTTCTCACAACAGAAATTCTATATCTAAGTAAACATGTTTCGCATTAAAAGGGAGATAAGTGGAGATAAGTTATTTTTATACCTACATGTAGTGTTACATAAAGACTAGTTATCATTATGCACGGCCTTTCTTTACCTAAATGCAAGTTGGTAGGTTAAAAGGCAAGCAAAAAAAGTATAAGCTCTATCAAAAGAAAGTAGTAATTAGCGATAAGCCTTCTGAGTCATTTGCCATTGGCGGTCCCGTCACGTGCCCGTCACGCAGTCACGGCGCTCGGAGAGGAATTACGTCCAAAAATCTCACTCCATTTACTCATTTTAACAAAAGACACGCTCGTACGTTCCTGTATACGACAGTATGTATATGCCAGTTATTTAAATTATATATTGTTTGAGGCGTGTTATGCTTTACTATTATAAATATGTAATTACACGTAGTAGAGCCGTGTTGGCTAAGTACTTTGAAGGTAGCCCGCAAGACAATGATTACAAGTTCGAATCCCGACTGCACTAGTGAGTTTTTGCTGAACTTAAGTAAAGTAATATATCACACAACAGCCAAACACTGTAGTAAGGAAATCTTGCCAAAGACTTTGGAGATGTACATTGGTGCTTGAGACGCAAAGACGGACTGGCCACCTATCAACACTGTGCAACAAAATAAATACATACATACATACATACATATCATCACGCCAAGTCCCTAACGGGGTAGGCAGAGAGTATAGAGCGCCAGTTCTCTCTAGACTTACATACCTTTAAAATAACTAACTAAAATTGGGTGTTATTATTTCCCTACTCCTAGGCGCAATACGTAAAGTTTTTTTTCTTCAAAAAGCCTACACAGCAAATTCACGTTCATAATAATTCTCCTTGAGAACTCGCGTTGGTGTAAATACCGGTTAATATTTCACTAACCAACGGTGTGAAACCTGCTTTATAATTTACCATTTCTATTCTGTTGTAACGAGGCTTATACTCATGAAGAGAGTAGTGAGGCACAAGGGTCTACGTGATCGTCAACTACGTCATAATTGGGTGATGAACACTCGAGAGTAATGACCGCAAGTTCTATTTAGATTTTCCCGTCCTTTATAACTTGGAGGACTTTAAGAGCCGTGATGGCCGAGTGGTTGGTTGTCTGGAATGCAAATTTTGTATGATCGAACTCCACCTATACAAATGAGTTTTCCTGCACTACGGTCCATTAAATCATACCACAAGCTTAACGGCGAAGGAAAACATCATGAGATACATACATACTTGTAAAAAGTATATATAATAAAATATATCCTCACGCCTTCCCAAATAGGTCCCCAAAGGGGTAGGCAGAGGTGTATAGGTAGTACCCACACACCCACTTTCCGCCAGAGATATATTTTAGGTGCCAACGTGACAGATGGCAAGTCCATCGCCGTTTCTCAAGCACGACTATACCAGAAGCCTTTGAATTGCTTCTCAGACGAATGCAGGTTTCCTCTCGATGTTTTCCTTCACCGTAAAGCTTATGGTGTGACTAATCACAAAAAAAAAAGTAATTCATAGATATCTGCTTCAACGAAAGGGTCGCCATCTGTCACTTCGGCACCTAAATACAAAAAGGAAGAGTGGATATATTACAACAAACCTCTGCCTCCTCGCCTACCCATTCGTTATAAGTTTATCATCATCATAAAATGTTTATAATATGTACGTATTACGTATATTTATACGTAATACGTACGTAAATTATAAATTTCACAATTTATTTCATAGCTCTTATACGGATAATGTATTGAAATGTTCTGCTTCAATCTTGATACAAGTTTTAACAAGAATATCATCTATGTAAAGATTTAAAAGATTATGTTAAAATTAACGTGAATTACTTATAAGTGTAGTTATGCAGGTTATCTACCTACTTGGGCATGTACGACCTTAAAACAAAAGAAAAGCTTTTCTACGAATGTCTGGCAATGGCGTTACAAATTATTACTAAAATGTGCTTTAATAATATTTTTATATTATGATAATTTACGTTAACTAGTCACGAACAAGTGAACAAAGTGCATCATAGGAACATAGGTATGCAAAATTAGCGTGAAAAGTATAAAGATTAATATCGAGCTTTTGATATTGCTTTTCTGTAAAACTAATTTGAAATACACTGAAAAGTGGGTGTGACCCTCCTAACTCTACTCAACAAAATTACTTCAAAGATTGATTTACTCATATATATTACGTATTATGTTATTAAGATACTAGTAAGTAGGACCAGTGGTGCAGTTTTCGGAGAGATTTACATATACATATGCTTGAAATAAATATGATTGGAGGATTCCAATCATATTTATTTGGATGAATCATATTAGGATGGATATCCAACTGATACTATAAAGCAACTACTTTTGTAACTTGTAAGTAGAATTATTAAAAAACTAATTTACCGACAGTCTTTCACTGTCAGAAGAATGTTTCATCCAAAAATTACTAACAGTACCCGGTTAAATCTAGGTAGAAATCACGATATCGTGACCTTACAACCAGGTGACAAAATTCCTACAGAGAAGGACGGGCAAGAAACCTTAGAAGGAAACTTTCTTTTCCAAAGCAGGCGCTACTACGTAGACCCAAGGTACCCATGCCACGCGTATATTTGTACACACATATATCACGTGTTGTATACACATATTCCAGTGATTACTTGCTAAGCCAAAATTGCAAGTTTGAGGGCGTTCTGTACCAAAGAGTTTTCATAAACGTAAAGGATGAAGTAAAAATTCGTAAGAAAATCTGTTTTTGTTAATGAAGTGATTCAATGCATACATAACATGCAAAATGAGGTTGTCATTACACCTCTGCCTACCTCTTTGAGTATCACTAGGGAAGGACTAAAGATACCACATTAGTATCGATCATAATATAATGGAGATAATTCATTGATTCAATAACATAATAACATATCTCATATTGGATTTGTTCAATTTTAATCATTTCTCTCATAGTAAGAATATGCTGAATGAATATGATTTTATTGAATACGTCTACGTGAGTACATATCTAAGGCACTTTTATACGCGATGTTATCTCATAACTAGATTAAACATATTACACGCCCTGAAGATATTACATTTTAATCCTCCAAATTGAAATTTAATCCCAATATGTCCCAATATAGACAATAGGTATGTGATTCAATATTACTTCAAACAAATGGCAAGGTAAATACTGAAAGCAAGTAATTTTAATTCACATAAATCTAGATGGGCACTTATAAAACGTCGAAAAAGGTGCACGGTCCGGTCGTTTCCATGGAGAAGAACTGGCAAGCAGCTCCATGGTTACTCTTTTCTTCATTCTTAACTCATTGGTGCAGTCAAGATTCAATCTTGAAATTTTGCAATTGCGATCCAGTTATAATAATAATAATAATAGTTTTATTTCAGTCACATTGGCAACCATAAAAAATACATCAATCAATTTAACACGTATACACACAAACACACTAAAATAAATAACAGTTACAATCCATTACATTAAATTAAATTAAATTCAAATTAGGCATACAATTGAATTCATTCTATAGCATTATAATTTATTTAAAGATTATTAATTATTATTTCCTTTCTTAGACACAACTAAATATGGCCTGTCACTATGCGCATCCATTTGTTTTGAATGGGACAATCTGTGCGGGAGTTATGATGAGCCAGTCTTAATGTAGCCTTTCTGTTTTTATACCAATCGAAGTAGCACAGAAAATTAAAAACCTTATTTTCTGTCAAAATACGAAACAAATATATTTATAGTTATATGAGTTGAGCAATAAATGTTATTTAAAGCATGAGTTTCCACGTAGGCTCAGGCTGTGTAATGAGCTTCCCGTTGATGTTTTCCCTTGAGAATATAGGGGATGGAGTTCTTCAAGAAGGGTGTGAAAAAATTCCGTCAGGACCGGCAGCGCGCGAGCGATACCCCTGGTGTACCAGTGATACCGGCTGTAACCGCTTTTCATCAGGCAAGTTGCCACCCTTATAATATTAAAAAAAATTTGGGTAGAAGCTCAAAAATTTATTGCTTAAAGTAAAGTTGTTTTCCTAAGAATCTGTAACGTAGGTAAGTGTTTAGAGCTAGGTATTTAATGGCAACGGTTGCTATGGGAGGGGGTGGTGACGGTAACTCTACCCCGGACCGGGGTAATGGCCCCGACACCTTCCAAACACGTTGGCTTTGCTAACGTTAAAATGTCAACTGGCTTTTTGAGTCTGATTTCAACTTGACTACAAAGAGTTTCCGTTATACCTTTGAAATTATATCGTTGAGAAGTTGTACCATCAGACTTAAATGTAAGTTACAAAGGAATCGATCCATATCTTGCAACGAGCTTGTGAAATATTTCATTGAGCAAGCTTTTAACGGAACTTTGCATGCATCTACGACTCTTTTATAACTCTGCCGTACTTTAGCTAAAAAAGGGTTAAGCCCGACTAGTCAATTTTGAGATATCGTCAAAAAACGTGGGAATTGATGTCTTTAAAAATCTATTCAATATGGAGTAAACATTCTTAGAGACAAAGTTAGCTAATATTTAACTCTACCTTATAGAATAATTTCCATCCTAAAATATTGTCTTTATAATACCTAAAACCTATTTTTTCTTATTTAACTAAGCATTTCACTCGTAATGTTAAACTTATTATGACTCTAAAACAGGGTTAACCATACCCTAACCCACTTAGCGTAGTATTTTGATGGAAATGTCACTATCAATAATTTACTGCAAAGTTATTCAACAATGCTTACTTATAAATAAGTTATGCACCGATAACTCATTTACAATTAAGGATATTACATCATAATACAGAATAGGATAACGACAAAAGTATTTTAACCTTTATTTAGGTAAGTAAAGGCAATACTTTTTTTTTAATGACTTGTATTTATGCAATATTACTTAACTAAAAAAAGGTTATGTAAGTATCACTCGTGGTTAACCCTTTTACAGCTAAGCTAAGTGGAATGATTAGTCGAGGAAAAAAAATATTTTGCCATAAAATAGTAATATTTTGCCATCTAAATTAAACTAAAGAACAAAATTTACTTAACCATATGCACAGATCAATAGCTAACTTCGTTTCTTTAAAAGTAAGTCTGTTAAAGTAACATGTAAGTAGGTAGGTAATTAAAATAAAATTCTATACCTGAAAAATTGGAAATAAAATAAGTACTTTTAAAATGAAATTAAAATTCCCTCGTTAGGCTAACTATTTAACTATTTAAATGCAATGAAATTAAAATGAGATCAATATAATCTCACAACAGCGCTAAAAATACTTTGTGATACACTGTCGACACATATAAGTAAAAATAATGCATGGACATTATAAAATATCAACAATAAATCACAATCTTATTGACAATAGAATATGTGCCATATTGGCATGCAGTTAGCAATCTCTCTGGTTTAAAGGTTTTTACTCTTATATAGTTATCTGGTCGAGGCAATGTTTCATAATATTTTTTTATACCACATGGGTGTCAAACAAACATGCGGTCCGCCTGATGGTTAGCGGCCACCTATGGAAGCTTGCAACACCAGGGGTATCGCCCACGCGCTGCCGACCCTGCAGGAATCTTTTCACACCTTTCATGAATAACTCCATACTGTAATCTATAGAGAAAACCTCAACGGAAGCTCATTCTGCCTGAGCATTCGCGGAAGGAAAATCATTTGGCACCGCGCAGTAAGAGACCTTTACGGTTCCAATGTATGGGAATGAATTATCCGTCGATGGCGAGAGGTATGGGGGTAGAAGGTAGAAGTGGGCATCATATCATGTCGAACAATTCTCTCCTCAGATTTAGTGGTTCCAAGCCGCTTGTCAGCATGGGATCATCGACAATCCTAGCTGCGCGATTCTGTACCGCGTCAAAAGGCACTAGCTAGTATCCTGAGGCTCTAGTCCACATGTAGCAGCAGTACTCCATATGTGGCTGAACTTGCGACTTATAAAGTTGTAGCCTTTGCTGCGGTGTAAAGTTCTGCTTAGCTCTGTTGAGCACACCGAGCTTCCTGGACGGCTACTTAGCCTTGTCCTCTAAATGACCACGGAACTGAACATCACTAGAAATGTCAAAAAGGATCCCAATGCTCTCCTAGATGTTAAGGGGAGTGTACTGGAATTGTAATACCATAGCAAATGGAAGTGTTTTTGGGGGTCACCCCGCAAACTTGTTTCTTAGTGAGGTTGAAGTGGACTAGGTTTAATCGGAGACATGACAGACACAGACCCCAATCGAAGACACTAAAAAGTGTACTCTAGATTTCAGAGACAAATTGTTCGCGAATTTCCTCCATAGTGGATCGAGGGAGATTAGCATAGCCCGTGTAGTAAGTGTCACCAGTACTTTCGTCTGCATATCAGTGCATTCCTTCAATAGAAAGCATGTCTTTGATATGCAGAAGAAACATAGTTCAGGGACAGCATAAAGCCTTGCGGGACGCCGGCATTAATGTCCATGCTATCGAAGCAGAGATCGTCAACGACGGCTCTTATGCATCAACTGGACAAAAGATTGGCTACCCATTTGCATTATGGATTTGGCGTAACAACTTCCACTTCAACTTTGTTGATAAAAAAAAATGACCTGCCAGTTGTCTCAAAACTTCAGTAGGTCATGCTCATTCTAAAAGTATACAATTAGCATGTAAAATCCCGAAATTACTCCGGGAAATAACTTTTTTAATTAAAGTAACAAAATATTATAACAGAAGTTAAATTAAAATTAACAATATTTACAAAGAACATTACAGAACAGAACAGTTTACTAACTACTTACAGATAAAATATTTGTCCCAAATCGGTATCCCGAGGCAACGTGCCAAGAAGACTAGCAGCATTGCCACGCTGGATAGCAATGCTGATTCTCTGAGCGAGATATGTTCCAGCTGTCACGAGACTTCACAAGAGGTCCCGACTAGACGGCGTGAGACCTCTTTGAAAAGATGGTGAGCCTCAGGACCCCAAGGCCCCAAGTGCATTATAGGCCAATTAATTTATTTTAATATTTCTTCAAATTATCTCTCTCACCATCTCACCTAATCTCTTTTCATGACTTTGATGGGTATAATTCACTACTCATTATTTAAAAAAAAAAAACCGGTTTAGTGGAGAAATGGCATACACTCCTTTTGAAAATATAAGTACATGAATTTTAAAGAGAGGTTCCACTAGCCCCGGTATTTATTTAAATAATGAGGAAGATGAGAATTAAAAGCCGTATAGATCTGACATACATAACTCGTGCGTTGCATTTTACTGCAGTTTACTTTGTTCTAGCTTAGGAATGAGGCTTAACCCTTCTTTTACCAAGGATTCTTCCGAAATATTAATTGGTATTACTTGATTTAAAAAGGGTTAAGCGATCTTAACCTATTTATAGTTACGTTTTTTATGTTAACTTATTTATAGTTTAGTTTTGTACGCCAATTTGCTCACACTTTACTTACTTTTAGTAGAGTTAATAAACCTTAACTTTAATTAAGTTAAGCATAAATAGATAACTTTATTTTTACTAAGCAAATTATATCAAAACATATTGGGTCTTCCTAGGGTTAGGATACTTTTGCCCTCTTTTAGACTAGTTTCGTGGGTTAGCTGGTTTTTAGTTAAGAAAATTATAAAAAATGTGTCACTTAACTGTTTACTGAGTATCTGTATCTCTTTTATGGATAATGATAGAGCTTTGGTTCCTAGATCAAAATGTAGAGAATTTTGCGGTGGTAAAATTTGCATCATTACCTAAAAAACGACCATATGAGGGTTAACCCTTTTCTAGCTTAAGTACGGCAGAACTGTATAACTGACAACTTCTTAAGATGGCTAAGCGTTTTTTGCTCCTTTTTATTTTTACTGAATAAGTTGATGTCCTTTAGTGATTAATAAATCTATTCTATTCAAGTAAATAAATGGAGAACGTCTGCTATCAAATGTTTTCCTTCTGCCAAAACAAAACTATGGACAAACATACATTTAAAAATAGCTTAGGCATCATAAAATCGATACAACGTGTCATTTATCGGGTTGTAACTTACTCTAACTAGTGACAAATATATAAATATACGGTTGATAAATTTTATTAACAAATTTATTCAAAAGCAGTTCACTCTGAACATTATAGTGATATAGGAAATAATTATATATTTGGTCTAAATATCCTTATTGATCGGATTTCATTAATTTATTTCGCGAATTTGATTCCCGCCTCAACAAATATTTGTGATATATAAGTAGTTGCATAAATGTTTATATGAAACGAAAATAGCGGTACTCTGTACGGAAATTAGCCACACGAAATATTCAGGTGGAAAAAGAGTGAAAGTGAAGAGTGTCACGAACGACATTTGGCATTCAGCCAGCGGTATTGATGCGGCAGACGGGTTCCTTTTACTTATTCATAAACGTTCACAAACTTGACACAGGATACCAACGACACTGGGTATGCATGCACTCGCCACTTGCATATTAGGACATCTGCACACAGACGCCCACACATGGCTTACGTCTGAGATAAAGTTTACAGGAGGTGTTTATTTTATTGAATAATTTATAAGATGTTATCAAATTTTATCATTATCCATATCACAGGCTTCGTAAAAAAACTGTAATAATAATAATATAAATTATAATCCGCTATATGCTTCTTCAAGGTATGAGATAAATTCGCGTTTTAGTCACTACTTGAGGATTGATGCTCTTCATATCCGTATGCTTGATCATCAATACATTTAATATCTAGTAGTGCTGAACGAATAGCAAACAACTTTGTTACTCGATTGGGGCAATAACTCTATTCTGCAGGAATAGCTGTACTTCACAATACATCTGAGCCAAATGTCCCTGCTTTGTTGCAGTGTTGTTTCTGCGGTATATAATATTTCCAAGAGTCCATCAAAAATGAATGTAAAGAAACGGAACAGTTCATTATTTATGCTGAAAATAGTTTTCTCAAAGCTAATTGCAAGCTCCTAAAAGCTACGACAACCGCTTACTGTAAGGCAGGTGTATATAAAACAGACGTGTGATTTACAAATTTTCTTAAGAGCTGTGGTGGCCGAGTGGTTCGAATAGTTGCCTGCGACACAAAGATTGCAAGTTCGGATCCCGACTGTACCTCTACCTCTTAAGTACAACGATTAGTCTCACCACGAGCTTTACGGTAAAGAAGCCCATCAAGATTAAACCTGCATACATTTGAGAGAAAATTAAAAAATATATATATTAGTGGTGCTATCGGCGATGGACTCGCCATCTGTCACGTGGAAAATGGGTGTGTGAGTACTTCCTTCACATCACATGACATCAGTTAGTATTACATATATATAAAACAAATAGCACAGTCTAACGCCGGTTTCGGATGCCATTTACATATATATGTATGATAATACAGCAGGCGAAAATTGTGTGCTGTGAAAATAACATTTGAACAATGAATTCATTTACTTTACCACCGACTCATATGCAGTCTGCGACGTTTTTGTTCCTGTTATCCAGACAGGAATATTATTTGAGGCTAAAATAAATAGTTCCGCCCAGTACTCTCCGTACACACTGCTAGCGTCGAATTATTTAGTAGATGGTGGGTAGAGTGCTCTCTAAACGGTTTGAATGCAGTCGAAAGTACCTACGAGGTGCCTAAAAGTGCAGCATTTTTACCTGAAACATTCATTCCTAGTCATTTTCTTAACGTTTAAATAGCAGGATAATGGTGGGATATGTTTCCCTGGTTTTACAAGCGTATATGCAGCATATACATATGCAGCATGCATATGTATATAAGCAGCCGTTACCGCTTATTACCAGGCAACCGACAAACAAACAGCTTAAACCAATTTTTAGTAACTTCAGTATTTTAATCATCCGGGTTGGTTGTAGTATAATGTGTAATATATTCACGCCTTCCTACAATTCATCCCCATACCTTGGAACCACAAAGGTCTCGCACTGCGCGGTTCCAAAGGAGTTTCCTTCCGCGAACGCTCAGGCTGTGGAATGAGCTCCCCGTTGAGGTTTTCCCTGGAGAGTACAGCATGGAGTTCTTCAAGAAGGGTGTGAAAAGATTCCTGTAGGGTCGGCAACGCGCGAGTGATACCCCTGGTGTTGCAAGCGTCCATAGGCGGCGGTAACCGCTTACCATCAGGCGGACCGCATGCTTGTTTGCCAACCAAGTGGTATAAAAAAAAAAAAAAAAAAAAACAAAGGACAGGTGTGAGCAGGTAAGGTAGATCCTCTTTACGCCGAAAATAAATTTAGGTGCCAATGTGATAGATGGCGAATATCCGTTTCCTTAGCAAGACTATATATACGTTTTAGAATTTTTATTAAAATGTTTTCTAGATACCTTTTTTTTCCTTTTCCATAAAAATCACTGTACTTTACTTATTTTTTTTTTAAAACAGCCTCAGTCTGGTTTGGAATTTACAATCGTTCCGTTCCAGGCGTCACATTTCCACCAATTTACACGTAAGCTTTCCTCACGAACCACTTTGCTTATTGGTAAAAAATAATGAAAACCCTTTCAGCAGTTCTTCAGCAGCTCTTCAGCTTATCACGAACAGACGACGCAGCGGGGGACTTGGTTCCATAATATGAAGTAGTATTAAGCCAAATCGCTATTAGTAAGCATGCTATTAACATTTTACTGAAACAATCGATAGCAATAAATATACCACTCGCTCAATGTATCGTTATATAGTTGGAAATAATGACCCTTTCGTGACTAGGTTTACTTTTCGCGAGCCAGGGAAAGTTTTATGGCCTCGCGGTCGCATATCCTCCTACTTTGTGGCTAATCCGAGCAAGCTTTTACTTTGATATCTTGTTATACATTGGGCTGATTGGTACTAATGGGTTATTATGGCCCGTTATAATCTATTAAGAGCGATTAAACACGTAATTTGTAAGGTTATTAGACTGTTTCGACCCATTTATCTATATATTTATTCAATTGGGTGTAATATTGCATCAAAGTGCGCCGATAAATTAGACTAAAATTTCATTAGAAGCTCTTTATTATTTATGGTAACCGCTCACTATTAGGCAACCATTACTAATCATCATCATCAGCTCTTGCTGATGTCTCTGATGATGGAATTATCTCCATTAGTTTCTGTCCAGTGTAATCTCTTTAACCGCTCGTTCGCTCGCTACGTTATGAGAGACACTTTTCTTTATACTGACTCATATATGCTAATCTAGGCCTTCCACCACTATTAAAAGTTACACATAAAAACTATAAAAAATTTTGTATATCAGGAACAATAAAGCATTGATTACCTGTTATATAGTTTTCGAATATTTTACCGAGCATAAATATAATTCCGTTCGCAATGTCTCTCAAAGTTCGATAAACAAAATAAACCAAACAAATATACTACAGTTCCAATATTACCAATAAGTTGAAACTTTCCTACTTACGCCTTATAAACTTCACTTAAGTGTTCGAAGCGAGCTGTAAATTGATTCTATATAACTGCGCAATGAAATTGCAATATATCTGTATAAAAGTTTTAAAATCACAGTCAACAACTCATCAAAATCTAATAACATGAGCTTACAGCGGCGCCGCCCTCGTCTTTTCTCGTCTAGACAAAACGTCCCAAGTCGTGACTTTTCCACTGTCCTCCATCCAACGATAACTAGAGGTCTATTTATTTATTTTCTTCGGAGTAACAAACATAAATATACAACGATTATAAAGTTGATTACGCTATTATAAAAAAATAATAATAACAATAATAATTTATTTCACACAATGGGTATGTACCAAATACCTATGTAGTATGCTTAAATAGTGAACTATTTGTAAAAGTAATTGATTTTTACAAGGATAGGTGGTGCATTTGCAACTGCTCTCATTGCTAGGCTTCAGGACAGCCTGTATTAATGATGAGCAGGCCCATGCCTCTGGGAATTATATAAATACCTATATTATATACCCAACAACATTACCCACGATATAATGACATATATACATATATTATCATCTACCCTCATGGGGTAGGTAGATGAAGAAGAACGCCAGCTCTCTCTAGACTTACATACCTCCTTCACTTCGTCCACATTCATCTCTTCATACATGCTCTCCGGCCTCAAGTACTCTGCCAATACCATTGCCCCCTCAATAATTATTTTAATACTAGCCGTCCCGCCAACTTCGCTTGGGGGAAAAAAAACCCCTGAAGCACAAATGCAGCGTCATCAACCGGGTTTGATTGTATTTTCAAATCAACCAGGGTGAGGATCCATGTTAAAGCTATGGAAGTATTATTATGAAAAGGTTACGTTAAGTAGTTACAAACTACATTTTATCAGTAACAGTATTTAATGAAGACAGAAAACTCATAGCTGACATTAAGAAGCTATTACAATATCGAATGAAATTCTTTTCTCAAGCGCCCTAATCTATCTTATGCGGCTATAATGGAATTACAAAATTACAAATACTAAGCTTGGTACGCCTACGCAATAAAGTCTGATATAATTTTATTAGCGTCTATGATACATAAAAATCCGTCTTATCTTTATTATAGTTGATTTTTCTATTTGTTAAATTTATATTACGCTGATAGTAATTGTGAGAACCCCAAATTGCAAGCAAAAGAAAACGAGTTAACGTCCCTTAAGATAACTCGAGTATCAAATGAATAATGACATCGTGTGTTTGACTAATGACATTTCAATTACGCGTCCTAATCAATATATGGTACGCGGCAGTTTTACGCATTATTATTAAGTTTTACTATTGTATCCATAATAAGACTCTAGATACATACAACACGGTCACATTAACTTGACGCATGGCTTAGATGACGTCATTTCGGCGGTCAGGTACGGTGCGAAAAAAAACATGTAGCTAAATAAAAACTATATTTTTGATTTTGGAGCATAGGTTTTATTTGTAAATCTTGTAATATGTTGCATCATGTATTTCTTTATACAATATAATTTAAAACTATTTTGTTTGTTTTAAAACACTTTCAACACAAGATTTCTCCCTTCACTGTGTATAGATTTCCCCATGTTCAAAAATTTGTAGTAACAAAAATAGTCCAAAATTAACAAAAACAGTCCAAACTTAAACAATAACGAAAACGTAACAAAATGTCCAATAACAACAATAGCAACAGAAAACTAGTCAACATATCGACGCGCGAACAGAGATGCTAACCATACTGACGATTGCCGGGCGAGCTAAGGGACTGCGGGGGGAAGCGGGCGGGGCCTCGCATTCCAGCGATGCGTCAAGTTAATGTGACAGCGTTGTATCATATTGTCAAGTTACCACCGAGTAATTTATATTATCTTGTTTTTTTTATAACGCGTGTTAAAAGGAAAACCTGATGAGTATGAATGTGATGACGAAGTAGGGTAAGGAAAAAAGTAAAGTAAGACAGTGAATCAGTTCTCTGTAGACTTACAAACCCTTATCGCTTTGAAGACACTAATACCGCTGACGTTACTCCAACTTCCTGCTTTGTCATATCAGTACGACCGACGACGACGACGATATGTATTTGGAAGCAAGTAATTTTAATATTATCCTTAAACATATTATTTACTTACTCAATTAAAAAATTTTGAACTTTTAGAAACGATCATTTTTTAAATCATGCTGGGGTTTGGTTACTAAGATATAGAAAAAGAATACAAATTTATCTGCAAAGGAATATACACCTTAAAACAAGAAAATACATAAACTGAAATGTTTATTCTGTAGAAGCGAATACTTTTTAAGTCATATCAGTTGTCGGATATGGTCTGAAAGCATTTCTGAGGAACTCCCCAAAATAAATATGAATCGCCATGTTACGCTGTATATCACGATCAAGCCACACTTTGTAACAATGAACCGATGTACCGGATATCGTAGCCGAGGTGACGGGTAGTGGCACTTCTTTTAATGAAATGGCAATACAATTGCCGTGGTGGCCGAGTGGTTCGAGCAGTTGCCTGCAACGCAAAGGTCGCAAGTTCGAATCCCGACTGTACCAATGAGTTTTTCGGAACTTAAGAACAGTGATTAGTCACACCACGAGCTTTACGGTGAAGGAAAACATCGAGACGAAACCTGCATACGTCTGAGAAGAAATTCAAAGGCGTATGTATAGTCGTGCTAGAGTAACGGCGATGGACTCGCCATCTGTCACGTTGTCACCTAATATACCTCTGAAAGGCGGAAAGTGGGTGTGTGGGTATTACCTATACACCTCTGCCTACCCCTTCGGGGACCCTTGTGGGAAGGCGTGAGGATATATATACAATACAATTGTATTTTTTTAGACTATGTGGAAATACATGGCATGGCAATACAATTGTATTGCCATTACATTGCTAAGACCAGTTCTTGGTTTAAATTCAAGCGAAGTGTCATAAGGCAAAGATTATTAGTACTGTAGTTATCGTTTCCCATTTTAGTTACGGTTTATTGCCGTTAGCGGTGGAATCATTTAAGAGAGGTAGGGCATAACGGATTCTCCGTTCGAATTTGGAGCTGCCCGACTGGGGCAGGACCTCCACCTTATAGAAGTCCGTAGCCAAATAACACAATCTTTTTTGTGTTGTGTTCCTACGTGGTGAATAAGGTTTCCAGTAATGAGCTCCTTGGGGAGGGGGGAGGATTGTATATTGTGTTGGCAACTGAGGGATTAGACCTATTATGTTGCCAACACAGTATAACTCTCTGAACACAGAGTGGCAACGCGCAAGTGATACTTAGGTATCGTGAGCGTAAATAGGCTACGGTAACCGTTTCCCATCAGGTGGGCCGTATGCTTGTTTGCCACTCTTGTTGTATAAAAAAATTAAAAATAAAAAAAAAACAATATTTTATAGTATTCACATTTGGTCGAGGCACTGTCAAACAGTAACATTCACGTTAGGGGTACGAAAATATTATCGAGGTTGCGCTGCTATTGACATTCCACATCATTTTAGCAATTTTTGTTGCCCATATATAAAATATAAAATGCCCGAAGGCTATGGTGGTACAGTGACTTAAGTTATTACCTCCCTACAGTCGTCACTGGTTCGAACCTAGGTGATCTCTAGAGATGAGTTCCATCACGCTATGAGCTTTGAGTTGAAGGGAAACATCCCGAGTAACCCTGCATGCGTCTGACTAGCAATCATAGTCTAAAAAAAAACAGGATGTGTATAATCAAATATGGGTGGTTTTTCCCATCGTAGAAAAGTTTATCCATAAAAATAATGAATAATTCAAAAATCCAATAAGAAAGTGTAGCTAAATCAATGGCATGTTTGTTTATATTCTCTGTTTCACTTCTGAAATATATATATACTAGCTGTGCTCGCGACTTCGTCGGCGTCGACGGCTTTTTTACTGTAGTAATTTTTTTTTTTCAATAAAAAGTATCCAATGTTACTTCTGATTCCTCCAAGAATATGTGTACAAAGTTTTGTGTTGATCGGTTAAGTCGTTTTTACGTGAAAGCGTAACCAACAAACTTACATTCACATTTATAATATTAGTAAGGATTGCAGCTAAAAATAAACATGAAACGCGACCAGTCTGCGTATACCAAATGGATTACAAAAGACGACTTATATCTACGTAGGGCTACGATGTAGCAAATATAGTGAGTGGCGTAGTCGCGTAGCCGGTAGCGTAGCCGGACAATAGTTGCACCGTCGGACACCAAACATAATATCCGCCGTGTGTGCAGATTAAGCCCGGGTACACACGTATGTAATACTGTGAAATTGCTTTATCACAAATATGATGGGGATTTAATCAAAATGGGGAATAAGCTCGCTGTAACATACATACAAACAGTACAGAAAATGTCTTGTGGGTAGAGACTCAAAAAGTTTTCTTATATGTGCCGATACCGCCTCAAAATTATATTATTATGTATTTTTATATAATCACTCACGCATGCACGATTCATTGAAAACCCTACACCTAGGACACATAGAATAATGTCATAAAAATACATACAGTTTCATTACGTAAGATATTCAATATGGTTTTCCTATTTATAAGGCAGTTTATTCCATTTTGACATGCATACATTATTTGGCACCATGTTTTTCATTGATTATTCTCATCTTTCTTCATATATTGTTCGTTGTATATTTACGTTTTAGGCACAGTTTATCTTGGTATACGTAGTGAGTACGATATTTAATTAAATAGGAACGTCTGCAACGTACAGTCGCCGTATGCCGCCGATATATATCAGATGTGGTTGTCGTGTGTTTCCGCAGATCCGTCGGGCGGCCACCAAACATTTTGACTGTCATATTATCAGCACCGGCACCATGGACCAGTTAATACGTTCAAATATCGAATATAAAGCGACGTTTTGAAATAGAATCAGTATATCTAAACGTCGCATTATATATTTCAAGGCAATAGGCGTGACGACATTATTATTTAATCAAATATTTAATTAGTTTTGCGGAAAATACGTATTAAAAAATGATTATAAAAAAATATTTCGTTTTAATTTTAAAGTTGATAATAATAAGATTTTCAAAAAAAAATATTTTTTTTAATTTCATTTATTTTTAAATACAATACTACAATCGGCCATTTAGTTTATAGCCGGCCATCAGATATGTTGAAGCGTTATCAAGCAATCATATATGATAAAATATATTTATATATATATATCCTCACGCCTTCCCACAAGGGTCCCCGAAGGGGTAGGCAGAGGTGTATAGGTAATGCCCACACACCCACTTTCCACCAGAGGTATATTAGGTGCCAACGTGACATATGGCGAGTCCATCGCCGTTACTCAAGCACGACTGTTAAATATGCCTTTTGAATTTCTTCTAAGACGTATGCAGGTTTCCTCTCGATGTTTTCCTTCACCGTAAAGCTCGTGGTGTGACTAATCACTGTACTGAAGTTCAGGAAAACTCATTGGTACAGTCGGGATTCGAACTTACGACCTTTGCGTCGCAGGCAACTGCTCGAACCACTCGGCCACCACGGCTCGTAAGTATATATATCCTAGGTGAAATGCATTTGCATATAAGGCATTTTTTTATTTGTTCACCATTTTATTCCTGTCACCTATAATATAACTTCTAAGAGTAGAAATCGTGTGAGATTGGATGTTCTTAAAATATTGGAGCCATCTGTCAGGGGCAGCCCTATTAAAATGCATAATGAGTGTACGTGCAATCATTAACCCCAGTCTCACAATTTTCCATAGGTTACGGCAATCGCTTGACTTGAGACTGTCCGTGCGCTTGTTTGCTATCTTTCCATTGCAATTAAAAACAAAAACATAAATCAAACGTATGAGTACAAATTAAATAAATACCCAAGACATTATCTAGCACGCAATAAATTATCCCACCCGTATTAACGACTGCAACATTGTATCAACAGTTGTTCCACAAACACATGCATTATCAAGCTACTGGTACGAGTTTGATAAGCGCCCATAACTCATATAGACATGGTAAATGGTACAATTAAATATATTCCTTATCGCGAGTGCTTTCAAGAACTTTATCGTTTTGATTTAGCATTCCCTGTATGTCCTTTAGCCTTTGATTATATTGTAAAGGAACACTGCACTCTTGAAGTTCACGCTAATAGTTCATATGGATGGAAAAGGTCTATATACTACTTAGTGCTTTTGTTTCAAAGGTGATTGACTGACTGACATAGTGATCTATCAACGCACAGCCCAAACCACTGGATGGATCGGGCTGAAATTTAGCATGCAGGTAGATGTTATGGCGTAGGCATCCGCTAAGAAAGGATTTTGACTAATTCTGCCCCCAAAGGGGATGAAAGTTTGATAAAACTTTGTTAATTTTAAACCGATCGGGCTGAGACTTTGCATGCATAAAGCTACTATGACTTAGGCATCCCCTAAGAAAGGATTTTGAGATGCAGGCTATATAAGATCAGTAACTTTTCAGTTTAATATATACGAATTTCTGTATGCTAGCGCCATCTAAATTGAGTTATTTTGGAGAGAAAAATTAGAGTGACTATTTGTAATATTAAAATAACCACGCTTTACTAAATGAATACAATACATATGGATGTATACACGGTACGGTACAAAAACCAAAATATCATTTTTATTTCATTTTGTCTGTCTGTTTGTTCCGGCTAATCTCTAAAACGGCTGGACCGATTTTAATGGGACTTTCACGGGCAGATAGCTGATGTAAAAAGGAGTAGCTTAGGCTAACTTTTATTTGAGAGACTGATCAATATTTTTATTGTTAAATTCCACGCGGAACGACGAGCACAGCTAGTTCAAAAATAAGTATCTAGATCCGTGCTGGATGAGTGTTTCGAGTCGCCTGCAATAATATTGCATGTTCTGATCCCAACTGTATATTTTTTTGTTATCTTCTGGATTGCTTTATCAACCCACGGGGACGACAAAAGTCGAGAGTAAGCCTGCATACGATAGAAAAGACGTATGTTCATATAGCCGTGCATGACAAACAGCGATGGACTCGTCATCTATCTCGTTGCCACCTAAATATATCTCATGCGAGAAAATGGTTTTGTGTTACGCCTCTGTCTAACCCTTCGGGGTCCCTGTGGGAAAGATACATATATAAATAAGTACCTAACTACATACCGCATATTCTAAATGTAGTTACATTGTTTTAAAGCACAATACGTTGCTAAGCTTCTAATTAGTTGTTCTAAGTTATTAGATGATTGGATGATTCAAATACAAGCTTTAATCTCAATGTTTGCGTCTCTACGATGGGTAAATCACTTACTGTGTATACATACCTATATTTCCCAAATGGGTATCCGTAAAGGAGAGTTCAAATTATTTTCTCTCACTAGAGATATTATTAGATTGATACAGATTGACAGATCAGGGTCTATTGCCATTCCTCACACACCTTGATCCTCAGACACATCATTATGTGATGACTTTCTTCTCATCACAGAATCTCATCCTAAAATCCGTCTCAGACTTCTCAGTAAGTTTATATGTTGCTTTCCTTCAAGTATAGGTAGGAAGTGGCAAGCAAGACTGCGCTCCAACTACCTAGATCAAATCGATCGGGCATTCAAGGATTGGAACGTCAAGAGTACTCGAAACCGCAAATCGTACTTGAAACCAGCATGTATGAAGAGACTGATGAATATGGACGAAGCGAAAGGGAGCATGTATGAAGAGACTGATAAATGTGGACGAAACGAAGAGGTATGGAAACTTTGAGAGAACTGGCGCTCTACTCTCTGCCTACCCCGTTAGGGTCTAGGCATGATGATAAATATGTATTAAGTTAAAACATATCCTCACGCCTTCCCACAAGGGTCCCCGAAGGGGTAGGCAGAGGTGTATAGGTAATACCCACACACCCACTTTCCGCCAGAGGTATATTAGGTGCCAACGTGACAGATGGCGAGTCCATCGCCGTTACTCAAGCACGACTATACATACGCCTTTGAATTTCTTCTCAGACGTATGCAGGTTTCCTCTCGATGTTTTCCTTCACCGTTCAGCTCGTGGTGTGACTAATCACTGTACTTAAGTTCAGAAAAACTCATTGGTACAGTCGGGATTCGAACTTGCGACCTTTGCGTCGCAGGCAACTGCTCGAACCACTCGGCCACCACGGCTCTAATTGTATTAAGTTTTTTTTATTATATTGAGACTAAAGAACAGGTCTAATGTATATAAGCAGCATTACATTATTTGTCCATCAAGAGTGCTAACTTAAAAATATAATTAATAAAACGTCCATTTTCTGGACAGCTGACAGTATCAGGTGCGGCCATGGAAAGAGAAATGTGAAAACTGTTTAAATTTATTTTAAAACACCTTTCAGCGAACTTAAGAATATTAGGTATATATACGAGCTATGCCCTGCAGTTTCACCCGCGTATAATATGATTTGTAGAATAAAACAAAGTCTACGTTAATCAAGTTATAATTTATCTCTGTGCCAAATTTTATTCAATTTCGTTCAGCCGTTCTGGCGTGAAGGAGTATAATATATCCACACGCCTAACCACAAGGGACCCTAAAGGGGGTAGGCAGAGGTGTATCGGTAGTACCCACACACCCACTTTCCGCCAGAGATATATTTTAGGTGCCAACGTGACAGATGGCGAGTCCGTCGCCGTTATTCAAGGACGACTATACATACGTCTGAATTTCTTCTCAAACGTGTGCAGGTTTTCTATCGCTATTTTCCGTCACCATAAAGCTCGTGGACTAATCACTGTACTTAAATTTGGAAAAACTCATAGGTACAGTCTGGAATCGAACTGGCAATCTTTGTGTTGCAGGCGCTTACTCTCGGCCACCGCGACTTTTTGTGTGTGATATCACAAACTTTCACACTTATATAATTAGTAGGAAGATTTTAAGGTCATAACTTATTTTGTCTGAGGAGGAAGCTTTTTGAGTGTTTTCTCCATCGAATTCAGAATATCAGTCCTCAAATTCCAAGCCAGCTCGATAACACTTTACTGATAAAATCGTAGCACGAACGGGTTATAATGATTTCACGGGAATTCATTACGATGTTACAAGGTGGTTGGAAATTGTTCAACATTTTCCTTGGTCGTATTATCTTTCTGGAAAATTTTCGAACTCGTAATATGGGGGGTAACGAAGTGAGCACGTTCCTCGAAGTTAAAAGGTAAAATGTGACTTCAATCTGTGTTCGCCAATCTGATCGTTGCATAGAATATAAGGCAAAGGGAATATATGCCATTCTTGGCATAATTCTTAATGTATGTTGTTACATTCTCTCTAGGGAGACATACATTAAAAGTTATGAAAATTATTTTAGACTATAAATATGCATCACCCACATCAGTCCTAGTGTGGGTACTTCCTATACACCTTTGCATACACCTTCTGGGGACCCTTGGGGAAGGCGTGAGGTTGTATATTCCAATAACTGTATTTAATGTAACTAACTAAATATGTATAATAAACAGCCGTGGTGGCCGAGTGGTTCGAGCAGTTGCCTGCGACGCAAAGGTCGCAAGTTCGAATCCCGACTGTACCAATGAGTTTTTCTGAACTTAAGTACAGTGATTAGTCACACCACTAGCTTTACGGTGAAGGAAAACATCGAGAGGAAACCTGCATACGTCTGAGAAGAAATTCAAAGGCGTATGTATAGTCGTGCTGGAGTAACGGCGATGGACTCGCCATCTGTCACGTTGGCACCTAATATACCTCTGGCGGAAAGTGGGTGTGTGGGTATTACCTATACACCTCTGCCTACCCCTTCGGGGACCCTTGTGGGAAGGCGTGAGGATATATATTATTATTATAACTAAATATGTAACTAAGCTAAATATCAATCCTGAAATTTACGGCTATATTTCCTATCAATAATATATTTATTAAATAATTTGACATACTTTTCTTATAACGCTTATAATGCTTTGACTCCTTGTTATGAACTGAGTATAATAACATCGGCCATTTTGCTCGGTCCTTATGAAGACCAATGATGTAGTAAAAAAGCTAATTAGCTATTCATATCTCTCCGTTATTCGTCAATACTTTTTTTGCGACGTAAATTTATTAAAGACATCCTTAGGAAACTCGAGATAAAGGTATCAAATTAATTTTTAACAAAGCAGTCCAAATACAGTTTCGAATTTTTCTTTTGTGGCACATTACAATGAAAATTCGTTTTGAAATTCGACTATAGAGTGCGCTGTAAGCCACTGTGCGGGGGAAACATAATGATTTATTTATGTCAATGGGCTGTATCCGGGAGCGGTGTTTTCCTCAGCAAATTGGTTATTGTTCGTTGTATAAACTTCTTTTATTACCCAGTTGTTAGTAAAATGAGAGTAGGCAGGTATTTTTGCAATTACTTCCCCCGTCTTAGATAATAAAGGCTGAGTTTATAAGCCGATCCTCTCGTAACAAAAATTCGCTGCTTTCAATCGATATTTTTTATTCCATTCTTTTTACTGGTTTACTTTAAGAGGTAAGCCGAGTACTTTTCTTAATACAAAGACATTGGTCGCGTCTAGACTTGGCCATGTGTGAAATAACCTGGTGAATTGCGCACCCACTAATAAACCTTAAACGTAGGACGTAAAACTAATAGCGTACGTCAGTGTGTCGTAAACCGTGTTATTAACGAAGAAATCCCTCGAGACGGTTTCCATTGACTCCCGGTTTTACAATGAAAATAAAAGAGAATAATTATGTTGAAAAAGTATCAACCTAAGATTTAGTAAACCAAAAGCCTTACGGCAGAAGAAACAAGCGGGAGGACCTGCATACGTTTACGAAAAATACAAAGACGTATATAAAGTCGATGTGTAATAAGATAAGGTGACAGATACGCCACCTGTAACGTTGGCACCTAAATATATCTCTGAAAAAAAGGAGGTGTAATTGCACTTCGGCATCTTCGGAGAACTTTGTTCCCACGGGGGTAAACCAGACCTGTACAGTACCCACACACTTTTGAAATGACTTGAAATATTAAGTATCTATGTATTATTGAAATACGAATGAAAATACAATGGAAATAAGTACCATGTCGTGCTTTCACGATGAATTTTCATCTTTGATGCACCTCGTTCGTGTTTAAGTTTACTCAGCATAATACTTGAAATGTTTCACTGACCATACCAGGTGAGTAGTTATGACTCATGACCCTCAGTCTGTAGTCAAGACATCTTCAAATGATCTTAAATTCAAGTTAGAAGTGTAGTTCAAATAGAGAGATTGGAAGTATGTTCAAATGATACATATGAGCTGTATTAGTACATTAGGTATATTGGAAAAGGGAATCTTGTAAAAGTAAGAAAAAGTGCAAATCACTTTTTCTTACTTTTACTGAATGATGCTGGTATGGAAAGTAAACGGGAGGCGAAGGATGGTAGATCAACAATTCTTTTCTACTTATCCTCACGCCTTCTCACAAGGGTCCCCGAAGGGGTAGGCAGAGGTGTATAGGTAATACCCACACACCCACTTTCCGCCAGAGGTATATTAGGTGCCAACGTGACAGATGGCGAGTCCATCGCCGTTACTCCAGCACGACTATACATACGCCTTCGAATTTCTTCTCAGACGTATGCAGGTTTCCTCTCGATGTTTTCCTTCACCGTTAAGCTCGTGGTGTGACTAATCACTGTACTTCAACAATAAGTACAGAAAACAAATAACAATAATAATAATTTGGACTCCGCAATCATTATACCGATATTCAAAACGGCCAAAGTTCAAAGGATCTCGACCAATACCTTAGGTAGCTCTCGTTAGATTGGATCCAGGGCCTCATACAGAAAGGTGTGCTCCTCGACAGGTATTGTAAGGAGGTTTCTTACCCTAGGACCCTTACCTAATAACACCTCGAGATACCTTATTCAACACAAATTAACATAGCCTCAAGCAAATATAATAACATACATACATATCACGTCGAGTCCCTGATGGGTAAGCATTGAGAGTAGAACGCCAGTTCTCTCTAGACTTACATACCACTTTCGCTTCGTCCACATTCATCAGTCTCTTCATACACCAAACATAGATAGATATATACATAGATACAGAGGACGTCCAAGGCTAAGGTAGGTACAAATTCTTGTGTTCATCACATTAATATCTGCCCTCAGCGGGAATCGAGCCTGGGACCAGGAGCTTCGCAGTCTCGGAACTCTAGCCACTGGACTAGACGACTGTTGAAATGAAAGAAAAATTCGTTAATAATAATTGACTAATTTTTTATTTATTTATCGTCATGCAAACGCCTACAAAGTCACGCCGAGAATAAAATACAAAGCCTTATTTCCCGTAAAATTTACCTAAAAACTAAAGTTTTTAAGAATCTCAGATCACAACTTTGTTTCGTGACTCTTGAATACACTTTTAATAAGAGTACACTTGCCATAGCGAAACATTCCTGATTATTGTACTTAAGGGAACGGGGCAGGATAAGCGGCTGATCCCGTCTCGCAATAAGGCTTTGCAAGCTTTAGTCCGGTAAACGGTCACCTTAGTCGTATTAATGACAGCTCCGTGACTGGGGGCAAATGGCAAATGAAAGTGAGAATACGTTTCGAGTTTCAGTAACATACCAGTTAAAATGTAATTTTATCCGACATCAAAACAGGTGGCAAGACAAAATTGCAAGGTATTTTTCAATGTTTATTATCTTTGAGTGCAATGAATATATATTTTATGTTAACGCACTCACAAAAATAATCAGTAGTAACACCCATGATTCGAACGTATGGCTGATGTGTAGTTACCAAAGTGACAGATAGTGAGGCTGTCACCATCTTAAGTGTTTAAATACATTTTCAGTCATACGTTTGAACTCCCACAATATTCTCTTAATCAAGCAAACTGTACTTTATTTGAGAAATAATTTAAACCAACCAGTAGAAGTGTACACATATTATGTATTTTATTGACTCCCAATGACGGTAGCGTAGCTACTTGTAATTCTTAGTAGCGGTACTAATTATTTTTTATCAGCTCAAACTTCCTATTTGACAAAATCTATAGATTGCCTTGGCAAGTGAACCGTGTCGACGCCATCCGAACATATTAATCGCGGCCTTGGATAAAGAAAAAATGTAATATAATTACTATTTCTCAAAATAAAAAAACATACTAGTTACAATATAACATTAAATAGAACCTCGTATTGTCTCTCGTACCGTGAGCTCCCGGAACTGTTGCTACCTTACCTAGGCCTCTTGCCAGGCACTTTAATGTGCTAGGTGCAATCACGCGCGTCTTGGACTAGCTAAGTGATAACCCTGCGGATAGTAGGTCATTCGTAAGGGTAAGAGTGTAACCCACTCTTTTCGTTAACAATCCGAAGTTCGGAAATCTTATTATTATATAAGCCGTGGTGGCCGAGTGGTTCGAGTAGTTCAACATCACAAAGATTTGAGTTTGATCCCGAGCTGTACCAATGCGTATTCTGAACTTAAGTACCTAAAGTGATTAGTCACAACACGAGCTTCACGATGAAGGATAACATCGAGAGGAAACCTGCATAAGTTTGAGATAAAAATCAAAGACGTATATGTATAGTGTTTGAGTAACAGCGATGGACTCTCCATCTGTCACGTTGACACCTAAAATATATCTTCGGCGGAAAGTGGGTGAGTGGGTAATATTTATACACCGCCTTCCCCTCCAGGAACCCTTGTGGTAAGGAATTAAGATTCTTCGAAGCACCACTTCCAGTATTTTTCTGTATCATTTGATATTAAATAAAAACTCCTTTATAATTACAAAGACAAACAAGCACATCAATATGTAAACAACGCTTTAAATTTACGCTTTTACTTTCGTCATTCGCACAGCATAATATTGTAAGAGCGAAGTTTCCATTTATTTTGTGTAATACGAGTACCTCCTTGTATTTGCTCGTCGCATCGCATCCCATTTGCATGGAGATGTGTTTTAATTGAGATCTATAATCCACAATGTACGAGTAAATACTTTGTTAGCTCAATCCTGGCGCGATGTGTCGATGAAACTGATATAGTCTATACAAATAAATAAAATTGGAGCGTCTGTTTGTAATATTAAATAACGGCTTTTTAATCAATACTTATACATACGGTACCATGGTATGTGGTACGTGGTATACCAATTTTATTTTTTATATTTGTCTTTCTGTTTGTTCCAGCTAATCTCTGAAACGGCTGGACCGATTTTAACAGGACTCACTGGCAGATAGCTCATGTAATATATAATAACTTAGGCCTTTTATTTAAAAAACGGAACAATAAAGTTTTTTACACACATTTTCACATTTAAATACTACTACATGTTGCAACTTACTTAAGGGATTTTTACTACAACGTTAAAACAAAAAATATTGGGGAAAAAATTGAATGCGATAACGTTAAGATCAAACATACAAGTATCAGATAAGACCTGTCTTATAGATTACATGTACTTTAAAAGTTTTTGCTGCAATGTGATACTGACTGATGCTATTAAATTAAATCTGATCAAAAAGATGATATTCGCTGTTCTGTGTGAACGAGACAACGTTGAAGAGATATGTATATAAGATTCTAAACATTAGACACTTTTATATTGTTTGCATCTAATAATGTATCTTCACGCGCATAGGTAAGGGTGCCTGAAAGGGAAGAGGTGTAAACAGCACCGTATTTTAGTGACCATTCTTTTTATGACAAGTTTAATTAAAACATGCCAATATATGATCGATGCTAGACATTGGTTCATAATATGCTCACATCTTAGAAAAAATGCTAGCGCAGGTACCAACCAAGTCTTGTGTTGCAAGATCAAAGAAATGCTTGCGATGAACGAAACATATTTCTGTTTAAACCTTCCTCGAGGTATGTAAGTCTAGAAAGAACTGTGTTTTACCCTTTCTGTCTTAGTCTGAGATATGTATATATATGCCTCCTCGACAGGTGCATATAGCGGTTACATACCTACAACGATCATTGTCATTGAATTAAAGTGTAAACTATGCATTTAAGTATAATCACTGTAGGTAGAGTAGTTTTATGTGATTCAAACTTGATTATTCCATGACATAATCAAATAACAAGCTGCATCCGTCATGTACCTAAATGCAGTTATTAACTCATTAATTAAATTAGTTACTTATTTCTATTGCCTACATAAACACGTTTATAGCTATTTTAAATTCATATAAACGGATTAATGTTCCGCTCCGTATGTTATATCAGTGTAGGTATGTAGGTAGTCGCTATTATTTAATTTATTTCTTTTTTACACGCTTTATATTAGCTTCACCTGTATGTATGTATGTATGTATGTATGTATGTAACCGACTTCTTTGAGCTCGATTTTGACCCACTTTAAACGGCCAGATTTCGTTCAAACTTTGTAGACTTATCGAGGACCGATGACAATACACTAATAACTAAAAAGTAGAAAATAAATAATAGTTAAAAAAAACTAAAAAACACGCTTTTTATAGAAAACCTAACTAAAAAATAGAAAATAAATTTCACCATTTGACACCATGCACCCCACGCTTTTTAAGATATTATCGAAATTTATTTTCTATTTTTTAGTTCGGTTTTCTATAAAAAGCGTGTTTTTTAGTTTTTTTTAACTATTATTTTTATATCACAAGACTGGCAAACAAACATGACCCACCTGATGGGAAGCGTAAGGTATTGTGAGCGTAAAGCTATGATTACCATAGCCGAAGTACCGAAGTATCACTTGCACGTTGTCACTTTGTGTTCGTACAGTTATACTATGTTGGCAGCATACCGGAACTAATCCCTCTGCTGCTAACACAATATAACAATCCTCCATTGGGGAGCCAAGGAGCTCATTATTGGAAACCTTATGTACCTACGTATAGAGGATGTTTTCAATATAAAGTTGATCCCTTAATTAAGGTAGCGTGTTCTTAAGAACAGATAAGCGACGTATTTGATTTGTATGACAAGATATGGTTCGAAGCTGCGCTAGATTTTATTTAACATGTGAGCATGGTGATCATATTATTATTTAACTAACGCCTACTATCAAATTAAATTGGCGTGTTTTTAAATAACATGGTAACCCTTAGAAATGTGATTCTGCCTCCAAACAATACCTGATCAACAATTTTACAGAAAAAGCGCTCAGACTTTGCGAAAAATAAGATTGTACTCATCTTCACACTTTATTACTTTTGCCGTACTATGAAAGCCCTCCACCTTTTTCCTCGCTCATCCCAAACATATTACCGCTCTATGTAATGCAATTCACAAATATTCAAATATGCTCGCAAATATTCACAAGATATTTTAGTGAGATACAAAGTTCAGTGGTAATGCCTACTTAATTATAGAATGGTACATTATTTCCCCCAAATGCACAGTACGTTAGTGCATTACGTGCTTCAGCAGATGGCGTTGGCGTCGCGTCTAATGAAGCCGACGGCGGCACTAAATTATTTTTACGACTACCCGCGAGACGCCACAACGTGCTGAGATTGCGACTTGGCTTCTCTTACGTCATTGTATTGTGTGGAGTACGTTTTTATGGCTAAACACACTAAAATACAACTAGTTGAACGACACTATGGTTAAAAAAAAAAATTGTGTGGTCCTTATTTTGCTTCTGCATTACCTTGTAAGACTGTTTACTCACCAACATCAGCCTTTCCAATTCACTGAGTAGTTAAAACGGCTAAAGAGTTACTGCCTGGGATACAGGCGCCGATTGTGTTTTTACATACGTAGATACGTTCTACACAGCGTAACTTTAATTAGTTGAAAATCGTCATTAAATGTTTTAATGTAATGCTGTAACAGCAATTAAAGTGCAATTAACGAAATTATAGTCCGTCCTATTAGAGTATAAAACCAAGTTATCGGGACTGCAACGCAAAGTGCAATAAGACGACGGTTACGGTCGTAGACGAGATAATCGTACAATTAAAACAACGCTTACAATCCAATTACATCGCATTCAAATTCCGATCAAGTTTATTAGACTAGACAAAAATGCTGAAACTCGTGTCGCGTTCAGATAACCACTACAATATCCTTGAATGTATGCATATGTATAATATATACTATTTTTATATTATTTTATATACATATTATCACGACGAGCCCCGCACAGGCAGATAACAGAGCGCTAGTTGTATGAGTGACCTGACAATTCTTTTGTCAAACTTGTTTCAGATACAGCATGGAGATCTTCAAAAACGAAGTAAAAAGATTCCTGTAGGTCTACAAGAAGAAAAAGTATAATTTAATAAAATTATTATAATTTTTACTACGTTCTATAAACATTCGTTATAATGACCTCACTTCCTTATCTTCTGTATAGCGGAGCTCAATAGCCTTCATAAATGCAAATATATTCGGAGTCTTAAACAACAGCTTCATACACAACTGGGAGTAGTTATGTTATAATAATCTTCACGCTAGAATCTCTCAAGAGGTTCGACATAGGTGTAATGTTGCTCTAAGTTTACCCTCCCATGAGATACGCGATGGGCTATTAAGCTAACTATATTGCTCAAACATATATCTATACTAATATATTTAGGAGGCTGAGTTTGTTTTTTTGATCGCGAAATTAAATCAAATACTAAAATTTTCCTTTGCATTAGACATTGAGGAAGTCTATATATATGAAATGAAATTAAATAATCTTTTCGCCAGAACACGGCTAGTTACATTATATATAAATATTAATATGAATTTTTAATGTACGAAGTGTTTGAATTACGGCGTTTGGCCGCATAATATTGGCATACGATTTTTTCCGTGGGTAGGTAGTGTTATATTATGGATACCTCTACTTCTACTACTACTACTTTTGATTTTTGACTATGCAATATTTAACAAACAAGTTATTTTAATTTACAGAATCAAAAAAAATATTTAACCATTTTATTTTTTGTAAGCATTCTTCTTCTCTTCTTCTCAGCATATATGCGTCCACTGCTGGACATATGCCTCTTGCATGGATTTCCAAGCTGATCTTGATGCGGCGATCCTACTCCAGGTCGGCCCTGCCGTCTTTTTAATGTCGTCCGACCATCTGGCTTGCGGTCTTCCAACGCTTCTGCCACCCGTTCGCGGCATCCAGTGAAGCGCTCGCTGGCTCCATCTGTCATCGTCTCTGCGACATATATGACCAGCCCATTGCCACTTCAATTGCGCAACTCTTTTTCCGATGTCTGTAACTTCCGTGCGTTGGCGAATGTCTTCGTTACGTATTCTATCTCGCAGATTAATTTGTAAGCATTGCAATTAAACAATCAGTTTTTTTTTATCATTAAAGTAGTCCATAGTAGTATGTGACGGTAATGAGGTGATAATCCTGTTAAATATAATTAAATAGTTATAGTAATATTGTAGGTAACAACAATTTCTACAAAAAACAGTTTTATAACTTGTATAGCTTGTATAGCTTGTACTTACAGATAAAATATTTGATCCTAATCGTATTGTAGGTTAAATTGCTATTACTTTATACATACATTTCTATATACATTGATACAGTGCCATACATATATATTATACATTTTCTTCATTACTGTAACGTTAACGGTTAACGTTTTTATATAACTTGTATTGCTCTCTGTCTGTTTGTGTGACTCATAAATAAAATAAATATTATGATTACCTTATTACTTACCTTACTAAGTAAAGCTCGTGGTAGTCACACCACGAGCTTTACTTAATGAAACCGCTGGTTCTCTATCTCGTACATAAAATAAAAATACCAAAAAAATATGTATATCGCTGGGTTTTTCAACGACTAGATTGACCTTCGTTTTGATACCTTAAGAAAAATATATGTACCTATACATAATTATAGTTATGAACTATTTAAGTTAATGGTAGGTTACATACTAGAAGATATTGTTCGGGCAATTATGAGTTCAAGGGTAACAATGATTCACGTACCATACATACGAAGCTAAAATAATAATTATAGTTCTAAAGAAGGCACGTAAAATTGTTTAAAAAGTGACAGTAATAACACATTCACGCCCACAAGAGTCCCTGAGACCAATTTTTCGACGGTGATATATTTAGCTGACAACGTGATAGGTAGCTAGTTCGTAGCTGTCACTTAGGAACGATTTGACAGACGTATTATTTTTCATAACAGATTTTATCCGTCGTTAATGTACCGCCGACGGAAGGCTGCTATTTACCTGCCTAGATCATGAGAGATCCTGAAAAGCCGCGAAGTTATGAAGTTCAATAGATTAGGAAATATTGACTTATAATATCGTCATGCGTTATAGTATCGTCATAGGAAGGGGCCATGCTTTGGCCCTTCCTTCTTTTTAGGTCGTAAGCGCAGTAACATTCCCTTGGTACTAGTGTTAATAAAGCGGTATCCGCTTTAAAATTTAAGAGAGTCCCAAGAAAGAGAGAAAATAACGTCACTTTTATTTTGACAGATTACATAGTGAAAGCTAGGAAATGTCGATGAAAAATGCTTAGGGCATACGTACAGTACTGTACCTAACTTATTTATTTACAACAGCAACAATTACAACAAGTACTTAATAATGAATCAGGGTCACATAGATACATAATATGATTTAGCACCTAGTGTTAGTCGCGTAATAACAATAATTAAATCTACCATCGCAATCAGAGTTCGTTGCAAAAATGTTTTTGCTAAACAAGTCAGGATAAAAACTTTTTTACATTTCGAACATGTGTCAAAACAGGGACCTTACAATGACATTCTATCAGCCATTTTCAAACTACTCTGTGAAAGGGATAGGTGTATATGATGTCCGTATCGTTATCCTTTTCACACTTATATGTAGGTATCAATAGCACGTCATAGTGAGGCCCCAGTACGTGCTTGAGAATCATAGAGCGAACAAAGTATCGTGTAGTCGTAAATTATCTTCATTTAATGAGTACCTCGGAGCGTCTACGAAGTTTTTATCTGTTCATCCATACGTGAGAATAGAACGTTATGATTAAACCATTTCGTATCGGTGCAACATCGACACATAATGTTCCTAAAGCCATTACAGAAACCAGAATTACTTCTTTTAATCATTTTAGTTGAGTTATTTGGTATACAGTTTAGTTGTTCTTTTGTTCACTCTTTGTTCACATTTGCCTTTGGGCATGTTTTAACGAAGTTAATTTATAGGAATATCGATTGATAGCAGTATTCAGTAATAAGTAGACAATCGGAAAATAAGTTGTTGTTAATACAGAGGTATTAACAACAACTTAAAGAGGTATTATGTAAGTCTAGAGAGAACTGGCGCTCTATACTCTCTGCCTACCCCGTTAGGGACTTGGCGTGATGATATGTTTGTATGTTAATACAGAGGTACTTAAACTATTCTAAGAACTGAATACTACCTCACGAAGTAGGCAGAGAGTATAACACCGTTTCTCAAGTATCTTATACAGAGAGTTTTTATTAGACCAATAATAATTTAAACGTATTTTCTTTTTCCGAATTGCTTAAAGTCAGGCCAATTATAAATGAGTTTTTCATGTCATAGGTATATCTTATTCACCGTGCTTGATTAAATAAGTAGGTTAATATCGTAGCTTTTTTCCTTTCATACGAAAGTTGAAATTATAGATGGAGTAAAAGTCAAGAGTATTTGAAACCGGGGAGCATGTACGTATACTAACGAATTTGCATGAAGTAAAGGAGATCCGTTAGTGTACAGAGTACTGGTACTGCCGCTGTGCTGCCCACCCAGTGAAAGACAGCGTGTTACTGAGTATAACGAATTTAAGCGTAAGCATAAAAGCGATGACTTCCTAAATATCAACTAATAGCCAATAGTAACTGTCTAAACATTTTCAATCCAATGATGGAGGTTGTAAGTAATTCGGTCTGAAAGTTGATCCGCCAAAGCTGGTATTGCCACATTCGTTTTAAAAATAACACAAAAATCAGACTTAAGTTGTATAAATTGATGGATACAATAATTTTCTTCTGTAAATTCCTTAAAAATACCTTTATGTACGATTTGGATTTCCCTAATTTCTACCTCATAAATTAAATCATAATTATTATAGTATCATTGTCAACAAGGACAATAAAATAAAATAAAATATTTCGGCATAAAAGTCGTTGGCATGTGATGGTGAAACGAGATAAGTCAGCTGAATAAGTCTAAAATAAACTTGTGTGTACACACTTACTTACAAAACATTGTAATAGACTAGATCGTACATTAAACAAAGCATATAATTAATATTTGGCCCGCGGTTTCAGGCGAGTAAAATTTAATTTTATTGTTAGTTTTTGTCTGGACTACAACATATTTTATGTGTTAATCTAGATACTAATCCATGTCTATGTCTAACTTAACCATTCTGGCGTGATTGCGTAACAAACATTCTCACAAAATTTCTACATTTTATAATCTAATTTAATCACATAACCTATCCACGTCTATCTAAACTTGAATTATTCACCGCAGGCTTCATCCACTATAAATATTAGTAAGATAATAATTATTTAAACGCATATGAAATTAAAAACGACCCTAAAATTTTGGATAATTTGCTAAATTGGCAACACTAGCCAGAGCCATTAGAATGATTGCTGGCCCATCGCTCCGTAGTTATGTTGATGCTAACTGAAGTCCAACAGACTCTTAACGGATTGAATTTTATACGAGTACATAGTACTACCTACTAGTGAAAATGTCTGCCTTCAGGTTTCTAAGTTTGTTTTATCTGCGACATAAAGCACTTACTTGACAAGAAAAATACAGACTTACTGAACTGACGTGTTGCTATAAAAACAAAGAGTTTGTATTAAATTGATTACAATTCGAACTAATATTATAAATACTGTCGTCTGTCTTACTTTGACTAAATTTTACTTCACTTTTATTTTGACGAATTGAGTATTGTGATGAGCGTGAAAATTAAGGTACATAAAATATAAAAGATAAAATAGGGGAAAGCAATTGCTTATCTTATGCAGACCCCGAAAAATCTATATTTAAAGCGGACGACGACGCGAGCAACAGCTAGTATCAAATATGCACACTGTATATTCATACACGTATATCATCATACACATCACGATACACTCGTAGGCATGTAATCACATTAAAAAAATATTTTCTTCTATGCTAAAACATAAGTGATGTAAACAAATGCAAAAAATATAAGTTTTTAAATGAACTGGCAATGAACATTGGTATAGCAAGGAGGTACAACACATATTGTTCAATTAAGAAATACGTGAGACAGGAACAAACATATTCATAAACTTTCGAATTGGGAATATAGGAGCTAGCTAGGTATAAAATATAAACAAATATTTTATATAGCCCAGTGGTATTTCTATACTATATAAGCAATACTACGACTAAATTTGCGCTGCGTGGAGTCTACAACATTTGGTCCCCAAACACTCCGCAAAGGAGGTGTTTACATGCATTTTACACCGTTCTCCCTTATCAAGTCGCTACATTTGCGTCTCAGGCGTCGTCAACCTTCTAGAAAATATTTACCTTTCCAGGCCGTTCTCCTCATTTTTACGCGACTATAACTGCAGGTGAAAATTGAAAAAGTTTATGTTACGACCTTTTTTAGAATCTCTTAACTGAATGTTGAGTCTAATTGACGTTTGTGCAGACAGGAGAGTGAGCTGTTAAAAGCTAACTCCGGTCCATATTAGAATTTATGTCTGAAAGGTTTTTTGATGTTTAATTTTTCATATTATTACTTTGTTTCAAAGACGATGAAGTTGAATAAAATCGTGTACTTAATTGTGTTATCTCATATTGTTAAATCAAAATCCGTTCAAAAGACATACTTACATTTATTAAAATTTTCTTATTTTAAAAGGCAGTTGGAAGGAACAGAACACATATTGAGCGAGATATTCTCTGTCAATATTAATAAGATGTTGTTCTCTACATAAAAATATATTATGCATGAACTGTAGATAATACCTACCGAGGTAGGTACTAAGTATTCTTTATTTCGGAGACAGCATTTTCTCGCGTACAAAATTCTACGTCTCTAAAACATGTAACAAATTAATTCTAATTTAGACTCAAGGCTTCTTTCTCTAAGGCGCCACCGAAGGAAAGAAGGTAGGAAGGAGTGTGACAACTTCTGTTGTGATAATTTTTTGTTACAACGTGCCAGCTGAATACAAAATCGGTTCTCAGGCACTTTTGAATTTTTTGAATTAGAGTATAGTGTTTTCCCAAGATTTTTTCCTCCACGGTAAAAACTATGTAAAATATGTTTTATCCTATAAGTACGAAAATATAGCCAAGAAGACAAGAAGAGTAAATGGACTTAAGATTATTTTTTTTCAACCAACTTCAATAAAGGAGGTGTATTATATGGTATTTTATGTTCGACTGTATGTTTTTTTTACCTTATGGCGTAACTGTAAATGTAAGTAAAAGTAAATGAGTAACGATTGGTATTGTAATATATCTGGGATGTGTTGTTTGCGCAGCGGTATTTCTACGTAGGAACTCATATAATAAAATTCAAAAAACTATCTAAAAACAAATAACTGAATTCGAATAAAATTTATTTGGCAGTTATTTAGAATTTATCTGGTAATGCTGGTTATAGAATCTCCAATTGCATATAGACATTTCGTTAGTTTAATTTAATATGTACTTTTTTAACGTTAATATTGAGCGATCCAATGACCCCTGATAGAATTTGCTACAGGCCCCGCGCTGAGTTAATCGGGCACTGTTCGTGAGCTTACAATAATGTAGTGTTAGCATTTACACAGCAAGTGCATATGAACTATTACGGCGGGATGTCGAGATGGCTACAGATAATGCGGCCATTACAACGATTTCCGAGGCGGGTCGAAGCGCGCCCAGACTGCTCGTAAAACTGAAATATTATTACCGCGTTCACTGAATTTAAAAAATCGTCTGCTTCAATCTGCAGAATATTAACATTAAATCAAATCGGAATGGTATATTTTATTTAAAATTGCACGAATGAGGGCAATTTTAATATTTCTTATGTTTGGATCATGTTGCAAGGGATATTTGGACAATTACTAAGCTAAGGAGACCCTAATCCTCTAAAGGGGTTAAATATGCACGTGTGATGGTGTTGCAAGTTTTATATGACTGGGAAAACCGCTAAACTTTCATAAAGAGTATCAATAGGAACCTTTGTAGCATATGATAGATAAATTGATAATTTCCGGAGAAATTGCTGTAAATTTGCCTACAAAGCTGCCACGAGGAAAACATTAATTTCTTTTGTAAATTAATTAGCGCAGAATTGCTTGACGATAAGAATAAACGTAATTAAAAGTTTACGAATTATCCTGCGCCCGATTTCTTTTTTAATTTGCTCCTGACTTGGCTAATTTCCACGCGACGGGGGTCTGACACACCCCCCTGTTTTTTAAATGTGACCCTTTGTGATGAAAAAAGGTTTTCCGAAGATTTGAAAAGGGTCCATACAAACTGGTTGATTGTGTTCCCGCTACAAATTTACTTCTTAAAGTCTTAGGAGGCTTTATCTAGCGGAACTTGGTAAAATAATAATAAACGCAATAATAATAATGCTTATTTATTATCACATGCTTTCATCACCCCGAAAGTCCCTACGGGGCAGGCAAAGAAGTTCTATCTACACGCAATGTATTCTATCTGGTCTAGTGGTCAGAGCTCCTGACTGCGAAGCTTGAGGGTTCGATTCCCGCTGAGGGCAGATATTTGTGTGATAAACCCGAGTATTTCTACCTACGTCTTGTATTTTTAAATATTATGTGTCATTCCACGTGATAATATACATGTGTATTTGCTTTGTGTCTTTTTTTTATTAATTATTATACGGTATAAAAAAAATTATACCACTTGGGTGGCAAACAAGCATGCGGCCCGCATTTCATAGATGACAGCGTATATTCACCCGTCTTACGCATTTATCGCACAGTAGCTTTACGAGTCATTACTTTCGCTGACCATCGACCGTACGTGACGATCAACTATATGCGTATGCCTAATAAAAATTTTATAGACAAATATAAAGTTTTCGGATGTTCATCAAGACGGTAGGCGTCGGGAGATTGCAAAACGATGGGACCCCATTTTTATTACTTGTTACGCATCATAAACGCAGACACGGTGGCCCTTCAATGATAATGGTGGTTGAATTTATTTTTTCTTGACGTGTCCCATAAAACACGGTTAATAGGCGGGTTTAGATGCCATATACCTCTTGGCTCAGCTCGTTTACGATTACAACGCAGTAGGTAAGAACGACCTAGTAGTTGGTCTTAGTAGTATATTGCAACGCAAAGATTGCAAGTTCGAATCCCTATTGTAAGTTTTGTTAAGTACAGTGTTTAACTTACACTAGTTTTTCTGTGAAGGATAACATCGAGAGAAACCCTGCATACGTTTAAGAAGAAATTCAAAGTTGAATGTCTAGTCATGCTTGAGAAACGGAGACGAACACGGAATCTGTTACGAGATTATTTACCCTACGAAAAAACGTTTTTCTACACCTCTGCCTAATGATTGACGCATTTGAAAATGGTTATGTTAATGTATTCTTAATAGGACATTGAAAGTATTCAAAACATTTTAGGAATAACGTCTCGTTGAAAAGTCAAATAGCACCATTTTACTGAATCGCCAAACCAGTTTCTAGAACTAACACATTAAGCTAAATCCCAAGACATAATACAGGGCGAACTTTTGAACGTTGTATAATCTACTTAAGACTTAAGAGAACCTTTAAAAAGATTTCCATTTAGTTCCACGCACGACTTTGCTGAGCGTGACATTCTAGTCCATCCTGTACATAAATGGAACAATGGGAGCGAGTGATTGCTCAGTGCTATAACAACTAAGTAAATAAAAAAGGCACGATTCCAATCAAGTTAGTAAATAGAGAGGGAGAGTGGACAACTGCACTGTTACTTGTACGGCGGTCGGTATGCAGTAAAACGGTTTTATGAGGTTGGTGCCAAATGTTAGTTTGGGCAAACCACCGGGAGGATTCTCGGAGCGCGGTCAGTTTATGATCGTTTACTTTACGATTCTTAAATTTCTGTAAATTCATATTTATTAGAGTACGTGTTGTGAACGTCTCTACGGAATTCGTTCGGCAAGGATGAAATATTGAATACCTACTTGAGCAATTACTCAATTTACTGGGATCTCGTACGTTTTGTATTTGCTCTAAAAGTATTTTCTCATTATTTATAAAAACTCTCTGCTATATATATCCTCACGGCTTCCCATAAGAGTCCTCGAAGGAGATGGCAAAGGTTTATAGGTACTGTAGTACCCGCACACCCATTTACTGCAAGAAATATATTTTAGGTGCCAACGTGACAGACAGCATGTCCTCCTCTGCGACTCATGAATATACATACATACGCCTTTGAATTTCTTCTCAAACGTATGCAGGTTTCCTTTCGATGTTTTCCTGCAGCGTAAAGCTCATGTTGTGACTAGTCACTGTCCTTAAGTTAAACTCTTTGGTACAGCCAAAACCACTCAGGCTTCTCCTATTTTAAGTAGCTGGAAGTATCTTTGTAGCTATGTTTCTTAATCTGTCACGCTGAATTAGTTGAACAAAATATAGTTAATAACTTTATATAGTTATATAGCTATGGGTTAAATATAGTTAACTAATAAGAATAATAATAAATACCTTGGGACAATTCCCCACAAATTGACCTAGTCCCAAATTAAGCAAAGCTTATGTTGTAGTAAGAAGACAACGGTATATTTACTTTTATAGACAGATACATACATACATACATACACAGGACACGCAAAACAAAAGTACAAATACTCGTGTTCATAACTAAATTTCTGCCCTCAGCAGGAATCGAACCCGCGACCGTTCCGCAGTCAGGAGCTCTATCCACTAGACGAGACGGCTGTCTCTTATAGGGTATATGAGACGATATAGACGAAGATTAGCACAAGGTACGGGACACATTATAATAACTTTGGCTTGACCATAGAACGTCCTCAATCTTCCGGCTGCTATTTTGCAACGCAATCACCTCAGCTTAAACACATTAATAACAATTGAATCGTTATTTATCACCAAAGTTTAGCTCTAGGATTAGATGGTGAATTTCATTTAGATACGCGACGCAATTCGGAAGGCTTTTGGTAATCCTTTAAGGGTGTAAACATACGAGGATGGTGTGGAGCCGTTACTTGCTCCTGATATTTATGAACCGACCGGCCTTAAGCCAAATCAGTTCAGATGTTGTTTCTGATAATGCAGAGCTCTTGGTGATTAGTACCTACCTATCCTAAAAGATATCAGCATACTATTATTTGCCATCGTCATATATCTGAATCTTTCCAAACATTTTTGAGGCTGGCACTTGATCTAAGTAATTGGCTTCTGGTCGCCTTATCTTACTCTTTCTCCCCTGTCCATATAAAAATATTATTAATACCTTGGGACAATTCCAGACAAATTGACATAATCCCAAATTAAGCTAAGCTTGTACTATTGTAACTGGGCAGCGATAAATATTCTTATATACATAAGAGGTGTGAGAACAAATACTCGTGTTCATCACCTGACCTGGCAACCTGACGCAAATGTGTATATATTGCCATAGCTCATATGACACCTAAATATATCTCTGGCGGAAAGTGGGTGTATGGGTATTACCTATACACCTCTGCCTACCCTTTCGGGGACCCTTGTGGGAAGGAGTGAGGAAATAAAAAAAAAGTTATGTATCCTTTTGGTATTCTAGGGATAGATGTCTTTTTTACTGAGCTGTATTCAAATTATGTCTTCATAGTTGTAAATATAAAACAAAGGCGCTTGCCACCATCTGTACCACAGGGGTTGCCCTTAGCTGTGTTGCTTAGTACTAAAGTGCCTGGCTGGAGGCCTAGGTCTCGCCATTGACCGGTTAAGTAGCAAAAGTTCCCGGCAGTCGCGCTACGAGAGACAATACAAAAAAAAAACATCTGTACATCTTTCGAACTACACAACGTATTTGAATGCGGTTTCCATCAATATATAGAGCAATTCAACAAGTTTATATGTATAGCTAGTACACCAATATCTCTCTCTGCTTACCCCGTCAAGCAGTCGGTGTGATAATATTATGTATGTGCTTCTATATTGCATGCGAACATTTGCAATTTCTTTATATATAAAAAAAAATAAGAGCCGTGGTGGCCGAGTGGTTCGAGCAGTTGCCTGCGACGCAAAGGTCGCAAGTTCGAATCCCGGCTGTACCAATGAGTTTTCCTGAACTTAAGTACAGTGATTAGTCACACCACGAGCTTTACGGTGAAGGAAAACATCGGGAGGAAACCTGTATACGTCTGAGAAGAAATTCAATGGTTTATGTATAGTCGTGCTTGAGTAACGGCGATGGACTCGCCATCTGTCACGTTAGCACCTAATATACCTCTGGCGGAAAGTGGGTGTGTGTGTGTATTACCCATACACCTCTGCCTACCCCTTCGGGGACCCTTGTGGGAAGGCGTGAGGAGATTCTTTATATATATAATATCTGTTTACGGCACTGCCCGAGTGTGCTGTTTCGGTTTTTCTGTTTCGGCTCGAATATAATATCCGGTTTAAACGTACTTATATACAGTTACATTTCAGATTGGAATAATATTCTCTGAGTTAAACAACTTAGTGAGTTCTATATCAGGCGAGCCCTATTCTAGGATGCTACCTCAGTGGTAAAGATATAGTGATTTTTTTTGGTATTTTTTAATAACAAGACAATCATTACTAGGCTGACCATAAATTCTGATAGCTTGTTTGACCAAAGTTCATTTTATATAATTGTGGGTGTGGGTAGTATCTATACACCTTCAGGAACCCTTGTGGGAAGGTGTGAAGGTATTATTTTTTATTATAGAAGTAAAAAGAGATTTGCTGTGATGCCAGTGGTTTGAGTAGTCGCCTGCGACACAGATTGTAAGTTCGAAACGTGATTGAATCAATGAGTTTTCTTAAGTAACTAAAGTAATTTGTCACACTACGAGCTTTGCGATGAAGGAAACATGCATGCGTTTGAGAAAAATCAAACACCTATGTATTATGTAGTTCTTGAGATACTACTGTCACGTTGGTACCCAATTATGCAGGCGAAAATACAGTATTTTGTTACTCCTCTCACCCCCCTTTCGGGGACCTATGTTGGAAGGCTTGGACCTATGTAAAAATATTTACGCAAAAAATATTTGTATTTTTTTTGCAGTTCTGTACTTAGTCCGATAAGTACAACATTAGAATAACGATCTAGCCCTAGAGGCTGATGAGTTATTTTAGTCTAACTTAAATTGCTAAAATAGAGTAAGGGTTGGTTCCAATGAGAGCGACGAACTTAGATAAAGTCAGACTAGAGCGATGATGAAAGCTAAGGGGCAAGGTCAAACTTAAAAATGAAACCCTCGATGATTTTCAAAAATTTTATTTTTATAAAGTATTCATTGTATCCATGTATGAATAGTGTCATTTTAAATATATTTCACTGCCTAATTAGCAATCCAATTGAATAATGTGTAGTAGGCGTCGTACAACTAAAAACAATGGTAAGTAGTATAAAACTAAGCTGAGAATAATGAACTGAACTTCTACAATTATAGAAAGTCCAGTGTAAGTTATGATAGAAATTAGTAAATTAAAAAGAAAAAACTTATTCATATGGTTATTATTTCTGCATTAACTAAAATAGGTGAATAAAAAAAGAACAAAACTAACTTTAACCCTTAAGTTACGAGCTGCTAAACATAATTATTGTAATATTGTGCCGAGAGTGGCACGTGAAAAATATTATTATATACGTAAATGGTGTAAACTACAACATATTACATTTTCTGGCTGCAGAATGACGAATTTGTTCGCCAGATAGTAATGTAATCATCATGTCGGCGATCATTTCCAGACTGACTCGACGCCGCCCGCCCTACTACCTACGCCTCGGTAAGGGCGGACGCTCTCTAAAATAATTTCCATTCAATAACAGTCAAACAAAATTGGACTAAACAACAAGGAATTTGTACTTTGGGAGATGTGATATATAGAGAATCGACTAGGTCCTCATCAAAATGAATATACTTAATAAACATCGTATCCATAATATGTAATATAAGCAATATAAAACGTAACATAATCGGAAATATTCGACAATAATATAATTCTGCTAAGTGACTGAAATAATTCAAGTAATTCACCGGATTTGTACGTTGATCAATTTCACCTCGAATTGTCACGAAGAATGGCACTGAACGGGACAAAGTCGAGTGCATGCAAGATATAAATTTTATTTTAATTGCATATAGTTCAAAATTGACCAACCCAGAGCCGAAGAAACAGAATTATCTAACAATAATATTACAAATCGAATAGAATTAAAAACTCCGCTAGGATTTTGTATCGAAAAGGTATCTAGCTAGCGTCGTTTGTAATGATATGCTTGTGAACAGCAACGCTTTGGTAAAGATCACAACTGTAGGAGTAGTGCCCACTGTCATCACTAAAACGAAATCAACTTAACCGTCCCCTCTCAAGTACCCACTACACATTCTGCTATTGATCAAAGTTGGCCGCTTGTTCGATAGGTCTGGTATCCATATAATGTTTATCATAAATGTCACAACATCAAGCCGGTATAAAAACACTAAGCCTACTAAAACTACTACCTGCCAAAACTCTTTTAGAGTAAACTTACAGCTACACCCCTAATGTAACACGAACCGCGCCACTCGGGCGGGTACAATATCAGGATCCGTATAAAATATAACATGTATTTTTTTCGCTTTCCAAGTTTTATTACATTTTTCTGAAACAACCTTACAAATATTTTCGCTTCACCAACATTACAATATAGACAATACAACGCTCACAATCCTTAAAAAATTATAGCTTTTTAATATTTTTCCCGTTACAAAATGGAACTTTTTTTTATCAATGTTTAGTTTATCTTATATCTTACTTGTGCCAATTCCTTACGCATCCATTTTGAAAGTACAAAAATATACGCAGTCGCGTATTGAACATTTTAAAATTATATTTGTTTTTCAATGGTATAGTAATATTTCTTACAATAATTCAAGCACTTAGACAATTACTTAAAATTAATCAATTGGCGTTTTCTCTCTGAGCATCACTCCACAACACACCGTATCGAATCGTATTCCAGAAAAATTGTAATCAAACGGAGATCATCATAGAAAAACACATGTGACATAACTACACACAGGACTTAAGTGCAGACAAAGTTTCCCCTTAAACTAACCCATCTTTATACGAAACAATGGGAATTTAAAGTATACAAAAGTTATTCATTCATTCAAACATACTCGTTCTTAGCCTAAATATTAATATAAAAATGCTTTTTTTGAGATGCTGTTGAAGTAAAACTTTTGCTATTATATATATCTGACCAATGACATTGGAATTTTGCACTACTTGTCAGACAAGTCGTTTTGAAAGCTTCGTGAAGTGACGTTCGATCCAGATCCATATTTTTAACTATTTTTAACCATCATTAACACGCAGATGATAGTATACGAACCGAACATTAAGCGTTTGTGACGCGGGTACATTAATTTTGACTGTTCATTGGCGACCAAGCGACAATCTCCGAATTTAATCGTGCTTATATACCAATAGAAAAGCTTAAAGCTAAAAAAAATCCGTGCGCTCAGACATCTTCTGAAAAAGATTCACTTTTCTAAGCAACCGATGAAATATAAAATGCATAGATAGTTTAAGACATACCTAATATACTAGTTATAAAACCGACCACTTAATTGTGGGTCTAATGATAAAGAGGAATCATTAAGCATGGTTCCAGATTTCCCCTTATATTAGTCGAACAATGGGCCTTACATAATAACTATTATCGCTGTGATACACGTACCGAGATCGAGTCTCGCGATTGTCTTATAAAAAACTACACCTACATATTTCCAGTAAAAAAATGTATTATTACTTGATTTAAAACCTACGCATTATACCTACATATAAATAGAAAAAAGTTATTACTAAATTACTTGTTACCGTTACGAAAGTACAAAAGTTTTTTTTTCTTTTTTTTGTTATTACAAATTATGACACACATACCCTGATGCACCCCGCGCATTACGTAGTATAAACGTTATTCTAATTGCCACGCAATAATTCATTATTATCAATAACCAATTCGAAATGTTATCTATCACCAATATAAATATCCTCACAAGGATTTTTGACTCGAAGTTGCAAGCATAGTGTACAGAAAACTGACTGTTTCTCTACCGTTATAACCATGTTCAATTTCGAAAATAAAATCGTCTATTGTATCGTACCGACGACTTGTAAGTTATTCGTGCTATGTCAAGACTACCAAAGGCGATCGAGCGTTAACGTTAATCCCTACCTACCCAATTAGTACACAATATTAATACAAACTTACCACGTTAATGTACAAAACACCGAGTATCAAAATATAATTAACATGTTTTCGAATTTGCTTTCACTAACCAACAACAGGCGTATACTAAAATCAGCCAATGCATTTTTTGAATTTGAGCTTTTATGGATGCCGCCGGGTGGCATGGATATTGGGTGTCAAAGACTTGAAATTTGGTCCTTCGAGCTTACTGTTTTGCGCGTCAATGTAATGTCCTCGACTCATATTATTCTGTTATGAATATTAAGTTTACTCATTTAAAATACATAGAAACATTATCAAGTATCATGTTGAGGTGTCTTAAAAATCTTGTTTCTATTATAAGTATTTAGATAAAAAAAAATGGAATGGGCATTGTTGTAGTAATTGAACAACAGAACAATATGAGAGGACGTTCTATGCACCGCTCAACATCAAATGTAAGCCTGCAGTGATCTGAGTGTTTTATAAACTACAAAACCGTATCACGGGAAGATAAAAGTTAAACTTACTAGCAGTGCCCCCAGAGTGCACCGCCTATGACCAGATTGCACACGAATAAAGATTCTCGTTTGGCACGAGGTTATCCAATAATCACAATGAAAAAAATGTGACGATGACTACCTAACTTATGTGAGAACACAGGCATCCATCCCATTCGCACAGTTATATAAAAGGAATCCCTACAAACTACATTAGAACTACTCTGAAAATAAGAGTTGATTAACCTAATCAAAGCGGGACATAACATCTATTAGAACAACGAATATTATGCCGATGATTCGAACTATAGTGCTCCTAAGGTATCATGTAAGATTGAATACATAAAAACTAATGGAAATATTAAAGTGAAAATAATAGTTTCCACATAATAATCAACAGTTTTCCTCTCTAAATGTTATTCAAAGGAAACACGAACCTGAGAGCCTATTATTTATGTTAAATATAATTGGTGATTAATATTAGGATTTACAGCAACTATTTCATAAAGTCTACCTAGATCCATGTTATTTTTAATATGTATTCGATTTATTTTATAAAATTTGCAAAAGTAACAAATTGTTTCTTTGTACTTTGAAGCAATTCACTAAATTACACCACATCAAAATTCAACACGAAGAAAAGTCAATGTCTAAATAAATTGTTATTAATTACAAAATTTAACAAATATTTGCAAATAAACTTAGAAAATTTGCAACGTTTGTGTAACTAAGTGACTAAAATATGAATAATCAAACACATATTTAGTTAGAAGAGTACAAGGTAAAAGGAACCGAATGATAGATCTTACCGCCTCATAGCATGTATATAACCTACTTGCAAACCTAAAGCATTTCGGGTCGCTACTGTAACCGAGGAAAAAGATTCAATATATTTTATAGGGCTGTTAAAGTAACTAGAGAATAACTAACGAATAAAAAACGACATAGGATAAATAGTTGAGCCAGGACACTAGTTAATATAAAATATGTATGTAGGTATTATAAACTCTGTTAGATTGAATTGTACAATATTTCATTTACCGTGTCTAGTATTGTACTTTGCAACACAAATTTTGTGTAAACAGATAATTTAGAAGCCATACTTGTATATATTTAACTATTTTACTGTATCTAAAGAGGTAATGATCAATGTTCTTTACTGAAACATCTATAAAATATTAAATAAACCGCCTTTAAATACTTGAATCGGAGGACTTCAAATATATTTCTCTATTGGATTGTAAGTTTCCAAAATAGCATATTATTTTTTATTTTGTTTTGTACCGGATGGGGTTGACGACAAGATACTTTATAATAGTCAGGTCGTCTTATACAAGTACTATGATACATCTACGTAAATGGCTCTGTATTTGACTATTAAACAATATGCTCTTTATAAATTTGTGTTGCCTTCACTAGGCGCGCGCGGAGAGCAATGGCTATTCACTTTTCATATTTGTACATGGACACCATCAGATGATCTGGTTCATTTTAATATTTTTCTAAATATACCAACAACCGCTCGCTTTCTACTTTTTTTTCACAAACATATGGATACATTTGTTTAAACGTATTCATATTAAACTTTTAAATATAATTATATATCCGAACGAGCAAACTTCGATAAAATTAAAATTGAATAACATATGAAGTACCATTGCAGTCCGCGGCTACCATTAAAATAATTAGGGATCTTTGATATTGTTGGAACAATGTACTATCGTTTTATGGCTAATCTAGTTATATGCATTATATCTCATCATTATATATTCTTTCCTTAAGCTTCCGCATGCAGTAGATAACCGGCATATGTACAATTATTTTTACGTCATGCTATGATATAATAGGTATATAGGATTGATTTAGAGAAAATATTTTTATCTTAGAATTAAGTTATAGCAGAGAATATTTATTTTTATATTTAAGAGGTATAACAACCACACATGGCGACTGGCAACTATGTTAGTCAATACGCGGTTAGTTCTACGACCGCAATACTGCGGCAATTGCATATGATTATGTACGATTGGCATTCCATTCTCGGCTTTAGTAATGCACTAATAAGTAGAAACTATTTTTTGTCTTCCCCATAATGTCTTAATATTTTTATTCTAAATTTATCAAAACAAAATTGGTTAGAAACGCAACATCATAGAGAGGAACACGAGTATTTTAAATTAGTATCGAACTCAATCATGATTATAATGACCACCGCAGTAAGAACACATACTACCAGTTCGCCTTCCACTCAAAATGTGCCCGATGATAATGATGGAGGTGCAGTGATGCGGATGATAGCGTAATGATGATGTGCTGATGACTCCTACAACTATACAACACATACGAGTAACCTCGTACTCAGTCCAATAAGGTGCGTCAATATGGAGAATTGCATTCAACATGGCGAGGCTTAGACAGTAGTTATCGTGGGACGAACGTGCGATCAGAATTACAGGAGATTATCACAGTGAAGGCACCTTCAGTATATGACGGACCAATGTGTAAAGCGTATCATTTTACTGTGACAAGATTCCGTAGTATTCTGATCGCGCATATTTTAATGGTTGGGGGAAATGTGTTACAGTTTAAAGCACAAATAGATTATTCTGTGGCTACTTACGCATAGATTAATCAGGAATTTGTAGTTAAAAACTAGACATTTGAGAATTTTTTGCTTTAAGGAAATCATAGAATCATGAAATAAATAGATGTACTACTTGTATATCGAAATCGGTGTCATTGGTATCCGTCTAGGTAGAATTAATCACGATTTCCTTTATGTATAAACCTTACTCGTCAAATGCAATGTAACCATATTAAGACCTGATTATGTATTAGTAAAAGGTAAATGGCAGTTTTGATAGAAGAATAATGCAAAATTTTTATCTATAAAATGTGTCAAGTCTTCGATAGAAATTATTGCCTAATTTCCCATCCCTCTAATCCCAGCTACCTCTAAATCCGCACCACTTCAGTATTACATCGTTAAACACGTTCTATTTCTAACTTTATCACTTTTAATCACTTTGCGAGTAAGTATCAAATGTATAAAACCTTACATATAAGTTATACAGCTATTCGAGTAAATGTGCACATCACTTATACGCTTAGTAAATGTAAAAGCGCTTATAAATTATTAGACATCCATGACGATTTATAAGAAAATCCTATAGCTAATTAGAAAAATGTTGATTTAACGAAATAAGATCCAATATTGTATTTCAATATAAGAAAGACATGTTCCCAGTGATTAGAGGTAGGTAAGCTCTCAAAACTCTATCCAAATTCGAAAAGTATATTTTGTTGATATGGCACAATTTTGAAATATTTTTTGGTATCCATAATCAATCGTCTCTAATCACTGAGATACGAAGAGTTTATAAAATATTTTAGAAACGAAATAAAATTTAACGACTCCACAATACATATCCTTACATAAGTATAATATATAGACAGGCTAATCATATTATTGGTGACACAGCAAATACTTAGAAATAAGATCCTCTACCGTTATAGTTGTTCAAAATGTAGTGCAAAACAGTCGGTTAATGACAAAATGATATCAATCACGATAACTTAACATGGCATCCCTAACACGATGAAGTGCCATTCTGGTGGGAGTAAATAAAAGTACACAATAAATCTACCAAAATATTGTATAACACTTAAGTTAGGTTTAAAATTTTGCTAAAATAAAACATATCTAATAAATTAATTGAACTAAACAACACACCCATCGAGCGCCGCTATCAGATAGGGCACAGTATCACTGAAATTCAATCAATCAAAAATTTATAAACTCACCTCCTTCAAAAGGAAATACTTAAGATTCAGGATTCAATCGAAAAAAAAAACAAAAATGCAATTTCTGGCATTACTAAACAGCTAATTATTATTTTCGTTCATTAAAAATCAACATTTAATCAACAAAGTGCATAATAAAATTAAAATAAAATCAATAATAGGACGATCTAAACCGACACATAAAATTATTTTCAATAATACCAACTTAATTTAACAGAAATAATTACTCCTAGCGTCAACGACGCGGTAAAAGTTAAAGAGGTTAACATTGTTTTCGTAACACAGTAGTTCTTCGTCGTCACACTCACGGCAACACTTAAGCGATCAAGTTCAAGTAGTCGATGAAGTCGTTGGAGAGGAGCTGGAGCGATGGGTCAGCAAGTGGGGCGCGGCGCGGCGCACCGCAACCACCAAGAGTCGGCCTTTCTATCGGCTTAGGGCGCAAAGCGGCCAGGTAGCGTTCAGCGAGCGACTCGCCCACGCTCATAGCCAGCGTTTCTGGGCTCAGGCCGAGCATAGGTAGCGACTCGGTTATACTTGCAAGGGATGGGAACTTATGCTCTTCTACGTCGTGAGATCGTGATGCCATGCTGGTGTTGACGACGGGGCGGAGCGCGGGCGGAGAAGCGCGGCGCGGAGGCGACGGCGCTAGAGCCCACGGGTCCGAAGCGGGGGGGGTGCCGGGGGAGGTCCCCGGCACCGCCGTCTGTTATGGCCACTGCTGGAATAGCGGGTAGGCCCGTTTTGTGAAGCAGTAGCTCAGCGGCTTTACGAAGTGAGTGTCCACCACACGGCAGTGAGGGCACGTCATCGGATGCGAGTAGTCCGAATAGTTCATCCGCTGTTGTGGGTAGAGCAGCGGCTTGTAGCAGCTGTTGCACTGTTCACAACAATACAGTTATATTAGGTACTATATTTATAGTTTTAAAACTCAAAATGATACAAGCACCTAATTAGTAGACTGTTAATTAGCTTATACGAATATTATAAATGCGTAATTTTGTGAGGATGCTTGTTTCTCTTTTACGCCAAAACTACTGAGCTAAACTGAGGAAGATCATTACCTGGATAAGTACATAGAGTATGTTTTATTCCAGACAAAAAAAGTCTGGCAAAAAATTCAAATTTTACTCTGATGGACAAAAAAATCTGGGGAATTGTGAAGATATGAAAATGCGAGATACCTAGTAAAACATACCTTCAATCGTTCAGGGCAACACGGCGTGGCCATGAATATGTCATAAGAGTACATGGTCCCGAGCACGAGCGAGGATCCGTCCCACTTCTGGCCGCAGAACCGGCAGCGGATAGTGCGGTCAGGGTCACACCGCTCCAAGCACCCCATGCAAACGCACGTCAGGAATTGCGTGCGCCCTTCCACTTTCACCTGAATTGAAAAACCCAGAATTAGGATCTTTATGTCCGACTTGCTTAGCCAATAAATTTACTATGACTTAATATTTTAAGTAAACCACTAAGGATTGTCCAAACAGAATTTTTATAAAAGTATATGTACGTGTGAAGACGACTCTTAAACTTTTAAGCCTAGGATATTCTTTTCGCCAAAGAAGTAAGTAAAAAAGAAGCTGATCGAGTAGTTGCCTGCGACACAATGATCGCAAGTTCGAATCGCGACTGCAACAATTAGTCTTTCTGAACTTAAGTACAGTGATTAGGCAAACCAGGAGCTTTACGGTGAAGGAAAAACAACGAGAGGAAACCAGCATACGTCTGAGAAGCCATTCAAATGCGTATGTATAGTCGTGCTTGAGTAACTGCGATGGACTCGGCATCTGTCACGTTGGCACCTAAAATATATCTCTGGTGGAAAGTGAGTGTGTGGGTATTACCTATACACCTCTGTCTACCCCTTCGGGGACCCTTGTTGCGTGAGGATATGTAAGTAAGTAAAGTGTGATATGTGAAGTGACAAATGTGTTAATTATTGTATGGTTGAGTGCAAGGTAACGGGATGATATATTTAAAAACGTCCGAAGATTTCCAGAGAGGGACAGCGTGTTAATTCTAACTTTAAATAACATTCGGGGTATCCAGCCTGTCTCCTAATTCGGTGAACAAACAAAAGCCGAAAAGCTCTTCGTACGAGCCAACGAATAAAAGGTATTGTATATTTTCGTTTACAAAAGATTTGCGATACGTACGTTTTCAAGTTTAGAACCGGATATTTTCCGGTCTCTTTCTAAATATAATTTATAAGATTTATTTTAAATAAAGAATAATTTATTAGGGAAATTAAAATTACTATGCGCTTAGGTACAGTTATAAATGTTGCTTCCGTATATTTCTAATCGGCTTCACTATTGTCATAGAATTTGGTAATTTAATTAATATTTTTTTTAATAAAGTAATTTATTTAATTAATAATAAATTTAATTTATACAAATAAAATAATTGCCCCAAATCCGAGACACGCGGAAGGGTGCTAAGAACTACTTAATTTCATGGTTGCTCCATTGTTTTAATATGTCATGTCAAATTGGGTGTGTGGGTTAGTAACCACAAGGGTCCCCGAAGGTGTAGGCAGAGGTGTATAGGTAGTCCTATACCTTCTGCCTACACCTGCCTGCCTTCCTGCCTTCCTTCGGGGACCCTTGTGTGAAGGCGTTATAAGTTCTCCTGGATTTTTTTTATATTAGCTAATTAGGGCTAATTGGTTTCAATGTGACTGAACGTGTCCTGTGAAATCCTTACCTCGACTGCACTGCTGGTATGTTGCCGCGGGCTGAGGAAGAAGGTACCGTCGACCAGTGGATAGCGGTCAAACACGTGCATAGTCTCCTTGCATAGAGCACATGAAACCCTCGGCTTGTGTTGCCCAGCTAGCGTCGAAAGTATGAAGAGGCGGGTGTCATCGTTGCCATGGTTACCTTCATCTTCAATCTGTAACAAACGAAAAGAAGTTTAATAACGATATTAAAACGCAAACTGGAAATAGTTTTTGCTAGACCAGATATTGCTACGACAATTCGAGATCTATGAGCAACTCAAATCAAGACATTGAATTCACCGTTATATTCCACGTCCCGTTGGTAATATAAACATTATACAAATCCCCTTTCAATATTTAATATCCCTAGATGTACATTATAATATATGCATCCACCTACGCAGTACTCTGTTACTCTCCCTTAGTAATAACCCAAGTAAATGACTGCATAAAGTTGAATAATGAAAGGCTGAAAGGCAATTATGCTGAATTCGGAGTCGAAGTCAAACAAAGGCTCGCGAGCACCGCAGAGATCGATTGTGAAGCACAATTCGTTCACGTACGAGCAATTTGTGAGAGCGAATGATAATGAAAGTTTAACGAGTCACTGTTGCAGCGTAGGCACCACCGTACGGTACGCCTTAATTAAACATAATATAACCAACTGTCAAAGCGTAATCCGGCCATGTTGGTTAATAAACCATTGTGCTGTGTTTGGAACAACACTGTCTGGCGTTACTTAGTGGGATAATTTAATTATGATGTAAAATTATTATGGACTCGATCGAAGGCTGGGCACGGAATGAAATTCAAGGCGCATGAGTGTAGAACTTGCATACCAGTGCATATATTGATGGTAAGCATTCCTATCTATTATTAGAGTGACGTCGTGACACCAGGAACACATAAAACGTACCCAGCGAGAGCGTTGACCTGCGCCAACAAACTTATTATGATTTGCAGAATAGTGCAGTGTAGTTTGCCAAGAGACGAGCGGGCGGGGCGGGCCATCCGGCATAGCGAACACCACAGTGAAATCTTGATACTACCCGTCGCCGACCGTCATCTATTCCGGTCGTGTCGAACATGTTATTTAACAAGCAGTCATAACATACGCCGCCAAACACTGATGCGCCTAACTATTTGTAAATTGCAATCATCGTGCTCCTGTCGTCGGTCGCGTCACTCGTGCGCTCGTCATTCGTGAATGATAAATAACTGGCTGCGCGAACCGTCTGCCTGGGAGCCGTATGATTGATTCAACCCACCAGCTGCTCACTCGACACGTGTATAACATGTAAAGGCGACGCTGGTCTGCTATGATTGATAGCACTGAATCGTAACAGCATATATCTGAACGCCATGGGGACCGCGAGCACGATGCACGCCCACGGCTAATGAAATGTCTATGAGTTACTGAGTTAATTAAAACGGCGCTAGAGTTGTCGCCTTAAGACTAATGAGTGACAATTAAATTGTTAAGTGTCGCGCTCACGACAGTTTAGTGAGGTTACAGGTCGCGGGCGACGAACCCTGCGCGGCAGCGCTGCAAACTTGCACAATTTACTTTGCACTGCAAGATTGATGAGCACTCTAACATAGACTATTTATTTACTCAATCCGATCACGCTTTGTCTCGCAATCGTTGTCTTTTACAGTTGTCTGCGAAAGGACTTGGCAAGGCAATAAACCAGTACATAAAGAGCTGATCACTATACATACAAGGTAAATATATGTATAGTAAGAACCCGCCGCGTTTGCAGTTATAGGTTTCCATAACTGTGGACGAGTTTCTAACTAGAGTCTGTCTGGCCCGAAGTCAGTTAAACACAAGTGAGCTAGTCGACAGGGGTATATTATAGTCTCCTCTAATTGCGTAGACTGAATTTACATACAACAGGGAAACTTGGCAGCCGGTAAACATTGCGGTCTAAATGGTGTCGAAATGTTCTCGGCGATGGGTCTTCGAACGTACCTACTTCCGTGAGTTTCGGTCTCAAATTACAGTATTTAAAGTAAATGAAATCTGTTCAAACAGCATAAGAACGACTGCTATAGATACTTTCGTACAAATTTAATCCCAGTTCTGTTCGTTTGTTTCGGTGTTCAAATAGAGTCAGGGGAGCTCGATGGAACGAGACGAGAGGTGTGGAGTGGGCGTACTCGAAGCGTCGTTTGTACTCGACGTTCCGCAAAACGAGTATACACATATTAAAACTTCCCGAATTGAACGTGACGCAATAATTAACGCGCTGTATGGGGTGCCACCCCACCGGCTAAATGAGCTTTTACAGTACCTGACAGAATCACACAATGCTTTGCACATTTATCAAAATTAAATACAGGTGTAATTCTCGTTATTAGTACAACGAACATTACACAAATGCTTTGCTCGTCAGAGAAATCAAAGAGATTCTGTCTTGTCTGCTTCGTTTGTGTTCTCTTAATAAACAGCAAAGTTATTCACGTTACATTGTCCACATAACTTCCCATTGTTCTTAGTATCTCGACGTACAGCAAAATGTTCACAAACGCGCTTTTATTATAACAAAGCGGCCTCATCGCCAACCTGAAGGTTGAATTGCGAAGATTATTCCCGACGACGGATTACTTTTAATTAGCTAAATGAAAGTTTATACGTTTCCTTCGTTCAGCATGGATACTAAATAATTCGAGACTCGGCAGAAATCAAAATAGAATACAAATAACAAAATGCGAGTCTCAGGGGGAGTGTTGAAAGTTGTAAGAAAATTTTTAAACGAAACCTTACAGCCAATCCAATTAGCCGCAACAAGATATCTGTTGCGATAAAATTATTTAATTGAATCCATAAACAGCTTAATTCCACAGATTATAAGTAGGTACTAACAGATTAAAATTTTTGTTTGTTAAAGTTGAAGGTATTGAGACGTTAAAATATAGACGGGGCAGACATTTTTCAACAACCATTGCAAACAATAAGTCTGAGAGTGGCTGGTATTTGCGGGACCCGATATATTTATCTTATAGGTTGCGCTATGGTCTGCTTCGTGTTTGCTATAGTCTATAAGCTATAATACTCTCTTTGTATCAGTACAATACACTCGACGGTTAATTGTGAATACTTGCATGTATATTACGTATAATTGGTTATATTTCGCACTGTTTTAATATAAATTTCTGAGTTGGCAAACAAGAATCCGCCGCTTATGGTCTCTATCCTGTAGGTATCCTAGGGAAACAAGAGGAGTTCATTTTAAGATTTCGAACTCAGTGTTATATAGATATATGGTCGAATTGAGAAACCTCCTCATTATTTGAAGTCGGTTCAAAATAATGATACGTTTACCTTTATTTTCAAATCACAATGTATAAATTTATCAAAGTGGCAGAAAGCGAGACTTTCGCCGCCTGTCAGGCATGATAAACATCTGGATGCTTCTGATGTTTTTCTTTACCGTAAAGCTCGAAACGTAGTATATCACTTGGGTTCAGAAAAACCAATTGGTTCAGATCGCCGGTAGTCGATCCTGCAATCTTGAATTTGTATTTGACTTTTAGTCCTTAAGAAGAAGCTATGGTGACACTCGGTCACCATAGCTTCTTCTTCGACTTTGTAATTCGTTCCAGCAAGATTTGCATACTTTCAAAAGTATAAAATCATCAAAGATTTACTCAATGCTTGTCTACTCATCAGTATTCACTATCAAAGGACTCCGCGGTTTATGTAAATCTCTGAACATTTATAACGTTAGCGACTCTGTAAATGTTGATACACTGAGCAACCCAGGAGAATTTACGGAGCGGACAAATTGTTAATCTTCGCTGAGAGAAATATCTCGAACAGGAATGTGAACTGCCGTTTTGTCGCGAGCGGATATCTCGAATATTTATTTCCGATACACCTGTATGAATATTTCCCAAAAATTGTTTCTCGCGTGATATATTTTCCTCGCGTGAATTAGTCTCACATCCCAACATTCCACATCACGCGTTCGCGAGACGCGAATTCCGCCACATAGTGAAAAGATGCAAAAGCCTTTATTATTATATTCTGATGGCGCCGTGTCAAGAATTCTCTTACGTATGCAAAATTGTCATCTCCATCTTAGTACCTAGTCGAGGTGAAATAAGCAACGAAGTTGAGCCGTTATTATTTTATTGCGCGCCGTCTCGAGGCGATATGAAGTGTCGAAGGAGCCATCGCATCTCACAGAAAGTAAAGTTAAATTTTGATTCAAATGGATGTTAAAACGCTTGGATGCAAACCAAGTGGGTGTGCGACTGCTTTGATGCGATTTTGATGAGGTTCTCGGCGAGTGCCGGACAGAGTTTGAACATTGACATTTTTATTAAAGCGTTACGCGACAATAAAGGGCGTGTCTCGATGATGTCGTGAGTTCTTCGAAAATAATTGATTACTTCTGTCGGACAAAATCGAGTGATGCAATAGAAATATAAGAACATTAGTGGAAAGAATTGAATTCTGTGTGGCTGTTTGAGTTGTGTTCTGCCACAGTCGCGACGCTAAGTTCGGTACACGGAAAACTACTTTATCCAACTTCGTTTTATCGTTGGCTGTATTGTTATGTCAGTTACTAGCCATTCTGCTAACGCGTCATTAGTGGCGCGTAGATAATGCGCCGCTACATGTTTTATGGTCAGTAATTTTCTTAGAAAACATCAGCATTTTAATTATATACGCTACGGTTCGTTAGCCAGGTAAAAATATATTCCCCTGTAAATAATGGAATCATTTTCGTTGCATTTATTAGGTCGAGAGTTATCATAAATCCATTGCATTTGCAAATGTACCTAACATTTAGCAAATTTGTGAAGGAGTTTAAGCACCAGATTAAATTAAGGCTTTAGCTCTTGCGGGCTTGTGAATTTTGATGTTTAGTTAAAAGTTTATATCCAGCAATTTACTAGTAGAATTTCATTACCAAATGTTGACAAGCCTACTCACAACAGCATTCTTTATAAATTGACTTACAATTATAATTGCAGTTGCATGTTGAGACAAATTAAATTATGACGAATTACTATGAATAACATTAACTTAGGTTCCTGATTTATTAAACACTAGCTGCCCGCCCCGGCTTCGCACGGGTGCAATATTGATGCTAATAATAATGTAAAAGATAAAAATGGTTATGGTGGTATATCCTTTAAAGATAATTAAATACAATCGCAAACTTTTATATCGATCATTTGAAGATATACTACTCCGTAGTACATTCATTTGATCTATCTCGTAAGGTTTGCCCAGCGTTTGCGATTTAAACGCACAAAAATATGTGCCTATGATCACATTACAAATCTTTGAATATTTCGTTATTAAAATAAGAGAAAAAGAATTTGGAATTGTCTTGGTTTCCGATTTTTATTAATATTGTTTGATATTTGAGCGTTTTTAGCTGACCTCTACATCGCGTAAGGAATACTCCTACCATATTTCAAGTCAATCGATCTTATAGTTTCTGCGATATCCTAATGAGTGAGTTCACAAATGAGATCTCCCTGCACTCCACCTTGCGGATGGAGTTTCACAAAATCCGTTCTTAGCTGACCTCTGCATCGCGTAAGGAATACTCCTACCAAATTTCAAGTCAATCTACCTTATAGTTCCTGAGATATCCTAATGAGTGAGCTCACAAATGCGATTTCCCCGCACTCGACCTTGCGGGTGGAGTTTCAAAAAATCCGTTCCTAGCTGACTTCTACACCTCGTAAGGAATACTTCTACCAAATTTCAAGTCAATCGGCCTTATAGTTTCTGAGATATCCTAATGAGTGAATTCAAAAATGAGATCTCCGTGCACTCCACCTTTCGGATGGAGTTTCACAAAATCCGTTCTTAGCTGACCTCTACATCGCGTAAGGAATACTCCTACCAAATTTCAAGTCAATCTACCTTATAGTTCCTGAGATATCCTAATGAGTGAGCTCACAAATGGGATTTCCCCGCACTCCACCTTGCGGGTGGAGTTTCAAAAAATCCGTTCTTAGCTGACCTCTACACCACGTAAAGAATACTTCTACCAAATTTCAAGTCAATCGGCCTTATAGTTTCTGAGATATCCTAATGAGTGAGTTCACAAATGAGATCTCCCTGCACTCCACCGTGCGGATGGAGTTTCACAAAATCCGTTCTTAGCTGACCTCTACATCGCGTAAGGAATACTCCTACCAAATTTCAAGTCAATCGACCTTATAGTTTCTGAGATATCCTAATGAGTGAGTTCACAAATGAGATCTCCCTGCACTCCACCTTGCGGATGGAGTTTCACAAAATCCGTTCTTAGCTGACCTCTACATCGCGTAAGGAATACTTCTACCAAATTTCAAGTCTATCGACCTTAAAGTTTCTGAGATATCCTAATGAGTGAGTTCACAAATGAGATCTCCCTGCACTCCACCTTGCGGATGGAGTTTCACAAAATCCGTTCTTAGCTGACCTCTACATCGCGTAAGGAATACTCCTACCAAATTTCAAGTCAATCGACCTTATAGTTTCTGAGATATCCTAATGAGTGAGTTCACAAATGAGATCTCCCTGCACTCCACCTTGCGGATGGAGTTTCACAAAATCCGTTCTTAGCTGACCTCTACATCGCGTAAGGAATACTCCTACCAAATTTCAAGTCAATCGACCTTATAGTTTCTGAGATATCCTAATGAGTGAGTTCACAAATGAGATCTCCCTGCACTCCACCTTGCGGATGGAGTTTCACAAAATCCGTTCTTAGCTGACCTCTACATCGCGTAAGGAATACTCCTACCAAATTTCAAGTCAATCGGCCCTATAGTTCCTGAGATATCCTAATGCGTAAGTTCACAAATGGGATCTCCCTGCACTCCACCTTCCGGGTGGAGTTTCGCAAAATCCGTTCTTAGCTGACCTCTACACCACGTAAGGAATACTCCTACCAAATTTCAAGTCAATCGGCCTTACAGTTCCTGAGATTTCGTGATGAGTCAGTTCAAAAATGGGATCTCCTATATATATATATATAGATTAGCGTATCGAGAGTCTTAGTGGCTGGTAGGCCTAAGTTATCTATAGTGTAGATACACTATAGATAACAACTGTAAGTTTTTCTGTACTAGGGTAGCAAGAGAAGGAAGAGCGCAATTGACTTACAGACCTCACAGACTTACAGACCTTCACTTTATATACATTCAACAGCCCTTTCATACGTCGCTGGTTTCGAGTACTCTTGCCGATCCTATCCATGAGTGTTCGATCAATTTTATTTTGCATTGGAACGGGGTCTTCTCCTGCCTCGTATTCCAGACACTGGAACGGCAATTAATTTAACATTGGCGCGGTGGCGATACATTTACTTACATAGCGAAAAGTCAATGTTATTACAGCTACTGCCTACCCTTTCGGAGTCCCTCGTGGGAAAGCGTGAAGATAATATGTAATTGAATTTCGTAATAGGTATAGCTATTGATTATATATACTAACGTAAATAAACCTATGAAGGTTTATTATACAAAGCGAGTGGGTAGACGTGATGAAACATTGCATTAACGCCACTATTTTCGTACTGAGCTATTAACCAACGTAATTAATAGCACTTATCTAACCATTGTTATAGCTTCTTTAAATTATAAAACCATTGCGAAATCTACTCGATTACATTATGCTAATGATTATCCGAAATACGAACATGGAAATATTATTCAATTGACTTGTTAAATTTGAATAAACATCGTAGACATTATCTGATATGATGGATTAACTTAACTCATTAGTAAATTGTTTGGAGTTCGAGGATAGAGGAAGTTATTCAAATTTATTCGTAGTAATTTACTTTAAAATACTAAAAGCTGTTTGAATTTGTAGGATTGACCCTCGATATCATTATATCTCTAGTAGTTATATAACTACATAGGTATCTGAAGGTAGTCAACACAATGGAGCCCTTACTACTGACTACCGATCTAGCAGTCCCTACAACCTGTACCACTGTGGCGGATGAGACTTCGCTTTGCCTTCGCTGATGCCGATAAAACAATTCCTCATCCCGAATGGAATGTCCCGTTTAAAAATGGAATGCTCGGGCGGTACCCCCACTTTACAGAATACCATACCATACCATAGCCTGATTGCATTGGTCTTGGGATGTGCTTTTTCCATCATGATACAAGTTTCCAGAACTTCACAAGAAATCTCTGTACTGGGAGAGCCCGTTCGATGTTTCAGCTAGCTAGTTTACACTACGTAAGATGAAATCAAGCGTCACTAGCTTATGATAACCGCTTACCACAAAGCAGGTCGTAAGCTTAATATGCCTACGACCTGCTTTGTGGCTGAATGAATGACTTAATAATATGAAGATCGCTGAATGAAGATCTGATGCTGAAGCGGTCGGCGCAAGCTGGTCTTAGGCAATAAGTCTTGCCTGTATTAAAGTCGTTTTGAATCAACTCCAACTTGACATCGGTACAACACGTATGTACCTATGTGCTAACTTAAACGTTTTATTTATTCTGCGTCTAGCAGAGCTCTAAAACTCATTCACCATCGCAAATATCAGTCGCGGACATTTACTTTGCTCGTTTGCACTCAACATTTGTTCAACTTACAAAATATACTTTTGGATAACAATGTTCGTAGTTGTCCTGTTGATGTTACTTTTCTTCTCGCTTTCCTACAAGAGGTAGACAGAAGTGAACAAAACCTTTACACCGGAGATTTACTCGTATTTAGACACCATTTTGACAGATCGCGAGTCCATGGCCGTTTCTCAAGCACGACTATACATACATAAGTATGCTGGTTCCCTCTCCATGGCATCGTAAGATAATCCTTTGATAGTGTCATCACGAGTTTTAAGGGAGAACCTGTAAAGCTCATGATGAGACTATTCTAAGTCAGCCGACACGGCTCTTTTCTTTGTCTAGATATCTTCGATATCTCAATTTATTTAAGTACTCGTATTTCACACTCAATCAGTTCACTAATAATTTAAAAAACATATTACATGATCATGCATTTTATTTATATTTATTTTTATTATAAGAAGCCGTGGTGGCCGAGTGGTTCGAGCAGTTGCCTGCGACGCAAAGGTCGCAAGTTCGAATCCCAACTGTACCAATGAGTTTTTTCTGAACTTAAGTACAGTGATTAGTCACACCACGAGCTTTACGGTGAAGGAAAACATCGAGAGGAAACCTGCATACGTCTGAGAAGAAATTCAAAGGCGTATGTATAGTCGTGCTTGAGTAACGGCGATGGACTCGCCATCTGTCACGTTGGCACCTAATATACCTCTGGCGGAAAGTGGGTGTGTGGGTATTACCTATACACCTCTGCCTACCCCTTCGGGGACCCTTGTGGGAAGGCGTGAGGATATATTATTATTATTATTATTTTATTTAAGTGTCTGTTTATTAGTGGTCTTGAAGTCTCGGTCTCCAGTTCGAAAATTTGCCTACATCTAGTAACTTACCACAGTTGTTAGGAATTATTAGGATTGGTATGGCCGTAGGTGCGGTATCTAACGTTTGTGTGATAAAAATAATGTTTAAATTATCAGTGTAACAATGGATATAGTTAGTTATGTTTATCTAGTATTTATAGAACGGTCAATTGCTTTTAGCGTTTAGAACATATTGCATAAAGTTTGGATAATTTGCCATGAAAGCAATGATACATTAAAAGATATAAAGTAATCATAGATTTTTCCCCTTTGATGATTATTTCTGGAACGTGTATAAAACATTTATTTACAACTTGCATGAGGTGACGTCGTGGGAAGAATAAATCAATTAACAGCATTCCGAGACGAGTAGTTGCAAGATTCTTAAGCTCATGGCTTGTTTACACTCTGAGTTAATTATCTAACTCTTGGAATATGTACCCAGAGAAGACAAGAGGGAGCTAACTCATTCGACTGTTTTTATATTCTCACCACTGCTTTTGACTGTTTTTACTGGATTTTAATAGATCTTTTCTTTATATCACTAGATATCAACCGCGCCTTCGTCTACCTAAAAATCAACTTACCAATATCGTCTTTAGGCTATTTCCGTTAAGATCCGTTCAGTCGTAAAAAGATTATAAAAAAACAATTATTTTATATATATATATATATCCTCACGCCTTCCCACACGGGTCCCCGAAGGGGTAGGCAGAGGTGTATAGGTAATACCCACACACCCACTTTCCGCCAGAGGTATATTAGGTGCCAACGTGACAGATGGCGAGTCCATCGCCGTTACTCAAGCACGACTATACATACACCTTTGAATTTCTTCTCAGACGTATGCAGGTTTCCTCTCGATGTTTTCCTTCACCGTAAAGCTCGTGGTCTAATCGTGACGTGAAACTAATCACTGTACTTAAGTTCAGAAAAAACTCATTGGTACAGTCGGGATTCGAACTTGCGACCTTTGCGTCGCAGGCAACTGCTCGAACCACTCGGCCACCACGGCTTTTACACGGCCACAATTATTTTTATTTATAATATTAGTATGGACATGCAGGTATTCGTATGTAGATACTCTTAAATTTCCGAATGATTGCCAATTGGCTTGGAAATGTATAGACGTTGCACATTACACAGTTAAAATTTATATAGGCGACCTTTATAACCGATTAAAACACTAAAAGTAGTCGTAGCTTTTGCGGGTAACACCGGACACAGATAGTACTTTTAAAGAAACCGTTATGCACATATTATATACACGTATATGTCAAAAATACCAGCAATGCAAGCAACTTTCATCAAATACCAATACATCTTGAATTTATCAATGTAAATATTTTATTTGTCTGTCCATTGATAAGGCTAATCTAACACCCCACAAACTTCACTTCATCCATATATCCAAGTATTTACGATAACAAATTGATAACGGTATACAACAAATCCTTGAAACATTGCTGACAAATTGAGTACAGTAGTAAACAAGTCCAAAATAAAAATAAGTCTACGTTAACTGACGTGGAATAAATATTCCGACTTTTGCAGTTTCATACAAAATGTCTTGTATTTTGAGCGATATTTTATATAGGTATTTAAATGTCACTTATATATTAGAATAGTGTTTACCCTATTCTTTTTTTTTTCTTTTTTTTTTATACGACAAGAGTGGCAAACAAGCATACGGCCCATCTGATGGGAAACGGCTACCGCAGCCTATTTACACTCACGATAGCGAAGTATCACTTGCGTGTTGCCACTCTGTGTTCGGAGTGTTATAGTGTGTTGGCAGCATAATGGGTTTAATCCCTCTGCTTCCAACACAATGTAACAATCCTCCCCCCTCCCCAATGAGCTCATTACTGGTAACCTTATTCACCGCGTAGGAACACAACACAAAAAATTGTGTTATTTGGCTACGGACTTCTATAAGGTGGAGGTCCTGCCCCAGGCGGGCAGCTCCGAATTCGAACGGGAAACCCGTTATGCCCTACCTCTCTTAAATATTCAAAAGTTATATCTGAATACTGTTTACTAAATTCAAAAGATATTAGACTTATTTTATTTATTATTTATTAAGTAGATAATACTAGAAATCAGCCCTACAAAAAACATGGAAATCGAGCGGTATCGACTTATATCTAAGAAATTAAAAGTTAAATGCCTGATAATCGTAGCTTGACTTAGGGAACGTTACAGATAGTAATGGGACTTACACATTGTGGTCGGGCACGTGCGACAGTCAGCTGAGTCAACAGAAACTTAAAAAAGAGTGGTCCTTCTTTTAAAATGTATGTAAAACTGATGTAGGTTTGTAAAGAATACATCGAATGTGTTCCGCTGTCAGGCGCACTCAACGTAAATTATTGCCTTATAAATCTGTAAAATAGATAAAATAGATAACTGGCGTTCTACCCCGTGCGGAAATCGGCGTGATGATATGTATTTCGTCTTTTTGGGGGTGGATGTAATACCTACACACCTCTGCCTACCCCTGCGGGTACCCTTGTAGGAAGACGTACAAATGTATACTTTATAGTATATGTTCTCTGTGAGCAATTTTGCTCAGATTAGTACATAGGAAGTTATACAAAATGAATAAGAAGTAAGTATTAGGATACTTTAACTAAGCAAGAAAATGTTATAAATATTTGCAGTGCATATCCCTTATACTTGATACCCGTATACTTGATAAAGCAGTACTAAAATAATTTGTATTAGTCGCTACAGATAAGCTTGTGTATGAATTAATTGTAATCAATAGGTCTGGTGCTTGCATTCCGATGGTTAGTCTAGACTCTCGGCTAGCCAATGAACGCAACGAAGGACTCTCGCTATTTAACAACAATTGGACTAACGATTATAGACTGAACAATTTTATACTAAGGAACTGACAATAAATAAAGCAATAAATGCGGGCTTTCTAAATTAAATATATACTTGCATACGTTTTTCATTTATAATATCTTAAAAATCTAATTTGACTTCGTTTAAAGAGGATTTAAGGGGCAACTGAAATTCTGCCTATGCGACTGCGACTTCATAATACGAACTTTGCTATTAATCATGCAGTCGTATGATAGAAGGCGGTCAACTTAGTTTATTGTAAAGGGTTATTATTGAAGAGACTAAAAGATGACTACTCATTTAAGAGCTACCTTAATTGTGGCATATTATTAATTTGCTGGTTTGCCAACCGTGTGATACAAAAATATGCATGCCACAGACGCATTGCATTTCAGTACAAATTAATACACTTAATTCCCTTTTGAAATCTAAAAAACTACTTTATTTGAACATCGATTTACTGAGAGTGTGCAAACTGATACATATCATTAAACTTAGTGTGGTCGCGCAACGCCTGAATTAATTATTGCCAATAGAGATAAAGAGACATCAAATAAAAACGATAACGTATTATTTACAAGCGTCGAACGTCCAGTTCAATTTGTAATTATCATACAATGCAATATGTAGTTATAATTAACAACAACAAACGAACTGATAACGTGGTACATTTTTGGTAGGTATCATTTATATCTACACGCCTGCCCAAAAGGTCCCCAAAAGGGGTAGGCAGAGGTAGCACACCCTATTTTCGCCGGAGATACGCTAAAGTGCCAACGTGACAGATGGAGAGTCCATCGCCATTTCTCACGCACGACTTGTACATCTTTGAATTCCTCCTCGGAGGTTGACAGGTTTCCTCTCGATGTTTCCTTCACCGTAAAACTCGTGTGTGATTAATGATTATACTTAGTTCGGAGAAACTCATTAGGACAATAAATAAATTTGCAATGTTTGCGTTGCAGGCGACTCGTACCTCTCGGCCACCATGGCCATGTAACGACAGAACAATACGATTACGTTATCAGTGGCCCGATACGAATATAAACCGACCATTTGTTGATAACCCTGCACTTACAATTCACTGTCACCCCACCTCGTTATCTGTTTTGCAAAGTTGCCAGCCTTGAAAACGTGATCCCACACATATAGGAGTGCCAATTATGTTGATAAAGTGAAAATACATAAATAACTAAAAATTACGACCGCTTTGACAGGTCGTAAATTTGTTTGAGACTACAATTTGTAATTGACATGGACCGTTATGGTTATAGTGATCGTTACGTTAGGCTCAAAAATAATTAGGTCAAATAAAAACTGCCCAGCCGAGTGGTTCGAGCGGGCGGCAACACAAATATAACAAATTCGAATTCCGACTGTGACTATTTGTTCTCAGTTTAGAGTCCAATATTAAAGGTCATCTAAATATTTTCCTCCCTTTTGAATTTTGACTCTAAATTTAAAACCATTTAGCAGCTACACTCTCCAAAACAATAATAATTTTCCGAATCAGTTCATATGTTACTTATTTCTCCGGTATCACGCTTAAAAATAACAGCGAATCGTTAACCTCTGTTTTAAATCGGTCAAAGATTTTTTTTTAAATTATTGCTATTAGCATTACAGGTCTCTCACTAATCTCAGATATTTTTAATATTAAGAATACAATACGTCTTTTAAAATAATTACGTTCGATCACTCGATGTTTAAAATATACTTACTTTGCATAGAAATATTACAATATTTCATTAATTTGAACGGTACAAGAAAAGCATAGTCGTAAACTGATTGCATCACACCCAATCCTCGCTGAGACCGGACCTGTCATGTACCTACGTCGCCTTTATAATTACCAACTAACAAATTATCTCACAACTCGAGCTAAAAATTAATATTGGAAAATGAATTGCTGTCCATTAATCTAAATAAGCAACGGAATTACAACCATGAAATGATTCACGGTAAAGTTCGACGTGCTAATTTCATTAACTTGCTATGTGCGGTTTCATCTGCAAATAAATGTATTAATATGATAATTGATATGTATTAATATACCTCTGGCGGAAAGTGGGTGTGTGGGTATTACCTATACACCTCTGCCTACCCCTTCGGGGATCCTTGTGGGAAGGCGTGAGGATATAATATTATTATTATTATTATTGTATGATAACTGCTGCGCTTGGGTAACAGCATAATGTATATCCTATAGCCTAATACAATAAACGTATGTAAAGCAAAGTTGTTAAGTTAAGATACAAACAGATAGATAATTTCGGTTCTACCTATAGGTATATATTACTAATATAAGTATACATTTGATACTCGTAGTTATAGAGTTAAAGACTAGAATTCTTCGCGAACGTTAAGCCGCAAATCAAATGACTTGTGTGGAGAATTGTGGACACAAACAAACCAAGTGTTACTAATCACAGAAAGCTCTAGAAAATACTTATAAACTTCGATAATATTAATAGAATGAGTCAAGCATTGGTAGGCTTTTTATCTCGGTTACGGAGTGCACACAAATGCAGTTAAGTAAACAAGGGTAAGGTTGCGGGCTGAGTGACAGCGACTGCTGATAAGCTAGTTAAACGCCAAGCACGCTACTTACTCATTTACATGACGTCGTATGTCCAATAGGTTAATTCTCTTCGATGCAAATATTTTTTTTATGCGAAGTGAATCGTTCACAACTGTTAAGCTTACTTCTTACGACTTTATCGATACATTTTTTATGTTGCGAGAAATCCTTAAAATATAATCAAAACTAAGTTTTCTTTAAAATGTAAGCCGTTCCCTCATCAATTATTTAATCCGTCTATTTGTAACTTTCGCATGACACATATGTTTATGTTTCACCGTATATAGAATAGAAGAAATAAATTCTGAAATACCTTATATATAGCTTCTAGACATACATTTATTTTTAAAGCACTCGGAATGAGAACAACGTAGCGTAAGAAGGGCCCGAACACATATGGCAAGATTACGAGTAGGTAATCTTAGATAATTATTTGTTCGAGAACATTGCAATGTCCTTCCTATAAAAATCTTAGAATTGACTGATGAATATCGTAAATAACTTTATCGGCTGTTTATTTCGACATCATAAAACGAAGTTACCTAACTGCAACTCGATAACATATCCATATAAAGGTAGTTATTACTTCGGGTGGTTAAGAGCTCAAATTCCTGTAGACGAATGTATTAAAATGTAACGTATATATTATTTTTATAGGACCGCTTTGCTTGTGCTGCCATTTTATATACGCATTTTATTTGTTAGCTTATATTATAAACTTGATTGCGCGTGCTTCGCTTATGTGCAATATATAAATATAGTAGTTTTTAGTAGTAATTATAGTAATAGTAGTTATGTTGCAGGCAGCTATTCAAACTACTCGGCCACACGGCTGTAAATGTTAATGTAATATATTCAGCAAAAACTTGTTTGATAACACCTCTGCACAAACATTACGTGTTACGTTTATATAAATAATATATCCTCACGCCTTCCCACAAGGGTCCCCGAAGGGGTAGGCAGAGGTGTATAGGTAATAAATACCCACACACCCACTTTCCGCCAGAGGTATATTTGGTGCCAACGTGACAGATGGCGAGTCCATCGCCGTTACTCAAGCACGACTATACATACGCCTTTGAATTTCTTCTCAAACGTATGCAGGTTTCCTCTCGATGTTTTCCTTCACCGTAAAGCTCGTGGTGTGACTAATCTCTGTACTTAAGTTCAGAAAAACTCATTGGTACAGTCGGGATTCGAACTTGCGATCTTTGTGTCGCAAGCAACTGCTCGAACCACTCGGCCACCACGGCTTTTTCATATATAGTATTTTTTTATATGTAGTAAACGTATTCCGTGTAATATGTCAACATTACGTGTAGTATCTAATTAGTTTTTTTTATTTTCATGAGCACACGAAACCAACTGTAACGATATGCATGACGTGGTTCTGCATACATGCTGACCTATGATAGAATTATTTGAATTAATTGCTATCACGTCCGCTAACCGCGCCTTGCTTGTAACTAACGCCAAGTCCTTCACGTCATACACGCGATAAGCAACAGCCGAGTATCGCAGTCGCTGAGGATAACGCCCGCTTCCAAGGCAAAAGGCTATGTATGTACGCACAATTACATAACGAGCTAACTATTGCAGGCTAGACGATTACTTTACCTATGCACCTGTTGATCGAACTTGACAGGTTAGTATACGCGTAGGCGTTAAATTAAATAAATAACACCACATATATGTTTTTTTGTTATGTGATTAGGGAATATTTATTAGAACCAAAAATAACTTTGAAATTGGTAAAATATGCATTTTTTGTCGAACATCATACTGGAAGGGAGGAAGATGTGAAGTGAGGAAGAAGAAGATCGAGAATTAGTTACACAAAGTAAAAGAGAAAATAGCCATTGGGTCGTAAAAAGAGGTCATGGAGACGGCTCTGGTTGGAGACAATTTGAGGTAGCTTCATCAGTTAGCCCGAAAAGTACTCCTAAATTTAAAAAGATATTATTATTGTCGGAAAAATACCCTACCCCTTCGAGGACCTTTGTGGGAGGACGTGAAGATACATTATTATTATATTGTCATAGTCGAGACATATTTATTCCACTCTGATCGTGACGTTTTAATTTCGGTGTACACTTTGTCGATCGACGGACGTCTTAATTTGGGAATTCGTTATACGCGCGTACACGAGATGTATTGTAAAAACACTACCGGAATCCAAATAGTTGCCTTTTGAGGGACATTGTAAACATATATTTATTTCTACATGAAAAAAACCATACACTATGGACTGAACACTAGTAATATTAGTGTGTCTGTACATGTGTAAGTACGTGTAACTATGTTCAAATGTAAAACCAAAACGAGCATTTAGGCCCATTTAAACCCTCACACTTTAATCCAGTCATTCGAATGCGCTCCACTTAGCATATACATATCCGGCAGACTTAATAGTGTACTAATACAATATAACTCAATGTAGGTTATGTAGACTAAGCTGGCAGTCTGGCTTATAGTACCGGGCTATACTTTGTGAAAGACTCAGGCCGTCTGGTCCAATGGTCGCGGATTCGTTTCCCAACCGTTTTAAAGTGATGTAGGTAAATTCAGGGTGAAACAGGGTCTCATAAAATAGAACAGTTTTCCTGTTGAGTGTAGTGAAAATATCCTCATGGCGATGCAATAAAACAAATTGCCTTCTAAATACGTAAAGTGATAAACCACCAAGCTCAGAAATACATATATATACTCTTTGGTACAAACCGCCTACGTTCGAACTACTTTAACCGCAGGGCGATCACGTTTGTTATTATTATGTGTAAAAACATAAAGTTAAACATAATACATATTTGATAAACATAAACATGCAATTTGACAGCCCTATCGATGAATAGGATTGCGAGTATTTAACAACTCGCAACGTTTATCGGTCATTGTACGCCAATCTGTAGTGTTATGTAAGTCCTAGACAACACATTCACAACAAACCAACTATTTACGATATGTTTGTGGTTATGATATTATATTTAGCTACCAATTGTAGCGGAGCAATTGTGGGATTACAACAGATTGCGTTTTCATCTAAGTAATAAAATTTAAAGTGCGTCGCTCTAGTGAAAACCTTGATAAAATCCAACATTACTAATTGATACAGACCTATATGAAATTTAAATGGGATCATTTCGGAATAACCCTTTCGAAAAAATATTGTGATTCCGTCTATATCTGGCGGAGCTATGCCCGAAAGTATCTACTTACATCGAAAACTTGTAAATAGAAGTGATAACCTCCTCCTTTTTGAACTCGGTTAAAAAGTAGAAGAAGAAGAGTGTTGGAAGCAGAGGGATTAAACCCACATGCTGCCGACACTCTATAACTCTCCGAACACAGAGTGGCAACGCGCTAGTGATACTTTAGTATCGTGAGCGTAAATAGGCTACGGTAACCGTTTCTCATCAGGTGGGCCCCGTATGCTTGTTTGCCACTCTTGTTGTATAAAAAAAAATAAAAGTAGAAACAAGTATCATATGCACTTATAGACTGAGAATGATTAGAATGAATCCGAGAACCGTTGTCCGCGATTTTGTCTTGGTGAAAATTTTAATTCTATTAATGATCAGCTATTGCCTACTATTCCATCTGGATTAGAATTAGTACGAGAGGATTTTCTGTTTGTAATATTAATATAACCGCATTTTACTAAAAGTATATGAATGTATACACGGTACGTACACCAAAATGTATTTTCTGTTTGTCTGTGTGTTCCGGCTAATCTCTTAAATGGCTGGCTAAAAACGATTTTGACGGGACTTTCACTGGCAAAAAGCTGATGTAAATGGAGTAACTTTGACTACTTTTATTTTAGAAACTAATCAATGACTATTTTTGCAAAATTCCACTCGGATTAAGTCGCGGGCACAGCTAGTTTTAAATATATTCTAATAGTGTTTCTATCACAAACACCCTAAACCACTATTTGTAAGTTGTTGCAAAACAGCTATTCAAAGGAAGTTGCATTGAAACGACTCTTAACTAAGGGAAAAGTCACAATAATATGTTTACCATAAATACTAATTGCCTTGATTTGAATATACACCGACTGGAAGCGAATGTAGCTACATAATTATAGCTATCACCTCCAATCCAAATAATATTCTTGACTTTAATAAACTCCATCGTTGGAAATTTTTTTACTGAATATTTTTTCTCTTGCCTTTCACATTTAAATAGTTTTCTTTTAGTTCTAAGGTTTCGAAATTTAAATTTCACATTTATCATGGACTAGTATCCAATTTTATCAGAAATTACTTCGTTCTTTTCTGGTTTAATGAAAAAGATGCATCAATAAATTAAATATCGTCTAACAATTCTAAAGACGTCTAACAACGAGAATTTCAGGTGATAAATCTTTATCCTAAGTTCGTGTAATAAATAGCATTTAGCCTTCGTATTGCAGAGAACATTTGCATTTCGATCCCATAGTAATGAATCCATTATTGAACTTAATATGCTAATGAATACAACAAATTATGTTTCAAAGGATTTAGAATCCTGTTTTATGGTAAAACTAACGTATAATTTACTATATAAAGATAGACCGGTTGGACCCCGCGGATAGTACTTACTCATGTAACTGCGATTCGCAATGTTACCCGCAGGCAAACGACAATAGATCTTCACGTCCGAAGGAATAGGTATATAGCCTATAATTCTTTATATCCTCACGCCTTCCCACAAGGGTCCCCGAAGGGGTAGGCAGATGTGTATAGGTAATACCCACACACCCACTTTTCGCCAGAGGGATATTAGGTGCCAACGCGACAGATGGCGAGTCCGTCGCCGTTACTCAAGCACGACTATTACATACGCCTTTTGAATTTCTTCTCAGACGTATGCAGGTTTCCTCTCGATGTTTTCCTTCACCGTTAAGCTCGTGGTGTGACTAATCACTGTACTTAAGTTCAGAAAAACTCATTGGTACAGTCGGGATTCGAATTAATTCTTTATAATAAATAGAAAGAGTCTATAATATATATAAATCCCTACGCGTTCCCGAGGTCCCCGAAGGGATAGGCAAGGGTGTATAGGTAGTACCTACATATCCACTTTCCGGCAGAGATATATTTTAGGTGCTAACGTGACGGACTATACATACTTTGTATAGTCGCCTTTGAATTTCTTCTCAGACGTATGCAGGTTTCCTCTCGATGTTTTGGTGTGACTAATCACTGTACTTATGTTCAGAAAATCTCATTGGTACAGTCAGGACTCGAACTTCCAATCTTTGTATTGCAGGCAGCACTCGAACCACTCGGCCATCCTGGCTCTTATGTTACTTAAGTTCTCATCCAATTTAGTTGAGCCGTTTCAGCTTTAAGGAATAAGAAATATTAACTTACACACACATGTATACATAAGCGTGATGCACTACTTGATACGACCAATTACTTGATAAGCAATCTTCATGTTAGACAATATATTATGTTAGCTCACTTGGGTGGTTATTATAGATTGGATCACTTTAAATAAGGAAGTAAAAACTAATCGAAAATATACCGAAACAATTTTATTAAATGAACATAGTAATTATCATAATAGGTTAAACGTAACGAATTATTTACGATTATACTAAATAATATTGGCGTATGCAAAGTTGTTACGTTGTATTGGTAAAAAAACTTTTCAAATATTAAACCGAAGAAGGAACATATTAAGTGAATGCAGAGGTGACTCATAACGTAACGATTTTATTGAATCAAGGCATGATCGCGCTGAAACAATTAATTGAACATAGCCGCACAGGTAAGTCGTGGGGTCCGATGATGTATAACTCCGTTTACTTCGATGCTCCGCGCTCTTAATCCTAAGTATTAACCGGAGGCACCGACCCGATACGATTTATCGTCTAAAGGCACGACTAGGTGGGGCCAAATTACAACTTACATTGTTGTTCCAACATTTTACGACTCCCAACATTTTTCTACAACTTGAAACGTTTGAATATATATCAGTGAAAAGTATAATCGTAAATCACAACTGACCGCAACTATTGTTTGGCAAAACTACAGGCGGAGTAGACAGCTCCTGCTGTGAGATAGTTTCAATCTTAGCAACAAAGTTGAGCTCATTGAATAGGTGTTCCCGTTCGTGAAGAGCACTCGCTACGTTTAAGCAGTCAGTTCCCGTTTAACCCACAGCCGCCGACTCCTTAGGGATGTTGAGGGATTTGGCGCATTTACAGATAAAAAGGGCGGAAAACGAGTTGTACCAGGGATTCCATTTGTAGCAAGAGGAGATTTCCGCCAACTATTTATTTGAAAAAGCGCCGTCGAATACAGTATTTATTTGTATTTCAAGCTCTGGAGAAAAAAAACTACCTATTGAGTTCAAAGGATGAGAGCGAACAAACGACTTCTCGACTTTTTCGACCAGTTAAGCAATTATTGGAGCGGTGTGTGTCAGGCAGAATTAAATAATGAGTAAGGTCTATGACCTATAAGTAATTCATAGAATGGGCGAGTGAACGTGAGGTGCGGTACGCGGCCTGATATGGCAGGTGCGTTATGTAACCAGCCTGCACCGCAGGCGCACGTTTCTGATACCAAATCAAATGCCAAGCTATTCCAATGCTGGCCAGCGAGCTTGTGCCAAGGCCTCATAACAATTGAAACTTGATTCTAAACCATTACTACTGATATAGAAACAAAATAATCAACAGAAAACAAATCTGATGGAAAAGGTCGCGTCTATGATTGAAATGGCGAGTTTGCGCCACATCAATAACAGGTACCACCTGAACTTAAAGCAGTTATGTTAAAGCCAGACAAATTTATAATGATATGGCCCATTACCTCTCCCAGGGTCTCATAACGATAACCGTAGATATAGTCGTTACCATCCGGAGTCCGGGGACTTTAAAGCGGACAATTTAAAACATAAATTAGATAGTGCAGTGTCTAAATACGGGAGGAAACCGGGAGGCACCAGACTACCGGGTGGTTAGGGACGATGAATAACGAACCGACAGGGATGGTGTATCGGTAATGGCGTGACTGCGAGCGAGACAAATAATCGGGCCGGGTGCAGCAGCCAGCAAGCAGTGTGCACACAGACATCGATCGATTAGCGGGCCTCGCCCGCCGCCGCTGCGCCATAACCAATCTATCGACCTTTACGTTCCCGTTTTAAACTATAACTGCCCAATTGTTTCAATCGCAATTGGTTATGAAGAGTATTAATAGTGTTTGCATCGTTCTTGTTTGCAGTTTGTTAAATATGCACTGTCTGTTCGCGACCCTGAAATTCAAATTCATAAAAAGTTTATGCATTTTTGCTAGCAAATACAATACATATATAATAGAAATCTCAGGTGGCGTATAATCGTAGCTTCAGATCACGTCGTCTGCGACCGGTGATCACTTATTTAACTTCTAGGTGTCGTGATTCCATAGAATCGCGACGGAGCAGACACCGCTCGCATTTTTTATTTATGAAATTTCTATTGGTACAGCTGGGGTAATGGAATAATTTTGTCAACTCATCAGTATTCAGTAAAAATATCTTGGTGAATTTTTAGCTTCTTGCAATTTGATCGGCTTTGCCACTAGTCCTCCAGATTAGAGATCGATTCTAATTGTGAATTATTATTGTCGGCTCTGGGCGTGTACCTACGACATATTTGAGAAATTATTTCTAAGCCTACCTATGTATGAGCTTATTGTTGGTGTATCCTTAAATAATAATGATACCTTAATAACTAAAGTACGTTATCGATATAAAATTGTATCAAATTTACTCAACAAAGATCATAACGTTAATGGCGTTAAATCGAATTCGCCAATATACAATAGGGTGGTATATTGTTTATCGACACATGTAATTGAGATAATAGATCTAAACATCGATAAATATTTGAAATAGTAGTTATATCATGTTCTTAGAAATGTAAAAAACGCACTATTATCGTAAAAAAGAAAGTTTATCAGCATAGCTAATGGGTGTAGTGTTAGCGATACAGCTGACACAGGAAATGAGCATAGTAGAGAAGTGGAAGGACTTGTAGGGCCGGGAAATGCGTGAACATATTATGTGAATGATAAGGAGAGACATTTCCAAGTTAAGACAGCTACAGTTAACAAAAGAGTGACTGCTATGTAAATAGTAATGTAGATAATGTGCGGTGGCTGTTAAAACTAGTGAAAATACTTTTAAGTAATATTGACCCAGTTAGCACCTGATGTACGGTTTGCTTGGGGGATTAGAGCAGCAAAATAGTCAACAATGCAGGAGCATTGTTGAATAAATGCATAGGGTATGCATTCAATGTATTTATTTTTTAACTTTGTGAAAAGGACCAGCTTGATATAGATCGTGAAATGCTACCAGACTTCTTGGAGTTCTTGGCCGGCTTTTCAGACCTTTCTGTAGAATGGGACACGTGTGTTTAGTTTGGTTAGTTAGTAAATTTAATATTTTCTTATTTATTACATTTAACCGAAAGGTTGAAATTATTTGTAAATTAAATATTCAATAGCAATTTGAAATATGAATAAAAACAAATATAATTACATGAATAAATAAGTAAGTTTTTTTATTATATTAAAGTCTCATACTTGATTATTTTTAGTTTAAAATATAGATCTTCTAGATAGATACAGATTTAAGATACATAGTTTAAAAATACCACGTTAGTAGATATAACAACAAAACAAAGAATCGTGTACTTAAAAATGTTAAAGTTTTATACAATAGCTAGTTGATAAATTACAAACGGAAAACATTGTGGTTGATAAAATAAAACACCGCTCCAATGATAAGAACGTTTAACGGGAAGTTTTTAATCTTATCCAAGTAATTGTAAAAGTTGTGCAACCAACATGTAAAGCCATTTTGTTATGCACATGTTTCCTTCATAAAATAAACATAGCTATTCCAACAAGAATTATTTGCTCGACAGAAATCTACAATTGTGCAAACTACAGTCTCGAAATCTAACTTCAAGAATTTGTTTTCACTGTGAATATATGATCTGAAGGCCGTCACTAAGAGAGAACAAAGCTTTGGCTAACTTAACAATGTGTTTAGTTTCCAGATTAGAGCAATCCCGCCCGACACCTAAACACGGATTTTAGATAACATTCAAACTCCGACCGCACTGAATATAAATGAGATTTTAGGAGCCATCTTAGAGCTCTTGTGCATAATTACTAGACATTACAAACGCTCAACTACATTTGAATGTCGATGAGCAACTTAAATGAGCGATTAAAATCAAATGCTTTTGATTGGATTTGAGTGTTCAAAGAGTTTTTAGGGTTATTTTTTCAATAAATTATATATCAGTTCGTATCGAAAGAAACGTATGTTAAGTCCCCCTAAGCAAGGGACAACCAGGATTGCGTGAGGAGGGCCGACACGCGCCCTCGGTCCTCAGCTGTTTCCGTCTATTACGATTTCAATGTCAAGTCCGATCAATACCGGCCGGGGATGTAAAATGTCGGCTGCTTTCGGCGCGTTCCGGGAGCTACGAACGCAAGAGACGCGGGCATACTAACCTACCGTAATACGGCGGGGTGCGTGTTCACAGACGATCAATAATAGACGCCAAGTAAGGCTTGGCTCGTTTTATAAATAGTCTTGAACTTCACCTCGGGCCGCTGCCACCTCAGAAATTCGTGGGCGAAAGTGAGGATAGGGAGCGAGTATTTGCGTCACGTTCAGTCAATCGTTGGGAATATAATACCAAGACCGAACAACAGCCATAATAAACAGCGTTTCCTTTGTCTGAACAAAATGAATAATCTCAATACGGGCGATGATAAGCTGTTGAAGTCAAACAATGCAAAGTATCTCATTATTTAAATTAGATGCACAAACCCCGACAGAGAGAAAGTTTGAATATCTCAATATAACGTGACAATTGGTGGCTGATGTAAATATTTCACTAAGTTTCCATGTAAATAGCCCTTGAAGTTGGTTCTGCGGCGAAGAAACGTCAGGGAAACGTTCAAATTGGAAAAACAAGTGCGCTGAATATCTCCACCTAGACTGCAAAGGCACTTGAAAGCCAATACCCACTGCGTATATCAACAACAGTATGCAACATACAGACCGAATTGAAACACAGAATATTAAGAATTTAAATTGAAATCCCAGAGCTCAAAACGGTGCGCTCACTAAATAAAGGAATTAATTAGAGGAGTACAAAACCGATGGAGGGAAATCAAGCTCAAGCGCTATTACATTGAGTAAAAGGGAGTAGAAACGGTAATATTAAAGGACGAAAACGAGCGGTTCATTACTGGGAATGCTGGCAATAACAATACGGCTAATGGTCCTTTAGTGATCATCTGTGTATCCTCGCTTCAAAAAATTCTTTCACTAACAAATCCCAGGCGATTTCTTGTTTCAATATAACAGAACACTGTTGTTTCTATTTTTAACTGCTTATAATACATTTGCATCAATTAAGTCGCATTGTTGAGTAATCAGCATTAATTAGTTTATCGGTAGGTACGTAGGCATGGTAATTATAGTTGGAACAAATTATGTATGGTACAACAATGTTTATATAATCAGCTCTACTGCGTTTTACTTATTAACTAGAATTGTCGTCATGTGACTCTCGTTCACCAGCCGACGTGTAGGTCACGTACACAGTGATATTTCATACATTTCTCAATAAATAAAATATCTATCATGTCGTTTATGTTACAAGAAAATATTGTTTATTTTCCTCTTTTTTCGATTCAAACGGAACACACTGAAATTACTTTGAAGTGGGTTATTCCGTAGCCAGTCAGGAATACAGGTAGTTAAGGTACTAGTGAGGACAGTGAGTCACAGGGTTTTCTTGATACTTGAACAAGCAAACCTAGTGGTTACTGTTCAAGCTGTATACACTTATCAATATATAGCTACCATTTGAATGTTAATATATATCAAAACTATACGATGAGATGATTGATATGATGATGATAATGTGTTACATAACACCATTCGTTTCAATACACAATATTATATACCTACACGGTATTTACTAGACAGGTCTGCAGTTCCGTCTACCATTTTTTCCTACTAATCTTTCTCACGTAAAACGCAACATTATACTATTCATATATATATCCAACTTCACAACTTCTGATTAGTGATACCAAATGAAGATGCAATTTCTCACTTACGACTTCTTATTGATTTTAATTTTTTTTAACGACGTATGCTTTATGGATTTTTCTCTTAGTGTTTACCTCAACCGAAAAGCTGCTGCGATAAATCACTGTTCAGATAAGCTTAATGGTAAATAGTAGGGTTGGAAGCTGCCATCTTGACTAAGCAGACACTTAAACAACGTGGCCTTCACATCTCTACAGTATAATAAATAGATTTTATATCAACATATAAAGCCGTGGTAGCCGCGTGGTTCGAGTATTTACCTGCAACACAAAGATGGCAAGTTCGAATCCAGACTGTACCAGTGAGACTTTTCGAACTTAAGTACTAAGATTAGTCACACCACGAGGTTTACGATGAAGGAAAGCATCGAAAGGGAACCTGCATACGTTTGAGACGAAATTTAAAAGCGTACGTCGTACTTGAGTAACGGCGATGGACTCGTCACTTATAATAATAATATATCCTCACGCCTTCCAACAAGGATCCCCGAAGGGGTAGGCAGTGGTATACAGGTAGTACCCACATAACAGCCCACACTTTAGCACCTAAAATATATCTGTGGCTGAATGTGCGTGAGTGGGTACAGGTCCTGCCTACCCTAAGGCGTGAAGTATATATAAACTTCTTTATCCACGGCTTTACGTGATTCATTGAAACGTCTATCTATATCAGGAGAACAACGTACTTAACGTGGGCGTCGTCGGCCGCATGAAGCAAATAGCCGGGTAATTAAATCAAGCGCCTCTCATTTATCTACCAATATAATTATACGTATAAAAAGGCACGAGCAATAACATTACATAGTTGAATTACCAATAGTATTGCAACATTAATATATCATTCCCGAGATACTAATTTTAATGGTAATTGGTGATCGTAGCCGTAGGCTTGATCCACAAAATCCATGGCAACGTTAAAAGGGATAATGATCTACTGTTCGTTAAGTTTATTGGGGCAGTACCTGACAAAAGTCCTTTTTGAGCTGAGAGACGAATGCCACAAGAAATAACTTCGCTGGCATAAAAGGAGCCGATACTATAACCCCCTGCAAGTGCTCCAAAGCCGGTTTCTCCGGAGAGCCACAGGTGTCCCGTGGTACATGCGTAATAGTCAACTCCACGTTGACCTCAAAGTCCCCACTATAAAACAGTTTTTGAAAAAACTGTCCAAACGTCATTTCGATTCTGCTGTAAATCACCCCAACCCCCTCGTCGTATCGGCCGCCCGATACACTCCTTCCCTTATTTCGAAAATAAGGCGTCCAAGACATGCCGTCATCGAACCGGATGACGACATAACGGTCCTCCAGGACGCCCGACAAAAACATACCAACACTACACACAACCGACCACTGTTCCGTCCTCGCCGGCGAGGCTCGACGCGAATAAGCCGTAATGTTCCCCCCCGACCTCCGCCGCAAACGCCGGCCCGCGCCGAGCCAGACGCGCAAATCCCGCCCCCAAATAATATTTAAATAAAATGAGCAGTCCAGCCCAGCTCCCTTGCTCGCGATCCAGCAACGCCCTAAGCCTAGGTTCGTACCCCACAGGGGGGCCCTTAGCTGTGTTGCTTAAAAATAAAGTGCCTGGCTGGAGGCCTAGGTCTCGCCATTGACCGGTTAAGTAGCAAAAGTTCCCGGAACTCACGATACGAGAGACAATACAAAAAAAAAAAAAAAACATCATCCTGCATTCATAGCATATCGTCTCCATCCAAATTAAGATCAAAAGGGCGAGTACCTAGTACTGCTACTACCTATACGCAACAATAAATACACAGTACAAAAAATGTGTGAGTTTCAAGATGATTTTGTGTTTCGACTACTGTTCATAAGGTGCATAGCGACAAAACTGAATGAGTCCGTGCGTGACTATTTAAAGTTCGCAGAATCACGCAACTTATCTCGCCTAGTTATAATAATTTGTTAAAGCAATAAAGTATTGAGACTGCACCTAGCAATTGCGTGTTAAATATTTTATTACGTTACGAACGAAGCTTATGTTATTAAAACAGCACTTAAGTAGACGTGTGTAAGGAAATAAGGAAATAACAATGTTATTCTAAAAAGACAGGAGCTCGTTTCTGAATAGGTAGTTAAAAATACATAAAATACTTCGGACGCTCGCTTGGGGTTTAGTGTACCTATCTTTCATTAGCTTGGATTCTTAGTATTACTTAGGTACATACTTAAGCGGAGAATGAGATCTCGCTTCATCGGAGTCTCATATACATTTATGTGCGCTGAATTGGAATAACGGCGAGAATGTATGAAGAGACTGAATGTGAACGAAGCATAAGAAGTATGTAAGTCTAGGGAGAACTGGCGCTCTACTCTCTCTGCCTACTTCCACCGAGTCCCTTTCCCGTTCGAATTCGGAGCTGCCCGACTGGGGCAGGACCTCCACCTTATAGAAGTCCGTAGCCAAATAACACAATTTTTTGTGTTGTGTTCCTACGCGGTGAATAAGGTTTCCAGTAATGAGCTCCTTGGGGAGGGGGGAGGATTGTTACATTGTGTTGGAAGCAGAGGGATTAGACCCATTATGCTGCCAACACACTATAACTCTCCGAACACAGAGTGGCAACACGCAAGTGATACCGTTTCCCATCAGATGGGCCGTATGCTTGTTTGCCACTCTTGTTGTATATAAAAAAAAAAAATGTATATGTGAAAAACTTCCGAACGAAGCTGGATAAAATTTGGGACGAGGATACACTATTCGCTATATAAGACACACGTACCAAAGAAATCTAAGTTTCACCAGCTAGTTAACAATAATAACTGATAAATTAGACGTTATGTAATCATAAACGAGCAATTTCGTACGGTCCTCGAAATTGTATTTATTGTGGTCCGCATGAGATTTGCAAGCTGCAACGATGAATGTAAGTAGGTCGTGCGCGTGCGTTGACCCTATGCTCGACTTCAGGGTTAACGTCAAGTGCTGGTAGGTTTATCACGATGCTAGCAGTCGACGAGATATTTAAGTAGCAAAACACAAGAAAATACAGCAGTAAGGAAAATATCTTGAGGAAACCTGCAGACGTTTAATAATTAATTGAATTACGTATGTGTAGTCGTGCTTGAGTAGTGGCGGACAACAGTCTCCTTTTAAATTAAATTTTGGCACAAGCCAACGTGACAGATGGCGAGTTCATCGCCGTTACTCAAGCACGACTATACATACGCCTTTGAATTGCTTCTCAGACGTATGCAGGTTTCCATTCGATGTTTTCTTTCGCCGTAAATCTTGTGGTGTGACTAATCACTGTGCTTAAGTTCAGAAAACGCATTGGTACAGTCGGGATTCGGACTTGCGATCTTTGTGTCGCAGGCTACTACTCGAACCACTCGGCCACCACTGCCAAGTATGGTAATGAATTGCTCAATTTGCAATAGTTCAATAAGTTTTTTTTGTTTTTTTTTTTTGTATTGTCTCTCGTAGCGTGAGTTCCGGGAACTTTTGCTACTTAACCGGTCAATGGCGAGACCTAGGCCTCCAGCCAGGCACTTTATTTCTAAGCAACACAGCTAAGGGCACCCCCTGTGGGGTACGAACCTCGGCTTAGGGCGTTGCTGGATCGCGAGCAAGGGAGCTGGGCTGGACTGGTAATTTTATTTAAATATTATTTGGGGGCATAGTTCAATAAGTGTTCCCACTAACCTTTTACCCCTATCCTATGAAGGAATGCCTGGTTATAAATAGATTGGTAAACAAACTCTTAGCGAATTCTTCTATAAATACATTACAACGAGAAACTACTGTTAGATTTAGGTACTTTGGAATATTATTTCACTAATAACTCTAAATTTTGGCCTGGAATCAAATTCATGTTTACAAAACATGATCGATCGAGATCAATGACCGGTCTAGTTATATAGTTATACCACTATTCCCTAGGCTACAAATTATGTTACAACATTGTTGTTACTTAAATTACGTCCAACTTTTGTGGTTCGAGTTCGAATACCTGCAATGCAAAAGATTGCATGTTCGTTCCAATGAGTGTTTCGGAATTTAAAAACAGTGAACCAAATCAATCACATGTCGAGCTTTAAGAAGAAAAAAAAACATCGAAGGGCAAACTTGAATATGTTTAAGAAGAAATTTAAAACGTACGTAATCGTATATCCAACTGCCCGCCAACTGTCACGGTAGCACCTAGATACATCTACGGCGAAAATATACATATATATATATACTATTACAATATAATATAATAATATGCAACTAACTAATAATAGTTCCCACTGGAAAGCAGAGTCAGTTTCATTGATAATAATGAGCGCACAACTTCATCTATCATATCTGGGCACACACACGGAGAAGTGTGCCGACGTGGGCGCAGCTAGGCGCTGCGGCGCAAGCGCAGCGAGCGTGGGCAGTATCACCCAGTCATACCGTCACATAGTTCATTTGACTGCTGTTCACAAACCAACAAAAACTTATAAAAGTTAACTAAGCAAACGAATGCCATTCCTAAGTGCAATAAACAAAATCTAGAAATCGCAATTCTGAAAGAGCAATGCGCTCATGCTTCTCATGAATACACGCAAATAAGGCACGTGATTATCGTGATTGAATTCGCCAATACTACATAAAAACCGGCTCAAAAGTATCACCATATATGGCGATACTGTCCTACAAGTACCTGAGAGCTATATAAAAACTTGATCGCTACAGTTCGGAGCGGTCTCGCAACCAAACATACACTGGATAACGTTCGCACGACGGGTGTTTGGCCATTTTAGTATAGGACGAGCGTACCGAGTAGTGTCGAAAGCTGAACATAGCTTGAAGAGTATGACATAATATCGTGCTCCACAGGACTGCGTCCATTAATTGTTATTTGAGGGTCATTACATTTAAATATATTTATCGCACATCCATGTAATAGCACTCATCCAGTTCTTACGAAACGACTGATATCTGTTCTGGATTAGTTAGAACTTATGGCACGTTGTGCTTATAATTCTACAAGTTTTTACACGTAAGGAAAGTTGCACCACGGGAGCTAGCCAGCCCTATTGTATCTATTAACTGGCTACTTTCTCATTTCATACCATTTACGGTCTGTTGAGAAAATCGAGATGCATTTTATATCATATCTACACATGATGAAGACGCAAAATGAGCGCATAATGATCTCAGCTTAGTGATAATGATCTCTTAATTGAACGGTTTTTGATTTTTATGAATCTTACGTGTCTTGTGTCGTGTATGTGCTTATCGTTTTGACAAAAACACGGTGCTAATCCATATAAGAAGCCTTGAATAAAGTGTCGGGTTGCGGGCGCTCAGCTCCGTCGGATTTAGTTACATGGACGACCGCGCGCCACGCCAGCCACATCCTCCTATACAGACACTGTTCTGAACGACGCACTTGATTTCCTTACAAATATGACCAACATTTCAATAGCTTCAATATCAAAATAACGACAGCAGCAGCCTTTGAACATGAGGAAACATACTGAACGCAAATAAGTTACCTTTGCCCTAAGTAGCATGTTATTGAGCCGTTGAGCTCGTTAGTCTAATGTTTGATCAGTCTGAGCTTACGAACGCATGTATGGATGTGAAAATGAACTCGTTGATAAATTCAAAAACGTAGTCTCGAGCAACGAGACCGGTCCCGCAATCAATATGCTGGCAGACAGCGGGCCACCATAAATAGAAGAACTGGCCGCGGATTTAATGATGCCGCGCTGCGAAACGTGCCTCGGTTGTCGTTGTTATCAATCATGCTTACAGCTTAGTATCTAGGTACCGTATCGCTTGGTTATTACAATCCAGCAGAATGAGCTAAAGGTACCTGCATAGGTACTATTCATTTTGTGTGATACTTATTTCTCCAATTTAATTTTATTGCGCGAGATTCATGATAGCAGTTTATTTTCTTGAAATATAATGACTTGTTCACGGCGTATAAAGATAGGACAGGAGATATTCCAAGTAGTTTTTGTGAATATTGGGGTTATAAAAGCAGAAAAAGAGAATGATGACGTTTCCCTCGGGTGAGCAAACGGGGTATGGTCACGCGACATGGAGCGAAACGAGTCGCCACCAAGACAATACTACCCGCGTTATTTACGCGATAGATAACTGAAGAAAATGTCTTAAATTATCTCGCGTGCACGATTAGTTGCACGAGCGGACGTTCGAGCCACAGTGGTAGCACTTCGCGCGTCATACCCGCACGAAATGCCATTTAAATTACTGGGCTAGATAATCTTCGTTAAAACACCATTCTGACTGACGTTAAGTATACCTTCCATAGATAAGTTGGGTTCAAACGAGCTACTGAATAACTTGAACTTTAATTAAACAACAATAAACTGAGTACTGGACATTACATCCGCTAACAAGACGGACGGTGCGGCTGCTAGTGTATTTGTATAATTACGTAATATCAACATTAATTTTATGTTCCGAATGTTAATAATTAAGTATATAATTTTACAAAAAAATGCAGTATGTTATGACAAAGATGAAAGAAGAGAACATAAGAGGAAAGATTATACACCGCCTTATACAACATGGTAGCTTCTAAAATATCGTAAAGTTAAAGTAGTAAAGACCATGATTAACTAACATACATGGGTCAGATCAAAGAAAAAGCGTTTCTCGTGACGTATAGGGTTAAAGTGGTTGCACTAGACAGTATGGAAGAAGATGGAAGGGACTGCATCAGAGACAAGAGCCCAGCTCTAAAATTTATGATGATGATAAGAAATATGGTATCATGATGCGACCATTGTATTTGTACATACATACAGCTGACCAAACTAGAAAACAAAGACACAACGAGATTCATGTCCATCTTCCAAATTCAAGCGTAACATAAATAAACATGATCTCAAAATGACGTAAACAACAGCCCATATAGATTTGATCTTGCACCTACTAGACCATGTAAAGATCCTCTCTATAGTGTGCTGAAAACTATTATTCAATTATCGCGGCAGTAAAATGAAGTAGGTACTTACCAACAGGCGTATGCAATGTCATAAATAACAAACAAATGTCGAGTAAAAATAGACGTGGCCATGGCGGGCAGGCGAATGACCCTTGGTTGCCACACAACTGGCTCAAGGACTGTGGAGATTAGATACCAACGCCGCATAACAAATACACATAACTGACAATTGCAGAATAATCCGTGTCGAGAACAGTCTCAGAAAAAAAATGATACATTGTTTGGGTAAGTTTGGTTGAAGAACAAATAGTTCTGGCTCTAGTCTTAGGGTAAGAAAGATATAGAACAAATGCACAAGGAAGCATACGACCATTACAGTTTATAAAATTTCTACGAACAATATGAGTTTTTTTTTGTATATTTATATACTGTACATAAAATATATCAGTTTTACCTTAAATAATTTGACCTACTGCCTAATCTTCGGCTTAAATTATGATCTCATAGAAGTATGACTAATATATCTACTTAATAACAAAATTAATACGACGGTGTAGCTCCGAAGTGGATTACATAACACATATCAAGAAAATTTATCGATAAAGTCGAAATCGTCTCGACGGGAAACGAGTGCTTGGATATAAACGTTGCTAAACTTAAACTGCTTGGTCGAAACGTCATTTCGATTCTGCTGAAAAACATCCCAACCCCCTCGTAGTATCGGCCGCCCGATACACTCCCTCCCTTATATCAAAAATAAGGCGCCCAAAACATGCCGTCATCGAACCGGATGACGACATAACGGTCCTCCAGGACGCCCGACGACACACAAACCACACGACACAAAACCGACCACTGTTCCGTCCTCGCCGGCGAGGCTCGACGCGAATAAGCCGTAACGCTCCCCCCAGACTCTCGCAAGTGCCGGCCCGAGCCGAGCCAGTAGCGCAAACCCCCTGCCCCTAATAACCAAATAATAATAAAAAATACCAGACCAGCCCAGCTCCCTTGCTCGCGAACCAGCAACGCCCTAAGCCGAGGTCCGTACCCCACAGGGGGTGCCCTTAGCTGTGTTGCTTAGTATTAAAGTGCCTGGCTGGAGGCCTAGGTCTCGCCTTTGTCCGGTTAAGTAGCAAAAGTTCCCGGAACTCACGCTACGAGACACCATACAAAAAAAAAAAAAAAAAAAAAAAAACTGCTTGGAAATCCTAAGCCTTGTTTGTCACTAGAAGCATCTCACAATTCATTCCTCTCGGATTTCTACGTATTTTCTTGTTTACAAATACGGCTCTTGATTAGACATGCCCTAAAAGTAGGTGTTTTGCAATAGTCTTATGCAATGCATTAGCGAACAAACATTTTTGTTTACGGTACGAAAGAAATATACAGCAAGTAAACATACACGTGATCGATTCAAATGTAACTGAAATACGAATAAACGCTGTTCCCAGAATAATCATGCGAATCCTGCGCATAATAATTCGAAGCGTTGTTAGAGATATTTCCTGCATTCTTTGAACTGGCCGTTGTAACGCATGTTAATCATAAATAAACCATTGTAGTCTGCAACTTGATACAACAATAACATTATACTGCCCTAGATGTGCACCGTGGTTTTATCCGCATTAAAATTGATTATACCTAACTTATATATATGTATATATATATATATATATTTTTATATATAGTTTTTCAAGGTCCAGACCCTTCGGAATGTATCTTAACGTGTATAAATAATTTTTAAAATCTGTTAATGCGACTTTTTCTTCATAAATTACAACCAATTTCTAGCTTTGAAAAAATCTAAAATTTCCTCTTTGTAGCTAAGCTAGAAAAAAACACATTTACACTTGGAAAGCAACATGAGAATTGAAATTATATACATACCTGCAGAAATTCGTTGCAGTTAACGTTTAATTTTCTATTACGAAGGGGTAACTTTGAAAGAGCAGTGAAAATATTGGCCCCTGGGGAGACACCGGCCATAGCCATGTCTTTTACCACCTCCTACTGGTGCGATTAAATTACGCCAAAGTGACGTATAGTCGCCGAAAACGTACTGGGCACCCGAACACGACGGCGCGGCGCCTGTGACAGCGCTTTATCGCGAAAAGTGTCAGCCTGTATTTTTATGACGGCGACAACAAAAGCAAACTCTTACATACGCAAACCTTTTTAGCAATATTTTTTTTTATTGCGCCACCTCTACCAAAACCAGTCTGTGCTCCGTTTGGAGTCCCTAATGCGTCACGTACAGTCATACAAAAAAGTACTAAGCGGAGACAATGCTTTGTATGTTGTTTCAGATTGGTGTAACTACTGTAGTAGCCGTCAATACAATCTTATGGGAACTGAGCCACTTTAAAAGCCTCCAATGGCAGCCATTCACTGGTTGTATGGTTATTTAAAACAATTAATCCCAACCCCACGGTTGGAAAAGGACATAAGTAATAGCTATGACAATAATAAAAGTTTGGTAGAAACTAGTAAAATTATGCGAGCATATTATTCATTCGTGTCTAAATCTTTTACGTCATTATAAAAGAGTTAAGGTCACAATCAATAAAAAAAAATCTCCAAAACCTTTATAATTAAAGGTAATTAAAAGTTTGCAAATATCAAAGTAATTGTATTATGTAAGCGAGCGTCTTTCATTCACAACTCGATTTGTGAAACTTGCTATATATGGTAATACCTGTTGCTGCAACCAAACATCCTCCTTCGTGACATAATATGAAGCTTGTGTTTTTATTTTATTCTTAATCCAATCATATCGCGATTTGTTTTTGTTATAAAAGTAAACACCTACCTTAATTTGGTAAGAGTTGACTTTGTGCTTCGGCAGCAGGTTGAATGTCGAGAAGTCCTGTCTTCGCGAGAATATCCCGTTGGCGCCTGCACCAGCTCTGCGAAAAGAAAAACGTGTGAGTTACAAACAGAAAAACCTCAAACAATTAAAGTAAGTAAAATGTCACATCACGAGCTTTACGGTGAAGATCTCGATGTTCTATCGAGAGAAAACCTGCTTTTGCGTTGAATCTCGAAGATGTAGGCTTGACAGTGGTCCTTGAAAAATTGCAAGAATCCACATCTGTCGCTGGCACCTAAATACATCACCGGCATAAAAAGGGTGTAATTAGACCTTTAACTGGTACCTCGGCTTCCTGGGCAGGCGTGAAGATATAATAATAATTTACTCCAAAGAGAAGTTGTAAAATCATCGTTTTCTGAGCACTCAATTATGGACTTTTAATTTGAAGTCAACCTTTGCACAGAGATCATTATTAAGTAGATACATAATTGGATCGATGTTTTTATAAATAGACTTGAAATGTAAACTGAATTTGTTGCAGACAATTTAATGACATTATTGTTAAAGGTAAGTACATATAAGCTCAGCTTGGTATAGTGAGGTATATATTTGATTTGTAAAGCTTGCATACTAGTATACAAAATCACTATTTTTATTATGTATGAAAGTGTTAAGGTGGAAACCTTAGTAACATAATTATAGGATTGACGTTTCTAAAAAGCTGATCTGATTTAATCTTTGAATTTGTAATCAGAATATTCAAATAATATAATATATGATATGAGCAATGATATACCACGACAAAAAAACAGTACCTACAATATTACTTATATACATATTACATACTGTAGAAAAAGTTCCATAATGACATAAAGTCGGGCTTCGGAAGTCTTAAAAATGCAGCGAATAAATTTTTACTGTCCGTGGCGCCGCGCAAAAAGCAAAATATAGCCTCAAGGTGACGCAAAAACTTGTTCCTTCATTGTCAAGGCCACTAAGATACCGGCCGTGTCAACATAGATTGTTTACATGCACGTGGAGATAAAAAACCAGCGATTATGAAACGCGGATGCTTTATATTGTAGTTGGGAATTATTATAGTTACCTGCATTGTTTTTGTGACGTGGGCAAAGTAATTATATTTTTTACATGTCCTACACATATAATATAATATTTTAAATGCGAAATTTGTCAGAATGTTTCAGAATTTTTCACGTATAAACTTCTAAATGGAATTTATTGAAACTACAGTAATATAGCTCATACGTCACAATAGCAAATGTGCTTTAATTTATAAAGGTATTATCTCGCGTATCAAATCGCGTGGTAAAGCTAGTAATCATATATACCTATGCGAAACAATTTGTGAGGGCTCTTTATGCAAAAACTTAACTTCCGTACAGAACGAAATCGTATCTTCAAAAATAGATTAGTAGCTGTGTTAAAACAAATTTTACGCGGCTGAAACCGCGGGGCTTATTTTGTAGAATAATTTCTACTGTTGTTCCACTGTAGGTACTTGTATTTGTCACCTCAAAGGCTGGACCGTTTTAGAATAAATTAAGTTGTGGATTTATGTTTCAGTGGGTTGCTGCATGGTAGGTAGTGGGAAATAAAGGGAAAAAAAGAGTAACCATGGAGTTTCTTGCCGGTTCTTCTCCATGGAAGCGACCAACCCGGACCATGCTTCTTTTTCGACGTTTTATAAGTGCCCATCTGGGCCTATGTGAAATAAAAAGATTTTGATTTTGAAATATAATAACAAGTTAATACTTATTTCATTTGATGTTTAATAATAAATATCAAGACTTGAATGAAGACAAGAATTTCAATCTAGTTTTAGTCCAGTTAACGGCACAATTATACCAATAATGACGCAATTAGGCCGGGTAAAACGGTATGGCAAATACATAGGCTGCGGAAAACGCTTACGCGCTTAGCGCGCAAACAACATGGAACTCAAATAATTACAAAAAACATCAGTTGTAATATACGATAGAAGTGTAATGGTATAAAAGAAGTTCTTAATAAAGGGACTATTGAATCCAAACATATTTTTTCTAATTTGTGTACATGTATAGGTAGTATTTGCAATATATTTCGAGTAATTACCTACATATATTGGCAGATGTACTTATATACAACGGACAGCAGCGAACACCTGCATTATGTCACATCACAAGCCATGATAAATATCACATCGAACTGCACAGTCGAAGTTGAAGTATTTGCATAGTATACAAAAGCTGACTGGCGACGACATGTCGCTAAAGATGTTGCCGTTTGACTTGCACCCAACTATCGACTCAATATCACTTTAAGCAAGGTATAAATTCGCTTAAGGACGATGATAGGGCGCGACGAAGATGACGGCACGAGCCGGGCGCGGGGAGCGGGCGTCGACGAACTCGTACGTGTAAGTATAAACAGACCTTCAAGAGGCGAGACTTAAGAACGGAAGTGCGCTTGACTTAATATGGGTAACCTTGGACTCACAATGGTTTAGTTAAAGCAACAAAAAGTGCCAACTTCACTAACGTTACGCACTTGTTTTTAACCGAATTCACTAATACAGATAACGGCGAACGTTTAAATTAAATGTATCTATGTTTTATGGCAATAAGCTCTCTAAGATAGCTGCTGGCGATTGATGAAGTTTCGTAAGTGGCTAATTGATTCTCAATTAAATGTGGTAATTCTTATTGTATGAATCAAAATAAGTACTAAAGTTATTTAAAGTTCGAAGTCGCACAGCACTAAGATTAAAGCATCATATTTAAAGGAACCAGTATTATAAACGTATGGATACCTGTAATGTAAGTTATTTAAAGCTACATGCAATGAAATAATTCCGCTTTTGAATCAGTACAAAAAAAAGGATCGTATAAGAAGTTGTTTGTCATTGTAACTGCGTATACATTGCAATTTATCCAATAAAATGTCTCGATTTTAGAAAGGATGGCCAAGGTTAATTTATACATGATTATCTCCCCATCAGGATTGTATTTATAGCAACATGATTAAATGTATAAAGCTTTTTCACGTAAAAACGCACTGATCTAAATATTTGACGTTTGAAGGTGACTTTTGGATTGACTCACGCATCACTTCAAGCACGCTACTCCACTGACTGACACAGTAACTACAGAAATAATTGTTCCAACTGCATAAGTAATTTACGACGAAATGAAACAAGAAAACACGACGCAAAAGTGCAGTTGAGAGGTATATATTTTCATTTTGAAATTTCCATTTATTACGAGGATATACTTAAGTCAGCAACGAATAAAAAAATATAACACACGTAGAAATAGATACTGAAGTAATATGGAACGCCATCATGATGTATTCATGATGGCGTGAGCTGGCATGAGCTTTAGATCATTATGATTAGACGATATTTTGACGTTTTGCTTAGATGAATTTGGGATTACTGTCAAATCAACCTAGCAAATTGATTGATTGATTGAAAATTGAGCAAGATGAGGAGAAGGTAGAATTCTTCATATTATTTTATCATTGTATTATACCTTAATTTTAGAACGAGACAAGTCAAAGAGGTATGTTAGGAAAGGAATACATTCAGATAAAATTATTAACATACATTCTTACAAAAAACTGGACTTATTTTTGACAAACACACGAAAATAATCATTTTCGTTCAACAATTCATTAAAATTCGTATCTGTCAAATTAAATATTAGGACTTCGTATTTGAATTAACAAAACCAGTATTTGTTATATCAACAACGCTCGAATGCATATTGCATTTGGATAAAAAATATAGTTACTAATGAGTTGCAACAAAACAGAGAAATCCTGATCAAGTAAGATCCATAAAACGAGTTTTTTAAATATACTCTTTGGCTCTCAGCTTCTCTGTTTTTATTAATTTTGCAACCCTATTTGCCATCAATTTCGAGATGTCTGAATAACATTACATAAATGAATAGCAATAAAAGTTGGCAGGTTGTCTGTGTTGTTTTCGAATTGTTAATCGCAAATGACCTTGTTTACAGGACCAACGCTGTCTGATATAGCGAATGCAACATGCGGCCTTGGCCTTGGCTGGTTAAATAACAATATTGTTTTTGTGAAGTTTATACCAGGGAGTACGTACGGGTGGCGGACGTGCGCAGACGCACAAGGCATGCTCTACTCATACACGCACATATTAATACACACAATTGTAATGTTCATCTGACATTTGCCTGTGTACACAGACTTGCAACCATTTTGGTTTTTTTTTTTTTTTTTTTTGTATTGTCTCTCGTAGCGTGAGTTCCGGGAACTTTTGCTACTTAACCGGTCAATGGCGAGACCTAGGCCTCCAGCCAGGCACTTTATTTCTAAGCAACACAGCTAAGGGCACCCCCTGTGGGGTACGAACCTCGGCTTAGGGCGTTGCTGGATCGCGAGCAAGGGAGCTGGGCTGGACTGGTAATTTTATTTAAATATTATTTGGGGGCGGGATTTGCGCGTCAGGCTCGGCGCGGGCCGGCGTTTGCGGTGGGGGTCGGGGGGGAACATTACGGCTTATTCGCGTCGAGCCTCGTCGGCGAGGACGGAACAGTGGTCGGTTTTTTGTAGTGTTGGTATGTTTTTGTCGGGCGTCCTGGAGGACCGTTATGTCGTCATCCGGTTCGATGACGGCGTGTCTTGGACGCCTTATCTTCGAGATAAGGGAAGGAGTGTATCGGGCGGCCGATACGACGAGGGGGTTGGGGTGATTTACAGCAGAATCGAAATGACGTTTGGACAGTTTTTTCAAAAACTGTTTTATAGTGGGGACTTTGAGGTCAACGTGGAGTTGACTATTACGCATGTACCACGGGGCACCTGTGGCTCTCCGGAGAAACCGGCTTTGGAGCACTTGCAAGGGGTTGAGTGTTGACTTGCTAGTGTGTGCGAACACTACACCCGCGTATGTCATGATTGGTCGAATGCACGTCGTGTAAATCCTCACCTTGGATTTCAATGAGAGTTTACTTCGCGCATTCAACATGCTGTGAAGTCTACCGAGCGCGAAGGCGGCTCGCGCGCGTACCGCCTTTACGTGGTGACGGAAAGAAAGGCGTTGATCGAGGATCACACCCAGGTATTTGGCTTTTTCTTCCCATGGAATGGGTTTGCCGAAGAGGGTGATGGGGGCTACCCGTGGGCGTTCGAGGCCTTTCCAGAATAGAATGGCTGCGCTTTTGGTGGGGTTCACTTCAATTCTCCATTTCCGGAACCACCGCCCCAGGGCTGTGACCGCGGATTGGAGGTTGTCGTGAATTCCCTCGGGAGTTCTACCTTTGTAGTAGATAGCCGTATCATCGGCGAATAGAGCGCTTTTAACTCGTCTATGGAGGGGAATGTCGCTAGTATAAAGCGTGAATAGGATAGGAGTGGCGAGAGCACTGAGCCTTGCGGGACTCCTGCTCGTATGGGATGGGGGGAAGAGAGTGTGCCCTCGACTCTGTAGCGGAAGGAGCGGTTCGACAAAAAGTCCCGTACTATGCGTACTAGACGGTCCGGCACTCCCAACTGGTACAGCTTGTATATTAAGCCGTTGTGCCAGACCTTGTCGAATGCCTTCGCCACGTCGAAGAGGAGCATACCCGTGGTATAACCGAGTTGGAAGCCGCTACTGACGTCTTCCACTATACGGTGGACTTGTTGGACACAGGAGTGTTTGGTTCGAAAACCGAACTGTTGGTCAGGTATGACTTTCTTAGAGTCTGCAAAACTCTTTAATCTATTGTAGATAAGTCTCTCGTAAATCTTGCCAAGGACGTTGAGGAGACTGATGGGGCGATAACTGGAGGCTTCGGTCTTGGGTTTCCCTGGCTTGGGAATACCTATGACCGTTGCACTTTTCCAGGATTGGGGGAAAAAGTTGTTGCTCAGTGCTGCATTGAAGATGGCAGTGAGCAAAACTATGAGATAAGGAGAGAAGAGTTTGATAACTCTATTAGCGATCCCGTCGGGACCTGGGGCTTTCCTGGGGTGAAGATCCTTGATCACTTTCCGGACTTCGTCCACCGTGATTGGGGCGATAGGGTGGTCTGGGTGTTCGGAGGGTGGGTGGGATAGTTTGCTTTCGACCTCGGCGTCCACCTTCTTGAGGTGGCGCTGGTCTACTGGCAAGGTGCTGGGCGTACATTGAGCCTCGAGACTGTCGGCCAGGCACTCGGACTTCTCGTCGTCGTCAAAGGCGGGCCCTTGATTTGGACGAGTGAGTGGAGGCATAGACGAGATTTTGTCTGATTTAAGTTTCCGTTGGAGATGCCAAAAGGCCAAGTGACTCGGTTCAAGTTCCCCTAGGAACTTGTTCCAGCGAGCGTCTCGCAGGTCTTTCATGCGGTATCTCAGATTGCGCTGGAGTGACCTCAGAAAGGTGCGGTTCGCTTCAGTCGGGTGAGCTCTATGCGCTCGGAGGGCGGCGTTCTTTTCCGTCACCAGTTCACGCACGTCATCGGGAAGTTTCCAGCGATGGTCTTCCATCACCGGAACTTGTCGTGAACAGGCGTCCACGGCTGACTGTACGTGAGCTGTGAGGGAATCGACCGCCTTTTGAGTGTCGGCTGCCGACTCTATGAGGGGCGGGATACTATCTAAGTGAACAGATGAAGAGGACTTGAGGAGTTCCTCCAGTTTTCTCCAGTCTGTTATCTTTTTCTGAGGTGGGGGCTGACCTGAGTCCGGGGGGCCTAGTCGGGGGGAGAGCGCTAAGGTAACAGGTCGGTGGTCGGAATCTAATTCGTCGTGCGACCTCAACGAGTGCAAACGGAGGCTTACATTCTTGATGATCACAATGTCTAGTACGTCCGGTCGGTGGTTGATGTTCTCAGGGTAGTGGGTGGGGTGCATAGGCGCAATGACGTCGAATTGGAGGAGCCCGCTGAGGTCCTCCAATTGGCGTCCTCTGTTATTTCGTGAGTGGCTGTTCCAAGCATCGCTCTTGGCATTCAGGTCACCCGCGATAATAACTGAGCTACTGAGGTTGATGAGGACTTTGATATCAGCTTTGATATCGGCCGTCGAGTTAACAGGGGAACAGTATGCAGAGACTATCGTGATAGGCTGATGGCCGGTCATTCCTAATCGACAGATCGAGGTCTCTATGTGGGAGAGGGTTGGTGGTTGGATCGGGATACAGTGCAGGGACCTTTTGTAATAGATCAAAGTACCGCCGAGGGCGGATCGAGATCTATCATTGCGAACCACGCAGTAGTTTGCAATTCTAGGGTCTCGGTGTGATGGTTTCAAGAAGGTTTCCTGCACTAAGAAAACGTCGATATTGTTGTCGCGGAGGAACGCGGCGATCTCTTCCTTTTGGCTGTGAATGCCGTTGGCATTAAAGTAGCCAATTGAAAGTGATCGGGGTTTGATTCTGCTGCTTACGTTTGAGTCCATTATTGGTTGGACGAGAAGGTAGCCAGGGACTCTGATACATCGGCGTAGTCGCCGAGCACTTTGAGGAGGGCCAGAGGGTCCTTTCGGACGGCCCTGAGGCTTCGTGCCATCTCGTTAACCCTTGAGAGGTTGACGGTGGAGAAAAGATCCGCTAGGAATGCCATGTTGGCAGAAGTTTCAGAGGGGGAGGAAGTGGGCTGGACCGCCTGGGGTCTACGCGGGGGAGTAGCAGCCTGGGGCTGGGGCTGTTGAGGTTTGGCGGTGGAGAGCGACGGCAGAGGTGTAATCTGCGGGCTCGGGGCCGCTGAGGGGACCGGGGGTGACGCTTGTGGGAGGGGTGGAAAGTCCCTCGGAGGGAGGGCCCTCCACGGGGAAGGTCGAGGTGGGGCGGGTTGCGCGGGGGGGGCGTTACGCCATTCGCGGGCCGCTGCCCTCTTGACCACGACCGGTCTGGGTTTGGGGGCTTTGGGACATCCCCTGTAATTGGCCGGGTGGCCTTCTTGGCGGCACAGCACGCAACTAGGGGGTGAGTCGGCGAGTGTGCGGTCCTTAGGGCGCGAGCAGTCGCTCGTCCCATGATCGCCCAGGCACTTGACGCACCTGGGTTTCGCGTTGCAGTTACGCGAAGCGTGCCCGTATAGTTGGCAGTTGTGACACTGCCCTATAGGGCCGCCCTTGTGGGGGGTTTCAACCCTTATGCCAGACAGGTGGCATAAGGTTTTTATCTTAAAGACGGCTTTGCCGTCGGGGGAGTTCTCGCAGATGGCGAGAACCATGTTGAATGCCTCTCCGGCATTTTGTCGGTGCATGCGGTGCACCTCCTTCACCGCGACATTCTGAGCCTTCAGATCATCTTTGATCGACTCGGTATCGATTTCGCGTGGGACGCCGCGGATGACGACCCGGAGTAAACGGTCCTCCGGCAGATCATAAGTGTGGTATTCCACACTTCTGGCCTGCAGGAGCCTCGTGAAGGCTCTGAATTCGGTCGAATTCGGGAGGTGCACCTTAATGCCTTCAGCTGTGGCCGTGGCACGGGTGAAGGTGATTCGGTTGGTTTTACACCAACCGGAGATTTCCGTCCACTTGGACTTAGTGTGGACGAAAACGGGGGGGCAAGAGCGCTCCTTCGTCGAGGAAGGCCGCGTAGGTCGCGGGACGGGGGAGAGCCGGCTAGCCTGAGGGGCTTCGGCTTCCGGAGAGGCGAGGGGGGCGGGGGAGGGGGGTGCCGGGGAGGGGGCTACCGGGGAGGACTGTGCGGAGGGTACGGGCACGGTCTTGGGGGCTTTAGTGGGGGGAGAAGGTGAGGTTGAAGCCTCCTTCTTTTTAGCGCGTCTGGCGCGCTTCTTGGAGCCCGTGACGGGCGTAAATTCGTCCGAGGAGCCCTCTGACGACTCGGATTGCAGTGACTCCATTTCGGAGTCCACAATGACAGATTCGGGGGACAAGTCTTGAGACTTGTTGGCCTCGTTTGTTACGGCTATGATGGCGCTCTTGTCGAGCGCTGCTGTCGCCTCGGCAGTGGGGGTACCCGCGTTTACATCGCGGGTGTATTCGTCATATTGACGTCGGAGGGTGGGCACGGCTTCTAAGAGCCGCGCGAGGAAAGCCAGTGAGGCTTGGGGGTCCATTATTGTGGACATGGTGGATGCAGACGTGGGAAGGCAAAGCGGCAAGGGAAACGTGTTTCGGGGCGCGGTCGCCCAGGGGAAGAAACACGCAAAGAAACCCCTGGTGACTTAAACGTTAGGAGACCGATCCCCGGGGGGTTGACCCGGGGGTGTGTACTGAACCCTCCCTGTCGGGTGTAGACAGGGAGGTGAGTGTGCCTATGGTGTGAGCCCTAAGCTTGTATTCCCGCTGCCAGTCTTATTGTGCAGCGGGTTCCTGACAGTTCCGGTGTAGAGAGCACTAGTCCGTGGACAGTGCCCAAACTAACACCGGAGGATAGGAGGTAAGGGATAGGTAGGGTGGGCGGTGGGTGATAACCAGGCGCGACTAGGGTAGACCCCAAGGCCGGTGAACCTGGTCCCAACCGTTTTTAGCCTTACCCTGAAGGGGCAAGGCTGAGAGCGCAACGGGTCAGCGCCCCACTCGGTTTCGTTGGCACCGTTTGGTTTCCACCGAATGACCACGAAACTGTGGATTTTCCCGGAAGGGGACAAATATTATTGTCGAGAAACAAGAATTGTGATTGTTGTTGCCTTGAAAAAGGCGACCAACAATCACCACGTGCGGTGCGTAGCGGCTAGCTAACGCGTGGCGATTTGCGTAGCGGCGGGTGTGGCTTCTGCCGGTCGTAGCGGGCGCAGAGCGCGGGAGCGGTGGGAGCACACGTCTGCTCGGTACGGCGGCCGGAGCGAGAGTCCCCATTTTGGTTTAGCCGTGTTTTATTTTTATACTTCGAGTTTATAGATATCCTTAAATTGAATCACTGGTGAATGCGGACTAAGAGGTACACAAGTCTAGATACAACTGGCCTCTCTCTGCCTACCCCGAAAGGGGTAAAAAAGCTTGGCGTAATGCTTTTAACATTGGCTAAAATTGGATTTTAATATTGGCTATACACGCGGTTTTAATCGGCGCAAAATTTAATTTTATAAGCTTTTTTTCTGGAGTAAAATACCATATCGTATGTGTTAATCCAGCTAATAATCTATCTCTGTGACAAATTGCATGAAATTCCGCTGAGCCTTTCAACAAACTTTCACATTTTAAATATTAACTTATAATTAGAATCTGTTTTCAGTTACACATAAATACAGTCAAATATCCAGAGAGGAGTAATGGAAATAAACAAAGTAACGAACACGGTTGTTTTCCACGCGCGAACTGTAAAGATGTTTATTGTTCAACTTTACTATCTATTTACTTAGGATTAAGATCCATGGTTGCCTGAAAGGAGTGGTCGCACCGCACTGCCATACCATACTATGTGATATTACCAAAGTGCTAAAAGCAATTGCACTTGTCCGACCAGACTGTTCTTTAAAATATGTTTTGAGTATAAAGGCGCCTTATATTTACAATTTGTGTTTAACAAATACATTGCTCACAAGGCCAACTGGTCAATAATGATTCGGTTTTATCATTCTAGAACACACATAGCGGGTGATTACGAAAAGCGCTTTTGAATAAATGTTTTTTTGTTACCATCCGAGAGTTGGTGCAGGATGCACTGGGCGTAAATATGTAATGAGTTCGTATAATGAGTTGACACTAAATATGGGGCGATAAAATAGATAATATTTTTAATTCATTGAAGTTTTATGTTGCTCTCTGTGAAGGACTCGGGTTTAATATTTTAGGAAGAATATTGCGCCAATTGTCTCTAGATTTGCATACCTCTTTCGCTTCGACCACATTCATCAGTATCTTCATACCTTGGGAAAATTACACACAAATTGACGTAGTCCCAAATTACGCAAAGCTTGTACTATAGTAACTAGAGAACGATATAATAGTTAAACATAGACATATATATATATATATATATATATATATGACATCCAAGACTGAGGTACAAACAAATACTCGTGTTCATCACACAAATTTCTGCCCTCAGCGGGAAATTTACCCGCGACCTCATGCCTCGCATTTAGGGGCTCGGACTAGACCAGATGGCGAGAAAACATAATAGTATTTAGAACTTTTAACTCTCAAACAACTGACACTAAAATAGACAACACTTAGTCTATTTGGGGTAACGCACACTCTATTATATTATCTTTTTTTTATATTTTAGACTTCCAGGTTGACAGTTTGCGATGTTTGACCAGTTTCATATACGAGAGAGGCGTAATTATCGGAGTATGAAACAAACATTAGTTTGTGCCGAACATGGAAAACTATTTGGAGCTTGGCTGTATAGATTTTTTCTAAGTATGGTATCAATAATAATCTTAATCAAACAAAAATCTTCTTAAAGAAGAAGAATTTTAAGATTGTCAGTAGAAGTCTAGCACAAGAGGGATCAATAAGAAGGTGTATAGAATCACAATCCACACGATGACCAGTAATAAATGTGGTACAAAAATCTATTTGTTCACTCTACACTAAGATAAGCTGTCTATTGTGATTTGAAAGTAGACCTCTATGGGAGCAGTCTGGGAACCGGTTCGGACTTTCTCATTCATACCCACGTAGTCTAACCGGCTCAGTAGCCGGCCTACACCCAAATGTAATGAAACATTTTCTAATATGTAGGCTCAAGTAATTACTTTATTCTGTCTGATATTAAGTTAGAACTTTAGTAGCCAAGCTTATCTTTCGAACCCGGGCAGTACGAAGGGATTTTATCAAAGTCCAGTGATACTGATCACAGAAGAGCCATATGGTGACGGAAAAGATCGCGATGAATACGTTTAAAAATACATTTACGGGGGTAAGTATAGTACCTACAATTTGTGTTCGGCATTCAGAAACAGCGCTAGACTCGCCATATGTAACGTTGGAACGTATAAATTCATCCTGCCATAATAGTTTTGTTACCCCTTTACTAGCACTAGTGAGAAGGCGTGGAGCTATAAACATTAAGAGGCAGAGGAAGACTACGTTCCAACTACATAGATCAAATCTGACACTCCAGGAAGGGAAGAGTTTTCGAAACCGGCAGGCATGCATGTAGAGACTGCCGGCAATTAGGTTTTAACCTAACCAATATGTGTTTAACATGCCGTAAGCGATCCGTGTATTGATTTATCGACACTGTATTTGTGCGGGCTAGACGCCAATACTTCGCCATTCAAACAGTACAATGCAGCAATAGCGCATAAATACAGACAATTATGCACTATTTGTATTCAACACAATGTCATTTCGACGTGAAAAAGTATAACTAAAATACAACCTACAATCCAACTGTAATTGGTTTAGCGAACAATTTAAGCTCAAGTTTTATAGCGTATAACTATGGTTATAGCGACTATGGAACAAGTGCATATTTTCTCCAGTGTATTGCGGGAAGGCGTGAGGATATATTTCTATCTAGAGCCGTGATGGGAGAGCGGTTCAGATATACGCGCGAGTGATACCCCTGGTGTTGCAAGCGTCCATAAGCGGCGGTAACCGCTTACCATCAGGCGGACCGCATGCTTGTTTGTCACCCATGTGGTATATACAAAAATAAAAAAGTGATTAATTAATTACACTACGAGTTTTACGGCGAGGGATAACATCGCGACGAAACCTGCATACATTCGAGAATAAAATCAAAGTTGCCAGCTGGCACGTTGACACCTAAATATATCAACGGCGAAGAGGAGATAAACACTTACTTCTGCCCACTCGCGGACCCGTGTGGGGAGGGATGATACATCCAAGTAGATTTATTTAAGCTTTGCTATAGGTGCTATAATATTAGTTGGCGATAATTAACGTTAGGAAAACTAAATACCAGCCAGTACAAATTCGTTTAACAACAAAATTATTCTACGCAGGCGTTATTGTCTCGAGTTGCATAATTTACACAACAAGCCGTTTTAATTGAATTAACAATAATGCTTATTCAAACTTATGGCGTGTACCCACATTTATTAACATGTCGCTGGAACAATGGCAATACACCAAAATGTAAATCGGTGTAAATATAAGATCGTAATCAGACTTTACAGCTGTTAAAGCGACGTAATGAGTTTTATAGCTGTTTGGACTGTTTGGAACAATTGTTATTACACGTATGCTGCAAGGTCAATGGCTACATCAGAAATCAGTATATCTAAATGGGTTTTATGTTTAAATACGCGTTTTTCATGTTAATTTATGTTTTGAATTTGGAACTGTCCACACATTATGTCATGTCGTTATCCAAGCCGGATTGTATAGCAATTTTCATTCTGACGAATGCATATACAAGCCACTTACAAAATCAAAGCTTTTACTGAGTCAATTTAAACCGTGAGAAATCTAAACTCAGCTACTGCCACACAAAAAATCTTTACTAATATAATGAAAAGGCACAGTGCGTTTTGTTGAACGTGCTAGCGACAAATCTAATTTGAAAATATATTTTGGCATTTAACAGCCCTTTTATTGAGGAAAGCTCATCATGTAACTACTCACAGGAGTGTTGCAGTAGAATTTTATGCTGATTCAAAAGCGGGACGCAGCCAGTTCTAATATTTTAAATGTGATAGTTTGCGAATAAGTTTGTTCATCAATCACACCAGAACGGCAGTTTTTTTTTTTGTATTGTCTCACGTAGCGTGAGTTCCGGGAACTTTTGCTACTTAACCGGGCAATGGCGAGACCTAGGCCTCCAGCCAGATCCAGAACGGCTGAACTTTTTTTTATATAACAAGAGTGGCGAACAAGCATACGGCCCACCGGAAAATGAAACTTTGGCACAGAGATAGATTAGGAGCTAGATTATATATATATATATATAAATTTAATTTATGATTATATATATATATATATATATATAATCATAAATTATATATAGACATAGGATGTTTTATTCAGAAAAAATCCACTAAAGAATAAAATTACACGAGTGATGCCGAGTGGACACAGCTAGTATAAAAAGCTTGTGGTTTAGCTGACTTAATAATGCAAGCGAGCCGGCCGATGTAAACACGCGAGACCTTGGCCTCTCGAACAATGGGCCCCCGATGGGCAGACCGAATTCGATTAGCTAACAGTGTCGGCTATTTCGCTTACGATTTTTGCCTTATAGGTATTCTGCGTTGTACCGCCTACGCCTTAATACTAGTTTTACACATGTATGGAGACGTCATGCATAGCAGTAATTTTGTGGGGCTGGACAGTGGTGTCAAAACACCCACATTTTGATGGAGATATTTTTAGTTCTGCATGTGATGGAGAATTGGTCACTGTTTCCCAGCTTTATGTAGTTTTTTTTGGTATTATTTAGATGTTTTTATTACTAGACTTTTCGCGAAATATTAATAAATAGAATTACAATATGAGTTATACCAATATTAAGAAGGTAATATTTAAGTTGTTTTTGATAAAGTGAAAAAATACCATACTCCGCTATAATCCCGCTCCACGTGTGACGACAGTTTCACACCACCAAGTGACATGACGGACATGACGTCACTAACAACTTATAACAAAAGCTTAAGTCAGCCTTGAACAACTGAATTCTTTCTAGTATTTTAAGAAACTAATTTAGTTCCATATTACTGCGCAGAAGTAGGTAATATAAACCAATAAAAACTTTTTTGTCAAAATAAAAAGTGCTATCAGATCGCACAAAAAATATGACCGTGATAACACGGTACTGATACATTGTATTATATACTAAGTTCTGTGTTGATACCCTATTCGATATTCGATATTAGTTTATTATTCAGATAATATCTTACGCAATTGTTACTAGACGATTTATTCAAGGCGAATGTCCAATTATCACCTTATAGTCATCGGTGAGGAATTGCGGCTTAGAGGAATGAGGTTCTTAAAGAAGCGCGAAGAGTTCAGCATATTAGACTATTTACTATCATACAGCCAGTATGCTTTATGCTTAATATATATTGATCAAATGCATCAGACCTCCAAGGATGGTAAAATTCAAGAGTACCTATTCGAAACCGATGAGCATGTATGAAGAGACCGATAAATGTGCGTGTAGCGAGAGAGTGTGTACCTAAGTCTGGAGAGAATTGGTTCTGTACTCTCCCTACCTACCCCTCGTGAGGTTCTAAGCGTGATGATATGTATGTATGTGTATATGTATACATAATTATAGGTGTATGGAACAAAAAAACACAAATGACGGTTGATTGACTTAAATTCTCAGCTATAAATACATACTAATTTAGATTCCGCGGCGTCCCGTAACAAAGAAACCAAATTTAGTTTGTTGTTAACGGGCACGTTAACGGTTTAAAAAGCGTTCAAAATAGATTCCAATTTAGTCCCAAATATTTTCTTAAGATAAGACGGAATCAAGCTGGAATTTTGTTTTTTTTGTTCAAACTTTTTTATATGTATGTGGTTTCGATTCGACATATTTGAGTTAGTGATACATTTCATATTTTATTGTTTAACTGCTTACAATTGTGAATATAATGGAATTTCTCTTTTCCGTTGAAGTTTAATTGGAAAATTGTCTCGGCGACGGACGGACCCAAACAAATGGGTAATAAAAATAATTAGGCAATTAGATCAATTGCGCGCGGGGGCGTGGCGATCGATCCCAGACTATCTTCATAATATACGAGTACGTAGGGCTGCCACAAATATATGCATGCATGCACTTAATTTATTCGCATGAAAGATTTGAGACCAGATACCCATTCGCAATTCTTAATTTACGGTTATAAATATGATTAACCTTACTGAGACGTGCTTTTGTAAACGTAATTGAAGAGTGCGACAGACACTTTATACATCTCTCGCTCAAACATTATTGAATCATAATACTAATACCCTGTTTACTCACGATAGCTGGTGGATACTTTTTACGTAAGCCAATATTCATTACAGATACGAGTCAAACAGTACAGAGATAGACCAAATCATTTAAATACATTTTGGTATATTATCTAGTTTGCTTTCGTGAAATCTTATTTGTATTGAACTACAAGATTACTACAGTACTTACCTAATTCTGTTATCTTCGACCCGAGTCGAGTCTTATATTCGATTTCGGAATTCCTTTTACATTTCAATTCAATCCGCAGTAGTGGTCGTCAATTGAAGGGATCCTTTGAATACTGAACAAACAAATCCCGGGATATTCTAGACAATGTAAAAGTATTCAACCCTGATTGTATGTAAAAACAGATAAGCTGACTCATTTAATCGACCGTAACGTCGAACAACATGCTATTTCTGGCGCACAAATGTACTGTCCAGATCGCTGTAAACATACAAACAATCAAATGCAACATTGTCTTCGGGGTATAAATTTGTTTAAATGCAGATTTATATGCAGACATCACAAACTATTAATATCTATACATACATACATATCAACACGCCGAATCTCTCACTGGGTAGGCAAAGTAATACCTCAAAAGAGAGGTAGGGCATAACGGATTCTCCGTTCGAATTTGGAGCTGCCCGACTGGGGCAGGACCTCCACCTTATAGAAGTCCGTAGCCAAATAACACATTTTTTTGTGTTGTGTTCCTGCGTGGTGAATAAGGTTTCCAGTAATGAGCTCCTTGGGGAGGGGGGAGGATTGTTATATTTTGTTGGCAACCGAGGGATTAGACCTATTATGTTGCCAACACAGTATAACTCTCTGAACACAGAGTGGCAACGCGCAAGTGATACTTAGGTATCGTGAGCGTAAATAGGCTACGGTAACCGTTTCCCATCAGGTGGGCCGTATGCTTGTTTGCCACTCTTGTTGTATAAAAAAAAAAGAAATTCAACAATATTAACTAGTCATTCAATTATAAAAAGACTTTAAAAGGGGGTTGGGTATGCAGCGCGAGCAACAACCTTGGCGTGAAAAGAGTTTAAAGGCACTCAAGTCTTCAAGTATACGGCGGTAACCGCTTACCACCAGGCGGACCACGTACTTGTTTTGTACCATATAGTGTAACACTTTAATAACAAAATTTATTTGATTTCGAATGCGTCACTCATTCAACCGTACAGAGAATACAAATGTATTGATAAAGTATGAATATTTAAACATTTAAATATTCATGCATGCATATTAAAAGTATAAAATAACAATGTAACCAGTTTCGAATAGAATAATACCTATCTAGATGCTATTGCTAGAAATATACTTAATTAAATTGATCTAGAGACCTCATTAAAACATTTGAATGAAAAATCGTACGTAAAAAAGTCATCACTGCGAAAACATATTCATCGTTATAATTTAAAAAAATACTTAAAGATAGTTTATGTTAATTTAGATTAGACGAAACTGGATGTTCTCCTATAAAAAAATACGTTCTAGACGAGCCTAATTGAACTGTATTATATTTGAATACGATCGAATTATAGGTTTCTTTTGTTTTAATCCGGCTAATAATCTATCTCTGGGCCAAATTTCATCCAATTCCATTCAGCCGTCCTGGCACGGTTGAGCAACTTATATCCTCACAAGCTTTCAGATTTATAATATTAGGAAGGATCGTTAAAAACAAGATATCACATCGCAAGTTTTATTAATGCTAGTTTAACACAAAGAAAAAAGGAAGAATGATGTCATAATTTTCATATCAAGACGTCGTCGGTCCGATGCTCGGCAGTGAAATATATTTATTTATTTGTTGCGCACTGTGGGAACCATTACGCAATTATAGCGACAAAGAATAAGCAGTAATAAGCTCTACGAAGAGAAAGAGGTATGTAAGTCTAGAGAGAACTGGCGTAGGTTAGGCTATCTGCCTACCCAGTTAGGGACTCGGCGTGATGATTGTATGTATGAATAAGCAAATAAAATTTAATGCTCAATGTGTCTATTCAAGCGTTCACTTGAGTTGTGTTTACCTACCGTTTCAAGTGACGATAGAAATATAATATTATTAAGCAAAAATACATCTATTCTTATGCATAAGTAGATACTACGAAAATGTATCGAATTTTCTTGCGGTTTTTACAAACAAACGTTAATGAAAAAGTTTAGGTGTTAAATTTGGTTGACGTTAGCTGATGCATATGCATCATTATTTTGCCCGGGCGAAGCCGGTTCCGCTAGCATATATATATATATATATATATATATATATATATATATATACTAGCTTATGGCCGCGGCTTCGCCCGCGTGGAGTTCGAATAAGTAGCTTATGTATTTTCCTGCTAGAATCGGTTCAGCCACTATGCCGCTATACAGTCTGATGCTCTTTCACGTCATATTAGAACTTAGGATTAAAAAGTAGCCTATGTCCTATTCCTAGGTATAAGCTATCACCATTTCAACTTTCAGCCAAATCGGTTCAGCCGTTTGGCCGTGCAGGACCCGCAAACATCCAAACTTACAAACTTTCAAATTTATAATATTAGTAAGAAGTAAGATATTATATATATATATATATATATATATATATATATATATATATATATGGCATATAGACTACTTGCATATAACTCTGCTCCCAATATAACTGTTGCTCTGCTAATATAGTTCATGTGTACCTCACTCTTAATGTTCATTGCAAAATAACCTTAAATTAATCAGTGTTATTTATAGTGCTGGGATATTATCCTATCTAGACATGTAAACGAAAGATATATAGTTACGTGCTCTGTGCTGACCTCAAAGCATTAGTTTTATTATTGAGCTGAGAAATAAATTTGAACTAAAGGGCTATTTGCTAGAACCGGTCGAGTATTAGTATTTATTATTTTATTATTTATTATTAGCTTTTAAAGTTTATTATAAAATATCTTTAACCTATAAATATTGTTTACTAATATTATAAATGTAAAAATATCACGTAAAAACTACTTCACCGATCAACATGAAACGTGGTACACATATCCTTGGAGGTATTAGAAGTAACATAGGATACTTTTTATTGAAAAAATAAAAATATTTTTTACGAAAGATAAAAAAACCGTTTGGCTGAAAATTGAAATGTTGATGGCTTATGCCTAGGATTAGGACATAGGATACATTTGAATATTATAAAGTATGTTGCTTTTTCACAGCATAGCGGCCCAACCGATTTTTCGAACTACACGCGGGCGAAGCCGCGGGCATAAGCTAGTTGTTTATAAGCTACAATACTTAGGTAGGTACGTGACTAGGTCTTGTCGAGAGCCATCATCATATGTAAGTCAAAATCAGGTGCATGGATGGTTTTGTACTCTAAAATAGTAGTGTAAAAATACTATGGGGGACCAAACTATTTTTACATAAAAAGCTTTTGTTTGTTTTTACAAACCAAATTGGACCAAATAATTTATCAACGATCAAGGTGTTTTTAAATGTATCTATTAGAAGGTACGATATTACAATTTGGCGTCGAGCTGATGACCTGAACAAGTTTAATTGCAGGCAGAAAGTGGACTTATTCATTTGGTCTGCTAGCACAGCAAAGACTGTAGCCAACCAATATAATCTCGTTCTCGTTCGAACTAGAGCCGTGATATATGTACAGGCGCCTACAGAGAATGGTTACTGCTTAATATTATGTGGGTCGTACACGGTTGACAATTTATACAGTGTAAAATAAGTGACTTAATCATTTCTCATTCTCGTTACTCTGTGACACAAAAGCAAGATTTTATTATTGCATGGTTTCTCTGCATTAAGCAATATTTTATATTCTTTGCTTTTAGATTCATATAAACTTGTTTTGTTTACCTCTGTAGAGTAAGGTAATTTGAGATTATTATCACGTAATAGCCGGTGTAATTGCAAACCGCATGCAAAGATCACGTTATGTTTTATATTTGTCTATTAATCTGTATATCGTACAATATTGTCATGTCAATATAAAGTGTACAATAATTTTAGATGGAATCTGCAATGAGGAAATGATGAGTGACGAAACAGATATGACAATGTCGTTGTCTAGAACTACCTAATTAAGCCCAAAACTGGCGGCAAGTGTGGTACGTAATAAGTATGTTTAGAGGCTTTCTTTCTATCATCAATATTCAAGAAAACGAAGATTGGCAGATTTATAAAAGGTTATATATGTATGAATAAACAAACAAAGTTCTTGAATAAACCTCTGCCAGTATTGTGTAAATACCAAACATAGAAAGCATCAAGCAGCCAAGCTCCACATTTTGACAATAACTACGGCATTAGCAGAAAAGCAATCGATATGGGCGTTCGCTATTCCATCTTATTGTACCAATTAAGCCTCATAAAGGTAATCGAGTTTAAATCATTATCTTTTGCGATTGTATTTTATATGCAGGCCAAGTATCCGATAAAGGTTATTCAACATTTGTGTTATATGATCTTTGGCAGAATAACATCGGAGGAAGGCATTTTATAAGTCCGTTCTAGTTTTTTACATACGATGCTTAATCTTAGCAATAGAATATTGTTATAGTGTTCAAAAATCATAAGATGAAGTAACTTGAGAAAGTAAATAGTTGTGAAGGATCTATTGATCTATCTATTTTCAGATAAATACTAAGTTAACGATCTAACATATTAGATGGTGGTAGGAGATTATAAACCCTGGAACGCTCACGAAGGGAGGTAATCCAAAAATATAGATGGACGATTTTCACGGAATCGGTTTAGTATAATAATTTACTATATTGAGTAACACATTAACTCACAGAGAGTTCAAAACTCTTCCATTAATTTGGACGAGTGTAAATGGAATCTTAAAAACAGTATAACCGGTTTTACCGGTTATTGACAACTTTTAGAGAGAAAAGTTTTCAATTAACACAAAGGTCAAGGTTTTATGCGACTGCAAGTTTATTCATAAGCACCCATGAGTATAATACGACAGCCTTTTATTATTGTTTGAGATTAATTTATAACATCGAGTCATGATTGTCGTGACGCATAATGATGTAAATATTAATAAAAAGGGCTAATATGACGCACGGTGTACGTTGGATTACAATGAAATGGAACAATGGATTAATAAGGGTTATGAAAAAAATATCAGAGAATTCCCAGAGGATCCTAAAGAAATAGACAAGGGCGTGATAAAATCCTCTTTTCGCCTGAGATATACTTAGGTGCCGTGACCTCAGACCGACAGACCCTTGAGTTTGTCGAGAATAACAGTATGCAACTTTTAATACTACTATTATTATAAATGCGTAATTTTGTAAGGATTTATGATGTACCTTACTCAAATCACGCCAGACCGGCTGGAAGGAATTAAAAAAAAAAATTAAATAAAATAGTTTTCTAACCAGGACAAAACTACGAATGGAATTTTACGTATGTGACACGGCAAAGACAGTTTAAAATAAAATCCACACAACACTGTATTTATAAGTATTAATACCTAAACATCGATAAATACATGTGTATGTACCGTGGTGTGAGTGAGGAACAATAACATTAATGTAATGCGAACGTGATAATACCTACGTAGCCTAACATAATGTGTGTTGAGGATGGTAAGTGTCCAACGTATAACTTAAACAATTTAATTATAGAATGGCATTGTTTCTATAGCATAACACGCGTGTTGACCAATCCGGTGCGTGTTTTTCCAGAATACACGAATCATGCACGTGGGACTGCACACGAGACTGACCAAGGTTACGTGAATTGTCAAACAAACAATGTAAATATATTCCTCGAATCCGTGGAATGATGATTCGTTAGGGTTGCCATGCTTTCTCGATTTTTAACGAGTCTAGAATGTTCTGCTATAATATTTATTAGGTGTATACATGTGTTCATTGAATATATATTCAAAACAATATTATGAGTGTAGGAAATTAGTTACAATTTATATAAAATCCTTAAATTACTTAATATATAATATTATAATTAATAAACAGAAGCACTTATACACCAATTAAAATAAACTTAAAATACTGCAGTAAATAAGCCCCACACTAACACACACACGCACTCACATACACACACCACTTAAACTATAGGTTAAGCAAAAATCAACGTTTGTTGTGTACAACAAACTAATGTTAAAAACTCATGTAAATTTGCTACGGAAGAGCGGAGTCTCTTAATACAGGCATTGCATGCCTAAAAAGAGATTCCAGTTACTAATTATTTTAACGAAATATGTTAAAGAAATAAATTATTATTATGTGTCCCACAAGGCTCCCTGAAAGGGTAGGTAGATGTGTAAAATCACCCTCTGTACGCCGGAGATATAATTACGATGCCAACTTAACAGCTGGCGAAACTATCGCCGTTAATACACATCCTTAAATGCACATCATCACGCCGAGTCCCGCATGTAGAAGGTAGAGAGAGTAGAACTCAACCAGTAAATACATAAAGTGGCTAACCTACACATTACAACAGACCGCTGCTAAATGTGTAGTTTACTCTTGAGAAAATACACTATCAAAGAGCGCTGTATAGGAGTCTTAGAAGACATTTGTAAATAAATCATCACGTGATTTAATATAGCTTTCCCAGCTGCTGGAATGTCAGCTGCAATTAATTTTAACCCTGGTTATTGCTAAAGAAAAAGCTGAGCTCCGAGTCAAGTCAGACAGAGCTCATAAAACATGCTTCTGTTAATGAAATATGGCCCAACATACCCTCCGGAGACCTATGCATACCAGACTGAAGCTCAGATATTTATCTGTCAGCTATTTAGATAAACGGAGATCGATAACAGTTTGTAAGCAAGATGAAGATAATTTTAAACACTTAGTAATTTTTCTCCGATAAAATTTTCTGTCGAGAAGTTCTTTTTGTTTTGACCATTCTTATGAAACCTTTCGTTATTATTATTTAATTTGAATGTACAAAATGTGTTCCAATTGATGATGGTAGCATTAGATCTAACCTTTTGAATCACAGTGAACGCTTTAGGTGCACGAGCTCATTGAACTACTGAACTTTGTCTATAGATGCCAATTACCAAAGCACGTTCACATTCCCGTATTACGTACGCATTCATACAAGTCAACATCTACATTTTCTATATATGTAACAATCCATTAACTAATAGTAGTTTTCCATTGTGTTGGGAGGAATGGCGACAGCCTCGCCGTCTGCCACGTTGAGACCTAAATATACCTCGAGAAGAGGTTTGCTTTACCCTCCGGGGGCTTTGATGGGAAGGTGTGCCTAAGTACTGTAATTTCCTAATATTTTTTCGGAAAAGTTATTATTGTAATCTGATCGTTATATCAGAAAGAAATTCGAAGACGAGTCTAATTAATCTATACTAATATTATAAAGAGGAAAGATTTGTTTGTTTGTTTGTTTGTAATGAATAGGCTCCGAAACTACTGGACCGATTTCAAACATTCTTTCACCTTTGGAAAGCTACATTATCCCCGAGTAACATAGGCCCCGAGTAATTGGACCCGATAGGTGGCGCTGCGATCGAGTTTCAAGAATTTTACCTTTTTACCCGGGCGAAGCTTTCTGTGTGTTTCTGTGTGTCTTAAGCTAGATTCGAGAATGGTTTAGATTAACAATTGGACCCAATAAGTTGCGCTGCGATCGTGTTACGGGCAATTTAACTTTTTCACCCGAGCGAAGCTGGGCGGGACAGCTAGTGTTAAAATATTTTTACGCCTTCTCTGCCTATCCCTTCGTATATGAAAAAAAGTTTGATGAAAATGACATGTCTTGTAATTCCAGCCGCCGATTACGATACAGCGAAACGTAACATGTTTACAATCTCTATAAAACCGATCAGATTTCATCTGGCATCTTAATACATAAACTAGCTGCAGCTTGTTGTTTAACTAGTGCCCTTTGGGAGAAATGAGTTGAGTATCGATGGTCAACTATTAGCAGGCAAGGTTAACAACTTTCAATAAAGCTCAACAAATCGAATAAAAGATGCACAACAAACAAGTTATGCACAACACAATAATATTCTGAGGATGATCGAAAGTGATGCCTATTTCAGTTTCCAGGACGGCAACGAAGCACGACTATTTTATATTTAGCACAGAACATGAAGCTTCGCTTACAAATTTAATTGCATCGACGATCGCCCGCCGCGGGACGCAAATAGCCACGACTCGTCCCTGAACCTAACCGAACTTTCTCTGCGCGCTGCACTGCGCACGCCAACAAATTATTTGTTTTTTTTTTAAGCTCGCTTCAGGCCTTGAATACTCGACGTTTCAGCAACGTACATACAGAAGCGAGAGGGATATATTAACTCCAAGACATTCCGCTACGTAAGTGATCGAGAAGACTCATGCCTCATCCCGTATTGCATTTGAATCACAAATTGTACCAGTGGCTTAGATTTAAAGCTGTCACGCATATTAGGTACCTACCCGTACATCTATGGTCAGCTGTCTGCGATGTGCAGAACTTCCAAGAGTCATTTTGAGAATTAATGGTATAATTATGCATAGTCTGTCCTGAATTGTCGCCACTGCATCGCTCGACTGCGTAATGGAGTTAACTGCAGCGATGACCATGTACGCGGAGTTACGATAAAATACCACATTTTATAAATATTTTCACTACTTCTACTTGGTCTTCATTCTTTTCGTCGTTGTAGAGGTCACTGTAGCCGATTGAAAATGTAGAAAGTGAGTGATGCGCAGTATCAATGAAGTGCACCATTTTTGGTAATAAACTTATTATTAATTGTATTTACACTTTACTCCGTGGTATTTAACAGAGGGGAGCGTAAGGTGGAATTACCACGGCTTCGTCGTCGGTACAAAGAGCGAAATGGGGTACATCGGTGCGTGCCCACACGCGTACCAAATACACAATGCACACGTTAATACTCCTTAGCCCGTCTACACTATGCATAATCACGTAAATTTGCAAGTAAAATGACGAGACTCGGCACTTTTTAAGCTTCGCAAATATTAAAACTGCATTGTGTCGGGGCTATACCATACCACTTTTGGATGGCGCGTTCTCTTATGGTCTAAACATTTTTTACAAGGTCGACCACGACGAGTGACTAAGCGTGGTGTTGCAAAGAGATGCGTACAGAAAGGGGTTTGTATTTGGGTGCAATTTATGCAGGCATGCGCCGTTGCATCGATCACGCCCTAAAAACGGCGCTAACGAGCCGTGCCGGCTGCCGGCGCGCCGGGCGGCATGGGAACGGAAATCACCGCCTCTCACTGACGACGGGAAACTCGGAGAGACTTCAGACAATTGTTACCACTTTACAACGATTTAAGAGTGATGCCAATAGACATGCATATATAATAGCACATAACCCATTATTTAGGCTACGTGCTCTAGAAAAGTCCGTACGCTCAGAGTATGTGTCGGGGCAGTTCAAAGTTGTTATATAAATCAGGCTTAGGTAGGTTATGTATGGTATGGTCAGATGTCGGGCTTGATATCATATACCCATCGATTTCGCAAATGCCTTTGAAGAAAATAACTTACGTCTTGCCTACGTTGTAAGGGACTAAGGGCCTGTAAGAGTGTTAAGAAATCTTCCGATGTGCTTATTAAATAAATATGAAAAGGCCTGTTTTATTCTAACTCACAAAAATATTCGAAACAACATAGTAGGCACATAAATCGAGAAGCAGTAAGTACATTGCTGTATTGTTTAAAAAAAAAAGTGCATTTAAACATAAAGTTCGCATAATATTCGTAACATTTAAAGCGGATGAGTAAAACGAGTTTCTTGAAAAAACTTTAAGTTGCATACAATGAAAACTTTCGCAATAAGTACATACGACGCCATGCGATAAGTCATGCTTATTTACATAAGAACATGCAGGATAGGTACGTTGAAAAACCGCTATTGTGTCGCGAATACACTGAGTTATTTATGCTGTAAGTGAATTAAACAACGTATTAAAATACATAATGGTATTATTTCCAATATCGAGGTCAGATTTAAGGGGTAGACTACAGTTAATTGCTTTTAAAATTACATCAGCCGTGTTGGACAAGTGGCTCGCCTGCAACACAAACTTGCAAGCTCGAATCCCGACTATACCGATGAGTTTTGAGATCTGCTTCAGAAACGAATATGGACTCGCCACCGGGCACGTAAATATATCTCCCTTCATGTTCTTATCTTAAATCTGAACGTTTTCGGAGATCATTATTAAATCCTTGTCGTGAACAATCATCTCACTAAATTTCCTTTGTTTCAAAATAAATAAACCTTTTTTTAGGGTCTTATGCCGATAAGATTTAGCCGGTAAAACGTGTCTCCGTATTTTATGACGAGATAATTCCAATACTTCAATATTTAAACATCTCAATAAAAAAATATAAACTAAAGACTACACGAAGCCAGAGCCGACTTAAAACCTAAGAAAATGGAGCGAATTGTCTGTACCCTACGCGGCCCCTCCGCGAGTATTTCACGCGCCACCGACTGTGTGGTGAGTCACTATGGTCGCGATTCAGACAGACTGCTTAAGGGTTAGACGCCGAGCTAAAGTCAGACCTATATCACATTCTCACGGCCGACTAGCTCTTAGTATCCCTGCCATGTGTTTTTTGCTATGATATCATAGATAGAAGGAAGTCCGCGAAGGTTACGGGTGGAATATATCCCTATTTAACAGTGATCTAAAGCATATCAATAGTAGTATTCAAACTTTTAGCATTTATTCGTTTTGATGATGATAAATTGTGTATGATGCAACACTCAGTATTGGGGTTAAGATCACATTGTATTTTTTTTTTTTTATATATATTATATATTTTCCAACTTTGTATGTGATGCTGTGATGTAGGTACATTTTGTATGAAAAAAACGTCCTCACGTGATTACATATAGAATCTACGTCACATATGATATAAAGTTTAATATGGCATGCGTAGAACGGTACAGTGAAACAGTTGAAGACCCGTTGCGTGTACGCAGTGTGTTTTTGTCTTTATAGACGGCTCCAGCATGTTAATATTATTGCATCGTATGGTGTAGAATTGTTTTAACTGAGTATTGTCAAGGACAGACGATTGTATTGTAATTTACGATGTTATTCCAAATATGAGTGAATTTGAAGGGCCCGTTATTTTGAAACGTAATGGTTTTGTAACTATATACCATTGGTCTAGTGAGATATGGGGTATTTAGCACGTGAAGTATGGTAGTTCACATATTATTATGACACCTTGGTAATCATGGGCGGTGGTAACCGCTTACCATCAGCCGGCTTGCATGCTTGTCTGTCACTTTAGTGGTGATCAAATTTAGTTATTAAGAATATTTACCTATCTTTTATGTATATTTAAAAGCTTAATAATTTTAATATATGTTAAGTTGAGCCTTGAGTTGAGACAAGATTAGTGTCTCCTGTTTCACCTGACAGACACTTTCGAAAAGTATAATTTATTCGTCAAACATTTTTCACTCATCCTATATATATGCCCAAACGTACATAACAAGCATTTATTTTCTTCATCTTTACAATCACACCGTCGTTCACGCCAGTTTGCGAATCTTATTATTGTGCATTCGACCTAAAATGATATGAAAAACCAATTATAATGACACTTTGTTAGTTTAGTGCGTCTCAATGATATAAACAACGTGACTTTACTGTTTCTCACATCACAAAATGGAGATCGAGTTTCAAATAACTTCCCGAGGCATAAATCATAAAAAATACGATTTAAACATTAAAATATAGGTAATAAAAAACACAATACTTGCTACGTGCTTAACGCAGACGAGTTTTTTAATGCCGCGACACGCCCTCCGATGTATGTGTTATGTTATGAAGACCTGTTTGAAAAACGACTGAGTCATTAATGGAGGAACAATAAACAAAATAGCACTCCAAGCAAAGCGCTTCTAATTGCTCTATCTTTTATGTATTTTTTGTTCGATTTGTCGGTCGTATGATACGAGTGTTATAACATAATATTAAAAATATGTCCTAAATCGATTACGTAAATGACGTAACTTAATAGATATTAAATAGATACCTAATAAGAAAGATACCTCTTTCGCTTCGGTCACATTAATAGTCTCTTCATACATGCTTGCCGGTTTCCTACCTACTCTTAACGTTCCCATCCAAGAATGGCCGATACAAGGCCGATCGATTTGATCTATGTATGGAATTTGGTATTTCTCTGGTCATATTAACCACACTTGTCATATTAAATTCCAGTACTTCACTCGCTTCCATGTGGTCTCAACACTATATCTTCCATACCAGCGTAACAACACTCTTTTAGTCGGAAATACATTGAGGAGAAATACAGCGAAATCAAGATTGAACATTTCAGCCCCGGTGGTCAAGATTGAGATTTGCTCAAGTACGTAATTAAGTAAATAAAAGCAAGTGACTACTCAACCGCAGCTTTAATATATTTTTATCTCGTGATATAAACACCTTCCATAAATAATCTGGTAAGCACTAAAATTTTACACTTCTACCAATCACAAGATATCATAAACATAAGTTATCGAGGAAACCCTGCGCGTGCGCATACTAACAACATCATTATACAACGTTTGGATCTATCGAAATGTCGACTGTTAATAGTCTATGCTTCTCATGATCTCCGGCTTTATAATGACGCCTACTTACTTACGTGATCGATTTTTTAAATACCATTTTATTCTTTTATCAAGGATTTTGGCCGGTATTGTTACATGCGTTGCGGTTATTAAAATATTGTCGATGTTCTTACTGACAGAATGAGAATCCGACAAAAATGCGAAAGTTTGTGAAGATTTTTGTCTATATTTCACGGTAAAACTGCCGAACGGATTTGGATGAAAATTGGCAGATAAGTTATAGGCTGGATCGATAAATACATGGGATATGTTTTATTCCAGTTAAAAAATCTACCAATGTCCTCACGCCTTCCCATAAGGCTCCCCGAACGGGTAGGCAGAGGTGTATAGGTGGTACCCACACACCCACTTTCCGCTAGAGATATATTTTAGGTGCCGACGTGACAAATGGCGAGTCCGTCGCCGTTACTCAAGCACGACTTTACATACGCCTTTGAATTGCTTCTCAAACGTATGCAGGTTTCGTCCCGTAAAGCTCGTGGTGTGACTAATCACTGTACTTAAGTTCAGAAAAAGTCATTGGTACAGTCGGGATCCGAACTTGCGATTTTCGTGTCGCAGGCAACTACTCGAACCACTCGGCCACCACGGCTCTTGTTTTTTTAATTGTTTACCAACTCAATAAAATTTTCTACCAATGTAATCTCGCGATTTCTCGTTGGAAATGTATACTTAATTAAGCATCTCCCTTACAATATTAAATATCTAAATAACATCTATGATGACAAGTCTGTGTGACACAATCCACGAGACGAATGTACAACTCTTGCTCACAGTACACAACTACGGGCTTAATTTAATTAGGCGTATGGTATAATTTAGCTTGTTTACGATTGAAAGAAACAGACCTTAAACGGTATTAGAGTAGTCACGTGGGGCTCGCCCACAATTCATCAAGGAACGCAATAAAATATCTACATCACCTACGCATATTACTCGGTTTGAGATGCGATCCAGCTCACGTCACGTGTCACCTAATGCACGCTAGTGTGATTTTATTACTTCAATCAGTAGTGCTAAGTTAAACACAATTGTTTGACAATCGCATGTCAGTGATACAAGATGGCTTAAAAACTAGTTTTTTTTTACGCAAACGGGATGCTTGAATTATCAAGTATAGCTCAATTGTTTTAATTAACACGGATTTTTTACCTTTGAATAAATGTATGTGTAAATTAAAGATCCATATATAAATACCGCTACTTATCCGCTAACTCATCCTAAGCCACGCCACAGATTTTGATTCGTATTTCACGGAAGGCTTGAATCCGAAATAGATCATAATTATTTTTAAGTGTAAGTATCTACTACATGTAACTATGTCCCTAAAGATTTTTACGCAAAGATAAACCATAAAAAAAACCTTCAAAAATAAAATAATTTACTTATTCCGCGATAGAAATGCAATTTTTTTTATTTAATAATTTTAAGTACAACACATATATAATGTATCCTCTATGAAGTTCTGCACAAATGAATGTAGGCTTCCACTCGACGATATCGTTTATCGTAGAGCTCGTGGCGTGATTGATTTTTCATAAACTTTAGTACAAATACATACCTCAATAAAAAAAGTTCCTTTTGAATAAATAAAATAAATGTCCTCACGCCTTCCCACAAGGGTCCCCGAAAGGTTAGGCAGAGGTGTATAGGTAGTACCCACACACTCGCTTTCCGCCAGAGACACATTTTAGGTGCCATCGTGATTGATGGTATTGAGTATTAACAAATTAAAGAATAGTGCATTCAATTAGAAAAGGAAGAACCTTACTGAGGCAATAAACCTCCACCTCCCTCAGTACCTACAATACTAAACTTTATAAGGTGTTAAATCACATCTCATTACTGGATAATCCTTTTCGGAAGGCGACAATAATTTTATTTAATATTCTGTTTATTATGCAAGTTACATAACATACCTATTTATATCAAGATGTTTATCTCGGCAAAGATCAGGGGGTCGATTTATGCAGCACCGGTGTTAGTCGTGGTTACTGTAAAGTACATTCGAAGGTCGAAACCATTTATCCTCTCCATTAATTTATTTATAATAAATTGTAAATATTTCGCCGTTTATACATTATCTAATTAGATATTGTTTATGTTGATTTTGTCCTCAAACTAAAGAACAGAATGTATTTATTGTGAATTTTATGGAATACATTTATTTTTCATAACTATAAATATATATAATATATCCCCACGCCTTCCCACATACAGAGGTGTATAGGTAGTACTGCCAGAGGTCGGACCTATCTTGGTCAGACGTAGCATTTTTTTTGCTTAAATAATTTGACATGAACCTACGTTTGCTTTTATTACAAATTCGAATTTTGTGTCACAATAGAAATATTGTTCAAATGTCAACGATTATAAACCTTTGGATAAAGTTTATACCCTTTAGGACAGAACGAGTATTACGTAACGATTTTTTGGCAGGGAAACCGCAGTAATTTAGCCGTCGGACAGCTGCCCCGCAATTTCGGGAAAACGCACTTTTGGTCAGGAAACGGAAGCCAGCTGCGTAACGAAACGCCGTTATGTATTGGACCGGCAGAATTGCATTTTTATGGTACCAACAATTTAAGTGGATACCGAATAGGGATCAAAATATCACTGTTTAAACTTTTTGCATCCTCATTTTATAATACAATCATTGAGTTAGTGGCAGCAGAACATTAAAAACACATGGGTCAATATATTTTCATAAATTTACCTAAATATTTTTTTACTATAAATTACTTATATATATTTTTTATACCATACTTATGAAAATTCTAAATGTATACACCTACCAGTTAAATTCATATTCTCTCAAGAATTATTTATTAAATAGTCCTTCCATCATTATTTTATTGCTGCGCCTCAAAGGGTATTTTGTTAATTAATAATTACCTGCTTAAATAATTATACATTTTCAATGTAATTGTTTAGTAAGCAAATTGAGGTAAATTCTAAATAAATATTAATAAATAAATATTAATAAATAAATGAGATGTTGACAAACTAACCTTAGCGTTTGGAAATTTACGGACGTACTCAAAATAAGAACAAAAAAAATTTTATTGTCACTAATCTGGCGGGAATTTTTGCGTTTTACGTCCTTTTTTAGACTTGTTTATGGACTTTGCTTCATTTTATTGTATCCAGTTTGCCATATTATTTATTAATCTACCAATCTTACTTATGTTACCATCACAATAATATAAATACACGTTACATTAGCAAATCAAAAGGTAGGTAACATTGTACTTTTAATTCTTTCGATGCTATGAAGATTACAAATAAAGGTAAAAAAAAAAACTCCATTCGCTGTGGCTCCACAATTCCAGAACACTCCCCTGAACATCTCGGAGAGCATTAGGATCCTTGGGGTCGATATTTCTAGCGACGTTCAGTTCCGTGGTCATTTAGAGGACAAGGCTAAGCTGGCGTCGAGGAAGCTCGGTGTGCTCAACAGAGCTAAGCAGTACTTCACACCGCAACAAAGGCTGCAACTTTATAAGTCGCAAGTTCGGCCACATATGGAGTACTGCTGCCACCTGTGGGCTGGAGCCCCTGGATACCAGCTTGGGCCTTTTGACGCGGTTCAGAAACGCGCCGCTAGAATTGTCGACGATCCCATGCTCACAAGCGGCTTGGAATCACTAAGTCTGAGGAGAGACTTTGCCTCCCTGTGTGTGTTCTACCGCTTGTATAACGGGGAGTGTTCTGCAGAATTGTTCGATATGATGCCCACTTCCACCTTCTACCACCGCACCTCTCGCCATCGACGGGGAATTCATCCCCATACCTTGGAACCACAAAGGTCTCGCACTGTGCGCTTCCAAAGAAGTTTTCTTCCGCGAACGCTCAGGCTGTGGAATGAGCTCCCCGTTGAGGTTTTCCCTGGAGAGTACAGCATGGAGTTCTTCAAGAAGGGCGTGAAAAGATTCCTGCAGGGTCGGCAACGCGCGAGTGATACCCCTGGTGTTGCAAGCGTCCATAGGCGGCGGTAACCGCTTACCATCAGGCGGACCGCATGCTTGTTTGCCACCCAAGTGGTATAAAAAAAAAAAAAAAAAAAAAAAAAAAGGTCAACCAACTAGTCGATGTCGTCGAAAAAAAAAAAAAAAAAAACGTCGATGTTCGGGACGCGTATATTGATATTTGATAATACTTAATACTACAATTTTTAAATTGGACTTAGCCAGAATATTTTTCAATCACTGAGAGATAATATTAGTAAACTCTCTTATACCCACTTGCGTTTTACCACGCCAAGCCAGTTTTGAGGCTAAAATGTATCACAATATACGTAATACTTATGGTAATAATATAATAATACATATTATTACAATATCTCTCACGCCTTCCCACAAGGGTCCCCGAAGGGGTAGGCAGAGGTGTAGGTACTACCCACACACCCACTTTCCGCCAGAGGTATATTAGGTGCCAACGTGACAGATGAAGGGTCCATCGCCGTTACTCAAGCAAGACTATACATACGCCTTTGAATTTCTTCTCAGACGTATGCAGGTTTCCTCTCGATGTTTTCCTTCACCGTAAAGCTCGTGGTGTGACAAATCACTGTACTTAAGTTCAGAAAAACTCATTGGTATTTTACATTACAATATACGTAGTATTATATTATACAAGATAATTGTATACCTTTTAAGTACTTGTTATTTTTATTGAGCCGTGGTGGCCGAGTGGTTCGAGCAGTTGCCTGCGACACAAATATCGCAAGTTCGAATCCCGACTGTACCAATGAGTTTTTCTGAATTTAAGTACAGTGATTAGTCACACCACGAGCTTTACGGTGAAGGAAAACATCGTGAGGAAACCTGCATACGTCTGGGAAGAAATTCAAAGGCGTATGTATAGTCGTGCTTGAGTAACGGCGATGGACTCGCCATCTGTCACGTTGGCACTTAATATACCTCTGGCGGAAAGTGGGTGTGTGGGTATTACCCATACACCTCTGCCTACCCCTTCGGGGACCCTTGTGGGAAGGCGTGAGGATATTATTTTATATTTTTATTCTAATAAAAAACTAAGAACTGGAATGAAGTTAGTGATCTCTATGCCGACCCCGTGAGGGACTAAGCGAAACGATTATTTTTACTATTTTACCAACCAGGTGAAATCAACCAGAGAACCTCAACTCATTCAAGCTTAAATCTTGCTGACACCATCTGAAGTAAAGCAATAAGACAGCAATTTTATATTCTAAGAGAATCCACTTACCGTTGCCATTTCTGCGAGTATCAGGTACCTACTTAGGAACGGACATAAAGTTGTAATTTTTATGTATTTAGTTATAGGGTAAGTGTAGCTGGTTCTTGCTGGTCCTCCGATGCAAAGTACCTTGTCGTTAGGCTTGGATATGAAACTTTGTACTTGGAAGCTCTTTCCGCTGTCAGTAGGTAGATATATATATATCCTCACGCCTTCCCACAAGGGTCCCCGAAGGGGTAGGCAGAGGTGTATAGGTAAAACCCACACACCCACTTTCCGCCAGAGGTATATTAGGTGCCAACGAGACAGATGGCGAGTCCATCGCCGTTACTCAAGCACGACTATACATACGCCTTTGAATTTCTTCTCAGACGTATGCAGGTTTCCTCTCGATATTTTCCTTCACCGTAAAGCTCGTGGTGTGACTAATCACTGTACTTAAGTTCAGAAAAACTCATTGGTACAGTCGGGATTCGAACTTGCGACCTTTGCGTCGCAGGCAACTGCCCGAACCACTCGGCCACCACGGCTCTAAGTAGGTAGGTAATACCTATATGTAATAGTCATACGATTTGCTAAGCGAATTGATGCTCTTATCTGCATTATTGTATACAACGGGTTAGGTGTTGTACACTCATGCACAAAACGCCTTGCAAGCTCATTGCTAGTCAGCTAAATAGACAGTTTGTGCTCTCATATAAGTACCCATGTGGACATTCAACTAGTAAGAACATGATTGATATTGCTCAACCAACTCTGCGCTGTGCATTGCGAAAGAAAACAACTTAGATGTTTAAAAGGCATTCAGTTTCAATCAAACATGTTGGCTTGCTTATGTTATGTGGCCAGCTATTGGTGAGACTGAACTTAAAAAAATATCCATACGTAGGTGTGCCAGTTACGTTTAAAACGTCAGAATAAAGTGACTTCGCTTATTTATTAAAGTTAGAAGAAATTTCAATATATTCAACTGACGCATTTAATATCGACGCTTGAAATGCTACTTAACTGCGCTTCAATCAAGTTGTATGTTTAGGCAAATATATCCATTGTACATTAAGATTATGTCATATTCCTCGAAATATTTATAATAATAAAATATTCCCGAGCTGAACCCTATAAAGTACCATAACACCATTTTAGTACTAAAATAATTGAAAAGTTAATTGTCTTCATCAATAAGATTCTAATAAGAAAATTAAAATGTGTTCTTACCTGATTTTGTCAGAGACGATTTCTGGCTTGGAGTTCCTCTTAGCCGGGGTCGGAACGAGTGTTGCGGCATGTGTGGGACTAGTTGAGGGCTCAGAAGGCGCAGAGGGCGGCGAGCAGGTGCCTGAACTCGACAGACTGAAGGCCCTGGGGCGCACGTCCAGAACGACCGGTGTCCGTCCTGGCCGTGGCCGTCTACGTTTCTTCTTCTCTTCCTCAGTCTTCATCGCCACACCCGGCGGGACCCAGTCCATATCTTTCTTCAAATGCCCGCGTCCGCACCGGCAGCCGCAAGCCTTGAACGCCAGATCGTAGCCCTTCTTCGACCATACATTCTGGTTACGCTGGCGCTCGGACCAGGATCGCGCCCTACCGCAGGATTTGAGATACGCGAGCACGCCACCTTCCCATTGCTCGAAGCATTCTTTGTGCATATACTGGCCATTAGTGCACGTGTCATTGTTGCATATCACGCGAATAGCATCTTCGATGCTGACCAGCTCTCGAGGGCGAAGGCACTCGCCGGGTACGCAGCACCCGTGACCGTGTTCAGCCTCCCGATCGCCGGCCGGCCCTTGCCGCCGCGGAGCCATCAACTTGCGAATGAAATCGAATGTGTAGCGCGAAAATAGTGAGGCCCGTCACACCACGAGACACATGCTTGCCGGAGCGCGTTCGGCCGACTAATAACCGCGAGTGAACGAAAGCGAAATTTCAAGAGCGCAGCGCGTCGCGCCGCCGCCGCCTGCAGGGGCTGACCTTGCGGCGCGGCGCGGCGTGCGGGGTGCAACGGGGCGGGCCGATGCGTCCGCCACGCCGCCGGGTGGGGAGAAAGTGCCAAGCAAATTTTCACTTTCGCGCGGAAGCGGGAGCGGGAGCGTGAAAGTAAGCGTTAGCGTGGCACAATACGTTCCGAGTCTGCGGGTGTACGAGCTACATTAATTCATACATCTATCATCTAACGTAGCCACGGATACTACCCCTATAAACTCGTTTAAATACTAAACTCACACGTTAGATTAGTGAACAGTCAACGTATGTTAATCCTCATACCAGCATACTTACAGTCACAATTTTTTTTTAAGTAAGTTCTGTTTTGATTTAGAAAATTATCAGTAATAATTGCTTATTAAAGTTGCCATGTAGGTATACGATTGATAAAGCTGTTTGATTTATATATTTGCGATAGTGGTTAGGTATTGTCTTGGTAGGATTTGACTTGGCGTGATTATAATATTAAAATATGTTTGTACATTTTATTACGTATTTATTTATGTACATATACACGAAATAAGTATATGTGGCTTCTTAAACACAATAAAAATGTTTTGGGTATTGTAAAGCTAAGAAACGCAAATATTCCTTATCTCCACAATTGAAGGGTGAGAGCTATTGACTTGCTTTTAGTACCAAATGGAAGCCTTGGATAACAAAGCCATGGCTTACTGGTGAACTCGAGCAATCACTGTACATCGAAAAAGCAAATACCAATTCTCTCATTGCCTGCAAATCCAGTGAACAAGTCATCACTTTGACATAATTAATGGCTAATATCATTAATCTCGGTATCTAATAAACTATTGCACGAATTAAATTAAAATATTCCACGGAAATCTTTATACTGTTTTTTTTAGCTATTGATGATACTTAAATCTCTGTTAACGTCACTTTTATGGCGCCTACTTTCCTATCTGGATACAAATTATATCAATTTCAATAAACAAGAATATGAATCGAATAAAGAACACCGGAAACGGCTACATCAATAAAATAAGACATCAATAAAATCAAAACAGTAAAACACTAATAAGTTCGTCTTATGAACAATCCATTAACACAATAGGAACTGAGCGACGTAGTTCTCTCTAACAAAGGTGCTACAACAAAAAGTTCCCTGAATCGGATCTCGACATGAATGCTTATTTGCTTCATATGAATCCAAGCGATGGTTCTTAACGCACGTGTTTGATAGAGGGGATGAATGAATGGCCAAAACAAAATCGCGTTGTTCCTAAACCGGTTCAAGGACCATGTGACCATATAGTGGCGCAACGTGTGACCCAATTTTAGACGTATTACGCCTATAGCCAGGTGATAGGTGCATTTATTAAAGGGGAAGGAGCACGTGTATATGTATACGCCACCTTAGTCCTGCTATTTTTAACCTCTGTAAACAGAATACCATGGTAAATTGATCTCTATATCTTTGACATAAGAATCAGCCTAAATATAGGTACACGTAAAATGGTGTTTGTGAAGAAATTGCGCCTCAAATAAACGAGTTTCTGCTATATTATTTATGCTTTTGTCTGAAGCGAGGACGCCATCTGTTTGACCTCTGAATAGCCATTGAATTTTACGTATTTATAAATTACATGTATAAGGATGGTGTATTGAATTTTAATTGGAATGCTTTGGGGTAAGTATTGAGTATGAAAATATTTCAGCATGACCATTTATCGAAATAAATTTCAAGAGGTAAGCGCCTCATTAACTTTCAGAGCTATAAAGTAACATGACATGCATAATATCATATAAAATAACTAGATAGTGACTTTTATTAATTTTAATGAATGATATAAATTGTGTTATCCCAATTATTTGATGGCGTTAGTGATTGTCAAGTCAATTTATATTCACGTAGATGTAGGTAAGTGATAAAGGAGGAGGAATGTAATTACATACTAAGTAAATACTCATTACTACAGGTGGTTTTAGAAAGTTTTTAAACGGCAGATGTTTCCAATATTAATAGCTCTAGATAAGATATTTCATAACCAAATAAAAAATTACTTTTCCATACTTCCTTCGCTTAAAAATGTGCGCAATATTTTATTTTAGGTAATTTATAGTGAGAAACACTACATGTGGGAATTTTAATGCATAATAATACTAGTAAGTGTAAAAACAACCAGCAGTTTGTAAAATTTTAACATAATACCCCCATTTCCTTTCGGTCAGTCAAGCGTACATGTTTGTTACTACAAAAACATATGGGTTTGTTGGTCAGCTGGAGTACTTAATTTGTTTCACTGTGTTCAATTTAAGAGTTCCGTATATTAAGCAAGGTACTATTAGTCAAATACAGAAGTGGTGGCCGAGAGGTTCCAATAGTAGCCTGCAACACAATGATTGTAATTTCGAATTCTGCTGTTTACTTATGAGTTTTCAGAACTAAAGTATCAGTGATTAGTCACATTACAAGCTTTATGGTGCAGGAAAAAATTGAGAAAGAAATTCTATGACGTGCGTATAGTTGTGCTTGAGAAACGGCGATGGATTCACCACCTGTCACATTGACACCTAAAATATATCTCCGACAAAAAATCATTCAGGGACTCATGTGGGAAAGCGAAGTATCAGGCACATAGGATTAAATTGTGTATAGTGTTATTTATTATTACGAAATTCAACATACTTATATAAGATAAACTATTATCTTCTTTATTCCTAAGTAATAATATAACTAAGATTCTATTCCCAAAAGGTTCCTCCTACTCCATCAGATGTGTAATTTGGATGTTGTAAGTTAGAATGGGACGACCATTAATCTGAATGAACTAGATTAATGAATAACGAGACTCCCTCTCTTTCAGGTAAACTATCACGGATTATAAATCTTCATTGATCTTTGCAGAATGGTACCTATTATAATTTTAACGTAACATTGAGTTAAGTAAGATTATATATGCATTATATTATTATTTAATATAATTGAAAATAACAACTGCGTTTAATTATAAGAATTATAATATACCCTCACGCCTTCCCACAAGGGTCCCCGAAGGGGTAGGCAGAGGTGTATAGGTAATACCCACACACCCACTTTCCGCCAGAGGTATATTAGGTGCCAACGTGACAGATGGCGAGTCCATCGCGTAAAACATGTCGCGTAAATATAAAAATATAATAGAACATAAATTGTTAGGGAAATATAATAGAACGTGATACTTTCAAAGCGTACATATATATTACCAAAGCGGAAACGGACCCCTAAAGACACTTTTTTATTTGACCCACATCTAAGGAATAATTGTCGGGAACATTTTATTTAATTATTGCTTTTATAGGTCAGTGCATAATGGAGGCAGGTGCATCCAAGCATGCACCTGCAGAGGGTTGTTCAAGGACAAGGGAGCTTTTACTGCGCAGTACGAACATCCGTCAACTTGCATACATTCTTTGTTCTTAACTTAAAACTAGATACGTACATACAGTCGCTTGAGGGGACGTTACTGCGCAGTTTGGTGCGTGATGTTAAGCTTTAGCTAGTGAACAGCTGTTAGATGTTTCTATTATAGTTCCCTTCGTACTCGGACTGCCAGGTACCTGCCAGTCTCGTTGGAAATAAATCTTTATCATACAGATTACAGATTTTTCATCCACTTTCATCTCCCTCTCTTCATACAAGCTCGCACCTTTCGAATACCGTTGTCTTTCCCACCCTACAGCGCTCGATTTATTGGTTAGAAATTGTCTTTCCCTGTCTTACGCATTTTGATTTAGAACTGTCTAAAATCACCCAATAACTTTCCTGTAAGGTGGCCTATTTGCCCAGCTGAGCTCTATTCGCGGCATGGTCCCACGCACCAGGCCATCTTTTGATTAATGTTTCGATTGCTCAATACAAACGAGGAAGTATATAATTTACCCAAAACATCTAATAAATTCTTTAAAATATGTGTGGAAAATTTCATCCGTACAGTTAATTTTTTCTTGGATGTCATATTAATAGTTCGGGGAATCGTTTCGTGGAGGTTGCATTAGAAAGAAAAATAAATAGGATTCAAGGTTCGGATAGCAGGTCATTACGCTCCGTGTAAAATTTTGTGAACCAATTACCTTTGGGGTATAAAGAAGATGACATATCTGAAAATTCTGAACCAAGTATATACCTTATCGGGCTCTTAAGATTTTGGTCATATTATGATCGATGATCGAGAATTAATCAAGAATCAGACTAATGTCATCATCTTATCTTACAATCATATTATTAATGTCGTCACCCTGCAAAATTATTGCACAACATACCAAGCGAATAACGAAACACCGAGCCTATAAAATTACCTACATGGAAAGTTACAAAAGATATACCTTCGACTGGTGTTGTTTATTATGAGCTAGGTTCGTTATTGTAAGTTGTTGAGGGATTGTGAGTTTTAATAATATAGTCATCAAGTTGATCTATTGTGAGAAACTAGGTTATAATAGGTTGAATCTAATAATACGCACGTATAAAACTACCTATGCATAAAAACGGTGACATTTGACTGTAAAATTTAAGTGTTATAAATTTCCCGAAATCAAATTCCATGAGATGACAGCCATCCTTAACTAGTTGGAGAAGCAACTGAAAGAAGAAGTATAATTTCCTACAAGATGGCCTCATCAGTTATCCATGATTGGGGAATGAAAAAGAATCGCATACATTCTCAAGGATATTATGTAGGCTTACCTATTACATCAAGGTCACCAAGGAAACCTGTGTTCAAAGCAAATAAACATTGTTATCTTAAGAAAAGTAGTCAACGAATATCGTTAATGTTTATCCAACGTAAGTACTCAAGTTGATAAACAGTGCATGATTCACCTACTTCAACAAGCAATAAAATGAGTAACATTTATTTTTGCACTCAAGGTTTCCGAGAGAGGTTCAAGGCTGTCAAGGGAATCTTGAAAAATGTGCGGATGTAAGAAGCGATGCAAGATTTATTGTATGCGTTCGAATTAATCTGTTGAGTAGAGTTGAATACTGAATTAAGGGCCAACATTTTCCTGAAGAGCAAGTTAAAAGGATGATCACGTAAGTTATTTATTATATGCCTTGAATATTGCCTATATTAGAACACTGTTTAAACCCAAAGGAATAATAATAATTATAAATACCTGGGACAATTCCACACAAATTGACATAGTCCCAAATTAAGCAAAGCTTGTGCTATGGTAACTAGACAACGATATATTTACTTATATATATAGATATATACTTAAATACATAGGACATCCAAGACTAAGGTACAAATATTCGTGTTCATCACACAAATATCTGCCCTCAGCGGGATTCGAACCCGCTGATATATATATGTATGTATATATATATATATATATATATATTGCATATATATATTACTGCATATATTATTGCATATATATTGCATATATATATTACTGCATATATTATTGCATATATATTGCATATATATATATATATATATAGCATGTACATATATATATACATACAATACATACATATAATCACGCCTCTTTCCCGAACGGGTAGGCAGAGACCACTTCTTTCCACTTGCTACGATCCTGACATATTTGTTTCGCTTCGTCCACTTTTATTATTCTCTTCATACATGCTCTTGGGCACTCTTAGGGTACTCTTGACCTGGCTTGTCAAGACGTCGCTGATTTGATCTTGAAAGGAATATGGATGAAAAATAATATTGAACTTTATTAATTAATATCACCACGTCACTCCACAATAGGGCCCGACCGATTAAACAGAGGTGTAAAAACACCCTCTTGTCAATAAGGCTATATTAAGGTGCCAACGTGACAGATGGAGAGTTCATCGCTTTTTCTCAAGCACGACTATAGAGCACGTCTTTGAGTTTCTCTTTAAATGCATGCAGGTTTACTTACAAAGTTTTCACTGTAAACCTTCTGGTGTGATGAAGTATCTAAGATCAGGAAAAACGGTTTGCACCAATGATTTTTGGGTTTGACCCTGCAATCTTCATTTTGTAAAGAACTACTCAAACTACTCGGCCAGATATAGATATGTGATCATAATGAACTATTTCATCTCATATATTGATCAAAAGTTCAATTGGCTAAATTGACATTAATACATTTCTGTACCAAATAAACTTTTGAAGGAAAAAGCAGGTTGAATAACAAAAGGTTAATTTTCACAACATCATATTTAAGGTTAGATAACATCACATACTCAACCCTCGAAATGATTATGCATCAAGACGTAATTTTCTTATAACACAACCCACGCGCGAAAGTCCACATACAAATGCATGGTTATTATATAGGCACATCCCACAGAACCGGTGGACCTTGATCGTACCAAGGGACCCTCGCAGAATGCCGGCAAGCTAACCTTGGGTTATTTTTAAACCAAGCTGACTGCATTCAAGTCCCGTCGAACCACTCCTTCCGAGTATTACATAATGCGAAATTATAGTTTTCTTTTTTCCCTTTAAAGCGTGTGGCCCTGTCATTTCATTTTAGTTTTATTCCCTTTGTTTCGACGCACACATATTTTTATTTCTTTTCTCTGAATCGTAAAAGGAAGAGGCACTGAAGGGTTAAAGTTTTTGTGTAGTGTATTATTTATGGTGCGGAATAATGGTCCTTCGAGCTCACCGCGATATATTGGGTACAGCTGTGAAAATTCCTTGTTATGGTTCGTTGTGGTTTTTATACCGAAAAGATACTAATGTTGGTGGACACATAAAAGAACTACAGTAATAAAGGTGTTCACACAAATGAGACGTGTTATATCTATGTTTGCGCCAAGCTAAACTCATGCTATTATCACGGTATCGTGCATGCATATCCCCTTTACTTATTGTTGTTTGTTCTGTGAAAGTAATTCGATACAGTATAAAAACTTCGATTATACACGGGACAAGTAGAACTTGTTTCGCTTAACACAATCGTCGGTCATTTTGCAATGAAACTCGATCCGGCTCTTATTGTTTTGTTGCATTCTTAGCGAGAGTTGCTCGTGATCTATGGATGCTGTAAACAATTCCATATTGTAAGACAACTATATTTTTAATTAATTGAGTAGCTGTGGTGCCCGTGCCGTGGTGGCCGTGTGGTTCGAGCAGTTGCCTGCGACACAAAGGTCGCAAGTTCGAATCCCGACTGTACCAATGAGTTTTACTGAACTTAAGTACAGTGATTAGTCACACCACGAGCTTTACGGTGAAGGAACACATCGTGACGAAATCTGCATACGTCTGAGAAGAAATTCAAAGGCACATGTATAGTCGTGCTTAAGTAACGGCGATGGACTCGCCATCTGTCATTGGTGGTATTACCTATACACCTATGCCTACCCCTTCGGGGACCCTTGTGGGAAGGCGTGAGGATATTTATTTTTTATTTTATTTGAGTAGCTGTGACGTTCGAGTAGTTGCCTGCAGCAAAGAGGTTGCAAGTTCGAATCACCAATGTACCGATGAGATTTTATGAACTTAAGTCACACCATGAGCTTTATGGTGATCGAGAGGAAAACCTGCTCACGTATGAGAACGAATAACGGCGATGGAATCGCCATCCGTCACGTTGGCACCTAAAAATATGTACATTTGTATGTGTCTGGCGGAAAGCAGGTGTGTGTGTGTACTACTACACCTCTACCTACTCCTTTGGGGAACCTTGTGGGAAGGTGTGTGGATATTTAAAAGTTAATATAGTATGTACTCCTTGTAGCCCACAAGGAGCTGACGCTACTATCTAATATGTAGTAGCTCCAAATAGTATCCTCACGCCTTCCCACAAGGGTCCCCGAAGGGGTAGGCAGAGGTGTATAGGTACTACCAACACACCCACTTTCCGCCAGAGGTATATTAGGTGCCAACGTGACAGATGGCGAGTCCATCGCCGTTACTCTAGCACGACTATACATACCTACGCCTTTGAATTTCTTCTCAGACGTATGCAGGTTTCCTCTCGATGTTTTCCTTCACCGTAAAGCTCGTGGTGTGACTAATCACTGTACTTAAGTTCAGAAAAACTCATTGGTACAGTCGGGATTCAAACTTGCGACCTTTGCGTCGCAGGCAACTGCTCGAACCACTCGGCCACCATGGCTCTTCAAATAGTATCATCAATCAAATTTGTTATTTTTTATGCTACATACAAACAAAAACTTATTCTTCTTGACATTGTAGCTTTGAGCCGTCGAGACCGAATCTTTTAGTCATTATCTTGCAGAGTAATATTATATTATTAGTAATAGTAAATAGTGGTAGGCAGAGCGAGTAGGGCGCCAGCTCTCTCTAGGCTTACAGATTTCTTTCGCTTTTACCACCATCAGTCCCTTTATACATGATCGCCAATTTCGATTACCCATGCCATTCGCACTTTGATTTCTCATAAGAGGAAATAATTATAATTGAACATTTTCTATTTAAGTTAAATTTTGTAGAAGAAATAATTTCAATAATGAAGCATTATTTTTTAAACATTGCCAATATTTACTTCAACTATGCGCAGAAATCAGATACTAATGATCTGATCTCCACTTTCAACCACCATTATTTTGCTAGGAATGATTTGGCTATTATGTTACAAGCTCAGCTCAACTATTCAAAGTTTATTTAGCTATTACCTAGCTATAGCTTCATCTGGAAGCCATTGAACTCTAACCGTAAGAATGTGAAAACTTCCAATATAGTTCCCAACAACCAAAAGCGAAATTAATATCGCCTTTAATCAATCTAAACTATTATAGGTATGCTCTGAATCTCGAGTATGTTCCCGTATCGAATTCGAATCGATAAAACCTCACATGTTTTTCTTTAAGGCACGTTTCTTGGAACGTTCGGTGGCACTGCTAAAGTTTCAACGATCTGTTGCATAACACCACTGAGCCAAACATTGTTTTCGTTTATTGACCAGCCCTATTAAGTTCCAAAATTTAAATTGGTCTATTAAATTGGCTTATCTTATACAATCCCGACTGTACCAATGAGTTTTTCTGAACTTAAGTACACCACTTTACGCAGCACTTTACTTTTTACACAGTACCACGAGCTTTACGGTGAAGGAAAACATCGAGAGGAAACCTGCATGCGTCCGAGAAGAAATTCAAAGGCGTATGTATAGTCGTGCTGGAGTAACGGCGATGGACTCGCCATCTGTCACGTTGGCACCTAATATACTTCTGGCGGAAAGTGGGTGTGTGGGTATTACCTATACACCTCTGCCTACCCCTTCGGGGACCCTTGTGGGAAGGCGTGAGGATAAATAAAAAAAAAATTATACAATAAAATTTATTTGTTACATGTAAAGAGAAGCCGTGGTGGCCGAGAGGTTCGAGTAGTGGCCTGCATCACAAAGATTGCAAGTTCGCATCCCAACTATACCAATGAGTTTTATTGAACTTATGTACAGTGATTAGTCACGCCACGAATTTTATAGGGAAGGAAAACATCAAGAGGAAACCTATGTATACGTGTAAGAAGAAATTCAAAGATGTTTGTACAGCCGTGCTTGAAAAACTCCTGTCACGTTGACACCTAAAATGTATTATACTATTATATAATATATAGTATAATAAATAAATATATATATAATATGTATAATATATATAATATATAGACTAACGGAAAGTGGCTGTGTGGGTACTACTTACACACCTCTGCCTACCCCTACGGGGACCCTTGTCGAAGGCGTGAAGATATATAAAAAATTTAAAGATAAGGAACCGTGTTGGCTGGCCTAGAAGTTAGATTAGTCTTTTGACAAATTAAGTTTGCAGGTTCGAACCCCAACTGTACCAACTAGCTTTTCCTGAATAGCGATTCAAACAATTCAAAGACGTACCGTACTATTGTGTTTGTACAATATTATATCTACCGTACTATTTGTATTGTTTGAGAAACGGCAATCGGATGTATTATAGTCCGGCGAAAAGAGAGTCTTGTAACACCTCTGCCTACCCCTCCAAGGACGCATGCATGAAAATAGCGATGTTCAAATATTGTGTGGCTTTATATAAACGTATACAGTTCGACTGCGCTATAAACATTGGTAGTCATCTGCCAGCCGAAGTTAACATTCAAAGTGTTATAACGATTATTTTTAATGTTGCTCGCTTAAAAGGTGAACTGGGCCAAGTCTCAGGCATAAAACATTCAGTAAGTGAAGCTGCCAAAAAATGTATTAAATACGATGCAAAATACTAAAGTCGACTTTGTTCTGCAATAAATGTCACAATCCAGCGATTAGGTTGTGTTTACGACCAACTTGATTGAGCACACTGTTATTGCTGGTACAATCCCATTAATTATAGTAATGTTCATAAGATAATAATAATAATACATTTTCACAACAACTCTAAAGTGGCCTCGGAGGTGTAGGCAGAGTTGTGATAGCACTAGCTTTTTGTCGGATTTGTTTAATTACCAACGAGACAGATAATAATATGTTTGTCTCCTACCTAAAATTCGACATATATCTTTGAATTTATTCTTAGACGTAGGTATGCCATTTATTGTAATATCCTGACGCCTTCCACAAGGGTCCCCGAAGGGGTAGGCAGATGTGTATAGGTAATACCCACACACCCACTTTCCGCCAGAGGTATATTAGGTAACAACGTGATAGATGGCGAGTCCATCGCCGTTACTCAAGCACAACTATACATACGCCTTTGAATTTATTCTCAGACGTATGTAGGTTTCCTCTTGATGTTTTCCTTCACCGTAAAGCTCGTGGTATGACTAATCACTGTACTTAAGATCAGAAAAACTCATTGGTACAGTCGGGATTCGAACTTGCGACTTTATTTTCTCGTTTTTATTCACCATCAAGCCCATTATGTCCCAAATCAATGTTGTGTGCTTGTTCTATAACTTTTTGGCACAGCCTGGATTATGAGCATCTACTTGCTATTAATCGTATAAGCCTTGGTGGTCGAGTGGTGGCCAGTCGTCAGCTGCAAAGATTGTAAGTTCGAAACCCGACTATACCAAAGATTTTTTCTTAAACGAGCGAACACGAGCTATACGGTTAGGGAAAACATCATGAGGAAATCTGTATATGTTTGAGAAGAATTTCAAAGACGTACATAAATGTATGCTTGAGCTAGAGAAACACCAATGGACTCGCCATGGGTCGTTGACTTTGACACCTATTATATGTGTCTGTCGAAAAATGGGGTGTGTGGTTTCTACTTGCACAGCTCTGCCTATCCCTTCGAAGACCGCCTTCTGAAAAAGGGTTCCGGAAGGAGTACGCAGAGGAATAACAGTACATACGAGTTGCACGACCATACATTCGTCTTTCAATTACTTCTCAAACGTATGTAGCTAGGAATCCACTCGACCTTTTCCTTCACCGAAGTTCGTGGTGTAACTAATCATACGTATGTTTATTAGTACAAATATTTATGAATAAACTGTCTTTGTATGTTTTATCGTATTCAGTTTAATGTTCTCACGATACTGGCCCACATGGTTTTCATTGCGTATATTTTTATTCTTATTAGTTTGTGTCATCTTAGCGTCATGTGACTATACATTGAATTGGAGCAATTTTTTTGGCCCAAATCGTCTTGGTCATAAAGTCGTGTTTATTTTGCTAAGAATGTCATTAGCTACATGTGGTGTAACAGTTATGTCTACACTATTATATATAGTATATAGAGTCGTGGTGGCCGAGTGGTTCGATTAGTTGCCCGCAACACAAAGACTATAAATTTGAATCCCGACTATACTAATGACTTTTTCTGAACTTAAGTACAGTGAGTCACACCGTGAGCTTTACGGTGAAGGAAAACATCGATAGGAAACAAAACACAACAACAAAAAAAAAGAAATTCAAAGGCGTATGTATAGTCGTGCTTGAATAGCGGCGACGGAGTCGCCATCTGTCATGTAGCATCTAAAATACCTATACATCTCTGCCTACCTTACTTTGGGCAACCTTTGTTGGAAGCCATGAGGATATATATATATATATATATATATATTTTCACGCTGAGTCAAAAAAGAGAAAAAATGTGAGAGAACTGGCACTCTACTAATCAGTAGAGCGCCAGTTTTCTCAAGACTTACAGGTCTCTTTCAGTTCATCTTTCCTTTTGTACATGCTCGTCCGTTAAGATCAGGTTTTTAATACAACTTCTATGACTTACTTGGTTATGATGTAAATTTTAAGTATAATAAGTTGCTTACATTATAGGTCAGATCAGGAGGAAAAAGTGTCGCTTGTCTACTTTACCTCACTATCTGATTGAGCGTCGATTTAGTGTAGTTTTAAGCCTTACCTAGAAAGTCGAGCCACTTTCTAAATAAGTAAGGCATAGTTAGTCATGGATTAAATTAAATTAAGTCGTTAGTGCTGACACTTAAAAGTAGATCGCATAAGTAACGAGTACTCCGCGGTTTAATTACCCCGTAAAATTTAATTTAAATGTTTTTCTCTGGAGTTAAACCTGTAATGTGTACTCTAGGTGTTAATTCAGAAATTTATCAACCCTTGCGCTAAACTGCATCCAAATTCCCTTCTGTCATGCTAGTGTGATTGAGTAACAAGCACACTCATAAACTTTCGCATTCATAAAACACTAGAAGAAGTGCGCGAAATATTGAACTTAAATTAATAAAAATCTCAAACTCTAACTTAATTCAAAGCGAACGTCAAATTGAAAAACATCGTAGGTAGCCATGTAGAAAATATAATATAATAATATATCCTTACGCCTTCCCAAAAGGGTCCCCGAAGGAGTAGGCAGAGGTAGTACCCACACACCCACTTTCCGCCAGAGATATATTTTAGGTGCCAACGCGACCTATAACGGCGAGTCCCTCGCCGCTATTCTAGCAAGACTATACATACATTTTATTAGTATCACTCTGCAGTATTGAATAATGACAGGTACTTACTTACAAGTGAAAAGGGAAGTGATTATAAAGTAATGATATTTTTTATTAAATATCCCTTTGAACCCCCGTCTTTAATCACCTCGGCAGGAAAAAATATGACTACAGTAAAATTATAATATCTGCCTCGTAAAACATTTGAATAGAAAAGTTACATTTCAAAAATTTTCAGTGATCCGTAGTTTACGAGCTTGTCGTTAAATGTATACTTAACGGAAAGAATAAAGGGGGCCACAGTTTCAATGTGTGTTCGAGGGGAACTACAATCAGTCCGCGAGCAGCTAGCGTTTATAGCACATTTGGATTTCAATATATACGACGTAACGCACAGTGTTTGGGTTCCGGCATTTTTTATTGTCCTAATTTTGCTGAGAACATATTTACAAACATAAAATATTAGTGCCATAGAAATGTACATGCAAAACACCGTTACCTGAGAAAACCGAAACTTTTGAAGGGTTTGAAATTGTCGTGTTTCTCCCAAGATAAAATACCCATCTATCAAAATAGCACCTTAATATATTTCCAATAAAAGTTGGGGCTATCACAGCTCAGCCTATTCGCGGATCATTATGAGAAGACGCAGTAGTATATGAATATATCAACTGGAGATTATTTTTGAAATTATATAATTATATACCTAACTATAACTAGGTATTTAACTCAAAATAAAAATTAAAAACAAAATTTCAAACAGGATCATAAAACGACACCAAAAACGGAACGAACATCGAAGTTAACTTGTAATTAAACTTTCGAATAACTTACATTAAATGGGTTCTCAACAATGGCTTAAATGTCTTTTGCAGTGTAATCCAGATACCAGCATCTGAAAAACGATATTGATCAAAATTTATATTTACACACACAAAATAACTTTTGATAAAAAAGAAAGTCAAAAGCGAACGAGTCTTAAAAAATACATTAAGAATGTTGCAGCGATAACAAGAAAGATTTCATTAAATTCCATTCTTGTATGAGAATCATAAATAAATAATGCGCTGAGACCCTTATGTAACCAGATGCCTATTCAATAACATAATAAGATTTCAGTTGAACTTACCTTGAGGAAGTACAGGTGGTCTAACAATACACGATCCCTAGGGAGTGCCCTCTTTGACTATTTTAATAAGAAAAAATCCCACTGCCTCTTAGTTCAGTGAATTACTTTGGAACGAGTAAATAAATGAACCGGAGGATCAGAGGATTGAATTAGAGAGTTTTTTTGTGTAATAAAGAAATCTATCCATTCATAAAACGTGTAAGGGTGGATACAATAAAGAAGTCGATGGCTCCAGCTATGATGACAATGACAACAGGTATCAAACCGGAAAAAGGATCAGTTTTCCTTTTGATGTCACATCAAAAAGGCCCTCAAAAGAAGCCAATACCGGGCTTGTAGTAAAGTTGCCTTAACATAGAAATTGGGTTAGTATAAGGGATCAAGGAAACGAGTCAAAGAGAGGTTTTGTGCTTATATTTTATATTCCTATAGCGTCAATTTTTTCCTATAATTACGGACATCGTTAAAACAAAATGAAATTTTATGTTGTTTATGGTTAAGTTTTACCAAGAACGAGCGGTAATTTTTTGCATGCAGACGTAGTTTTGAAGAATCCAGCCACAAAATCATATTTTTGCCTCAGCACTCTCCCTTGTTTTACGGTTTTTTCATTGCACCCACTTTACGAGCATCGGTGATGGGCGGCACTCTTCTTTTATAACAGAGTAACTGTATTCGCAGACCTGAAGATCGCATGTTTGGTACTAATTAAACGTGTTCATGACGGTAGGTGGATACGTGATTCGTCTGGCGGTGAATAATGTGCTTCTAGAATTTATAGAGACGAGTGAAGGAAACGTTTCAGTCTCCACTTTCTTTAAGGTACAAGTACCTTAGGTGCATGTCTAACACAATATTTACAGATCAATTAAATTGTGAGGACAATTTTGACCAGATCATAAATAAGTCGCTGTTGAGTGCTGTGGAGTGATCAGTAAAATATGTATTACATCACATATTTTTGTTTTGAAGATTGCGAAGTTACCATAACATTGTTTCACGTTAAAATTAACACATAAATTGTGAATGTTGTAGTACATTAGAGATGTCATCTTTAATTGGAAACACCTCGTTTCCAAGCAAGCTCAGTCGGGCGCTTCTATTCCTGTTTCTGACAGTGTTCTGGGCGCGACGCGTCTTTGTTACATCGCAGCCTCTTGTAATTACTTCCAGTTATTCGTTAACTTCATCGACGCTATTATTTGTATCTATACCCCATCTTTGTCGTGTTCTCGAAATAAAGCTTACATATTATATTGTCTATTTGAATTTTGATACTCGCCACATTTTGTTTCAACTCGACGAAATACGGAGGAATCCTCTTCTTCTTTCTTCTTAAAGGTTCTTATATTATATATCTGTCAGTCAATCTACTTAAGATATATTACTATTTCTTTTATTCGATTACCTTAAAAAATATTACTGAATTACTCAATTACGAAGCACCAAAAACGTCAATGCAAAAGACACTTACGTAAATCGTTATGTTTATTAATTTACTAAAATATTTCCATGGCAAAACACAAACAATTCACAGTTAATACAATGATACAATCACTTCACTATAATGCAGCATTGATGGACGATAATATGTTTCAATAACTGTAAATATCATTAAGATATATATCAACATGTATTTCTCTTTTAATCAAACCGCCTCTCAAACTCTCACGAGTGGAATATTTATCAAGAGTCTGTACAAACATAATATGCAGCCGCGAAACCATTTCATCATTCGGCACATCGTCAGCAGCATACAGCTTGGTCAGTGACGCAACACACTCCTTGTGAACAAAGAATATTGTAAGAAAAATAATATTTATTTCCATCAGCAACACCGCGGCTGTCACCAAAAGAGATTTACACCGTATCTGTCGTGTAGGGAGACAAAGAAACTTTGTCGAAAATCGTTGAGATGATGTCATGCGTTCGTAATGGTTACTAGCTCCTAATTAATAGACTTTACGGTCGACTAGGGTAATATCGTTTTCGGATCAATTTCAAAGAAAAATAAAAAATAACCGTGTCAGGCAAAGTTTATGGGTTTCTTGTTTATTGTGAACGTTTGTAACCAAACTAGAACTGAGAAACGATTCTTTGTGTCCATTTGGATTTATTACGACTAGGTAAAGTTCGTGAAATCGACTTAGAAATTTAACTCGTTAGTTGAGTTTTACCTTTCATTGCGTGTTCTTTGTGTGCTGTTCCTAGGATGATCAAGATTCAAGATAATATGTCGTTTCTCTACGAACATGGAATGTTAATTAGTGCCAACAATTTTGCGAATGCCAAAGTTGAGCTTTACAATGAAGACCTGTATTTACAATTTAAGGCACCATTGGGTATTTTTCAAACTTATTTGTGAACGAGGGAACAACTTTTCTTTTGATATTGCCATTGAGATTTTGTTTAAACTTATTTAAATATACATTCAATTTAATAAAAATTTTTACGTGCCGGTTTCAAAATAAAGACATTATCCATTGCTTCGATTATTCTATAACGCCGATATTAAATGTCTATTTACGCCTTACCAAAAGGGCCCCGAATTGGTAGGCATAGGTATTAAGTGGGTTATGTAACACCTATGCCTCTTTGCCCCAGAAATATTTAGGTACCAACGTGACAGATGGCGAGTCTGCTACAGTCTTTCAGACGTGACGTTATATTTTTTTTTCTCAAAGGTTCGCTTTCAACAAAAATTTCGTAATGTGATTAATCACCATAATTATATTCATACAACACCATTGGTCACCAATTTGAACCTATTGAACCACTCGACAACCTCGTCATTTAGTTAAGGTTTTTTTTTAATGCTATCAAATGCTTACAATGTAAGTAAGAAGTTCATCTTAATATTAGTTAGTAGTACATCGTAAATCAATTTTTATTTAATTAAACCAAGGCTATGTTCTTTGTATTCTAAAACGATCCATCAACGAAAACGATGTCTTGTACTGTTGTACAGAACGGAATTCAGTGCTGTTCGCCGTGACAAAACGGTAGAGCATTATTTTGTCGTTGCTACCAAAGCTTATCTTAGATCTGTAAGCCGAGATCGTGCAGGAAAATCCGTGGACATTCTGTTGTACACTCGGCGCGACATTATTTGTTGTGATAAAGCTCAATTAATTGCGTGGAATACTAAGTTTTGTTTAGTATCGACTCTTATTTAGTGAAAATTGGCTTTTTTATGTATACAATGTATTAAGGCACAAATATCTTCGTGATTTATAATAGTACCGAAAACCATCCTTGACAGTTTCGATACTGGGTTGTCCAATAAGTCCTGTACATATATCTAGGTTTTTATATGTATAATTATAGGGTGTAATAAAGCAACTGTTATAACAATAAGCAAAAAAACAATTCAATTCAAACAGACTGCTGTCTCACGCGAGTAGGTACCCAAAAAAACAAATGTCATGCGTAACACGAGACCGTAACTGTGGATTTTTTTGATTTATCTTACCGACTGTACATCGAGTATCAAGATTGTGTTCTGACAAAATCGTGTCTCAGGAATTATAAATGACTATTTACAGTGAGTCTGTGGAATTAAAAATTGGGGAGAGGTATTGGTGACGAAAAACATGGTATTTGCATATTTTATATAATAAATAATAATATATCCTCACGCCTTCCCACAAGGGTCCCCGAAGGGGTAGGCAGATGTTTGTAGGTACAACCTTCACACCACATTACACACAGCAACGTTCCGCGAGCAATATATTTTTATACATGACGAGACAGATGGTGTCTATCAAGCCGCTACTCAAGCACAACTATACATACATCTTTGAATTTCTTCTTAAACGAATGCGTAGATTTGCTTTCGGTGTTATCCCTCACCGTAAAATTCGTTGTGTGACTAATCAACAATACAGGAGTTCATTTAGTATTGCTTTTTCAATAGAGTAACTAAAATCCTATTTACTGAGGAAAATAAATCAGGGAGGGGTCGTTCGACGAACTCAGTAGTTGAAAACAATTGGTACCTACGGAGATGTAAATTAAATCGAGTGGCTGTCTCGGGTCGCCGGTGCCGTACCCCTGACCGGGCGAGAGTCTGGGAACGAGGCGGGAACACTCCTAACATCTTCCCAACGAGTTCTTTTTACTTTCGTAACAAGTTTGCGAGTCTTAACGTTTGTCGCTTGAAGTGGACGTGGAAATCTCTAGTTACAAAAGTTTTAGATACGTGTTCAATGTTCATATTGAGTGAAATTTCTCATTTCATGTCAATATTCAGCTGCTGAAGTTTTTGTTATTCGAATCTAATAGCGGTCTGTTGGCTGCTATTGTGTACTACTGTTGTGCTCCAAATATAAAATATAAAATAATTTATAAAGATAGATTTATAAAATACTTGGCAATGATTGTCAAAGTTGGATGCTTTGCCAAATGGAAGTTAGTATTTTTTTATAAAATGTGTTCTCAACCCCAAGAACGTCTTTTGACAACCTTTGTCTAAGTTTGAATAAGTTATAGTGAACTTTAAAAACTTATAAGGTTAAAAAATAATAAAAGTAATTTATTAACTCTTACTTAAATCGTGAAATTAAGCATTATATCAGAATACCTTCATAAATACGACATCATTATCCTTCACGGTTTCACATCGCGGTACTCTGGTTTCAACACACTGGTTTCCCTGCATATATATTATGTACCATCGTTCAGATGAAGAGCTCTCCTCAAGCACGACTATACATACTTCTTTGAATTTCTTCAGTTCTTCTTGAAGTTCAAAAACTACATAGGTTTTCTCTCAATGTTTTTCTTCAACGTTGCTCGTGATGTGATAATCACTTATTGAATATAAGAGCATTTCTTTCGACTGCAAGATCATAATGTATGAAAAATTCTTCCATTTCCTGGTAGAGTCATAACGGTAAAACTGTGCAGACATGAGATGAAAACCAATATTTGCCCGCTGAGAGAACTGACTTACGAGTACGCCAAAATATCCACTTGTGAAATGTGAGTAAGCTTGCAAGTTACATGTTCTTCCTATAAAACATGAAATCTTGTATCCAAGGACGTGTCCCTATTGGTGATTTTTTAATTTCTGCAACGAGGTTATATTAGCTAATGGTCTTAACTATTGTAAACATAAAGCTCTATGTAATGCGGAAGTGTAATAAAACCAGAAATTTGCTACATGCATCAATACTGAACTCTATGATATAAATATTATTCTACTTCAATCTAATACTACGACTTAAATTATTATAAATATTTTTATTGGTTAGTGCTTGGTACGTAAAATTAGGTACATCTTTGGAATGTGATAAAGCATGTAATATATGATAAATTTTGTTTCAATGTGCATATCAAACACTTTAGATAATATAGATCTTCATACAACTACTAAGCTTGAGTTATAAGGGCTTAATATTTACATTCACCGTATATAAGTGCAACGTTAATAAATACTTCATAGTGTTAACACTAAAAATTTAATGTCTCATGTTGTGAGTTTTCTGCCATACTCACAAGTAACTTAATTAACTAGGTATAAAATATTTGCCTAAAATGCATCCATCTGCATCTTACATTTTGACCAAATGAAAAAGTACCAAAATGGAAAAAGATCTTGTGCAGTTGTAAGAAGCTAGCCACCGTAAGGTAAGGACGCCTATATGGCAATATGGGAGAAGCCATTTGCGAAAATTGGCTGCCAACTGCGGTTGCATTCGTTGAAGAAAGTTATTACATGTATGTATATTTAGACCTGCGAAACTCAAAGTCGTCGGATGGAAATGTTTTACGGATGTTATGAGGAATATTTCAATGTTATGTAACTGGAGCATTGAAATCGAAGTTATTCAAAGGCTTATTGTAAGTTAGAAATAGTGCTTTAATATTAAAGCTCAAAAAGAAGCAATTTATATCAAATTGTTATCGATTACAAAGAGGCGAGCCGAATGTATGAATGTTATCTTAGTACATAAAATATACTAAGATATATTTAAACCTGAAACGAAAAAGATAATAAAAACACTTTATTTTTTAATCGTTGACTAGGTTTGATAAAAATCTTTGAAATTTTAAAAGAATTTATATTCCAAAACTTCTTAAGAATGCAGATTCCCTCGCGACGCAATCATTCATTGAAGAACCAGGGGAACGCTAAAATCTGTGTACCTATCTACTTTAGAGCGGCAAAAGGCTAGCTTTCCGATTTGTCTATAATATTTTCTGATAGACTATCAGACTCAAAGGCCCTTTGATCTAACCTAAGTAATTGCACTCTACAGACAAGTAATGCGGAGTATCTGAAAAAGTCTAACGCCTAGACTTTTAGAGATAGCAATATGTATTATTTGTAAATTTGTCGTATATTCTGTTAAGGTAATCGAATTGGTTGACAGTAACTGTATTATGTGGCTGGAGTGGTTTCTTAAGATGGTTTTTAAATATCTCGGCAAAATACTTTACACAACCAAGTAAAATTTAAATAAAAAATAACTAAAAAATTTTATGAAACCACTTTTATTTTCTGTGTCGTAAAAATCATTCACTTATTTGTATCTCTGAAAAGCTATTTCTGAAAAGAACAAGTAAATGTTGGGATATAATGCGAGAACTAAAGATTTTAGAGATTTTTAGAGTTCATCGAATCAGAATTGGGTAATGTTCTGATTTTGTGTCACTAAAGGTTTCCGGCCTCCATAACGAATGCTTACACTGCTTACACTGACGGCCTCTAATTCTACCAATGTATCTATTCCATCGTGTTTCATCATACGCTATATGCTGATTTGCCTTAACTACATACCTTCGTAATGTAAAAAAACTCTCCTAACTATTGAGGGGTGACAACGGTAAAGTGATATCCAATAATGCTTACGCCTATAAGATACAACAGGCAATCAACAGTTACCTCTCTCATGTCTCATGTTTGGTTTCAGGTCTCATGTTTGGTTGCAATATTGCAACACGTCATCTTGTTATGTAATATGTTTAAACTTATTTGAAAGACACTATATTCATAAGCCGTGGTGGCCGAGTGGTTCGAACAGTTGCCTGCGACGCAAAAGTCGCAAGCTCGAATCCCGACTGTACCAATGAGTTTTTCTGAACTTAGGTACAGTGATTAGTCACACCACGAGCTTTACGGTGAAGGAAAACATTGAGAGGAAACCTGCATATGTCTGAAAAAAAATTCAAAAGGCGTATGTATAGTCGTGCTTGAGTAACGGCGATGGACTCGCCATCTGTCACGTTGGCACCTAATATACCTCTGGCGGAAAGTGGGTGTGTGGGTATTACCTATACACCTCTGCCTACCCCTTCGGGGATCCTTGTAGGAAGGCGTGAGAAATAATAATAATAATAAAAAATATATCTTCATGTATGTAATCATCTTATCCGAGAAATTAATTATAATAAAATAATAATATTTAAAAAAAATCGGTCGATGATTTCCATAGACAACTGATTTAGCAACTACCACGTGGCCTCCAGGTAAGCGGTAACCACCGTCTAAAGACGCTTGAAACATCAAGGGTCCTCGCTCGTAGATGACACTATATATTCCTAATATATCCTCACGCCCCATAACGTCACATCTCTAGAGGGCGTAGCAGTGACGTCATCATACACTACAGCCCCTGGAAAAGATGACATCATCTCACAGCAGTGTTTGCTATACCGTTTTTATAGGCGTTGAGTAATATTACAATGTATTCAATGGATGACTCTAAATAACAAATTCAACAAAGTGCAGTTATAAACAGCGTCTTGAATACGATATGTAGGTACACGTTTATTTATTGCGCCAGTTAATGGTGGATAAATGTAGGACGGAGAATTTTATGAAACCACCACCATTTAACTGAATTTAGAATCATCACGCTATAATAACAAGGGCTATAGCTGGGTAAAAGCATTTTTCTGGGTGTATATTTTTTATCGTAGACATGTCTGGTAGCGAACCTGTAAGTCGGCATAATACCGTATTAATTTATTCATATGTTCATACATATAATCACGCCGAGTCCCTAACGGGGTAGGCAGAGAGTTTTAAGCGCCAGTTCTCTCTAGACTTACTTACATACCTGTTTCGCTTCGTCCACATTCATCAGTCTGTTTATACATGCTCGTCGGTTTCGAGTACTCTTGACGTTCCCGTATATATATATATATGCCATTATTAGCGTATATATATATATATATATATAAACGCTAATAAGATATATATATATATATATATATATATAATAATATATCCTCACGCCTTCCCACAAGGGTCCCCGAAGGGGTAGGCAGAGGTGTATAGGTAATACCCACACACCCACTTTCCGCCAGAGGTATATTAGGTGCCAACGTGACAGATGGCGAGTCCATCGCCGTTACTCAAGCACGACTATACATACGCCTTTGAATTTCTTCTCAGACGTATGCAGGTTTCCTTTCGATGTTTTCCTTCACCGTAAAGCTCGTGGTGTGAGTAATCACTGTACTTAAGTTCAGAAAAACTCATTGGTACAGTCGGGATTCGAACTTGCGACCTTTGCGTCGCAGGCAACTGCTCGAACCACTCGGCCACCACGGCTTAGAGCAACGGCAAGATATATATATATATATATATATCTCTTGATAGTATAAATAATAATAATATATCCTCTCACCTTCCCAAAAGGGTCCTCGAAGGGGTAGACAGAGGTGTATAGGTAGTACCCACACACCCAGTACATAAACATACATTGACAAATGGGTTTGAGGCCAGAATTTCCCCATCTAAGTTGCCTGTTCAAGCCTTACAGTCGATATTATTCCAAAAGCAATCTTTGCAATATACAATATCAATTTGAATTCAAATTCTTAATTGTTAAGCGAGTATTGTAGTATTGCGAGTGATTCCAAAAGCTTAATCGTCCAGATTTTAAAACCACATAACAATACAACCAAACACATTATGTAAATTACCGAAGCGTAAACAGTGAAGCATTAATTTCTTGTTTTGATCCCAACTCAATCCCTATCCCGAGTTAAATTATTATTGCTATTGTAAACGGTTACGACTTGCGATTAAAACTAACCATACAGCGGAGGAATAAGCTCGCAGAGTGCAATAACACAACTTTATAGCTAATATACACAGTATAGTATCATATTAGAATACACCCCATACTTAACTCTACTACGATCTAAGATTTTAAAGTGCGATAAACCACAGCCATTTGGGCAGGAAGGAGAATAAACGAACCAATACTTTTAAGGGTCTTCTAGCGAACGTATAAAACTCTGCACTCTTCAAATGGATTTTTGAGTATCCGCTACTTTGATGGCCAAATCTTATACCTTAGATAAAGGGTGCTGTTCCATTATTTTTATAGTAAGTGCCAATAAACAGCACATTTGAATTCCCTTTTGCCAAAATGTTGTAACCTTAAGAGCCGCATTGATGTCGCAAGTTGACGCATCGATGACGATTACAATGGCCTCAGTGTAGACCTAAACGTGCCTATATTTAGGAATATATTACTATGGCATACACGGTTATTATTATGACAATGGAATCGGTGTTATAATAAAGACAAATCTAAAGTCCAGGGAACTTTTTATAAAGGAATAGTTTGATGATACACACATAACGCTGTAGTTGTTTATAAGCAGATACATTTATTTAAATTAGTATGTTTCCTTTTTATATTTATCCTATTGGAACAATATGACATGGACTGAATCACATGTCAGTCAAAAAGTTTTTTTTATATAAGAGACAATTTCAAACCAGATCCATTCATAAAAAGAAAGAAAGAAATCATCAATGCAGGAATCTTTTCACACCCTTCTTGAAGAACTCCATGCTGTACTCTCCAGGGAAAACCTCAACGGGGAGCTCATTCCACAGCCTAAGCGTTCGCGGAAGAAAACTCCTTTGGAAGCGCACAGTGCGAGACCTTTGTGGTTCCAAGGTATGGGGATGAATTAGTGCAGTATTAGTCTGAATTCCGAGAGTAGCACAAAATCACTACTATTTACACTTCTTACACAAGCCATAAAAATATAATAAAGTGTTCTAGTAATTGAATCTATGATCTTAATATCTAAATTTATGTGCATCGCTGAACATAGTTCACGATGAAACATCGTAGAATAATTCAAGTTTTACTGCGTTCCTCAAATCTGCGCTAATATATTCCACTTAACTTAAATCTATTGCGAGAACAAACTAATAAAATTCAAAGCGAAGACCTTACGGGGCATATTTGCAATCGATAACTTTCAATATCGTCGCATTTATCTTGTCGGCTTTATTTCGGCTGTAACTCCAATGCCGTACCGTTCTTCGGAATGGTCTTATTAATTCCCCTTTATGTTTGCAAGAGCACATACGCCCGTATAAGCGATTTACGTCGGAGTTTACAACTTTAGCTTTCTTTATGCTACAATTAAGTAACGAAGATAGCTACTGGAAGACCCCAGTGAAAGTTCTAGTAGCTTTTAATTGCTCGCTAACACCTGATGCCTTTGTAATTGGATGGCGTGTTCCTTTGTCTCTAGCCGCAAAAATTCGGTGGATCGGGAATTGTAAAGAAGTGAAAACTTCGAAAATGCACGATCGTCATATTAATTGTGCTACCATATATACATACATATCATCACGCCGATTCCCTAAAGGGGTAGGCAGAGAGAAAAGAGTGGCAGTTCTCTCTAGACTAGCATACGTCTTTCACTTCGTCCACATTCATCAGTCACATTCACATCTTCCACTTCATACATGCTCGACGGTTTCGAGTATCAACTATTAATAATTTTTATTTATGGAAATTATGGTCGCTGTATCACGTGTGAAACAGCGACCCAATCACTTTTCCCGATCTCCCATTGATGGTGATGGGGGAGCGGGAAAAGTGACACCTAATATATTTTTAGTTTAATATTTTTTACTAAAATTTACTCAAGCGGAAACTAGTTCTTGCCGAATTGCAATCGCAGGCAGGTTCTGTTGCCTAGGTATTTTTTTAAATTAGTATTTTCGTCTGATATTAATGAACATTTCAAATAAAGAGTTCAACTACGTGAATCAATCATCATCAATATCACACAAGCTTAGTTTGGTACTAGGTACTATTCTGCTAAATTGTCTTGAGATATTATTATTCTTTATATACCATGTGAAATAAAACGAACGATAATTTTAGAAATAAAATACCTTGTCATCCGTCCAAGTTGTTGAAAGTTTTATATCGAAACGAAAAAGTTTACCAAATAAATTTTATTACTGTAGAGTATTTTTTGCATAATTGAGACCAACACAACTTTACACAAACTTATTCTAAGCATCTCAAAAATATTAACTCAATTCAAGCATAAAATTTAAAACGCAAACGCGAAAGTTCTTAAAGAATCTAATTTACGAGAACTTACAATCTTTAAATTTTAAAATAGAGGCAAATATGTGTAACAGCTAGCTGCGCCCCGCGTTGTCACCCGCAGTAAAACGACAAAGTGTATCTCACATAAATATTATATATGTATATCTCACAACTGCCGAGCAAGGGGAGTAAGACCGGAACGCACAAAGATTCATGTACGTCTTGGACTGACAAGACCTACCCTAGTTTTATAATAACGATTGTGTTTTTGCAATATTTTTGTCATGTTTTTTACTAAAAACTAGTATACCGATTAGCTAACACCTAGTTCGCTGTCGATGAAAATAAATGTACCAATTGTGACCCTTTTTTTCTCATGTGAAATTGTCAATTTCGTTGAGAAATAACAAAATCTAAACCTGATATAGTACCTGTGTAAAAATAATTGAAGGTATAACTCTGAACTTTACTCTAGCATTTTGGAATCGGTTGAGTAGTTTTCGGGCAAATCCAATTTTGCCTCCGTATAATATTACATAATATAACATAATGGTACAAGTTAGGATATACAATCAATTTAGTTGTTAGCGTTACATCGCGCGACGGCAATCGGCGGGTACCATTACCGGTCCATTTGCGGGACTCGATCTAGTTAAACATTGACGTTAAATAATGATTCCCATTTCCTTGGGTTCCGTCGCTCCAAGAACACGTCTGATTCGTCGTTAAAGCTTGAGTTAAGAAAAAAACTAAGATACACTTCAAAGGGCCCTCCGGTATTGGACTCCGGTCTAAGCTTAGGGTTCATATTATTGGCGATATTAATTTTTCCTTGATTTTAATGATATACATATTTACTAGGCAGACATATTTTACATGTACATTCGTCAATCTCGTAATGAACATTTATTGTAATGTTTATTTTTAATAAAAGCAAATATATTTTATAAAATTTGCTCAAGAAAGAAAGATAGATTTGTAATAGTAACCCAAGTAATTAATAAATTAATATAAACAAATTATTAAAAAAAACGTACACTGGAACATATAACCTCCTTATTTTTTGAGTCGGTTAATGAAAGGATCGGATAACAAGTTAAATCAATGTTTACTTCAATTGGCTAATAGAAACCTATGATATGTATTGGTAATAGTTCGCTAGAAGAATAGATCAATCAATGTTTGTATTAAGTGCATAGATGTAAGAAATCCCTTTATAGTTTAATTTATAGTTTAAAGCAGCAACTTGCATTGCTATACGATGATGAGACGTAGGAAGTGGTTTTTGGTAGATGATAGAAGGAATCCTTTCTGTACTAGCTACGTTAATAGCTAATTTGTGAACCCCTAATAAACAAAAAAAAATTCGCATTATTAGTATAGTTATGGATTTCCCATGATTATTGCTTGAATATTGCCTAGGAAAAACGTGTCATCAATGACTAGCCCATGAATTGTGTTCGAACCTTGAAAATCTTATTGCCTTCTCAAAAGGAAGCTATGGATATATTTATTCACTGAGACCCTAAATCAGAATATAATATAATATTATAGTAATATATAATATACCTACATGTATATGTATATATATACAGAAATATGTTCCTAAATCTAAACCACCTAATCGAAAATATCCAGTTTGGTTTTCTCAATCATTAATTTGATCACTTAAAGAGAAACACAAATGGAGAATGAAGATACGTAAATTTAATAAAAATCCGCGTGATATTTTTGTCTTCGATTTGCTTAATCTTAGATGCACAAAAATGCTCACTAAAAACTATTCCACATACATAAAGGAATTGGAAGCATCCTTAACTTCGAATCCTAAACTAATATGGTCTTTTATTAAACACAAAAGAAAAGGTAACAGTAATTATCCAAAATGTATGTATTTCCAAGATCGTACAGCAAACAATGGCCCTGATATATGCAATCTTTTTGCTGATCAATTTTCATCCGTCTATGACAAGAATTTTGTGCCTAAGTGCAAAGCAGATTCAAATTGCAACACTATTGGTCTTTCAAATGTGTCATTCAGCTGTGAAGAAGTCCTTAAAGTTTTAAAAAGACTTGATATAAATAAGGGAGCTGGGGCTGATACCATCAGTCTTTATAGTTAAGTGTGCTGTGGTGTTAGCATATCCTATTTCACTTATTATTAATCAATCCTTAAGGACTGGAATATTTCCGTCTGCATGGAAGGTTGCGATCGTCATACCGCTTTTCAAAGACGGCGATACTAGTTCCGCTAGCAACTATAGACCCATTTCTGTTATTTCTGTATTCGCTAAAATATTTGAGAAGCTAGTTTACCCTGTTATAGCTTGGCATTTTAAACAAGCCTTAATACCACAACAACATGGTTTTGTTAAAGCCAGATCAACGACAACAAATCTCGTTTCTTTTGTTGAAGACTTGACTGATAGTTTGGATCGTGGGCAATCAATAGACCCAATATACACCGATTTCAGAAAGGCCTTTGATAAGGTAAACCGCATAATGCTTATTCATAAACTTTCGTCTATAGGCATTGCCGGCAATTTACTAACGTGGTGCCAGTCGTATCTTGCAGATAGGAAATCGATGGTAGTAGTTGATGGATACAGATCGGAACCATATGTTGCTTTCTCAGGTGTCCCACAGGGCTCTCATTTGGGACCCTTGTTTTTCAATATTTTTATTAATGACATGAAAAATTGTTTTAAATACTCCGAATGCAAACAAACAAGTATTTGCAGATGATTTAAAGCTGTTTAGACCAGTTACTTCATCAGATGATGCACGATTGTTGCAACGCGACCTAAACAGCTTAACTGAATGGTGCAATTTGAACGGAATGAGCTTGAATGCTGACAAATGGTTTACTATGCGTTTCACTAGGAAAAGAAAATCTATCTCTAGAACATACTCTATCAATGATCATGTGCTTCGTGAAGTTGACCACATACGTGATTTAGGTGTTATCCTGGATAGTAAGCTACGTTTTCATATGCATGTTGAACATATCGTGAGCAAAGGATTCAAAATGCTCGGTTTTGTATTACGCAATTGCAAGGATTTCAAAAATTCTAAAACTAAAATCTCCATTTATACATCTCTCGTTCGCTGCAATCTCGAGTATTGCAGTGTCGTCTGGAACCCACACTATGACATTTATGAGAAAAGGTTGGAACGCATACAGAAGCGCTTTATTTGGCACTTAGCCTATAGTTGCAACTTAGCGAAAAAACTGTTACAACGACAGATTGCAGCACTTTATGCTTTCATCTCTTTCTACTCGAAGGAAACAATTGAACAGCATGTTTCTGTACAATATTATAAATGGTAAAATTGACTCCCCTCATTTATTAAAGTTAATACATTTCTCAGCACCAAAGAGACGGCCCAGGTCTGCGAATCTCGAACCGTTTGTTGAAAAAAACCTCGCGTTCACGCCAAGGCCGCTTCTCTCCCATTAATAGGCTCATCCGTCACTACAATGCTCTCCATAGAATTGCTGAAGGCAAAATCAGGGGCGACCAGAACTTTCCTAATACCGTCGATATCTTCTCTGATACGCCCTCTAAATTTAAGCGATCTACAATTAATTTGTCCTAATAGTATTAATCCTAATTGTAACATGCTTTCTTTATAATGTAACTCCTTAAACCTAAATTTTATATATTAGCTAAATGTTGTTTATGTTGTTTAATCCTATTTTGTTAGTTTAATTTTAGTTAATTAGTCTTCTGATTTTTTGCATGCAGTTTTCACCTATAATTAAGATGGCATTTAGCACGGGCACAACTTCAAATGATTTTTATTACTTGTAATAATGTACATCTTGTTGGTGATCAATAAATAAATAAAAAAATATATATATATATTTAAATTATAGTAATACCTAACACAATTAATAACATAAGGAAAATGTTGGTCGAATTAGCAACACACTACTGTTGATAACAAGTCATTAAGGATAAATTGCCTAGCTTGGTCTGGCGAATTGAGTAGTATTTTATATACGTATGACCAGTGTTCAACTAATAGGTACCATATAGGTGCCTCACGCCACATACCTTCTTTTCGCCGGATATATTTTAGGTGCCAATGTGACAGATCGCGAGTCCCTTTCCCTAGCAGACGAAACATACATTTTGAATTACTTCCTTCCTCTCGATGTTTTCTTTCACTGAAAGTTCGCGGTATGACTAATCACTGTGACCCGTGATGGCCGAGCGGTCGAGCAGTCTGCAACACAAAGATTGCAAGTTCAAATCCTGATCAAATGTAGGTACCAAATATATATATATATATATATATATATATATATATATATATATAACTGACCCAATGTGAGGAAGTGGTATGAACCAAAGGGTTAAAGAAAAATGCATCTGCTCTCTGAGTAAACTTACTCAGAAGGATGTTATTGGATTCCGGGAACTTTTAAATTACCTAACCGTCAATGACTGAAGGGTCTTTAGCCAGGCACTTCCTAAAAGTCAAGCAAACCGCTTACGCCCCCTGTAGGAGTTAGGATGTTGGCTTATAACGTAGCTGATTCACGAGCTGGGGAGCTGGTCTGAACTGGAAAAGAAGAATACAGCTCCTGGTTTTACATTTAAGCGATGATCGTCATGTAAGTTAAAACATGAATGTGAAGTTGAGTCGAAAACCAAAACAAAACTTAATATTTTTCACAAACTAGTTTCGTGGTGCGCATAGACTTTCCTCTTATTATGCATTAGCATACTAACTCGTTCCGCTTTGAAGCTGTTATTACAATGATATCCGGCGCTATGGAGTTGACCACAAGCAAGTTTAATATGCTTACCATGTAAAAAAAACATTGACCAAAATTTTATTAACGCAGGTAAGTCATTAAAGAGCCGTGGTGGTCGAGTGATTCGGGTAGCTGCCTGCAACACAAAAATTGCAAGTTCGAATCCAGACTGTACCCATGAGTTTTTCTGAACTGAAGGTAAGCATCGAGAGGAGACGTGCATACGCTTGAGAAGAAATTCAAATTTATCGTTTTGTCTGTATATTCGTGATTGAGTAACGGCGAAGGACTCGCCATGTGTCATATTAGCACCTAAATATATATCTCTGGCGGAAAGTGGTAGTATGGGTACTAGGCAGTACCCACTTACCCACTTTCCACCTCTGCCTACCCCTTCGGGGATCCTTGTGGGAAGGCGTTAGGATATATAATTCATTAGACAGAAAATTCCGAAATTAAGGCAATAACTATATGAACTTGCCTAGAAAATATGCTTTGTAGTATTTGTCGAACATACTTAACCAAGCGTTGGGTATATATAATAAACTTTAGAGTATTTTACCTAAATAATGTTCTAATATTAAGAAATAATTAAAATCGATTCTTCTAGGCCAACTGCATAAAAGAAAACAAGCAAAGACGTTCCCTTAAGAGTGATAAATGTCTAACTCCCAATAGTAATTTGTATCAATACAGTCACAAAAAAGCTTTTAACGGGAACTGTGTATGCAGACGGAGAAAATAAATATGCCCTCTGAAACTTCTAATGACTTCTGAAATTGTTTGTGTTAATGTAGTGCCTAGAGTTTTTCTATGGACTCCAAAGACGATGTGATTAAACGTAGGTACTATGATTGATTGAAAGTATAAAAAACGGTAAGGCAGGATTTATACACGTATTGTGTATAGGATTAACTATTTGAATTGAATATAGGAATATTAAAATCTGCCTCAAAATTATTATTGTACTAGCGATCCGCCCTGTTGTTATTATTATACAATAATATAATAAAATATAATAAATGACAAATTATTTTTACTATTATTTATAATAATATAAATAATAGTAATCTCCGGCAAAAAGTGTGTGTATACTACACACTTTCGCCTACCTCTTCAGTTGGCATGAAGATATATTATAAGTATAATAATAAAGTACTATTATTATACAATTATAAAGGCAGTAACTCCTAAAAGGTAATCCTCAAAACCTGTGTTTTAGCGGAATTCTTTTAAAGGTCGAGAAATAAGGTATAAGAAGCAATAAATCAGCGTAAGACTGGTGTTTGTCCAAATAAAACGTCAAGACTTGCTCGCCACCGTGCCGCGCCGTTAATAATATTTAGGAGCCATCGATTACCGAGCTGACACGCTAAGCTTTACAACGTATCTCCATACTTTACTCTCAACGTGTTTCGATAGTTTTATACAATATTTGTCACACTGTTTGTTGTAGAAGGCTACAAATCACCGCAAAGTGTATTTCATGGAATGCAAACATACATATGACCTAACGGGGAAGGCAGCGAGAGATAAATAAAACAAAGAAAATAATAATAGAAAGAAAATAAAAGGAAAGAAAACAAAATACATTCTAAGTGGTAAATTTTTTGAACCTTAAATCTTTATTTTTGTATAAAGTCTGCTGCAACGTTAGCTGTGTTGCTTAAAAATAAAGTGCCTGGCTGGAGGCCTAGGTCTCGCCATTGACCGGTTAAGTAGCAAAAGTTCCCGGAACTCACGCTACGAGAGACAATACAATAGAAAAAAAAAAGTTGCTACGTTTTATCCTATAAATAGTTTTTGAAAAACCATAAGCCATGTTTCGAAGTGAGTATTAATAATGTTGACATTTTGTTAGATTTTTGTTTTATTGCATTGACATGAGTATATATTCACAAAGTCACAATACTCTTAGCTACTAGAATCCATTTGTTTTTTTTACAACCTGTATAAACTTTATTTTTTTAAAATAAATTTTTTAAATAAAAATTGGTGTTATGTAGATAGAAAAGTATAATTATATTCCACTTTTTTCAACTATATGAGTTAAACACAGTGAGCCAAGCCAATTTTTAATGATCTGTATACATTTTAGAGATCTTAAAAAATTCAACACTAATTCAGTATCGTCGTTATTTTAAACCCGAAACATTGCGAGTGGATGAACATACAAGTAACAGAAACCATATTATAATGAGCCGCATTAGTCTACTGTAACTTTACACACAGCTTGTTAGGTCCTCTAGACGTGGGTAGCATTGTGTTTCTTTAGAATTATTTACGTAAGCTTTTGAGACGGTTTGAGAGGCCACAGACTCAGCTCCGATCGCCAATTTATCATAGATGGCATCTCTGAACTGCACTGGAGTGGCTATTCTGATGCAGTAAATAGAATGAGAGAAAGGTGCGGTCTTGTGGTCTTCTTTGTGAAAATCGTTTGAGACTGTTGTGCTAAAAGTGAACTTACGTTTAATTATGGCTAGGTATTCGTGCTGGAGTTCAAACCTTTAGTAATTTCATTTTAAACTGTATAGTCTTCCGCCAAATCTCCTATTAGTGGACTTATTTCTTTATTTTTAACACTCTTTGTGTTTAATTTGATGGATATTTTCCACGAATCATCATCATAATTAAATTGAAATCACATACATTTATCGCAATCATTATGATATAGTCACCTAAAAATATAGTAAAAAAACAACTTGAGGAATCCTACATATATCAAAGAAGTAATTCAAATACGTTCCTATCGTAAGTTGAGTCCGAGAATTGGCGAGGGACTTGCGATCTGTCAATTTGGTATCTAAATACAGGTTGTCTCAGAAAATAGAACAGTTGCCTTCTAGACATTATAAGGTGTTTTACGGTGAAGGTAAACATCGAGAGTTTCCTCTTGATTTTGGATAAATGGAATAAAACTTGCGCGATTCAATAACGATAATAAGTTTCTTTATTAACGCATAGGATTTAATACAGAAAAACCTGAACTAACAATGAAATCAAATTTTAAGACCTCGGGACAAGTATTTTATAAAAGGTATTGTAAAGTCTCTTAAATTACATTCCTCTCAAAATGAAGAAATTATTCCATTTTATATTATTAACGGCAGACAGTAGGAGCGAAGTTCTAAATAAATCGGAGCAATGTAAAGGAAGCACGTATTCAATCGAACGCTCGGACGGAGACAGACTGGACAGGGGCACACAGGGGTTTATTCTTAGGTATTCGAAACGTTTCCCTGTCATCTATTCTAATATTTTACATGTAGCAGCTGAACATACCTTCGATTTAAAATTGATGTCATAACACCCTTTGCGATCTTCACTTTTTTCTGACCAGGGATCATCGGTTCCTTCCAGGTCATAACAAAGTCACATATACCAATAGATCTTTCGAACGAAGACTGACGTAATCTGTCATTAAAAATATATGTAAACGTAGATTCCACAAAAATTATAGTGTGTGCAACGGCGTGTGCCTTTATAAAAGCTTTTCAGTTTTTACTATGCTCCTATGTACCTATAATCAATCATTAGCCCACTCTAGTCCACTCCTGGAAATAGGCCTCCCCTCGTTAGCGCCATAGCGCCCTGTCTTCAGCTTGCCGCATCCAGCATCTGCCAGCAGTCCTTCGCAGATTGTCATCCCACCTGGTCGGAGGGCGTCATACACTACGTTTGCCTAGTCGTGGTCTCCACTGAAGAACACGTTTACCCCAGCCATGTACCTATAAACTGTCATGGAAATTCAGATGTAGAAAATTTGAAAATAATGTACGAGATCGAAATTATCACTAGCCTAGGCTTCGTCCATACCTACAAATGACTTTGTAATCCATACGGCGCTAGACGAGGTCAGCACAGTCGTATCGCTTTTCCACAAGATCAACTGGACAGTTAAGATCTCTTAGTATATTGGAAAATTAAACAACTTTTTTATCCTTCCGTATTAAATGACATCTGTATGAAAGGCATCTTGACAAGAGACATTACATGCATACATATATCATCAAACCGAGTTCAAATTATAGTTATTTATTATTTGGAATTATATAATTCTGTTGTAATAGACATATATTATGAACTATTTTGTGACGTAATGAAACGGTGGGATTTAGAATTGGGGAGCCAACACGATTAGTTGACGAGACATGAAAGTTAATGTTGTTAATCGTTAAACGAATTGCTAAGGAAATTGCTCCCCACTTGGGGACGAATTTGCTTGATTGGGCACTGGGTCGGACGGAAAATACATAGCTCCCCTTAATATCGTTTGCAACCAAACAATTAGTTGCAATGCTCTGAATCCACTTCACCAAAAGAAAAAAAAATCGTTGTACAAGTATAAGGATTTCTCTTAAGACTTCTACGATGTGGTGTGGTGATGGCCGCTATCAATTCGGATTCTTAAGAGTTCTATATGCATGAGATTTTACAAGAGTAAAAGCCTAGGGGGGCAGACACCTCAAAATTGGTAGTAGTTTAAGCGGTTAAAATCAACAACAGTTAGCGGCATGTTTTTAGATTGGATGAGCAACGTGCGATCGACGCACTTGTCGAATATCTTCACAGCTTTCTAAAAGGGTCCACTATTTTTAAGGTGCTTTTTATTTCCTTCCTATGTTTGTGCCCTGTCTCATATTTAAGCAACCGCCTCCTCTTCTAGGGCACCCTTACTTGTCATGACTCCTGAAGGTCATCCGGACTCGACGACGTCGGACTGAGACGTTATCTTCTGTCGTCGGAGCGGAGAACCACACGTGAAGACATAGACTATTAGGCCGTACTGGAAAAGGGGCAATTTGGCCTAAATAAAAGGGGCAATTTGGGCAGTTTTATGGATCGTCGTGAATGGGCATATCACCTTAACATTTCGCTCTGGCGGCGCTGGCTCTGGCTTAAACGCATACATACTTTAAATTACTTAACATAGAAAAATGTATGAAGACTATTACACCATAGGGTTTGACAAGATGATATTCATAAATCTAGGCATACGGCCCGTCTGACGGTAAGCGGTCATTGTAGCCTGTAGTGATCAGTAATATCAAACGTAACTTTGCCATATTAGCAATGTTGTGTTTAAGTATGCTGTACATGTACAAGGATAGAGATAACAAAACACACAAACTATTTTTTTTTTAAAACCGTTAGTCTCTTTATATCCTTATTTGAACCTATTCTCGTCTGTCTGTGCTGGCTTATAAGAGATTAATTTGTTAATTCACAATAATGAGTTAGCCCGAAATAATGCTTGTTGGCGTGAGGATAAAAATGTGGTACTTACCACAAATTTCTTCACGAAGGTCTCCGAAGGGGAAGGCAGACTTGTATAGGTAGAACCCATTACCCAGACACACTTACCACACACTCACTTTCCACCACGGGTATAATTTCAGGTGCCAACGTGACAGAAAGCGACTGCATCGCCGTTACTCAAGCACGTCTATAGGTCATCGCCTTTGAATTTCTGCTCAAACGTATGCTGATTTCCTCTCGATGTTTTCCTTCACCGTATAGCTCATGGTGACTAATCACTGTACTTAAGTTCAGAAAAGTTACCATTTTAAAAGTAGCTATACTGGCTTACATTACTTACTTTACAGGTAAGTGAAAAAATGATATCGTCTAATTTAGGCCGGTGTTGAGAACTTAAGGAATGAAACAGCTTGGGAAAACCTTACAACATATTTTTTTATTGACTTTGATTGTTTGGAATAGAGACGTGAATAATGACATTAATTAATCATCAAATAAAAATAACAGACTCATGTTTCTGCTGCCTGTACACATACGTAGCACAACGTATTCGTTAGTATTTAACGCACTGGACTTGACCTCGAGAATCCAGTATAGCGAAGTGTACGGACAAGATCTCGTCGCTACTTCTCAACAAAGCTATTTATTTATTGACAAAGTATATAACATATTATTTATTAAAACATAGTTTTAAGTGTTTTGTGATATTAGTTTAGTTGTTTGATGTGCTTGTACAAGATGTGGAGTGCATATTTTATATTTTTTATCTCAACGCTTCTTTGGGGCCGAGCTCGTAAGTACCTGTTTTTGATGCACGTTGTAACTTTAATGTAAGAATTTTGGTATTTCCAAAAAAATTACATTCTGTGGATTGACAAGTTTGAATCTTACGTCATGCTTGTTAGTTTAGTGTTAGGCAATCAATTGTTATTGCGGTTAAGTTAATTCTAAACATATTTATGTCATGATGTAGAAGTATTTTTTTATAAATAGTTTACCTTATCCGATCTTACAAATTTATGACCTAAGTATAAAGCGTAGGTCATGTTCTAGGTAGGTTTAAGCAGTATTATTAATGTAGCTCCGATGGGGTAGACATAATCTCTTATTATTAATTGATTATTTTTTAAACGATGATTGAGTCTTTAAATATTTGATAGGGATATAAAAATATCTACTCTTAGATAGAATAACTAAATGTCTATTTAGTTCGTACGTTGCTATTGCAATTAAGGCAAGAACAGGATCGCTAGATTTTAGAATCATGTCGCACATACCTATATATACATAAGCGTATCATCACGCAGAATTCCCCCCAGAGTTGGCGAAGAGAGCACCGGTTCTCTTAATGCACCATTTAATAAGCTCTAGGATTATTTTATAAATTAGACATATGTATTCGCTCTTGAAATACTAAAATAACGTTCAAGATTTCTCTATTCAGTACTTTAAAGTTGAAATGCGTCAACTTTTGAATGCACAGACGATAATATCGTACACAAAGGGGTAAAGGGTTATCTGTTTAATTCAAAACATTTACAATATGTTATAAGTAATTTCCGTGTGTATTTGTGTATAGTTCTAACATATTTGGTCAACTTATAAAGGTCGTGAATTATATTGACCACATGGCGTTGTCGCTCAGCCAAGTAAAGGTCTCATGAGGAAAAAGACAAAGTGGTCATGCAACTTATTACAAAAAATGTTGTACAAACAATATTCTAATCAGTATGCGATTTTATTTTTAAATAAACTTTGTAAGTATTTATGTTACTTAGCACGGGTTCTCTTGTCAGCCCCACTCTAAATGAAATTTCTTTCTGGTCACATTATCCACTGGCTATGTCCGAGTGATGTCATTGCTATACAATAGATAGCGTGAGCGTGAACGGAATGGGATTTTGTCTATGAGGGACCTCCTGGCTGCGAAGTTTAAGATCGGTCAGATTCCCACCGAGGATAGATATTAATGCAATGCAAGATTTTCATGTATTCGGGTATATATAAGAAGTGTTCGAAACCGGCGAGCATATCTGAAGAGTCGACTAACTGATGAATATGGACAAAGCGAAAGAGTTATGTAGCTAAATAAGACTGGAGCTCTACTCTCTCTGCCTACCCCGTTAGGGACTGTATGAATATACATCCGTCTTCGTGTTTATTATTGATACCTACTTATATTAGGCCTTAAAGGTAGTAAAAAATCATCGAAAAGAGATTGTAATGACTCCATCAACATCAACACACTTAGTTTTATTACGTGGCTTGTGCCTTGCATAACATGAAAATGTAAACAGTTTCAGACTCTTGCAAAACGCCTCTTCAACAGTTCAGCACTTGTGTATCCCTATATGATTGTCCACCATTGCTATCAGCGTTTGAACAGCGGCCTTTGAAAAGTGACGTGATCGATTTTCTAAGGCAATCACAATGTGGCTTCGAAGGATACACTCCGCGGGTGTGCTGTGGACCCCTGCCTGCAGAAACTTTGGCGACAACTACTGTAGTAAGAATTTTAATAGACACTTATTATATAGGTTCTTCGACATTGATTTTTTTACGACAAAATTTGCAAAGAGATTCATGTCAAATTTCTTATCTCCCTCTATTATTAATAAACATTTTAGTAATGTTGAATTACCCATTGGAAATGATAATTTCATTCGTAGTCGAAAAGATAAAAGTTCAAACATATCTGACGACAAGTGATTGAAGAGAAGACTGGTTCAGTATTCTTAAATTCTATTTTGCAAGTATAAAGTATTAGTTTCAAAATCAATAGACAAATAAAGTTTGCACTGTAAGGAAGTAAAATACACGTTTCTAAAGTGATTCCATGTATGACTTTGCCACGTAGGTCACGTAGGCCTTATGAGAATCGTATTAAATCTAACAGACGGTCGTTATTGATAAGCGGCAATACTATTCATTTATCATCGCTAATTGGGAGTCTAATAGGGCCAAACCGAAAACCAGCTACGCAATCCATTTGTGGCTTGAATAAGGATTAAGAGGTGACATTATGTTTCTGTTCTAAGACTGTACACAGCACGAAATTATATGTTTTATGACTGGTCTGGTCTCCGGTAGAACCCAGCAAAAAAAACGCGATCATGAAAATAAAGTCGTTAGTACTACCTCATATTACAAACCGGCAAGCAGTACCCGCAGTAAATTTTGTAATAATAAAGGAATTGTTGTACCCGAAACGTAATTTGTATTTTTAAATTGATCATTGTAGTAACGGCTAGTTAAGCCGTCAATAGTTCAAGTTACTAAATATATAAGAGAATAGACTATTCTTTCTGCTCACACAAAACCAGTACACCAACCCTAACACCTTTGTTGAACAGCGTGTTGTCAAACTTGAAAATTATCTCTTTACACGTTTAACCCCATGTAAAAGATCATGATGTCCTCAGTTGAAAATCACGTTGAATTCATTGCATGCCCTAAGCATCTGTGATCCTAAAAAACATATATTTTAGCAGCAACAACCTGCAAGACCAACACGGCCTTCTTACGGGGGTCAAACAGCACCGGTTTTCGATGAAGATTCTGTCCCAGAACCCCGTAGTACGTGTGGAATAGACACCAATGGGGACAGGATATTAGGAGGGCAGTTCACTGAACTCGACGAGTTTCCCTGGATGGCCCTGTTGGGATATCTTACACGTAAGTTGATTATTGATGACCATATTGGGAATCTACATCTCTGGAGCTTGGGCTTAGATTTTTATCCGGGGGCTAAGTGTGAGGGGCTACTATTTGTGTGGTAATTAATTAGTGCCAAGTCAAACGGACGGATAAAACACTCAAGTTCACATTATCATTAGGATTTACCTTTTAACATCAACATCTGCTATTTCTAAAGATATTTAAAGCCTTAGGATGATCTCACCAATAAAAACTTGAGCACTTTATCTCAACCTAAAAATCTCAACAATTCCACAGATGAATCTCATAATAACTTGAACAATTTATAATCACGCTGTTTGCCCTGTCAATTTTCAAGTGGTTTGTTTCAAATTGTTCAAACAGGTTGTTTGTATAGTGAGGTATATCAGCAAGTATATTAATACATCTCAATAAATGAAAATTTCTGTGCAAACATTGAACATTTGATATATTTTAGCTTCCAAGACAACGACATATCAATGTGGAGGCTCTCTAATCAACAAGCGATATGTATTGACAGCAGCTCATTGCATCGTAGGGGAAATCCGTGTAAAAGTTGGAACTTTGTAAGTATTACTTAAATGCTAACTAAATAAGGTATAAAGCCTAATGTCGTGGGCTGCCAACTAGGGTCCCCAAAGACTAGGCAGAGGTGTGTACTACACATCCGCTTTTCACCGGATATGTATTTACTTGCCAACGTGACAAAAGCGAGTTGACGGCTATTTCCCAAAAACAACTTTATACATACGTCTCTGATTTTCTTCTCAAATTTATGCAGGTTTCCTCTAGATTCCTTCGCTGTTAATTATGCGATTGTCTCGTCTCTGTACTTGGGTTCAGAATTTTTTTTTCGTTAGAGTCGACCATGCAACTTTGTATTCCAGGAAACTATTGAAAGCATTCGGCCAACACGGCTCTTCAATATTAATACCGATATTAACGACAAGTCCCTCAATCTACATGAAGAGAGAGTAGAGCGCTTTATCAATAATACTAACAAGCCTCTTTCCCTTCATCAACATTGGTCAGTTTCTTCATATATGGTCACACTTTTAAAATCGAAATTTACTATAAATCAAACACATCACATTTAACATTCCAAGTAATGCTTAAAAGGTGTGTTAAGGAAACTATGCATTGAAAATTTAGTCTTATCTGGTGTTAAGTAAACTGACCACCAAGGTCACCTTCGTAGGAAAAATCAAAGTTCCCGTGTTTCAACACATAATCGGATCGGGTATCAAACTTACAAGCGTGGATACCCTCTAACGCCCCTATTCTAATAACCAGCAATAGTAGCCCGACTGAAAAATCCTTACTGCTCTTTAAGGGCAAAACCACATTAAATATAATATAATATATAAATAATAATATATCCTCACGCCTTCCCACAAGGGTCCCCGTTAGGGGGTAGGCAGAGGTGTATAGGTAATACCCACACACCCACTTTCCGCCAGAGGTGTATTAGGTGCCAACGTGACAGATGGCGAGTCCATCGCCGTTACTCCAGCACGACTATACATACGCCTTTGAATTTCTTCTCAGACGTATGCAGGTTTCCTCTCGATGTTTTCCTTCACCGTTCAGCTCGTGGTGTGACTAATCACTGTACTTAAGTTCAGAAAAACTCATTGGTACAATCAGGATTCGAACTTGCGACCTTTGCGTCGCAGGCGACTGCTCGAACCACTCGGCCACCACGGCTCTTCGGCCACCACGGCTCTTCGGCCACCACGGCTCTTCGGCCACCACGGCTCTTCGGCCACCACGGCTCTTCGGCCACCACGGCTCTACATTAAATATAAGGTTGTTTATACACCAAAGTCTACAGAAAACATACTAATTAAATTACTAACGCACGTCCATGTTCCCATAAAAATTTAATACAACTAATAAAACACATGACTCATTCTACGTATGAGCATTGTTTACAAAGATCTCAGTACCTCAATAACACATAAAGTGGGTACATACAATTCAAGTAAAGACATCATTATAGATATATTGTTTACTACCTACGGCCTGGGATCTTACGTGCTATTATTATCATCATTCAAGAGTGCGACAGTTGGCGAGTCCATCGCCGTTACTCAAGCACGAGTACGCCTTTACGAATTGCTTCTCAGCCGTATGCATCCTAGAGGTATCCTCTCGATGTTTTCCTTCATTGCAAAGCTCTTGGTAAGACTAATCACTGTGCTTAAGTTCAGTAAAGCTAATTGGTACAGTCCCAATTCGAACCCGCTATCTTTGTGTCGCAGGCAACTACTAGAATCACTCGGCCACCACGGCTTTTATGGTAAGAATCTGGTCCTATATGTGCTATGTTGTTCTATAATATTCTATACTGTATTCACTCTGTATTATTAACAAGGTAGTTGTAAGTAGCTTATAAGGAAAACCAGATACTAATAAAAACATAATTACTTAAGACGAAAAGGTATGGCAATTGTGTATCATCGGGATTGGCGTTTTATTTGAATTTATTATTAAAAGCCGTGGTGGCCGAGTGGTTCGAGCAGTAGCATACGACACAAAGATCGCAAGCTCGAATCCCGACTTTACCAATGAATTTTTCTGAACTACCTACTTAAGGTACAGATATTAGTCACACCACGAGCTTTACGGTGAAGAAAAACATCGAGAGGAAACCTGCATACGTCTGAGAAGAAATTCACAGGCGTATCAGGCGTAGGTCGTGCTTGAATAACGGCGATGGACTCGCCATCTGTCACGTTGGCACCTATTATACCTCTGGCGGAAAGTGGGTGTGTGGGTTTTACCTATACACCTCTGCCTACACCTTCAAGGACCTTGTGGGAAGCGTGAGGATACATTATTAAATTTATTAAACTTGATGTCTGGTCTTTGCAATCCTCTCATCGGTGCCCAGTTTCCAGCTTCGCTTTGTTTTCTACTGGAATATACCGTTAAATATTCGTAAGGTTTTGGGGAGGGGTGCTTTTGCGTCAGCAATATTTGATTGTTTAGCGGAGATTAAATTGTATCCCCATTAAACTCGTCTAGAGTCACGTTCTCTTGTGTTTGATCTATGGACAGTTCGAAATAAAGAAAGTGGTCGACCTACGGCCTTTATGGTATGGTGAGTGGATGTTCACCAACGAATAATAGGTACAGTCAACACATTTATCAAAGATCTATGGATATTACAACTGATGCAAGAACCAAAGTGCGTTGGCTCAGCTGTAGATTGAAGCTGCCAAACCCTCCTGTACTAATGTAAAATTTCTCTACTTATTATTAGATCAACAGTACGTCTGGGGGAATACGATACACAAAAAGAAGTTGACTGCCTGAACGGAGCTTGCGCAGACCCTGTTCAGGATATCTCTGTGCAGTCTGCGCATGCGCACCCCGGATACTCAGATAGCAATAAGAATCGGAAAGATGACATTGGACTTGTAAGACTCTCCAGACGAGCTACTTATACATGTGAGTATTATCTCGTTCTTTACTCTGTGCACTGACTGTTAAATAATTAAATTATTTTTCTACTTTTTTATTATTATGTTATTTGTATTTGTTGCACGTTCATTAGACTAAAATGAATACTTTTGTGATAATCTCACGCAAGTGAAATTGTATATAATTCTTGTGGGAAATAAAAATTTCTATAAATCTAAATGACAAGGCGTTTATAGGCGTTTTAAAAAGAAATTGAGGTCAGAAATTCTGAGATTTTCGGTAGCTGGTGTCTATCATTTCGGGGACAATGTGGGAATTGTAGAAGATATATTAATATAAGGTAGCGTAAATGAGTACGAGTAATAATAATTATAGCAACACGATTGCCAAATTACAAATTTCGTTCTGTAATCGGACTGGGGTGGAGAATGGAATGGCTTACGAAGATGGCGCAACCCTATCATACCAGACCAAATACTTTGGTTACTTGGTGTTCGTAATAACCGATGCATTTCTATGTTCTTTGTATCTTTCATAAATACGCAACATGGTTTATAGTATAATCTTTTCCGAGGATACAATTCGGATGGGATTTATTCGCGTTCTCTTCTTGTTCCGAATACATCGGCCTAATGATTTTCGTTCACAAAAGAGTTTCACTATAACTATCAATTATACCAAACGGATGAGGAGTTTTTTTTTTCAAGAAATACTATTGCAGTAATTCTGTTTTGATAACCCCTACTCCTTTTTAATGTTGGCTATCCCAGATGATACTAAGATTATTCACATGATTATTAAAGATATTTGTTCGATCCTAACGCTAATAGCACGGCTAAACTTTGAAACTTCAAATCCAACGAACTGCAATTTAGTTGACTGAGAAAAGTTTTGATTTGTGATGTGCTAATGAGTCGATCAAAGTTGCAAGGAGTTTACTTTGAATCAATGTACAGAAAATTTAGAAAATATTGTATCTAAACAAATATACATAAATAACTGGTCTCTATATTAGTTATTCGGTTATTGAACTGAGAACAAAATATTCGGCTGCCAATTCAACTGTTTTTGTTAACAGTTACCACATAGATTTGTAACTATATATATTATACAGGTTATGGACCGCAGGTTTACCCGCGTAATTAGTTCATGAGATTTTTAAATCTTTTTTTGGATTGCAACATCCTAGTGCTAATCCAGCGAATAATCTATCCCTGCGCCAAATTTCATCGAATCCGACTATGCAAGAATCTTTTCACTCCCTTCGCGGAGAGTTCCATGCTGTATTCATTATCTATATCTAAACTAATATTATAAAGAAAGTATGTTTGTATTTATTAGGCTCCGAAACTACTCCTGCGAACCGATTTGAAAAATTCTTTCACCATTGGAAAGGTACATTCACACTGAGTGACATAGGTTATATCTTCTTTTATAAAAAAGAAAGAAAAGAGCCGTGGTGGCCGAGTGGTTCGAGCAGTTGCCTGCGACGCAAAGGTCGCAAGTTCGAATCCCGACTGTACCAATGAGTTTTTTCTGAACTTAAGTACAGTGATTAATCACACCACGAGCTTTACGGTGAAGGAAAACATCGAGAGGAAACCTGCATACGTCTGAGAAGAAATTCAAAGGTGTATGTATAGTCGTGCTTGAGTAACGGCGATGGACTCGCCATCTGTCACGTTGGCACCTAATATACCTCTGGCGGAAAGTGGGTGTGTGGGTATTACCTATACACCTCTGCCTACCCCTTCGGGGACCCTTGTGGGAAGGCGTGAGGATATATTATTATATTATTTTATTATTTTATGTTCATTACAGATTACGTGCAACCTATCTGTTTGACAAACGGAAATGAACGCTTGAACGTTGGAAACAGCGTATTCGTGGCTGGGTGGGGGAAAACCTTAAGTGGTAGGTATAATTATTATGGCTTCTACGTATCACCTATTCTATATTACTTGGAAGCCATTTATATTTGGGATTTACGACATAATGTTACTCATATAAATAAAAGATAAGGCTGTATTTTTCCGTCATCATAATAAACAATTTATATTACATTGAATATTAGTATAATGAAGTAGAAAAATTATTAGCGTGCTTGTATGTCGTATCAGTGTTTCTGGGTTCTTCAATTGAATCTCCCAAGAGAAAGACAAAGATAATATGGTTCAAGACAAAACCTTAGGGGAGAGGTGTGGGGGGTTATAGAATGTGCCGTGCTCTGAGGCATTAAAAAACCGGAAACACCGATACGCCATCGTTTGATAACATTGGTCTATTTCCTGGATTGTTTTTCAATTATTAAACACATACCGTGTATTCATCTAGCAAAAATCTATCTTTGTGCTAAATTTCATACAATTCCGTTCAGTAGCTATGGCGTGAATGAGAAACAATCGTCCTCGTATTCTTTCGCAGTTTAATATTAGTACAATATTCATATAGTTTAATCGCATAATCTCATATCGCATTTCTCTACCTATATTTACATATAGGTGTATTGTATATCTATACTTACCTACTGTATATTGTATTTTGTACACGTGTTTGAGGTTAAAGGTTTACAAATAACCGAGAGTAGAACTCTACCTTATTATTCCACATTTCAATTCGTGATGAAAGTCGGCAAACTTCATTGTTCCATGTTCTGTGACTTTTCTATCTTTCAATTGTTAGTAGCATAAGATACCGCATTAGAGCACATTACCTATGTCTTCAAATAATCAAAGTAATACCCAGAAATTGTTAGATTTTGATGTCATTGTAACTATAAAAAATTTATTCTTTGCTCATTACAGGAAAGAACAGTCCTATAAAATTGAAGCTCAGCCTCCCAATTTTCAACAAAAACGATTGCGTGACTAAGTATAGAGAATTAGGTGCTGAATTGACAGATAACCAAATTTGCGCTGGAGGTGTGTTCATTGAGGATGCTTGTCGTGGAGACTCCGGTGGCCCTCTCATGAAGAAAAGGCCGGGGGGAATCTGGGAATGTGTGGCGGTCGTGTCGTTCGGCTACGGTTGTGGGCGAGAAGGATGGCCAGCGGTGTACTCGTCTGTCGCTAGTTATTCCGGGTGGATCAGAGATACACTACGTTCGACGAATGTGTGATAATTATGAAAATCTAGTGATAATTAAGAAAGATTTTCACCAAAGTGAGACGATATTGTGTGAAAATTAAATTGTAATTTATGTGTACATTAGTTTGTTTTTGTAAATTCCCTAAACTTAATTACATTGCAACTTGCCCACTTGCTTCGACTGAATAAAGTTCGTTCCAAACTGGACTCTACAGCATACGTTTGTGTAATGTATGTTATACATAGTTGGTAATATATAAAATAATATAAATCTAACTTTACCAAATTTACATATTATGAAAAATATGTATTTTCAAATTTTCTTCATCTATTATTAGTGTAGGTAATTGGTGCAATCCTTGGTGCTTAAAGAAAAATAAATGTAATTTACTCAACAGTCTACGACTGGCTGTAAAGAAAAAGTTCACAGAACTCAACTAAAAAGAGAAAATAAAAAAATATATATATTATACATATAATAATATATTATTTATATTATTACACATACAAACAAGCAATTTAGCATAGCAACAATTATACATATAATATCTTATTCATATGTAATTTGCTTATTAGTATCTAGTTCAGTTAAATGACACTGAAATGAATATAACTATGTTATGTAGAAAAACACATGTCATATAGAACGCTAAACTATTAATTTATTACTATCAGTAATTATTACGTAATTCTGGGAAATACTGTTGATTATGTTTACATTGCGAGTTGGTAATAAACCGTTATTATATAGATACTGTCACTACGATATATGTATAACGTAATTGATCGGATAACGATATGTAGTGTGCTGTAGCACGCAATTGAATAATCATTATTTATAAAAATAAAAATTATAAGGAAAAAAGGCCGTAGTGGCCGTGTGGTTCTTCCTTAATAAACATGTTGTCCTTCTTACTGATAAGAAAATATCTCTTAAATCAAACCTAGGGAACGTTAAATAATTTCGAATGTGGAATTCCATATTTAAAGGCATTTGAAGGTATACGTGGGCATATAAATTACTTTGAGAGGCTAAACCAAGTCTCGAGAGGCGTCGAAGCTATCAACTAACCCTCCTGTACAGGCTTATTCAATTATTCTTAACGCACCATTTGCATATATGTCACTGAGAATCAAATTAAGCTGTGGATTGACACCCTGCATAATTAAATATTATCCTAACTATGTCGGTCAAAACATATTTATTCCTGCTGTAAGATATCCACCCGTAATCATAAATAGCCCGTTATACTCTCCTTGTTGCTATCTAGGTGTGATACGTCACTATTATTAAGTTTTTAACATACTTGCGTCCATGATGATGTGGTTTTTGTAGACGTGAAAATACATGTTAGGTTGGTTTCGACATTTATAGAGAATTAGTGAAGAAAATTTGAAGGCAGAAACTGACCATGTACTTACTATATATATATATATATATCCTCACGCCATCCCACAAGGGTCCCCGAAGGGGTAGGCAGAGGTGTATAGGTAATACCCACACACCCACTTTCCGCCAGAGGTATATTAGGTGCCAACGTGACAGATGGCGAGTCCATCGCCATACATACACCTTTGAATTTCTTCTCAGACGTATGCAGGTTTCCTCTCGATGTTTTCCTTCACCGTAAAGCTCGTGGTGTGACTAATCACTGTACTTAAGTTCAGAAAAACTCATTGGTACAGTCGGGATTCGAACTTGCGATCTTTTGCGTCGCAGGCAACTGCTCGAACCACTCGGCCACCACGGCTTATTACTACTTACTTAATAGTACTTACTATCTATCAATTTCAATTATATAAAGAGAATCGTCTAGAGAGAACTGGGGCTCTAATCTGTCTGCTTTCCTATGAGAGATACTGAAACCCGGCGGGAAAATGAATGTGTTTTTATGTATATTCGACGGTCGTCTAGTCTAGTGGTTAGAGCTCCTGACTGCAAAACTTGATGTCGCGGGTTCGATCCCTGCTGAGGGCAGATATTTGTGTGACGAGTATTTAAAGCTTATGAGTAAGTACAAGTAAATATATCGATTGGGGCTGTGTCATTTTGTGTTTGTCCCAAGGTATTTATTTATTTATTGTATATATAATTCAGATATATATGATATATATGATATGATATGCTATCCACTTTATGGTTGCAAATGGTAACAAGTAGAGGTCCAGAGGTAAGATTAGTGGGTCTGATTGCTGCGTAATACTGGCCTGTGTTTGGTGGCAGCACGACTAGGTCATGCTGTTTTAAGCTACTAAACTGGAAGGTTTGGTAGCGCCAATTTAAATATACACATATCTAATGATTATTCAAAAATCTGTTTGTAATAATAATAATAAATACCTGGGACAATTCCACACAAATTGACCTAGTCCCAAATTAGGCAAAACTTGTGTTATAATAACTAGACAACGATCTATTTACTTATATATATATATATATATATATATATATATACAAATACATTGAATATCCAAGACTAATGTACAAATACTCCTGTTCATCACACAAATGTCTGCCCTCAGCGGGATTCGCACCCGCGACCTCAAGTTTCGCAGTCAGGAGCTCTATCCACTAGACCAGACGGTCGTCAATAATGTAACCTAACAATTAATTATTATTTCGCTGCGTAACCTTATGTAGGTTATTATTACACAAAGAATCTACCAAACTGTAATAAAACAAAAAAAATACGAAGTTCTATAAAAACACCCAGTAAATCATATCGAGCACATTCATTTGTTTTCTCTTCAGATAACAAATACGCAGAGGGGAAACTCCAATCGGAATCTAAAAATTACGACAGTTTAAAAGTAGGCGCTCGCGCAATTTACATAAAACTACTATATCGGAAATGATATACTTTCAATACGCGCACCGTTTGTTTTGTTCGTACGCGAATGATTTACGATGTGTTTTGGGCTTGGAGTATCATAAGTAGGTTTCTACACAGTATAATATCTGAATATATTGAGTCGCAACTCCGCTGTGCGTTTTATATGTGTTCTTGTATAAAGGCGTTGGGCTGTATTAATTTTGCGATCCAATTTGTTTTTTGTACTCGAAAGTTTTGTATGTCTCTGAAGGGACTAACAAGCGCATGTTCTGCCTGATGCTAAGCATCTGGACGTTTGCAAAACCAAAGTCTATTGGCGTGAAATTGTCCCAGCATCATAAGGAGGACACGCCCATCTGGAACCCTAACTCAACACAGAAACACCACTAGCCGAAATCTGTGCTTTTTAGTAACGATTTTCTGTAATAAGAAGCTCCAGTTATGCGCAACTTACATTTTGAAGAGAAGATTCTCTTGTTGTTGAGAGAAAGTGGTGAAGTGAAGTCATTTAAGATGAAATTCAAACGTATATATAGTCTTGATTGAATAACAGCGATGGAGTCCGCATTCAACTCGGCCCCTTAAATATAACTCCGGTGGAAAGTTGGTGTGTAGGTAATATCTGCACACCTCTGCCTACCTTCTTCGCTTGCTTCAGTTTCTGCTTCTCAAATTTTAAAGATATCTCTCAAGAACCCTCATCAGTGCGAGCTTAGTCTAACCAAAGAAAATGCATAGACTACTAAAATTGACGCTTATCCAGTCTCCGTTTTTTGTAATATTTACTTAAACAAGGTATGAATAATGGCGCCACTAACAACGATTGTAAAATAACGAATGCAATTTATCACAGACCAAGCGTTTATAAGAGGATCGTTTATTTACATACCAGCAGGAATATGGCATGTTTACATCCAAACCACATGCAAACCTTGTTACAGATGCTATCTGTCGTGTACTATGGTGACAATAAAGATTATTATCCGACCAAGTATAAAATACCGTCACTCGATAGAGTTGTGCCAATCGCATTAAACCGTGTAACTTTGAAGGTTAAAATGTTCATACCTTTGAGTGCATTAAATTTGGTCTTGTGTGTTGAATATATTTATGGACAAGGAAGAGACGTAAGCAGCTGTAACATTATATGTACATACATACATATCGTCACGCCGTCCCTCAAGGGGTAGGCGAGATAGTAGAGCACCAGATCTTTCAATACTTACAAATCTATGACGCTTTATCTTAATTAATCAGTCTCTTCATACATGAGAGTTGGAGCTTGGTCTTGCTATGCCACTTCTATAACAATATCTCGACAATCAATAATTCAATAATTACCTTCATAAAATGATAGAGTATAGTGAACTGACTTAATATAAATAACAAAAATCTAGAAATAAAATACTTACTTTTTTACTCAGTCACACACAAAATTACGGTTAAAGAATTCGCGACACGCTTACTCACTTTTCTTTTAATTTATTTATGATTTAATCAAACGTATGTTTGATATAACATTTGGTTGAACATAGCACTAAAAAACCTTTAAAGGTTATACAAATGATGATATGGAGTCGTCACATTGCAATTTAATCTATATTATGGTTAGTGGTACATGAATACTGAGATGCAATACTCCTGGTCGAAATATCGAAATACCAAACGATATTTCGATTTGGTATAATAGTAAATACGAAATATCGTATTTCCGAATCTCTGCAGACGCATACTAAACAATTGTTTGAAAACTACTGGTCTAGTCTGCAAAATGAAAATTCAATTAATAAATTATTTAAGGTGACCTACTCAGCATCTATTTCGGATGATGTTAAGAATTGTGAAAACTTTAAAAATGAAAAGTACATGTGTGATAAACTAACACTAGGAACCGAAAAGGGTAGTGATGAAGGAGAAGGCGCCATGAGTTTAAGTGGATCCATTGTCTTAGCATCTCCCTTGAAGGAGGGATATCAGGTAACACTCGTAAATATAAAAAATAATATATGTGTGCGGGTATTGCCTATACACCTCCGCCTACCTCTTCGGGGACCCTTGTGGGAAGGCGTGAGGATATTTATATCATTATAATATAGTATACCTTCACGCTTTCCTACAAGGGCTCTCGAAAGGGTAGTCAGAGGTGTGCAGGTAGTAGTACCCACACACTCACTTTGCGCCAGAGATAAATTTTAGGTCCCAAAGTGATAGATTGCGAGTCCATCGCCGTTACTGAAGCACGACTATACATACGCCTTTTGGATTTCATCTCAAACAAATGCAGGATTCCTCTCGACATTTTCCTTCGAGGTAAAGCTCGTTGTGTGATTAATCACTGTACTTAAGACCAGAAAAACTCATTGGTACAGTCGGAATTCGAACTTGTATCTTTGTGTTGCACTCGACGACTCGGCTACCACGGCTCTTGGTGAAACATAATATGATAGTCATCTTATCTTCCTATCACATTATGTTCCTATAATGAACCTATAGTCATATGATGAGATGCGTGTTTGCATGTGATATGTGGCCAGGCGAGGTAAAGCACGTTGAGGGACAATTCGTATTGGTTATGTAAAAAATATGAAGAGGTTATGAAATCAATTATTATTCTTCCTGTTGCTCATAACTTTTTGTGTGTATGGTTAATTACAGATGGAAATGAACATATTCAAAATCTTGGAGATAGGGGAGGAGTACATGTACAATGCAATGGGTGATATCTGTAGCAACTTGGGCAACAAGGAAGCGCCTTGGTGGCCCCTCATCGAGAGCCTCAACATTTCTTCTTGCCCTATTGTTGCGGTATTTATCTATTTACTCAATAATTATTATATACTAGTGGTCCCGCCCAGCTTCGCTCGGGTGGAAAAAAAAAGATGGTGGCGCCACCTATCGGGTCCAATTATGAATCTAAACCATTCTCGAATCTCCACGAACACACACAAAAAATTTCATCAAAATCGGTCCAGTCGTTTAGGAGGAGTTCAGTCACATACACACGCACACAAGAAATATATATATTAAGATTAGCACGGCATCTTGGCAGTTACATTGAGGTTGTCTAACTTACAATTGGGAGTATTAATTACTAATAATTACAAACACTTCGCGAACATTGACGTTCGATGGCCGGCTGGTCTAGTGGTTAGAGCTCCTGACTGCGAAACTTGAGGTCGCGGGTTCGATACCCGCTGAGGGCAGATATTTGTGTGATGAACACGAGTATTTGTACCTTAGTCTTGGATGTCCTATATATGTATGTATATATCTATCTATACAAGTAAACATATCGTTGTCTAGTTACCATAACACAAGCTATGCTTATATTGGGACTATATCAATTTGTGTGGAAGTGTCCCAGGGTATTAAAATTTTATCTATTGTCATTACTTATAAATACGTAACAAACTACTGAGGTTGATTGACAGGGCAATTATTACGTCGTTTTGTGACGTTATATACGAAAGTATGTAAGAAACACAAATTAGATAAAGAAAAATACACCCTCATAATAAAAGTGTACTGAATATTCTACAATTCAATAATTTTTAAATATTGAGTCATTCAAGAGCTTCAAGATTTCATCCACGCAAACTTGCATATATATTAAAAGGGCAAGTTAAAGCTTGTAGTAACGTATTTCAGCGTCCAAATGTTACCATACATATTTTTCTTGTTGGCAGACTGAATATCCAATTAACAACATGAATATCTCATTGGACTTTGCAAATGACGTCTTGTGCCACGAGTTCTGCGGTGGATACATTATAGAGATTTTGGTGCTCGATGAGGATTTAAATAAAATGTCCTGTCACATGATCGATGTCGCTGTGGTCGAGAATGAAGCGAATTAACCTGCAAACGGTTACTTCATTAAATGATTACTGTTATAAATATTATTTATATTGTGTCGAGAATATTCTTCGGTAGGTAAATACTATGTGCATACTGTGTACGTTGAAATTAGTTTATCTTATATATATATATACTTCTAATACGAATTGTTTCTATCTTATTAAATACATCGTGAAATAAAACTTTATTTTTACTTTTATATAATAATAATCATTATATATCCTCACGCCTTCCCACAAGGGTCGCCGATGGGGTAGGCAGAGGTGTGTATATAGTACCCACGCATCCATGTCAAGGAAAACTTGTCCGCAAAATTAATGTAGTATACGGACGAAATTGTAAGCAAAAATAATCGGTAGGGGTGGAGGAAATTACTTTAAGCATTATTAACTTTTTCCTGCATCTCCCGCATTTCGGTCAGATCTGGTCCTGAGAGACCTTAATTAATTATATGGACTTGCCAGGATTTTTTGGACGAAAAACCTACACAAAGTTAAAAACACGCTTTTAAACTCCACATAAAAGCTTGAATCAAAGTTGGATAGCCGATCTTATTTGATTTTTGAGACGGTTCACAAATTGGAAAGCATTCATAATACCGGCATTCTGACAAATAAGGTTAAAGTCGTGTTGTTAATGAAAGAACAAATCTCGTCTATTAAATATTTTCTGATTTTTATATTTGCAATAGGCATAAATATAGGCCAAGCTGGATGATTTAATAATTAATATTTCTGAGGGATACAGATAGATGTAATAACACTGCTTTTATTATATAATATTGAGTTACCAATCTGCCGGATGGAATCTGTCCGTACCTCAAGCACGACTTTAATTTCTTCTTAAGCTCGGAGTTTGCTTACGATGCTTTTGGACACCGTAAAACTCGTGGACCAAAGAAAAAATCTTAGTTGCACACCCTAGAACGTACAATCATGATTTGTACGTAACTGAAACCACTCGCCCGCAACGACTCAAGTCGTAATTATGTAGATTTTGGTCTTTTATTCTGCAAACAATATTCCAAAGTTGCAGATTTTGCATAAGTTTTTCTCATAAATTCCCTCTAACGTTCATAAAGTTAGAAAAACATACGTGAAAACTGCTTTATGACTAACTTGGCGGGTCACTAGTCTGTAATATGCAAATCTACCTACCACACTCGACGTTCCAGCGATCCCAAATTGTAATATTATTCAAATAACACATTTATACGTCACACGGATTTATGTATACAATGTATTAAGGATTTAATTAAGATTTGAATACGATGGCACATTGGATAATGGATCTAATAGAAAAAGATACACTGCGCATCTAACAATTTAAATGCCGATTGTCTTATATTGCTTTTTTACCGGCCATCAGCCGATCACGATAGTCTCTGCATACTGTTCCCCCGTTAACTCGACGGCCGATATCAAAGCTCTCATCAATCTCAGTAGCTCAGTTATTATCGCGGGTGACCTGAATGACAAGAGCGATGCTTGGAACAGCCACTCACGAAATAGCAGAGGACGCCAATTGGAGGACCTCAGCGGGCTTCTCGTCCAACCAATAATGGACTCAAACGTAAACAGCAGAGTCAAACCCCGATCGCTTTCAATTGGCTACTTTAATGCCAACGGCATTCACAGCCAAAAGGAAGAGATCGCCGCGTTCCTTCGCGACAACAATATCGACGTTTTCTTAGTGCAGGAAACCTTCTTGAAACCATCACACCGAGACCCTAGAATTGCAAACTACTGCGTAGTTCGCAATGATAGATCTCGATCCGCCCTCGGCGGTACTTTGATCTATTACAAGAGGTCCCTGCACTGTATCCCAATCCAACCACCAACCCTCTCCCACATAGAGACCTCGATCTGTCGATTAGGAATGACCGGTCATCAGCCGATCACGATAGTCTCTGCATACTGTTCCCCTGTTAACTCGACGGCCGATATCAAAGCTGATATCAAAGCTCTCATCAATCTCAGTAGCTCAGTTATAATCGCGGGTGACCTGAATGCCAAGAGCGATGCTTGGAACAGCCACTCACGAAATAACAGAGGACGCCAATTGGAGGACCTCAGCGGGCTCCTCCAATTCGACGTCATTGCGCCTATGCACCCCACCCACTATCCCGAGAATATCAACCACCGACCGGACGTACTAGACATTGCGATCCTCAAGAATGTAAAACTCCGTTTGCACTCGTTGAGGTCGCACGACGAGTTAGATTCCGACCACCCACCTGTGACCTTAGCGCTCTCCCCCCGACTAGGCCCCCCGGACTCAGGTCAGTCCCCACTTCAGAAAAAGATAACAGACTGGAGAAAACTGGAGGAACTCCTCAAGTCCTCTTCATCTGTTCACTTAGATAGTATCCCGCCCCTCATAGAGTCGGCAGCCGACACTCAAAAGGCGGTCGATTCCCTCACAGCTCACGTACAGTCAGCCGTGGACGCCTGTTCACGACAAGTTCCGGTGATGGAAGACCATCGCTGGAAACTTCCCGACGACGTGCGTGAACTGGTGACGGAAAAGAACGCCGCCCTCCGAGCGCATAGAGCTCACCCGACTGAAGCGAACCGCACCTTTCTGAGGTCACTCCAGCGCAAGCTGAGATACCGCATGAAAGAACTGCGAGACGCTCGCTGGAACAAGTTCCTAGGGGAACTTGAACCGAGTCACTACTTGGCCTTTTGGCATCTCCAACGGAAACTTAAATCAGACAAAATCTCGTCCATGCCTCCACTCACTCGTCCAAATCAAGGGCCCGCCTTTGACGACGACGAGAAGTCCGAGTGCCTGGCCGACAGTCTCGAGACTCAATCGCTAATAGAGTTATCAAACTCTTCTCACCTTATCTCATAGTTTTGCTCACTGCCATCTTCAATGCCACACTGAGCAACAACTTTTTCCCCCAATCCTGGAAACTCGAAAACTGAAAACTCGGAAAAAGTTTTGCAGACTCTAAGAAAGTCATACCTGACCAACAGTTCGGTTTTCGAACCAAACACTCCCGTGTCCAACAAGTCCACCGTATTGTGGAAGACGTCAGTAGCGGCTTCCAATTCGGTTTTACCACGGGTATGCTCCTCTTCGACGTGGCGAAAGCATTCGACAAGGTCTGGTACAACGGCTTGATATACAAGCTGTACCAGTTGGGCGTGCCGGACCGTCTAGTACGCATAGTACGGGACTTTTTGTCGAACCGCTCCTTCCGCTACCGAGTCGAGGGCACACTCTCTTCCCCCCATCCCATACGAGCAGGAGTCCCGCAAGGCTCAGTGCTCTCGCCACTTCTATTCACGGTTTATACTAGCGACATTTCCCTCCTTAGACGAGTTAAAAGCGCTCTATTCGCCGATGATACGGCTATCTACTACAAAGGTAGAACTCCCGAGGGAATTCACGACAACCTCCAATCCGCGGTCCTGAAATGGAGAATTGGAGTAAACCCGACCAAAAGCGCAGCCATTCTATTCTGGAAAGGCCTCGAACGCCCACGGGTAGCCCCCATCACCCTCTTCGGCAAACCCATTCCATGGGAAGAAAAAGCCAAATACCTGGATGTGATCCTCGATCAACGCCTTTCTTTCCGTCACCACGTAAAGGCGGTACGCGCGCGAGCCGCCTTCGCGCTCGGTAGACTTCACAGCATGTTGAATGCACGAAGTAAACTCTCATTGAAATCCAAGGTGAGGATTTACACGACGTGCATTCGACCAATCATGACATATGCGGGTGTAGTGTTCGCACACACTAGCAAGTCAACGCTTAACCCCCTGCAAGTGCTCCAAAGCCGGTTTCTCCGGAGAGCCTCAGGTGCCCCGTGGTACATGCGTAATAGTCAACTCCACGTTGACCTCAAAGTCCCAACTATAAAACAGTTTTTGAAAAAACTGGACAAACGTCATTTCGATTCTGCTGTAAATCACCCCAACCCCCTCGTCGTATCGGCCGCCCGATACACTCCTTCCCTTATCTCGAAGATAAGGCGTCCAAGACATGCCGTCATCGAACCGGATGACGACATAACGGTTAGGACGCCCGACAAAAACATACAAACACTACACACAACCGACCACTGTTCCGTCCTCGCCAGCGAGGCTCGACGCGAATAAGCCGTAATGTTCCCCCCCGATCTCCGCCGCAAACGCCGGCCCGCGCCGAGCCAGACGCGCAAATCCCGCCCCCCAAATAATATTTAAATAAAATTACCAGTCCAGCCCAGCTCCCTTGCTCGCGATCCAGCAACGCCCTAAGCCGAGGTTCGTATCCCACAGGGGGTGCCCTGTGGCTGTGTGCTGTGTTGCTTAAAAATAAAGTGCCTGGCTGGAGGCCTAGGTCTCGCCATTGACCGGTTAAGTAGCAAAAGTTCCCGGAACTCACGCTACGAGAGACAATACAAAAAAAAAAAATTGCTTTTATGTATGATTATATATAACCAGCAACGTATCAAATCTGTCAACGTATGTAATTATGCCGAGTTAGGTAGGCAGAGAGAGTCTACTCTTTCAGTCGGTCAGTTATTTCTAGATTTACACACCTCTTTCGCTTCGTTTACATTCACATACTACATTAGTCTCTTAATACATGCTCGCCTACACCTACTTTTCGCCCCTACACATTTTAGGTGCCAATGTGATAGATGGCGAGCCCATCGCCGTTTCTCAAGCACGTCGATACTCGTACATGTCTTTGAATTACTTTCCAAATGTATGCAGGTTTCCTCTCGATGTTTTTCTTCATCGTAAAACTCGAGGTATGAATTTTCTTATAACTAAAAAAATAAATAACTGACAGAATAATATACCTACCTATAAAGTAATCTCAAACAAACTTTCCAAATAAGTAAATTGAACAAATAAATGTGTTCGAAGCACTTAACAGTTGACAAAGAGATGGTATTAGCAAACTATTTGGCAAATTGAGAAAGTGTGTTCCTGGACACTCGGGTGACGGAAAGGAAAATCAAAGGGAGCACTTGACGTGAGTGAACTTTTCCGAGGAACTAGAATTAAGTTGTTTGAAGAAGTGCACCTTTTTGAGATTTATATTTGTAGGATAAGATTTGCTCTGTATTTATTTTATAGACGTAACGATAGCATTTAGTACTACTATTCACTACTTGCAGTAGCTATTAACTGGGTCGCCACATTTACACTCAACCCCAGAATTAGTTCTTATAGGAATTCCGCGGTGGTAGGAGAGTAATTGTGTGTGTGTGTCAAAAATAACACAATCGAAGTGTAGTAGTTTCGCGTTAGTGACATGATGAGGAAAAATTCATTTTTTTTATTGTCTCTCGTAGCGTGAGTTCCGGGATCTTTTGCTACTTAACCGGTCAATGGCGAGACCTAGGCCTCCAGCCAGGCATTTTATTTCTAAGCAACACAGCTAAGGGCACCCCCTGTGGGGTACGAACCTCGGCTTAGTGCGTTGCTGGATCGCGAGCAAGGGAGCTGGGCTGGACTGGTAATTTTATTTAAATATTATTTGGGGGGAGGAAAAATTCCTACATTTCAAAGTTATTTATTTAGGTTGTACAAAATGCTAAACTATTATAGTAAAATAATTAACTGGTAACAAAAAACTTCAAAATAGTTAGTCGTCAGCATAGTGCAGTCAAATCTATCACATATCTTCTTAATCTTAAAGATGACATCCAAAATTAGATCCAAAATTATAATCTTAAGATATTACCATTAAATATGGCATATCAAAACAGTTTGTATAGCATTTGTTCCCGGTTAAGCATACTTAAAAAATTTCTAACTTATTCATAAGTAATGTATGTGTAAATATTCAATTTTGCAAATATATTTTAGTACATAGCTAAATATCAAAGTACCCCTCAAGAATCTTTATTATACTAAGCTGCAAGAAAGTGGTCAAAAAGAATTGCAATTTGCCATCGCAATTTTACACACGTCGTTGTATTTCAAACAAGTTGTTTTGAAGGAGATAACGTCAAAGTCCAAAACCCGAAAAGAACGAGTGAAGTGGATAAAAAAGCCGCATGCACATCAAAAAATGTGATAACTAGCGTGAGGGAGGTGTAAAGGGTACTCGAGTTCCTTCAATAATACGCCGCGTAGCTTGCAATAAAATTGTCAAGACGAGATCTGCTAACGACGCACTTTAGTATATCCGAACTTTGAGTGTTCTGAAATGGGGTAAACACGCCTTTATTAGATGAGGAAACGTTTCTTTGTGTACCTGTGTAGATGAAATATTAAAAGAATGTGTTTTATGAGGAACTAGCTGTACCCTGCCACGCTGCGCTGTGGATATGTGACTGATGCAAAAAATAAATAAAAACAATTCTTGATGCGGATTATATATCATGCTAAAATTTCTGCTCGATCGGTGCAGAGCTTTTTGAGTTTTTGAAGCGTACACAAACCAACATAACATTTTTATATATATAGATATATGACACTATTTTGGCCAAAAGTATCAAGTAGAACACTTAGTTTATTTAATTATTTCAAAGCTATACATTCCTTATATTCGTCGATATATTAAATCGATGTTTACGGTAGTGAAGATACAAATCATTGAGTACTGCTTAACACGAACCTTCGGCATTTTAGTTTATTAGTAGTACTACTACTAATCTTCAGTAATCCTTAATAAGCGGATAAAAGTATTTTCTTGCTATATAATACAGATACTGGGTTAATAGACGCTACTTACATATTACGTTTTACTTAAGTTTGACGCCGTAGTGGCCGAGTGGTTCAAGTTTTTTTTCTGAACTTAAGTACAGTGATTAGTATACACGACGAGCTTTACGAGAAGAAATTTTAAGGCGTATGGATAGTCGTGCTCGAGTAACGGCGATGGATTCGCCAACTGTCATGTTGGCACCTAAAATATATCTCTGGCGGAAAGTGGGTGTGTGGTACTCTATATGTAAGGCGTGTGGATATATTATATTATTAAGTTTAAATAACTGAAAAAAAATTTAAGTTATAAAAATGACAATGCTGTTTATAATACCTACGAGCGAATTACGTAAAAACCGGCATCGTACGAAAACTAAATGTGATTAACTTAACAAATTAACATTTTTTGTAAATTACAGAGGAGATCCAATTTAATTTATCCCAAACTAATTTAAATGTGGTCAATAAAACGTTCCATTTCGTTGAACGGTATGCGGAACCCTGTACGACACAGACATTTAGGTAAAAAGTTAATGGTGCTTAAAGCGTGGACTCTGTCCTATAATTACAAATTAAAAACTTCGTCCACCGGACCCCACTTTTTTCTCATTTATTTGGATGTGAAGAAGATAATATTGCACCCCAAATCTATTATTCTATCATACAACATTTGATCCTATTACAAGTGTAGTAGAGTTTAAACTACGTTGTGAAAATACTCAATTACTTTTAATGTTATCTTCTCATACAGGACATGTTTATACATGTGTCTATTTACAAAGCGACACAAAATTAACTTTTACGAGATCTCAGCCAAATTATGTGCCTTTAAAAAGCGGATTGTATTGTACAATTCTCATCTTATGTAAATTACAGATATATAAGGGTCATCGATGTGATTGGTATTTTCTTCTTACTTTATACTATGTTCAATGGCACGATTTATCCGTGCATTTCATTTTCAAAATGGCAGTTGTGTCTGTCCCACGAGTTTTTATAAGAATTTTAGTTCAGGTATTAGGTGAAAGAAACTAAATATATTTAAAAAATATATATTTTATTATAACAAGTTGTTTAAATAAGTTTCACGCGTTTCTCACAAGGATTCCCGAAGGGTTTGGGAGAGGTGTATAGGTAGTACCCACAGACCCACTTTCTGCCTGAGATATATTTTAGGTGCCAACGTGATAGATGGCGAGTCCATCGCCGTTACTCAAGTAGGGCTATACACACCTTTGGATTACTTCTCAAACGTATGCAGGTTTCCTCTCGATGGTTTCCTTCACTGTAAAGATTGTGGGATGACTAATCACTGTACTTGAGTTCAGAAAAACTCATTCGTAAAGTCGGCATTCGACCTTACAATCTATGTGTTGAAGGCAACTCGCACCACTCGGCCACGAACCACGGCTGTTGTGTTGTGGTCAACATGTTCCAGTGTTTGCGAATAACTGAAAGCCAATTGGCAACCTTAACTACACTAGAATCGTCATTATGCTTTTTAATGCAGGCTCCTGAGTTTAATAAAAAACTGTACTGATAATTCGTCAGGGATTTAACAAAAAAAAATGTTATAGAGATCCATGGCGACTGAATTCTGAGAGGCTGTTAAGTGAGAAGTGGCCTTTATCAATGAGTTTCCCGACAGTACAGTGAGTTATAATACTATGATTATTACCGTGAAAGTAAACATAGTATGTAAACCTGCTCATGTTGACAAAAAGAAGATGAAATATAATATTTCTCCTTCTTACCTCTCTCTTATTCTCTCTTACCACTTACGTGCACAGCTGTGGATGATTTTGGTTAAATATAATAAGTTATAAACATTCGTTTCTCCACATTAGTCGTTACGCACAAAGTCACCGCCCAGTTTCATTCAGCAATAAAAAACCGCATGTGGTTGTATAAAAATGAATTACAATGCGTAATAAAATCGTGTCGCATTATGTGAATCCGTCTCGTCGAGATTAGAGGGTGCCCAGATTATTGTTACTGTATTATTTTGTTGTTTTATGACAAGAAAATAATAAGCGCTCTGGCATTTATGACCGAACAATAAAACTCCTAGTCGGAAGGTATCCAATTGTTCATGGGCTCTTGGCATATTTCTACCGGGTGAAAGGAATACTTCTTTTTATCATTATATGCTACGATAAATTATATTTAAGCAATGAAATTGGGATTAAGTGTGCAGGTAACATTGAGCTCTGGTTATTTGAACATAAACATATAACCGTATTGTATCTCTCTGTCGGTGTAACATATTAAAATGATTCTCTTGGGAAGATGGGGATTGGGAAGATCATGTTTTTTAACACACTAATAAAAATAATTAGCTAGCTATCACCTTCAATTATAATATATTGATAATAGCTCTCAGCTTAATGTAAATGGAATCGGGGAGTAAGATTAACTATTTTTTTTATAAAATAATCGGTGTTCAATATTAGGTTTTCCAGCCGCATAATTTCGTAAAACAAAAGGCTGTACATATTCAGAACTGGCGAGATCAATGCGTGGCCGCGGGCTGAGAGACGGCTTATGACATTTACAGCTTACTGCGCTGTAAATTCCCAGATATCGCGTCGCCTGCAGCGGGTGTGAGGTCCAACCGATTATTTTGTACCTTATTCGATGAACAATATTGCATTACAATAAAAAAAGAGTCTTCATAGAGTTGGCTACAGTGAATAACGGTAGAACAACCGCCGAAACTGCTAAATTCAAATTGAGAATTGTTACTTGCGTCGGCCAGTTTTACTGTCCCTTGCTATTACTATTAACCCTTGGTAAATGGTAATCTTCGATGGTTCTCGAAAAGTCGACGAGATAAGGCACCAGATCTCAGCAGATGTCATAGAGAAAGTTACAGAAAAAAACATTGCTCTCAGATAGGGTCCCGTCCGTGTTCCTGAAGTAAGTAATATTGAGAACTCCACAAATGGTTGTACTAGCAGAGGGGGGAGGGTTATGTATGTTTAATCGTTTTATATATCTTCACGTTATTCCTAAAGGGGTACTAAGATCTAATTGTATTTTACTTGAGAGATGTACAGTCCGTCGCTTTGATATATAATACGTCTCTGTTTTAAATTTCTCTTGAAACGTATGCAGGTTTGAGTGTGCATGTAAGTTCAGATATTTTATGAATCAGTTATTGAAAGAGACGCTAAAAGAGTGAGTTAACACGTTAAAGGCATTGATTCAGTTAGTGAATTCCCGAATGCAAACAAATTATGACGCAGAGCTACAAGAGGAGACACAAAGCAAAGCGGTGCTCCCACAGAATAGTACTTTTGTTCAATAAAGCCCTGATGCGCTGCTTGTTGAGATTGAAGCTATGTCTCACTAATTGTGAGTAAGGAACGTTCCCCTTTGTTAACTGAATTAAATTAATTGCGAGGAAATATTTAAATAGATGAAGTCCTGGAAATGGGAAGCTTCTCGGTCGCAATTGGCAGCAAACGCTTTGTCTAGACTTTAAACAGACGAGACGATAGTACCGACTGTAGTTTTAAGTCTTCTCTGCATAATTAGACGAGATATTTTGTAGTTTATTAATTACTTTTTCTGACTTTAATTTTGGTCGAGTGCTCTCTGCTTCAAAATCGGGAGTCAAATCAAAGATATATTATGAAAATAAAGTATCTGATTTTCCTTTAGTACACAGCTCTTGGCTGATAATTGGACCAACTCAGATCTGAACCTGTTTTCCTGACTTTGCAGATCAGTACCTCGTTGTCAACCAGTGAAACACATGTAGTTTTTTGCTCTCTTATATGTTTTCGTATCTAGAAACTAGACATGCTATTTCGTGCCTTTATACACCTGGACAAATTCAGACGGTCCCAATCTGCTACATCCAGCTTTTACAAACGTTACGAGAGGAATACAAATTGTTCCACAACAATCGTAAAATGCAAACAATACATACAAATTTGTACACCGTAAATAAATATTACTTTAGTTTTCTGTTTGTGTCGTAAAATTCAGGTTTAAATAAATATATATGTACATATTTTTCATCGCTACATTTTGCCTTTTACTAATTGTTAAAACAATTTTGTTTGTTTTAATTACATTACATTGAAGACTGTTTTTTTATTTTTTATGGTAATGCGAAATATTTTTGTAGGTAGGTGTGAAAATATAAATTCAAATTGAGAACATTATTTCAGTTGGTATCTAATGAGTGTCAAACAATTTAGGCCATAATAAAGATCGTAACACTAAGGGCTCCCACACATAAACACGATACGACGTCGCGTCGTGCCACGATGCGGCGTCGCGTCGTGCCACGATGCGGCGTCGTGGAAATCTACGACGTCGTGCCACGATGCGGCGTCGTGGAAATCTACGACGTCGCGTCGTGGAAATCTACGATGAGCATCGTAAAAAAACACGACATCGTAACGTAATGTGCCACGCACGATATACGGCCTGGGTGGTCTGCCTCTGCCATATTTTCCTGCTATATGTGGCGTTATTCGATGAAGTAACTCTTCGAAACTTGATACACTCATTCTAAAGTAATCAAAAAACTTGTTGTGGTCTATTTTTAAGGCATTGTACTTCTTTATAAAGTGACTCCCGTTATTCATGTTTGAAAGAAATGGGTGGATCCAATATCTTCTGAGTATCTGTCTTTTCTTTCTTCGTCTTCTTATTAACAGCAGAAGCAGAATACGTCTAGTGCGGTCCATTTTTCGGAATGAACTAAAACATCATGGCATCGTGCCGTATATCGTGCGTGGCACATTACGTTACGATGTCGTGTTTTTTTACGATGCTCATCGTAGAATTCCACGACGCGACGTCGTAGATTTCCACGACGCCGCATCGTGGCACGACGTCGTAGATTTCCACGACGCCGCATCGTGGCACGACGCGACGTCGTATCGTGTTTATGTGTGGGAGCCCTAAGTCCGTGGAATTTATAATCGGGGGATTTTTTGAGAGCTTTTGGTATTATACTGTATATTATATTAGCGCTTGGTCTTCACGTCTATGCCACGCTTGATAGGTAGGTATATATTATCATTAAGCGTTTGAAATATCAACATTCATTAAACTTAACACACATGACTTTAAGTCATGCATAATATTATGTTCGCAAGTCACCGTTCGAATTGAAAACATATTACTTGAATCAAGTAGAGGTTCAAATTGGATAATTGCAAAATTGACGGTATGTTTCGGAACTGGTAGAATTTCTATTGCAAATTATTATTATCTTTAAGATAAGGATAATTTGTTATGATTATGAATTAAGGGGTGAATAGATCTCTGATTGCCAGCTCATATAAATTTGACGATAAAATAATTCAGTGTTCGTAAAGAATTAATTCAAATAAATATATATCTAACTCTATGCAATACCACAAACGTTGGACAGAAACTCTTGGAAATCAGGATGCCTTGTTGGTCGGTGGGATATTAATACCAGGCTAACAGAAACTGTATCTTAAATTTAAAAGTTGAAATGAGCATGCTTTCATAAAAAGAGTAATATTCTATGTTCGTAACATCCGCTAAGAATCTTCTATATATTTACCCTTAAAAAAGTTGTTCAAAGGCTTCTGATTGGCAAGTAACCATGTCTTCCTGTCGCGTGTGAACTTAATCCGAACACAGTGAATCTGCAAAAAAAATCCACTTACTATATCTCCTTTGAAAGCGTTCCGGTGTATTTTCGTTGAGCTGAAAACTTTTGCAATACCAGACCGGCTCAAGTTTAAACTCGCGCGGAAAGAGGGATTCAACGATCGTCTCGCTCCGTCTAATAAAGGCTCGACGTTTCTGAAATATGTTGTCACTGCATAAACTTTATGAGTTTAGTTTCGTTCTGGCTTGATGCGACAACTTTACCAAAATGATGAAGCCATACAAGAGCAGTCTTTTTGTCATATGTCAACGGCAGCCTAATAAAAAGTAATAAATGGTGCTCCTCGAGCAAATAAAACGCTATTTTCTCTCGAAAAAATGTTGAGATAAAAATATACAGTAAGAGTTAACAAAACGTCACATTCGCCTCGCAATTATGTGAATTTATTTCCAATTGGATGATGTTACGCAAATTTTATCGATGGCAATTCCGATAGTGCAGCGATGTTACTTAAACGAGATAAAATGAGAACAAAGGCTATAATTTTTGTGTTCTGAGCAGCTATTTCCATAACTCGGCTTATATTTGCCTCGCTTTTTTTCATTGGCAGCCCCATTGTGATATATCTCGAGTTATTTCACAACCTTCGAGATTTATTTGCTTTACAAATTATATTCCTGCGCAAGAAAACGTAACTTGTAAGTTAACACTTGAGCATCGTACGGGAAAATCAATTCACACTTTAAATATCGCCATGTAATTAAATCTATTGATTAGTTGACTACACGTTAGTTGATTGGGCTCTGCATTAGAAAGTAAACGCTGTTAAGTAATATTAAGTAGTTAATTACTTTAAACCAAGGGTCGCTATATACGGGATTTAATGTTTTATATTCTACGTTAAAGAGATAAGATTCCTTAACGAAAACAATATTTTAAATTGCTGTTATACTGGTTATACCTACAACTAGACTATCAATTAGGCATTAATTAATTTATATTACCTTAAATGAGTCGTGTTTCAATCAATGTGCCAATACATCATAGCATAGCACAGCCAACCCCAAACAAGCAAACACGTAATTCAACTTCTCCATTCGAATTTCCAATTCCGCATCAATGGATGTGATTTAAGTATTTCCCGTATCATTTGTTTCTTGCCAAATTCCAATATCGCATTTTTTATTTTGTTAAATTGCTTTCCTTTGTAGGAAGGAGCCCCCTTCGCACATGTGTGTGTTACTTCTTACACAAATTTGTTTTTAAGTATCCACGTTTATTTGCGTAGCTCAAGGCAAAATGACTCATCAAATTGTATTGAAATATTGTTAAGCAGGTATATATATAATGTTTGTATATTAAAGCGATCAAGTGGATCACAGAACACAAAGATTGCAAGGTCGAGTCCCAATAGCCATAATGAGTTTTTCTGAACTTAAGTTTATTGATTAGTCACACCGTGAGCTTCACCATGAAGGAAAACATCGAGATGAAACCTGCAAACGTTTGAAAAGAAATTTAAAGATACATATATGTATAGTCGTGCTTGAGAAATGGCGTTGGACTCGACATCTGTCACGTTGACAACTAAAATATTTATAACTTCTGCAGAAAGTGGGTCTACATCAATGGTCTACATATATGTTTATGTTTTACATATTTCATCAAGTAATATTGCATATATATATATATACATAAGATCGTTTCATATAATATCTGTATAATAATCTTTAGACTGGAAGGTACGCTAAAAGTATATTTTAGTAATCCTGGAGAATTACAAATGCGGAGGCTATTTATCAAACGCAACTTCTGAACAGTTTATAATCAAATCAAAAGTCAAAAAGTCGTTATTTAACTATGGGTCATGGTTAAATAACCTAACCAAACCTAGAATAGTATGCAAATATTTAAAACTAAATATTTACATTGATAATGTAGTTGAGTTCAACAAAAATATAGTCTTTACTCTTTAACTGTCGAATTATTGGGTACCTGGGACCCGCAAACTCCCTGTAAAATATCCCAAAAATTACGTCAATAAAACGATTTATTAAACGAACATGTTATTAATAAATCATGTGAAGATATATCCCCTTTATCCACAAACACAGTCGATAAATCCACAGGAGAGCTCTTAATATAAATTCATTTTTGATTGCTCGCTCACATGAAAGTGATGTCACATCCCGTGCCTTTTTAACGGGAATATTTGTGTCGGCATCCATGCAAAACATCATTCATTACTCGTCCGCTGACAATAAATAGATTATGCGAAGTAACAAAAAGTGCAGAGAACGCCATCTTTCCTGCCCTCGTTTCTGTAATACAATAATCAAAGGAATATGAGGGGCTGAACGGAATCAAACGTCTACATATGCGCGAAGCGATAAAAGAAAGATTGAGATTGGGGTCAGATTAGGGGTGTGTCTTAAGCAAGTTGTGAATTATTATTCTTTCTGAGAAATTGTGAATGGACCTTTATACTATTACAATATGTAATATAATTTATAATACTATATTTATGTTGCTTCACAGAAGTCAGGTCGTTCCTACTTAAGCATTGTATGATCCGATTTCTGTTTATTGAATAAAGAAACGATAATAAATAAATAGAATTATTTATTCAAAATTTTCTGATTGCTATTCTTATTTGGGATTTCATATGATTGAAAAATAAACATTGTTTACTCTACTTCATTGGAATCAAAAATATAAGTATCAGGGTCGCTAAGACGGTAGCAGCTGTCACGCATGAGATAATCCAGCGAGAAGCGGAAAGCGCGCCCTCAGCGAATTGTGACTTTGGCAGCGATCCCCCACCCGCCCGCCTACCAGGCACACATGATAATGCGAAAAGTAATTTTTATATTAAACCTCTGCCAAAACATAAAAGAGAGATTTCCTTCTATATCTTACTTCAGCTCGACGAATACGCCGCATAAATTAGTTTTGCCGGAGATTGTTTTTTCAGTCGATGTTTTTTTGTTTATTCTACGTTAACATTTATGAGTTTTTCATCGTGGTTGTTGTTGTGCAAACATTGCACGACTACAAACATAACAATGGCAGCGACGTCAAAACTGGCAGAAAGAAGGATCGTGTTGTTTAATTGCATACATCGTGGATGTCTTATTTTGTGCGCGTGTAATATGCAAATTAAGTAAAAAGGATGTGTTTTTGCTATTCAAAAACTTCCCAGTATCTGGCTGGTAATTAATTAAAAGCTTATGTGGTACCATTATGGGTTTTATGCTAATATGTAGCGGGTAATATGAGAGCGAGTATGGGAACCGTCAAAGGCTCTCGTGGTGAGACTTAAGCAGATAATATCGGGGGCTGCTACCTCAAATAAATAACTTTCTACAATCACGTAATAGTTCAACTATATTGTTCTTCTTTTACATCAGTATGAAGAGGTTTATAAAAAAATATACCTTATTAAATCGTCGTAGCAATTGTCTAACACGTTTGTAAACTAAGTTGAGAGAATAGGTGAAGAGTACCGTGTAAGCTGTAACTATTTGAGTAAATTTAACTTCACTACTAGTCAGCCCTATAAGCCCTGGATGAGCTTACATTGTCACCTGAAAACTTCATATTATGTTGAGAGATATGCGAGTTCATATTATTTCACAATACCATGCACATTATAACAATAATCCAGGTATGTATAAGGTTTTAGTAATTGAAAATGTCATTTGCTAATATACAAATCCATCGTATTTTTTGTTGATTTCCCAAATTTGTCATAGGATATACTAAACTTTAAATTTTCCAGTACAATTCGCATAGTAGCTTCTCGCGTTCCTATGGTCTAACAATACCCTCTTTTCTTCCACCCTCGCCGGAGACATATTTAAGGTGCTAAGGTGACAGATGGCCAGCCCATTACCGTTTACTCAAGCACGACTACAGTATACGTTTACATAGTAATGTTTTTGTATATTACATTTGTTTCACGATATATTCCCCTTAAATTTTGCTATATCGTGTGAGCCGAGTGGCACAAAGCAGTTTTCTCCCTGGTGTGTATGTCCGTAGATTAGATTAAAGGGCAAGTGCTGTTTTAGAAAACTCTATATGAAAAGTTGATGTCTATCCAACCACCGGCTTCGAAAATTGCCAGTCTCGGAAGGGCTTTCGGAGGGGTAGGCAGAGGTATAACAACACTTTCTTTTCGCCTATAATCACCGATAAATGTAGGTTCTGATGCCCCACGACCTAACACGTGTAAGGTTCGTGCTTATACACGATGTTTTACTTTACCGTTATGTGTAGTTTAACTTTATTTAGCCATAGGGATACACAGATTTAAACTTTAAATAAATAATAATAAAGAACATTATACATCCACATCACAGGCTTCGTCTATACAAACATTAATTATTCAACGCAGACTTGGTAAAAACCTATAATAATAATACAATAACAAATTGTAATCCGTAACATACTTCGTCAAATTTTGTATACTGTAATTACAAAGCTTTGTATTGAAGTATAGAAATTCAACACCGAACTTAGTGGGTAACTACTCAAACTATATAGCCTGCAAAATGTCTTAACTAAATATATCTAAATATATCATTTTGAAACCAGACATAAGGTACTTAGTTATTAACAAGGGTACCATTTGCTGCTGTAACAAACAGTATAATTAGAACGGGTAGCCATGATTTAATGAAGTGGCGCATCTAGGCGGCGGCTGTTCGGTGCACATAATATGCGCGCTGGGCGGGCGGGCCGCAGTTAAATTGAGCGCCGCCATGCCAGACTCTCATTTCCTCACTCTACCATTGTACTCACAATACAAAACATTTTTTTATGAATTTGAACAAAAAGTGCTTTGAAATTTTTCCAATCTTCGCCTCTATTCAGCTCGTAAAACCTTATTGTCTCCCCGCAAAAGTGTGGGCGGGGCTTGGAGCGCCGCCGACTCGAATTAAACAAAATTCTAAAGTATAATTTAGTGTTGCGACATTAAAACTCGCAACTTTCTTAATTTTATTGCGACGATAATTATAAGGATGATAACTGGTTACTCATTTAGCTTACTTGCTCAGAGATTTGTGTTTCAAATTGCCGTATTATACTAATTAATTGGCATAAGGGGGTTTTAACTGTCGTAATATTTCTAGAGATTTGTCAGATCTTTGTCAGGTCTTATTGTAAAAGTAGCTTTATGTATGACTAAGATACAACTGGACAGTGAAAACAGCCCTTTGATCAAGCAGGGCGTTTTTTATAGTCTATTTTTAGGAGACCTACGTTAGTCGTACCAGGTCATTGACTTTAAAAACGTCGTTAAATCAAACCTAATTGGATCGCTCTTAATGTATGTATTATGTACTGTATTCAAAAATATCTTCACACCTTTCACAAGGGTTCCCGAAAGGGTAGGCAGTGGTGTCTAGGTAGTACACACACACATTTTCCGCCAGAGATATATTTTAGGTGCCAACGTGGCAGATAGCGAGGCTGTCGCTGTTCCTCCAGCACGACTGGATACGACGATACATACCTGTTTGAATTTCTTCTCATGCGTATGCAGGTTTAATATCGGTGTTTTCCTACACCGTAAAGCTCGTGGTGTGACAGCTACTCGACCACTTGGCCACCACCATGGTGGCATTGCATAGAGCCAGAGCGTGTTTATATCTAACACTCTAGCACAGTGCATCTGAGATTGAAAAAAAAATTTAAAATGTGAAGGAAAAAACATTTTGCGGAAAATTATGGCCTTGGTAAAGTTTCAGCTGCACCCTTAAGCATGACCAATAGTTGGATGGGTGACCGCTAAACATGAGACTCTTCCGTGTCTTAGAGCGCACGCAATCACAATAGTTAACCAAGGATCTTTGATAATTGTTAGTCGTCTGCCCCCGGAATTATAGAACTCCTCAATGGATTGAACGGAGAGGGGTCATATAAATATTAGGTCAACCATATCGGACTAGATCGAGCGCTGACCTCAACAAAGGCTAAGATCATAGCGGGTCAGCGAGATGATGATTACGACGACAAACTCAAATATTCATAAAACGAATGTAACCTGAGCGATATTAATAATGCAAAGAATTGAAGCTTTTCATTTCGTTTTTATAATATCGCTAAACATTTTTTAAATTAAAATTTCGTTTTATCCAAATACGCTTTTACATTTGAATTAATTGTCGCGCCCCATTCAAACATGTTAAACAATAAATCCTACACACAATGTCTTTTAGATAAATAGTTGTAAAACGTTAAACACGCTTAGTCTCTTGGGTTGGTGTACACAGAATAAATCGCATGTGTGTTCAAGTATAACTTTCATAGCAAGTGTTCTCTTCGCAAGGCGAAGAGCAAATGCAGCCCAGAATAGTAAATACCTAAGTTAGATATAATAAATCAGACTCCAATAGGTTATTGACACGTAGAGACCTTTGTAAAGGTAAATGGTGAGCTTAATACGTACATTCTTATAAACGTGGATGAAGCGAAAGAGATATGTAAGGGAATTGGCACTCTACAATCACTGCCTACCTGTGAGAAAGTCGCCAATATGATGTGTATGTATGTAATTCGTAAAATTTGATTGGGTGTTCATTCACTAAATAGTTTTGTTGGATCGAATAAAGCAATAAATACCAGCATCCTAAAAATAATTGCAGGGAAAATAGTTTGCCCATTCCTGGGGCACGTGCCTATAAACAGTATACACGGGTCTAGTGTACCAGGTACCCATATGTATTTGAATTAATGTAGGTTTCTAAATACAATACAATGTTACTGACATCATTAAGTTAATTTACTAACAGATATGGAAATTAATCTGGAATAAATTAATATTATTAAAGGAATGGCTTCAGTTAGTCCCCTATGGTACACGACAGCACATGTGTACTACGGGTATCTAAGAAGTGTTAGGATCTGTCACCTTGATGATATAAAATCAATTCACTTAGGGTTCTGGTCATCTTACTTACAGCAGGAATACAGCACTATCCAGAAATAGTACCATATGGCAGCGATCTTCTGAAAATTTAATGACTGGACTGGACCAACTGAAGCTACGATTTAAAATGAGAGATCCATTATACTGTACCTAATCGGCTGATCGTTATAATATATATATATATATATATATATATATATATATATATATATATATATATTATAGTTATATCGCGGCACCACGTCTTGGGTGTCCAGGACTTAGCCTCCTACAGACGGGAACGGCATCAGTTACCCAAAATGTTCATAAAATATTGTGCAAATCTCATGAATAAAATAAATAACGAAACTTAAAAGCCACATTAAGCGAACTCGTACTTCGGTAACTTTTATAACTTTAAAAGTAGCCATAAAAAACGAAATTTCTTGCTGTGTGAAATTTAATAAACGTAAGTGGCACATCTCTTTTTAACTTTTTGGTCACGTCGTCTGGCTGTCATTCAAATGTTACTGCCACAATATCGCAATGGTTTATGACGATTCCACTGTGAACACATATTTTATGGGTGATTTCGAGGAATTCGCGAAGATGGTCGGATATACACATTAAGATTAATTTAGTTATCAAATATTTGATAGGGAACGCATAATATACGTCAAATCAACTATTTTTTTCTTTTCACAAAGATCGTGATGAGCGTGATGAATATAATTTTGATTCTATTAATGATTGTACCATGTTTGTGGCAACTTTGTGGCATTTGGCAATCTCAGTTGAAGGTCGACGGTTAATGCGATCAATTTAGAATTTAGACAAATTTTCTTCGGCCTCCCACGTCTCAATGCTAGTCATGAGCACCTTGTGGTTATTCCATTTAGTGGTCTTTGCGCCATATGTGTCCCTTTGAGCCTGAGTGTAGCGCGTTGGGAATGTCTATATCAAGGGCTGAGTGGAACTGTTCTGTTCAAGTCAGGCATGTTCCGTTTAGCTTGTGCATATATACAATTATGTACATATATTCAATTATGTACATATATAAAATTTTTCGATGCGATTGAAGATGATAAAAACTTTATTTTTATTCTTCAATATGTTTTTGAACTTAACTTAAGCTTTATCTTTATATTATAAATAAAAAAAAACACAACTATATATACCAGCCAGCATGTATGAAGAGATTGATGAATGTGGACGAAGCGAAAGAGATATGCAATTCTAGAGAGAAATTGCGCTCTATTCTCTTTGCCTACCCCGTTAGGGACACGGCGTGATGATAAATGTATTTAACGCGAGTGAAACAGCGGATACAACTAGTGCGCTTAAAAAACTCCATAAACACGTATCTGACAATTTAAAAGATTAACTGCCCGCTTAGCACTCAATAAATTTGACGAAAAAAATTTTATCTAAGTCGTAATTAAAGGGCGGGTTATCTCATGAAAAGCAATTTCGGTAATTACAGACGATAGGCAGTTCCAACTCTTTACGACCGTACCTATTGCCGCGATAGCGTTACTAATTGACGAATAAAAAAGGATTAAAGCTAATCCGTGTTTAATAAAAATGTTAATCATGACATTTTCAGGGCGTTGTATGCTAATGTTGGCACCTACCCCTTCGCGATTGACGGTAATAAGGCAAGATATACTCTATTTACATACGTATGTACCTACTTAAAGACAGGCTGGATTTAAGCATATCGCAATCAGACAAAATCTCGTCCATGCCTCCACTCTCTCGTCCAAATCAAGGGCCCGCCTTTGACGACGACGAGAAGTCCGAGTGCCTGGCCGACAGTCTCGAGGCTCAATGTACGCCCAGCACCTTGCCGGTAGATCCGCGCCATCTCGATAAGGTGGATGCCGAGGTCGAAAGCAAACTATCTCTCCCACCCTCCGAAGACCCAGACCACCCCATCGCCCCAATCACGGTCGACGAAGTCCGGAAAGTGATCAAGGATCTCCACCCCAGGAAAGCCCCAGGTCCCGACGGGATCGCTAATAGAGTTATCAAACTCTTCTCACCTTATCTCATAGTTTTGCTCACTGCCATCTTCAATGCCGCACTGAGCAACAACTTTTTCCCCCAATCCTGGAAAAGTGCAACAGTCATAGGTATTCCCAAGCCAGGGAAACCCAAGACCGAAGCCTCCAGTTATCGCCCTATTAGTCTCCTCAATGTCCTTGGCAAGATTTACGAGAGACTTATCTACAATAGACTAAAGAGTTTTGCAGACTCTAAGAAAGTCATACCTGACCAGCAGTTCGGTTTTCGAACCAAACACTCCTGTATCCAACAAGTCCACCGTATAGTGGAAGACGTCAGTAGCGGCTTTCAACTCGGTTACACCACGGGTATGCTCCTCTTCGACGTGGCGAAGGCATTCGACAAGGTCTGGCACAACGGCTTAATATACAAGCTGTACCAGTTGGGCGTGCCGGACCGTCTAGTACGCATAGTACGGGACTTTTTGTCGAACCGCTTCTTCCGCTACAGAGTCGAGGGCACACTCTCTTCCCCCCATCCCATACGAGCAGGAGTCCCGCAAGGCTCAGTGCTCTCGCCACTCCTATTCACGCTTTATACTAGCGACATTCCCCTCCATAGACGAGTTAAAAGCGCTCTATTCGAGGGAATTCACGACAACCTCCAATCCGCAGTCACAGCCCTAGGGCGGTGGTTCCGGAAGTGGAGAATTGAAGTGAACCCCACCAAAAGCGCAGCCATTCTATTCTGGAAAGGCCTCGAACGCCCACGGGTAGCCCCCATCACCCTTTTCGGCAAACCCATTCCTTGGGAAGAAAAAGCCAAATACCTGGGTGTGATCCTCGATCAACGCCTTTCTTTCCGTCACCACGTAAAGGCGGTACGCGCGCGAGCCGCCTTCGCGCTCGGTAGACTTCACAGCATGTTGAATGCACGAAGTAAACTCTCATTGAAATCCAAGGTGAGGATTTACACGACGTGCATTCGACCAATCATGACATATGCGGGTGTAGTGTTCGCACACACTAGCAAGTCAACACTTAACCCCCTGCAAGTGCTCCAAAGCCGGTTTCTCCGGAGAGCCACAGGTGCCCCGTGGTACATGCGTAATAGTCAACTCCACGTTGACCTCAAAGTCCCCACTATAAAACAGTTTTTGAAAAAACTGTCCAAACGTCATTTCGATTCTGCTGTAAATCACCCCAACCCCCTCGTCGTATCGGCCGCCCGATACACTCCTTCCCTTATCTCGAAAATAAGGCGTCCAAGACATGCCGTCATCGAACCGGATGACGACATAACGGTCCTCCAGGACGCCCGACAAAAACATACCAACACTACACACAACCGACCACTGTTCCGTCCTCGCCGGCGAGGCTCGACGCGAATAAGCCGTAATGTTCCCCCCCGACCTCCGCCGCAAACGCCGGCCCGCGCCGAGCCAGACGCGTAAATCCCGCCCCCAAATAATATTTAAATAAAATGACCAGTCCAGCCCAGCTCCCTTGCTCGCGATCCAGCAACGCCCTAAGCCGAGGTTCGTACCCCACAGGGGGTGCCCTTAGCTGTGTTGCTTAAAAATAAAGTGCCTGGCTGGAGGCCTAGGTCTCGCCATTGACCGGTTAAGTAGCAAAAGTTCCCGGAACTCACGCTACGAGAGACAATACAAAAAAAAAAAAAAAAAAAAAAAAAAAAAATTAAGCATATCGCATTTGAGGTAGACAACGAGAGTAGAGCCATTCATTATTAGTCTCTTTCGATTTTCGAGTTTCGATTCTTAATTACTCGATTGATTTGGTCCAGGTACTTGGAACGTAGTTTTTCTTTGTCTCTTCTACCAGATAGTTCCGAATTATATATCTCTTTTGTGAACTTTATAAAATTTTGTTATTTTTATTTATTGTATTTAATGTCTCATGTTATATAGTATTATTGTATTTCTATGGGCCTTGTTGTCTGAAATAAATAAATAAAAATATTAACTTTAGGATTAGTAACTTTTGCGTGTGTTTATCAGAATAGTATATATTTGGGGCAATTCCAAACTCATTAAAATTTCCAATCTAAGCAATATATACATTCATAGGACATCCATGACTAGAGGTCAACTACTCGTGTAAATTATACAAATATCCGCCTCTATCCGGAATTGAGCCCGCGACAAGTTTCAAGCGCAAGCTTCATAGCCAGGAGCTCTAACCAATGGACCAAGCAGCATTCTATCCATCGCCACTATTCATATATGTATTTATTATTATTGAGATAGAGATTTTTATTAAGATAATATATATCAAACACGGGCTGATTTAATTGGGGGTATCTTTATCCCGGGTAAGTATTTGAGACCGTTAATTACAGGAGTCGTGAACGCAAAGATAAGGTAAATAATTCGGACGGTCATAGAGAATATTCTTAGGGATTATAAAAAGGTTTGCGAGCTCTGAGCACGTACTAATTTTTAAAGCGCGGTTTTACAATCTGCATACGTAGGCAGCTAGTGTTGGTTGTATGGATATCGATATTTTTCTGTAATTGTTTAATGGATTTGTACAGATAAATAGTGTGAGATATTCAAGCTTGAGAATATAAACTTATCTTAAAAATAAAAAATATGTGGCCGTTATAAAGTAATTTGTCCCACAACAAGTCTCCAATGAAAGTTAGAAATTAAAAATAACCACTTATTTATCGTGCTGTTTTAAATTCTTGAAAAGCCACTGTCACTTCATTGACACACAAACAACAGTTTTATTAACTTGTCAAAGCTGATATTGGTGTAGAATATATTTAATAATATTATCGATGTTAAATATCGATAAACAAATGCTAGCACTAATCACCTGCCCGTCTGAAAAGGTAATTTATTCCAACAATTCATACGCTCTCCCACAAGTCGGATTATTGTAAATAAGTATTATGGCCGACACCCGAATTAATCCCCGCCGCTTTTTAACGAAATGCTAAAAAGTTTGGTGAACTAACTTTCCTTCGAAAGCCCCTGTGAAATAGGGTTTTCCCTCGCGGAATTATTTGTATCAATAGAATGTTTGTACGGAATTTGTTCGTTCAAATACAGGCAAGTTTGCGGCAGAAATATTGTGTACAGGGAGGGATTTTAAAAGGTATGTTTGACTTCACTAATAAGCATGCAAGGTTCCAACACAAATCATAACTTGTTACCGAAGGAAAATTTTCGATCTGCGTAAACTTGATAGAAACGTTAGATAGCATAAATTCATTTTGTCTTCAGTCGAGTGTAAAACCGAATTCTAACTTTTATTTAAGCTAACGAATACATTCATTGTTGCGAACCACTGAATGCGACCTACAGACAGCCAAAAGCTATCGTGTTAATTGACTGTTGGAATAATTTAAATATATTGCGGCCAACGGCGATATTTCAGCGGGATATTATAAATCAAAGGATTAGGAGCTAACGTAGCTGGGGAAATGGATACTGGCAATGTAGATAATGTATGTTTTATCCCGCATACGTTATAGGGCGATAACGACAATATAATCGCGTTGGGAGCCGGCGCGGCGGGGGGTTTCGGACAAAAAGTACTAAGTGCGAGTTTAAATACCCTTTGTGTCACTGCACTCCTAGTCGCCATTCATCGGCTGATTCGAGGGCCCTCTCATTATTCAGTCAAAATTCGATTATTTTCCCATTTCGCAATATCCATACCGTCCCCGGCTTTTACTGTAATTGAAAACCGCGTTGTATTTTGGTCGGCGCTGCAATGATCGCTCTTAATTTATTGACATACAACAATTTTGGATATTTTCTATACGCGATTTTATGATCGCTCTCTCTTTTAGAAGCAGTAGGTCAAAGTACTAGACGAATTATTATTATAGCCTTACGCTAACGCATCCTCATATATCGTAACTGTTCATTAAAAGTGATACAAGCATTTCTATTCAATGCTTAGCAAGAATTCAATTAAGTTTTTCTCTTGAATACTCATTGCAGTTAAGCCGTATAAATTCTTTTAATAAGACTACCACCATACAGTAACAGACGGAAGTAAATGTCCTGTCCGAAAATGATTACACTGCACGCGCAGTTACCATCGCTACGAGCGGCTTATACCCCATTCCGAGGGTATTAGTCTGGAGGCCAACAATTTCTGTAATTTATTAACAGTTTCGCTTATACCTACACCGTTTGCTGGCTTCGATATTGTACCCGGAAAGAAATACCGACGTGTGATCAAAAGACCTTCCTGGGTATTCGTGATCCCTAATATTTCACTCATAATTGGTTTATTCTAAGCTCGCAGCGTTTCCGTGTGTGGGTCCTTTGATCCATCCACTGTATTAAGTTGTAGCAAGAGATGTATGGCGGACATTATTCGTTTAGATCTAAGGCTTTGCCCAATGACGTCATTTGCCATTTGAAGGCAAACATATTGAGTACGTAGAGGGTGCTTAAAGGATATCTTATAACCTTCCCTTTATTATTTTGTGGCATGGAAATATTGGCTTCATTAAATTTATCTAAAGATGTTTTGCTCTGATCACGTGACCTTTTTATAAGTGAATTAAAAATATATAATTATGCTGTATTATGGACATCTTCTCATCTCATGTGATCTTATCATGGGCCCTTTCGTATTAATAAATAAAAAAATTAAATACAGTATAATACAGTATTTTGAAATTGTTATATCTTCCTATCTCCAAGCTTTCCCACAGGAGTCTCTGAACGGGTAGGTAGAGGTGTGCTGTAAAACAGAGTGGCTACTTTTCGGCGACGATATATTTAGGTGCGAACGTGACAGAAGGCGAGAATTTTTTGTTTTTTTTTTTAACTTACAATCTTTGAATTGCAGGCGACTGCAATCTCCTGCAAAACTCCAACCACTCAGTCAACTCAATCAACACAGTCAGCTTACTTGTTAGGCAGTTTTAGAAAAGACAAATATACCAGATCACGAAGAGTATATTAATAATACTTAAACACTCGTATATCACACCGCAAGATAATTGCTTTACTCAATTCACCATTACGATGATTTACGCAGAATAATTTCCTACCAATATTGCCAGTTTGGTTGTTTTTGCTTAGCTGTCGTCAACTGCCCTCCGGACCGGAAGCTGTCTGCCTTGTCCCTTCCATTTCCGTCCACAAAGACCGTCAAAACCTCGTGAAACTTTTACCTCGCCGTTGTTGTCGTAAAATAATAAAAACCGACCATTGTTTGATATTTATTATGATTTAAAGATCGCTAATATTTTTACGGTGTATTTTATTAACATATGGCATGATATCGAGATCTAATACAGAATAAAAAAAGATAAGCACAAATGTGCCCGCAAATAAAGCGTCATTTTATTCCTAGACTAATGACTCTTTCAGCCAATAATTTGAAAATTTTCAGTAATCAGATGTCGGTGAGAGGTAATCAACCGGTATGTGGTCCATTATCGAATAAGTGGTAATGTTCAAAATATACATACATACATACATATCATCACGCCAAGTCTCTAACGGGGTAGGCAGAGAGTATAGAATATTGTAATGTTCAAAATATGTAATAGAAAAATAAAAAAAATACCTTGGGACAATTACACACAAATTGGCCTAGCCCCAAATTAAGCAAAACTTTTGTTAGAGTAACTAGACAACGATATAAATACGTAGGACATCCAAGACTTAAGCACAAATACTCGTGTTCATCACACAAATGTCTGCCCACACCATGATTTGAGCTTCGCAGTAAGGAGCTTAATAAATAAATTATCTAACGACATCTGCACGAGACCAAACGATAATAGAGCGATAGTTTTCATTAGAGATCCTATTTCGAATTTTGCCCGACTCTATTGTGCAAAAATGAAAGGGAACGGTTGATTGGTACCGTTTCTGAAAAGCATCGGTTTTCCCGAACTTTATTAACCGAGAATCTGATTGCTGTGATTAATGTTGGGTTTTAAAAGGCAATCCCTAATTAAGGTTTTAGTTTGCGAATTTAAAGGGTCTGGTGTTATACGCCTTGAATAATTTCAAGTAGACATGAATTTGGAAGGTTGTATGTAATGTTTTAATTGTATATATAACATTTTAAGAACATATTTAAGAGGTGCTATATTATTTTCAAAGAACGCATTAAACTTTTTATAGCTTATCTACGAGACTGAATAACGATGAGCTTTTAATACTTTTAAGAATTAAACAATTCATTCCTTCTCTTACTGGTGTGATGAATGAACGTTTTATTTCTCTGCTTGTACAGTTTTTTATTCCACTAGGGTGGTAAATAAGCATATCGTCGCCTATTAGGTGTTTGTTACACCAGAGGTTATAATTCTTGAGTTGTCATATTAGATCATCGGGTCGTCGAGCTGAGACGCTTCATGATAGGAAACAAGTATAGTACATAATTTATCATTACAATATTTACCAATAGGCGAGCATTTATCAACCAAGTAGCTTAAAATATAATGACACTACAGTTCAGCAAAGATTTCCCTTATATTTCACCCCAAAATTAGTCACTCGTAACTACTTATTATCAGTCACAAGTAGTGGAAATAATTACGTATCCCAAGTAATTAGGGTAAAAACCCTCGTTCAAAACGGACCCAAGATCTGCAGGGGACAGTATTGTTAGCCGAATAGTCGTCTAACTGACCGAGAGAATTCAAAATTGCACGTTGTAAACAACTAGTTGATTTGTGCTATTGTTGGTTCAGATTAGCAAGGGATGTACCAAACATAATAATAATAATACCAATTCACCCAACTATTGTATTCAAAGTTGACGGTGAAATATACATATACTTAGTGATCATGCACTGATACTTTGATAAGGCTATTTCTCCAATTAGCGCGACAATTAATTATAAACGCTTGACAAATCGCTCTATTTTGTTTAGTATAACCCACGGTGGCTGCTTAATTTGAATAGTTAGTAACAAATTAAAAAAAAAAAAGTTTTTCAGGGTCGTTACATTGTGATTACACCTGCACTTGTCTGAACAGAGGTAGGTAATTCGCTATCTGCCACATTGATACGTGGTTCCAGTACGACCTAGCTACCTAGCTCGCAAATCTCGCTATGTTTGTCTAACACCTAATAAGAAGTGCCTGACTGGAGGTAGCTTGGTGTCGCCATTGCTCGGTTGAGTAGCAAAATATCCCGAAACTTGCGCTACGAAATGATACATTTTAAAATTGTTTTGACATTATGCCTGGTTGGTTCAGACCATTGGGGCTTTAACCAATGTCCATAAACCATTCCGATACTACGGCAAAACATCATCGACTCAAACACAGACAATGGTTATTTATCCAGAGATACAACGAACCTCTTTCTATTCTGCCCTAAAAATTACCTCTAAATAATATGATACCCAATAAACATGCTTTGTGGTAAAATGTGGGATGCTGGCCTAATGTAGAATTAAGTTTAAATTAGATGCTTCACCTTTCAAAACTCGCCGCGACTTAGTTGAGAGGCCCTCTTCCATTCTCGGGTTACAAATTTAGTTAATTTGGGCTTTAAATCTCATATTGCAAAATGGACGCGGGCTTTAATTGCGTTTGGCTAGCACAATATGATTTTGAGCCGTATAAGCGACTGGTTGCATTATTGAAACGAGATTACCTACCCACTAAGGGTTTTTTCCTCGTGGTCTTATGAGGATACCCTTGCCAGGAGAATTTGTAATTAAGTGTAATTAAAACTCATAAATCCTACTAATATAATTTTATTTTATTATTATAATTTACTCTTCATACTATTATATATTTTTTTTTCACTGTAAATTTTTTTCACAGTAATAAATAATATAATATAATATAATAATAAATAAAAGGGTTCCCGCAAGGGTCCCCGAAGGGGTAGGCAGAGGTGTATAGGTAATACCCACACACCCACTCTCCGCCAGAGGTATATTAGGTGCCAACGTGACAGATGGCGAGTCCATCGCCGTTACTCAAGCACGACTATACATACGCCTTTGAATTTCTTCTCAGACGTATGCAGGTTTCCTCTCGATGTTTTCCTTCACCGTAAAGCTCGTGGTGTGACTAATCACTGTACTTAAGTTCAGAAAAAACTCATTGGTACAGTCGTTAGTTTTTTTACAGAATTTTATTATTATATTCTATACCGTGAGCCGCGGATGACAAGTAGTTCTAGTGCCTGCAACACAAAGATCAAATCCAGACTGTACATATGATTTTTTGCGAATTTAAGTACAATGATTAGTCACTATACGAGCTTTACGGGAAATATCGAGAGAAAACCTGCATACGTTTATACGAGAAGTAATTCAAAGGCGTATTATTAGTCATGCTTGAGTAACGGCGATGGATTCACCATCTGGCACCTATTATTATATTCTCTACCCACACCAAATCTCTCACTGGGTAGACAGTGTAGAGCGCCAATTCTCTCTAGACTTACCTCTGTAACTTCATCCACGTTGTTCAGTCTCTTTATACAAGCACGTCGGTTTCAATTACTCTAGACTTCCTTGAACGCTCGATAGATAGTTGAATCGTAGTCCCCCGCTTCTCTTTCGGGACACTTTCGTATTTTATATATTTCTAAATTATTTTTGGAGCACTTGTTGCAATAACTATACAATCAGTGGCTCCGCTCCATAATAAAGGCTAACGCGGTACACGGGACATCCATTAGGGTCTCCTAACAGGCCAGCCGGCTTATTGGCGTAATTATATTGCCTTCACGAGAACAAAGGTGACTTTGTACACAATTAATACGGTCCAATGTGAACGATAAATACATTAGTCTGTCGATACGCCGCCGCCCCGCCCTGTATACCTTTCAATTATGAGCTGTGATACAAATAGGTATAGATAGGTATTTCTTTCTACACAAAAATATGTTTGTTATTGTATATCGAAACAGCTATGGTGGCCGAGTTGCTTAAATCGACACAATCAGTGACTTCACGATATTACAATGTACGGTAAAAATAGTGTGTTCGTACACTTCTGGCTACCTACTGCGGGCATCTTTGTGGGAAGGCGAGGTGTAAAAATGGTAGCAATATCACTAAACATTATGTTAATAAGTGTATAAGAGCAAAACATTTCGTACAGTTGTGTTAATAAATGTTACGCATAATAAGAAAAAGCCATTTCGTATCCTATAGACCGAGCCCTACGAGAACATGAATTCTTACACAACGACTTGTCCGCTCGATTGTCCACATGTTGCAGACATGAGTGGGAAATTATATTATTTTCCTCATGACTGTCTCTGGATATGTTATTGTGTTCTTGGTTGTACGATATGTTTTGTGTTGAGAAATAATCACTTATCGTAGTCTTACACATTTAATCTATCTATATAAATAAGGCAAAACTCTAAAACGGCTGAACCGATTTTGATGATTTATTTTTTGTTTTGATGAAGTCTGAGGAAGGTCCTTATGGAGAGATTTTTTTTTAAATACAAGGAAATAAGTACGGTATGGTATGGTGGTACTTAGGTGATACGAAGTTCGCCGTTGCAGCTAGTACGAAAATAAGTTAAATATATTAAGATTGTAATAGGGTTAGGGTCATTGCCTGCAACACAAAGATTGCACGTTCGAATCCCGACTGTACCAATAAGATTTTCTGAACTTAAGTGTAGTGGTTAGTCACACAGCTTTACGGTGAAGGAATGCATCGAGCGGAAACGTTTGCATACGTTTGAGAACCCATTCAAATAAAATTATTAGGGGCACTTACAGATGAGCTATTGAACATTGTTCATTTATTTATTTATTTATTTTTTATTTATATATTCTCATTCATAATATAAGTAGGCATCACCAATAAAATACAGGTAAAGCTGGAGGGACATCTCGTCATGTCATGAAAATTACAAAGCCATATTCATTTAAAAAAATGGCTCAAGTCACAATAACTGCAACGAATTGTGAACAACCTGAGGATCCAATCGCTGGTAGGGTGAACGATCCATGAAAAGCCCTCACAACATTTTTAAATCACAAACAATGTCTAAATAAAATGTTAAGAGCCCTCGAATTCATCAAAGTAATCCTTATCGACTGTGTCTATTTACTGAAAATCTATACTTCACCCATCCAAAAAATGTAGTTAAGTGGCTGCACTTACCCTTACGTTGACTCTTAACAATGCCAATCAATGAAACATAAAATCCTTCTAAGCAGATGCAATGATTCTTTGCCAAACGTCCAAAAACCAATACTTTATCTACCGTTGTAAATAAAACTTTATATATAAGAGATAGAGTATATTTTTGGATGCAAGATTAAGAGCTTGTTATCTTTTTCTTCGTCTGTAAAGGCTATTGTTAGGCAAACCCGGCCAATCAGTTCCATCACCACTTGAGATGCCAATGAAGCGTGTATAATGCCTCACTCCACGAGGGTTAAGTCTAAGGGCGGTTGGTTCTGTCATTTTATCAATTTACTCTATCTGTTGCTTTTGAGGTTTTCGTTTCGAAAACGTATATATTTGAATCCGATCAGATATGATGATAATTAGTAGCAATTTTTTTTATAAAGCTGTAAGAGTTTAAGGTCGAAATTTGCAATGTCATGTAGGACACGTAATTTTAGATTTACATACAGACCTGATAATGGGACTTAGTATTTACCTATAACTAAATAGTTATGCTATTGTCAGCAAAAACTGTTTTCATAAAAACTTTGTATACAGCTAGTACTTTTAACGATATCCGTTTTCATTTTCTCAAGTATTTTCTTACGTCGATTGCCTCCAGTCGATACTAATCTTAAGTTTTAAGACAATAGCCTCGTAGTGAGGATAAGCTTTCATGATGATAAAAACAAGGGCTGATACAATAATTTGGTCCCAATTTATGATAAATTTGCTTCGCCCTGCGGTTTTACCCGCGTATAAATCGATTTAATATTAATATTTTAATAAAAATAATTTAATCTAGATTTTTTTCGTAACCAAACATCCGTGCCAGTCCAGCTAAGAATCTATGTACCAAATTTCATTCAATTTTAATCAGCCGTTCTGGCGTGATTGAGTAACAAACATTATATTAGTAGGATAGACAATAAATTATACATGAAAACCAATGTTTCAATGAGTTGATATATTTGTGAATTTTCGTTTTAAAGTCTTCCTGTAAGTGGCGTAGTAGCAAGCACCCTTTTATCGCTAGATATATATATACACATATAATAGCTTTCCAGCCCAGCTCCGCTTGGGTGAAGAAAAAATCACAAAACCCGATCGCAGTGCCACCTGCGGTCCAATTGTGAATCTAAACCATTCTCGAATCCACTTGAACACACACAAAAATATCATCAAAATCAGTCCAGCCGTATTATACAAGAACTCTTGCATCTGCATTACACTGCCATAAATTTAATTAAAATTTGAACATTAGTTAACCCTTGATTATAAATATTATGACCTTCAGCACAGTGCGGCGATGGGGACCGCCACCCATCACGCGGAGTGCCTCACGGCGGGAAGTGGAGTGTGGAGTGTAGGATGGGTGTATGGAATGTAAGAGGAGGTATGGCTGATAAGATGAACGAATTGATCGATGTTATGACAGAGAGCGAGTTAGATGTTGTGTGCCTGTCTGAAACCAAGCGGAAGGGTAGTGGAGTAGACGAGCTCCCGGGCGGGAGTTTAGTGCTGTGGTCAGGAGTGGCAAACACCGAGCACGCCTGCCAGGGAGTGGGAATTCTACTATCCAGCCGCTTGGCAGAATGTATGATAAGTTATGATGCGGTGAGCCCCAGACTTATTTGGGCTCGCTTTAAAATAGGCCTCACCCGACTATTTTTAGTCGCGGTGTATGCTCCGGTGGCCTCAGCGGACATTTGCGACCTGAATAAGTTCTGGGAATGTGTGAGTAATGTTCTAGAGACGAAAGAAGGGAATGAAAAGCTGATTATTTGTGGTGATCTGAATGGATGGGTCGGGACAGCCCGTAAGGATTACGAGGCAGTACTCGGCAAGTATGGTGATAAGAGAGTGAACGAGGCAGGCAAGCTGATATTAGATGTATGCATGGAGAGAGACCTTTTTGTGGCGAACACCATGTTCGACCACAAGAGGATTCATCAGTATACATGGGAACGGAAAAATTAGCGAAGCATGATAGATCTGTTTCTAATAGATCAGCGACTCAGAACACAGGTGATGGACACCAGGGTGTATAGGGGAGCCGACCTGGGAACGGACCACTTTCTAGTTATAACTAGAATAAGGGGTCTGTTCGCGGGCTGGCGATCCCGTGCTGGGGGTCCCTGTTCTGCAGTCGCAGACCGCATCAAAAGCTGGAGGCTTCAAGATGCGGCTATTAGAGACAGATATCAAGAAAGGGTATCTGAACAGCTAGCCTGTCCCCCGAAAGATGTGTTTGAGAGTGTCGATGTTTGTTGGCAGTTCCTGAAGTCCAGCATTTTATGCGCCGCGAAAGAGGTTTGTGGCATTTCGAAAGGGCGGACAACCAAAAATGGCGATGGTTGGTGGGATGATGAAGTGAAAGAAGAAGTTAAAAAGAAGAAGGATGCAAGGCAAGACATTTTGGCTATGTCCAGCTCAAGTGAAAGTATGAAAGAAAAGATGAAAGAAAAATATCGCCTGCAAAAAAATCGTACGAAGGAGATAATAGCTCAGAAGCGTGAGAGGTTCCAAATGACTGTAGACGAAAAACTGTCGCGTAATTTCAAGGACAATGCAAAACTTTTTTGGAGGGAAGTTAAGAAGTCCAGAAATTGTGTTACAGCTAGTAGTAGGATGAATGTGATTATTTCGAAGGACAATGACATACTAACTGACAAAACTGACGTCCTCAGGCGATGGAGTGAATTCTACAAAGATATGTATGATGATGATGCCGCTGATCTACTCATAGAGCTGCCTCCAACAGAATCTGTCGAGGATCCTAAAGCGGATAAAATAAGTATGGGAGAGATTGTAAGTGCGATAAGAAGTCTGAAATGTGGAAAAGCTGCGGGAATAGATGGGATTACGGCTGAGATGATCAAGTACGGTGGACCAGCGGTCTGGGACGTCATCTATTTGCTATGCAATCTTTGCTGGGAAAGGGGTGATGTTCCGGACGACTGGAGGCGAGCAGTCATCGTGCCTTTCTATAAAGGAAAGGGATCACGATTGGACTGCTCCAACTACAGAGCCATCAGCTTGGTCAGCTTAGCTAGTAAAGTGTACACGAAGATCCTGACGATAAGAATGCAAGAGCGATCCGAAAGGTTTCTCTGGGAATCCCAAGGTGGATTTAGACCAGGAAGAGGATGTATGGATCAAACCTTCTCGCTTCGCGGAATCGCGGAAAAGTTTTTGGATATTAACCAAAGGGTTTTCTGCGCTTTCGTCGACTTAGAGAAGGCATTTGATAGAGTCGTACGAAAGGAACTCTGGGACGTGTTGCCTGGATATGGAGTGAGCAGTTCCCTACTGCATGCCGTGAAATCACTCTATAGTGATAGCGAGGCGTGCGTTAGGGTTAACGGTGAGATGTCACCCTGGTTTGATGTGAAGTCGGGGGTCAAGCAAGGGTGTATCATGTCTGCCTGGCTGTTCATTATATATCTAGATAACTGTCTGAGAGCACTAAGAACGAACGGATGTGGAGTGAAAATGGGAAACTTAGTGGTCAACTGCCTACTATACGCCGATGACGCGGTTTTACTGGCGTCATCAGAGGGCGAACTGCAGTCACTAGTTACCATAATGAAAGAAGAATGTGAAAAGAAGGGGCTGCGCCTAAACGCTGGCAAGACTAAGGTTCTGGTATTCGAAAGAGATGAACAAGTGACCGAGTGTGCAATATCGGTAAATGGGCAAATTCTAGAGCAAGTGAATGAATTTGTATATCTTGGAAGCATGTTCACACGAGATGGAAAGTATGAAAAAGATATTGAAAGAAGGATAACTGCCGGAAATAAGGTGAATGGAGCCATGTCGGCGTTGATGGGCAGTAAAAGTCTGAGCAAGAATGCTCGAGTTGCTGTCCACAACGCGATATTGGTACCTACCTTATTGTATGGCAGCGAATCCTGGGTATGTCAGAGGAAGTATGAAAATAGCTTGAATGCAGTCGAGATGAGATCTCTTCGAAAAATGTGCGGCGTAACGATATTAGATCGAATCCGCAATGAAGAGATTCGCAAATCAACTGGCGTGAATGAGGGCGTGATTGTAAAGATGAAGAAAGGCATGTTACGTTGGTTTGGACACATAGAAAGGATGAGTGAAGAAAGATTGACGAAACAGATATACAAAGCAAAAGTGTGTGCAAGAAGAGGCAGAGGAAGGCCACGTTCCAACTACCTGGACCAAATAGATCGGACTCTCAAGGACGGGAACGTTAAGAGTACTCGAAACCGACGAGCATGTATGAAGAGACTGATGAATGTGGACGAAGCGAAAGAGGTATGTAAGTCTAGAGAGAACTGGCGCTCTATACTCTCTGCCTACCCCGTTAGGGACTCGGCGTGATGATATGTATGTATGTATGTATGTATGACCTATCAATACATAAAAACAATTCCATGTAGTGACAATAAAAAGAAAGAAGATAAAAATAAATCTAGAAACCTAAAAAAAACCTTGTGAAAGAAATAAATTACACGCGCCGAAGGTTGTGCACGAATAGTTTGTAATCGATTAGTTTCGCATCGAATAGGCATTTTAATCGAGTTAAGGGTTTGTTCATTGAGAATATTGGAAATACGAACTCAACTCTCGGTAAGGCGATGCCATTCGACTCGGGCAATGACATAGCATCGAAGTGTTTTGACCTCCGACCTTTATATTTTGCATAGGCGAAATTATTCCAGGCCTTTTTAGCTATTTGCGTAAATAAATAGGGTTTATTGAGATTCCAGCTGAGGTCTTACGTGATTTTAGCTTTGGATTTGAATTCTTGACGTCAGAGATACGGCGTCGAGCGATATTGACGTCATTCATTCTTTATCTATATACATACATAGGTACACCACTTTTTTGCCTGAGATACGTTTATTGAGTTATTCAGTTGCTTTTATAGTTGTAACTGCAATTCAGGGTACCCACATGCTCTGTATTTATTTGGGAAGCATTGAAAAAATCTAACTCTTCTTTTATATAAGAGAAAAACATATTATGTTGATGACGCCCAGAAGGGTATCGTGGCTAAATTATGCTACTGTTTTAATGTACGAGTGTATCGTCTGTGGAAAGGAGAAGCGGCTTAAGCGGTATAATTTTATGTTTTTACGTGAATTGGCTTCATCGAAACTTATTTTTTATTAATTTGGCGAAACTTCATTATTTATTCATATTTATGTAATATCTAGTCTCTATTATCGAGGTCACGAAATTATTGTCACTTAAGTAAATGTGTCGTGGTGGCCGTGGTGGCCGAGTGGTTCGAGCAGTTGCCTGCGACGCAAAAGCCGCAAGTTCGAATCCCGACTGTACCAATGTGTTTTTCTGAACTTAAGTACAGTGATTAGTCACACCACGAGCTTTACGGTGAAGAAAAACATCGCAAGCAAATATGCATAACTTTAAGAAGAACTTCAAAGGCGTATGTATAGTCGTGCTTGAGTAACGGCTATGGACTCGCCACCTGTCACGTTGGCACCTAATATATGAATCGGGCGGAAAGTGGGTGTGTGGGTCCTACCTATACAGGTGTATAGGCAGAGGTCTGCCTATCCCTTCGGGGACCCATGTGGGAAGGCGTGAGGGTATATATATATAAATAAACAAATTAGTCGTTTGGAATAATACTTGCATAAATCAGAATACGTTTTCTACATTACAATATATCAATCAAGCATTACTTTACCGGGGCGTAATTATTTACTTATACCTACGTAGATATATTCCTGAAACGAGGGCAATTAAGTAAGGTGGGATTACTTTAGTGGTTTGTTGCCTAGTGACGTCACTGCTTCGAGCGAGTAATCCGATTAATATAATTGCAGTAAATCTTATGGAGGCGGAGAATTAGGGTCCTTGTGTATAGAGGAGTAGCTACGCCGAGGTTTCAACATAAGTTTACCTATGAAAGATGCTTTATTATGGTAAGAATCCTTGTGATGTATTCAGGTTTTGTCTGTACCACCTTTTTTTTATAAAATGTATGCCGGGTACATTAAATTAATTAATATATTCATATTAAAGTGTATCCATGACGTAATCGAAGAGATAACGCTTGGACACAAGCATATAGAAATGGAATTTCATTAATGGCGCGGACAAGAGCCCAACTCTTAAAATTATTAATTAATATGAACCTTTTATATTCAGAACGTTTACATTTTATCACGCTGATTACCTCACGGGGGAGGCAGAATGAGTAGAGCGCCAGTTCTCACTAGACTTACATAACTCATTCGCTTTATCCAAACTCAACAGGCTCTTCAAACATGCTCGTTATATACGGATATCTCAAACAAAACACATGTATGTGCAATAGATTTTCTAAAGCAGGTTGCATATTTATTTTACATTCTTGTTCGTGTGGGTGTTATTTTCCCAACGCCTACTGATTCTAAGACCTTTGTGGGTAGCGTTGAGATAAACTAGAGTACATTACAGATATCTAAAGTAGTCAAAGGCGTATAAAATACGGCATCCTGTACTTTTTTAATCCGGTCAGACTTCATTTAATCTGGATAGAGTGAATTCTCTGTACTGTGTAAAGGGATACTGAAGAAACCTATCTAGTCTTTGCATTTCGAGTAATTCTGCTTAGTAAATGCTGATCGAGTACTTTAGACTTGATAGGTTTCCCAGCTGCGCTCACGGCACCTGAGATTCGTCTTCTAATTGGCAATCAGACGGTGTGCTGTTTCTAAACAGTACTGAGGGCAGCGATCGATTTAATCTAAGTGTTTTTACTAATGATAGACTGGGTTTAATGTGAACAAAGAATTGTGTTACCTGCTTCTGTTATGACTACAACCAAAAACAAAATATCCGTTCCAATTAAAAAAAAAATACACTTTTTGACTTCTCCACTGGTTGTGGAGCATTATTATAGGTTTATAACGAATTATTCCTTAAAAACGGGCAACTTGGCTGGAGGCCTAGGTCTCGCCATTGACCGGTTAAGTAGCAAAAGTTCCCGGAACTCACGCTACGAGAGACAATACAAAAAAAAAGGGCTATACAATCTGAAAAAATCTTTGAAATACAATCCGATTAGTATAGATAGTATAATTGAGAAAAGCGTGTTAAATAAAACAAACTGCCTTTTATGACATAAGTATATATATAACTAGCTGCCCGCCCCGGCTTCGCACGGGTGCAATATTGATACTAATAATAATGTAAAAGATAAAAATGGTTATGGTGGTTTATACCTTACAGATAATTAAATACCATCGCAAACTTTTATATCGATAATTTTAAGATATACTACTCCGTAGTACATTCATTTGATCTATCTCGTAAGGTTTATCCAGCGTTTGCGATTTAAGCGCACAAAAATATGTGCCTATGATCACATTACAAATCTTTGAATATTTCGTTATTTATTAAATAAGAGAAAAAGAGGCGAATTTGGAATAGTCTTGGTTTCCGTTTTCATTAATATTGTTTTTGTATTTGAGCGGTTTTAGCTGACCTCTACATCGTGTAAGGAATACTCCTACCAAATCTCAAGGCAATCGGCCTTAATTCCTGAGATTTCGTGATGAGTGAGTTCACAAATAGAATCTCCCCGCGTTCCACCTTGCGGGTGGAGTTTCATAAAATCCGTTCTAAACTGACCTCTACACTACGTAAGGAATACTCCTACCAAATTTTAAGTCAATCGGCCTTATAGTTCCTGAGATATCCTAATGAGTGAGCTCACAAATAGGATCTCCCCGCACTCCACCTTGCGGGTGGAGTTTTTTGAATATTTATTTATTCATTAAACATATAATATAAACCTTCCTCTCTAATCACTTTATGTATTGCTGATAACCGCATTGAAATCCGCGGAATAGCTTAAAAGATCTAAGCGAACAGACAGCGGAAGGGACTTCATTTCAATCGAATTCTTGCAACAAATTAAACGCAAGTGATGTACGACTCTCTCGCAATTGTTTTCCCAGATGACATTTGTATTTCGCGTCATAATCAATCTATGGTACGCGCTAGTTTTACTTGTTATCAATTACTTGTAACACATCCTTACTATCCTAACTTAATATTATAAATGTGAATGTAAGTTTGTTTGTTACGCTTTCACGTAAAAACTACTAACCCGATCATCATAAAAAAATGTACACATATTCTTGGAGGTGTAAGAAGTAACGTAGGATACTTTTTATTGAAAAACTATCAATTTTTACGAAAGATAAAATGCCGTCCACGCCGACGAAGTCGAGGGCACAGCTAGTATGCAATAAATATTCTATACGAAGCTAATTGATAAAGAGGCGAATTTCGAATAATCTTGGTTTCCGTTACATGATTGTTATTAATATTGTTTAATATTTGAGCATCATCGATGTTTTTGGGTTGAAACAATTTAAATTATTATGAAAGTCACAAATAACACTTGGTTAAATGTATAAATAATCGATTATTCATAAAATTATTAAAAACTTTAAATAATAGTGAACAGATATTGCTAAGTTTCAACCCAAAGGAGCTTTAGGTCAAAAACTTTTTTTTAAATATTTATCAACCCCGCATTGTCGTTGAAGGATGGACTATCATCAAATCCATTCTATCATGCCAAAAATAATTTCGTGATGAGTCAGTTCAAAAATGGGATCTCCTATATATATATAGATTCATATTAAAAAGCCGTGGTGGTCGAGTGGTTCGAGCAGTTGCCTGCGACGCAAAGGTCGCAAGTTCAAATCCCGACTGTACCAATGAGTTTTTCTGAACTTAAGTACAGTGATTAGTCACACCACGAGCTTTACGGTGAAGGAAAACATCCTTGAGCGTCCGATCGATTTGATCTTTTTTTTTATTATTTTTTTTTTATACCACTTGGTTGGCAAACAAGCATGCGGTCCGCCTGATGGTAAGCGGTTACCGCCGCCTATGGACGCTTGCAACACCAGGGGAATCACTCGCGCGTTGCCGACCCTGCAGGAATCTTTTCACACCCTTCTTGAAGAACTCCATGCTGTACTCTCCAGGGAAAACCTCAACGGGGAGCTCATTCCACAGCCTGAGCGTTCGCGGAAGGAAACTCCTTTGGAACCGCGCAGTGCGAGACCTTTGTGGTTCCAAGGTATGGGGATGAATTCCCCGTCGATGGCGAGAGGTGCGGTGGTAGAAGGTGGAAGTGGGCATCATGTCGAACAATTCTGCAGAACACTCCCCATTATACAAGCGGTAGAACCCACACAGGGAGGCAAAGTCTCTCCTCAAACTTGTGATTCCAAGCCGCCTGTGAGCATGGGATCATCGACTATTCTAGCGGCGCGTTTCTGAACCGCGTCAAAAGGCCCAAGCTGGTATCCAGGGGCTCCAGCCCACAGGTGGCAGCAGTACTCCATATGTGGCCGAACTTGCGACTTATAAAGTTGCAGCCTTTGTTGCTTTGGTGCGGTGATCTAGGTAGTTGGAACGTGGTCTTCCTCTGCCTCTTCTTGTACACACTTTCGCTTTGTATATCTGTTTCGTCAATCTTTGTATATGTCCAAATCAACCTAAAATGCCTTTCTTCATCTTTTCAATCACACCCCCGTTCACACCCGTTGATTTGAGAATCTCTTCATTGCGGATTCGATCTAAGATCGTTACTCCGAACTGAAAAAAAACACAAAAATTGCCCGACTTGTCCCGACTCTACTAAACGTAAGTGAAGAACGACTCTCTCGCAATTGTTTTTTCCAGATGACATTTGTATTTCGCTCCAAAATCAATCTATGGTACGCGCTAGTTTTACTTGTTATCGTCTATGGTATCCCATAACAATATGCAATAAATACGATTCTTGGTTTCCGATTAATATTGTTTTATGTTTGAGCATCATCTATGTTTATGCGTTGAAATAAATTAATTAAATTTATTAATATGGATATAAATAATATAAATTTATTAAATAAAGGTCACAAATAACACTTGGTAAAATTAATAAATAATCGATTACAAAAACAAAAAAAAAAAAATATGGTTTAAATCTTTAAATAATAATGAACATCGAATCGAATTCTCTTCTTGTTTTAAAACGCAAGTGAAGAACGACTCTCTTGCAATTTAGAATATATAGAAACTAATATTTAGAATAGTTTTTCCCAGGTGACATTGGTACATCGCGCATTAAAAAGCATTGGTTGAAAACGTGTTTTTTTTTATTTAACGCCTTGCGGGTGGAGTTTCATAAAATCCGTTCTTAGCTGACCTCTACACCGCGTAAGGAATACTCCTACCAAATTTCAAGTCAATCGGCCTTACAGTTCCTGAGATTTCGTGATGAGTCAGTTCAAAAATGGGATCTCCTATATATATATAGATTTGCGTGATCGATAGTGTCGTTAGAAGTGCATTTGGTGTTGCAAGCATCTGTTGGCTACAGTATTTATTTGGTACCTAAAATATATCCGGTGAAAATAACATGATATTACTCCGCTACCTATTGCTTCGCGGATCACTGTGGTAATTAATAAATATATATGCATATATGTATAACGTGAGATGAATACATGTCTGAAGGCAAGTGGTCGCCTTAGGTGATAGACGGTACACAATATTTATCCGTCGCTGTTGACACAAAATAAGTTCCATTTTAGCTTAATTCTCTTCAGATTTGATGAAACCAATAATCCTAAACACATGTGAGAGTTCTATCAATTACAGCATTAAATCTTTAACTACAAGTAAACTAAGCCCATTTCACAGAATCTGGCAAAGCTTGAGCTTAGTTAATTAACATTAGCAGTTTAGTGAATTAAGCTGAAATTACTGTACAAATAATCGATTGTCTAAATAAATGAACGTTACTCGTCTCGTGTTTGAACTTAATTAGAGCACACGTCGCCTTAAATGAACGTTGACACATCAAAGAGCCCGCTAATATTTACTTGGCAGAAGAAGTCATTGGCACTTGGTGGCATTATATTATATGTTCTGGAAAACTTTGATGTTAAAGTAAATTTTAAGAAATAACACGAGTCATTATTTACATATTGTATACTTAGGTGTAGACGTCGCATGGTCTTGAGTTCTATTTAAATTACTATAAAATAATGAGCGCAAAAAGCTTAAATTCGTTTTCAAATTAATTATATAAAACTTTCACCTCCGAGTTCTATTCACAGATAATTTATTCCCTTTTCCAGGCAAAGAGAATTTGACACTAACATCTCCCTTAATTGTAGAAGTATATTCAATACATAGAAGTTATAGGGCCTACTTACATGCATGTAAAGGATATAGAACTCGCCACATTTCTTATGGATAGTCAGAGAGAGTAGAATGACAGTGCTTTCTATAATTACATATCTCTTTCCCTCCATCCAAATTATTTGTTCTCCTCATGCATGTTATAAAGTTATAGTAAAATAGCGAATGAAAATTCGATACAAAGTGAATTTGACGCTTCATTACATTTCGTTATTATAGCTGGCACAATTTAAATAAAAACGCTTCGAAATTAAAAATACTTAATATTCAGACATAATTGTTCACCCTAACTTTATTTCGCTTTTATAAAGTTATTTTCAAATTGGTATAAGTTCTAGGGATAAATATATTTTTAAGCTTAAGTTAGGATTAGTTAATTTACTCTATTTACTTGCGTGTGTGTGTGTTTGTACTCATAAATATGGCTTTACAATTAGTACATATATGTAATTAGTACATACATACATCTCATCACGCCAAGTCCCTAACGGGGTAGGCAGAGAGTATAGAGCGCGAGTTCTCTCTACCTCTACCCTCTTTCGCTTCGTCCACATTCATCAGTCTCTTCATACATGCTCGTCGTTTTCGAGTACTCTTAACGTTCCCCTCCTTGAGCGTCCGATCGATTTGATCCAGGTAGTTGGAACTTGGCCTTCCTCTGCCTCTTCTTGCTGATGAGGATATTACTATATAGTTTATTATAGTATATATAGTATAATTTGGCTTATTGCGAACATAGGTAAGCAGAGTCAATATCGGTAAAAGTATTTTATCCAGTTTGTCTCAAATTTTGGTATTTGCCAGATATAAGACCGGAATAACTTATCTGATTATATTTATTTGTGTTGTCTAGATATCAAATTTCGATTCTATTTTGATTTGATATCTATATCATATCTAAAATTGAGAACACTTACTGATTTAGTCATTTAATTTACATTTTTTTCATTATGTCTAAGCTTTAAATACATTTGCCAGTGAAGGACGCGCCGTGATGTGTGATGTAGGTACCATATTGTACCATTTATGTAATCATCATTCCAAACGTATTATTGAATTGATTTTAATAATAGATACACATATTATATGTGTTTCTTTGAGGAGATAAACTCTTGTACGATCGGAACAAGCAACTGTCGCCATTTATATTGTGAGTCTCGAACATATGTACATCGAACACAAGACGAAGTGCGACTGACGAAATCACTTCCGGTATTGTGTTGATATAGGAATTGTTACTAACGGTACTCGACATAGGTGTTAAACGGAAATTTGGATGAGATTTGCACAGGATTTAACTAAATGTAAAGACAGGAGAATTTAATTCAGCAGTGAATTTAAAAACGCAAATGTAATGATGAAGACGATTAAGAAATAAAAAATTAATTCAATATATTTTTATCAGAATATAATGATTATGATGATGATTACAAGCTTATTTAACTTTATTAGTTCTATTATTTATTATTCAGTTATATAATTAAACTAGCTGTCCCGCCCAGCTTCGCTCGGGTGAAAAAGTTAAATTGCCCGTAACACGATCGCAGCGCCACCTATTGGGTCCAATTGTAAATCTAAACCATTCTCGAATCTAGCTTAAGACACACAGAAACACACAGAAAGCTTCGCCCGGGTGAAAAGGTAAAATTCTTGAAACTCGATCGCAGCGCCACCTATCGGGTCCAATTTAATATAGCCTATGTTACTCGGGGATAATGTAGCTTTCCAAAGGTGAAAGAATTTTTGAAATCGGTCCAGTAGTTTCGGAGCCTATTCATTACAAACAAACAAACAAATCTTTCCTATTTATAATATTAGTATAGATATCACTTTTAGATATTTTAGATTTAGTCGACTTGCATTTCATTGCTGCTAGGTTAAATTTCAATCCAATCTGTGAAAAGAGTTTTTGTTTTTCGAATTTGTCTGCAAGTATAATACTCGTATTTAAACAATTCGAGAACAATGCCCATAGTAGTAGCATTATAACATGCTCAGGTTCAATATCTAGCTGTGCGACGGTCCCATACAGCCGGCGGGCGCAAGTTTCCAATAAGTAATTAAAATCCAGGGACTCGGGATTACTTCGCGTCTCAAAAGGCTGTTTGCCTTCTCGCTTGAGAACTTTGAACCTCTTATGGCTTCCTGGTACTACGAGATTGGATTTGAATTAGAAGTAATATTTTTCTTATTGCATTGTTCTGGTTCTTGTATCACGAACTGAAAGAGTAAGATAAAATAAATTTTATTACGTAATACACTGACTAGACGGCTAGCCGATTGGTTAGATAACTGGGTTGATGGTTATGTCCGATCTACGCAAATGTTGGCAGGTACGATACGCAAGCGAAATATTTATGAAAGCTGCGTTTTTGTGTATTACTATGTATATTTAAACCATCACATGTCGGCCAAGTGCGTAGAGATGTTGCCTGCAACACAAACATTTAAAGTTTTCCAATGAGTACTTTAGAAATGAAATACAGCGATTTTACACGACGGGCTTTCGGGTGAATTAAAACTTTATGAGAGACAAGAAAACCAAGATATATATCTTTAGAAAAAGAGATGGTTTCTGTTATGTTTGCACCCAAATATATATACCTAATAATATATATCCTCACGCCATCCCAGAAGGGTCCCCAAAGGGGTAGGCAGAGATGTATAGGTAATACCCACACACCCACTTTCCGCCAGAGATATATTTTAGGTGCCAAAGTAACAAATGGCGAGTCCATCGCCGTTACTCGAGCACGACTATACATACATACGCATTTGAATTGCTTTTCAGGCGTATGCGGGTTTTCTCTCGATCTTTTCCTTCATCTTAAAGCTTGTGGTTTGTCAAATCATTGTACTTAAATTCAGAAAAACTCATTGCTACGGTCGGGCTTCAAACTCGCGATCTTTGTGTCGCATGCAACTACTTGAACCACTCGGCCACCACGGCTTCTTCTAGTTACTTCAGTAATGCAGTCTCTTAGTGGTCTGATGAAAATAAGAATATATCTGACAACCAAACCTTTGACAAGCAGTCGTAAATCAGACCAAATTACACAAAACAATATAGCAACTTCGAAGTCGTAAACCAAACCGCTGAAAAAGGATTACGCTCTGATAGCATCTGAAAATAACCCAAATGTTATTAAAGGTTGCCCTTGTTTATTTGGCAGTGTTCGGATTTTTATGAAGAACACGGTAAATAGTCGCGTACAAACATTAATCTGCTTTGAACAACAGAGTAGATGTAAAGGGACTGTGCGTCAATATTTTCTTAAGGGGACAGAAGCTTCTCTCGGTGCCAATTAGAGCGCGATATGATTTTTTAAGCAAACTTAATTTACTTGAGTCTTGCTGTTTGTAAATGTACGTTATACTTTTAATTACTCTAATTCATGTTGGTTTAAATACGTTGGGTATTGTGCGTTAAATTACGACGTTTTGAAGAGGGCGTAATAAAAAAAGCAGAAGTAATCATTTTAATTTTTTTAAATTCTGGAACTTACTAGCATTCCACCCATACATTTAATATACACTTGAATGGGAACTCCCAACACTTCTCCATTTTAATTACTAAGTACTTATGTATATTCAGTACGTTCCAGCAATACACCTCTGCCTACTCCTTCGGAGAATCCAGGCTTGTAAGAGGTAATAGATTTCATTACGCTTTAATGTGCTATTTTATAGCATTTGACGGGGTATTATTGTACTGTAATGGTAACGCTATTACAACAATAACATTATACCTTGAAATAATTCGAAGACAAAACACATACAAATCACGAATTAAATTGTTCAACCCTTTAATATATTACCAGTAATTAAATCACGGAAGACATTAAGGAATTGATGCGTGCGTTCATTATTAAATTTTGCTTTAGTTTAAAATGTGGTACGCTCAACTATAATTTATACCAACCACCAACTGATTTATTGGTGCTCTGGGGCGTATCATGGTGACTACGCACTTTGCGATTGCTTTACCTACTCCTTTCGTTGTTGTATACAGGATGTTTTAATTGTGATATTCGTAGGTTTATAGAGTTTACAAAAGATTGTAAAATGTATTGTGTAAAATAAAGGTTATGTTGTCAAGTTGGTTCACTATTTATCTTTATATATATAACTAGCTGTCCCGCCCAGCTTTGCTCGGGTGAAAAAGTTAAATTGCCCGTAACACGATCGCAGCGCCACATATCATAATAATATAATGCAGTTTAAATTACTAAATAGTAACTAGCATCGTTACAGGTGGCAAGATAAGAGTTAGACGCCAAAAATCATTCACAATAGCCAAAGGCAGCGGTAGCGCGCGGCTTTAGGCTTGCAGCGTGCAACGACCCTCGCGTGTTTCAAGTGCCCCTAGGCGGCGGTAACCGCTTACCATCAGACGGAACGCTTGTTTGCTACCATTGTGGTGCAAAAAAAGGCCGTGGCATTGGTGGCCTGACGCTCATAGTAAACATAATAATAATTTAGGCAAATGTTACAGATAGGAAATCGGTGACCGTCTAACATGATTGTAGCAAAGACGTTTGTAAGCCGTCGCGTTTCTTCTCAGACTTTTGCTTAACATTTTTCTTTCAATATAATTAAATCAAGTGTTTGTACACTTGATTTTACACTTGTTCTTATGTTCACAGATTATAGTTGTACAATATATTATGTGATCAAGAGCAATTCATGGACATTGCGTTTGTTAATGTTCGAAACTTAAATATTAAATAACCCTGTTGTACTAACTTTTTTAATTTCGTGTACATTACTGGTTTATTTATATTTAGAAAAGTGCAACGTGCTTCATTTAAAGTTTCGTCGTAAATCAAGTTTTAAATGATGGATTCTTTCTCGTTGCATTTTTATTTGAAACTAATATGAGTGCCAGAATTTGACATATTTCACAGAATTCGTTTTGATGCTTAAACATTTTAATTGGTTTAAAATATCATCAGCCTGTATCTGTAATCTGACGCTGCATCTGAAATCGAAGGAGCTTACACAAAGTTTGAATTTAAATTAATTTAGCGGATTATTAATTTTGAATAATGAACTCGGCTTTACCTTCAGAGCTGCAACGATGAATATAAAGATAGAAGTAAACGACCTGAAACAATTAAATTTAGGTATCAAATAATATTACCATAAAGTTGATAGAGCAATTTCGGCATCGTCAAATTGAAACTGGTCTTTAAACTCAATTGCAAATTGATTGGTACCGAGTGTATTAGTAAATATACCATTACCTACTACGAATAATAAAACCAAATTCCCCACTGTGTCTTGCTGCTCAGGTACTTGAACGCGTTATAATCAAAAACGACTAAACGGATTTTTATGCGGTTTTCACTGCTAGTAAGCCATTTTTGAGGAAGGCTCTCTAATACCACCTAAGATTTTTTTATTTTCATATACTACTTATATTTGTATGAGACCGGGGTGGATCGCAAGCTTTTAATAAATTTGTATTTTTTTTTCAAATGACAGGACAATACCGCATAGTAGGATTTTTGCTTACTTACTTTTTGTAGAACAAACCATTATCTATTTAATATAATAATATATCAAATATCTGAAACAGTTAAATTATTGTGGACGTCATTGCATTATACATTCGAATTAAAAATAATTTCGACAAATTAGTTTGTGTTCTCAAGTAGTTACATGATAGGTCCTAGTTACTCAACAATTTATTCCTGTACCTGTACTACTACTGTGACATTTAATTATATTATTTATAAGGTGTACCTATTAAAGGTATAAAAATTATATTAAGCACCAAATAAATTTTCCCACCGACTGTACCGTTGTCACAGTATTCATTGATACTATAATATAATAATAATGCAGTAAATAATGATTAGAAGTGCTAACATGAGTTTTCGTAGGGGTGGCAGAGGTTTGGCTTCCTATTTGACGGAGAGTCAACAAGGTACCAAGGTAGACAGATGGCGAGGTCTCGCTGTTTTTCAAGCATAACTATAATATGTCTCGAATTTCTTCATAATAATATGCGGGTTTTCCTCATGGTATTTTACTTCACCGTAAAATGTATAGTGTGGCAAATCATGTGTGAAATCTTAAGCTCACAAAATCTCATTGCAGGCTTTCATCCTACAGTCTTGATTAACGACTCTATTAAAATAATATATCCCCACGCCTTCCCACAAGGGTCCCCGAAGGTGTAGGCAGGGGTGTAAAGGTAGTACCCACACACCCACTTTCCGCCAGAGATATATTTCAGGTGCCAATGTGACAGATGACGAGTCCATCGCCGTTACTCAAGCACGACTATACATACGCCTTCTCAGACGTTTGCAGGTTTTCTTTCGATGTTTTCCTTCACCGTAAAGCTCGTGGTGTGACTAATTACTGTACAAAAGTTCAGAAAAACTTATTGGTACAGTCGGGATTCAAGCTTGCGATCTTTGTGTCTCAGGCAACTCCAACAATCGGCCACCACGGCTCTATTAAAATCCTAGTTTGAATAAATGTATAACGTTAAAGACTTCTTAAACACAACATCCATTTGCTTATTCAAATTACAAACGGCTCATTATGTGATAAGATTACCAGGACTTTGGCAACAGGGGCTAATTGCAGTTGCAGAGTTAGCGAGACTTCTGCTAAACCCCGGAATGAGTGTTAAAAGATTTATATCAGAGGATGAGAGCGATTCCCGCGCCTTAATCCCGAAGTTCTCAGGAAATTAAGACATTTTAGGAAATCTTCTCTCTTCTCTGTAGCGTAGAGTTGGAATATGAAAAGCGCATTACAACGCTCTCGAACGGTTTATTGAAGATTAAATTTCAATTACTCCACTGTAATAGGTTTAAAGGTAGATTACAAGTGAGATAATGTTGTAGTGAAACTTATAATTTGAAATATTGATGAGAAACTTATAATAAACAGAAGGTTTTACTTATTAAGTTGTATTAAAAATGTGTTTCTTTGATTATGATTTGCAATATAATTATATACTATGGTAAACTGGTAAACTGTTAAATTGCTTGGCTACTAGGTATAGTAGCTAAACAAATTGGATAATTAATTTTTATATTTTGAACGTTTGTTTTTTATGTTAAATGGTAAAAAAAAAACAGAAAATTTGGGTGGTGTATCAAAAATCAGTTGTGTGTCTCGTATTACCAGATGGTAAAGATACTCTTTTAGAAACATACATGTTTTTGAGTCCATATGAACTGCGGTATCAGGTACATCAGATATTGTAAATATTTATTGATGGATTATGTTGCCCAGAAAAGGTTCCATAATAATGTAATTTTTTCTTATAGGTCTATAAAATAAACAACCAGAATATTTTTTATTACAAGAAAAACTCTGAAGAATGAAAGCCTCATATTGTGTTTTTATTGAACAAACAATATTTTATCTATTATGGCACTCGCCCATTCTACCTCTACGATATTAAAGACCAAGAGCATACACTTCAAAAGACAATTTCAGCCTATATTTATTTAGCAAAGATTTCTTGAATCACCAGACTGTTGATAATGAAATATTTTGATTAACTCATGACCTATGCTCGGTTCTGAAACCTTATTAAAGTAAACTTTTTAACTAATAATTTATATTTCTCTGAAGATTTCATTGAATATCAAAATGAGTCACCTAGTAAGTTAACCTAACTAAGCTAGCTAAGCGCATTAAAATAAACATATATAAACATACTAACAAACATAAATATAAAAAAAAAAACATATATCTCAAAAGACTGGTATCCATGTCACTGATATATTGAAGCATAAAATATGAAATACAATGTAACAGTTGACAAATCACAGACATGGTTTAGGTATGTACCTACACCTAGCAGGTTATAAGGTATACACCTGTGTTCGTCTCCCTTCGTTACAACCAGAGTGGAACCACTAAAGCGCGACTTTGATTCAATTTCACGTGCGACGCTCATAGTTTGGTATCGAAGTAAATCTGTCTCGGTAATGTGATTTCAGTTAATTTGATTTCGCTACATTTTCGTTTGGTCGGTTTATCAAATTGGAACTATATTTGAGATTATCCAGACACCTTTGTTTTAAAGTATTTTATCAAGTTACGACACGTGACTTGGGAGAATGCTTTTTCTTTCTTTTATATTTTATTACTTTCATATATTCATATATCCTTTTTCTTATCTTTGATATCTTGAAATGAAAAGAATAGATGGAAGATTAGAAGCGAAATTATAAAAAAAACTTAGGTTTGCAGATATGCACATATTTAGACCCTAATCAAAGCTACTTTACACACCAGCCTTCTAGGACCGAAAAAGGAATTTATATTCTACAAATATCATAAAATGCATATTAAGAAAGCGTGAGAGAACTGGCGCTCTATACTCTCTGCTTACCCCGCTAGGGACTTGGCGTGATGATATGTATGTAAGAAAGCGTGTGTTTTGGTACAGAAAGTTTATCCTCCTTTGGCGGGGAGTTCCTATTACGTACGCTAGGCGTTGAGATTAAACATCTGATTATTGCGCAAAGCCTGCAAAGTCAGACTATATGTATCGATATGTTCTTGTAATAGTGGTTTAAGAGTTAAGAGAAAATTATAGCAAGGTATAATTAAGACGAACAAGGTTAGGAAATGCTCAGGTTTTCTCAGTACACCCATGCTGCCGGATAGATGATCAGTGGTCAGAAGGACCTGCAAAGGTAGGTCATAACCGCTACAATATGTAATAAGTTGTACATACGGGGTACCGTACTAAAGGGATAGACACAGGAAATAGAAAGCGAGTTATCTCGGCTTACAAGCCTCTTTCGCTTCATCTACATTCATCAGCCTTATTATAGATGCTCGCCAGTTTCGGTATTCTTGGCGTTCCTATCATTAAGCATTCGTTGGTTTTAATCTGACGTTGAAGCGTGGTCTACCTCTGTCTTTTCTTCCCTAACTTCCGTATTATAAGTCTGTTTCGTCAGTCTTTTTCAGTGTTCTTCTCTGCGTGTCCAAAGCAAAATAAAATACCATGATTTGTAGGGATGAAATTAAAAGCCCTCTTAAACATTTAACGAGCATTTCGAGTAAGTGCATCGAGTAAAGTACTCGTCACTGGCAAAGAGCTTCGCAGTCGCCTTTTCAGACTCGCACGACAGTAGATGCATTTTGTATGAGATCGGGAGCGCAGTGGATTAACCTGCTTTAATTATAGTCAACGTAAACAAGGTAACGCGACGCGTATGTAATCACGATCAGTAATTAGGAGTATGGTGGAAAGGGGAAACAGCTCAGCTAATATTTGAAAGGGTATGGAGTCTGTTGAAGCGGGAAGCAGAAAGAAGATCGATTTCCGTAAAAAATCGAATGATATATATGTCGGAACGCAGGACAGCGCGACATCGATTCGTATCGGATTCGAATGCACGCTCAACATCAGTGGGAGAGGTTCTGGTACTGGGTTCTGGGTTCTGGGCGTAGGTCTCAGGCAATTAAACCACGAAGGTACAATACGAGAATTGTATGTTGGTAATTAGCAATCACAAATTCACATTACGATGTTACAAAGTAGGTACTTAATTATCAACAGAGTTGTGTGAACCAACGGTCCCGTTTGGAAGGACCGAACTGTATCGCTCACTGTAATCTAGCGAAATATCAGAAGGGGCACTGAAGCGGTCTTGGCTGTCTTTCTCCATTGTGGGCGTGTTGACTAGGAAACTTCCAAAATAAAACCACGTTTGTACAGTTCGCTATCTTAGTATTCGATTTGGTAACACTACTAGACAAAATAAATCACTAAACACTAGATGAAACTGGATTAAGAGCCAATAGGTTAGCACGTGTCCGCCGTATGCAGTAGCTGTCAACAGAATGACCGCCCGCCACTGCAAATGGCGGCACCCACCACCCTATTCGGGGTTACCCGCTCTTATTTTAATTTTACCATTATCAAAAAGTAATAATAAAAACAATAGCTGAATAAACTAACTAAATTGCATAATCAAAAATCAAATAAAACTGAGAATCTAAACATAATCATCTAAAAATATTCTACGCGCCGTCATATAGATATATCATATGAATATAACTATAAATAATACAGAGATGCAACATAAATAAAACCGAAAAGCAAACAGTTCTTTAAAAATATATTCCGTTGGGTGTATCTCACGCCTTCCCACAAGGGTTCCCAGACACCTGCTTTTCGCCAGAGATATATTTTAATATTTAGACATATTACTAGTTCAGACAACTAAATTTGCAGGAAGAGTCAATGAGCTATGGCGTATGTATTTAAATTCCAATTTCAGTCGTCCAAAAGACAACTTGACCGAGGTCAATAGTTGGTTGAATGCACGCGCAGGCTGACTTTAAAACAACCATTTTATTAAAGCTCCGAATTAATTTTCATAAATGTTATAGTCTAACACGCTTATCGCTTCAAATGGCACCCTTCCTCACCATAATAAGTAAGTATATTACGCGAAATCATTCCGTGTGAGTCAAGAACATGTGTTTAAGAAAGTTTATTAATATTTAATTAATTTGCGCAAGAATGACTTTGATTTGTTGCCGCTTTGCATTTAATTTTCACTTTAAAACCACAAACCGCTAATTCAATCATTTGACAGGTAGGCGTGTGTTACAGACATGTTACATGATTTAGTTGCGTGAATTGCATCAAGGGTGGATCTGTGGCGGTAATTTATGGAACCATTTTGGCTGATATAAAAAAAACGCATGTGAGATTTAAAAAAATTACATAGTAAAGATAAGATTAATGGAAAGCGGAATTATCGCAGGCATGTTATAAAAGTGCTTTACGGAAACCAAGTGGTTTTGGCCTTTTGGGTTATGGTGGTGTAATGTTTACTTGGTGAGAGAGCATACTATACCATAAATTAATCTAGTTGATAATTCTTAATAATTTTAAGGAAGTTATATGTAAATCTTTGTAATGCCGTCATATAAGGAAACTGTGATATTTGAGTAATAGTATAAGCTCGATATTAAATATTTTGTATGCCTAGCGGCGGAACATAACAGCTATACCTGTGTAAATTAATACCATTTTATTTTCTATGTACACGAAACTGTCCTCGCACGGTTCCCACCCCTGGATATCCTGGCGGAGATGGATGCTCGTATTTACGATCGCCTCCGGCGGACGGATGGAATTGCACCCCCGAATGCGGCTGAAGTAAAGAGAGAGGAGCACCGACGTGCACTTGTGGCATGGCGTGAGCAACTTCTGGAACCGCAAAACGATCGCCAACGCGCCGTCGGGGCAATTCTGCCAAGCTTCGGGTCGTGGCTGAGGAGGAGAAAGCATGTCACCTTTCGGCTGACTCAAGTTCTCACCGAGCATGGGTGCTTCGGTGAGTTTCTAAATCGGATAGGTCGCGAACCGACAACGCAATGCCATTGTTGGAGTGACCAGGATTCCGCACAGCACACGCTGGAAGAGTGCCTAGCGTGGAGCTCGGAGCGACAGACCCTGATCAGCAGGATTGGGCAAGACCTCTCCTTGCCAAGCGTAGTAGCGGCTATGTTAGCGGATAAAGAGTCGTGGAAGGCAATGGTCACCTTTTGTGAGTCAGTGATGTCCCAGAAGGAGGCCGCTGAGAGAGATCGAGAGAGAGCCGATCCGTCTCGGAGCCGACGACGGGGCGGTGGCAACAGACGCCCCCCCCCCCTACCGTCCGCCCAATAGCCAGGGCTTAAGAATTTCGGCTATGGTATCCCCTGCCTGTCGTAAGAGGCGACTAAATGGGGTTGACGGGCTTGCGGATAGTCAGGGTGGGCCCTGGCTGTCACACAACGCGGGCCAAGGATTGGCGGGAGCGCCATGTGGCTCGGGCTTCCAATGGCACAGCGAGGGTAGTAGGGGCGAAGCTAGTCACCCCTGGGATGTGCTAAAGCAAAGTGCAGGAGGGCACTGGTGCGTTCCTCAAGAGATCCCAGAGCCCTCCTATATACACAGAGGATGGCCACCGAGGGGATTTTAGTGAGTAGAAATCTCACATAACCCGTTCGTCCCCCCCCCAGGACGGTCGGGTAGCAATAGAAGGTTTCCCTCGAAAAAAAAGGGACATAAAATCCAGTATCCACGTCCAGCAACAAAAAAAAAAATAAAGATACCTCTAAGGTTTTAAGATGAATCAATAGCAAAGTTTTCGCTGGCTGATTTTAATATGGTTAAAAAGGATTTGTTTACTTTCGCCATTGTGTGTGTGAGACAAACTCCGGGCCTGAAATAAGTTACAGTACGAAGTAAATTCTTATCTCCTTTTCTTTTATGTCTTGCACATAAATTGTGAAAAAGTTTCCACTTGCTCCCGCGACAAGACAACTTTAAGAGTAAATTATTTTACTTGGAGATTGTAAATTTACCCTTTTGCAGTATATAACTTAAATTTTATAGATATTGTAACGGATTTATCCGTTACGCCGATGAGTATGTGTAGGTCTATACAAAGGAATATATTTCAGTATCCATCATAAGTACCACCTTAGCGGGGTGGAGCTTTTATACCACGAAGGTCGTAAACAAGGACGAAGGACGTAATGCGGTTCAGAGCTGGTGGTAAGCGGTTTCCGCATAAGATATTCGTAGCGTTTTTTCGAGCATTGATTGCATGATCCCCCTCCTCTTTGCTCAGGTATCATACTAAGTCTTCAATGCATGATCCTCAAATTTTGTAATAATTTTAATCATTAGACAGATAATTATTAGAGGCCAAGAAAGCACAAGCTGCGTCGAGTCCCTCACGAGGCAGGCAGATGGAGTGGATCGTCAGACATACTTATTTTTATAATTCTAGCTATAAATCCGTGAGTCCTATTGTGTATGCGAGTCGAAACACATACGTATTCCGCTCTTTTTCCTGTTCAAAAGAAAAAACACGAAAGAAAATCCCTTAAAAATTATAAGATTATCAATCGTTAACGGTAAATAGCATTGGTTTTAACGGGCAAATATGCGGAGATCAAATATAGATAAAACCTCATTGTTTAAGACTATGTACTCGTACAGTGTGCACACAGTTCAAGTGTAATTTCAAAGATATAGATGCTGAAATATTAAAGAGTTCTTAACATTTATAACCTTTGAAACTTTAAAAGCTTCAGTGAAAAACATATAAAATGGATGTAAGCAAGTTTGAAAGCGAAACCGAGACAGGTGAATGTATATTCTAAGCAAAATAAAAGGCTTCAAAGTGAGTGACAAGCTGCAAATTACTTGTAGGTCTTTGACTTGCATTTTTCTCAGGATTCATTCATTTGATAACCTACATGATTTGTTCATTTGAATTCAGAATATTGTAAGCAATAACTTTTTAAAATTACATTATTATCCCTAGATATGTAAGTAAAGTAGCCGGCAAGATCAAGATGAATTTGACTAAGTAGGTGGAATATGAACTTTGTCTGCTTTGTGCTACATTACGTCTACTCTATTTAGACATTATATTAAATCACATACGTCTGCAGATACCCAATCAACGTAGCACCTAATGTGCTTTGCTTGAACGAGCCTAGTTAACTTACTAGCTTATATTAGAGAGTACGAAAAACTTAAAATGTCATGTTTGTGCCATCACATTATTAAAATGAGTGCAAAAATCTTAATATCATTTCTCAATCAGGTTTACTATCAACACATCATGTTTCGCCGACAATAAATCTACATAAATGAAGTACCTATGAAGGGTTACATCGCAATGGATCAAAACAGGAGGGTGAGGGATTTCAAGGTCAAATTAAAAGCCTCATGCAGTGCATATCAGACCGTAAGGTAGTGCATTTAAAATACAATTTAAAATGGATATCAGAGTTGTCCCCCTAACACAGACAAAATCAATAGCGGCGGCGGAGAGTATATGCAAAATTACGCGATACGGCGGCGCAATGCGGAAACATTTGCCCATACCACTGTATAGGTTCATCTAGGTTATATTCGGTACTAAGCAAAAAGGTTGGACACTTTCATTGTAAAACCTTTTTGTAGTCTTTATCGCTGTTCGTTTGTGGTTTCGAATTTACGAATGAGTACGATATTCGGCCAACAATGTCTAGTTTGAAGTTTTAGGTGTGAGAGATGTATAATATAAGATATATATAGATATACTATATAAGATATACAATCCAATATTATATATATACGATAATAAGAACATCCAAAATTAATCTGATGAATATGATGCTCGGTGATGATAACGTAATAATAAATATTAAAAGAGCCTCGACCAACACCTCAAGGGGCTCTCGTTAGACGGTTGGATCAAGTGCCTGGTGCAGAAAGCAGTACTGCTCGAAACGACACGTATTGTGAGGAGGGAAAGTAGGTGTGTGGGTATTACCTAGACACCTCTGCCTACCCCTTCGGGACCCTTGTGGGAAGGCGTTAGGATAAATATATATATATATATATATATATATATTTTTTTTTTTTTCTTTCTCTGGGACCCTAACCACCGGTACCTTGGACCCTGATCCCGATACCGGTGGGCCCCTATATTTTATATTTTTAAATATATATTTAAAAATGTAATTTATAAGATTTATTTTAAATAAAGAATATTAATTAGATTATTTTCTTATACATTTTTGATACATATATGTAATTACAAATATTGTTTAAATACAAGGTATTATTACTAGTAGGTAATACTAAGTACTCTTTACTGCTCTTTCTGCCAACACCATGAAGGAATTGGCATTATGTAGGTATGTATTTATGTACGCCATTTTGATTACAGGTTACACTCATAATATTTATGTATACCGGTTTCTTCTATTGCTTCTGGCTAGTGGACTACGATACGTCTTCAATTTATATCAGGATATACATATTTGTATCTAATGGAATGTTCTGCAATTTTACCGTGTCCAAGCATCAGCCATATACCCGTATAAGATAGTGTAGTATTTGCTGTGATTGCGTTGTATTTATGTGCAGCGACACGCCGTGGTGGCAGGGCGGGTGGTACTGTCAATGATAAAAGTGCATTTCCTGATGTTATATAAAGTTGGCTAGATACTACCAAAAACGTTTCTGCTAAGTTCATTATATACGTGGATGGTTGTCATTTTTTATAAGGTTCCGTAAATTTTAATCATTTTGAAAACAAGAAAATAAAAAAGAGTTTTTCACATAATTACCTTTATCAGAGATTGACAAAATTATGCACTCACTTTTCGCCGAAGCTAAATCTAAATATATGTCGATATGACGAATGGACCGAAGTGTCACAGCTCATCAGCCGAAAATCTTAGATGTTTTTCTCTGGCGTGCAGGTTTCTTTGCAATATTTTCTTTCACCATAAAATCATGGTGTGGCAAATCAAAGTTTTATGACGATTTTTAACCCGTATTAAAGTAGGTAGTTTAATTCTAAGATTTCTTATTTTCATCGCAATGCGTTTTCATGCTTACTCTCGCCAACGATTTCATTTAAACGTCGCGGGCAGCGGAATATTTCTGATTAAATCGGATGTCAATACCAGCGATTTTGATGATCCACTTTTGACGTCGACTGTAGTTGTATGTGCAAAGGGGAGTTTGTAAAAGTTTCAAAACATCATTATGAAAAGTTTTACTGAGTTTGTCGTTTAATTACGCGACATGGAACATAACACTACCTGAGATCAGTACCATTTGGCTGCTATTTACTGTAAGTTAAACAAGGTCACATGGGCTCCAAAAATTTGGGAGATCCGTTGTATTTCTTTTCAGTTGCTCTTTAACCTCTTCCGGAGATTTAAAGTTCATTGAGAATTAAGTCTACGGACAAGAGCACCATCAATTCACAATCTCGTTACTTTTGTAAGTATTTTTTTCACAAAAATGTTAAGAAAAACACACCTAACCTCTAACGTGGTCTTTCTACGAAATGCAAGGCTGTATTGATTTAAGAGCTCAACTATGCTAAAGTATATTAAGTAAATTGATTTAGCAGCTCAACCTTGATTAACACATAGACAACAACAATTGCTTATGCATTAAATAATAGCTTAGATTTGTGGGAGTTAAGACTTTGTAGTTAGCTTTAAATAGTACAAACGAGCTAATTTATTCGTCTGTGGTGTGGTTTTATACAAAGTATCCCAAAGCTACAATTTAGTCTTAAGAAATCTTTCCCTCGGGGAAAGTTCTTTGTAATTTGAACATACTTCTTAATTTACTTTCAAAGGTTAATTTGAATAATCTTAAAGTTTATAAAGTTTTCTGTAGTCTAAAGTAAAATATAACATTCTTAATCAATCACTGGAATGTATTTTGCCCTAAGTGTTTCCATATATTTATTTTATACACAACTATCTTAGTGGGTATCTGACTGCGAGTTCAATAACCTCAATTCAATAAACACCTGCAGGATATAAGTTTCAACATGTGTTTTTACATTCACTCTTCGAAATGAGTTATAAAAGGAGAAAATGGCGACCCTGCAATACAAAGATCCGGAAAATTAGAGAGTGCCAGCTATATGATCTCGTCTTGGAAGCATTGTGGTTTGATTTGGTTGGGGTGGTAGGCATGTTTTAATTGCGATTTATTTTACTGTTTCAAACATCTCGCTGTCCCCAAATACCGTATTAACTTCACAGTTCATCTTGTCATCATCATCATATCATCACGCCGAGTCCCTAACGGGATAGGCGGAGTGTATAGAACGCCAGTTCTCTCTAGACTTACATACCTCTTTCGCTTCGTCCACATTCTTCAGTCTCTTGATACACGAAACCGACGAGCATGTATGAAGTTCATATTATATGAACAGTAAATAGATACGTTTCGTACCGTCGCAAATTGTAATTTTAGTGAGACTGTAAATAAAAATAGAAAATGATTTAGTTTACCTAATGTAGGTGTAATTTAAAATTCCAGCTTAACTAAAACAAATTATATTGCCCGAGGTAAATACGTAGCGCCTTAATTTGTTTCGCGTATGCAATTTAAAATCTCGACTCTAACGCTGAATAAAAAATATTACATTTTTATTACAATGTGTGCGTGAAAGTAGGTGTTTAGGGATTTCATGTGACACTATATCGTCTTGCCTGAGGGTACACAAGGGTCCCCGAACGGATAGACAGAGGTGTAACAGTATTTTTTTTTGCCGGAGATACATTGACGTAGCAGTATGACGACTGGTGAGTCCATAGCCTTTTCTCAAGCACTATGATTTGGAATGTCTTTTCAGAAGTATGCAGATTACTTATCTGAATCTTTTTCTTTTCTCAATTCGGGTTTTTTTTTATACAATAATAATTTTACTTTTTTTTTATTTTAATTTATTCCATATCTTGACCAGAATTTGTTACAGTACTGATGACAATATTTGTGTCACTTGTTTAATTTGTCTAATTTGTGAATGTGAGAACATTGTAGGCTTTGTAGATTCTTAGATCTTGCTAACATTGTTATAATTATCTTGTTTTATGTATGCTTTGTATAGTAAGCAACGACCTATTGTCGGGCCTACGTTGTTCCCCCATACTTGGGTACTATTGCTGTAACGAAAAAAATATTGTATATGCCTAATGATTTGAAAAGAGTAACCATGGAGTTTCCTGCCGGTTCTTCTCCATGGAAGCGACCAACCCGAACCGTGCTGCTTCTTTTTCGACGTTTTATAAGAGCCCATCTGGGCCTATGTGAAATAAAAAGATTTTGATTTTGATTTTGATTTTGACTTCATAATATTAATCATCACCAAAACGCTCGTGATGTGATTAATAACTCTGGATACTTTAGCTCAGAAAGTATTTATTGGTCAACATCGCCATATTCGATTTTGCCAAAAACTCGTAAATTGAGTACTCCTTCACCTAAACAGTCTTAATGCATACTGTATGAATATTTTTATTGGTAACATTCTACTCAAAATCCTAATTGACACCGACAATAATTCAATTATTTCCTCTATCGGGACTCTTCTATGATAATAATTGTATACCTTAGTTTTTTTTTGTATCACAACGATGGCAAACAAGCATGCGGTCCGCCTGATTTACTAATTAACAAGATATTTTGTTTCCATAAGAACCAATATTTAAATTATAAGTAGATAGAATAACATTATAGAGGCAATATTACATAGCTATCGGAAGCCACTCTGCAATTCCACGTGTAGAGGGTCTCGGGGTCAAATATGTAGGTCATTTTAATGCGCACTGCAAGGTTGTATTACTATTTATACCCACGCAGGATATTTTATAGGTGATATAGCGATCATCTTACATTCTAAGGACCAATGCATATACGATGTCAATCTTTAGGGTTACCTTAAGACTTTTCTGTACTATGTTTGCATAACATAGGAGGTATTTATCAATTAATCCAACATTAAATATTAAAAACATTAAGTTAAGAAAGTAGTTCTATCAAAGAAATTATGAAATGCATGGATTTCATTAGGGTTATGAATGACCCATTTTGCTTTAAGAGTGCTGAGAAACAACAGTTACCCTATTTCTACATCTCGAGGAACTGGCAACGAATACGCTTTATTCTTATACTGTGTTCGAGTTATACAATCTTTTAATAGACTATTCCAATCAACAATAAAGATAGATCCATTATGCGAAATTGGCGGCGATGCGTGGCCATAACGCACCGTTCGCGTTACGCTGTAAGACAGGTAAGCCATTAGGGAACAATAAAATATCCTTACCGGGCCATTAGGTGCTCATAAAATAACAGTTAGTCATAATATAATAATGTGATGGACGTTAATACCGGTGTTATTCCGAGATTGTAGGGCTGTAGAGTTGTGGAGACTTCGTAGCTACGATGTCGTAGCTGTGCTACGAAGCGCTTCACGTATCTTCCAGTTAATACAACTAAAACTCTTTAATATGCATCAACACAAGTAATATCCTTGCAGACTGCAGGCTGCCAGCAACAAATAAGATTGAAGAAGATGAGAGAGAATGCTAACTAGCAAGGAATACAAGACTAATCTTCTTCAATATGTATATTTTTTGTATAACAGTTTGTAAAAGAATATCTCAGTGGCATATTTGTGCATATGGCAAGATAAAACTTTGAATACGTTCAATGTATTGAAAATAAAAACTCAATTTGAATTATAAGACATACAAAATTAGTATTTATTTATTTCCTTACGTTATTATAAAGTGTTACAATTTCGTGCTACACGTACATTTGTGGTCCTTAAACAGGGCCACTTGTTGGAGTTTTGTACATAATTTTAGTAGATTTTTCTAAATATCATAATTATACAAAAAAAAAATCTATAATATATATTTAATTTCATAAATATCCGGAAAAAATACTTATTCGTATGTAAAAATATTCCTGCTGGGTTGGTAGGGCCCGAACGATATCCTTGGTGTCGCAAGCGTCTGAAGGCGGCGGTATATATTTACCATGAGACGAAACACATGCTTCATCGCCACATTAGTGGTATATAAAAAAGTTATATTAAGATAAGAATATAATGTACGATTTTATAACGATAGGAATCATTTTATGGTGCCGAGAAAGCGTTGACTGATGAAAATGTGACATGCAATTTAACATAATGTCAACGACGCTCTTACATATTTAAATCGCAAATTCAACGTGAACGAAATGGCAAGGCACATCAATCACAGTGTCACCTGTATCCAAATAGTTTACTCCCCTTGGCACACGTCAAATTTGGGGCCCAATCGCTCTCGTGACGTCAGAAAAATATACATCATGAGCACAATACTGACGTAATAGAGTACAGCTATACGCAGCTTTAATATGGAAATTCAGCTTATACACTTGACTTCCCGACTGTAACAACATTTTGTGATAAGAATAAGTTATTTATTTTGAAGCTGAGTATTATACCATAGTGCAGAAAGCTGTTTCAATATATTTGGAAACGAGAATTAGATATATAGGATCGCACAAAAACCTTTTTTTTATGTAAGAAAAAATATAAATTATCATAGTATATATTGGTTGATTATAGTGTTATAAAATTTAATCTGAGAATAGGCCCCGTTAAGACTGAAATGAATCAAATAGCTATGTTCAATTTCAATTTATTCAAATCAATTTTGTATTCATAAAGCATATACAAACCATTTTACTAATGCTTCAGTGCTGGTTCTCGGGTAATATTTCTGAACGATATATACAACTGATTCCTTTTGACACTCCCGTTCGATTTTAAAATATTATTTATTCTCTGTTACGAATTTACGAAGTGTCAGGCTTTTATTAAGGAAGGAATTGATGTTATAGATTTCTCTCTTTTTATAAATGGGGTTCAGTTACAATATTATAGACTGGGAAATATTATCTAATTATGCTCCAAGTAACATGTTGCTCGATGCAGAGATGCTCTCAACGTCATATCTTGTCACTACTGTTGCAATTGCAGAAGAATGTTTTAAGGTCAGGTGTGTTTGCCTATAAAGATGACTCTTCCGCGCTTCTAGGTACTGTTGACAATAACACAACATGACATAGCCTCGCATTTTCAATGTTTACTGCGCTGTACCTTCACCATACTTTGAAGGTAACCGAAGAGGTCCCTTTGCAAAGAAGTTGTGGTAAAGGGATAGGCAGAGGTGTAATAACACTTAGAACAAATCGATCAAACTCAAGGGTGGAAATTCAATAGTACTCGAAGCCGGCGAGCATGTGTGAAGATACTGCAAAATTTGGATGCAATGAAAGAGGTCTGTAAGTTTATAGAACTGGCGCTTTACTCTCTCTGCCTACCCCACGATGTTTTTCCTGCAGTAAGTATCACATGGAGCTGTGATGGCCGAGTGGTTCGAGTGTACATTACATTAGATATCTCAGTTCATATTAAAAAAATTGCCAAAGCTAAAGCTGATTAATTTATCTACCTGTTTTGACCTATAAAAGATCATACTATTCTATACTACATATATATCCTATATATCATATATGTCCTATGATTTATAGTTTTCTTTGATGTTCATAACTTAAACATTCATAGCTCTTCAGAGAACCTAGGATTTGCACTCGTTCTCACCTAGTATAAATCATATCAGATTATCCTAAGAGATGGCTGCGCCGTATGACTGATGTTTGAATAATTTATCACTTTCTTCATGGATATGGAAGCGGAGTTTGAAAATATACCGTTGCGTGACGTATGGTCATAATTTTGTTTGGAGTTATTGATTTCTATACTAAAGAGAACTGGCGCTCTACTCTCTTCGCCTACTCTGTGACGGATTTGGCGTGACGATATTTATATATGTGTTTTCATAATAATTATGATAATTTTAAATCATACCCAATTCAAATTATGGGAAAAGTTTGCACTAAAATTTACTTACTAGGTTTTAGTTAAAGAAATTTTGCTTTGGCACGCTGAAAGGTATTTAATAGCGAATGGATGTGTAACCAAATTGAAATGCTCGGTTCTAACCCTGATGGTATGTATCAGTGAGTTTAATGAACGTGAGTATAGCCACACTACGAACCTTACCGCGTAGAAATCTGTATATGCTTGAGAACCATTTTCAGACTAATATACATATAGACTAATATCATCCACTATACATATAATATAGGTATAGTGGATGATTAACATATATATATTTTAGTTTGGAATCGGGCACTTACTAAGCTATGATCACTCGTCTCTTTTCACGATGCCATATAAATATAGCTTAGATATTTTGGCAAATACCTACTGTATGTATCAAAGTGCTTGTTAATTAGAAGCTCCTATCAGGTACACGACTGCTTTTTGAATAATCCATCAATTTCCAAGTAACATTTTGTTTCTCACCATCAGCGCTCTTTCACGTAGGCCATAATAGAGTGATAGCATCAACCGCAAAGGTTTTGAAATGAAGTATTATGGCACAGTTTGTATTCAAGCCGAGTGCCTGCCCTTCATTGATGCTATTGAGCCATTCATAATGGATATTGGACTCGAGGCGGAAGGGCGATATGCTTTTTTTTAAATTGAACCCCTGGCGTGTGGTTTATGTGCTATGTTTCATATTGACTCAACAATTTCATACATCACGTTGGTGTGCTTTTTTTATTAGCTATTATAATTCTGACCACCTTGTGGTCTAATGAATGTAGATGAAGCGAAAGTGGTTTGTCAATCTAGATACAGGGCTGGCTATATATAATACTCTCCCAGTCTACTCACAACATTATCGTTTTTTCACAAATATTGCGTTACAAATAAAATTTTCTCATTCATTCAGTAGTTAAATATGTCATCGGTTGATAATATTGTAATTATTGCATAATAATTATATATATATATATATATATATAGAGCCGTGGTGGCCGAGTGGTTCGAGCAGTTGCCTGCGACGCAAAGGTCGCAAGTTCGAATCCCGCCTGTACCAATGAGTTTTTCTAAACTTAAGTACAGTGATTAGTCACACCACGAGCTTTACGGTGAAGGAAAACATCGTGAGGAAACCTGCATACGTCTGAGAAGAAATTCAAAGGCGTATGTATAGTCGTGCTTGAGTAACGGCGATGGACTCGCCATCTGTCACGTTGGCACCTAATATACCTCTGGCGGAAAGTGGGTGTGTGGGTATTACCCATACACCTCTGCCTACCCCTTCGGGGACCCTTGTGCTAAGGCGTGAGGATATTTATATAAATGCTGTCCCACCCAGCTTTGCCTGCGTGAAAAATGGTGAGCTGGGCGGTGCGATTACAGCCGCATTTATGGGGTGTAATTGTGTTTTTATACCATCTAGGGCCTCAACATTTCACCCGAAACCGTCCAGTCGTTTAAGAGGAGGAGGAACGTACGGAAAGTAAAATATGTATATGTATGTAAAGATAATTCATATGGAATTTCTTGTTAATATTGTTATTCTACAAAATACTGCATATTTCACAACCCTTAGCAAATGTAAAGTCACATAAACAGACTCACAATCATACATTTCACTGTTCTATAAAACCAATATGCCATTAGGATCACATTCATAAAGAAACAAGGTTATGATTTTAAATCTGTTTTGGGATTGGATATATTTTGTTTATTTTATACAAGTTTATTGGTCTCGATGAGGATAAAGCCGGGATAAAATTTCAATTGCCAGTCCTGCAGACAGTACTGGCGTGTCTCCGTACTTTATTTATTGTGTTCAGTCCCAAAGTACTGGGGTTTGGTCCTACAGTTCCTGGATACGGCATGAGCGGTTTTGATAATAAAAATTATTTCACGCATAATGCAATTTAGTAATAAACATATTTTTAAAGAGGTCTCACGCCGTCTATTACATATGTACTTCTCGTGACAGGCGGGCTGGAACATATCTCGCTCAGAGTTCAGCATTGCTATCCAGCGTGGCAATGCTGCTAGTCTTCTTGGCACGTTGCCTCGGGATACCGATTTGGGACAAATATTTTATCTGTAAGTAGATAGTTTTAATTGTTCTTTGTAAATATACAGAAATAAAGTAATAAACATATCTTCAGCATAAATATGTATCTTATATGTATGTACATAAATATACAATGCCTATCTCTGCATCACCATAAGATTGACTGGTCGATAATGACTTCGGCTAAGTTCCCCTGTGCATTAAAATAAACAAAAATATATTTTTTATTATCTTTATATATACCTATAACCCATAAGGAAGCCCGAAGAGGCAGGTGGAGTTGTAACACCTTTGCCCAAGCGCCCAAGCTTTTTCTTGTTTATATATTTTCTTTGTCATAATTTTTCTAGTAACGATTATGGCGTATCAAGTATGTTTACATCCATGTTGGAGGCTAAAGCCTGTCGCTTCCACTCGAAAAATTTCAATCGTCCTCAGCCGCAGACAGCGAGAGGCCGCAATGAAAATCCCTAGAAAACGTGAAAAGCTCTTCGTGTACCCGAATAAAATGTATTTGATCTCTTGTTAATTGCAGTTGAATTGAAGTAATTGTTCACAAATCTGGAAAAAAAATTTTTAGAAAAGAAGATTTGTGTTCAAAACGCGTAAATAATATTATAAAGGCTTCAATATGGACAAAGGATAGATAATTATTTGTGTAGTTACCACTCCATTCACAAATCTATTCAAGGTCTTTAATTTAATTACAAGGCATATTATTTATTGTCTGAATTTATTGTCTAATTGAAGTTTATTTACAGTATACAGTTTTAAGATGTTTTCGTACGTATGTATGGTCAGCTTTACGATGAAGGAAAACATCGAGAGGAAGCTTGCATACGTTTGAGAATAAATTCAAAGCTTATGTATAGTCGTGCTTGAGTAATGGCGATGTACTCGCCATCTGTCAAGTTGGCAACTAAATGTCTCCGGCTGAGTTGAATGTGTGGATACTACCTCCATATCTGTGCCTACCTCTCCGGGACCCTTGTGAGATGGCATGACGATGTATATTTTTCCAATTCAGTTACTTCTATAAATACTAATGGAAACAATACTGGTGAAAAATATACATACAGTGTGAATATACCTACTTTTGCAGAAAACGTGGCAAAATATCTTAATAAAAAAACTCATGATGATGTATGGGGTACAAACATCTCCCAAAAAAACGCAATAATAAACAAGATAATATACACCCAATGTAGCGATAAATATACAGGGGCGATACAATTTTTATCGGATGGTGTTCATAAATTGTGGCTTACAAGCCGAAATCGCTTTCGAGCAAGCGGTCGACTCGCATTGGCGAGATAAATCTGGTATCTCGTAATTCATGTTGTTTAATAAAAAAGTCGACAAGTAAATATATTTATTGTGTTAACTAACTAAAAAATTATAAACTCAGAGAAGATTTGTTAATCATGGACTATCTAATTGTCAGCCAGCAATAGCTATACCGCCACAGGTGAAAATATTATAGAAATCGATACAGTCGCTGGTCCGTGATTGTGTATCAAATATACAATTTTTCGAGCTATTAGGTTATACCTTTTTTAAGGAGGATATACCATCCAAGGCAAACCACTCAGTCTGTCTGTTTCCAAAGACTTTGATCAGTAGTTTTGAATCAGAAAAGTGCGAAGGACCAAGATTTGTGACCGTAAGCTGTGCTATTTTTCAATATATGGACACATCTTAATTGCCACGCAATTTGCGGTCAAATTAGTCTGGCTAGGTCTGAGTCGGCGTTAGCTGTTGAAGCTCTGGGATCTTGGGGTCCATAAGCTAACCATTTTCTTTCACGTCGTTTCAAGAGGTTTTACGTCGTCTAATCGAGACCTCTATGACAGGCGCAGCCCGTGAACATATTTCACTCGGAGAATCAGTATTGCTATCCAGCGTGGCAATGCTGCTAGTCTTCAAGGCACGTTGCTGCGGGATAGCAATTTAGGTCAAGTATTATGTGCGCAAGTATTTGGTTACACAACTATTTTTGTAAATATGGTTAATTGTGCTATATCGGTAAATGGGCAAATTCTAGAGCAAGTGAATGAATTTGTATATCTTGGAAGCATGTTCACACGAGATGGAAAGTATGAAAAAGATATTGAAAGAAGGATAACTGCCGGAAATAAGGTGAATGGGGCCATGTCGGCGTTGATGGGCAGTAAAAGTCTGAGCAAGAATGCTCGAGTTGCAGTCCACAACGCGATATTGGTACCTACCTTATTGTACGGCAGCGAATCCTGGGTATGTCAGAGGAAGTATGAAAATAGCTTGAATGCAGTTGAGATGCGATCTCTTCGAAAAATGTGCGGAGTAACGATTTTAGATCGAATCCGCAATGAAGAGATTCGCAAATCAACTGGCGTGAATGAGGGAGTGATTGTAAAGATGAAGAAAGGCATGTTACGTTGGTTTGGACACATAGAAAGGATGAGTGAAGAAAGATTGACGAAACAGATATACAAAGCAAAAGTGTGTGCAAGAAGAGGCAGAGGAAGGCCACGTTCCATCTACCTAGATCAAATAGATCGGAGTCTCAAGGACGGGAACGTCAAGAGTACTCGAAACCGACGAGCATGTATGAAGAGACTGATGAATGTGGACGAAGCGAAAGAAGTATGTAAGTCTAGGGAGAACTGGCGCTCTATACTCTCTGCCTACCCCGCTAGGGACTTGGCGTGATGATAATTATGTATGTATGTATGGTTAACTGTTGTTATTGTAAATAAAGTATCCGTTTAACTTTGTAATGTTGCAACCCAAATACGTATTGCGTTTAGATGGTATCATTTGTTGACCACATGACACGCAGACTTGGAAGGCCAAAGGATGGTCTGGTTATGCACCTGAATGAATGCTCGGAACTTGTACTCGATCGCGGCTGGTGGAAAGAGAGGAGTGAGGGACAAAAAGGTACAATAAAAAAAAATCTTGCTGATTTTAAATATTCCAGGATCAGCAGTCTAGAACTACTAAATGATGTACATAGACATAATGCAGGATAGTTATTCAGCATTCTGAGCAACAAATACATATAATCCGGAGCGATAAGGTATCGCCTGGTGAATTATTCATGCAGACCAAAACATGCAGCGGAGACGCAGCTAGATAATCTCAAATGATTTACGATGGGAACCCAAGCATTAACACTGCACTTCAATTTATATGTGTGCAAAATTCAACGTATTTTAGCTTTACATTATTCTTTAGAAAATATGCGCTTATTTTTGTATAAGTGCCCACATTGTGACGCTCGTCGTAAACAATACTCGTTTGAAACTCCCATCAGAAGGATTATTTTAAATACAAATTTTGAATCTAATCTAATCTAAGACAGATTTAACTTGTACGATAGTTAAATTAGGACTAGCTATGTTTCACCCGCGCTTAAATTAATTATACAGATATCATTATCTTTCTATATATATATATTTCTTCTGTACGTGAATATTCTCACTGAACTCCTCCCAAACGGCTGGTCCGTTTTTAATGAAATTTTCTGTGTCTTCAGGTGGATACGAGAATGGTTTAGATTCACAATTCTAGAGCGAACCTGGGCGGGACTAGTATTTATATACATGTGTACAGATATGTCCTGAGATAAGAGCGTCTTAGAAAAACAAAAAACAAATTGCATATTTATAATAATATGATGAGAACATTCTCAACTTATTGATTTTATAGAAATATGGGATGAATGTAATCGACGATGAAAGTCGAAAAATCCAGGCGTGCCATATTCATATCCGATACGCGTATACCCAAAATGAAATATAAACATTATTACACGATAAGCTTGCGAAGGGTTCCAAGTAATATTACGCACCAGATTTCCACGTTCTCGTCATAATAATGTATGTGTATAGTGTAGCATAAAAGGCTCAAATCCCTTTGAAAATCTCACTACTACGGACGTGAGAATTCTAATATAGGTACCTTTTCTAATCCCTTGCACTTTCAATTGGATTTGGAAACGTATTTACGTGGGAAAGAAATGTCTAGGAGATTGTGTGACGGCAACCGAAAGGATCCGATAAGCAAAACTACTTTGAAAAAGAAATGAACGTTGCTAAGTTGAGTGTTTGCATTTCTTAACTTATGCTCATTTGAAATCTCGTATGACGTAAATGATCAACGGCTTTGTTCGTGTTTGAATAGAAATGACTGCAAGATAAGTTTATTTTCTTGCAGTAATTTGTATCTTTTTATGTTGCTATTTAGGATTGGGACTTTGTAATGCTATATATAAATAATAAATTCATAATAATAATTTTATAATTTTCAATAATTATTATTAGCCGGCGAGCATAAGTACGTAAGTCTCAAGAGACTTGTCGCTCTACTCTCACTGTCTACCCCGTTAGAGACTTCGCGTCCATGTATGTATATTTTTGAGTATCACAGTAACGTCAGTAATTTCAGCTATTATAAATATTTGACTAAGTATCTACAATATAGCTGGTGGTAGATGAAAAATTACTTTTGTATTCTGCACCCGTGTGAAATTATTGTTATGATTTCGGGATTTTTGAGAATTACCTTTATAGATTCCCTTAATCTTGAAGTTGTTGATGGCTTGTCACTTACAACTCTGGCATTACTAACACTACTTGCATTTATTTTGTACGTTCCACTTCTGGAAATCACATGCTTCAAACTGATTGATTTAAAGAAATTCAAATTCATCATTAACCAAGGGTTCACTTTAATGGGCGTATTTCACACAATGATGAAACGGGGCATTGCTACAGTCATCGGTAAGAACTTTTCAACCGATTAATTTAGGTCTTTCGACTCTTTGATCATAAAGATCTTATTTAAAATCACGCTTAAGATTTAACGATTTGTGATTTATTTTTCATCTTACACGTGCTTTGTCTGGTTCATGTTTAAGGATGCTATCAATATTAGCATCAAGTGCTACGGTGTGAATAGTAACAAGCAACCCGGCGGACTGTGGTGCAGTTGTGCCAGTGGCCTACTGCAGCCGCGCGCAACTGACCTACAATGCAAGCGAGAGTGAATCAATACCACCCTGTTGTCACCACCTCAAATGTCTGATTACCTAGTACTGAGTTGGTGATCGAGACTGAGAAATAAAGAATTCATCTTATATTTCTATGTGTATACAATTTTAAGACATAATGAACTTTTTTGCTCGAAATTACATGGATACTGAGGGATACCAAATATATACTGAGCTTTTTTGCTTGTATATATATTTATGTAAATTTAATTCTATGTTTACTTACAGTACATAGATGAGTATATTCAAAAGCATACGACTTTAAATGTTGTTTATTATTTACCAACTGTTTACTTCAATACATTTTCGTGAGATTTCGAGTGATGTTTTGAAGTCAACGTCTCTATTTAAGACTTAATAAAGAACTATACGCCATAAACGTTTATTTTTAAATAGCTAGTAGCTTGATATATAGTAATATGTTCACTTAGAAACGCAGACAGTGGCGTTATAACAACCACTTTCGTCTAGATCTATATTTCGGTGCCAACATGACCTTCTCTCACGTTGACGTCGAGTCTGTGAACGTCTCTCAGGCACGACGTCAGATAAGTGTACTTAGAATAGCGTAGCCTCTGTTTTACAGAACAAAGAACTGATATATTAAGCTAAATAACTAACTTTTAATATATCCTCACGCTTTCCCTCAAGGGTCGAAGGGATAGGCAGAGCTGTATAGGTAGTACCCACACACCAACTTTCCGCCGCCAACGATATATTTTAGGTGCCAACGAAGCAGATGGCGAGTTATTCACCGTTACTCAGGCACGACTATACATGCGCCTAATGTGTACATACATACACATCATCACGCCGAGTCCCTAACGGGGTAGATAGAGTACAGAGCGCCAGTTCTCTCTAGACTTATATACCTCTTTTGCTTCGTCCATATTCATCCTAATATATATAATTACCATAACACAAGATTTGCTTGATTTTATTTATATTGTATACTTCTCAAATTTTTATAAATTTTATATTTGAAAACTTTTCTAAAACTTAAGTACAGTGATTAGTCACACCACGAGCTTTACGGTGAAGGAAAACATCGAGAGGAAACCGGGCATACGTCTGAGAAGAAATTCAAAGGCGTATGTATGTATAGTCGTGCTTGAGTAACGGCGATGGACTCGCCATCTGTCACGTTGGCACCTAATATACCTCTGGCGGAAAGTGGGTGTGTGGGTATTACCTATACACCTCTGCCTACCCCTTCGGGGACCCTTGTGGGAAGGCGTGAGGATATATTATATTATTATATTATTATATTTGAATAGTTTTTATAAGTTAAATCAATTAATCAGTCTTTCGAATAAATACCATGAATTAATCTCGTTATCACTTTCGCCAGATTTGTAATTAACAACAATGCTATATAACAATAATGGGTCTCAGAAAGGATCTATTGAAAGTGAACTGGAAAGGATTATAAGGGGCAGAACTGGTTCAGTGCCCGGCTTTGTCAAATCCACCGTTCATGACTCGACAGCTAAGCTTTTATTGAAGATTTATTTATTGAAAATCAAAGTGCGTAAACTATGATGTGTATTTGACATGGTTTATTCCACGTCGTTAAATGATCTCTCGTCTATTTATATAACTAACAATATACTGTTATGTTATTATAGTTTATTATGTTACCATTATATTATTTATTCCATGAAAAATTCACACGTTTGCGTTGAACGTTAATGTCGGGTTTTATTCAATGACTTCGGTAGTTTAACTTGGATATTGCTTTGCCAAACCACTAATTAATCTCTTTGTTTTTTTATAAGGAGAATACTTTCTAGGCCTATGATTAGGTGGCTGGCGAATATTTCGCTCAGCTAATCAGAGTTGCTATATAAAGTTGCAATGCCGCCAGCCTTCCTGGAATTTTTCTGCGTGTCACGGATTTGGGACATTCATTCTATTTATAACAAATATGTATTGTATAGTTAAGCTTTTTAAAGGGGTCTCGCGTCGTATAACCGAGACCCCCCGTGACAAGCGGTTAGGAACATATCTCGAGTCAGTATTGCTATTTACCGTGATAATGCTGCCTGTCTTCTTGGTCTCTGGTCTTCTTTGTCGCGGGATATATACTGTTTGGGTCAAATATTTATTCTGTAAGAAGTGAGTTATACAACTCATCTTTTGCGAATACTGTTAATTATTGTCATAGTAAATAAAGTTAAGAACATAAGAAAAATAAACACTAGATATTTTATTTCCTTCTTGTCTCTTTCCCAAGCACTTCAAATCGGCATTTGAACTGATCCGATAAGACTGACCCGTACTCGACTTTCTCCCTTTTATATTCTTTTTCGAACAAATGAGTCGACATAACTGTTTCTTGGCTTACATGCGAGCCCTACTGGTGTTTGCAGTTTTCGATCTTTCCTGGTATAATAGAGGTTTTCAAATCCAAATATTGAAAATAAGTTCCGTTGACTAAATGACTTCAACAGTCTATGAGACTGATGGCTTCATCAGTGTTGCCACTGTGGTGTCACTGAGGCTTGGCTTGGCCGAGCAAACATAGCGCTCAGTACTTATAGTATTACTATAGTATCTATAGTAATTACTCATCCTAACTATATACCTCGCTGAGTTTATTTAATTATTTACCTCAACATATGCATAAGCAACTGTCCCACGGGACCGTCACGACGAAAATAGTTTACACGAAACAGAATTTATAAGAACCTGTAATGATTGTTGTTAAACAAACCGAAACATATCAAAGTAAAATTGATAAGATCTTTGTGCAACAGAGTAGTCTCTTAGAGACTGTAAAGTTTAAGACTGAATTGTTGTTCTCCATATTATAATAGAACGCCTACACAACTCTGATAGCATTTAATGTTTTACACAATTAAAGCCTTTATGGTGTTCGTATAAAGGCTGGAATGGCGTAAACAAAAGGCTATGCAAACTCCCTAGTCCGAATTGCCTGGTAGATCGAATTTGTCTGCAAAGTTTGAATGTTTCTATACATAGGGTGGAGTTTTAAGGGCTGTGTATAGATCCTATGAAGGGACGAAATATGAACACAGCCAGTTAGATATAACATCGTGTGTCAACCAAGTTTATGAATACCTACTGGACTGCGAATTTCAAATTTCAGAAATTCATGTAATGAGTCCCTAAAATCAGTCATCTATTTTGACAACATAAATGCGACGTGTAGGTGACCAACATTTTAATGAAATGTTAAATAAACATAAAACTGTTTTGTTCTTAAAATAGGTTTTAAGGTTTGGAACAATGGGGTAATAATTATTATATGCAAATATAATAAGTACATTAAAAGATAACTATAGTACATGAGCTTTACGGTTTACTGAATACAGCAATATGAACTCTGCGTACTTTTGAGAAGAAATTCAAAGGTAAAGTGTCGAAGAAACTTTCCCTTGTGGGAAAGCCTAATGGTCTATAAATCATAATCAATCCTACAATTTGAACTTATTAAGCGCGCTCCTATAAAAATATAAAATATGAATGGTTCAAAATTAATACATTAAAGACAATATCTTTTCACAATATTTTTTTTCACAGTGGTAATTACGACTGAGAAAACAAAGTGGTGTAATCTTCTTACTGCTACGGGTACTTTGTTAACACCGTCTTAATTACAGCGCAATAAACACCTCTCAAATATCCAATATAAATTAGAAATTTATAATAGATAAACTCTTGGCGTGTAATTGAATAAAGACCCGCGGAGTCTTCGTAGTAAACGCTCATTTCACTTATCTAAGCTTATTTACTGTACTGATTATGTACAAGTTTTTAAAACTTCTGAAAAAAGGAGGTTCCTATCGAATATTTACTGTGTATTATTGAATTGAATTGAATCTGCAATTCATTCAACATCATTGTGATCATTATCTATGTCTGTGTTACGATCATATTATTGAGTCTGGCAAGTGATGTGTCAAAGGTATAAAAGTATTTTCCATAAACTAATGCAGATAGACGACGTAGAAATTTTAATATTAGTTCAAATTTAATGATGATCACGTTCATTTCACAATATAAAATACAGTAACCGATATACAAATAAATATTGTATCTTAATCATTGGGATCACACCGAAAATACAACCATTAATAATAACTTAAATTTATTACTTGACACATTACCGTAACAGGGCTGTCAAACGAACATATTTCGCATCTTCGTGCCTCCTTTACCATTGTAAGTTGGGCTCCGAATAGGGTAGCGACTCATATTATTACTACCTTTAGAGGGATCATTTTTAAATGGCGACGGTGTAGCCGTCAGTCGCAGGTGATAACTGGATCGAGTAATTAGAGACTGACGTGGTAGTTAATAACTGAGCTAAGTTTGACAGCTCATGCGGCGCAGACGCCTCGAGTAACTGTCATCTACTGAGACTATTAAAGACTGTTTATGAGTCAATAGTTAGGGTGGAGTGGAAAACATCTGGCTTCGACTTGGAGTGACTTTATAAGACTGTAGAATAAGTTTTCCGTTCAAGCTTTCAATTACATACCTACATATCATCACGCCGAGTCCCTCGCGAAGTAGGCAGCCCTGACCTGGTTGATTAGTGGTTATATAATATATTAGGTACTAGATATTTTAACTCGGTTCTTCAGTTTCCTCGATACATGCGTTGTCTAGTGAGGAGACCAAAAGTTATCGTGTTTAAACATAAGTCAGGCACTGTAAAATTGTGTACTTACATATATTATTACATATATTAAATTTGTTTTTGTAATAGGTAATTAAATACTTTTTACTTTCTTTTGCTTTTACTTGTTGACCCGCCAAAGTACCGTGATGTGATAATTGTAATTATAGGGCGTGTCTGTCGTCGTCTCTCATATAGGTACATTTCAGATATTTGTCAGTGTGACAAATCCCTGTACTTAAGTAAGAAAAACTAATGGGTTTGAACCTTTGCATATTAATTTGCTTTGCTTTGCAGATAACTCGCCACTGGTCAATTAATTTACTTATTTAAACAAAGTAAGACGTATGGGGAAGTTAAATTTATCTTTATATAGTTCTTTCATATTATTCTTATATAGTTCGTAATCAAGAAGAGGCAGAGGAAGACCACGTTCTAACTACTTTGATCCAAAGGATTGGAAACTTAAGGACAGGAATGTCAAGAGTACTCGAAGCCGGCGAGCATGAATGAAGAGACTGATGCGGTCAGAGAGAGCTGGCGCTCTATTCTCTCTGACTAACCCGTTAAGGACTTGGCGTGATGATCTGATGATGATGAGCTCGTAATCTTCGACTGCTTAAAGGTTGTTGTTATTTAGAATTCAAATTGCACTAAGTCATAAACCTTAGTTGCTCATAAGACATAAAGTTGAAAGCAGTTTGTATCTAACATCAGACAGTCATTAATTCGAACATGTTCAGTAACTTTGGTCCTTTGGAGTTGAGTCCACCAAAATCATTTATATCAATTCTCGGCTTAGGTCGCTGGACCGTTGGAAATTATTAAAACCGCACTCAAACCGCTTCGAGTAAAGGCTTCTAATTAACTTCGGTCCACGTAAGCCAGCAGATGTTGCTAACTAATACCTTCTTCGTTATGACTCCCTGGTACTTTAATAATGTGAGCTGACGTTAACATACGAGAGAAACTTATAAAATATTGAGCTCTGTCTGGACGAATGATCGATGCTGATTCTAATATCTGTTGGATATTTTTGTTATTGAACAATACTCTGTCTTAAGTATAGTAATCTAAAAAAATCTACCTTTACTCGCAAGCCTCTATCGCAATTAAAAGGGCTATTATTAACAAGCTAGTGAGTCTGGGAACGTTGATAGTAGCAAAAACACATAAAAAGAGATATAAGAAAGTACCTCGAGGAATGGCATTTTCGTTGGCTTATCATTTGGTAATTAAAATGAAACCAACCACGAGTGAACGAAATTTTACCTTTCAAATGAATATACAAAATATCGAGGCTTTTTTTAAATTCACACCATTCGATCTGCCTTTGTTACAGCTACAGCAATTACTGAAGAATAAAAGCGGTGGAATTTTTAATGCCAGTAAAATTTTTAAATGATTTGTATTTCACCGGAACTACTTTTTGTTTGTTTCATGCTTTTTGAAATTTACAAAAAAAAACCTTTTATAAAAGCCATAAAAAGTTTTGTATTCATAGTTCGAGTAAAATGCGTTGGGTACTGTGACGTAAAATTATAGTAAGGAATAATGTTCTAATAAAAAGGTTCATATGACCGACTGTTAACTTCATCATGCATACAATTAACAGCCGTAGAGTGAAAAAACTTGTTCAGTTATTAGCAAAGTAAATATTACAGTTCTTAAACTCTACTCTCAATATGTTTCAAATTAAAATGTTTTTATTGCAGTTATGTTTCTGAACTTATAGAGATACTGTGATTTGTAACATCACGAGATATACAGAGAAGGAATCCCCTTAGAAAAAACCTGTTTATGTCAGACAATTTTGTGTCCGGATATTTGGCTTTCATTTTACGGTTTTGTAGACTCAGAGACACTTCTGGAAAGACCGTTTAACCGCTTCTTTAAGTAGCAGATAAAACTTATTCTACAGTATTCTTTACGATTCAGTATGCTTTATTCTTCACTACCTGACCTGGCGAACTTCGTACGTAGTGATATTTTTTCGTAAATCATTCCTATATCTACAATCCAACAAATCTACAATCACCAACGAGATCATCAAAATCATTCCCAAGTTCTTGAGTTATGAGTGGTGTTAAAAAAATAACAATAATATATCCTCACGCCTTCTTACATGGGTCTCCAAAGGGGTAGGCATATTCCGTTATGCCACAAGCCGTAATGTCCTTCCAAGTTTCGAAATAGTCTGCATCAATTTCTATCGGAGATAGAAGATGGTTGGTTTTTTTTTTTTGTATTGTCTCTCGTAGCGTGAGTCCCGGGAACTTTTGCTACTTAACCGGGCAAAGGCGAGACCTAGGCCTCCAGCCAGGCACTTTAGTGCTAAGCAACACAGCTAAGGGCACCCCCTGTAGAAGATGGTTGGACGTTGCACGAACATTTATTTAACTTTTCTTTTGGTTATATAAGACTGTGTTTTTATAAGATTGTAGTGAATTTTGTTTTATTTTTATTCTCCAGGACCAAACATTTGTCACGGTTTTCATCTCAATACCATATTTTTTTTATAGTAGGAGTATTTAACACCATAAATAGTAGTTAAAAAAAACTAAAAAAACACGCTTTTTATAGAAAACCGAACTAAAAAATAGAAAATAAATTTCGATAATATCTTAAAAAGCGTGGGGTGCATGGTGTCAATAGTTATAAATATTTTATTGACAGATATTAGTAGAGTGATTATCATTTCGGTAATATCTTAAAAAGCACCCCACGCTTTTTAAGATATTATCGAAATTTATTTTCTATTTTTTAGTTCGGTTTTCTATAAAAAGCGTGTTTTTTAGTTTTTTTTAACTACTATTTATAAAATAAATATCCTCACGCCCTCCCACAAGGGTCCCCGAAGGGGTAGGCAGAGGTGTATGGGTAATACCCACACACCCACTTTCCGCCAGAGGTATATTAGGTGCCAACGTGACAGATGGCGAGTCCATCGCCGTTACTCAAGCACGACTATACATACGCCTTTGAATTTCTTCTCAGACGTATGCAGGTTTCCTCACGATGTTTTCCTTCACCGTAAAGCTCGTGGTGTGACTAATCACTGTACTTAAGTTCAGAAAAACTCATTGGTACAGTCGGGATTCGAACTTGCGACCTTTGCGTCGCAGGCAACTACTCGAACCTCTCGGCCACCACGGCTCTACTACTATTTATTTTCTACTTTTTAGTTATTAGTGTATTGTCATCGGTCCTCGATAAGTCTACAAAGTTTGAACGAAATCTGGCCGTTTAAAGTGGGTCAAAATCGAGCTCAAAGAAGTCGGTTACATACATACATACAGGTGAAGCTAATATAAAGCGTGTAAAAATATGAATAATCAGTCGGACGGTTGCGTAGCTTAAGTAGACTTCAAACCCTAAGTCTATGTTTACCTTTTGTTAAGATTAAGATAATGTAGTCTAAGAGCATAATGAGCAAGAGCATGCTAACCGTATCATGCGCGTGCTTCCCGGTGTCACCTGCGTAAAATTTAATTTCTAAGGTAGCTTCAGAAAGTGGCAAACATTTCAGAGTTCATGTCTAGTCTAAAATGTTTGCCCTCTCCGAACCTTCAGCATCGAATATGTCAACTGAGAAGAAGAAGAAGTGTAAAATTTAATCCATTTCCGTTCAGCTATTCCGACGTGATTGAGTAATAAGTAACATAACTTCACATTTGTAAAATTACTATGATTCCTTGTTTTTTTTTTATTTTGTCTCTCGTAGCGTGAGTTACGGGAACTTTTGCTACTTAACCGGTCAATGGCGAGACCTAGGCCATGATTCCTTGTACCAAACTTTTTATTTATATATGCTTTAATTTAATATACAGAAACTAAAAATAAACCAGTTTCAACACAAAGACAAAACGGTAGTAATAGTGCTTCAGCGTAGCTACAAACGAGCTCTTGAAATTCTCTGCGCGACCGGTCAACTACGGGCCCGCCGAAACACAAATTATACGCTCCCGGCAAATTGTCTCCACCGGCCTATCTAGTGATTTAGAGATGTCTCTTTTAACCGTCAGCAGAATAAATTGTTACGCTTTTTTAACGAAATCTTTTGATTTTCTTTTCGTATAGCAGATACTTTAACGTTTTGTATAGTTACCGGACTCGTGTATCTCAATAAATTACAATGGTAAAAAATTTACGAAGTAATACCTCATTATTATGTACCTCACAGGTATTTCGTTATTCGACTGGTACTTAAGTATGCTTACGCCGGAAGGGACTCAGTGGGTCGACTTAGAAATATCCATATATTGTTTGATATTTCGTGTTGTATCTAAATTATAAAAATCGCTGGCACCTAAAATATATATCTGGAAGAAAGTGGAGGTATGGGTACTACCTGTACACCTCTGTCTATCCCTTCGGGGACCCTTGTGGGAAGGCGTGAGGATATCATATCCTAATCATATTTTCAGGGATATTATCGTGGATTCGTTTCAAATATGAATCGCCTTTATATACATGGCCCTTACGGGGTAGATAGAGAAAGAGATCGCCAGTTTCATGTGGTCAACCAAATTTAATAAATATTTATTTCTCACGACCGTCACATTTGGATGCACTTATTGCTAAGCATTATTCCCAAAAAGGTCAACAAATCAAACATAACCCAAACCCAGCATTATGGATTTCAATGCTCTTTGATTTGAATGCTATAATATTCGACGTATGCAAATAAAACACAAATATCTATATATACCTCGTTTTATATTTATCAATAGCATTATAAACGTCTTTATTATCCTCTCACAATTGAGATGGATTTTCCTTTCTATCGTTTTCCTCGAAAAGATTATGTTCAAACTAACCAACAAGCGACGACAATTTTGTTATTTACTTAAAATATAGTAAGAAAGCTTGTCATATTGTGGTATAGCTCCCGAGTACGCGCAGGCAATATCAGGAGCCAGACTATAAGATTTGACGTTTAGAAAGACAAGCTTGTTAGCCGTCCACGAACACTTGATATTTTCTGACGGGCTGAGCTCCCGACGGTACAGAGTGCACTCCAAAAGTTAATAATTCGAACCCGTTCCTACTTGTCTGATTTCCCATTCATATTCATATTTATTTCGTTTCACCTATTCGCCCCACGACGTTTCGCAAAATTCAAATTTAAATCCTTAATTTTAACAAGACACGCGGCATAACTTGCTCGTAGTCGCCATTCAGACAAATTGCTTGGCGGCGTGGAAGAAAATCCTCTTTGTGTTAACGTGATTTCGAATGAATTTAGCACAATAATTGTGAATCATATTAATGTAAATTAGAATGGGTAATGAATGTGTTTGTTTTGTTTCTTTGTTCGGTGTCGTATGACGAGGTTTTGAGATACTAGAGTTAAATTAATATTTCACTCCACTGGCATAATTGAAGAAAGCTTGTGCGTATTAATATTAATGTGCTTAATATGTGAAGGTTATTAAAGTAACTCGTTTGGTCTAAGAAAGTTGATGAAGATACATGTAAAGTTTGATACGAAATTATGTGTACCGTATATGAGAAGACAATCTCATTAATAAAGTGATAAAGTTACATATTAGAACTAAAAGGTTTGGTTTTGGTTAAGAATACATAATGCGTCTAATTGTACTATATGCAGTAAAATTTCAAGTAATTTTAACTCAATTTTTTTCATCATCATGATAATTTATTATACTATATTGGCATTTATTCCACGCATTACGCAATTATTAAATATGCCTAGAAAAGCTTAATTGATTTTATTTTGATATTTAATATCAAACATTAATGAAAATTAAATCAAAACTTTTCGACGTCCTTTGTTTGACTGACAACTGCATTAATTATAAAATATCTTATGAAATTTTACACGGTATGCATATATATACCTCAAGTACTAAGCACTTAACATCTCGATCTCGAACAGAGGCTACATTCTCATAGTTTAATTATTAATTTATGAAGTCAAATAACTAAGGCAACCGCAAGGGCAGGAATGCAATCACCATTCGGTTAATTAATAATTCTAGACGGGTCTGAGGACATAAAGTCTGCGGTCTAGGGGTCCCGTCCGCCATTATCAGTACTCCGTTTTAATACTATCACAATTTTAGCAAGCGCTACTCCCTACATATAAATTTTATGAAAGCTCTCCTTAAATGGTTGATAACATACTTAAAATTTTATATTTGGCTTTGTTTAGTTTTTGCCCTTAAATTTACGTATAATATTATGGTGCATTAGCTGTCTAAAGGCTTTAGGGCTTTTTAATGGGTGCCATCTTATAATTTAAACAGAAACACTGTCAATCTACATAGGTTAATGATAGCATTGCTGAGATGAGAATGACATTGGTTACCGTTATATTAGGCTATACATACATACCTACATATTATCACGCAAACATAACATCTAGTCCGGTGGCCCAGTGGTTTGAGTTGTTATCTGCAACATAAAGTTTGCAAGTTCGTTTCTCGACTGTATCGATGTGTTTTTCTGAACTTGAATACAGTAATTAATCACACCAGAGCTTTACGGTGAAGAACAACATTGAGAGGAAGCGCTTACGTTTGAGAAGCAATTGTATCATAGAGAATGTATGTCGAGATTGAGTTACAGCGATGGACTCGCTATCTGTCACGTTGGCACCTAAAATATATCTCTGGAGAAAAGTGGGTGTGTGGCTACTACCTATACACCTCTTCCTACCCCTTCGGGGACTCATGGAAGGCGGGAGGATAGCACATGATATGCCTTTCTTTATCTTTACAATAACACCCTCTTTTACGTTAATTTCTTAGCAAATCTCTTCAAGCTTAGTAAATACATGGGTAAATATATAAAACTGGCTCCATACCCCACGAGGAACTCTTGATACTTGATGATATGTATATAAAATGAACATTCATAATGCACGCATTTGCATTGATATAGCATTCATTTCACGCTCGTGAATCATCTATAACTGTTAGTCAAATATTGCACCTACCATATACCTTGCACTATCATATATACCAATTAATTTACTTGTTAATTAATTTATATTATGATGAGTGTTTGATTACTCATTTATTCCTCATTATTAGGGAAGTAATTATATTCCGTTATATAAATCCAGAATGAAACAGAAAAGTGAATTTATGCAGCTGCAAATTTTATTTTGAGAAAATAAATTTAAAAGTGCCCCAAATCCTTGCTTTAATTAATCCCCGAGAGTCTTTGAACAAACTCTGGTTGAAAATATTAAACACATAATAATATTTTTAACATTAAAAATATCTTGCTATATTATATGATTGAACCGTATTAGGAATAAAGATTAATCTTATTCACGATTTCCTACATAATTTCCCGAAGGTAGAGCTACGTAGTACCTACCCACATAACCATTTTTGCCGGAGATAATATATTTTAGGTGCTAACGTGATAGATGGCGAGTCCATCGCCATTTCTCAAGAACGAGTAAACATATATCTTTAAAATTCTTCTCACGTGAAAGGTTTTCCTTTAACGTAAAGCTCGTGGTGTGTCTAATCACTGTTGTGTTGCAGGTGACTACTCGAACCACTCTGCCACCACGGCTAGGCATTTCGTATTAAAACCAATATTATTTGTATTATAAGTAATATTAGTAAACCTAAATAAATTAATTGTATTCTATTTATAAATGTACAGAGTTCTTAGACTTCTTGAATAAAATAATATATTGTAGTATCCACTGCTCGAGATTGGGGTGCTCTTAATTTAAGAGTTCATAATTACATAAAAATTACTTCAAGTAAACGAAATATAGTACTTTATTTAGAAACTGCCCCTGTTATAGACATGCACGGATGCAGTCTGGCCAGGTACTTTCTACAGCGCTAATGAAACCGTATGTGCCAGCCCACAACTTTTTCCAAGCACTTGTGATTGAATTGTAATCGTGCATGTATTAATAGTGCCGTGGTGGCTGAGTGGTTCTAGTAGTTGCCGCATCACAAAGATTGCAAGTTCGAATCTCAACTGAAATTAAGTATAGTGATAGTCACACCACGGGCTAAACGGTGAAGGAAAACATCGAGGAAACCTGTGTGAGAAGCAAACAATTCAAAGGTATGTATAGTAGTGCTTGAGTAACGGCGATGGACTCGCCATCTGTCACTTTGGCACCTAAAATATATCTCTAGCGGAACGTCGGTGTGTGTGTACTACGTATACACCTCTGCCTACCCCTTCGGGGACCCTTATAACACCGAAGTAATGTCACTTCAGATTTAACAAGATTAGTCAGATCTTTTGTAACATCTGACGTGACGTGACAGTGATAACTCGATCATCTGGTCTCGTGGTCGGAGCACTTGACTCATATACTGACTCATAGACTTCATATCCAGCTGAGATTATGTAAAAAAAAACACAGACTGCAACAATCATATAGTATTTGCTTTTATTTAAAATAATGTATACCTAAACATATTTATCATAATAAGCTAGCCTTTCGATCTTTGCCTTAAAAGCAGTACAAAATAGTATTAGTAGTTCGCAGTACCCGATAACTTATGACTATTTAGTTCGAATGAAAATTAAAATTTCAACTCACATTCATTGGCTTTTCGACGCGCAATATTAAGCATCGCCTTAAGAGTCATAAATCGCCGCTGGGGACGGCAGGACATTATTAAAATACCACATCACTACTGTTCTGACACGTCCCTAATTAAATTTCACACGAGAGACTGCTTTTGCTCGTAAAATTTTACAACCCTTCGAGTTTTCATCAGTCGTGTTATAGTCGTTTTATTGTCGGGAGCTTTGTGATCGATACCAATTGGATTTGCGTTAGATGAGTATTATACTCGGTATACTCGTTATATCGTGGTTCAACCAACGTTTGCTTGCATTTGATTAATGTGCTCTACTACTTGTATAACGAATAATAGTGTTGTTAGGAATTGTTCGATATAGCGCACCTCTGTATAGTGAATTATCATACTTGAAAAGCATTCTGCTTTCGCTTACTAAGTAGTTTGAAAAACGCTTAGTCTATTTCTTGTGTGATATGAGCACAACGCTTTATAACTATGAATATTATTTTACATTTAAAGAAAAGCCACAACCAGAGACTGTACCTCAAACCTGAACATTCTGTACCAATTACTTTTCCTGAATTTAAGATGAATTAGACCACAAATTATACGGTCAAAGAAACATCGTGAGGAGATCTATATACGTAGGGCAAGATCTTCAAAGACAATTGTGGATTGGCACCTGAGTCTTCCAAGAGGGACTCTCTCAACAAACTCGTAGGCGTCAAGACAAAATAATAATAATGATGATCTACATTAAACGTTGCATTGTATATATGATACATTCAAACGTATCTATACAAACCTGTATAAAGAATCCCATTGAAATGCTACACGAGAGCTGAGCACATAAAGGCGAGTAATGAATACTCCAGAGAATAATAAGCTAACAAAAGAATATCCTTGTTTTCCTCATTTCTCCCTTGTCAACGGATCACGTTATTCGAATCGCTTTCTTTTTCCATGTTGCAGGTAATTAAAGATAAATATAATATAAAACGCTTCGCTTCACGTAGAATAAGATGCTTTTGTCTACATAAATGGAGTCTTGTTGATGGATAATGGTCCATTGTTTTCTTAATCCGTCGCCTTGGGATATGATAAATGATTTATAAGTTGCGTAGCAACCAACAATGAAAAAACGTTGGGACAGCAAAAATATTTCCTGTTAACAAAATATTTCGCGTTCAATTGAAATTTTAAATGTACTTTCTTATTTCTTTTCAATTTCCAAAAGCACGGGCACTTTTTAATTCTCTGGAATGATTTTAGGTATTTAGATAAGGTATGTAACTTTTATAGGGTTTCATGAACTTTTAAATTAGCTTTTATTGACTCTGTTTGTCGTAGCTTTTTTAAGTATGAAATAAACTGCTTTTGGTTTTATTTTCTACATATGTTTTGAAACTGTCCATATATAGATATATCTTCACGGCTTCCCACAAGGGTCTCCAATGGGGTAGGCAAAGGTGCGTAGGTAGATATAATTATTGTATCCGTATATTGCTTCAGAAAATAAAACATTTTCTTTAATTTATAGACAGAAACCAAGAAACTTCAATATTTCAATGTTTTTTATTAAATAAACAAACATAATTAATCCAAATAAATAACATTTAACAAAAAAATCTATGCATTTACAAACGAGATTTCTGTTAGATTAAGTGTAGAAATAAAAAATGGATATGTACCACTTGTGTTAACTCTATAAATTCCAGTTCTGAAACAATAGTAAACTTTTAGGAATGTCTATGGAAATCGTCGGAATAATGTTACATTGTTACTGCTTTGTTCATAGACAAGCCTGTTGTTGTTATAATTTGATTAATAGAACCGTGGTGGCCTAGTGGTTCTGGAAGTCACCTACAATACAGAGATGGCAAATTTGACTCCAAACTATACCAATGAGTTTCTATGAACTTAATGACAGTGATTAGTCTCACCTCTAACGGTGAAGGAAAACACCGAGAGAAAAACTGCATACGTTGAAGAAATTTAAAAACGTATTGTGCTTGAGTAACGGCAATGGACTCGCCATCTGACACCTGAAATATATCTCCAGTGTAAAGTGGGTGTACGGATACTACCTATACATGTCTGCCTACCCTTTCGGAGAACCTTGTGGGAATACGTGAACTACATAGATATGCCAGTTCATCAGTCTAGGCTCAAGACTATCTATACCCTTATTGTGTGTGATTCTCACGTGGTCGTAAGCAAGCAACAACAAGGGCCGTGTGCGCATGTGCGATTATTTGGTGATTGTGTGTGTGCAAATGATATTATAGACATCATACCTGTTTTTAGTCAAATCACTCGTTCCCATATGAAGAGTATCGCCGTCGCATCTATCAAAGAAAGCGTCAGTTATCGTCTCACATTCAGATCCAGTAAATTTCTTAGGATACTTCACACTGAGAAAAAGGTATACTATTGACATAAAATGTGAACATGTACTGGTCAAAAAGCAATTTGGCATGTAAGTTCCTCCGTTCGGGTAAAAATCTGCATGACCACAAGGCTCGCGGTATCCATAAATGAAGGCATTGGTGTGGATTACTTCTACATATCGAGCGTCGGTGGACTTCAAACGGCTGTCATCGAAGTGCCATAGAGGTCCTGCTGGGTCCAATGCTGTGGAAAAAGAGAGTACCAAAACCAAATATATCTTTTATATATTTTTTCCTCTGCGTTTGTTAGTCACTGAACTCCTCCTAAACGGCTGGACCGATTTATGTGAAATTTATTTGTGTCTTCAGGTGCATTCGAGAAGGTTTTTTCGAGATTCACAGTTGGATCCGATAGGTGGCGCTGCGATCGTGTTTCAGGAAATATTAAGTTTTTCACCCGGGCGAAGCAGGGCGGGACAACTAGTATACATGTATAATATGATGTACGGGCATTTAGATTAGTATCCTACTCTAATTATGAGCATATGCGCTTTAAAACTCAGCTCCGAACCAATGTCTTTTATAATCAAAATTTTAGTCAAATATGAAAATTAAAAATAATAGAAATTCAAAATGTATAAGTACTAATAGCAAGAAAATGGCATGTATTTGCTAAGGGGCTGTAGTAATAAATTATAATAATATGTTTTAAGAAAATCAAAATAAAATTGAACAACATAGATACAGCATCTGAGAGTACTTGAATATAAAACACTTACCTGTTATCTTTCTAACAGTAGAGTTGGTTCTTCTTCCAGCATTCCCAGCAACGTGGGCACCAAGACTGAAGCCCAAAAGATGGACTTTGCCAAGGGAGAGCCCCAAAAACTGCAGCCACAATATAAGGTCTCCCAATTCTCTACCTACTTCTGGGACAGCTGCCTTTGCCGTAAAGTAATTCATATTGGCTACTATACCCCAGTCATGGGAAATGACGTTGATATCACTATCTTCCAGAAATGCTAGAAAAATAATAGGTTCATCCGATAACTCAGTATCTCTAACTTACTCAGTTATGTGGGTAGATGAAAGAAGGTTGCAAGTTACTGGGATGGAGTGAACAAGTTAGCAATAGTTACAGCGGAAAACACTTAATGAAACTTTAATATAAAAAATTAAGAGACAAAAAATAGGAAGAATTAAATATGAGATTATTTTAAGACAAGGTAGTTAGGGAGAAGATGCTCTCTACTACTGCTTCTGTCAGAATTTAATTAACTTTAAATGTATGTAACTAAGGAGAGAGTATCAAAAATGCAGTGAAGACGCAATGAAAAAATAAGTTTCATTTAAAAAAGGACACCATACCTTCACACAGCGCCATGATGATATGACCCAATCCAGACATGATCCACCCATGAGACATAAAAACAGTAACTTTATTTAAATCGAAATTTGTATTCAATATGCTCTGGATATCGTTCAGACGTATATTCTGTGGGTCATTCGGGTTTTTCCTGTAATTACACAATTTTAAATTAAGTGATAATTTATGTTTATTCTAGTCTATAGTCCTCTTGAGCTACGGCGATGGACTCGCCGTCTGTAATGTTGGCACCTAAAATAGGTATATCTCTGGCGGAAAGTGAGTATGTGGTTACTATCTATATAATACACCTCTGCCTACCCCTTCGAAGACCTTTAAGGGAAGGCGTGAGGATATTTTAATGTTTTATTTAATATTTTATAATTTTCGATGGACATACATTGATAAATTATTAAGATATAATAATTACAAATACTTACCTAGTGAACAGCCAAAATTGGCTACTAGAGTTGCCGTACCTCGTTATGAAGTCATTATTAACTGCTTCGTGGGTATCTACTAAGTGTAACACGCCGTCGCCTCCGGGAAAGTAAAAGTACCTATCACCCACTTCGTATGGTTTTTCTTCATATACAACAACTGCGGAACATACTGTAAGAAATGAATTAATTAGAGCCGTGGTGGCGGAGTAGTTGAAGTGGACCTTCCAAGTCAATATTGCAAGTAAGATAGTTAGAGAGTTAGGTGGTCTGTACGATTAAGTTCTTGTACACTGATCTACCGTCTACAAGAGTATAACGTCTACAAAAGTAAAAAACATGTACGGAAATACTAAAGAAGGAAAGAAACATCGACAATTATTACAAATATATCCTCACGCCTTCCCACAAGGGTCCCCGAAGGGGTAGGCAGAGGTGTATAGGCAACACCCACACATCCACTTTCCGCCAGAGGTATATTAGGTGCCAACGTGACAGATGGCGAGTCCATCGCCGTTACTCAAGCACGACTATACATACGCCTTTGAATTTCTTCTCAGACGTATGCAGGTTTCCTCTCGATGTTTTCCTTCACCGTAAAGCTCGTGGTGTGACTAATCACTGTACTTAAGTTCAGAAAAACTCATTGGTACAGTCGGGATTCGAACTTGCGACCTTTGCGTCGCGGGCAACTGCTCGAACCACTCGGCCACCACGGCTCTTATTATATTACAAATAATATAACTAAAAAACAGTTAAATTATTTTAATCTTAGATGGTTGGATTGCATAGACGAAGATATTATATTAATGCTTTTTCTTACGATTAAAAAAAAATCGATAAGCAAAATTTATATATTTAACATATAAATCAACAAATGCAGAAAATATCACACACTATTTGCCATTTGTGATCATAGAAATAGACAATATACAACAAAAAGTGATTTAAAATAATTGTATTCCACGAAACCTCTTTGTGAAGTAAATTGATGTAAAGGTGGGATAGATTAAACCGGATTTAAATAATATTTGTTATAAAAATTAAATCAAACAACTGCCTATTCTTCTTACATTTCTGTGCATGACTTTATTTAAAATATCATTATCAGTTTACAAAAATCTTGTAGGAACACTATACAATATAATAAAATTATACAGCTTAGTTATTTTCGGTAACCTACCGCCCTACCTCTCCCCACCTGTACGACTAACATATCACGGTAGACAATTTGAATTCGAAAATAATCAGTGATATCAAACACTACGGTGAACACCTACAAACGATCCTAAATCTTAAGGGGCCATGCTTTAATTAATTAGTTCGTGATAAGTTCGAAAAAAATCTTCATTTTTCTGCTTGTAAAAAGTATTACCTGCTACAGCTATCGCCACACATAAAAAGCACTTCATATTTTCCGTCCTTTTTTATGAAATAAATATACTTATTTACTAAATAAATAATTTCCGTAGAATATTTGTACTGTTATATACTTGGGAGCTACATTACAATGCACTGTACATCTATAAGGACAGAGAATAACTGTGGTCTTACAATATTATAAGTAATAAAGATATAAATAAAAACCCTATTATTTATTTCTTCAAGAGTCTATAATTATTACATTTTAAACTGGCACAAAACCGGTGTGATGGGCTCAAAAGCAGTAGATATGCTGTCATCTAATAAAATATTACAATCTTGACGCGGTCATTGATCGGTACGAACCTGTCTTTGCGAAACATGTTTATTTCTTTTTAAATGATATTTTTATTAAACGATCTGATAATCGTGTGGTCAATAGTCTGCAAATCAAGAAGTCATCTCACACTCTGCAAGTGGGTGGGTGAATCCGTACCCGGGCTGGGAACACGTGCGGATATCCCCACACCTAATGGTGCAAGCCGATGATGTGGTGTGTCTCATGAGCAGTGTTGCGCCACCCGCAAAAGTGAGGGTTACACACAGTAGGTGACAGACTTGGATGGAACTTATATTTTCACGTAACAGAAACGAAGCAAACAAAAGAATTGCGACATAAAAATCAAATACAATTTCGACGTCACAAAGTTGTGTACGTCCAAAGTTGAAGGTAAGCAGACTTCGTATGTTATTTCCCACGGTCCCGCTAAGACAAATAAGATTAAGCTTACCCATATCAACTATTGTGTATCTATTCGTACACATACAAAGATAACGAATCAATTATTCTGTAAGACACAGTGCATTTGTTAGTATGATTAGTCTCAGCACGAGCTTTACGGTGAACGAAAACATAGAGAGAAAACGCACCAAATCCAAAGTATGTACCTATAGTCGTGCTTGAGAAACGGCGGCGGCGGCGGCGGAAAACACACCTCAGTCTACGGCTTCGGTGGCCCTTATAAGAGGGCGTGAGGATATATAATTATTATTTTTTTACTTATCTTCGGTGTTCGTTAGCTAAACAAGCGCATAATATATTACATAAAAAATTTGACTAGGTGTTCGAAAACCATACCTTCCAAAGCCTTTCGATCATAACATAGCCATGTTAAGGTGCCAATGAAAAAAATATTTCTAAAATAGTTTTCCGAAAGTTTGTCGTCTACAACATTCTAGATTTCTATAAAAGTGTTTATTTTCCTACGTGTAATAAGGAGCCGTCACATTGACGTAAAATAAGCAATTTCCTTTTGTATCAGCTGAGGTGTTTGCTGTGTTTATGGCACCAGCTTTACGATTTGTTTGTGTATTCGCCTCGACGGTTTAAAATCGAATTTTTAAAGTACTTCCAATAAATGTGAGCTAGGTAACGTCTGACGCATTTTAGTAATAGTGAACCGTTTTTATTGCCTTTCGCGTCGTCTTGTTGAGTTACGTAGTAAGTTACATAAAACTGTCTGGGGAGAAGATGCTGTCTTTGTTACTTTTCTAAGGCAATTAGTTGGGTATGAATAAGCATTTTGTACTCCAACGTATTATGAAAAATCAATGAAAATGTGTCAACTTTAGTCATAGCATTATTTGATAGAAATATAAACCGGGAAGATAATAGATAACAGAGAAGATATCGAAAAACCGGGGTGAGTGATGTGAAGTGTTACGGCGAAAAAAGATGTCGTGACGAAACCTGCAAACGTTCAAGTCTAAACTCAAATATGTATTGGAAGCTCGGCTGTATGTCAAGGCGCTCAAAGACCTATATGCTGTATCCAGTCAAATCTATATAATTTAAAACATTGTCACCTTAGTCATAGTCTTCATTGTAGGAATCCTTCCTCGTTGTGATTGACTGTCACGTAGCCTGCCTGATAGTTTTCATGAATCCAGGCGAGAAATGTACAAACGTTAAATACATAATTATGTAGCTTAAACATTAATAAAATGGCTGTTGCAACAGCTGCATTATGGTAAGTCCCTAGTTGCAATAATGCGCTGATAAAATGTCACTGAAATAACGATGGAAAAGAACGGAAAATTCACCTTACTTTCGAAGCCCCTTATGATAACACGCCCATAATAGAAAGGACGAATCAAAATAGCGGAAATGTCGAAGAAAACAGTGTAATTTAAGTCAGAGCACATTCAGTGCCCGTTAAAAAAGGTAAAATACGTGAGACGAATGTTGGTTCTCAGAACGCCGGACTGGACGGATGAATAGCCGAGGAATATATTAAGACTGGGGAAATATTGCACAGAATAAATATGTTTGAGAAATATTATTGTGACAAGAATTTGTAACAATAAGTACAGAAATTTTCAATGCCTTCAGCAAATTGATAGAAACTTCAAAATGCTAGATGTAAGCGATGTCCGTTACATTGTTAGTTACGATGATTTTTAAATTTATCGCTTTTGTTAGCTTAATCCTTCTTCACGCCTTCTCAAGGGTTCCCGAGGGAGTGGATAGAGTGCAATAGCACCCTCCTTTTGACAGATGCGTATTTAGGTGCCAACCTGTCTTCCCAAATGAGTACAGGCTATCACGATAATTTCCTTTGCTGTAAATCTCTCGATACTTATGTTCATACTATAAGTTTCTGAACATATAGTATGGTGACTTTGCAGACGAATACTTTAAATCACACTCTATGGTGTTATGGTGTGTATCTATACGTGTTATGTTGTTAGATCGCATATATAATTGCGTATAATTCTGACAAATAACAATGGTATGAATACCTACATACGTAACGTGTGTAATCTTAAACAAAACATTATACACTTTAAAAATATGTAGATAAATATCCGCTTCATTATTTCGCAGGAGTGATTTCGTATACTATTGAAATATAATGGCTTGGCTCCAGTCGTGCGACACTGCGGGTGTCGAATATCTTTTGAGATACAGACTATACTTTTCACGGTGCATTTGCTCCATGAAATAAGATTTCGATTAACGTCCTTCCTGTTTAAATACGCCACGTGACTACGCAACTATTCGGGATGGGGATACGAAATATGAAAATCTTTTTGAGAGTGCTTCTCTTCTATATTCCTTGCATTTTATTATGCGCACTGAATTGCTAGGTTCCAAGTTAGGGCAATATTAATTTAAAAAATCTCTGCTAAAAACAGATATTGGACAAAGTCTAAAGACACTAGCATTAACATTCTAACACATGAAACCTGGATGATGCTAAATATACAGACTTATCAAGTTTCCAGGACTACACAACACATAACGAAACCTATTCTTCATTCTGCTAGCCCGGCTGTTCTTCTTAATTTGAGGTTGCCAAGCTCAAGTCATATTATTTGCTAAGGATGAGAACATATTTTAAGTTAGGAGAATATAAAAAAGAGTGCTCGTTCTATTTTTGTTTTACTAAAAAAGAAAAGAGCAATTTGTTTCTGGATTTTCTGTTAATTTGTAGAATAAAATGATTGAAATACACAGCTGTGAAAATCAATTTTCGTTTTAACGCGTCAACACTTAGATATTTGATATAAAATTGCTTTTTCACCAAATATTTCTTTGGAAAAAATGATATCGATACAAATCGCGATAAATTAGATTTTTCATTTTTACAGTCGATAGAACACAAAACACATAGAAGATTCAATTTGCACATTTCAGCTGCGTTAATATTAAATACAAAAAAGGCCAATAATCAAATAGAGCGCTTAGTATTCAGGGGGCGAAATAACCCTTTGGGCCATTTTCGGAGCAGATGTGTGAGGCGGGTCGAAATGACCCGCATGCAGTTATTAATACTTCACCGGTTAATGACATTATTTCTTATTTGGAGAGGTTATATGACTATTTTATTAACCGAAACCTGTATGGAATACTTCGGTTTTGATAGTAAGCAGAATCGAGATGTATTGGTTAATCGATTCAGGTTGGTCTGAGGCTAAGTAAAATAGGTGATGAGGTGTGTCTAGTCTGTGAATTTAGTCAAATTTTCTAATGAATTCTTCAATATGAGAATGGACCCCCGTGCCCCTAGGCACAGGCGTGGAAATCATCCCCAGAAAAAAGATCTCCCGACGAGAGACCCCAGAAAGAAATGCAATGACTTATGTATTTTCGGCCTTGTGAAACGGTGATGGACTCGCCATCTGTCACGTTGGCACCTAAATATATTCATCTAACGATTCATAGACTCTTGTGGGAAGGTAAAAGACAGGCGAGATTCACTTGTTCGAGGAATCTCCGTGTGGTGGTGCGTGTTAAATGTTGTATGGTACGCACGCTAATACGTCTGGAAATTTGGGTAAAAGGTTCGGGTAATTTACTGTACCCTTTTAATTTTCTGTTTTCCAAACAGAAAATCAGACTTTATTCTACAACGTACTTACATTATAAATTAACTCGAATGCTGTCCAAAGCACAATCCTATTACTGGATAACGTGCACGAGGCGGCTCTAGCAATGGCTGCAATTTGTTCGAATCCGAACGGCATTTTTCTTTCCTCTGCTTGTCACCGGAATATTTACGAGGGTGTGCCTGTTTTAATACCTTTTCATTAACAATTTTAAGGTCCACTTTATTGAAGTCGTAAATTACCGGTGCAATTCCGTGCCAGTATTGTCACAGCAGCTTTATTTGTAAAAAGAGAAAATTACCTATTCGTAAATTAACGATTTAGCTGAGAGGTCCGTAGCAGTTACATACCTGTATTTATATACATGAAATATTAATTTTAATTATTGCTAATCAAGAATTGTGTTGTTCTGAAAAAACTAACTTTATTTTAAAATAACACATTTAATCATATTTAATTTGTTTTAAAAATAATATATTACACCTACAAAAAAGGGTTATAATGCTAAGGCTTGTAATGCTAAGCATTACAGCTGCTGATTCAGTTTTTAGTCAAGGAGGATACATTTTTGATAAATCAAATAACCTAACTCTCTTCGCAAGACATTATATCCTTTATATGTGGGTGTCGTAAATACATTACACCCAAATATACCACACCGTTACAAAATCGTACGCAAAAACATAATACTGAATAAACGCTCACAAAAGCTTTCCCACTGGCAGGAACGGAATATATTACAAATAATATCCAATCCCAGACTGCACTGTATACAAAATGAAATATGAATAGATTCGACGGTTGCAATGATTGAAAATGTTCCATCGTGGAAAAACTACGCGCTCCCAAGGCTGGAATATTTTAAATTAAATTGTCACCTCGATTCCATTAGCTGATATCGATGCATCGCAACCTTAAATTATTAATTAACCCGTCGCCGCACTGGGATTTATTGAGCCGAGGGCGGGAGATGAAAAAATAAATCGAGTAATGAAATCACCGGTAGCGCAGTAGAATACAAACTGTTGCGATTCGGTACGCAGCCGGCGAAGCGCGAAATAGCCATTATTATCGCACTCGTGTGTGTAATATTTGTGGCTTAGCTCCTATGTAAAGCAACGAAACTAATTCATTTGAAATGTCAGCATAATAATAAATTCATTAGATTTAATAAAAATATCATAATAATTCTCAAAAAGTGCAATAAGTAATTTGATTTATTTATTAGAGTAATTTTTTGTAATTCTTCAATTATAGAAAACGACAGAATGCAAGAAATTATATCGTAAAAAAAGCTGAAATACGTTTGTAAAGTTTAATAAAGTAAAAAAATATATTATTCAAACCAACAACAAAATATGCTTATTATTAAATAATATATAAAAACACATTTTATAATTATTAGAATAGAATAGAACAGAATGTAATATTAAGTATGAGTTATTTGTGAATTATAAATTTAAAACTGCAAGATGTTGATATCTCAATATTTATCCATAATATTTAATTCTTAAAATATTATGTAACAGCGGATTTATTTTCCCGACTATATTGCCTGTAGTCATGATGTCTTTCCTTGCAGGGTTTACATTAAGGGTTAATACCATGTTATCCTCCTACATATTCCACCTTTTATCAATTTATAACTTGCCACCCCTATTATAATTAGCATTAAGCCCATAGGATACTCAACGATATAACAAACTTATAAACGCAGACACAAAAAACTCAATTACCAATTGAAACACGCTTTAATAAAATGCGTAGGTACATACTAGCCGAGCAAGTACACAAATATCGATCATTAGGGCTGCACACCCTTCGCAATAACGTGATAGACTCCTATAGGTGCTTATAAAACATGTGACCTTGGTGCCTGGTAACCTAGCAACGCAGTATTGTACTCAGATCCCCTTCCCCGACCTAATCTGAGATAATCATACCTATAGGGTACCTACAGTATCGTTGCGTGAAATTAGAAAAAAATGGATGTGCGACTTTTTCTGACGTGGATAAAATTGTGTGAATGAAGATATTTTTTAGAATATATATATATAGAAGAGCCGTGGTGGCCGAGTGGTTCGAGCAGTTGCCTGCGACGCAAAGGTCGCAAGTTCGAATCCCGACTGTACCAATGAGTTTTTCTGAACTTAAGTACAGTGATTAGTCACGAGCTTTAAGGTGAAGGAAAACATCGAGAGGAAACCTGCATACGTCTGAGAAGAAATTCAAAGGCGTATGTATAGTCGTGCTTGAGTAACGGCGATGGATTCGCCATCTGTCACGTTGGCATCTAATATACCTCTGCCGGAAAGTGGGTGTGTGGGTATTACCTATACACCTCTGCCTACCCCTTCGGGCACCCTTGTGGGAAGGCGTGAGTATATATTATATATTATTAAGATATTTTTTCATTACACTCGGTCACAAATGCAAGAAAAAACAATTTAGATATCAATCTTATACGTTTGTCCGTTAAGCATTCTTGTGAATAAATATTGCAACAGCACGTCATACTTAGGTAAAACTCGAAAACTGCATTCGATTTCTTAAAGAGACAGAAAGATCTCAAGCCTATTATAGAGACAATAATAGAGGACTGTCGTTTTACTCTCTGTGCCTACCCTGTAAGGGCCCTGTAAAGAAAGGGCCTGTAAGGGGCTTTTCGTGACGATATTATACATACGCCTAACAGTAGAAGTGTCCTTCAGAGAGCTAAAGACGTTAATTAGTGATGTAAGTATAAGCTATGTAAGGAGCAACATTTTCATAATTTTGTTCACCTTATCATCCGATTCATCATTGTATGATGTTTAAATGTCTCATCTAGTGTATATAAAAATATTAAGGTGTTTGTGTACGCTTTTAAAACTCGAAAAGTTTTGAACCGATTGAGCTCAAATTTTGACATAATATACAATCCGCTTTAAGGTCAGTAAAAGTTTTTTAACGGTCAATCTCATCCATGCAACCACAATGTGCCACGGTGAAGCGTAGCCAGGTATAGTAAATAATACACTGATAGGTAGGTATCTAATAAATAATACTGATAAAAACTCCAATTATTAAATAACTAATATTGTTACTTTTTTTTTAAACACATATTAGTAATATTCTTAAAAATCTTTTTTATACATAAGTACAATGTGTTTTTGATAGCATATTTCCGGGATCTACTTTCGATTTTCAAACAAAATCGAAAGTGGAGGTTTTTTTTTCAATCAGCCAATCACCACTTGTCTAAAAGACAGAGACACATTTTTTTTAGTTCTTTTACATAGTGATATTATAAGTACTAAGATAGTAGATACTAAATTTAATGCTATATATAACAAAAAAAAATTAAGCAATATTAAGAATGAACCTTCAGACGCTCAGACTAGGTATGGTCCCGTTTTATTAATTGGACGAAGCAACAGGCACATTTTGTGTAATATAAAATAAATATATCATATATATCCTCATGAAAAATCCTTCAAAGGGTTGGCAAAGCAGAACATCAACAGTTTCCAGACTCACAGACCTCATTGGCTTCATCCACATTCTTCAGTCTGTTTAGTCAGAGTTATTGACAATTGAATAATAAAAAAAATACTTTTTTTTTTAATTGTCTCTCGTGAGTTCTCTAGTGAGTCTCTCTTGAGTTCCGGAAACATTTTCTACTTAAACGGGCAAAAAGAAAAATAAAAAAAATATTTTTCCTTGTAATATTTATTGCTCGCAGCGGGTGGGGATCTTAACACTGCTATTCAGCATTAAGAACAAGACTGTGGTAGCTCAACCAAGATGCCAAATGGAAAATTATTTGTTCTTTGCAAACATATTCAACGAATGCCATATCCACTCGTGAGTACATTTGTAGGTATTTCCTAAGCATGGTGCGCTGGCCCCGCCTTGCAACAGTCACCCTCGGCCCCCACAATCGTACTGATGAATACTTTGAACACTACATATAGCTCGTCTGGATTTAAGCTTGTGTGTTGATGTCATGTTTTCGCCAAATATTGTTTTGTTTATTAACCGACGTTATCTATGGTACCTACTCAACTTATATTTTGGTTTGTGTACCTTTGTGTTTTGGCAATCGCTTACCATGCATTACTATGCTTATTTAGAACCTTTGTAGTAGAAATATAAATCTAAATCTAAATACATAAATGGTGAAAGAATGCAATATGACAAAACCAGCTTACGTCTCAAAAGAAATTCAAAGTGACATGATATGATGATATTACGTACAGTCTTATGACACTAGTACCGTCTCTCAGTACTTTACTAAATTCACGTACAACTAGTAAGTGAAAGAAGGCGCCATTGTTGACATTCTATGTACCAGTGAAACGTGACTAAATTACATACATATCATCACGCCGAGTCCCTCATGTGTTAGGGTAGGCAGAGAGAGTAGAGCGCCAGTCCTCTCTAGACTTACATACCTCTTTCATTTCGTTCACATACATCATCAGTCTCTTCATAGATGGTCAAGGGTTATGAGTACCCATACTTGAGTGTCCGATCGATTTGATCTACGTCTCCTCTGCCTCTCTTTGCAAACACTTTCGCATTGCATATCTGTTTCGTCAATCTTTCTTCACTCGTCCTTCCTATATATCGAAACCAACGTAGCATGGCTTTCTTAATATTTACTATTAAACCCTCGTTCATGCCAGTTGATTTGCAAATCACTTCATTGCGGCTCAATTACAGAATTTTCAGGAATCCATGTATGAAAGAAGGAACACTATTTACAATAAACTCGAACTTTTTTAAATACATACAGCATTGAATTGATTGTAAAGAAATATACAACCAACAATACATTTACACACTTAATTCACTGTCTACGCGCTGAGATTTCAAACGCGTTAACTAACTGTACCCCGCGGTTTCACCGCGTACAATTGAATTTGATTGATAGTTTTTTTAAACAAACATACAAAACATCACATTTTTCTTAGAATTCTTTCTAATAGTGAAAGAATTTTTAAAATCGATCCAGTAGTTTTTGAGTTAAATCGTAGCAAACGACAAATCTAATCTTTCCTCTTTATATCATTCGTGGAGATTACAGCTCTGCTCCTATAAGTAGCACGATAGTTTTAAAGATAAGCGCGTTAAAAAAACTGCCTCTTTGTTCTGCCTTTTTTAATTTATATACCTATATGAAAAATATTTCAAATCACGGAATAGCGGTCATTTGACATTTGTATTCGGATTAGTATCCAATCATCTTACTAGTAAAATCCAAGTAGAGTTCTACCGATAAAAGTATTTACAATACCCATATTTATCTTCACAAAACGTGTCTAAATCAAAGGGACAATTTCCAATAACAGACCAGTCACGTGGCTAAATTGTCTCCCCTCTCAAGCTAACAGCCTAGCTACTTAGGTGTATATCTCTGCCAAAAACTGCACTGACACAGTGAACTGATGCATGCGACACACTCACCTCCTCCGCACCCTCGCATTTGGTCTTTACAGCACTCCCTGACACACTCGACGACTCCCCCTATAATAACGACCCCATGCGCTCCCCTCCTTAAACCTAGGTCCGAACCTAGATATACATGTAGCACAGGGATTTGCGAGGGGAATGCTAAAAGGGTTCCCCCTGATATAAAATGATATCGCATCAAACTATACGTATGGCGGGAAGGGACGTGATGTTGTCTACTTTCTATTTTAAATAGCTTAGCATGGAGCACAACTGTGTTGCTTTTGAGATTAAAATGTGTTTGCATTTTCATTCTAGATGAAAGCAAAACATGTACATGTATAAATCAAAGAACTATAACTGACAAAAAGATGTTTCCATGCTACTCGATTTTAATGAATATTCCAGTCAACCAAATAAATTGGAAGTCACCTAAAGAGTGTCCATTAAAAGGAATCCAACATCCAGCCTCAAATTAACTTTGGCAAAAGTTTACCCTCAAATAATTAAGGATTCACCGCAATTATCGCCGCAAAATCAAACTTTCCTTTGATCGTTACTGAGAAAAAATATGTATATTAATATTGACTTTAATGACAGTGGGTGAGAGTCCAAATTTGTGCAATTCGGCCTGTTCAGTTTTGTTCGGCGGAAATTTTAATAACCATGACGGGTGCTCGAAAGTTCTGGCCTTTTTGTGAAATCTCCAAAGGGAGCCACAGTGATAATTATAATTATTTACCAATTGCGACTAAAGTTTTGTAAGAGTAGGTCCCAGTAATTGCAACTCCGTTAAAGTATCATTAAATGAATAATGTCCCGATTCAAATAGGAGCTTCTCTGGCGGTCGTGGCGTGGCGCGAAAAGTGGGCAAAATTATTGAGAGAAGGCGACTTTTTTCAAACAAGACTCGTTCTGAAATTAAATTATTTCGCATGAGAAATCTCTTAAGGACTATACAATTAACTGAATGTTATGATTATTTGTTTGTAATATATTTGATTTTCCTATTTTTGGTATTTGAAATTTCGTATAAAGTTATATAAATTATAATACCTACATTAGAAAATGCCGTAGTGGCAGAGTGGTTCGACTAGTTTCCTGCAACACGAGTTCGAATCCCAACTATACTTTCTGAACTTAAGCACAGTGATTAGTTAGACCGAGATCCTTACAGCGAGGCAAAACATCGAGAGGTAACTATACAGGTTTCCTCTCGATGTTTTGCCGTTTTGACGTTTGGAAAGAAATTCAAAATGCGTATGCATAATATCGTGCTAGAGTTATGTTGTTACCTACAATGTCTGTGGCGGAAAATGGGTGTATGGTTACTACCTACACACCTGTGTGGGATTTTCATTCATTCCCTTCGGGGACCCATGGAAGGCGTAGATTACATTATAAAGTGTTACTAAACGTGGTTGTTGTTATTTCTCACCTGGTCGTATTCCATAGAATCTCATAATAGGTAAAAAAATCGTGTGTAAAATTATATTTTACAAAAACTACCCCTTTATTGTACCCCAAAAGTGATTTACCGTATGCAATCCATCATGATACAATTTAAATACATACTTATCATGCATGGCTTTATCGGGAAGCCATGAAATGAAGCCGTCACAGCGACAAGTCTATCAATCATAGGTCGACATCTTCGTGCTTGTCAAATCTTATCTCTCCACTGGTCCAGCGGAGCGCGTAATAGCTATTTACCTGCCAACCCATGTTCGACGGATTATCTCGTCTCTCATTCGATTCTGATTCTTTTTAGATATGAAAGGAAGATTAGCGAGGGTCGTTTGTCGCAATTTGCCATCGGAAAAATTGCGAAGCTTTTAAAGTAATTACCTTTTAGAGGTTTTATTACAGATTTGTTAGCTTCATGCAAAATTTTAAGCATTGGCAAATACAAGTAAAACATTTTACTTATTTCTGTTTGGGATCTCTTTCGCGTACAATTAATATGCTCCGAGGGAATTAAAGGTCCCTACAAGACATTTAACTTTAATTATAAAAATGAGCTTTGAATAATACAATTATTTAATTATTAAATATTAGAAAAGGATGAGTAAAGAAAGATAAACCAAAGAGATATACCAATCCGAAAGTGTCTACAACAAGAGGCAGAGGAAGGCCACGTTCCACTTATATCAAATTGATCGAACACTCAAGGATGGCAACATCAAGAGTACTCGAGATTGTGGACGAAGCGAAAGAGCTATGTAAGTCTAGAGAAAACTGGCGCTCTATTCTCTTTGCCTGCCCTGTTAGGGACTCGGCATGATGCTATGTATGTATGAATTTTTTTTTTTACATGGTATATGTATCAAATTATGATGGTCAAGACAAATATGGATTACACTACTTATCTTACTTGTGGTAATATTTTTTTTCGTTAGCCATTTGTCTCTCACTCTCTCAGTCGACTTGTTGTCATCAGAGTAAATATACTAAAGTAGGAAATGGTATTATATATTAGTTATCATTCTTACAATACTATCAATATGTCGTATTCTAGACATGCCGTATATTGATTACGGTTCGCGAATAATTTCACACTGCTAATTGTCAGCATTAAATATTCCGCCAACGTCGCATTCATCACGGCAACCATTATCCCATACCCAGCGAGATTAACACTAATTCTGTACCCATATAAAATACAACGCTGTAAACTTATCAACAAGACTTGGGCTCACAAATAAGCGTCACTAATGGGGCCCGAGGGACCTTCTTTAACGGTCACTCGTAAATTGAACGAAAATAATTAAAATCGTGCGTCCACGCCAACGTAGACCAAAACACGGCCATTAGGAGTGAGTGGATTCGGATGCCATAAAAGGGTTTTCCATTCGATAAATAAACTAGAGACTCGGTTAGAACATACGAGCGAACCATTTCCAACATAATACGAGACAGTTTATCTCACGCCTTTTGTATCGTATAAGTTCAAATATTTCACCTTAATAATTATACAACCGAATATTTAGGTTAAGTTAAAAGCACGCGGGCTTAATTTACTGCACGTTGAATTCATTTTATAATAATAATATATGAAAGTGAACTATGAATGAAGCTGTAATAATTTAGTATATGTACGTACTGTATATGTATGTACTGTAATAAAGTAATCTTAGTTTTTTCACACCATAGAGATGTGGACCATAGATTCAAATCTAATCACGTCCCATGAAGAACGATAGTAAATACTTTTCCACGACAACACTAAGCGTTGATTTTCGGAAGACCTGATCGCTTAGTTCACCACTATTGCAACGCTCTTGAACCTTCAAAAGCCACAAAATTACTCCAAAGCTTTCAATTACATCGCCACCTACTCGAGTGTCCATGGGACGCATCCCTACCGATATAGAGAGTACTCTGAAAGAGTGAGTTGTTTGGGCGCTCGGCAAGCTTAATAAATACTGGTGGGTAGGTCCCGGCCACCCAACGATCGTAAAATATCGTCAATCACTGCACTACTTACGAGATTAAATTTGAACGTGGTTATAAAAAAGGTATCATGTTTATTTGAAATTGAACTGAAATTTTATTGAAAAGACAACACTTGATACTGACTAAATGCCTTTATGCGATGATGTGACTAACACCAGAATCCACAGAAATGTATTCTCGGAATGATGAATCCCAATAAAGTGAAATTTAATGAAATATACGAATTTCTACGAAATACGTGCTCGTTTCAATCCCAAATATTCATATTAATTTGTGTTAACTTTCTTGTTTCTGAGAAATTCGCAAATCGATTTTGCAAACGTTCATAGTCTTATTTAACGTTAGTTGGTTAGATTTTTTTCATTTTAGCGTTACGCGATAATTCAATAGCGGGCATAAATTTTGCGTACAGCTTTTTTGGACTCCTCCATTCAATAGAAAGGGAAATTAATTTGTTTTTCTCACAATGGGTCGTCTAGACAAACGCATATAATTCAAGTTTCACTTAGTCCTGTGCAGACACTAATGGCCGAAAGCCGAGGCGTATATTAAGACAACAACACTTGTATATCATTTTAGAGGTGCCCGTGAGATTAAAAGCTAAAACTACTAACGATTCGCTTATTTTCTCATTTGAATCTGAAAACCTTAAAGAAAAAACTACATTAGTCCCGCTAATTCAAGGTGCAATGTATAAGCTAAAGTTTACGCTGTTCTTACTTAAGATTATTTTGATGAATTTTGTGAATAATTATATTTTTAAATTATTAAACAGCTTTGGTTAAATGTCGTTAAATCCTTTCAAATAATGTTTTTAATTAATGAAACTTTTTATCATTAATGCACAATTTACATAAAACCTTAAGTATTAAATTCAGAAAATGTCGCAGAACGTTCTAGTATCTAATCTTTCACTGTTTTGCTTGTAGCTCTTTCACAAACAAAGCATTGTCATTGAAATGTGCATTATTATCATCGTTCAATGTGTTTGGTATCGCGCCGCGACTATATCTAACATTTAACTGTCGTCGCTTGGTTGGTTTTTACTGTCAAAGTTAGTGGGACCTTTGTCATTCTTGGGACGATAAAGAAGCCATTGTGTACATAGTTCTTTATCCATTTAAAGTAGATATTTTTCACGTTTATTCAGTACATATTTTAGCATTAGAACAAGTTCATGAATGTTAGTAACCAGGCGGTTTAGTCACCTACAAAAACAAGATTTCAGACAAAGATTTTCTGAACTTAAGTACAGTGATTTTTGATGTAAAAAAGGCTAGCATCGGGCATCACGTCACACTCGCACTGGACTATTTATAAGACCCATACAAGCTTCACCATGCTATGTCTTCCTTCAGCAAGTGTACTACATTCTCGTCGATACAGAACAAGATAAGACTGATTTCCTATCATAGCGCGTAGATTTCTAAAGGTCCCCTCGCTTGATCACATAAAAAATAATAATACAATGTTTAGTGTCTTATATTTATTATTAATCATACCATGAGCTTATTATGGTGAAAGAAAACATTGAAACGGATATGGCTATTAAGAGAAACGTTGACGAAATCGCCATCTGTCTTGTTGGCACCTTGATATATTTTCGGCGAAAAGAGGGTGTTGACACATCACTACATGCCACTTCGGGGACCCTTTCGATAAGGCGTCAAGATTTGTTTTTGTAATATGATATTTGTTCCTTGGAATAAGAACAATTACCACTGCTGGGCAAAGGCCTCCCTCCTGTCTTTCCCTCCACACGAACGAGCGCCACCTCCAACCAACTGTTCAGGTGCATGCTCAGCTCATCCCGCTATCCTCTTCTTCGCCTTCCTTGGCGTGTCACGTTCTATGGGGTCCATAATGTCGTTTGTTTGGCCCACAAGTCGTCTGAAATGCGTCAGACTTCGCAATTTCGTAATATTAGATTGAAAAATTATATAAAATTACAACTACTACTATGAAACGTGTTGCGGTATTAGAACATTTATTATTTCAATCGTTAAAACCTGAAAGTTAATAGCAGTTTTACGTCTTATTAAAGGGTTGTAAAATTTTATGTGGCGCTGGAACTAGCGTCGCGATGTTTAATTAAAAACGCCCTGTGAATATTCAAGATGCTTTAATATGTTTACTACGCGATGTTAATATTAAGGTTATTTCAGATATTAATGTTTTATGGGGTGATATATCGCTGTAGCAAAGAGACGCTTCATTCTGTGAATTGAAATAACCGACCACGAAAGTTCAACGTACAGTGACCCTTAAACATAATACTTACTTTTGCTATATTGCACGTGTTTTATACTTAGGAAAATCGACGCCATTTTGCAGATCTGATGATCATAATGCCGATATATTATTACATATATTTATTTGTGTGGTGTTCCTACGCGATGAATAAGACTTCCAAAAATGAGCCCCTTGAGGAGGGGGTAGGATTGTTATATTGTGATTCAGCAGATTTCCCATCATGCTGCCAACACAGTATAACTCTCCGAACTCAGAGTAGCAACGAGCAAGTGATACTTCGGTATCGTAAGCGTAATTAGGCTAAGGTAACCGCTTCCCAACAGGTGGTCCATCTGCGTGTTGAAGCTAATAATTAATCTCTGTACCAAACTTCATCCCCAAACTGTCACATTTATAGTAATAGGAAAATTCACAAAATGTTGGTAAAATGAAACCGCTCCTCTAAACCTGAAGCTGTTAATAAATTAAATCAAACAAAGCTAAATGTTATTCGTGATATTAAACCGATAATTTAATTTGTTTAAGCAACACTACCTACACCCACCATTGGAAAAGATAATGCTTGTTCAATTTGTAACGATTTACATAAACGCTCACGAACATCGAATAAAAATTGTTGTTGTTTTGAAAGGTTGTTAATTAAGAAATCACTTGTCTTTATTATCTGATGTTTGAAGAAAAAAGGGTTTAAATAAGATGTTTAATTTGTTTATTAACGTGAACACTTGCTGTTAACTTGAACACGTACAAAATGGATGTGCTATCCAGCTGTGGACAACGAAATTACAAAAGAATTTTTGCTCCATGTTTGTCGTGAAAATGTGTACATATTTAGCAATCTTATGTATATATATATATAACTTTAGTCAGATGAAGCCGAGGGCATGGCTAGTATTATATATATATATATATATATATACGTTACGTACTATACGACTAAAGTTAGATTTACATAATTGGTAGATTTTCTTCTGCAACAAAACATATTTCTATGTGGAAATCATTATTAATAATAATCGCTTTGCCAAATGTCATCTGCAGTTTCGACGTGATGGAATAGACATCCTTAATAACTTTTGCATTAATAATATTATTACGCTGCCAAATAGTACATGCTCGTTTCTACGGCAAATGGTTAAGAAAAAGCAATTTTACATTGTTCTTTTCTTTATCTCAAGCAATAAAATAATGGCATGATTTCTAGGCGCAACCAACATTTGACTATTTACGGTCGGCAATGCTTAGAGTTTTATGTGTAACTTAAGTTGCAAACCAGAATTCCCCGCTCGCCCAACATGTCACTACCTGCGAAATTAAAACGCAAGACATTGCTGAGATGCTCTTAGTTACGACTCTGTTCTACAAGCGGATGCCATCGCACAAAGTATCGTTTGATGGTCGTAAAAACATCCCTTAACGACCGTCCGATCTCTCCAGACCCGCCCTGCCATTCTACTGCAGCTTTTATACTTCGCCTTAACCCCAATAATAAAATGCGGGTTGTAAATAGATAATATGGACGTAATACGCGGCAGACACCATTAAGGGCGCCATCTCTGTTTCTGTAGCCATCTAAGCGCACTAATCGACGAGCTGCTTTACTTTTAATAATATTTTTATTAGTCTCTATGGTTCAAAGTTTTCCATATTTAAAAATTATCTATTGTAATATTATAAATGCTTGCCCCTTAGCGTTCATGGGTTATATTTTAGAATAATCCATACCTCACGCATATATCTAAACTATAATGTATCTCAGTACCAAATTCAATTCAATTCCGTTCAGCCGTTCATGCGTGATTGTGTAATAAACATTCATACATACAAAAGAAATTGGTACGCAAACGCGACCTCAAGCTTCGCACCCTGGATCTTTGACCATTAGATAAGTTGCCTGCCTAATATTGAGGTACTTACGGATCAAAAAGCTGCATATTTTTTCCTTGCTATAATTTATTCAGATCTGACGGTAAGCCGTAGAGATAATATTTTCCCCAATGATCATACAGCCTTTACAAACAGCTAACCACGTACTAATCAACTTACGTCGTTTTAGTCAAGTAAAGGCAGTGTAATAACGTGTATAAAATAGCGTCTGGCTATTACAATGCGCGACTCGTATAAGGTAATCGAGTTAGTACGGTCCGTGGACGATCATTACTGCAACGCGTTCACGTAGGTGGCCAGAGATGTAGAGATATTGTGGAAATAATATCGTCATAGGACTATGTAATACGATTTTTATTAGAATAAAACAGTATACACAGCAATTAGTTGAAATCTTCTACCTGGAAGATTAAATGATACCACTGAAACCTAGCATGAATAATAAATATAACAAATATTTAATTAAATAAATATCATAAATAATAAATAATTTTCGCCTAATCGCACATCTTTCAAGATGTGCGATTAGGTTGGCAGAGGTGAAGTGACGCCCTCTTTTCGCTGGAGTTAGTATACGTAACGAGATACTAACGTGACTCAGGCATAACTTTATATGTATAGGCCTTACAGTTTCATTTAAGTCCTATGTATATTGCTTTACGATGATTTCCTACAACACTCGTAATTTTTCATAGTATATTTAGGGTATCAGAGTGTCAGATGGCGACATGTCGTTTGTCGTCTTCTATACAGCGCCAATTATTTTTTATTTCTTAACAAACGTATGAAGATTTCCGCACGATGTTCAACGCAAAATTATCCTGACAAATAGTAATTCAATTTTATCATCCATATTTTGCCTAAGACGATTTTATCCTATAGAAGCTTTATATTTTAAATAGTTTTGTAAACCTCTATTTAGACTACGCGCCACGTTACATCAGGATCTACATTATACATATAGCTCTAAAATATCAAAAACGTACTTAAAAATACTAATAAAATATACAAATAAATTGAGAAGTCCTCATATAAATCGCGTGGCGACGCTAACGCCATCAAGTAAAAAGCTCGGGTACTATTTGAATGGCTAAAGCGCTTTTATTTTTTTTATGAAAAAAATGATCGTAACCAGTATTTTATCTCTTCCAGTGTGTGTTTTATACTTTCACGTCCGGATCTGACTGCGGTGCGTCAGCAGTTTTCACCAATGCGAGATAATTCCGATCGCCTTCGGAATAATTCGCCCGTGCTCCAGCAACGACGTTGGAAGTTCTTTCATTTCATTTTCTGCAGTTGAATGAAGATATTATTATCTATACTATGTCTACCTAGCATAAAATGAAAAATTCTTGTGAGAAGGAATCTTTTAGATTATTTGCGTAGTCCGTACTGCGCCATCATAACACATAATGGATAAGCATAATTAATAGTCATACTATAGAAATATATGCCCATTATAAAAGCATTTTCTGGTCATGTCTGTAACAAATAAATCTTGTGATAGCACTGAATGTCAGTCGGATAAATGTAACGTCAATCCGCGACCATTTGTCGTCTTCCTCGTTAAAATAGCATGGGACACACTGTCCACGAGTTAAGACAATAATGTATATTTAAAAGACAATTCTAGTAGTATTGAGACATTGTTTTGCTAAGATATGTTTGCAAAGATATAAGTTACTCATTTGGAACCTAAAGCGAAATCACGGATTTTGTTTTAATTTGTAATTTTTTTTTAGGGCTAATATTATAAATATTCTTCTTCTTCAGGCCTTTTCCCATTTCTAATTGGGGTCGGCTCTCCTAACCGTCCTTCTCCACGCACATCGTTTCTTGGTCATCATGGCCGATATCCATGTTAATCGGGGTCTGCCACGACTTTTTGGTCTCGACTCCAGCTGCAGCACTTTCTTTGTCATCAGGTCTTCGCATGACATGACCATACCATCGCAATCGCGTCTCAGTGAGCTTTTCGGGTATTGGTCTTATTTTGAAGCTTCCTCGGATGTATATGTTCGGTACTTTATCCAGCCTCGTAACCCTACCGACCACCTAAGCATTGGCATTGCTGTGGTATGCATTTTGTTCGTGTGCTGCTTCTTTGTAGGCCAACATTCTGTACCATTCTCCATTTTTGCCATCCCACTTTTACGTGGTGTGTTACGTCATCATCTATGTTACCATCACTTGAGAGTACACTTCCAAGGTATTAAAATGGTGGACGGTCCTTCGTTCGGTGTTTTGGAGATTGATTGTATGCCGGGTGTGGTCGTTGGAGAAATTGCAGTGCATGTGCTCCGTTTTTTCTCTGCTTATCTTGAGACCTGCGTTTTCCAGAGCTGTTCTCCACCTTTCAATATATAGTGTTGACGGCAAGAGGCCCGATGGCCTTACGCTGGTTCCATGGGCGAAAGGTCGTAGCTTGATATGGGACGCTACTTGTGTCAGCACCTTCGCTGCGTCACATCTAGGCCAGACGACACGTGTTGCGGGGGGTGCTGCCGAGGCAGCAACCAGATACAAACACACCAAATACGACAACCTAAAGCCAGTGTACGTGTAACGCCAGTGTATTTCGTACCTCTGGCTGTTGAAACGGCTGGACGGAGCCTGGTACTCGGAGGCAAAACAATTTGTGAAGGCTGTGGGCAGACGGTTGCGCGAAAGGGGATGCGACCCAAGATCGGGCTCGTACCTGGTTCAGCGTATTTCATTAGCGATACAACGTGGAAATGCGGCGGGCATCATGGGAACGTTTGAGCCGGGTACGTGTCCGATCTAATATTTAGTTAGTATAGTTAGTAGTATTTTATGACGAAGCATGTGCTGATAGCTATTCTTTTTGTATGACGAAGCCTGTGGCGAATGCGTTTTATGTTCAACCGACGAAACCTGCGATGTGGATAGCGTTTGTAGATTTTATTCTAAATATGTTCTTGATATAATGTTATAATTATATGAAAGTGCCTATTTATTAAGTTACCTATGAAAGTTAGTACTTTCGGTGAGTAATTTGTGTGATACATTTTTATTTTAATGGTGGATACATTGAAAATTAATTTTGAAAATGTCAAGGTCCAAAAGCAAATAGACTACGCGGTACACGAATACACTTCAGTTCTTAATAACGAGAAATCTCAATTCTTTATTGTCTAAAGTATAAAAACACTGGATTCATATATATATAGCCTAACGCCTTCCCGGAAGGGACCCTGCACAGGCAGAGAAGTATAGTAGTAACCCACACACCAACTTTCCATCAGAGATATATTTTAGGTGCCAAAACTGCCAGTGGATTCATGATTATCCTAATATAACTTTTATTATAAACTAGCTGTCCCGCCCAGCTTCGCTCGGGTGAAAAAGTTAAATTGCCCGTAACACGATCGCAGCGCCACCTATTGGGTCCAATTGTAAATCTAAACCATTCTCGAATCTAGCTTAAGACACACAGAAACACACAGAAAGCTTCGCCCGGGTAAAACGGTAAAATTCTTGAAACTCGATCGCAGCGCCACCTATCGGGTCCAATTTAATATAGCCTATGTTACTCGGGGATAATGTAGCTTTCCAAAGGTGAAAGAATTTTTGAAATCGGTCCAGTAGTTTCGGAGCCTATTCATTACAAACAAACAAACAAACAAACAAATCTTTCCTCTTTATAATATTAGTATAGATATAAAATTGTTGCGGATGTTTATTTCTCCTTCACGCAAAAAACTATTGAACGGAGTTGGCGCAAGGAAATATTATTGGCTGGATTAACACAGGACTTGTTCTATTCTAGAAAAAAAAGAAATATAATAGAATTGAAATTTTACTTAACGTGGGTAAGCCACGTTAAGCCGCAGCTCACAGCTTGACATATTTAAGCCTTGCTGTATATCCTTACCACCCGTATTTTCCGTAAGCCGCACATCCTAAGTGTAAGGGGAAGACAAAAACTTAATGACAAGTGGACAATGACGTCGATTCGAAACGCTTGTCGGCTATTGTAGACGATTGTCAGGAAGTGTCGGGGGAAGTTACCATAATCCTTAATAGAAAATATACGGCTTTGTTATGACAGTACAAAGGAAAACTTAAAACGAAAAGAATGTATAAGATTACATGAACTGAAGAATTCGATTGCATTAAGTTTACATCGTGCAAATAACAAATTATTGACACATGTACTATTTCGGGTTTTGAAAACTTTCCTATGAAACTAGGACTATGGTATGATCAAAATGAAAGGGAAATATCTATCCGAGAAGACCCGGAAAGGAATTCAGTAAGTGATGTTTTTTGTGTAGTACTGAAATGCCTAATTTGTAATGCAGTTATTTGTACAGATTAATATGTGAGTTCGTCTATCTATAGTAACAGTTTAACATCTACCTAACTTGTAGATCACCTAGAAGGAACTTTGTACTCTTAATGTAAATTATACATTTTGTAGACCAAGATATTCTAGCTTACAAATTTAACAACAAGCCATCGATCATTAGACGTCGATGCAACAAGCCTATCCTCCGAAGAATCGAATATTTTTGTGGATAATTAAGAACTCTTATATTATTATACTTGAAACCAAATAATTCATGTCGATTGATCATAAAAACAACAGCTGTCTTTCATAATACATTTAATTAAATCTCGCTGTGATACAATTAAAAGCAGCGGTGGCCCATCGATTCGAGATATTGCCTGCAAAGATTCATATTCGTGTCACGCTTACAGTGATAAGTCATACCAAGAGCTCTAGGTTGAAGGAAAACATGCAAATGAAGGAAGGAAAAGAAGAAACTACACACGTTTGAGAAGAAATTCAAAGACGTATGTATAGTCGTGCTTGAGTAACGGTGATTTTATAACACTGGCACGTTGGTGCCTAAAACATATCTCCGGTGAAAAGCTTACCCATTCGAGTCTATTGGGGGAAGGCGTGAATATGATACAATTATAAAGTTACTACTGAAACAAAATACGTACACAATAATAATAAACACAACATACAAAGTAACATTTAATTCACATATTGATTGTCGTTAGTAAATGAAACTCAGGACCTCATACCAAATAACAGCACAGCTCTCCCAAGTTTCAGTATATTTCACCGCAACGTTCTACGCCGATTACACGAGACAGTATTTGCTAGGCTAAGAAACCCTCAAGAAAATCAAATCAGACAATCAAGTGGAAAAATCCATGTCCATCGGCAAACAATCAACTCGAGTTACGGAGCCCCCTGTGACGAGGGCCTCTCACCTTATTCGAGTGGGCTCGCAACTCTCCCGAGGCCAACCTATTTGTTTTAAAGCTTTATTACTAAGTAATGTGTACATAGGTCTACCCTCTAAAAATTGCACTTCTGTTGACCAATATCTTTAATGTAGAGTCACTATTTGGGTATCATCTAAGTACGGTCTTCTGGATGGGCCTTTAATTGAGATAGTATATATTCATTGAAATTTAATCTTAGGTTTTATTTGAAATGTTTAAAATGCCATCTTAATATATGAATTACGATATGTATATAGCATATTATAAAAAAAAATACGTATGACAAAAAAAAACACTATAATAGGACTCGAAAAATCTTTTATTTTTATTTTATATGTACATGGGCTTGAGTCTTGACCAATAATGTTCTTTCAACAAACTTATCAAAATTGAGCTCAGATATACCTAGGATTACGTACATTATGCTTGCGCATAAATGTAGGTTGTGGGTAAGTAGACATAGAACCAAGCATAGCAACAACTATATATCTTCACGCCTTCCCTCAATGAGCCCCAAAAGGGAGAGGTGTATAGGGTACACAGACACCCATTTTTCGTCTGAGATATATTTTAGGTGCCAACGTGGCAGATGGCGAATCCATCGCTATTTCCCAAACACAACGATCGTACGTATATATGTACGTCTTTAAATTCATTCTCAAACGTATGCAGGCTTCCTCTCGATGTTTTCCTTCACCGTTAAGCTCATAGTGTGACTAATCAAATATATAAAAAATATTAAAAATAAACAAACATTTATAACTTCCCATAATAGTTCCTGAAGGTTTTAAACCTGAAATCTTGATTTTGCAGGTGTCACTGTGTTAAGAATTAGGCAGTAATAAAAATAAAACTTTCAGAAAAAGTATTATATTTCAAGAATGGATAGTTCATCCATGCAGACAAACGAGAGGAGACGGCGACAAAGAAAGAAACTTACGATTTCCGATGCTAAAGTATCGAACTGAGCGAAATCTATTATTTATAGCAGTTGTTACTTGTTTTATTTTTTGAAAAAAAAAATACCCGTGCCCGTGTATTTTCATTCAGTTGCAGATACATTTTTATTTACAGCCAGCCGACCAGCATTTTGTTGTTTATTAGTTCAATAATAGATATGTCTACATAAGAGTTGATCAAAAATTCATTGTTTCACGAATAATTTGTACAATTCGTGGACACAAAACAACAAAGCTATTTGCAACATAGCCTACAATAAGTTTCATATAGAAGATGTAAAGGCATATACGACTGTAAATAGATAAAATAAATGTATAATTATGTTTAATTATATTGAGAACTGGCGTTCTACTCTCTCTTTCTACCTACCCCTTGAGAGAATTGGCGTGATTCATAATGATATGCAACATTTCTTAAATTTTTATGTAAAACCACCTGCACTGGTGCGAAGCTAAGTCGCAGAGAAAATTTGGCTGCAGCGCTGCCTTCCAGGTTCAAGTAGACTCTTCGTATTCCAAGATAAGAGTCTTTACCTACTCGCGTACAGAAACCAATTACGGCATTTTTAAAGGTACCTAGATACAAGTACGGCTGACATTGCATGTCGTGCCAAAACTTTATTGATGCAATTTAAAAACAAACTGCTTGATATGATAATGTAAGCAGTAACATGGGGCAAATTATCCACGCGACCCATTCGGTTGACAGGAAACGTGTTACTTTAGGGCAAATCCAAATAAAATGACACAGGCTGACAGCATCTAAAATGTCGAACATTATCGCCAAATACCCTTAACTCGATTCGTTCATATAATATTCATGACGTGGTGCAATCTTTCAAAATTGACAACTTTCACCGGGGTTAAGGGAGGATCCCCAGCCAGATACGTACAAGTTTTTTGTATTTGTCCCGGTGAATAAATTACGCTGGACACAATGGTCGCGTTACGACTTTCTTTAATTTATAGCGTGAACAGGATCTATAAATGAATTGTGGGAATGTTTTATTAATATTTTTCATTCGATAGAGTGACAAGTTTTTATGACTTCGATATACTTTTATCGTGTTTGTAGTCATAATCTTAATTTAATATTTTTTTTAGCATACGTACATACGTTACGAACCCATGCGAAGTGTTACTTCATAACGCGTCTTCATAGTTTGCATAATACAAGTTATTTGAATGTATTCCTGTATTGATATCTTATGTCTATTCAAACCGTATCTTCAAAATCTATTAAATGTGTGCTACATTCTATATATAAGTAAATTGACCGTGTAATAAGAAATTGACCTTACTCAACTTAATATTTTATGATTTACAGTAATGACACTTTCAACCTTGTCGTAATACACATAGATCGCATTTTAAGAATGCCATTTAGCTATATTATCGTAACCATTAAGATGAGCTATTACACAATAAATTCCCCACGAGACATGTTAATCTTGAGAATTTCATCTTGAACTTGATACCGTCTATAATAACGGCTTGCTCTTGTATTTCTTTATTAATATTTTAGACCAAAAATGATAAACAACACTCGCATTCAATTACCATTACTTAGTTAGGATTTTAAGGAAGCTTTATGAATGAATCCGTCCAAGTAAATTCCAAAGAATTTAATTATCAAATATTTTTTTAAATATATGTATCTCCACTCCCACTCACGAGAGCCCCTTTACCCGACGGGGTAAGTAGAGGTGTATTGGCCTTTTTTATTGCTGGAGACATACATATATATGTGCCACCGTGATAGATGGCAAGACTATCTCTTTTTCTCAAATACTTTGTATGTCTTCACAAACATTTGCAGGTTTCGTGGGAACAGACCGCAGGGGTTGAACGTAAATCCACGGCTCTTATTTTGTTTATATCAAAAATATTGCAATTAAGGTAAATGGGTACATAATTCGAGGTAATTTCTCGGAATATTCTTGATAACATTTCTATCACGAGAGTTAATTTACGTACATCACATGCAGCAAGGCCAAAAGTCAATTTCAAGTTGGAATTGAGCTGTATGTTTCGAAGAAAATTATTTTCGTGTCAAACGCATCGTAGGCGGCAACAATGACAGCTGAATGACGTAAAAATCGAACTTGGAACTCAGATATGTCAGAAAAAGTAGTACCACGCATTGGAAAATATTGAACTCCATTGTATGAAAATGTTTTGTTGCATTTCAGCAATTCGCGAGAAGGCATTTCAATTTATAAAGTATATAAAAGTTCGCAAATAATATTATTAGTATATACATTCGGATATAGTGACGTATAGTTGTCGATCGTCATTTATTTTGTCCCACTGATTGTCTAAGTTGATCGTCAATCAATAGCTCCCAGCCAGCGACAAATATTTCATGTGATGAGCGTAATAATAGTATGTTGTATGAGTGGGTATATGAATATAAACCAATTTAGATATATATGCATTTGTAGACACTCATAACCGCTGTTAAGTTTGAGATCAGACTTAAGCTGATGAAATTATAATATCTGTATTAACGTAGAACCAGACGACAAGTTATACATACCCTGTTTATTTTGTGTTGCTCTATAAAATAACATGTCGTAACATGTAACGTTTACAGAAATACACGTAATGTCAAATTAATATTTTATTATTTGTAGCAGTATATAATTCACATCAATAATTTTAAAACGATGTTACGTATGAGTTAACAACTCTTAAACAAATTCCCTTTAATGTCGTTAAACCAACATAATAACACAGGAAACGATATTGCTTTTCATCAGGTCTCACTTTAAATTCATTAAAACCTGTCCTTAGTCAAATGTAATAATTTATTTAAGCAACAAAAATCCCTAAAAGTAATATCCATTGAAGCGTATTTAACGTTCAAGCTGTTCGGTAGGGATGTACCATCTCCAATATTTAAAACGATACATTTTGAAAGGCGAATACATATTTTGGTTTATTTTTAATATTATGAACTATGAAAGCGAAAGAATAATTGTAGTGAATAGTCACGACGACAAAAAAATATTTTAAACATCCATTACAGATCGCGATGTACATAGCCCGGACTGCAAGGCTGCAAGGGCGTGCCCAGAGACGACGCGGACCAGTCCAGCACCGCTGGTCCGAAAATTCCAGCACAGAGCGGCGTTGGAGCATAAATACAGTTGAGATGCGTTCCTTTCCATTGAAGAAGAAATTGATTAAACAGATAGGTACAAGTACCCTTTTCTTCAAGAAAAAGCAGACGAAGACCACATTCCGACTACCTAGATCGGACACTCAAGGATAGGAGTTTCAAGAATAGTCGAAGCCGGCGAGCATGTATGAAGAGACTGATGAATGTGGACGAAGCGAAAGAGGTATATATTGAGGTGAATCGACAATGGAAATTAGTTACTACAAGCACATCACTACTCCCACAACGCTCAAGGAGCGTATTAGCGTATAAATAATTCAGCATATCTTTCCCCGCATTATGTCATTTACGGCGTTACCTTTTAGACGAGTATTTACACAAAAGAAGAGAGAATCAAAAATGATAATTACATGCAAATCTTGGGATCGTTTGAGGGCCACTCTGGATGACTTTGTTTGAAGAGATACGATGAGTAGGTACTTTTTCTGTCGAATTAATACCGTGAAATGAGTGCTGCTGAAAAGAAGCATTTTACCTTGTCTGTTTTTAATACTTATCCGAACCTAAAGCTCATAAATAATCATACTGTAAAAAAGGCATACTTTATTTCTTGTTGTATAAGTATGTTCCAATGAGTTTCTTGGATATTATAGTACAATGACTTCACGAACTTAACAGGTGAGTGTCTAGAGGCCTGATAAAAAATCTGACGGTTATTTGTGTGGTTAAATTGTACGCTGTAATTTATAAAATCTTTTGTTCACAAGTTTAAAAATAAATAATTGAATGTGTTCTATACCCCGCTGCTTTTTTTGTGTCTCACCCTCATATTTGTCATGATAATTTCATCCATCCATCAATCCGTAGTTAGAAAAAATATATAGTTTTAATACAAATATAACAAAAAAACGCCCATATATATTCATTTATACATGCCCGAGTATCCATTCTTAAAGTTCCCCTTCGACATTATTCGATAGCAATTGCAACGTAGAACATACATACCTACATTAGGATATTTATATTGCATCTAGGTCTTTTATTTACATAGACTAACGACCCCGCAGAAATAGAATCCCCAATATACAATCTACATTACCTTTCTAAAATAATCTTTTATGTTATTTGTTCACGTAAATACTTTGTTTTCTTTTCAACTCGTATCTCGTCTGAATCAAAGGAAATTCGATTTATTTGGGTTCGTACGTCAACCTGTAACAAATAAACAAAGCGAATGGGAATTTAGTTTGTAGAATAACTTTGTAGTGCATCGTAGCCAGGGCTTAACATATGCGGCGCAGGTATGGCCGGGCCTAACGAAGACCGTTCGCCGAGCGAATACTTGATGATGTCAACTCGATTTTTATAGTGAGTTTTTCGAATACCCTGGAATCGATTTATCATAAAAATATGTGTATACTTAGGTATATTGCAGAATAGTTTTATTACAAGTTTATCAAGTTCTGGTCCGTGATTGCACCTAATAGCAACAACCTAATAAATATAATAAGGTATCATGATAAGTAATATGATTTAGAAAAATAATAAATTCTGTTGTTTTCATTATAATTACTTCTTGGTATTATTGTATATGCCTATTATTGTTATTAATGAATGTACCAGATAAAGTTCACTAATAATAATAAATAAAAATCAATACGAAAATATCTAACTAAATATCTATAACCTAATCAAAATAAACTATATAACATATTTAAAAAAACAAGCATCAAAGCTTACAAAATGTGAAAATGTCTATAGTAAAAATACATAATTTTATCTTAAATTTAGAGCAATCAACACAGTCAAATTTAAAGTTAAGTAATTGGGTCGGTCGGAAAAGCCTGCCTCAAGATACATAGGTATCTTGTTTTAGATATAGGTATATATTTCGTTGACACCGACACTACATCACACTACACTTCACCCACATACATACCAAAAGCAAGACAAAGGACTTATAAACTAACCCCTTAGGTCATCAGGGGTATAATGTGTTCCATTACAATAATTACTTCGGCCATCTTGGAGTTCCAAGAAAATTAATAGCATTGAGACATCCATTCGTTAACGTGACTTATTAAGCACTATAAGTTATTAATGATTCTTGCATTCAATTAGCGTTTACTTAAGTCTGATATGAACTCAACGGGATTTATTGTTGGTTTGTTCGGTAACTAGATGAATAATTTAATAGCCCTAAGTGTTCCAATAATCGCATTGAAGAAAATGAGATCGTCAGCTGTCCATATAATTGTTGTCTTGCTTGTAGACGATAAGATGATTGATTTTTTTTAAATGCCATAATGTGGTAAAATGAGCCTGATAGAAAACATATACCATCGCTTATGGAAGATCGCGTGTTGCCGACCTTGCAGGAACATTTTGACATTATTGTTGAAGAACCCTAACTCGACCCATAATATTGAACCTGTATCTACTGTGTGGAGAAGTCCTCAACGAGGAATTCATTCCACAGCCTGAGCTTTCGCGGAAGGAAAATCCTTTGAAAACCCTCATGACGACAACTGGACAAATTGAATTACATACATATATACAGACATACATAAGGATAGAAAAAGGATAAAAAAATCCAACCTAGACAAGAGTAGTGGTTCACCGTTGCCGCTTTCTATCCTTCCTCAGTCAATCAAGTTTTTAATACCCTTTGCGCTCCTCCCTTTTTATTTTATTTCCCAAAATTCAAAGTATGCAGAATTTATCTAATCTCATCTTATCCAATCATTTTCGGAGTAAAGTCATTAAAGTAATAAGGGATACATATAATATCACAACTACACAATTTATTACTATGTCGGCTCTTGGAGCTTACTCAAATATTTATAGGTCAATTATCTAGATAAATTATCCAACATGATTAATTTTTTGTTCTTCGTGTCTATTATAATCTATCAAAGGACGACGACCGTCTGGTCTAGTGGTTAGAGCTCCTGACTGCGAAACTTGAGGTCGCGGGTTCGAATCCCGCTGAGGGCAGATATTTGTGTGATGAACACGAACACGAGTCTTGGATGTCTTATGTATTTAAGTATATATCTATCTATATAAGTAATTATATCGTTGTCTAATTACCATAACACAAGCTTTGCTTCATTTGGGACTAGCTCAATTTAGGTGGAATTGTCCCAGGTATTAATTATTTATTATTAAAGAAAGTTGTTACTTCATAAAATAATACATATCTTATTTTTGTTGAAGAACAGTTTAAGATTGATTGATTGAAACATAAAAATAGATGTAGTTCGTTCACTAAAGTCATGAGATCCAGAAACCAACGAACTCACTAAAAATAAAGACAGACTTCAATTTCGTCCAAAAGGTAAGAATACAAATAAAATAAAAGCATCGAATAAATATTTACAGTATTCGGATAAACAAGACGAAACGCAAAACTATCTCAAAAGCATTATCAAATTCTATGAAAATACATTTTTAATAACCCCCGTCTAGACCGAACTCTTCTGAGCGATTTTCCACCAATCTCAAGTTTTCCACTTAAGAAGTCAGCATTCATTGGTGAACCATTTATCGGTGGTTTGTTCGACTCACTCAGCGAATTCATTCCTCTTGTTTAGACTCAATCACATTCGATACCATAAAATGAAAAATAAAAACTTTAATGAGCCAACTTCATCTTGCAAATATTTGCGAGTCTGCAAACAGAAAGGCGAAATAATGATTCAAAGTTACGCCAACTACGCTTAACTTTCCTCTGTGCCGAGTAACGGTTTACAGAAACTGCTAATTTACTCTTCGTGTTTTATTAATGTTTTGAATTTTACAAGTTCACTGGTGAAAATATTTGCCGACTATGAAATTTTATTGTATTATTTCTGCCAATATTTGTGTTCGCGAACTCAAACTAATAAAACAAAATAATTACACTGCTCTTACAGTACTGGCAAGTTGATTTTGTCTATTTATATTTTTTATTTTATTTATTTATTCATTTTCATTTTCCACCTTTACCGTATCTATATCAGTATCAGTAAAATAACCATTAATATAAAAGTATGTAATCCTTCAAGCACCCGAAAAAACTATGTGCTGTGAATTATACAGTTGATTATAATAGTTAAGGTGTGTGTTCACCTTAGTGTTTACATGAATATACTAGCATTTCGATTCTAACGTATTTGCTCAAAGATATTAATAATAATAAATACCTTGGGACAATTCGACACAAATTGACATAGCCTGAAATAGAAGCAAAGCAAATATATTTAAACAGATGGATATTTACATAAATATGTAGGTCATCCAAGACTAAGGTACAAATACTCGTGTTTATCGCATAGATACCTGCCCTCAGCGGGAATCGAACCTGGGACTTCAAGTTTCGCAGTCAGGAGCTCTAACCACTAGACCAGACGGCCGTCAAATATATTCTATTCTTTGAAGTGAATATTATAATGTTAAGAAATGGGAGGTACATACATTATCTCAAAAGCAACACAAATCCATTAGCGGTAACGGGCCAATATTAAGCCGGGCGCATATGCAAACTTATAAGATACAATATTGACTTACTCAAGCAAGGCTTGTTGCCATCAATCTCCTCAAATGGGCATTATAACGTTACCCCTAAGGACTCCGAGAGGTCACTTCCTCATAGTTAATTATAATAATTGGCAAAAGGGAGCCACCACGTGTGTTGCCCACTTTATTTACGCACCCTTCACTGTAGAGTCATTGTATGACGTGAAATGTATTATACAATGGATGTTAGAGGTTGGCTTTATTCATGTGGAGTTTTTTCAACGAATAAAGGTACTCTTATTATAAACGCATCTTATTAATGAAGCTGCGATGACCAAATTAGTATCCTGAAAAAATATTAAGTGAGATATATTAACATTGAGAAGTGTTTTTGAATTTATATAACTATACCAAGAAGATATTTTCCTATAAAGAGCGCTGCTATGGAGGGGAAAACGGGAGGAAAGCGGCCGTATATCATACCTGCCTGTCAGGTCTAGGTATCGATATATTAGTGCATACTATTGTTGTCAGAGAAATATGGGTGTAATTTACCTTCCTACCTATTTGGTGAGCATGAACATACTTTTATGACCGGACGGACAAAGATAGGATTCTACTATTTTCCTTCTTACTAAGTATCTTAATGTAAGGGAATACGGTGGCCAATTTTAGACGTAATTAAAAACCACTTTATATTGCTTACAAAATATCCTGACTATTAATTTTCGATCAACAATGAGGTACGCAATTGACGCATAAACTAATTACCTGTTCGAGATAGCAGGAGACCCTTCATTTATGCCCTGTAACTTAATTACTCACACAGGCGAACGGTATTTTGAATACGACCATGCTAACTTGGCCCATCAACGCATATGAACTAGTCGTATAACAAAACACAGGAATCGAAAACGAAGACCTATGTAAATTTGTCAACACAACAGTTGCGCATTACTATTATACCGTATTTGAGAATGTAGATTAGCTGTTGCCTCTTATAGCAGAACAGAGACGAGACTGCAAAGTCAATTACTTAGAAATAGTTCAAATAAGCATACGTTATGTTGAAGAGTGCTCGAGGTACGTAATTCCACCAAATTGGCAATATGCTCGCTAAGATAAATGTAATTTTCATGAGTTTCCAATTTGTACACGCGTAAAGTGAGTACGTTTCAAACCAAAATTCAAATTCAGTTTTTATTAAAATATGAACCTAGATTAATATGTGAACCTTTGGATTTTTAAATAAAGTTTAACTGATTTTATCATTATTTTGTGCAAAAACATTAACGTAAATGTTTTTGCATAAAATAATGATCAAAACCACCTTACCGCTTAACCGCCTAACCTTTGTCGGAAAGCATGGAGGTGGGCATATTTTTCATAAATTTTCCATGTTTTCTGCGAATTAATAGTCACCTTTTTTCCACGCATCGAATCTCTACCTCAAAATTCAATGAAGCAAATTGTAAGCCCAATCGTCTGCATTCACAAATAAAATCACTGAATAACTGTTAGTAAATACTTCGATGCACATTAACATCTGCAGAGTTTCAATAACATTTTTCACAGAACGTCTGGTAGTATGTTGGTATTGTGCCGGTGAACTTTTAATGTATTCCCGTTTCACTACTGGGGGGTATGTTAGGGGGGCGAACTTGCTCCGTCGTATCCAGAACCTCGAAGAACTAATTTAACTGCGTCCCCGACTGCCACTTCACAATAAATTTCAAATATTTTGTATTTATAAACTTTTCAATTTAAAAAAAATAACATTTTCGCTTAGTCAGGTTTGGACTGGTATTTTGTATCAAATTTATCATTGGAGCATCTGTTTAAATTTAGAATATTGAATTATTATTTACTGATTGACAATATTTATATAAAAAAAAAACATTAAAATTTATTAATATAAATATATCATACTATGACGTTAGATCTCTCTTTGTTACCAATACTGTTGGATTTTTCAGAATCCTCAAAACTTTTTGAGAACTTCATGAATGATACGGGTCTACATTAAATATAAACAACGCAAAAGAATTATTCTACGCAGTATTGCATGGTCACAATACGCTTCTCTCAGTTTAACCCTACGTCCTTAACGCATTCATTATCATAACTCAAATATTTCAAATGTAAGCTCCTTAATATTCTCGTACCATTTTAACCAGCCTTAATGACAACAAAGCCCAGAACGATAACTGTAATAGTAGAGGCATTGAACCCTTTTATAATAATAATGATGTGACGTCAAATTTTCATATCCATTTGGCGGAATATCTGCAGACGGTGTCAAGGTAGGTCTAATTAGACGGCCGAGTTCGCGCAATGCATGTTAACGAGTGACATTTGCATTCTCCATCCCCAACCTAAGCCATCGCCGCAAGGGTGATGGTTCATCGCACGAACCACTGGTTTCTATTTTTATTATTTTGCAAAATTTGAAAATTTTTGTCGTAGAAAAATAATATACTATTAATTATAATTAATTTTTTAATTTTTAATATATAGTTTAAAAATATTTTTGAATATTAAAAGAAAAAAATGTTCTGTACAGCCGGTATTTAATCATTTACTCTGTAGATTACGTAGAAGAAGTTAACTCGTGACCTCGTGACTGACGTGTACGAGGTATATTTTTGAAAGAAAAAGCAAGTGAAAACACTCCTTTAGATGGCTGATGGAGCTGAGCAACTGTCAAAATCACGTGATCATTACACCGGGGAATGAGTCGGAAAATAACTGCTCACGGATAATTGGCGGCCGGGAATGAATTTGTGATTCAGTAATGTGATATTTTGATGAGGTACTGATGACGCTGTGTTTGTTCCACAGTGTTTGTAGTGTGCAAACAATATGTTTGGGATATTGGTTGGCTATTTGATATGGTCGACTGATGCAATTAAATAGTAAACGTTTTATCTATATACATAATTATAATTATTTATTAAAATTGAAAAGTTATTTTAAGAGGTAGGAGAATTTGGGAGCTTGGAACAGTCTATAGTAACAGACATCATTTCACAAGAGTATTAAATTCACTGAAATTAAGATATACAGATTAACATACCTCCTACAAGTTGGTAGGTTAGTCTACAATATTTGAAAAATATTAGTAATTAAATGCTATTGAATTGCACTGGTTTTATTGTTATCAACAAGCATAAGTATTTTACCCAAATGTTTTATTACGAAATGTACACTACGACCATGATGTCTGCAATTTTAGACTCGTTCTAGAACCGTTCTTAAATCTAAAATCTACATAGTATATGTAAGTATAGATAATAATTGATGTAAGGAGTTTCAGAACTCCAGCTGAGTTTCGTAATATCATAACTTCATTAGGAAGATTCAAACATGCATGTGAGCAACATAACACTTAGTAGGTATAGACTTGTTCTTAATATCGTCGTTAGTGAAGTTTCTATTAAAACTAGAAGTAATATCCACTAAAGGAACATATTTCAAGGCATACATCCAAGCCATTGCAAACTAACTCTTAGCGTTAAATCGTTACGACCCTATTTACAGTAAAGTATAATAAGTGGTGTCTGGAGTTTGAAAGGTACTTTATTATTATTGCATGTTTATAATATTTTTGTTTGCTCACTTCTGATACTGCTGAAATTGCAGTTCATTCCTGAGGGATATTAAGCCACCCGCCGTGCTCTGTTCGATGTAAAGCGACTCGTTTCCTGTTTATCGAAACTTCGCGACTATTTGTTTTTATACTACGCTAGTTTTCCCTGAAGATAAAATTTCCTTAAAAAAAACACTAACATAACCTTTGTGTTATTAAGCTAACCGGCACACAAAAATTGCCTTTGGTAAGTAGACCTGTCCACATAAATATACATAATAAACAAAGTAAGACTCATATAGTAATTACTTGAACATATAGATATACAGCTATGATCACCGAATGGCTCGAGGAGTCCTCTACAAAACAAATATTACAAGTTCGACCAAAATCAAAATCAAAATATTTTTATTTCACATAGGCCCAGGTGGGCACTTATAAAACGTCGAAAAAGGAGCACGGTTCGGGTTGGTCGCTTCCAGGGAGAAGAACCGGCAAGAAACTCCATGGCTTTTCAAATCATTAGGCATATACAATAACAATATTTTTACGTTACAGCAATAGTACCCAAGTATGGGGGAACAACCTAGGCCCGACAATAGGTCGTTGCTTACTAAACAAAGCATACATAAAACAAGATAATTATAACAATGTTAGCAAGATCTAAGAATCTACAAAGCCTACAATGTTCTCACATTCACAAATTAGACAAATTAAATAAATTGAACAAGTGACACAAATATTGTCATCAGTACTGTAACTAATTCGACCCTCCGTTGGGATCGGCAGCAATGAGTTTTTACTGAACTGAGCATGTTTGTTCGTAGCGTACTGTTTTGCCTACTATCAAGGCACTCAGGCGTGGACGTAATATATATGTAGCATCTAAACAAATCTATCAACCGTATTCACCCACAACCTTACACCGACCCATTGCAAAAAACCCGCAATGAAAATACTCCTCCATTTGCTTCCAGTTCGAGCCATACAAAAAGCTTGAAACCCTCATCATGAAGCCGTTATATTATCAAAACGAGCATTGTTTAAAGGAGTATCTGTTTTTGTAAGGGCCCATGTTTTCGACGGTATTATGCGAGTACGTACGTCCTCTTGACGAATAAAAGAGCATTTCAACACAGAACGTTCGCACTGAAAGGGTTCATACAAAAGGCTTTTTTGAAAATATTTTCGTCTGGCATATGCCGTGCCCACCGCCTCCCTCCTTAACAAATAAGTAAGTGTGGGGTAATTAGGTGTACATTTTTGCATTTTAATTATAGTTAAGAGGTTTTATTCGCTGTCAAACCACTTAAGTAATAAAATAAATCTGTATTGTCGGAGAATGATGTCAGTTTTTGTATATCATAAGAGGGACGTAACCAGTCTGCCTAATGGTAAATGGACACCAAAGTTTAAGGACACGTACGCTACTAAATATGTTAACTTGAGCGTGACCCGTGGTCTAAAAAAAAACTATTATAGTCAAAGTAGACAGTAGTATCGTTTTTGCAAGATCACTCTTTCCGTTTTGCTTCGATATCCTGAACCAATTAAATCAGATGTTTAAAGTAAGTTTGGCGAATAAATTATATACAAACCAACCAACCATTGTACATATATGTAAAAACAACTAACGAAAAAGGAAAAACTAACCCAACAATGGTGGGGCCCTTTACTTCAAATCTAAGTAATCTCTATATGACTTAACCCAAGTCAAATATTTCATTGAACATTAACTCCATCGAGATACAGGAAATTCCAACATAAAAGACGCACCCGGTTAGGATAGATAAGTACGTTGTAGTATGGTAAGTCTTTGCGAACTAATATCCCAAAACTTCTATCACATCCAATCAAAGAGGTTTATGATATTACAACAGAAATTTACATCGTAAATACTAACTATGGGTCTATCAAAATTCCCCAATAGGTGGCCTTAAAGGATTACCTTTTGTAAACTAAAATGGGACGCAATCATCGTCTTACGGACCAGGATAACATGGGGTAGGATCACAGGATATGATTATGGCCAAGTTGCCGTTAGCGATTGGAAGTTATCGATAACTTTGTCGATACATATTCGATGTCGAAATTAATGGAAGAAATAGTATTGTAATAAATACGCGATGTGTGCGTCGATATTATGTATTCTGTTAGATTTTTTAATATACGACAAAACAATTGTAATGAACTCACCAAGAGCCACGGTGACTTAATTTTTTGAGTAGAAACCTGCAAAGTCACGGTGTGTGCAAAGTCAAATGTTTTTTTCTTAAGGTAATTTCAGTAATTAGTCATAACAAGAGCATTTTTCAGTGTCGAAAAAGCAAGCGGTAGGATTAATACATAAAAGAACGCGAATCGTATATACTAGATATACGCCTGTACTAGACGGTATGGTACCAAACTCGCCGTATAACACCATGTCGCCTATATATATGTAACTCCGTTGATAAAGTGGTGTGATTACAACCTCTCCATTTAGTGCTACATTAGTGACAAGAAATAAGGGCACATAAACGTAATAAAAAGATCAGACTCATCAAGAAATAGTCTTAAACATCGATACAGCACTGTACCAACCCTAACCAACTATTTCTTACTTATGCAATAGCCACGCCGCCTCGGGCGAAGAGGATAGACGACCCCAGTCCTCAACAAATATTCCATATAATCATTCGGTTTTAATTATTATTGCAGTGGCTAAGTTCTGTTTGATGTATTGATTAAAAGCGTGTTTGCGCGAGTGCCATCAATGCTGCGGCCGAGTGTAAATAGATACCATGTAATCTCCAGGGACGAGGCGTGCTTTGTAAAGGTTAGGCTTCAGTGAGCGTGGTAATATCAGTAGATATTTTATAATTAAATTGTAATTGAATTGGGTCTTATTATATTTTTTATAAAAAAGGGACGTGTGGTTTGTTAATGGGTTAACAGTTTAGGTTTCTGTTGACAGAAAGGTATAGTAGGAAGCTAAATTAATTTACTTTCAATAAAAAATTAAAAAGGTTGCTGTAATTCAATGAACTGATCATAGCTGTTATAATACGCCTTTAAATTGCTTCTTAGACGTATGCAGGTCTCATCTTGATGTTTTCCTTCACCGTAAAACTCGTGGTGTGACTAATCACTGTACCTATTCGAACCACTCTGTTACAAATATATTCTATACAACAAATACCGTATATAAAAGGATCGATGTAGTGTTGAGACACTGAATCATGTTCCAGCGATAAATACCGCTGTTACATTGAAAATTTTATATAACGACTCGTAAACACATAAGGGTAGTAAAATTGTCGCACAACTAAACTTTACGACCAAATAAACATAAAAAACTCATCGCGTCCGCCAGAGAAAAATATGAAAACGCTCCTAATATCGTACATAGATGTGTGGGAATGAAAGTTTTTCCATTTAGTGGTGCATTGTGAGTATTTCCCTATAGAAGTCGTAAACATGACGGTAGCCTGACTACAGTTTTCTCCCTGCTCCGAGTTTACCACCCTTTGCGTTAGCGGATAAAGTTTAATTTTATTTTAGTCTCCAACGGTCTACGTTCGCCAGTGAAAAATGCTTATCCATTAACCAGTTCGAATTAGACTTTTAATTTTTAATTTCTTTACCTTTGAGGATACCCCGCTTTAGTAAAAACTGTAGTCTCGGATGGAGGAGGAAAGTGCACTCAGGTTTAAAATATCAAAAGTACGTAAAAAAAACCGACGTTTCCGAGTGTAGATCACCTTTAAGACTACATCACAGATTCAACCCATGATAGACTAATGAGATAAGGTTTTTGTACAGCAATTTGTTACAGTCGAACTTTACGGCAAAGAAAAATTTAGGGACATAAATACTTTGTCATTAGAGGTGTAGGAAATCTATTCTACAAAATCTACTAATTTCACTTTATAATGTCTAGTTTTATGGTGAAACCAAGTTGCACATCTCTAAACTCTTCTTCCACAAAAAATCTCATAAAATTGTATTCATAAATCTTTCAACTTAGTTACTTGGTTACTGTAATTTTTAAAGCATTTTCCGCGAAATAAACGCAATTTCTAATAATTATGTTTCGTTGCCCCGATTGTTGTATACATTGTCTATCACGGGGCGTGCTATTAAGGGAACCGAGAGGCTCGATGTAAAGCCAAGCGAGCAAATAAACTCTGCTCAAAACGCCCCATAATGAGAGTTCATTGGATTACACCGAGCTTACTAAAGCCCCAATAATAATAACCAAAAATGCACGTGGACTATATTAAATAACTCACTCAATAATGTCTAATTTGGACGTCTGAATAGATCCGGGAATTCCGACCCGAGTGTACAGCGGTCGGACCTCGGGCTGTGTTTATGGTTATTCTCATTACGTTAAATGTTACGAGTTCACAATATTTATTTTTAAACATAATTTTCTTGGGCTTCCGCTTATATAATATTTAAGCGGAATTTGTGTTTTAGCTCTGATTTTGATTGGATTAAAACCACCAGAAGCTCAGTGGGTTGATTTAGATTGGATTAATACCACCAGAAGCTCAGTGAGTTGGTTGTATACTTAGGTGTACAGGGAGACATAGATGAAACTCATGCGATCGCTATAGTTAGTGCAAAAGGAAAGACGCTAATTATTAATTTTAATTATGACGACGAAGATAACTTAGGAATTCATGTACACATGATTTTGCTGATGTGATACCTACACTGTGCTCGCTCCCTTTTAAAGTATGGTAATGTATGGTTTTCATTCGTTCATCATTACATTTTTTCAAAATTAGCTTGTACCGTCTTTGAGCAGCCTTTGTTTTGTTAAAGAATAACCTGGCCGTTGTATTGCTTTCTTCGATTCAATTTAATTGAGTGAAACCCCAGAGAGTGAAATTAATTGCCTTGTTGTAAAAATATTCCATACAGTGGTGGCCGAGTGGTTCGAGTAGTTGTCTGCGACACAAAGATCGCGAGTTCGCATACTGATGTACCAATGAGCTTTCCTATAGTAGCACTCTGTGAATAGGTATTACTATACAAGTCTATATATAAATCTAGTCTCGGCTGTCTGCCTCAGGTGCCGTATCAGGACAATTTCAAGTCATTTGTCCCGTGTCGCAGTAATGTTCCTCGCTCCATTTACACATAGTGCAATTTGTTTTAAATTCTACAATATTTCTTGCTGTGATATTATTTATATTTTGTTCTTTTTCTTTACCTGTGAGATTTATAATGCTTTTTCTTTATGTTTCAGATATATTCATGTATCCATTTGTGTATTTTCTCAAATGACAGAAGCGGATATTAAGTGCTATATAAATACTGGGGCCGCTTAGGTTACCATAGTCTTGCAGTATCTAACGTATAATTAGCAAGTTGTCTTAGTAGCATCATCGACGAACCATCCTCTCTTCTCTCAATACACATTTGCAGTACAAAACACATTTGCATAGAGATTCTGATTAGCAGTACATGGTTCAACAAGTTCTATGGCTTATTACATCAGCTTCACGTTACAGAAACACATTGACAATAATATTTTAGAGTACATTGTGTTTACAGTTTTCAAACAAAATACATAAAGTGGGCCTAATACAGCGAACATCGTAACTAGAGGACAAAATTCAGTTAAATTCTAAGTTCCCCAATCCCACATACTTACAATAAAACGTAAACAAACCTCAATAGCGATTGTAAATAACAGCCTCTCTGCAACATTAATATAGATACTGCGATACTGTTCCACGTCGCAGCTTTATATCTTTTGTTTCCGTTTTGTAAAATTTCTCCCCATAACATTATGTTGATGGCGGTAATATCGCTTGAAATATTTACGAATATCCTAACAAACGATCCGCGTAGTGATAAATAGACGGTTCTCGCCAGATTGACCGTGGAATAAAGATTAGCAGGCGGCCACGACGCTGGCAAACATTTGTCAGGGAGAAAGATTGGTTCCTACTTTACTAGGTTTTTTGTTGACATTTATTGTCGTTACCTTCTAGGATTTGCGGTTAAATTTCCAAGCCGAATTAATACGTAAATTTTGGTTAGTTATCTTAACTAACTTTATAAAAATATCTAGAACAAAGAATACTTTCTGGGCCGATGGCAGTGACCGTCGCAGATCCAAGTGTACTGAGGTCGCAGATTCGTTTTCTTGGAGAGCAATAATTTGTGTTTTAATTATATTTGTTAATTGTAGGGTATATGTGAGTGTATTATTACGTCATCATTCAAATAATAAAAATGTGTATCAATTTCGTAAAAGTCTAAACTAGTAAGAACTTGTATTAAAACCGTTTATATACAGTTTGTATTATCGAGTCTTTATTATGAGACTAGTTGTGCCCCACGGTCTCACCTACGTACAATTTTATTTGTAATTCATTTATTTATTATTAGCTGAATAGACACATCTTAAAATCTATTTGTGTGCTAAATGTCAGCCAATTCCATTCAACCTTTCTGTCGTGATTAAGGAACAGGTATACTCACAAACTTTCTCATTGATAACCGGATTATAATTGCTTTCAAAACCTGCATTTTCAGATAATTAATAATCTGTATCAAACTCGGAAACTAACTAACATCGGAAAACCATACAGGTTTTCCGATGTAACGGAGTTATTGAAAAACTGTATACTAATTATAGGACGAGAATTATAAAACAAACGCTACAATTTTATTTCACCTAAATGAGCAATATTGGCCGGTAGCTACCTACCCTTGTTCATTAACAATGGATCGCCGGGTGACGCGGACCCACTCATCTCGGATTATATCAGATCCAAATCCCAGGCGTAACAATACCGAGCACTGTACCCCATCTTGCGTGATGCTCGTTTTGCAATTTGTTAGGCGTTTGTGCTTCAGCGAGATGTAGTTGAGCGAATATTATTATAATATATATTGTAACATTACTGTATGTTCTTGTCTATAAATCTTAATAATATCTTTTAATCTTCCACTGAAAAGAGATTGATGAATATGTATGAAGCGATAGAGGTATGTCTAGAGAGAGCTGGCGGTCTACTCTCTCCGCCTACTGCGTGAGCACCTCAGCGTAAATATTTTTTAGTATTCAAGAAATTATGATAACTACTTGCAAATGTTGTACAACCAACGTCACTGCAGGTACTCTGTTTGTAATTTCGCTGAACATAAAAATACCAGATAGGTTCGAAAATGTCACAAGCATTGGCTATTCTTAATAACCGTGTGTATCGTGACTGGTCAGTCACAATACGAACCAATATTGAGGATCCCTAATTAGGCTATGCTGGACCCTCATAACACAACCCAATTAAAACAAATTTCGAATAGTTACACTAATAAATAGGGAATTTTGCTCTTTTGATTCTTGATGCGTAGCGAGAGTGAACGAAATTTGAACATAATAGGCGGACGTATTACGCTACACGACCGTTTTCAATTAAGTTAAACTTTTATACAATATTAATATTCAGTTTAACGTATTCAGGTTTCCTCTCGATGTTTTCCTTCACCCTAAAACTAATGATGTGGTATATTCGGAATTTGAACTTGAGATATTTGTGCTGCAGGCAACTACTCGAAAGACTTGGCCACCACGGCGTTGATTAAATAAGTGCAATAAGTATCATGGTACTGATTGTGACTTGCTTAGTTTTATGCTACTTGGAACATAGGTATGTTACTTGGACCACCTATACACAAAAGCTGCAGGGGAGTGAAGATCAACGCCTTGCAATGGAATTCAACAGAGCATGGGCAAATCAAGATATCTTATTTAATTCATGCGAAGTCACGCCGTCAATTCGACCCAATACGATTTCCCTAAGGGCTGCAACTCTACTCTGATATCTAATTACAAATTCGATGCGTCCAATAAAATATTCCAATGTATTCAAATTTACATAATACCCCTATTTTGCTGTGTACTACAGAAAGAGAAATGTTAAGGCATGTTTAAATTGCTTCGATATTTGCGTAATGGTTAGTAGCGTATTAAATAAATTAACTTTACCTACCTACCTATTCAATAATTATAACTATTGAAAGTTGTAGAGTTGATACGATTAAGTTTATTTATATTATAACTAGCTTATGTCCGCGGCTTTTTTTTTATATAAAAACACGTTTTTCAACTATTGCTTCCCCTATGGCAGCAAGAATTGAAAAACGTGTTTATATTATTTCATAAAAAGTTGAGTTTCATAAAATCCTGTTAATCCATAAAAGTTAGCTGACCTCTACACCGCGTAAGGAATACTCCTAGAAAATTTCAAGTCAATCGGCCTTATAGTTCCTGAGATTTCGTGATGAGTGAGTTCACAAATGGGATCTCCTAGATTGGTTGGCACATTGACATATAGGTATTACACAATATGATCAAGTAGAAATAAAAATATGATTGATTTCTATATGGTGAAGCCTGCGATATGATTTAAATAAAGCAAAATTACCAGAACTATGTGTTAAATTTTGGTGGTATAATCTTTTTTTCATCCCTTCCCACAAGAGTCCCCGAAGAGGTAGGCAGAAAGTAACCACTGGTCTTGAGCATTTAATAACTGTTTCTTATCAGCAAATTTCTATATACAATTTGAACTACCCCGGGCAGGCACTTATTGTTGCGTAACAGTCGCGAATGTATGCGAATACATAAAAAAACGTGTTTCCTAAAAAAATTTAACGTAAAACATTCGATATCGTTTTTTATTTCAATATACATTTACGAAATTTATATAATAATATTATTCTTTGTAGTTTTAGTAAACTTTTAGTTATCAAAACCTCAAACAGATGGGTGAAACGAAGCATGCATCAAATCAAATATGACAATGTGGGGAACATCAAAGAGCACAAAGCATGGACTCAATTACATCTCTGAATTGATAGTTTGAAGAAAGCCGTTATTATGTAGACCACGAAATAAGGCAATCTAGTGGACAAAAGGATGCCCCTTGTCGGGCGGAGGTTGGACGCTGACGGCGTTTCAAAAGTTTCCAGATGACGGACCCCCCGACTGTCCAAATTTATTGAATTTCTGACCATATTATTGTTCTGTCCACCCATTGATTGGGGTGAATGTAGTTACAGGTAGTGTGATTTAATGAAGGGGGAATATTCGGACACGCATACTTTGCGTAATTGAAACATTGACAGACAGTATTCAGATGGTGTACATATTTTGTGGTGTCATTTGAGGGATGGGGTATTGTAGGTATTATTGGCTTTGTTTACATTTAGTACTAGAGTGGTCAAATATAAATACTAGTATACTATACTAGTGACACGCCCCGTCTTCCCTCGGATACATAAATTGTTTTGTAAGTAAGTCAATTGGATTACGTTAGCGTTTCAATGCACGACTTGTCTTTTTCCGACATGTTCAAAAGTTAGCACCATATTTCGACCATTTGGAAACATGTAACATTGCCTTAGAACTAAAATTACAAAATATATATTATTGGTGTGGACAGAATTTTATTGTTCCTCGTAGTAGAGTCGAAAATGGCCTGGACAATTTCCGCCATAAAGTAAACAATCTCATAGGTTAAGCCACGTCACCGTTGGCAACGAAACAATTTGTCCTTAGACCAAGCGAAGCTTTTCAATAATAATTCCACTATAAATTCTATCGCTGACCGCGTCTCCCTGGATAGTGGAGGCAAGGGAGGTTTAGCAATTAATTATTTTGCTGTCTTTTTTGACTGTATACTACAAATATTTCACTTATTGAGTAGTTAGACTTTATCTATTTTATAGGTGGGAAAATAAGAAATCAACACGAGCTTTACGGCGAAGGATAGCATCGAGAGGATACCTGCTTATGTACGAGAAAATATTCAATGACGTATCATATTATGTATATACTATTGTGCTTTGGAAACGGCGATGAACTCACCATCTATCACCTTGGCACCTAAATATATCTTGAAGTGAGTGCCACATCTGTGCCTACACCTTATGGAACCCTTAATTATAATAATATATATTTATACATGCTCACCAGTTTCGAACACTCATGGTAAACATAGTCATTATATTAATACTAGTTGTCCCGCCCGGCTTCGCTTCAGTGAACAAGTAAAAGTCATGGATCCAGTGGCGCCACCTACCGAGTCCAATTGTGAATATAAACCATTATCGAATCCACCTAAAGACCCTTCCGCTACAGAGTCGAGGGCACACTCTCTTCCCCCCATCCCATACGAGCAGGAGTCCCGCAAGGCTCAGTGCTCTCGCCACTCCTATTCACGCTTTATACTAGCGACATTCCCTTCCATAAACGAGTTAAAAGCGCTCTATTCGCCGAGGCTATCTACTACAAAGGTAGAAGTCCCGAGGGAATTCACGACAACCTCCAATCCGCGGTCACAGCCCTGGGGCGGTGGTTCCGGAAATGGAGAATTGAAGTGAACCCCACCAAAAGCGCAGCCATTCTATTCTGGAAAGGCCTCGAACGCCCACGGGTAGCCCCCATCACCCTCTTCGGCAAACCCATTCCATGGGAAGAAAAAGCCAAATACCTGGGTGTGATCCTCGATCAACGCCTTTCTTTCCGTCACCACGTAAAGGCGGTACGCGCGCGAGCCGCCTTCGCGCTCGGTAGACTTCACAGCATGTTGAATGCGCGAAGTAAACTCTCATTGAAATCCAAGGTGAGGATTTACACGACGTGCATTCGACCAATCATGACATACGCGGGTGTAGTGTTCGCACACACTAGCAAGTCAACACTTAACCCCTTGCAAGTGCTCCAAAGCCGGTTTCTCCGGAGAGCCACAGGTGCCCCGTGGTACATGCGTAATAGTCAACTCCACGTTGACCTCAAAGTCCCCACTATAAAACAGTTTTTGAAAAAACTGTCCAAACGTCATTTCGATTCTGCTGTAAATCATCCCAACCCCCTCGTCGTATCGGCCGCCCGATACACTCCTTCCCTTATCTCGAAGATAAGGCGTCCAAGACACGCCGTCATCGAACCGGGTGACGACATAACGGTCCTCCAGGACGCCCGACAAAAACATACCAACACTACACAAAACCGACCACTGTTCCGTCCTCGCCGACGAGGCTCGACGCGAATAAGCCGTAATGTTCCCCCCCGACCCCCGCCGCAAACGCCGGCCCGCGCCGAGCCTGACGCGCAAATCCCGCCCCCAAATAATATTTAAATAAAATTACCAGTCCAGCCCAGCTCCCTTGCTCGCGATCCAGCAACGCCCTAAGCCGAGGTTCGTACCCCACAGGGGGTGCCCTTAGCTGTGTTGCTTAGAAATAAAGTGCCTGGCTGGAGGCCTAGGTCTCGCCATTGACCGGTTAAGTAGAAAAAGTTCCCGGAACTCACGCTACGAGAGACAATACAAAAAAAAAAAAAAAAAAAAAAAAAACACCTAAAGACAGATACACACAAAATTTTATCAAAATCGGTCCAGCCAGGAGTTCAGTTACAAGCACGTACAGAAGAAATATATTTATAAAGATATGTCTTATACGCCGAGTCCCTAAACTAGCAAATCATGTTATTTCGACTATGTTTTCAAGTTTTTTTCTTAATATGCATAGCAATTGACACTACACACAAGTTCTCAACACGACCAAGTATAGCATGTTATTAAGGGTTCAGGCACCTCCGCATGTCTACAGCAATTCGTTATTGTAATGTCTGCAATCTGTCGCTCAGTTGAAGCAATAATTCAAGACAACGATACGCCATGATGGCGTATAATGGCGATTTTGTTAGCTTGTTTATTGTTATTGCCAGACCGATATGATTTTACGCCACAATTGGCACGACTGTCTCGGAAATTGATTGGCGTTATCAATTCAAAGGAGCTGAAATTGCTGTAAATATTCGTTATGAAACCAAGTAATGTACATTTTTTTACGAATCGGTATGTTTATTCATTAATTTGAATGCTTCTATATATAGTCGCTTGTTTCTAAGCGTCACGTTGCAGGCTGAGATGCAATAACGGCTTTATTTCGAACATATCTTTTTTTGTCATCGTGATAGATGGTTTGTCTATTGCTATAATTCAGGCCCAAATCAATATACGACTATGAATTTCCTCTCAGAAAAACTGAGTCATGATGTTTGTGAACACCATGTGCTAAAGTCGAAAAATTAATAATGTTTAGCTTTATTTAACTTTAGGCTACGGCTACATTGACCTGTCACCTTAACGACAGGACCATTTAAACCACTCTACCACTACGGATAAAGTAACAATTGAATACAGAATTCTAAAGTCATTAGTATTCAGCTCATATGACTAATTACCAAGCTAGCTCCCTGCCTCGAATGCGCAAATTGGAGATAAATATATCGCCTGAGATCACAACTTTAGAACTGCTTAATTCGCTTGTCGTGCAGACGATATATCCGAGAGGGAAACTAAGGGAAAATTGTAAAATTGCACCGTTACTCATACATGCAGCGTAGGACCTTATTAAAGTTTAAAGGACTGGCCCGTTATTCATGAGTAGGATACGGTCGCGCTTGATTCCCCACACGTAATAGTTTGCAATAAATTGACTCAACTTTATTGGCTATTAAAATAAGTAATGAAACTGTATCGTTTCGCGTACCACCGCTTTTGTGTCTAATTTGGAACAAACGTCACACGTCCATATTAAAGCAGCCCTGTTTGTGGATAACTATGCTTTGCGGTAAGGCAGTTACTGGCTGCAATTATTTTTATGGGAATAACTATATGTGTCATTACAAGGCTTAAGCGAATAGGTGTATAGGAAATTAACGAAATAATAAAGCTGATTCTAAATTTAATTACATTCAATGTTGAAAAACAGGATAATTTTACTAACATACTCTACATACTAACAAAAAGAACAATTGTCCTTACTCACTATAACAAAGTAGAGTACTTAGAAGGCTAGCAGCATTGCAACGTTGTATGGCAATATTAATTAGTTGAGGAAAATATTCACCAGCGACTAAAGGTACCTATATGTACATGTAAATGTACTAAAACACTTTTACTTATATCCACACGTTTTTCTTTTAGGGTTGCTATAAAAAGCATTTTAATAGTCTGCCCTAAGTACGAACGACTTCATTAAATATTTCTTGAATAAAATATCGGAGCTCATGCAAAGAGAAACTGAAACTAATTTGCAGGTTATTTACCGAAAAGAGTACAATATTTTTTACGTAATGCCAACGACGCCATCTTGCAAGTCCCCTTTCGTCTCGTTTTAATTAGTACAATGTGCATACTTATCGTTCGTTGGAGCTTAAAGTAAGTACTGCTACAATACAAGGCACTTCAACGTACTTAGCTGGTCCTTGTTTACATCTCACTTGAGTTTTTCTTTTAAAGAAATAGTTATGATTTCTAGAGTGAACATTTTATTTAGTTACAGTTTTTAGTGAGTTTGTAAGTTCCTTTGCCATATTTTTAAACAAGCGAATCAGTTTTTTGGTAATGATTATGCCTTGTAGCATACTACATGCTATATAATGATGAAGAGTATCTAGCCTTGGTAGCTGAGCGGTTCGAGTAGTTGCCTGCTACACAAAGATTGCAAGTTCGAACCTCGACTGTACCAAAAACTTTTTCTGAACTTACAGTAATTAGTCACACCACGAGCTTTACGGTGAAATAAAACATCGAGAGGAAACCTGCATACGTTTGAGAAGAAATCAAAGGCGTATGTACAGTCGTACTTGAGTAACGGTGATGGACTCGTCATCTGTCACGTTAACACCTAATATACCTCTGGCGGAAAGTGGGTGTGTGGGTATTACCTATACACCTCTACCTACCCCATCGGGGAGCTTTATGGGAAGGCGTGAGGATATATTATTATATAGTCTATAACTATGTGTACGAGAGTCACATTACTGGTATAGTTTCATCCAAACTGAGAGAGATAAAATGGTGAGAACTTTCAAAACAATTTACCTAATTTGAGAATCTTAATCGAGGGCTCAATTAATTCAAACTGTTCATTGCAGCAATCCGTTGACTCCGCGGTATGCATTGAGCTTCGAGATTTCCATCAAATTAAGCTTTGCCTTTGCACAACTATTTATAAAGATTCCTTGGTAGGGGATCCATTCAGGATGTGAAATTTGACGTGTGAGACCTCATTTCGTGCGGATAATGCCTCCTTTAGACTGCCATTGTGAGAGAGTTGGATATCTACCTCATAACCATCCTATCTCCTTATTTATTATTCTTTGTAACGTCTTCGTCTCGATAGAAAATGTGGATTTTCATAGAGCTGCGATCGCACTCTTACAAGCTCTATATAATATAATATAATAATTGATATGTATTTGCAGCAACTATAAAATTCGTATGATACTTGTTATTAATGTTGATATAATTTATTAAATATCATATAAAAACTTAGTATTATATAAATTTACATTGTACTCGTACTAGCTAACCCGCCCAGCTTTGTAAGGGAGAAAATCGGGTCCTGCTAACTCAAACACCCACAAATATAAGAAAATTAGTCTAGCAGTTTGGAAAGAGTTTCGTGTCGAATTATAAAGATGTATCCAAATGATATACTTAAAGAATAAAACCATTATCATATACAACCAGCTCTATATATTTATTCATCCGTGACATGAAAACGTATCCCATTGCGTGTGAATAAAGAATATACACATAAAGGGCTGGAATACGACCCACGTGTATTGCGTCCAATTTATTTTGAACCCTCCGCGTTGTTAAATAGATCCTTCTTTCGTCATTCAAAGACGAAAGAATGTAATGGATCAAAATAAAGTGGACTTGAAAGTACGCATTTGTATAGATTCCGATCGCATTCCACAAATGAACATAATGTAAAGACGAATGCGTTTTTAGATTCCCTATTTGAATGTACATTAGGTCTTCATTCAAATGTGATGAGGTAATATTTTATAGGCGTTCAAAACATAGCCTACTTTGCTCATACTTCCCATGAATGTTTATTTGTTATTAGTAGGTTTATCAGTAGGTGGTTAAGCAATATAATACTTTTTGGACTTGGGATATTGTTTACGCATTTAACTCATAAGGAATTGCTAAGAGAGTAATATACCTAAGACAGAGACCCATCTGTATCAAGGCAATCAGCGCGAGGACAATACTAGCCAGGAGTCGTGCTTCGAGAAATCCTCCATCCTATATCTTGTTGTCCATGGAGGCACTGCACCGTTAGAACATCTCATCCAAATTTAGCATCTAAAATACCGTGACGGAGGCATACATTACGTTTGAAAAGAGTTCTGAACAAGTCAACGGATACTACCACAGCCAAATTCAATATTTCGTACCATCTGCGCGTTGTTCATAGCAAAGAGAATCACAATTCGCAAAGCCGTAGTCTATACCCGCATTAGCCTGAAGTGTATGACATACCCTGCTTAATCCCTATTAAGCATGCATCAAAGGGCCCGAACGCTATTGTGGAGTGTGCCCTCCTGTGATTTGCCCCTGAACAATACGAGCAAATTATAAAGCAATAGCTCTACCTCTAAGAACTCCTTGACCTATTTTTGTCCGTATTAAATTACGACTTGGAACACAATTTAAACCTTTATTACAATCGCAATAATGTCTTTATTGTAAAAGCACTTGAATTTATTGTGCTCTGCTCATGAGGATTTGGGTACATGCGAAGCGGTTAATTTAATTTTGATGTTAATATCCTTATATATAATAAATCAGTCAACTTGATTTGACTGTATAGGGATAAACATACCTATATAAAATCTGTAAAGGGCTTGTATAAAATCTATGTCATTTATGGTTTTTAACGCTAGACTTAAACATGTGAAGGTATGGTAAAAATTATGCTAAGTATGACTAGGGGTATCGCTAGACCTTTGCAGATGATATATTGGAGAGTGTTAGAATTTTTCGCATCACAAGGGACGAACAAGCAATAGGTTCTCAGAACGGTTGTGAAAAGTTTTTACCCGTACATTTAGGTTTTATAGAAGATACTAGAAACCTTCGAAAACTTTCAATTTGTAATGGTAAAGTAACTTTTTGAAAGAAAAGTTCCCCTATTCCATTTTACAAATCGCTACTCGCTTAACACTATCCAAGAATCATGGGCAATTTGTTTATGACATTAATGTAATTCTTCTTTTCAAATTAGTAGGCAAGTTTTCAATTACATACTAATTTATAAGCTTGTGATCGCTAGTTTAATTTGATGCTTTAACTATCTATTGCTCTTTATGATTGACATGTAAGTCCTCTTTACCCACAACGATTTCAATATAATAAAAATAATTATTTGATAAGTAGTTCTTTATAATGAATATGAATAGTAATATAGTTTGTAAACATTATAATAGTTTTATCGTCAAATTTAAATTATTTATCTTCATAAACCTCAAATATTACAACTTCTGAACAACCCTTAACGAATTATGCCTATATAAATAAATATATAGGACTATTATATTTCGTACAGTGATTAGTCACACCACGAGCTTTAGGGTGAAAGAAAACATCGAGAGGAAACCTGCATACGTCTGAGAAGAAATTCAAAGGCGTATGTGTAGTCGTGCTTGAGTAGCGGCTATGGGCTCGCCGTCTGTCACGTTGGCACTTAATATATCTCTGGCGGAAAGTGGGTGTGTGCGTATTACCTATACACCTCTGCCTACCCCTTCGGGGACCCTTATGGGAAGGCTTGAGTGTATATTATATAGGGCTAGATATGATACGTGATATTTTATACTAAGGCACAGAATGGATAACGTCATAAATTCTTGTCTTTTAATTATTTTAAAATAATAATTGACATAGGACGTCGTGGTTAGGCAGAATGATGAGGGGTATGTATCGGAATTCGATAATCGTCATCAGATTTAAATTAAATTAAGCCGTCTTAATCGGTGAGTATAAAATTCGTTCTTACGTTAGCAAAAACCAACAGCCTTTGTATAGCTTCCCTTCTATCGAGTGAACGTGCAAGAAGTACATAAATAACAATATGACTAGCGAGAAGTACACATATTTGAAGCAAAAGTTGAATTCCGAGTTGGAATTCGTTAGCAAAATCGGTGTGCATGTGTTTGTGTACCCTTACATTGGCAGATCCAAAGTTGCGCTATTCTTTTATCATTTTACTTATTGCCTTGTGTTATTCACTTCGGCTCAGCTGTTTGTCAGTCTTATCTGCGTTCGAAACGATTGGTTCGAAATAATAAATATCGCACCTAACTTGGGAGCATGTCTTATGATTCTGATAAAGTATGGACAAATTCACAAGAGCAAGGAAGTTTACAAAGATGTTTTACAAAGTGAGAAGATTCACACTACACATATACATTTTGGGACGTAGTGCTTGATACTAATGGGCATTTGAATATTTTAGATAGATACATCAATACAACCAAGATAATAACCAGATTTGCGTATTATTATACAATCATTCTCATTGTTATAGTGAATATATTCCCAAGGATTATAATGGTCTTCGAGAATAATATATTGGGTAAAGAGGTGCAATATTTGTATCCCTTTGAGGGCTGGTATCCATTTGACAAAGTAAATTGGTACTACACAGTTTACGCTTGGGAGAGCTTCATGACTACAGTGGTTATATACATATATGTGTGCTGTAACATTATTCACGTGTCATACACTAGATATATTTGTATGGAGTTGAAAATACTCGGTTATAGTATGCAGAGTCTCATTCGCTCAGAAGGTGTTTGGATTGTTAATGGAACGCCACAGTGTATGGATCACGGATATGTTCAAGAAAATTTGAAACATATTATAAAAAGCCACCAGGCATTGGCCAAGTGAGTTGATACAATTTAGAATGAAAATGGATTTCATATTGACCGCTGTTGAATTAATAACCAAATTTACTATTTTTTTGTTATTATAATGATGGTATATAAGAATCTCGAAGTAGCAAAAGCTTCAGTCACGATTAGAGATGTTGGAGATCCCATTATTAAGTGTTGTACTTTTATTTTCTTCACAGGATCACTTGTGACTTAGATAAAGTGTTGGGAGATGGGATGCTTGTCACATACATATTTGGTTCTGCATTTATTTGCCTAACTATGTTCACAGCCACGGTAAGTTAGAAAATAAATATGTATAAATATATAATACACATATATTATACCAATGCTTGAGTAGGTATAGGTGTAGATACAGGCTGAAAATTCTTTGTCTGCTACTTTGAATGATGAATGAACAGATGAATATTTTTTTATTTTGTAATTTCATTAAATATTAATTCTTATAAATATATCCTCATTAATTCTTTATAGATATACTAGCTGCCCGCCCCGGCTTCGCACGGGTGCAATATTGATACTAATAATAATGTAAAAGATAAAAATGCTTATGGTGGTATATCCTTTAGAGATAATTAAATACAATCGCGTACTTTTATATCAATAATTTGAAGATATACTACTCCGTAGTACATTCATTTGATCTATCTCGTAAGGTTTACCCAGCGTTTGCGATTTAAACGCACAAAAATTCAAAGATTTGTAATATGATCATAGGCACATGCCTATGATCATATTACAAATCTTTGAATATTTCGTTATTAAAATAAGAGAAAAAGAATTTGGAATTGTCTTGGTTTCCGATTTTCATTAATATTGTTTGATATTTGAGCGTTTTTAGCTGACCTCTACATCGTGTAAGGAATACTCCTACCAAATTTCAAGGCAATCGGCCTTAATTTCTGAGATTTCGTGATGAGTGAGTTCACAAATAGAATCTCCCCGCGTTTCACCTTGCGGGTGGAGTTTCATAAAATCCGTTCTAAGCTGACCTCTACACTTCGTAAGGAATACTCCTACCAAATTTCAAGTCTATCGGCCTTATAGTTCCTGAGATATCCTAATGAGTGAGCTCACAAATGGGATCTCCCCGTACTCCACCTTGCGGGTGGAGTTTCAAAAAATCCGTTCCTAACTGACCTCTACACCACGTAAGGAATACTTCTACCAAATTTCAAGTCAATCGGCCTTATAGTTCCGGAGATATCCTAATGAGTGAGCTCACAAATGGGATCTCCCCGCACTCCACCTTGCGAATCGAGTTTCACAAAATCCGTTCTTAGCTGGCCTCTACACCAGGTAAGGAATACTTCTACCAAATTTCAAGTCAATCGGCCTTATAGTTCCTTAGATATCCTAATGAGTGAGTTCACAAATGAGATCTCCCTGCACTCCACCTTGCGGATGGAGTTTCACAAAATCCGTTCTTAGCTGACCTCTACATCGCGTAAGGAATACTCCTACCAAATTTCAAGTCCATCGACCTTATAGTTTCTGAGATACCCTAATGAGTGAGTTCACAAATGAGATCTCCCTGCACTCCACTTTGCGGATGGAGTTTCACAAAATCCGTTCTTAGCTGACCTCTACATCGCGTAAGGAATACTCCTACTAAATTTCAAGTCAATCGGCCTTTTAGTTCCGGAGATATCCTTACAGTTCCTGAGATTTCGTGATGAGTCAGTTCAAAAATGGGATCTCCTATATATATATATATATATATAGATTTCTTCTGTGCGTGTTCCTCACTGAACTCCTCTCTACGTCTTAAGGTGGATTCGAGATTGGTTTAGATTCGCAATTGGACTGTGATCGTGTTACAGGAAACTTAACTTTATCTCCGGGGTAAAGCTGGGCGGGACAGCTAGTATTATATAGAGCTGCCGACGTGACGAATGCTGAGTTGGTCGCCGTCCCTTCATGACACATGTCTTTGATGTATCCGCAAACATCCCGATGTGAAGTAACCTCTCCTTATTGATACAGATATCGAGCTTAGCACCTTTAATCTACAATGTAGACTTAATTATTGACCTGAATTTGCCTACTCATAGAGCGTGTAATGTTAGAGGACTAATATACAACGAAAAATTCCTTTCTTTCTTTTCCAGGTCGTTGATAATACATACAAAGCTTTGCGCTATTTTTCATTCTTCTGCTCCTTATTGATTGAAGTATTTTTCCAATGTATAATTGGACAACTTTTGATTGATCACGTTAGTATGACCATTATTAATATTATTTAATACTTACAATCAAAATATTTTTATTTTAATAAAAAAATTATTTAGGTATTCATATTAAGGTACCCCGTAAAAACTATATTTTTCAAGCTACTTTTCGCAGCTTGGCATTTTTTTTTTCATAAAAGGTAGGTATAGATCGTACCATAAATGAAGACGCTCCCCACTATTCTACCTCATAGTTTATAGTGTAAGTGTGCAACCTTCCACTAATGTTGAGTATTATCGGCACACACGCCCACTACAAATAATCGACTCGGGTCATACTCCCCTCATCCCAAGACCCTTTCGACTAGAGATTGGTGGGGCGCGGCTTCGTGGATGGAACTATCTATATGAGTCGTTTGACTTGACCCTGCATGATGTGTTTCCCGTGTCCTTTACGTCGAATAGAAGATTTTTTATTAAGATTTTTTTTACAGAGTGCTAATCTGGAGAAAGCAGTGTATAGCGTCGATTGGCCACAGGCAGACATAAAAACGAGGAAAATGCTGTTGATTTTGCTGATGCGTGCGCAAAAGCCTTTCACTTACAGTGCAAATGGCTATATCATTATGAACCTGGACACTTTTAGTGGAGTGAGTATGCTTAGCGATATTAGGAAGGTCAGCTAATTAAAAAAAAATCTTAGATAATATTTCAAATTTAATATCCAAATAGTTCATTTTAGTGTTTTATTTTTTTATACTATCCAAAAGTCTTTACTAATAGTACCCATTATTTTAATAGCATAGCAAATATTCATATACATACATATCACCACGCCGAGTCCCTAATGGGCAAATACATTTAATATTTATAAAAGTTAATGTAATAATTATATTTTACTTTATGTCTTTATAAATGGGATACCGTCTCAAGCCTATCACGAGAAACGGTATCAGGGGGGTTGGTAATAGTAAATATGTACTATACTAGAAATAGCTACATTATGTGTCATGAAATATTCTAAATACATTTTGTTTAATAAATTTGACCAATTATAAGGCACTTATAAATGTTGTACAATTCTAACGGAATGTATAATATTTTGTGTGCAAAGAACCAGCTCGTCTGCTGTTCAAAAATCGGAGAGTAGTAAAATCATAATTATAAGTGAACATTCAAATAGCAGCCCACAAATCTAATAATGTTAATTCATTTGATAATTTCATTCTCATTTCAGATATGTAAATTGTCCTACCAATTTTTCAATCTTTTACACACCGCCTATTCTTAAATACTGCGCAATCATTTGTTAATAGAAGTACAATGTCAAATAATATCAAATACCAGAATGTGAATAACACCGTGGTTTTCTACAAAAAGACATATCATTTACAATAAAGTACTAGCGAACGAGTATTAATTAACCTATCATGTCAATAAATAAATACTTAAAACATAACATGTTATTTTTACTGGAATTAGTTTATATGTTATTTCATATTATAATATGTTCATTCCGTGAATACAAAACAAATGATTGCCGTGAGAGTCGTGATGGCCGAGTGGTTTTAAATTAAGTGATGGCGATGTAAAGGGTGCAGCTCGCCTTCTTTTTTCCAACGATACGCTAGCTGCAAATGATGCGGACACGTTGGATGCGTTGCGCAGTAAGCACCCGCTGCCAGCTTTCACCTCCAACCTCCCTGACTCGCCCCAACCATCCGACGTTTCACTCCAAGTATCATCTGGAGACGTTCTTGACGCTGTTTTGTCCTTCCGCAGTGGCTCGGCCGGTGGTTTAGATGGTCTGTCGCCACAACACCTAAAGGACTTGCTTGTTGGAACACCAGGCGAGTCCTCCGAGGCACTGTTGAAGGCCTTGACAGACCTGATCAACTTAATGTTGTCAGGTAAGGTCCCCGGGGACGTCCTTGATGTGCTGTATGGAGCCAACCTATGTGCTTTGGCTAAGAAGGATGGTGGTATTAGACCAATTGCCGTCGGTACGACGTATCGCAGACTCGCAGCTAAATTATGCTGCAAGTCTGCGGTTCTTGATCTGACCACCTATTTCCGGCCTAAGCAGTTAGGTTTTGGTTCGAAGGGTGGTTGCGAGGCTGCTGTTCACTCTCTTAGAACTCTTCTGTATAACCGAGGAGCTGAGGTAGTGTTGAAGGTGGATGTTAAAAACGCTTTCAACAGTGTAGATAGGTGTACCTTGTTGACGCAGGTGAAACAAAAAATCCCTTCGGCTTTTAATTTTATGTGGCAATGCTACAGCTCTCCGACTAAATTGATGTATCAGGACAATCTCATTAACTCATCTGTAGGTTGTCAGCAGGGTGACCCTCTTGGGCCGGCCATATTTAGCCTTGCGATACACCCTATAATTTCAAAACTAAATTCTAAATTCAATATTTGGTATTTGGACGATGGGACCCTGGGCGGTGACGTGAATTCGGTACTGTCAGACCTCCAATTGATTATTTCCGAATTCAAGTCAATCGGACTTGAATTAAATTTTTCGAAGTGCGAACTTTTTATCTCCGATCTCACTTCGGAGATTGAACGTTCCACTATTTCAAAATTTAACTCCCTGGCTCCAAATATAAATATTTTAGACAAAAATTCACTTCGCCTTTTAGGATCTCCTATCTTCGACGAGGCTTTCCCCTCATTTGCGGACGACCAAATTAAAAATTTCCAAAAATCATCAGACCACTTAGTCAAAATTAAGAGCCACATGGCTTATTTCATTATTAGGCACTGTCTATTTGTACCCAAATTTACCTACGTTTTACGTAGTAGCCATATGTGGAAAGACCGTAAAATTTTACACAGTTTAGATGACACAATTAGGTCTACCCTCTCATCAGTTTTAAATATATCTTTTGACGACCGCTCGTGGTCTCAGGCCTCCCTTCCTATTAGGTTCGGAGGTCTGGGAATACGCAAAATTTCCGATGTGGCTTTACCGGCTTTTCTGGCTTCAGTACATGGTGTACATGACCTCATAGGAAATATTCTTATTACGTCACTTAGTGGCTGTGAGGTTTCGCACTTGGCTGAGGCCAGAGATGCCTGGATTATGGCATGCCCAAACACAGACGTTCCCCTTAGTCCGCACATACAAAAACAATGGGATGAGCCTATCAGTAGGTTGGCCTATAATGCACTTCTCGATAGTGCATTCAACTCTGCTGATAGAGCCCGTCTCCTGGCAATCGCTAGATGGGAGTCCGGACTCTGGCTTCATGCATTGCCCTCTTTTAATATTGGTACGCTGTTAGATGATGCAACCTTCAGATTGTGTGCGAGCCTACGTTTAGGCGCTAAATGTATTGTCCCACATCGGTGTCACTGCGGGGATATTGTCAATGACTCCGGACACCATGGTCTATTCTGCATCAGCAGTGCCGGCCGGATATCACGTCATTCCTCCATAAATGATTTGATACGCCGGGCTCTGGTCAGCGCCGGCGTGCCTGCTGTGCTGGAACCAGTCGGTCTCGCTCGCGGCGATGGCCGGAGGCCGGACGGTATGTCTCTGATGCCATGGAGGATGGGTCGGCCCTTAGTGTGGGACGCTACGTGTGTCGATACACTGGCTCCTTCCCATCTTCCTGACACATCGGTGGCGGCCGGCGCCGCTGCTGCTCAGCAGGAGTGCCTCAAGCGCCGCAAGTATGCCTGTCTCGGGTCAGGTTACATATTTGCTGCATTTGCGGTTGAAACTCTGGGGCCTTGGGGTCCTGAGGCTCACCATCTTTTTAAAGAGGTCTCGCGCCGTCTAGTCGAGGCCTCTCGTGACAGGCGGGCTGGAACATATCTCGCTCAGAGAATCAGCATTGCTATCCAGCGTGGCAATGCTGCTAGTCTTCTTGGCACGTTGCCCCGGGATACCGATTTGGGACAAATATTTTATCTGTAAGTAGTTAGTTTCAATTGTTCTTTGTAAATATTATTAATTGTTATTAACAAATATTATACTAAAAAATGTAGCGACTATTTTAACTTCAAGACTTTTTCTCTTTTCCGATCTTGACGGTGATTGTTTCGACATCTGCCAAGCTGAACATATCTTGACAAATGAGTATACCATCACACCTCCTCCTATCAATACGAAGGTCCTCATGGGAGGATGTGAAAATAAATAAAATATTTTAGTTTAAAAGGTGTGCTGAATACTCCTCAAGAATATGATAATTACATTTATTCAGAAAAAATCGTCATATATAATCCACGTCACAGGGTTCGTCAATTCAACATTAAACGTATTCACCAATAGGCTTCGTTATACAAAAAGAAAAGTTATCAGCACATGCTTCGTCATAAAATACTAACTACTCATATAGTACTCGCTACGAATGAAAAATTTATTTTAATAAAGATACTCAATGTTATTATGAAGTTATATTATACAAAGTGCAAACGAGGTGGTAAACGAGCAACTTGGTGTGAGAATGGGCCCTATATTGAAATCGTCTGCCATACGAAGCCATAAAAACAAGATGGCAGTATTCGTATGCCCTATGCAGATAAACGTGGCGCACAGTTCAGGATATTGAAATTTTTCTGCCTAATAAGTATAGTAAAAAGTGTATGATTTGATTTGTATTCTATTTTCGGTAATATATTTCAAATATTTAATAATATTTATAAAACAGTGATTCGCCACACCAAGAGCTTTAAGGTGAAGGAAAACATCGAGAGGAAGCTTGCATACGTTTGAGAAGACATTCAAAGGCATATTATATGTATCAGGTATGTGTATCAGCATATTATGGGTATTAGGTATATCAGGTGCCAACTTGACAGATGGCGAGTCCATCGCCGTTACTCAAGCACGACTATACATACACCTTTGAATTTCTTCTCAGACGTATGCAGGTTTCCTCTCGATGTTGAACTTCACCGTAAAGCTTGTGGTGTGACTAATTACTGTACTTAAGTTCAGAAAAACCCATTGGTACAGTCGGGATACGAACTTGCAATCTTTATGTCGCAGGCAACTGCTCGAACCACTCGGCCACCACAGCTTTACGTACATCTCTGACGTTAAATGGGTGTGTGGGTATCTAAACACCTCTTGCTACCTCTTCGGGAACCCTTGTGGGAAGGCGTGAGGATGTATAATAAACATACTCATACAACATTTGTGCCAAATCAGCATCCCGCGGCAGCGTGCCAAGAAGACTAGCACCATTGGCACACTAGACTTGGTATTTTATCATTGCACTGGCGAATGAGTAATTTGGATGACTGGGCTTTATTCTAAGGAATTGCAATGATTCTGAGGATCAACCTGTCATTAGGCAGATTTTTGGGGCATTGGTACGATCCAAGCTTGAGAGCGCCATGTGTGTATGGAATCGCCATGAAAGCTCATATGAGCTTCTTCTCGAAAAAGTACAGAAAGCTTTCTTGAGATACATGTACAAACGAGTCCGCGCATATTATCCATACATGTATCCAACAAAATTTCTGCTTGGTTGTCTAGGGTACAATTCCCTGAAACTAGACGAAGAAGACATCAACTAGTGGTAATGTGTAAAATAAAATAAATTGTACGGGGCAAAATTGATGCACCAGATCTCCATTAGAGGCTATGCCAAGTGTTTGTCCCCGATAGGTACAGTCGCAGCAGAAGGCACAAGCTGCTAGCCGTGCCGCAGTGCCATACCGTGGCCCGCACCAACTCCCCTATCCCGCGCTCCCTCTCTGCGCTCAATGCCAGCGCCAATGCTCAGTGCGACCTCTTTGCGGATGACTGTGGTCGTATATCACTCGAGTGCCTGAGATTTTGTGAAAGGGATGTATGATGAAATTGATATATTGTTTTTTTTTGTGTATTGTATGTTGTCTGTGTGTCTTTTTTTTTAACAAATGGAATTGGTTTCCGTTTTTTGTCAAAATAAAATAAATTATTAAATATTCCATGTACTGTACGTTGAGAGCATGCAAGTATATGACGATCGTAATCATCTCTATAAATGTTTGCACCAAGGGCATAGCTCGCACTTTGCTAAACCTATAAAAACCTTAAAACACCTTTTGAACTCCAAGACTCTCCAGAGAGAACCCCAAAGGTAAGATAGGAAACTGATGGAGAAAAGTATAGGGAGCTTCTTTCAAGCTAGCAATGGCGAGAACGAGAAAGGTTTCAACATCGGGATAAACTCCACGTCGATGGCAAGAGGTGCGGTGTTGGCAGGACTCTGCGAACATAGTGTCAAATAACTTGTAAAAAAATTCTCCACTTTACAGATTCACAGTGGTGAAACTCTATAGGTGTGGTGGTATAACATATATACATACATATCATCACGCAGAGTCCCTAAGGGGGTAGACAGAGAGTACAAAGTGTTCTCTCAGTTCTCTCTAGACTTCCATATCTACCTCTTTACCTTCTTCCACATTCATCGGTCTCTTCATACATGCTCGTCAGTTTCGAGTACTCTTGATTTTTCTGAACTTCACAGAAAATTGTGATTAATGACATCACGAGTTTTACATTTGAGAAGAATTTCAAAGTAGTATTGAGCGTGATTGAGAACTGGCGCCGGGCTCGAAATTTGTCACGTTGGCACCTAAATACCTATGCCCATCACTTCAGGGACTCTTCTGGGTAGGCATGGAGATAAGTTAAAAAATTATTCATTGGTACTACCTCTTGAACGTTCTATCCCCAGTTGTAGCTTGTAACCACTATTCTCGGCCTCCACAAATCTTACGTGTGCAAAGATATCAATTCTATTGAAACTAGCTGCACAATTTTCATGAAGCTTTATACAAAAAAGTCTATAAATTATTTGCTATCTATTATCACTTTTCACGATCACGAAAAATGCGTCTCCTGATTAAGTAATAAATATTATCTGCATTTAGCACTCACGATTATAATTAATTTGTGAACGTATATTTTTATTGTTTTTCCACTTTAAATACTCGTACTGAATTCTCAATCGGCACAATCGTCGATACAGCAACAACAAGCAAAAATGGGACGGTTGACATTAATCCTTATCCTTTGCGTTCTGCCTCTGGGCATTTTGGCTCGTAGCACAGGTAAATATCATTTTACTTTCTTTTCTGCTGAAGTTCTCGATAATTTTCGTGTCGTTATTATATATGTTACAAGTGGTGTAAAATAATCATATAATTTTCACTATTTTTACACGCTTTATATTAGCTTGGGTTGTATCTATGTATGTATGTAACGGAATCTTTGAACTAAATTTTCACCAGTTTCCAGAAGTCTGATTAATTTGAAACTTTGCATACGTATCGAGGACCGATGACAATACACCAATAACTAAAAAGTAGAAAATAAATAATAGTTAAAAAAATGCCTACCCCTTCGGGGACCCTTGTGAAGGCGTGAGGATATATTTATTTTTTATAAAAAAAACTAAAAAACACGCTTTTTAAAAGAAAACCGAACTAAAAAATAGAAAATAAATTTCGATATCTTAAAAAGCGTGGGGTGCATGGTGTCAATAGTTATAAATATTTTATTGGCAGATATAAGTAGAGTGATTATCATTTCGATAATATCTTAAAAAGCGTGGGGTGCTTTTTAAAAAAAAAAACTATTTTTTAGTTCAGTTTTCGATAAAAAGCGTGTTTTTTTGTTTTTTTTTACTATTATTTTATCCACTATTAACACCGTGGGGTGTAAATTATGTATTACATACATACAAATCATCACGCCGAGTCCCTAACGGAGTAGGCAGACGGTATAGAGCGCCAGTTCTCCCTAGACTTATATATCCTCATGTCTTCCCACAAGGGTCCCCGAAGGGGTAGGCAGAGGTGTATAGGTAATACCCACACACCCACGTAGACGTATGCAGGTTTCCTTTCGATGTTTCCTACACCGAAAAGCTCGTGGTGTGACTAATCACTGCACTTAAGTTCAGAAAAACTCATTGGTACAGTCGGGGTTCGAACTTGCGATCTTTGGGTCGCAGGCAAGTGCTCGAACCACTCGGCCATCACGGCTCTCTGGCAAACTGGCACAATACACAGCTGTAAAACGATCACCACGTACAAAATAATGCGATCCACGAACGTACTCCATCGTGGGTGGCACTATCTATACCTACTTTTGATAACATCCAAGATCAGAAACTATAGGAAGCTAATCAATTATTAATAGGAGTAAATTCTAGAGAAATCCTCATATTTTGTACTTTTCATAATTGTTTTTATTTTTGAGTAGCCAGCAGCTCTGCATCATCACAAGCTATATGTAAGTTTACTTTATAGATTTTAATTCGACTTAGTATTTCTAAACAATTGAAAGCATCTTTGCTGTCACTGTGATTTGCATATTTTCTTTGATTAAAGGAAAAAAAATACAAAAATTACCACGATTCTAGCCGCGTCTTAGGCAGACGTGCGAACGCCATCTTTTGACCAGTGTTGGAACTAGGATCATCCCTACATTGAATCTGGTTCGCCTTTAAAATTATATTCATACCATTACTTGCTTACAGCTGATGCAGGAAATGGGAGAGCCACCTCAAGTGCATACTCAGATGCTAGTGGTAAGAATAACTTTTTTCTCGAGATTAAATGATTATCAAAGTAGTTTCAGCTATTTATGAACATGTTAATAGATATTGTCTGATCATCACGTCTGTGATGTTAAGTTATGGTATAAGTTATAAGGTAACGAACACAAATTAATTATTTTCCTCATGCAATTCAGGATCCTTAGCTAATTCTCAGGTTAAAAACCTTATATACTTATAATAATTCATAGGAATTCACTTCAATATCACAACCCAGTAACACTTCTTAACCAAACAGTCTTAATATTTATGTAAAAACAGACTCAGCCCTACAACGTACTTATTTGCCGTCTGTGCACTGAAAATATTTAGATTTTTATGCTGTGACTCAGGGTGAATCAATTGAAAAATTCCTTATCTTTGCTAACAAATAACATTTATCATTGTGATCATCAATCATGTGAAAAACAAACGTTTATGCTAAACTTTTGATAATTTTTTTTCAGCAACTGTAAAAGGTCATGGCAATAAAGGTAAGTCAATATAATTTGTACTAGAATCCTAGCGTATCATATCATAGCTTAATTATTTTACCATTTAATATATGGACCTTATTTGTGAAAGAGCCTCCTTTTAACAATCAACGAAATGTAATTTTTTTATTTTTTCCTTTGTTAATACAATATAAGATATTGACGATTTATACATATGAAGGAAATCCTTAATATGGAATATGGAATAAAAACTTATTGCAACTTCAGCTAACAAACGAATAAATTATTTTACGATTGCGACCAAATAATGTGCTATATATGTTACAGGTGATAGCGAGGCGGATGCTGAAGCAGCAAGTAATATATTATAATAATTACATTCCTGATTATCTTTTCCTAAATATAGTTATTGATTAAGTTATTTAAGATTGTAGCTAAATATCACTGATTCTGAGTAGTTCTACCAGCGTAAGGTCTAGAAACTAAGCTTGCTTATGCTAAGCTTATCTCAATAAGGTCGCCAGTATGCATGTTATACCTTGGTATACCTCGATTAGCTACTTACTGCTTTGGTACCGCGTATATTTAAATATTTTTTTCATAATAATGAGTAAATATTTTTATTGCAGGTTCCTCATCAGTAGATGACGATAAGGGCTCCGCTGAAGGAGACGCTGACGCTTCTGGTGAGCAAAATGTTTATAAGATATATGTGTGTAATTTTTTTTTCGCGAGCTGAAATTATTTAAACATACTTAAATATTATCACGCCGCGTCCTGAAGGGGGGGGGGGGGGGTTTGGTGTGCGGTATGGGTGCAGAGAGAGAAGAGCGCTAGTTTAATTTATAAGGGATTTCTAATAATATAAATATATTCCAAATTTCAAATATTTAAACAAAGAGAAACAAAATGTAGTATTACATGTTATAGTGTAATAAACATGTGTTTTACAGGGTCTTCTGATGATGGTGATGACAATGACGATGCAGAAACCGATGTGACTACATCAGGTAATACATTTTATTGTTGTCGAGAAACAATAATCTGGATTACATTTTAATGGTACATTAATTACAGCCGTTTCATCAGTAGGTGACAAAGAGGGTTCCGCCGAAGCCGAGGGAGAAGCTTCTGGTGAGTAGGTTTTCTACTTGAAAGTTTGTATTTCTTAACTTTACTCATTGGTTGATTTTAGAATATTTGTTAACAGCAAACAAGATTGTACAGAGATTAGTAGATTAGTAGACACTACGAGCTTTACGGATGGAAGACATCGAAATGATACCTGCATATGTTTGAGAATAAATTTGAAGAATTCTTAATTGTTTAATATTTTGTTCATTAGTCGGATCCATCCTTTTTAATTGCATAACTACTTCTGATTCAGGTTCTGCTGATAATGATAGTGGTGAAGATGACGATGCAGATGAAGGTAGCATGGATGATGACGAAGGAAACGACAGTGAAGCAGATGAAGGTAGCATGGATGATGACGAAGGTAGCGACCATGGAGATAGTGAAAACGATGAAGGAGAAGGTAACAGTGATAGTGACGAAAGTAGCGAAAGCAATGGAGATTCTGATGAATCAGACAAATCCGATGAGTCTGGAACTTCTGAAGAAGGAAACAGTGTAGCTGAAACCGGGTCCTCGGAAACTTCAGGTTAATATACCTTAACATAGTTATGCAAGTTGAACTTTGCTTATCATAATCAAGATCACAAAAATTCTAACGATCAGCGTTTTGGATGCTATTTCCGTTGAAAAAGGTCCTTATCACATTTTTTCTCATATATCTTCGATGTACAGACAGCGATCCGTTACATTTTTATTATATGTATAGATAAGCAGTTTAGGTATTGCTTCAATTTATTATAATTGTATTTATTTTGCTTTAAAAAAATAGAAAATTCTGGATCAGGAGCTGCTGGGAACTCGGGAGCAAATGCTGATGGTATGTCAATGTTGTTGTTTATGTTGCTTTGATACTTTTTTGCAGTGGCATATGTGGAATTAATTTCGATATATATCTTAGCAAACCAATCGGACTACTGGGCCTGGTTCATTGGCCACAGCTTCTGGCTTGAGGTCCCAGTTTCGATTCCGTGGATATTTGTGTAGTATATTCTGCACCTTAGTCTTAGATACCCTAAGCTGCTTATATTACTACTATACATGTCCTTATAACAAATATTAGCATAATATTGTCTAGTGCCCACGCTTTGTTAAGTGTTTTTATATTTTTTATTGTTCTCTATTTTAATCCAGTTTCTAATGGTGAATCGGATGAAGACGATGATGAAGGAAGCAACGGAGATGATGCAGATGAAGGTAGCATGGATGATGACGAAGGAAACGACAGTGAAGCAGATGAAGGTAGCATGGATGATGACGAAGGTAGCGACCATGGAGATGGTGAAAACAATGAAGGAGAAGGTAACAGTGATAATGACGAAAGTAGCGAAAGCAATGGAGATTCTGATGAATCAGACAAATCCGATGAGTCTGGAACTTCTGAAGAAGGAAACAGTGTAGCTGAAACCGGGTCTTCGGAAACTTCAGGTTAATATACCTTAACATAGTTATGCAAGTTGAACTTTGCTTATCATAATCAAGATCACAAAAATTCTAACGATCAGTGTTTTGGATGCTATTTGCGTTGAAAAAGGTCCTTATCACATTTTTTCTTATATATCTTCGATGTACAGACAGCGATCCGTTACATTTTTATTATATGTATAGATTAGCAGTTTAGGTATTGCTTCAATTTATTATAATTGTATTTATTTTGCTTTAAAAAAATTGAAAATTCTGGATCAGGAGCTGCTGGGAACTCGGGAGCAAATGCTGATGGTATGTCAATGTTGTTGTTTATGTTGCTTTGATACTTCTTTGCAGTGGCATATGTGGAATTAATTTCGATATATATCTTAGCAAACCAATTGGACTACTGGGCCTGGTTCATTGGCCACAGCTTCTGGCTTGAGGTCCCAGTTTCGATTCCGTGGATATTTGTGTAGTATATTCTGCACCTTAGTCTTAGATACCCTAAGCTGCTTATATTACTACTATACATGTCCTTATAACAAATATTAGCATAATATTGTCTAGTGCCCACGCAGCTAAACAAATGTATTAATTTATTTTGAGATGCGAGGAAATAATGTGTTTATATGTTACATGTGTTTATATGGATAGCGAGGCGGACGCTGAAGCAGCAAGTAATATATTATAATTACATTCCTAATTATCTTTTCCTAAATATAGTTATTGATTAAGTTATTTAAGATTGTAGCTAAATATCACTGATTCTGAGTAGTTCTACCAGCGTAAGGTCTAGAAACTAAGCTTGCTTATGCTCAGCTTATCTCAATAAGGTCGCCAGTATGCATGTTATACCTTGGTATACCTCGATTAGCTACTTACTGCTTTGGTACCGCGTATATTTAAATACTTTTTTCATAATAATGAGTAAATATTTTTATTGCAGGTTCCTCATCAGTAGATGACGATAAGGGCTCCGCTGAAGGAGACGCTGACGCTTCTGGTGAGCAAAATGTTTATAAGATATATGTGTGTAATTTTTTTTTTCGCGAGCTGAAATTATTTAAACATACTTAAATATTATCACGCCGCGTCCTGAAGGGGGGGGGGGGGGGTTTGGTGTGCGGTCTGGGTGCAGAGATTGAAGAGCGCTAGTTTAATTTATAGGGGATTTCTAATAATATAAATATATTCCAAATTTCAAATATTTAAACAAAGAGAAACAAAATGTAGTATTACATGTTAATATAGTGTAATAAACATGTGTTTTACAGGGTCTTCTGGTGATGGTGATGACAATGACGATGCAGAAACCGATGTGACTACATCAGGTAATACATTTTATTGTTGTCGAGAAACAATAATCTGGATTACATTTTAATGGTACATTAATTACAGCCGTTTCATCAGTAGATGACAAAGAGGGTTCCGCCGAAGCTGAGGGAGAAGCTTCTGGTGAGTAGGTTTTCTATTTGAAAGTTTGTATTTCTTAACTTTACTTGGTTCATTGGTTGATTTTAGAATATTTGTTAACAGCAAACAAGATTGTACAGAGATTAGTAGATTAGTAGACACTACGAGCTTTACGGATGGAAGACATCGAAATGATACCTGCATATGTTTGAGAATAAATTTGAAGAATTCTTAATTGTCATCAATATTTTGTTCATTAGTCGGATCCATCCTTTTTAATTGCATAACTACTTCTGATTCAGGTCCTGCTGATAATGATAGTGGTGAAGATGACGATGCAGATGAAGGTAGCATGGATGATGACGAAGGTAGCGACAGTGGAGATGATGACGAAGGAAACGACAGTGGAGATGATGACGAAGGAAACGACAGTGGAGATGATGACGAAGGAAACGACAGTGAAGCAGATGAAGGTAGCATGGATGATGACGAAGGTAGCGACCATGGAGATGATGACGAAGTAAACGACAGTGGAGATGATGACGAAGGAAACGACAGTGAAGCAGATGAAGGTAGCATGGATGATGACAAAGGTAGCGACAGTGGAGATGATGACGAAGGAAACGACAGTGAAGATGATGACGAAGGAAGCAACGGAGACGATGCAGATGAAGGTAGCATGGATGATGACGAAGGTAGCGACCATGGAGATGATGACGAAGGAAATGACAGTGGAGATGATGACGAAGGAAACGACAGTGGAGATGATGACGAAGGAAACGACAGTGGAGATGATGACGAAGGAAGCAACGGAGACGATGCAGATGAAGGTAGCATGGATGATGACGAAGGTAGCGACAGTGGAGATATTGACGAAGGAAACGACAGTGGAGATGGTGAAAACGATGAAGGAGAAGGTAACAGTGATAGTGACGAAAGTAGCGAAAGCAATGGAGATTCTGATGAATCAGACAAATCCGATGAGTCTGGAACTTCTGAAGAAGGAAACAGTGTAGCTGCAACCGGGTCCTCGGAAACTTCAGGTTAATATACCTTAACATAGTTATGCAAGTTGAACTTTGCTTATCATGATCAAGACATTGCGCTTAATTTATTTAATAAATGCTTGAATACTATAACCGTTTTTAGGTTAAGATTTGTTTTCAGGTAAATTAAATAATGATAAATACGCTCATAATGAATACTTAGGCTACTTTACAATATAGGTAAATAAAAACAATACCTATGATAGAACTCATTGATTCTGCTATGCCTGACTTCTTTGATCATAGCTTCAGAAATTATGTTATTTATGTAAAGTGGGTAACTTGCAATTTACCTTCAACACTAGGGCGTCGTCGATATTCTATATATTTTATATCTTCGTATAAAATATTTATTTTTCTCTGCCTACTCCGTTAGGGACTCGGCAGGATGATGATGATGAATACAAGTATTAATAAAAGTCACTCATTGTAGAAAACTTGGAACCAGTAGAGAACTCAGCTGAATCTGGGGAATCCGGAGGTTCTGAAGGAGAAAACAGTGCGGATGCGAGCGGTTCTTCGCAAGCTTCAGGTAGATATTAACGGTTTCATTCCATACGGGTATATCAATACTTACTTAATTATCTCTGTTACTAACAAATTAGCTTGAAACTAATGAGATTTTGTTATCATTATAACGATTGTAAGGAGTATACCTACTAAAATTAGCTCACATAATTTGTAAATAAATAGAAATTAAACTATTCTTTAGTATATCCTTGATTCCACAATAGGCAAGGTTTCATTTGGTATTCACACACACACACACACACTATCTATGACTATAGTAATACACCTAAATCATATTCAGCTGATGCCGTGGTGGCCGAGTAGTTTAAGTAGTTGCCTGCGACTAAGATCGCAAGTTCGAATCCCAACTGTACCAATAGTCACACCACGAGCTTTATGGTGAAGGTAAACATCGAAAGGAAACTTGCATACGTTTGAGAAGCAATTCAAAGGCAATTCAAAGGCAAATTCAAAGAGTATATATAGTCGTGCTTGAGTAACGCTATGGACGCGTCATCTGTCTCGTTGGCACCTAAAATATATCTCAGGCAGAAAGTGGGTGTGTGGGTACTACCTATACACCTCTGCCTACCAACTCGGGAATCTTTGTGGGAAGGCATGAGGATATATTATTATTCATACAATCGAATACGATTATATAAATAACTAGCTGTGCCCGCGACTTCATCCGCGTGGAATAGGGACTTTGGGCAACATTTTTTGGATATACAATTTGATTTATTTTGGACATGATATGAAAAGCTTACCACAGTATATTATTGATAACCACATCTTAATCGGGTAAGCCGTTTCTGAGATTAGCTTGCACAAACGCATATTCAAACAGTAAAATAGACAAACATTCTAACAATGTTTTTTGGTCGCTATTTGCGTTGATAAAATGTCCCAATCATATTTATTCTCATATATCTTCCATGTACAGACAGCGATCCTGATTTTTATTATATGTATAGATAATATATGAGGATATAATATTATCTATACATATAATAAAAATTGCATAAGGATGAGTATAATATATGTATATATAATGAATAAGGCATGAGGATGCCTTACTTAATTTGTGATTTTACTATCTTAGCTCAAAACTCTGGAAGTGGATCATCAGATGTGACCACCTCTACAACTACTGTTGGTAAGGAGAGCAATTGATTCAATAAGCTTAATTTAAATAGAACTATTGTATAGTCGAATAAGCAAAGAAAGTTTTATTTTAACTCACTATAACACCGTCATGAAATATACCATATAGAAAGCTGTATTTACCGCAAATACTTTTTTAAGCACACAGCACTATGTCGCTGCCAGTAAAGTCTAACTTCCCCACTACCAGTACCCTTTTATTATGTCTTAAAATAAAACAATAAATTAAGTTTGTTCCAAGATCACTTGCAACTGCTAACCAAAGAAGTTTTTACTAATTACTATTATTAAGCAATGCAGAGTGCACAAAATCAAACCGAGATCCTCTCGGGGTAGGCCAATTGGCGGAGTGCCAGATCTCTCTACTTTACTACTAGAACTCTTTATAAAATCTCTAATCTAAATATATCTGTAAAAAAATGTATATAGAGTTCAATTAGATGAATTACATAATGTTCTACGTTATATAATTAAGCAATCTTTTCAGCAAATTCAAAACCAGAAGAAAGTTCATCTTCTAGCAACTCTGCAGCAACTGCTGGTGCGTAAACTTGGTTTAAATTGAAAATGTTTTGATTAGTACGTTTTTTTTACGACAGATGCTTACAATGAAATATTAAATATTATATTAGCAGTACAGGAATAAACGGGTCCGTAAAGGTTATTTTATTATATTCCAGGGGAGATTCCAACTTTTTTTGCTGAAAATACTGACAATCGATCGTATTAAGTCGATTGTATTCATATATCACTGCTTTGATTCATTGTACACTCGTTTTAAGAAGGTGAACTCAATGAAAGTAACTTCAAAACCAATCAAAAACAATCATAGCATATGTTATTATATTTCAGCTTCTAATGGTAATGAAGCTGAAAATAGCGGCGATGAGAGTGAAGGTAGCGGCGATGAAGATGAAAATAGCGGTAATGAAGATGAAAGTAGCGGTGATGAAGATGAAAATAGCGGTGATGAAGATGAAAGTAGCGGCGATGAAGATGAAAATAGCGGTGATGAAGATGAAAGTAGCGGCGATGAAGATGAAAATAGCGGTGATGAAGATGAAAGTAGCGGCGATGAAGATGAAAATAGCGGTGATGAAGATGAAAGTAGCGGTGATGACGGTGAAAGCAGCGGCGATAAAGATGAAAGTAGCGGTGATGAGGGTGAAAGCAGCGGCGATGAAGATGAAAGTAGTGGTGATGAAGGTGACATGGTTGAAGGTAGCGGTGATGAAGAAAATTCAGATGAATCTGGAAATTCTGGAGAATCAGGTAAACCTACTGTAATACAGCAACATTTTTATAATGAGCTTACTACATTAAATATAATATATATATACATAAGATAATTTATGCAACATTTACAGAAAATATTGGACCAGGAGACACAGGAACATTTATCTTTTTTATTGAACCTTAAATAAGTGAAAATAAATATCTTTAATTTTCAGAGTTGAATTGTGAACAATATAATGAAATAAATACTAATGAAGGTAATGGTGGTGATGACGACGATGAAAGCAGTAAAGGAGATAATAATTCAGGAGATGAAGATTCAGGAGATGAAGATTCAGGAGATGAACACTCTGGAGATGAAGATTCAGGAGATCAAGACTCGGGAGAAGAACACTCTGGAGACGAAGATTCCGGAGATGAAGATTCTCGAGATGAAGATTCTGGAGATGAAGTCTCAGGAGACGAACAGTCTGGAGATGAAGATTCTGGAGATGAAGATTCAGGAGATCAAGACTCGGGAGAAGAACACTCTGGAGATCAAGATTCCGGAGATGAAGATTCTCGAGATGAAGATTCTGGAGATGAAGACTCAGGAGACGAACAGTCTGGAGATGAAGATTCAGGAGATGAAGATTCAGGAGATGAACACTCTGGAGATGAAGATTCAGGAGATCAAGACTCGGGAGAAGAACACTCTGGAGATGAAGATTCCGGAGATGACGATTCAGGAGATGAAGACTCAGGAGATGAAGATTCTGGAGACGAAGACTCAGGAGATGAAGATTCTGAAGATGAAGGAGACGATGCTACTGCCTCGGCGACTGCTAATGCTTCAGCCGGTAAATGCTTTTTTACTAATGTCCATGCCAATTAAAAATGTAGTCAACGTAATAATGTACAACTTTATTGTCATGTCTCTCTGGTTCTATTTTGTATGTGGTCTATGTCAGCGACGGGGAATCCTGCACTGCGCGGTTGCAATAGAGTTTGCTTTCGCGAACGCTCAGGCAGGCTCAGGTGGATTAAGTTCCCTGATGAGTTCATTCCCAGATGCATTCCCAGAAAGTACATCATGGAGTTCTTCAAGAAGGGTGTGAAAAAATTCGTGTAGGGTCAGCAAAGCGCTAACTATACCCCTTGTGTTGCAAGCTTTCATAGACAGTGGTTACCGCTTAATATATCAGGAACCCCATGCTTGTTTACCACCATAGTGGTATCAAAATGTTTTTTCCTTATAGATGTGTTTCATCATCATCAACTTCGTGATAGGCCAATATTGAGTTGGCTTCTTATGAAGGTTTAAACCTGCAGGGTTCGTCTCTACCTACATTGCCACCACGGCAGCTAAGTAAATAGTAGTTTGTAAATACCCGTTATTCATTATCTATGTTTAACCATTTCAGACAGTGAAGGCAATAATGCGAAAACATCCACCAACACTTACACGTCGGCTACTACTGATGGTAAAAACAACAATTGTTAATTATGTTTATCTTAAAATATTTTCACCCCTATACATGGGCTTAAAAATATTTTCTATATATCCTCATACCTTCCCACAAGGGTCCCCGAAAGGGTAGGCAGATGTATATAGGTAATACCCACACATCCACTTTCCGCCAGAGGCATATTAGGTGCCAACGTGACAGATTACTCAAGCACGACTATACATACGCCTTTGAATTTCTTCGCAGACGTATGCAGGTTTCTTCTCGGTGTTTTCCTTCACCGTAAAGCTCGTGGTGTGACTAATCACTGTACTTAAGTTCAGAAAAACTCATTGGTACAGTCGGGATTCGAACTTGCGATCTTTGTGTCGCTGGGAACTGCTCGAACCACTCAGCCACCACGGCTTTTTTATTAATTTTTTCTTACTATTAAAATGTTTATTTTTTATATAAAATGACAGATATGAAAAAAATACAGAAATATATTGATAGCTAAAATTATTTTGTAGTTACAAAATGTAATTTTTATTATAAAAATTGTTCTACATAATCTGATTGATTTTACAGCAAAAGGAGGTAAAAGTTCTGCTCAATCCAGCTCCATGTCATCTGCCTCCGGTAAGAACTCTTAAATACTAAATGTTAAAGTTTTCGTATGTATTAAATCCAAATAAAAAGCATTGTACGTTATTTGCTCACACGCTATTTCACAGCCTCCAAAGACAGCTCAGAAATGTTGAATGAATCAGGAAAAGATACATCTGACGAATCTGGAGAGGATTCAGAAGAACCTAAAAGTGTGTCTGGTGAATCTAATTCTGAATACGGAGATTCGGGTGAAACTATAAGCGATGAATCAGGTTCAAATGGTGTATTAGATGAGCAAGATGGAGTTGATAGGCCTTTCGGTACAATTGGCTCATATGTAATGAACCGTTTTGGTCAACCAAGATTTGGAATTGTTGGAAACAGGCAAGGATCTGAGAACCGGGATACAGATTATTACACTGAAATTTTGAAGAAATTGGAGTCTTTGATGAGAAAAGGTACATTTGATGATATCTTTAACCAAGTGTAGATATTAGCGATATTTCTTAAAATTCAGATTGTGACAGTAAAGACGAGAAGAAATAAAGGTGCTTACACTTTTGCAACTACTTTCAGCTCATGGATATATTTCCGGAAATAACCAGGAGTCAGGACGGCCAGGATATTGCCCCTGTCAAATCACTGACTCAGATTAAAATCAATGGGTAAACTTTTTTAATTCCAATCAACCTACTTTCATATATATATAATTATCGCAATGGATAAAACCACTAATGAGCCTGAATGCTAGACTTTGAAGATTGTAAGATATCAACTGAAGATCATTAATAACCATATTTACCTAAGAAATTCGCTCTATGCCTTATGTTTCATGCCATCAGGAGGATCGTACACGTGCAACACACTCAAAACTCAAAAGCATTGCGCACTATAACACTGATTATTTTATAATTGAGTTCGAATCACTTAAAATCATTGATTAACTCATATGGTTCACGTGTGACTTGCAAGTATTGCGCCGACTTCGAGACTAAATTAATTCCATCATCAGAGGTACTGACATTGGACGTGATATCAGGAAGGTCATTTACCAACTTCTAAGATTATTCATCGAGATACAAGAACAAAGAGAAAGAGAGAGAATAAGGCCCTGGTTTCCAGCCCCAACTCATCACGGAACACGTGTAATAGGGTTTTGAATAGCGTAACCCCTATGTTATAAACAGCTAGCTGCCTACCTGTAGTTGTCAAGTGGCCTACAAGAAAGCTTATAATAAAGTTGGTAGACCTTGATGATGCTCTCACCTTGCCACACTCCACGCTCTCGCCACCATGGTCTCGACCTCGATGCCTGTCTTGTAATTTATGTTTTATCATTTAATCACTTAAATCTGACGAGTCCCCCAGGCGACTTACCTGCACGACGGTTTTAAATGCTCAAAACATCAAATATATCCCGCTTATCAAGCTCTGATTGCAATCAAGACGACGCAAAAGTTTTAAATGTCATGTAGCAATTTAGATTATTAATTTAGGAAAGAACCTTAAGATATTTATAAATTATCTTTTAATAGCAATTTGCTAACTCGTCCTAGTCATATAATACAATTAACTACAAACGTATATTTCTGCCGCATATATATTTAACAAGTGATTATGCTATGATATTATTGCAATTAATTGTATTAAGTACAATGAATAGTTTCAAATCGCTGACGCTGGTGCCCTGGCAGCTGAAACGTCCCTTGGTGTGGGACACAGTGAGCATGAAGATATTGGTTCAGTTTCATCTACCGGACATATCGGTTTCTGCCGGCTCGGCGCCTGCTTGGCTAGAATGCTTCAAAAGCCGAAAATATGCTACTTTGAGCCAACAGTACATGTTTGTGGCGTTTGGTGTCGAATGTCTATAGCCGAATGCTTTTAATTTTTATAATGAAGTCTTGAGAAAACTTTTTAAGACCTACCGTGACAAGAGACCTGGCGAATATTTTGCTTAGAGTATCGGGATTGCCTTGCAACGTGGCAATACCGCCAGTCTTCATAACCTACCCTTTCGCATAACATGATTTGGGACATATTATATTTTGTTTATAAATATGTTATGATAATTGTGTACAGTGCAGATACTTTTGCTAATTTCTATTATTGTGTTCCATTTCTTATATATAATTTAAATACCTTTTTGATTACCATCCTTTCTAGTTAATAAAACATATTTTTATAATTCCAGCACGCTCGGACGATGATGACGACGAAGATTGTGACTAAAGAAAACCAGGAACCAACGAACCTTTAAAAACCAACAACTATCCTAGCGATTACAATGGACATCGATGTATTTTTATATTAATTAATATTTACTTTACTTTGTAAACTTCCATTAATATGGTGTACCTTTATTGTGGTTATGGTGTAATTAATTATCATTTTAATCAATAAATGAGCAAGCACAAATATGTTTTTTGTTTTCCTTGAAACATATTATTTCGTTAGCATTTACCAATTAAGCTTGGTGATATTGTATTATTTAATTATTTTGTGTACTTAATGCGAAGGAAAGCTTTTTTATTTTAATCTATTTGGTATCTTAGTATCACACAAAGTGATATAGCCCGAAATAAGCGAAGCTTGAGTTTTGGTAACTACATAACAAGATATACATATGTAAATAAATACAAAGATATCCAAGACTAGGGTACAAATACTCTTGTTCATCACACAAATATCTGCCCTCAGCGGGAATGGAAACCCGCGGCCTCTAGTTTCGCAATGTGAGCTTTAACCATTGGACCAGACGGCCGTCCGAACATATTTACATGAATTTTTAAGTAATAGATATCCAATTTCATACTCACAAAAATGATTATTATACAAACATAGGTAATATACACATCATCACAACGATATTTCGATAGGAAACCGAAATATAGATTTAGAAATAACACATAGGACCAGTCCGCACAAAACTGTGAAAAAAATATCCTCGTAATAAATTGAATTCGCTTTTTAGAAAACTTTTTATATAATAAGAACAGTACAGGAGTGTCTTACCTCGACTGGCTCTTTTACTTCTATCGCTTCTCATTGTAATCGTAAATATGATAACGGTTACGAAAAATATTAATTGTGACGTATTTCAGACTCGAAAGTCGTCTGACCTTATTAGCGTCAAATATATAATAAAAAGCTATCCGTCCAGAAGCTGTGAGATGAGCCGCTCAGTGTTTTGGAGTACGGTTCTCTTTTGGAAGCCTCGTTTTTGGCCTCGGAGCCACATGAGCGTGTCTGTCTCTTAGCTGCTGCTAGGTGGGAGTCTGGCCTTTGGCTACAAGCTTTTCCTTCAGCTAATACGGGCACTTTTTTAGACTACATTACTGTTAGTTTAGCTGTATATCTTAGGCTAGGGGCTAAGGTAAATGTTCCGCACCTCTGTCATTGCGGTGAAGGTCTTGATGATCCTGGTCACCACAGCCTCTCCTGCTTTAGGAGTGCCGGCCGGCTGTCGCGACATGCAGCCATCAGTAACCTGATCCATCGGGCGTTAGCCACTGTTCGAATGCCAGCTACTATAGAACCCAATGGGCTGGCTTAAGAAGATGGCAAGCGGCCCGATGGTCTGACACTGGTGTAGCTGTGTGGCTGGGTAGAGTGGGATGCTACCTGCGTCAACACTCTGGCTGCTTCTCACTTCCCGGAGACATCAGTTGCTGCCCGTGCAGCTCGGCAGGAGTGCCTCAAGCGCCGCAAATATGCTACCTTGAGACAAGACTACGTTTTTGTGGCGTTTGGAGTCGAAACTCTCGGGCCGTCAGCCTCAATGAGCCTCAGTGAAGAAGTGCAAATGGCTTTGATTTATTTTCGGGTTGTCCATTTGAAAAATATCATCTCATAACAAGCTTTACATAGCCTCAAACAGTTACAAATGACTACAAAAAAAAATTGTGAATGTAATTTTAATACGAAGTCAAGTATTCATTTTATACCATAACCACTACATAAATTACCACTTAAGGTAAGTTTATTATTTCTCAATATAACGTAAAACTTCAAAATGAAAAACGTATAAAAACTGGTAAAATGACTATGGCCGCTTTTTATGTAGTACCAAAAACATAAATTCAACTGTTTTTCGTTTGTTTTAGTTTTGGAATAAACAAGTTATAAATATCGTGTCTGCCTTATACATTTAATTGTACTGAAGTCATCATGTCGTTAGCCCTTGAAGAATGTACCAGCTACAATACTTGAAGATGGGCACAGTGGTGCAATTTATAGCCTTAAAACTCGAGATTCTCTCAGAAAATAATTCAAAGAAATTAATATATTAACCGTACCTACCGTGTCAATATATATTTCTTGCTAGAAAGAATATTGTACAATTTAAGAAAAATTTCGAGCTGCATACTTTGAATACACGTAACATGTTCCCTGTGTCCCTTACGTTGAATAAAAGATTTTGATTCCGAAGGTGCAAGACGGTGCGGGAAGTTAATAATAATAATTCATTTTATTTGCATCCAAAATTTACAATAAGTTTAGTGTAACACAGTATAACTCAGGTAAGTAACTTGAACAGAATAAATTTAACGCCTTTGAGAAGCATTGAGTATTACCTTGCGACACAAGAGTCGCAAGTTCGAATCCCGACTGTACCAATGAGTTTTTCCGAAATTAAGTACAGTGATTAGTCACACCACGAGCTGTACGGTGAAGGAAAACATCGAGAGGAAACCTGCATACGTCTGAGAATAAATTCAAAGGCGTATGTATAGTCGTGCTTGAGTAACGGCGACGGACTCGCTATCTGTCACGTTGGCACCTCATATACCTCAGGCGGAAAGTGAGTGTGTGGGTATTACCTATACACCTCTGCCTACCCCTTCGGGGACCCTTGTGGGAATGCGTGAGGATATATTATATATTGAAAATAAATTTTAATTATGGAAATATAAAAAAATATTTTTATTGTAACAAAGAGGGTGGGGTGCTTGGTGCCAATAGTTTTCAATATTTTATTGGCAGATATGAGTAGAAGAATTATCATGTTGATAACATTTTAAGAAGCACCCCAAGCTTTTTTTTACGGTAACATATTTTTTCCCATTTACAGTAATAAAAATTTATATTTTCTAGTTCAAAAACTTGTACGCTTATGATACTAGTAGCTTTATTATAAACTAGCTGTCCCGCCCAGCTTCGCTCGGGTGATAAAGTTAAATTGCCCGTAACACGATCGCAGCGCCACCTATTGGGTCCAATTGTAAATCTAAACCATTCTCGAATCTAGCTTAAGACACACAGAAACACACAGAAAGCTTCGCCCGGGTAAAAAGGTAAAATTCTTGAAACTCGATCGCAGCGCCACCTATCGGGTCCAATTTAATATAGCCAAATTATCGTAGTGTACCAATAGCTCTGCTAATGTTCTTAAATTTTCATATTGCCAGATTATTGATAATCCTACCGAAAACGTGTTTGCACACAACTTTAACGGTTTTAGTTATCATGAGTGTTATCGCAAGCAATTCAATTTTAACATTAAAAGTTCTGACGCAAATCGTAATATTCTTTAAGCATGATTAAACGTGAATAGTAATACATAAATATAGTTAATGGGTTATATAAAAAACGTGAGAGTTGTTTCAGGTTATTGATATAAAACACGGGCTCATTAGAGCTCAGTATTTTCAAGTAATACTTGATTCAGGATGGAATTCAAATTATGGCTGGTCACTATATTATTACTGCGCCTATTCACTATCATTGCGGGTAACTCTATCATTTATTAACTAACACGTCCATATTTTTAGCTTTATTGTCCTACGCGGGTTTGCTTACGTAATAATATTTTTTATATCATTAAAGTAGCCATAATAGTTCCAACACTATCGACTTGGTTCCATTTCCTAGACAATTGTCAAACAATATAATTCATTAATAACCGCTACTCTCTGCCAACGCCTATAATATATGGACTTGAGCATATCTATCTGACTACGTTGTATTTAATTTTGTCTTACTGGTTTTCATTACAGGTAAACCGCAAAATGCAGTGGCGACAGCTTTCTCAAATGTAGCCAGCTTAGCAAGTTCCATGATGCCAGAGTCAATTCCGGATATGGGCGGGGCGCCTAGAATTCCAATGGGTCCGGGACCAGTCATCTTTGGTGGCTCAACATCTATAATACCGTAGAATGTAAATAGCATTGTATCATTATAGTCTGACAATAATTTGTCTGTTTGACAGCTACCTATTTGTTAGACAGCCTTTCTACCTAGAATAGTTACGGTAGTCCGGTAAACAATCTTATATGAGTAGCTACATCTTACATGAGAAACTATCATAACATGAAAAAGTAAACCAACAAAATGTACTATTCCTTATATTCACACGTAACCATAATGGCTTGTTATGTTAGTTGTTCCCCCATACTTGGGTACTATTGCTGTAACGAAAAAGATATTGTATATGCCTAATGATTTGAAAAGAGTAACCATGGAGTTTCTTGCCGGTTCTTCTCCATGGAAGCGACCAACCCGAACCGTGCTTCTTTTTCGACGTTTTATAAGTGCCCATCTGGGCCTATGTGAAATAAAAAGATTTTGATTTTGATTTTGATTTTGAGTTACTTAAGTTCAGAAAAACTCATTGGTACAGTCGGGTTGCAAACTTGCTCTTTATGTTGCAAGCAACTACTTAAATAACTTGGCCTCCACGGTTATTAAAAATATTTAGGAGTTCTTTAGGAGTCATGGGCATTACCAAGACCTACCTGACACTTACCATTGTTTGTAATTTTAGTAATTTTAAAGTTTGTAATTTACCACTGTTTTTACCACATAATGTGTACTACATACATACAAAACAGGGCATATACGTATACTAAAGGATAATATTACAATTATAATTTCTTTTTTGCAGCTTTATTCAGAAGATGCTGAGATTACATCGACTTAGTGATGTATTTCCTGCCCTACTAGCATTACTACCATTATTCTTCAAAGAAATATGAATAGCTTAGCAAACGAATATTAAAAGTATTTCATTTATTTTCTAATACGATTCAACTTTTGTTTTAAATACACGTGTTACACGGCGACGAATGCAATATAATTGTATTTTTTAAGAATTAAGTTTAAGTTGAGAATTGTTTCCTAAATATAGTAACTGCTTCGTAAATATTTGAAGTTTTTTTTTCTTAAATGTTATGTTGATGGATGAAACAAAATTTAAATGATAGGAGAATCAGTACAGTTATTTGCCACTTAAGGAACCTTATGGCACTATGTATAGAAAAAAAAGAGTTCTGAGGTTGGATATAAATGAAAAATATACAAGGAGATTTTATAGTAGTATTCATATTCATAGTAATCAGTTATATTAAAATACTCCTTCGTCATTATATTTTTTTGAATAGAATCACCCCAAAAATGCAGTTTATTGTGTTTTTAAGTAACAAACTTGATGTGGCCATTTTTACTGTAGGTGGGCAATAACTACTTATTCCTATACTATACTATACTTATTACCCATAAAATTTTACGTACTAACTTTTAATTGAGCCTACCTATATTATATATAGACGTCCTCAGACGTCCTCAGGCGATGGAGTGAATTTTACAAAGATATGTATGATGATGATGCCGCTGATCTACTCATAGAGCTGCCTCCAACAGAATCTGTCGAGGATCCTATAGCGGATAAAATAAGTATGGGAGGGATTGTAAGAGCGATAAGAAGTCTGAAATGTGGAAAAGCTGCGGGAATAGATGGGATTACGGCTGAGATGATCAAGTACGGTGGACCAGCGGTCTGGGGCGTCATCTATTTGCCATGCAATCTTTGCTGGGAAAAGGGTGATGTTCCGGACGACTGGAGGCGAGCAGTCATCGTGCCTTTCTATAAAGGAAAGGGATCACGATTGGACTGCTCAATAATCCTGGGTATGTCAGAAGAAGTATGAAAAGAGCTTGAATGCAGTTGAGATGCGATCTCTTCGAAAAATGTGCGGAGTATTGATATTAGATCGAATCCGCAATGAAGAGATTCGCAAATCAACTGGCGTGAGTGAGGGCGTGATTGTAAAGATGAAGAAAGGCATGTTACGTTGGTTTGGACACATAGAAAGGATGAGCGAAAGATGCAAGATGCAAAGTGTGTGCAAGAAGAGGCAGAGGAAGGCCACGTTCCAACTACCTGGATCAAATAGATCGGACTCTCAAGGACGGGAACGTTAAGAGTACTCGAAAACGACGAGCATGTATGAAGAGACTGATGAATGTGGACGAAGCGAAAGAGGTATGTAAGTCTAGAGAGAACTGGCGCTCTATACTCTCTGCCTACCCCGTTAGGGACTTGGCGTGATGATATGTATGTATGTACCTATATTATATTTTCAGTTTATATATATTATATATCTATCTATTTATAAGAGCCGTGGTGGCCGAGTGGTTCGAGCAGTTGCCTGCGACACAAAGATCGCAAGTTCGAATCCCGATTGTACCAATGAGTTTTTCTGAATTTAAGTACAGTGATTAGTCACACCACGAGCTTTACGGTGAAGGAAAACATCGTGAGGAAACCTGCATACGTCTGGGAAGAAATTCAAAGGCGTATGTATAGTCGTGCTTGAGTAACGGCGATGGACTCGCCATCTGTCACGTTGGCACTTAATATACCTCTGGCGGAAAGTGGGTGTGTGGGTATTACCCATACACCTCTGCCTACCCCTTCGGGGACCCTTGTGGGAACGCGTGAGGATATTATTATTATTATTATTATCTATTTATATATATAAATATTCATTTATAAAAGATAAAATAGATAAAATAAAATAAAAATAGACAAAGGTTAAGCTTAAATAACTTGAAAACTTGAAAAATAAATAACATGATCACGCCCACGTGTTGGTGTTTTGAAAAATGCAATCAAAAACTGAGGTTGACTTTGAATATTTTAGAAAAATAAATACCACAATCAACATTCAAGTATTAGAAAAAATTGATATCATAATTACACCCACGTGCTAGTGTATTGAAAAATACAATCAAAAACTGAGGTTAATTTTAAATAACGTGGAAAAATAAATACCATAATTACACCTAAGTAGTAGAAAAAGAGATGTAATTACTTACTTTTTTTAGAAATTCACTGGAATTAGAATTAAAATAAACCCTTTGATTTTGCTGATCACTTCAATATAACATATATATATATATATATATATATATATATATATATATATATTTATCACGTCACTATAGAGCGTTGGGAATAAATAAGCGTGCAATAGAAAAACGGTCAAGTATAGTGGTAGGAGTAAGTCCGTTAAACCTACTCCGCTGGAGAAAGTATACTTCGAATCACGCGTGGTAGGGATAAAAAAAGATGGCGCGTAACGGAAGAATGTGACGCGTAACGAAAAAATGTTACAAAAAATTTTTTTCCAACCCCGATAAAGAAGTTTCACTTCAAAAATACTATTTGGAATTACTTGCACTTATAAGGCTCTGGTAGTTGGCTACCATCTAAGGGCCCGCATGCTTTGTACCTATATTAATTATCTTTTAGTAGCAATTTGCTAATTCGTCCTAGTCATATAATACAATTAACTACAAACGTATATTTCTGCCGCATATATATTTAACAATTGATTATGCTATGATATTATTGCAATTAATTGTATTAAGTACAATGAATAGTTTTTAATCGCTGACGCTGGTGCCCTGGCAGCTGAAACGGCCCTTGGTGTGGGACACAGTGTGCATGAAGATATTGGTTCAGTTTCATCTACCGGACATATCGGTTTCTGCCGGCTCGGCTCCTGCTTGGCTAGAATGCTTCAAAAGCCGAAAATATGCTACTTTTAGCCAACAGTACATGTTTGTGGCGTTTGTTGTCGAATGTCTAGAGCCGAGCCGTGTTCCATTTCTTATATATTATTGTGAATGTAATTTTAATACGAACTCAAGTATTCATTTGATACCATTACTACTACTTAAATTACCACCTAAGGTTAGTTTTTTATTTCTCAATATAACGTAAAAATGCAAAATGAAAAACGTATACAAACTGATAAAATGACTGTTTTTCGTTTGTTTTAGTTTTGGAATAAACAAGTTATAAATATCGTGTCTGCCTTATACATTTAATTGTACTGAAGTCATCATGTCGTTAGCCCTTGAAGAATGTACCAGCTACAATATTTGAAGATGGACACAGTCGTGCAATTTAAAGCTCGAGATTCTCTCAGAAAATAATTCATAGAAATTTATATATTAACCGTACCTACCGTGACAATATATATTGCATGCAAGAAAGAATATTATACATTTTAAGAAAAATTTCGACCTGCATACTTTGAATACACGTAACATGTTCCCTGTGTCCCTTACGTCGAATAAAAGATTTTGATTCTGAAGGTGCAAGACGGTGCGGGAAGTTAATAACAATATATAATAATAATAATTAATTTTATTTGCATCCAAAATTTACAATAAGTTAAGTGTAACACAGTATAACTCAGGTAAGTAACTTGAACAGAATAAATTTAGCGCCTTTGAGAAGCATTGAGTATTACTTACATTACTATTCTTTACTTTCTAATTCAATAGTACGCGATATGGTGTAAAAAAAATTTAGAGGTCGCTTGCTTACGGCTGTTGAAGTAAAGAATAATCATTTAGGTACGAGCTGGAAGAAACAAAGTACAGATACACTAAGGTGGCGTCTGGCTGAAACAAATTTAAAACCATTATGACCTGAACTAGAAAGACACCACAGAAACTTTAGGTTGAGTTATGGTAATGACTGGTGAAGAGTCATGATTTCAGACGAGTCCATATCCTATTAATACTAGCACGACGAGAGGAAAAGATTGTATAGAAGACCGGGAGAGCGCTATGGCCAAGCCTGTATAGAAGAATAAAAATAGTTCAGAAAACTATTACTTAACGATTTTCATAGCAACTCAAGCAAATAAATTTTATATAATATAATAAATATTTTATATTATTTATTATATAAGATCCGTGGTGGCCGAGTGGTTCGAGCAGCTGCCTGCGACACAAGGATCGCAAGTTCTTAGAACTTAAGTACAATGATTAGTCACACCACGAGCTGTATGGTGAAGGAAAACATCGAGAGGAAACCTGCATACGTCTGAGAAGAAATTCAAAGGCGTATATATAGTCGTGCTTGAGTAACGGCGATGGACTCGCCATCTGTCACGTTGGCACCTCATATACCTCAGGCAGAAAGTGGGTGTGTGGGTATTACCTATACACCTCTGCCTACCCCTTCGGGGACCCTTGTGGGAATGCGTGAGGATATATTATCATATTGAAAATAAATTTTAATTATGGAAATAGAAAAAATAATTGTTATTGTAACAAAGAGGGTGGGGTGCTTGGTGCCAATAGTTTTAATATTTTATTGACAGATATGAGTAGAAGAATTATCATGTTGATAACATCTTAAGAAGCACCCCACGCTTTTTTTTACAGTAACATATTTTCTTCCTATTTACAGTACCTAATTAAATTTATTTTCTCTAGTTCACAAACTTGTACGCTTATGATATTAGTAGCTTTATTATAACCTGGCAGTGCCCCGAAGTTTCAACCACGTTAAAATTAATTTCATCAATTATCGTAGTGTACCAATAGCTCTGCTAATGTTCTTAAATTTTCATAATGCCAAATTATTGATAATTCTACCTAAAACGTGTTTGCACACGACTTTAACGGTTTTAGTTATCATGAGTGTTATCGCAAGCAATTCAATTTTCAACATTAAAAGTTCTGACGCAAATCGTAATATTCTTTAAGCATGATTAAACGTGAATAGTAATACATAAATATAGTTAATGGGTTATATAAAAAACGTGAGAGTTGTTTCAGGTTATTGATATAAAACACGGGCTCATTTTAGAGCTCAGTATTTTCAAGTAATACTTGATTCAGGATGGAATTCAAACTATGGCTGGTCACTATATTTTTACTGCACCTATTCACTATCATTGCGGGTAACTCTATCATTTATTAACTAACACGTCAATATTTTTAGCTTTATTGTCCCACGCGGATTTGCTTACGTAATAATATTTTTTATATCTACTTTAATTTATAGTACTTATATATAGTATTATATATTATACTTATTATAGCTACTTTAATAGTAGCCATAACAGTTCCAACACTATCGACTTGGTTCCATTTCCCAGACAACTGTCAAACAATATAATTCATTAATAACCGCTACTCTCTGCCAACGCCTATAATATATGGACTTGAGCATATCTATCTGACTACGTTGTATTTAATTTTGTCTTACTGGTTTTCATTACAGGTAAACCGCAAAATGCAGTGGCGACAGCTTTCTCAAATGTAGCCAGCTTAGCGAGTTCCATGATGCCAGGGTCAATTCCGGATATGGGCGGGGCGCCTAGAATTCCAATGGCTGCGGGACCAGTCACCTTTGGTGGCTCAACATCTATAATACCGTAGAATGTAAATAGCATTGTATCACTCTTCAGACTCTTGTAGACTGACAATAATTTTCGCGACCAACTGTTGCTACCTACTTGTTATATAGCCTTTCTACCTAGAATAGTTACGGTAGTCCGGTAAACAATCTTATATGAGTAGCTACATCTTACATGAGAAACTATCATAACATGAAAAAGTAAACCAACAAAATGTACTATTGGCTTGTTATGTTAGTTACTTAAGTTCAAACTCATTGGTACAGTCGGGTTGCAAACTTGCTCTTTATGTTGCAAGCAACTACTTAAATAACTTGGCCACCACGGTGATTAAAAATATTTAGGAGTTCTTTAGGAGTCCTGGGCATTACCAAGACCTTTACCTGACCCTTACCATTGTTTGTAATTTTAGTAATTTTAAAGTTTGTAATTTACCACTATTTTTACCACATAATGTAGTACACATTATGTGGTAAAAACAGGGCATATACGTATACTAAAGGATAATATTACAATTATAATTTCTTTTTTGCAGCTTTATTCAGAAGATGCTGAGATTACATCGACTTAGTGATGTATTTCCTGCCCTACTAGCATTACTACCATTATTCTTCAAATAAATGTGAATAGCTTAGCAAACGAATATTAAAAGTATTTCATTTATTTTCTAATACGATTCAACTTTTGTTTTAAATACACGTGTTACACGGCGACGAATGCAATATAATTGTATTTTTGAATAATTAAGTTTAAGTTGAGAATTGTTTCCTAAATATAGTAACTGCTTCGTAAATATTTGAAGTAATTTGTTTTTCTTAAATGTAATGTTGATGGATGAACTAAAATATAAATGATAGGAGAATCAGTACACTTATTTGCCACTTAAGGAACCTCATGGCACTATGTATAGAAAAAAAGAGTTCTGGGGTTGGATATAAATAAAAAATATACAAGGAGATTTTATAGTAGAATTTTTAATCAGTTATATATTAAAATACTCCTTCGTCATAATATTTTTTTTAATAAAGTCAACTCAAAAATGCAGTTTATTGTGTTTTTTAGTAACAAACTTGATGTCGCCATTTTTACTGGAGGCGGGCAATAACTACTTATACCTATACTTATTACCCACAACATTTTACGTACTAACTTTTAATTGAGCCTACCTATATTATGTTTTCAGTTAATCTATATATATATATATATATATATATATTATATCTATCTATTTATATATAAAAATATTCATTTATAAAAGAAATGGATTTTATATAGTAATGAGATCTTAATATTTATCTAAATTGTTATTTTATTAACATTAAGCATAATATAAATAAACCTAGTAACTAAATTAACTTTAACTACAATAATTCACGCGGAATGGGCGCAATCTTTTTATAAATAATCCTTCTGAGCGTGTGTTGATGTGTCTGATATCCTGCTGACCGAATTTGATGCTGTTTTTTCTGTATTCAAGTAGATTCAAGGCTAGTTTAGAGTTACAATTGGACCCGATAGATGGCGCTGCGATCGTTTTTCAGGAACTTTAATTGTATTCCCAAGCAAAGCTGTAGGACAATTAGTTATTTATATAATAGATCGTTTAAGTTTAACTCTAATTTAAGGGCTTTACATTCAGCCAAAAATTACCCGTCATCCTTTATATTAGCATAGCAACGATCAAAACCATAGGTCGACAATGCCCGAGTAATAAATACCATTAGGAATTACTTGCACTTATAAGGCTCTGGTAGTTGGCTACCATCTAAGGTAGTTGGCTACCGCATGCTTAGTACCAATATTATACTAATAATATACTCGTTAAGCTAAAGAGTTTGGTTAAACTCGCCAATCTCGGGCGCCGTATACTAATCCGATTTGAAAATAAATTGTGTGTGTAATGTTTTGTGTAGTCCCTCGTAGCGTCACGTTGGCATCTAAAATATATCTCTGGCGGAAAGGTGTATGGGTACTCACTACTTTACTACCTACACATTTGACCACTATGTTAATACTTAGTAAAATGTATAAGTAAATGTTATGATATTTGTTTATAGTTTAGTAGAAGTACCTACTAAGGAAATGTATATTTTTAAATTATTATACACAATAAAATTTTCTTTAATAACATCAGAGTATTAATGGGCTTGTCACGATGATAAATATTCTAGAACCCTTGATGTACGAGTATATACTATTACCTGACTGTGACTTTATTCACATTCTATTCTGATGTTTTGAATGAAAACGTGAACAAGATATCTATTAAGTGTACAAACAAACGGATATATAAAACAAGCAGTATTAATTATAACGGACGTGTATGTGAATCACGTAGTAAAAAAAATATTTTCACATAAAAATATATATAGGAGAAGCGCAAACACACACGCTGTTTTTTTCATTACGACATTAGCTGCATTTCAAGATGGAAAGAGTAACAGCTTTTATTACTATATCTTCATTACTTATCGTAAAAGCGACCCACGGTAAGACTTTTTGGGCCTTAAATATGTTAAAGTAATAACAAGCAAATTTACTATTGATTACGGTTTCTAGATCCACGCGAAAGTTTAGGTCATCGTGTGTGTTTTTGTCCGAACAAATCATGCAGGAGAACTCCTTATACGGAACCAATATCGCCATCTACAGGTAAAAATAATGATACAATCATTTCATATAATATACTCTGATTGTTATTGCAATATAAAATGTAACAGCAAGAAAACAGACGCTATAGTATTTAAAGGATATTAATTTTAGCATATCATAAGACGATATCGTAAGGAAAAAGAAGGTTTATGAATTCAAATTTATGCACTTTTGTACAATCATTTATAAATGTGTATGTCTTAAAGTATTACATTTTATTATTTCAGCTATTAATAGAGGCTCGCGAGGAGTGGAAGTTACTGGGTCACAGGCACTTTCTGAAGAAATTGGTCCACAGCAATATATTTTTAGAACATATGACCAAATACCTATAAGAAACATGGGGCCAAGAATACCTATAATGCCAGAGAGAATTCCGCCTAACATCAACATCCCGACAGGAGACTCCAATATATCCATTGAGAATATTTCAAATGAGCCACAGTTTATTCCATCTGAACCCTTAAATTACATACCTACAGTACCACAATATGAAAGAAATGAGCATCAAAGTAACACAAGAACTACTCCACAATCTATAAGCCCATCAACTACGTCGACAAACATTCCGCAATATTCAAATGAGCTTTCCAGAAATCTGGTTCCCCAATATACCTCAAATGAACCTAACCCTTCTGTGTCTCCTGAATCACAAAGAAGCGCTACACCTATTGCACAATTTTTACAGACTAGGCATAATAGTCCTGGCAATCTTCACCGTTTTACCTATGAATTACCAGAAACCACCACTCTGACTGTACCAAGAACATTCCTCCGATCCTATCCGGAACCAGAACTATTCGATCCGATTACTCGAACCGTCCCTAATTACTATCAACTTCCTGGAGAGACAGTCCAAATAGAAAGAAATCCTCCCTTCGAAACAGTTATAATGCAGGGACCAGCACACCGAGGTAACAAAACAATTCCGTCTTAATTTAAAATACTTATTCAAAAACATCTGGCCATCCGATCATATAAAGATGTACTGATTTCAGTTCAGTTAGCCCTGACACAAAATAATTCAAACGTATTTTCTGATAGATTGGTTAAAATTTTAATTGATTTATTTTGATTGGTTAAAAGAAACACTGATAAGTGAAATTTTCAAATGTTTTATTCACTAATTCGCAATCATTTATAGCATCAGTTTTGTGAACTGCTCTTTTCACTTCTTCCCATAAAGGTGCCTGAAGGGGTAGATAATAATAATAATAATAATATATCCTTTATTGTACAAACACACACATTTACAAAAACAAACAGAAATGACAAAGAAAAACATATAGTAGGCACAATAGGCGGCCTTATCGCAAAAGCGATTTCTACCAGGCAACCCAAGTGTAGAGAGAGATAAGAAACAGAGAAAGAAAAGGTAAGTGTGACAGTTGAGAGGATGAATAGATGTAGGTTTTTAGATGCCAAAGTGACAGAATTACTAATTAAGTGAATATGTGTGATGATATGTTGAGGAATATGATGTATATATTAATAATAATGTATATAATAAGTGGGTGTGTGGGTATTACCTATACACCTCTGCCTACCCCTTCGGGGACCCTTGTGGGAAAGCGTGAGGATATATTATTATTATTATATTATATATTTCAAGTGAGGATAAAGGACCGTATATCCTACCTTATATGTGAGAAAGTGAGTGTGTAGTAGTAGTTAAGACGACTACTCAACCTATTATGTCATTTAACATATGTTAAGTTATATAATTTGGCTTTTTTTTTGTCAAAAGTACATAACATATACGCTTTTTTTTATGGAATTAAATTAAATTTCTGACAGTTCCGTTTAAATGCGGGTGCGCAGCAACAAACTTTTATATATATGAAAATTTAATTTTTCAGGAAGCTTTGCATCTGCTAGGTCATCTAATAATATAGTTATTAATGGCAAAACTATCGACACTTCACAAACCGGTCAACCTGTCTCTGCTGGATCGTGTGTAAGTATAAAGAACAAATGTTTGTTGGTAAGTCTGTTCCAGGAATTTGTATAAGAAGGCAAGGAAAATCAAGGCAAAGACTAAGTCGATGGCAATAGTTTCATTAATTATGCAAAAGCCACTACAATGCAGTTTCGCGTACACTTACGAAAGTAGTTTTTAGGAAAGGAGAAACATTCATATATTGTATTACCACGTGCCCTGGGAAGAAAACTTTGCCCGTAGCACCCTCGCAGTGCCATTGCCAGCGCGAGCAACAGCGCTATCGTTGACGGCCTTTGTCTGCAAAACTTGATGTCGCGGGTTCGAATCCCGCTGAGGGCAGATATTTGTGTGATGAACACGAGTATTTGAACCTTAGTCTTGGATGTCTTTTGTATATATATATATATATAATTTCCCATATATATATATATATATGGGAAACGGTTACCGCAGCCTATTTACGCTCACGATACCTAAGTATCACTTGCGCGTTGCCACTCTGTGTTCGGAAAGTTATACCATAGTATAAAGAACAAAGTAGGTTATCTTCATACAAACGCACCGCGCGCGGCTTGTATGTGTGCGCTATTGTATCTATGTGTCGACGTACGCACGCTTTAACAAAATCTCGACCCGTTTCTCAGTGCGCCAGTCGGGGCTAACACTGCACAAGGGTCGCGCGCGCGTCACGGCTTTTCGGCACCGCTAAATGATTTATTCATCAATATCATCATCAAAATGTCTGATAATCGCAGAAGAACGTATTGCTGTGTGTTTGGGTGTCTTAATAATTCATCGATTCCAGACCTGTCTCTGTTCAGATTACCTATTGAACAGGAAAGGTAAGTTAGTCACTTATTCGAGGTCCTGCCCCAGTCGGGCAGCTCCAAATTCGAACGTAGAATCCGTTATGCCCTACCTCTTTATACCACATGGATCGCTAACAAACATGCGGCTCGCCTGATTTTTTTATCGTTAGTCCCGGGCCCACGTTATGCAACAGCCAATATTGTCACCCTGACTATCCACAGGCCCGCAAACGATGTATTACACTATTATAGAGAAGAAGTTTAATACAAATGTATACGATTAAAACTTATATTTCTCTAAACTTATACAATGTATTTATCACATACTAGCTGACCCGCCCAGCTTCGCATGGGTGAAAATGTACATACATACATACATACATATCATCACACCAAGTCCCTAAGGGGGTAGGCAGGGAGTATAGAGCGCCAGTTCTCTCTAGACTTTATACTTCTTTTGCTTCGTCCACATTCATCAGTCTCTTCATACATGATCGTCGGTTTCGAGTACTCTTTTCGTTCCCGTCCTTGAGCGTCCGATCGATTTGATCCAGGTAGTTGGAACGTGGCCTTCCTCTGCGTCTTCTTGCACACACTTTTGCTTTGTATATCTGTATCGTCATCTTTCTTCACTCAACCTTACTATATGTCCAAGTCAGCGTAGCATACCTTTCTTCATCTTTTCAATCTCGCCCTGATTCACGCCAGTTGATTTGCGAATCTCTTGATTCCGGACTCGAACTAAGATCGTTACTCCGCACGTTTTTCGCAGCTGATATCGCATCTCAGCTGCATTTAAGCTATTTTCATACTTCCTCTGACATACCCAGGGTCCGCTGCCATACAATAAAGTAGGCACAAATATCACGCTGTGGACAGCAACCGTTGCTGGCCATCAACACCGACATGGCCCCATTCACCTTAATACCGGCAGTTAGTCTTCTTTCAATATCTTTTTCATACTTTCCATCTCGTGTGAACATGCTTCCTAGATATACAAATTCATTCACTTGCTCTAGAATTTGTGAAAAGAATTTAAAATTTGGGTTTTCAAAAGAAAGTTTGAAAGTGATAATAAAGTGAGATATAGGGCTCGTTTAGTCGCTAAGGGCTCTACCCAAGTAGAAGGTGTGGACTATAAAGAAACATACTCACCTGTATTAACACACTCAACTTTGAGAATGTTATTTTCTTTAAGTGTAAAGTTAAATTTAGAAACTACTCATCTTGATGTTAACACTGCATTTTTAAATGGCTAGGTACCTTGATGAAACAGTATACATGCAAGTACCACCTAATTTAGAATGTCAGAGTAACAGTGTACTCAAACTAAAACATGCAATTTATGGACTTAAACAATCAGCAAGGCAGTGGAATAAGAGAGTAGATGATTGTTTGTTAAGGCAGGGTTATATTAAGTCTAAATTGGAACCATGTTTATATAGTAAAAGGTAAATAAGGAACAAATTTTAAAAACTGTTTGTCGATGATTTTTTCATATTTTCCAGTAGCAAGGCATTGACAGATGAACTGAAACATAGTTTAATGTCAAATTTCAAAACTAAAGATTCAGGGCAAGTGAAAGAATGCTTAGGTATGAGAGTAAAAGTATATAAAAATGGTTGTATATCATTAGATCAGGAGCATTTTGTCGAACATATTTTAAATAAGTTTAAGATGTCAACCTGTAATGTTGTTGATACTCCTATTGAATGTAATTTGAAGTTGGATAAGTCAGAAAATGTTTGTAAATAATATCCTTATCAGCAACTGATAGGAAGTCTTATGTATTTGTCTATACTTACACACCCAGATATCAGTTACAGTGTCAGCTATTTAAGCCAATTTAACAATTGTTTTACTGCAGTTCACTGGAAAAACGCAAAGAGAGTGTTAGAATATTTAAATAAAACAATATCTTATGGTTTAATGTTTACAAATGATAATAAAAACTTAGAAGGATTTGTAGACTCAGATTGGACATCAAATACTATTGACAGGAGATACAGGTTTCTCTTTTAAATTGTCTGGTACTGTAATATCATATGAATGCAGAAAACAACCGACAGTGGCATTGTCCAGTACTGAGGCCGAGTACATGGCAATGCCATTTTTTCAATGTCAAAATATCAATGCCAAGGCAATTTGCCAACTACTGAAATGCCTGCTGACTTGTTAACGAAAGGGTTAAGTAGTTTGAAACATTACTATTATGTTAAAAAGTTAGGCATTAAAAGTATTGTTTAGGTGTAGTTTATATTCATTTATTGTTACATGGATATTAGATTATTTTGATAAGAGGTGAGAATTTGCCCTAATATGCTGAAGGATGATGGCATCATTTCTTGGTTACATTACAATATCGCGAGACTCCATATTCTCCCCAATCACGATTAAGGCAACATCATTTAACATTGGTGCATTGATGCCTCTCTCATGACATGTTGTCTCCTGCAGGTCGCTTGTCTGCTGTGATCACTATTTTCTGATTGTCCGATGGCATCACATTACTTGTAAGACAGTTTTGAACAATTGGATCAACTGATTATGTTCATGCAAAAGTTGTTGTAACTGCTAAATGATATCTGCGAACAGCGTTCATTTACTTCTTCTTCAGAATTCCCCAGGAAATAAATCTGGAGAAATTTGTATTTACCATTGCCTACGCTGTTCTTCAGTCTCATTGGCTCGAAGATTGAACTGGGCTTGCGTTACACTGCGATTGAATAGGACTTGCGTTACACTGCGATCGAACTGGTGTGCGCCAACGGATATTTTGACGCCTTACGGGTGGTATTACTAATAAAATACGACGATTAATTATGAAACTCGCACTAAAACACAACAAACATCTTTTTGCTTTTGTTGTTATGAAAGAAACTGTAATTTGAGGTTTGTCACAACTACTACTTGAATGAAATGTCAGTCTAGCTAGCTATACATAGGGTGCGTTCCACTAAGCGTTCACAATGATCACGCTCACGACCACAGTTTGCTTGTAAGCGTTACTGTCGTAACCTCAAATGGAATGGATTACAGAGCGTTTTGAGCGTGCAGGTAAATAATACAAACGGCGAGTTAGTAAAGAGAAAGCAAAAGATTTAAGATGTTAGTTTATAATCTGTAAGCCTTGAAAATAAACTTGATTAATTTAAATAGATTTATATTGAAAAAAATATAATGTTTTTTTTATATTTAATGTTATTGGTGTTTTAAATCAATTTACGTTCAAATGGAATTAAAATGTCTTGCGGCGACACTTGGATATTTGGTAAGAGGTACAGTCGCCATTTTATATGCTTTGAGTTTTGAAAATGACGCAAATTTTCTTCGATTCAACGATCACTTCGACCCACCTTTTATGATGGGTCGTCGTGAGCGTAAGTTATGACATTATAATTGACGTTTTCGCCGCGACCACAACGACCGCGGTCGTTATGTGGATCGATTAGGTATAGGAGAATTTTCATTGTTGTGGGCGCTTAGTGGAACGCACCTTTACCGTCAATATTTACACGTCACTCTGACAGAGTATTTGTCAATATATTGAAAATGTCTCAGAATCTTGTTGTCTGTCTCTTTCGCACACTCACTTTTCAGAGATTTTTTTAATATTAACTATTATTTATTTATATTTTATATAGCCTAAAGCCTTCCTAGAATCATGGACTATCCAACACAAAAATAATTTTTCAATTCCAACCAGTAGTTCCTGAGATTAGCGCGTTCAAACAAACAAACAAACAAACAAACTCTTCAGCTTTATAATATTAGTATAGATTTCTTTATTCTGTTACAGTTTCTTGGCATTCTTGACCCTGCGGTGAGTTATACTCAGTAATAATATAAAATGTACACATTACACAAAGATTTTGAACCTACAGGAGAAGTTGCTGTTTCTCATATACCGTTACAATGTTAAGTATTTAGCTGTGTGCACATCTTTTTGAGTTACGATCCAGCGTAGGTCCAGCTCATTGTAATGTTAATCTTTTAAGATTGTAATTTGTTTATTGTAAAAAAAATATTACTTGCCGTCCTAAAACCTGAAAATACATCTTTATTCATTTTAACTATTTATATGCCTATTATAATCAGATTATTTTCTTACAGATATGTTAAGCAGTTCCCTGACGAGGCGTGTTAAGAAAATTGTATATTATACTTATGTATATATTACGTTAATACGTATTTTTATTTTTTATATTTATTTATATATATTAAACTAGTTGTCCCGCCCAGCTTCGCTTGGGTGAAAAAATACGATGGTGGCGCCACCTATCGGGTCCAATTGTGAATCTAAACCATTCCTAGATCCCCTTGAACACACACAAAAAATTTCATCAAAATCGGTCCAGTCGTTTGAGAGAAGTTCAGTGACATACACACTCACAGAAGAATTATATATATAAAGATATTACTTATTAAGTATATATTGTATCATCAATAAAATTTTGATATGACAGTTTGATTATAGCTTTATTTATTTACATAAACCTTATATTAAAGTGTAAATAAATATAACCCAAAACAACTAAACGTGATTTTCTTAAGCCCCTCCTCCATACATTTCGTACCTTTAGTACGAAGTGTATGGAGTAAATATTTGTCAGCAAATGATATATAGTAAGTTTTGTCGGTCTATATGTCTTAATTGCTTAAAAATAATACATAAATGTATATAATTTTTTAGAACGAAAGTAGATTTAAAAAAATATATATATTATTTATTCATTTAAGTTTTATACAAAATATTATTAATTTTAATATATACATTTACAAATGCATTAATATTTCTATTAACTAAAACCCACTCGGTGGCCGTTCTCTGTACATACAGGAAGGTTTCGGGTTTTTAGTGAAACGCACAAATGCTGTTTTGCAATTTGCCCGAGTACGTAGGTACATAGTAGATCACATCCTCTCGCTTCTTATACCCTTCAAGCGGCTTCGCCAGTATGAGACACTGTCCTAACTGCAAGCTGCATCCTCAATTTTGTCGATTCTTACTACAGGCAGGGAACATTATAGCCAAATTCGAAAAACCCTATCGGTGCTTAGCTTACACACGGCTTAGGCAGTTTTATATTTTTGTTAATATTTTAACAAAACTAAAATTAATTTCGATTTTATTACTACATTCTTTAAATTATATATAGTGTAGTCTAATTGTTTTAATTGGCACCGCATCCCGTGCTAACTACTGAATAATATATAACATATCCTCACGCCTTCCCACAAGGGTCCCCGAAGGGGTAGGCAGAGGTGTATAGGTAATACCCACACACCCCCTTTCCGCCAGAGGTATATTAGGTGCCAACGTGACAGATGGCGAGTCCATCGCCGTTACTCAAGCACGACTATACATACGCCTTTGAATTTCTTCTCAGACGTATGGAGGTTTCCTCTCGATGTTTTCCTTCACCGTAAAGCTCGTGGTGTGACTCACTGTACTTAAGTTCAGAAAAAACTCATTGGTACAGTCGGGATTTGAATGCGACCTTTGCGCCATTGAATACTGAATAAATAAAAAAAAATATTTATTAAACTACCACATAACATACCTAGATGATTGATTGCAATTTACAGCCTTAAAGATACATATAATCAAAGTACTCTACTGCCTGCTGCTAGTAGAAAGCAAAGACTACTTTTGAACACTTTTAAGGCGGAAGCTACTCAACAACAAAATATGATTATATACGCAAAGTTTGTGATAAGTATATATGTTTGTTGGCTACTCTACATGCCTTCCCACATAAATGAAAATACCAGCCTCTATTCATGGAAGCTTTATTCAAGACCCAGCGGTACATATGGTGTCTGTCGTAATGTCTCAAGCATTACTCTAAAAACGTATTTGAATTTCTTCTCAAACTTGAACAGTTTTCCGCACTATGATTTTCTATACAAGGTAAAGATGTGATAAATTTCTCTGTTACACCTATATCAAAGGGATTAGGCAGCGTTTTCGATGACAGCTCCCAGGTAGTTGACTTTTTCCGGTACTTTCAACAATTATCGTCATATTTCAACCAATATTCACAGAATTATATGTTTGTTCAAAATCCACATTGGCACAGAGATAGATTAATAGCTAGATTAAAAAATATAATATGTGTTACTCCTTAAAAATATCTACCAATTTAATCAAATTTAGCGTAGGGCTCAGCTACTTTTATAAAATGTAGTGATGTACAATTAATTAATTGAATTGAAAACAAATTAGTTCTCCATAAGATTCCTAATTACCGAAGCCTATTTCCAAAGCTCTATCCATACCTAGATCATCAAAATAATTTTGATGAATAAATTAGCTAAGCGTTTTAGGATTGAAATATATTAGGCAGATAGACAGAGTTGCTTTAATATTTTAAATATTAGTATGTACATGGATTTATGAGAATATATAAATCTGATAATAGCTTGACAGAAGTAATTTTTTTAGAGAAGTATAGTTTTAATATGCCATTTAAATACGCTGATATAGCTTACCCTAATAAACGTTATCTGGTATCGTGATAAAGATATGTAAAATAATGGTTACGTGAATACAGAATGATTATATTACTGTTTATTTATAATTTTTACAATTTTTTTTTATATGCCGGCCGACTTCGAGTACGCAAAGTTGCAGGCAATTAGCTAAGGAATTAACATTTTTTTTATAAATATGATAAGCTAGTTAAAGCACTTTTAATTGGAAAATGCTATTATACAATACAAGAGTTTTTAAATGATAGATTGAAATAATTAATAATATGCATGTGAGTGTATGTATTACTGACAATATATATATATATATATATATATATATATATAATAATAATATATCCTCACACCTTCCCACAAGGGTCCCCGAAGGGGTAGGCAGAGGTGTATAGGTAATACCCACACACCCACTTTCCGCCAGAGGTATATTAGGTGCCAACGTGATAGATGGCGAGTCCATCGCCGTTACTTAAGCACGACTATACATACGCCTTTGAATTTCTTCTCAGACATATGCAGGTTTCCTCTCGATGTTTTCCTTCACCGTAAATTAATATATATATATATATATATATATTGTCAATAATACATACACTCACATATATATAATTTATAATGATGTATATGCTTAAGTTAGAATTAATTATGCTTAAGGATGAGTGAAGGAAGATTGACGAAACAGATATAAAAAGCAAAAGTGTATGCAAGAAGAGGCAGAGAAAGACCATGTTCCAACTACTTAGATCAAATCAATCGTACGCTCAAGGACGGGAACGTCATGAGTATTCGAAACCGTCGAGCATGTATGAAGAGACCGATGTATGTGGACGAAGCGAAAGAGGTATGTAAGTCTAGAGAGAACTGGCGCTCTATAATCTCTGCCTGCCCCGTTAGGGACTTGGTGTGATTTATGTACCTATGTATTTACTATTAGTAATATGATGATCTCTAAATCTGCAAATTAGATATTTAACTGTGATAGAACATATAAGCTCAATTAAAAATATGAATATAACAAAAAAAAATAATGTGCATAAGATAATTTTATAAAGTTACTTTTATTTTGTTATATATATAAACATTGAACAGCTTTATCTAAATTTAATGTAAAATGTAAGAAATACCCATATTTCATAATGAAATATTTAGAAATAGCTACCTCTCATGAGTGTGCCTTATAAGGTGTTACATATTATATTGTTATAGTGTACCTACTGTATTATATGTAATGTCTGACAATGCAATAAATGTGAATAAGCTATAAAGCTAGTTACAATTCTATCACATCACGAAATATACATAAAATTAATATGGTCTTACAGATATAAGAAGCAACAAGCCGAGGAAGAGTCATGATTAAATAGAAAGAGTTAACAACGTAAGTACGTAAAATGTTGAAAAACCTTTGGTATTATTTTTTATTCCTGATTCCCTTTACTGCTGCTCATTACCGCAGTGGAGTGGGTGGTGGTAATAGTAAGTGACATTTTAAAAAATTTTGTAAAATAGTAATTTTTTTTCTAAATTCCACATAGAAAAAGGCAAAGTTTTGATATGAATTTATGTAAGTATACTTAAACGTTAAATTGTTTCAAGTATGCTGTATAATTTACTGTAAAACCAAGAAGTTGTTATCTTTTTTTTTTTTTGGACCGACCGTCCTGGGGGGGACGAACGGGTCATGTGAGATTTCTACTCACTAAAACCCCCTCGGTGGCCATCCTCTGTGTATATAGGAGGGCTCTGGGATCTCCTGAGGAACTCACCACAGCCCTCCTGCACTTTGCCTTAGCACATCCCAGGGGCGAAGAAGTTCTTACCCTAGTTTAAGCCGTAAATTACCTAAGAATTAAATTACTACTATTTTACATATAATATTCAGCTGCACCAGTCCAAGGAGGTACTGGCGGTGTGGAGATTGCAGGATCACAAGAATACGACAGGAGCGATGTTCCCGATGAGAACACATTCGTCAGTCGCCAGCCCATCGGAGTCGGTTTCACCGAATCCTACAACCCCTATTCTACCTTAAATCGTCGTGTTTCTGGCTCTCAAATTCCAGTAACTACCGTCAATGGTAATTTTAATTGTTATATCCTCGTCGTCGTTTTTATACTACCATTCATAAGCGGTTACCGACCCCGAAATTCATAATTTAAAATCATCAATTCAAATCAATTCTAATTAAGCTATGGAGGCCGAGTAGTTATTAACCACTTACATCAGCAATGTACACGATATTTTAGTACCCCAGCAGTCTGTACCAAAGAGATTTTCTTTTTAACTAATTGAATTATCTCACGAGATTAAACGGTGCTGGAGGACATCACGAGGAAACTTGAATATTATGTGTTCGTATATGAAATACAGTGTGTGTAAATGTACATGCACATTGTCTTTGCGTGCGTAAACTCGGGAGCGCTTAGTTTTGGCCGACTTGGCCGAGTCGCCAGCTGAGTCAGTAGTGGCGCTATATTAAATCTTTTTTGCTTTTTTTATTTCAACAGCGAATCAACTTTTGAGCCGAAACTACCCGGTACTAAGGTATCCGACCGTCTTAGAGGGTGGTATATGTAAGATTTCTTCTCCCTTTTCAACTTCGTTCCATCCGGGTGTCCCTTGACACCTCTCAAGTTTTTTGTTGTCATGAATCTCTTCTTATTTGACTACGAATATTATTTGTAGGTAGGTTAATAGGTACTCATAGGTGTGATATGAAACATTGCCAAATTTGCTGTATGATTTTACTTCTTCAACACATTGAATATAAAATGCGATTTAACTTCTTTCTACGCCCTTATGAAAGGATTCAGTTCAAATATCAACAGCATTGTATAGGTGCTTCGCTTGGAAGTGATAATACATTAAACGCATCATAATATAATGTGGTCCACATACGCTTTCAGGTGTGCCGCAAAATGAAGCAAATGCAGCCAGCGATGCCAAGAATAACATAGTTGTTAATGCCGGTAGCCCGGCCACCACCGCAACCCGTGCAACTCCCCCACCACAGGTCTCAGAGCCACCCCCAGCCCCCACTACCCCTTCTCGCCCTCAATCTAACCATGGTCTAGTAAGTATAGCAATACATATTACTAAAATAATATTGAAATACTTCGTTAAACCACCAAATTAATATATCCCTGGCGGCATGTGGGTGTGTACAACCTACACAACTATGCCTACCTAGACTACCTAGACCTATATATTTATTTACCATGATTTTTATTAAATGAACATTATAACCCAAACAATGGGCATTTGAGTCAACAGCATACATAATGATTTCTATAATATAGGTACAGATACGATACATTTATTGTAGCAAATTTAATTTCTTTTCAATATATTTAAAATTTTATTTATTTATATTTTAATTTCAGCTCAGTGAACTTGGCTATATTCTTGTAAGTACACTTTCTTTTTTTAGATGGACAAGTTGTTCATTCGATACATAAATATAAATTGATGTCCAATACGCAAATCAAACCTTTGCTATCCCCGAACAAAACTAGGATTGATAAATTAAATAACGTATAAATTAAACGTATAAAACGTATAAACGTATAAATAAATAAAATAAAAAAAAATAAAAAAAAATCCGTCAATATAATATTAAAATATAAATTATTAAGATTAAAAATCATGTGTAATACATGTACTAGTTATTTATAAGAAGCCGCCATTATAAGTAATATATATTGCTTATAATGACTTTGCTTGCTATTGCTTATTGCTTGCTAGCAGCAAAAAGAATAAACGTCTCTGGAAAATTTCTTTACCGTGGGAACCTAAGTCAACCCAAAAGCAGTATCATATCACTGTGATTTTCTGGCGGGTACTCCACTCGCCACCTTCCAAATGAAGGATTAATTTTAGAAAAATGTTAAAACTAACCCTCTTCTTGTTTCAGTAATGCTAACTGGATAACGCTGCCAAGTGCTTCCTGCTTTGAGTTTCTGACACATAAAGGGGTGACATCGTCACTATCTGCAATATTAAACCTCTTTTTTGTTTGTATACTTAAATAACAAAAATCTTTAATAAAATTTCACCACAGCTTATGTTGCTCTTTAATTTACTTTGAATCATTTGTGTCAATTAGCTTTGAATATATAGTTATACAACTTTTTTATATACTATTAAATGTTGTTATTGTAAAAATTACAATAAATTTTTATACATTTTATATTTAAATATATATAAATAGTAGTCTTCCAGTTCATCACATAGTTAAGTTCATTATTATCCCTTATAACAACATGAATGCAATGCTATTATATACCCCGTGGATAACATAGTAGTCTTCATAATGCATGTGTGTGAAAGTGGGTGTATTGGTACTACCTATACACTACTTCGGGTACCCTTGTGAGAAGGCGTGAAGATATACAAAAAGGCTGATTATATTATAATTTTTTTAAATTATTGAAAAGCTTATTAATATCAAACTTAAAATTAAAATGAAATCATTTTTTAATTTCCACATAATACGCATTTTCCGCTTAAAAAATTACGTTTCGTCACGTCCATTGTAATGTAACCGCTTTGAATTAGAAAAAGCGGCAATATTACTGTTTATTTAGTATAATGCGCCTATTTTTTACTTCACTTACTAATATGAAACTCAGTTAGTGAAGTTAAAAAAATAGGAGCACTTTACATTACTATTTTGTTTAATAACAATTTTAATTATCATTGTTATAATTTTTATTTTTTTTATAATTCTTCATTCATAATATGTAATACTGTAGTGCCCGCTACTTCGACCGCGTGGAATTTAACAAAAAAATTTTTGTTTGATATCTGAAATAAAATTAGGCTAAGTTTACTCCTTCTTACATCAGCCAGTGAAAGTCCCATCAATGTCGATCCAGCCGTTTCAGAGATTAGCTGGAAAAACAGACAGACCGACAAACAGACAAAAGTAAAAAAAAAAATTGTATAGGCACCGTGTTACATCCCTATGTATTAAGTAAAATTGTATTTATTTGTATAGATTTATATCAGATCTTGAACATCCGCATCCGCATCCGCATCCGCGGATGTGAGCCTTCATACATCTGCATTCGCATCCGCATCCGCGGATGTGAAAAAATCGGCATCCGCAACATCCCTGATAGGTAGTACCAACACACCCACTTTCACACACATGCATTATGAAGACTACTATGTTATCCACGGGGTATTTAATAGCATTGCATTAATGTTGTTATAAGGGATAACAATGAACTTAACTATGTGATGAACTGGAAGACTACTATTTATATATATTTAAATATAAAATGTATAAAAATTTATTGTAATTTTTATTTACAATAACAACAAATAATAGTATATAAAAAAGTTATATACGAATATTTATGAATACCACCTTAAAGACATTTTCAATTAAAGGACACACTCTAATTGACCTAGTCCCAAACTAAGCAAGTAGGTACTGGAAAATGGAAAATATACAACGATACACATACTTCTATTAGATAGATATGCACATAAATACATAGACAATCTATTAAATATATATTTTCCTTCAGTGCTATATAGCCTAATTTTTATTTTAGTAAATATATTTTTTTAATAATAAGAAATCAGAATAAATTGAAATGAAGACCACTTCAATTCTATTTATTGGCCTACACAGGCCGTCTCTATAAGGCCGTCTGTAACTCCCCCGAAGTGCCCCCCATCGCCACCAACACCCCGTGCCCAGTACTACTGCCAGCCTAATTAAGGGCTAACTAACTCTCGTAAGTTAATCAAATATGCCTAAGTTTTCACTATGAACTTTAAAATACCCAAAAATTGATCCAAGTGACCGTATTTATTTATTTACTGATATAACAAAAACGGGTTAACTAATTACATTTGATAAAAAAAAGAAAAAGACACAACACACAAAGACAATATACAATAATACATAAAATAAAAACAAAATATTAATATTAAATTATAAAGCCGTGGTGGCCGAGTGGTTCGAGCAGTTGCCTGCGACGCAAAGGTCGCAAGTTCGAATCCCGACTGTACCAATGAGTTTTTCTGAACTTAAGTACAGTGATTAGTCATACCACGAGCTTTACGGTGAAGGAAAACATCGTGAGGAAACCTGCATACGTCTGAGAAGAAATTCAAAGGCGTATGTATAGTCGTGCTTGAGTAACGGCGATGGACTCGCCATCTGTCACGTTGGCACCTAATATACCTCTGGCGCAAAGTGGGCGTGTGGGTATTACCTATATACCTCTGCCTACCCCTTCGGGGACCCTTGTAGGAAGGCGTGAGGATATATTATTATATTATTTATTTTTATAAATATTAATAAAATCATACATCCCTTTCACAAAATCTCAGGCACTCGAATGATATACGACCACAGTCATCCGCAAGGAGGTAGCACTGAGGATTGGCGCTGAGGAGAGCGTTGAGCGCAGAGAGGGAGCGCAGGATAGGGGAGTTGGTGCGGGCCACGGTACGGCACTGCGGCACGGCTAGCAGCTTGTGCCTTCTGCTGCGACTGTACCTATCGGGGGCAAACACTTTGCATAGCCTCTCATGGAAATCTGGTGCATCAATTTTTCCCCATAAAATTTTACACATAACCACTAGTTGATGCCTTCTTCGTCTAGTTTCCAGGGAATTGTACCCTAGACAACCAAGCAGAAATTTTGTTGGATACATGTACGGATAATATGCGTGGACTCGTTTGTACATGTATCTCAAGAAAGCTTTCTGTACTTTTTCGAGAAGGAGTACATATGAGCTTTCATGGGGATTCCATACACACAAGGCGCTCTCAAGCTTGGATCGTACCAATGCCCCAAAAATCAGCCTAATGACACGTTGATCCTCAAAATCATTGCAATTTCATAGAATAAAGCCCAGTCGTCCAAATGACTCCTTCGCCAGTGCAGTAATGTGCTCATGAAATGTAAGCCTACGGTCGAATGTCACTCCCAGATCTTTTATGGTGGTTGAGGTAGTTATATTTCCGCTATCTATAGTAAAGGTATAATTTATTGGATGGTGCTTTCGACTGAAGGTCATAACATGACACTTAGCATGATTAAATTCAATTTAATTCCTACTACTCCAATGAAATACAGCATCAACGTCTTGCTGAAGGGCAATGCAATCAGCCTCCGACTGCACCTGCACCTCTATGAAAAGTTTTAAGTCGTCAGCGTATAGCACGCTACGTGCAAGGCTAAGGACGTTAGGCAGATCGTTAACCATGATCAAGAAGAGTAAAGGACCGAGTATCGAGCCCTGACTAACCCCGGAACGGGTGTGATAGGGCTTAGACACGTATATGCCATGCCTCACATACTGTTGGCGATCGCGAAGGTAATCCGCGAGAAGCTGGAGCAGTCCCGGAGCAAAGCCTATGGCGCCCAGTTTCACCAACAAAATATCATTATTGACCCTATCAAACGCCTCCCGAAAGTCAAAGTATAGGACATCCACTTGGTAACCTTTGTCCAAGGTCGTTGAAACAAACTCAATAAGCGTCAGTAAGTTGGTTTCAACGGATCTTTTGGACCGAAGCCATGCTGCTCATTGCAAAGGTATTTAGCCACTTGTGCATATATGTTTTTGTGGAGTATTCTGTCAAATAACTTAGGTGGAGATGACAACACCGCTATTGGCCGCTGCTCTTCTACGTTGGTACTATCAGAACCTTTTGGTATTGGAATGACTCTCGATAATTTCCATTGAGGTGGATATATGCCCGTTTTTAATGCAAGGTTAAAGATGTGACATAGGGGAATACACAAGCCTTTCCCTTCTGGCTTTACAATGATCGGTGGAATACTATCAGGTCCAATTGAACTACTTTCCTTAAGCCTGTTTATACCGTCCATAACTTCCATAGGTGTAATTTCTACAATGTTGATATAGTTGCTATTACTAGTGTTATCTGCCTTTATTTTTTTTGATCCGGATTTGATCCGGGCGAAACACGCCCGGATCAAGCAATGGAACATCAGTCAAAAATACACTGGAGAAGAAAGTGGCAAAAACCGTGGCGGCTTTCTCTTCAGAATAGGTGTTACCATTATACGTTACTGCAGGTTCGAATCCACCTTTTTTACGCAGAGTGGTGATGTGATGCCAAAAGTCTTTAGGGTTGGAAAGGCTACAGCTTTCAATTTGTTTGGTGTAGGATATGTAGGCCGATGCGGTACGACATTTGAGATGAAACGTATTTATAATTGTCATTGTCAATTGTCAAATTTATCATATATATAATTGTTAGCGACGTACTCGCTATCTGTCACGTGGATACCTAAATATATCCGGAGAAAAGAGGTGGTGTCCCACCCTTGCACCTTTTGGGAAGCGTTTTAAGTATGCATAAAGATAAAAAAGGATATATAGATATAATTTTGGCAGTATTGGTACGCACATTCCTCGTTATGCATTTGAAATTGTAGTTACATATTGCAACAAAACACCCAACGGTCATAACCAATTTTTTTGTCAGAAATCTGAAAAACAAATTGCGACTATGCAAGTAAACATAACAATCTCAGAACATCAAAAGATTTATAAGAGCAACATTTGTTGTATCATTGGGTAATGTATTCGGTGTGCCCGGCGTGATGTATGTAAATGTGGTTTAAAAAAAACGAAAGTAGTGAAATTTTACTTGCCAAGTGTTGTCACAGTGTTTGTTTTGTTTCACCGTAAAGGTTTGTTTGTTTATTTTTGTTTCTTGTCGTCACGTAGTCTGTTAGGTGAGAAATGGCGGCGTTAATACAAATAGGTTGTTGTCTTACAGATTACCTATTAAATGAGTTAACTTCGTTCTCAAAACAATCTTTCGAAAATAAAAAATATATTATTAAACATGGACGGGCTCGTCCCGGATATGAAAATTGATTATAGACGTAAGGATGGGTTTTTCAAACATTTTCACAGTTCTATGTATGATAAATACAATTGGATAACCGGCAGTTGAAAATTACATAAGTTATTTTGCTTTCCATGTCATGTCCATGGTATTTTGTTTTTCGGTTTGTAGTATAGAAAAATAAATACTGCGGTATTTCTGCTGGTATTTATTTGTGATGATGATGCTGGCAAGTTAAGTTTCACTTATTTTAGTTCTTTTTTTTGCTGTATATTTATAACCCCCGTGTGAGTGACGTGTGCTTTAAAACGGCTTTTTAAAGCCACTTTTATCATACTCGACATGCACTGTTCATATGATACCAGTAATGTCATGTATGGTGAAGGTGGTGAACACTAACAACTGTACAGCAAGCATGTTCTGTCGCATGGAAGAACTGCATACAACGCAACGCAAGCACCATACATAACATTTAGCCGTAGTTTTGGGAAAGGTGAACTAACACACTAATATATGGTATGTAATTTATTGCATTTTTTTTACAAGTTAAGATATGACGTTTTGCTTATTCACGCGTTAGCCATTTTTTTGGTCCGGCTTTACCTTTCTTTTTTTTCACCCCACGCCACTGATATATATAATATATATGATATATATATATATATATATATATATATATATATTTATGAATACCGCCATAATGACATTTACAATTAAAGGACACACTCTAATTGACCTAGTCCCAAACTAAGCAAGTACTGGAAAATGGAAAATATACAACGATACACATACTTCTATAAGATAGATATGCACATAAATACATAGACCATCTATTAATTATATATTTTCCTTCAGTGCTATATAGCCTAATTTTTATTTTAGTAAATATATATTTTTAATAATAAGAAATCACAATGAATTGAATTGAAGACCACTTCAATTCTATTTAAAAACTTTAAAATACCCAAAAATTGATTCAAGTGACCGTATTTATTGATTTAGCAAAAACGGGTTAACCAATTACATTTCTTAAAAAACAACACAACACACAAAGACAATATACAATAATACATAAAAAAAAAAAATTAATAAAATCATACATCCCTTTCACAAAATCTCAGGCACTCGAGTGATATACGACCACAGTCATCCGCAAAGAAGTCGCACTGAGGATTGGCGCTGAGGGGAGCGTTGAGCGCAGAGAGGGAGCGCGGGATAGGGGAGTTGGCAGCTTGTGCCTTCTGCTGCGACGATACCTATCGGGCAAACACTTGGCATAGTCTCTCATGGAGATCTGATGCATCAATTTTTCCCCGTAAAATTTTACACATAACCACTAGTTGATGTCTTCTTCGTCTAATTTCCAGGGAATTGTACCCTAGAGAACCAAGTAGAAATTTTGTTGGATACATGTACGGATAATATGCGTGGACTCGTTTGTACATGTATCTCAAGAAAGCTTTCTGTACTTTTTCGAGAAGGAGCACATATGAGCTTTCATGGGGATTCCATACACACAAGGCGCTCTCAAGCTTGGATCGTACCAATGCCCCAAAAATCAGCCTAATGACACGTTGACAGTCCCGGAGCAAAGCCTATGGCGCCCAGTTTCACCAACAAAATATCATTATTGACCCTATCAAACGCCTTCCGAAAGTCAAAGTATATGACATCCACTTGGTAACCTTTGTCCAAGGTCATTGAAACAAACTCAACAAGCGTCAGTAAGTTGGTTTCAACGGATCTTTTGGACCTGAAGCCATGCTGCTCATTGCAAAGGTATTTAGCCACTTGTACATATATGTTTTTGTGGAGTATTCTTTCAAATAACTTAGGTGAAGATGACAACACCGCTATTGGCCGCTGCTCTTCTACGTTGGTACTATCAGAACCTTTTGGTATTGGAATGACTCTCGATAATTTTCATTGAGGTGGATATATGCCCGTTTTTAATGCAAGGTTAAAGATGTGACATAGGGGAATACACAAGCCTTTCCCTTCTTGCTTTACAATGATCGGTGGAATACTATCAGGTCCAATTGAACTTCTTTCCTTAAGCCTGTTTATACCGTCCATAACTTCCTTACATGTAATTTCTACGATGTTGATATAGTTGCTATTACTAGTGTTATCTGCCTTTAGTGCTTCGGCCGGATCAAGCAAGAGAACATCAGTCAAAAATACACTGGAGAAGAAAGTGGCAAAAACCGTGGCGGCTTTATCTCCAGAATAGGTGTTACCATTATACGTTACTGCAGGTTCGAATCCACCTTTTTTACGCAGAGTGGTGATGTGATACCAAAATTCTTTAGGGTTGGAAAGGCTACAGCTTTCAATTTGTTTAGTGTAGGATATGTAGGCCGATGCGGTACGACATTTGAGATCAAACCTGAGAGCGGAAAAAAGCTCATAAGTCTCGGGATTTCTCGTTCTCATCCAAGATGTATGTAACTTACCCTTCACACCGATGTCGTGTACAATATTACTGGAAAACCAAACGGGATAAAGTCTATGAGCTCTATTCAAACTACGCTTTTTAGGCATGCACTTTATATTAGGTATAAATAATCTTATAGAAGCGGTCAGTCGCGCTTGAGACATCGTTTGATTTTAAAACTGAACTCCAAGAACATTCCGAAAGTAACAAAAACAAACGTTTAAAATCACACTTCTTAAAGTTCCAATCAGTGGGGGGATCGATATTTGTGTACAGTACTTTATCGTATATATAATTGTTAGCGACGTACTCGCTATCTGTCACGTGGATACCTAAATATATCCGGAGAAAAGAGGAGGTGTCCCACCCTTGCACCTTTTGGGAAGCGTTTTAGGTATGCATAAAGATAAAAAAGGATATATAGATATAATTTTGGCAGTATTTTTTTTTATACCACTTGGTTGGCAAACAAGCATGCGGTCCGCCTGATGGTAAGCGGTTACCGGCGCCTTTGGACGCTTGCAATACCAGGGGTATCACTCGCGCGTTCCGCGTTCGCGCGTTCGCGTTCGCGTTCGCGCGGTCAGAAGGTCCAGTAAAGAGCTTGTATGGCCCTCGATATCAGGTATTCTGGTTGGTTCGTGTACCAGCTGCGAGAAGCCATAAGCCAGGGCAAGCTCGTAAGCAGCCCTCCCCGCGCAGTCAGTGGACAGAGAGCCAAGCCACTCAACATGGTGAGCGTTAAAATCTCCTAAAACCACCAAATCCGCGGAGGGGTACTGCTCAAGTACTTTGTCCGTTGTCGATTGCAGGTGCTCAAATAGGCGAACTGTGTCTGTGTCACCACTATGGGACCTGTAAAGGCACGCGTAGATTCGGGTGTTGCCACCATAGTCTACGCGCACCCACAAAATTGACAGGTCTCCGTCTTCAAGGCCGTGGAGACGTCGACAGCAAACATCCTCCCGGAAGTACATACATACACCGGCGCGCCGCACAAAATTGTGTTCCATCTTGTACCCGGGGTAGTTCAGGTATGATGTATCATCAGGGCAGGATATCTGCGTCTCCGTCAGAAATAGCAGAGTCGGCTGCGCCGCCTCAAGGTGTTGGTGGACTGCGTTTAGATTAGAATGGAGTCCCCTGATGTTGCAATAGTCCATTTTTAATGTGGATGGTGAGGCCGCTGAGAAACGTCTGCTATTTTTTACTTTGGCCATTTTTTTATTGAAGGGTGCTGAAATGGAAAAAAAGAGGAAACGTTGCGTCGGCATCAAAGAAGACAAAGCGCAGTCTCAATCCGCCGCAGTGATGTACAGGTTGCCGCGGTGCATCGGATTGCCGGAGCGGAAGTTGGAAGGGCCCCCGATCCCCCCCTGATGCAGCGGCCGGGTCCACTCCGGTCTCCTCCTCCGGCACGACTACTACACCAAGGACTTTACACACATGTGCGGGTCAGCCTCCCAGGGCGGAGATTAGGTGATCCCTGGGTTCGGGACCCCTACTATATGCGGGCGGCCAGCGGACAGCCGTTTCACCGGGTCTCCCTAACAACCGCACCGACATGCCGCGCCTGGTCAACACCACGGCGGAATTGCACCACTGGTCCTGTGCTGCCGACACACCGCTTCCTCTTGGAGCCTGGCGACCTTACTCACCACAGGAACACGACACACCCGAGGGTAATGCCATTTGGCTGCGATCTTCTGTAAGGTACGTGTACGCAAATTCCTCGTTATCCTTTTGAAATGGTAGTTACATATTACAACAAAACACCCAACAGTAATAACCAATTTTTTTGTCAGAAATCTGAAAAACAAATTGCGACTATGCAAGTAAACATAACAATCTCAGAACATCAAAAGATTTATAAGAACAACATTTGTTGTATCATTGGGTAAAGTATTCGGTGTGCTCGGCGTGATGTATGTATATATGTGTGTAATGTATCTTTTAAACAGATTTAATGAAATTTTTTTTTTCCTATTAATACACTCTATTTTCTCATCTCGTCAATTAGGCCCTTTGTTACGGCTTTGCGAATAGAACAGGAATCGTGCCCGCCTTAAATTTGGTAGTCTCTCTCTACATACAGCCTATAGACGCTGTAATGCAAAATAATGACTTTTATTTTGATACCTAGGGTTACATTGTTCCATTCTAAGTAAATAATAGGTAATACCCACACGCCCACTTTCCGCCAGAGGTATATTAGGTGCCAACGTTACAGATGGCGAGTCCATCGCCGTTACTCAACCACGACTATACATACGCCTTTTGAATTTCTTCTCAGACGTATGCAGGTTTCCTCTCGATGTTTTCCTTCACCGTAAAGCTCGTGGTGTGACTAATCACTGTACTTAAGTTCAGAAAAACTCATTGGTACAGTCGGGATTCGAACTTGCGACCTTTGCGTCGCGGGCAACTGCTCGAACCACTCGGCCACCACGGCCACTCGGCTTTCTATTTCACGGCCCATTCTAAGTATTTAATTTTATTTGAGAATATGTTATGCTCATGTTATTTGGTAAAAATGTAGCTTATTAATTAAGAATTGATTTGAAATTGGTTAAGTTTGTTTTGAGTGAAATTGGTTTTGAGTTAAGTGGTAACCAAGAATAAAAAATAACACAATTATTTTTTGTAATAGGTATAGCCTATGCATCTCGGTAAAGACGTGGTTTTCTAATGGTAAAAGTATTTTTATAAAATACAATATTAGTTTATTTAAAAAAAAATAGTTAAAACTTAGCCGGATTAGATTTATACTGCAAATGGAGTTGAGATGCATCCATTACAGTTAACGTTTAACAATACAAGTTATTCGATATAAATCTTTTCCACAAATTATATTGTATTGTCTGCATGCGGTGAGTATGTATATAGATTAATACGACGGTTTTTTTAAAGGTACATAACTACGTAAGCCATAAATTATCTGATCGTAATGTTATCACGAAAAAAACATTAAATTATTATGATCAAATATAACATTTATAAGCAGCAACAAGCTAGGGAAATGTCATTCTTAATTAAAAATCGTCCACTACGTTTTCAAAATGTTGAAAAACATTTGTATTCTTTCTATATTCCTAATAGTGTTTGCTTCTCAAGCCTTTGGTCAGAAACGTATTAGTGGTAAGACATCTTCACATTTTTTTTATCAGCAAGCTGAATGCATTTTATAAAATAATTGAATTACCTTTTGTAGAATTTAATGCTGTCGTTAAAAGTAAATTAATTCAAAAGGCTTATTATAAAACATCAGATTATTTTAAGGATGGCCATGCATGGGAATGCATTGCTCCTCTTGTACAGAGTTTATATGTGTAATATTTTCTACCCCTACGTAAAAGGGAACAAATGATAAAAAAGAAAACCGGGGAGTTTGTTTCGCCGTTTCTTCTCCTGGCAGGTATTTTTTCTTGGAAACTTTAGTTTGTATTTAATATGTGACACAAGATGGTTTTTACGACTCTGCGTGTTGGGCAAAAAAAACACTATACAAAAAAAGCAAAAAAGTTGTACATTTACATACACACACACACATATATATATATATATATAAGCCAGCCAAAGAAACCCGCGCACGCCGCACGGCGTACAAGTATAGCAAAAAGTGCGATCGCTCATTTAAAATTCGAACACTTTTTAAAATTCGAAAAAAGTGTCGTTAGAACTTTTGGTCTTAATTTTTTCCGTCTAACCCCCTTTCGCAACGTGCGATTAGGAACTTCGTTCCAATATATCGAGTTACACATAGTATCACGCATCCGATGGCTCCTGATTACTCACATATTATTAAATTAATATTTTTTACGCATCTATACGATATTATTCACGTCTTTCAGGTGGCCCGCAGAACGCAGCAAATTCAGACAGCGATGCGAAGAATAACATCATAATTAATTCTGGTACCTCCGAATCTACTGCAAGACCTCCTACAACTACCACGATCCCGGCCCCATCACCGCAACCACCCAGTTTCCCTCAATCATCTAATAGTAAAAATTACTATTGCCACCCAAAGGGTCTTGTAAGTTTATCAATATAACAAAGACTTTAACAGTAAATTACAAAGAGTAGTTAGAGTAAAACTTGAGAATGGAGCCAAGTGGCCATACCGGGTGATATAGGAAGTGGCCTGCGGAAAGTATATTGCAAGTTCAAATGCCGGCAGTAAATACCAATTAATATATTTATTCTGAACTGATGTATTTATTAGGGGTTTATCATATCACGAGCTTAAAAGTGTGATCTAAAGGTGAGTGCATAGACTACTATTAATATACTAGGTTAGTGTGAGAGCGTGAATGAGTTAAAAGTTGTTGAGTAACAGTGACTTACCACGGAGCGAATGCTCGCTATCTGTGGCGTTGGCACCTAGATATATCTGGATAAAAGTGTCAGTTTTTGCTTAAGATTTCGGGAAGCCTTTTATGTATAGAGAAAAAAAGATTTTATATATAATGTTTAAAATTTCAGATAACCGGACTTTTGGCGTCTTTGGTAAGCACATTTCTCGATATCCATTTGTAAATGGTAGCTATTTATTGTCTTAGTAGGTACCTTGAAATTTATTAAGCAACAAAACACATATTTTATGCTAAAATACTAAGAAACGAAAAAAAAAAAACACTTAACGACTGAATGTTTGGAACAACTTAGAACAAAGTCTTATGCATTACGTAATTTGCCTCCCATACCTACCACGGAAATAGTTAAAGCGTAGAAACGTCATGACCATAAAAAAATTAAAGAAAAAATAAATTCCGACTTTTAATGTAAGTAAATAGAACAATATCAGAACATCCAAACATTTATAAGAACAACATTTGTTGAATCTTTGGGTAAAGTATTCGGAATGTTGGCGTGATACCTATATGTATCTTCAGGACAGATTTTATGAAACAGTATTTCACCTATTAATAAATACAGTCTAGTTCTTTATCCCGTCAATCAAGGTCCCCGTGGTGCTGTTTTGGGAATAGAGCACGGAAGCTCACGCAAGAGTTACGAGCATAAAAGATTCCACTTTCTGTTTCTTTTCTTCCGAATATACCGAACATAATATTAACCTCCTCTTCCTCCGAACATTCAAGGGATTCAATTCATGGGGCGTCAAATTTACCGAAGCGAGCAGTCCACTGCTTTACAGAGCAATCCACCGATTGCAGCTATTTCTTGCACTGTACATACATTTATATTTTGAGCAATGACAAGCATATTTTAATGAGTACCTAAATTAACTTACATCTGTTTTAATTTCAGTTCTGCTGATACACAACAAACATGCCCTACCGATATCACAAAATTACGCCATTTACCACTGCACCATTTTATAAAATGAATTGCTAAATATTTGATCAAACATAATTGGAATAAAAATATATCAAATCTATAATTTGTATCTTTATATTGTGTGTGAGTGAACATGCAATATTGGCGACAAAAATACAGATGTCGATAGTCAGAATGCGACCATTCAGTATATTCCGGGGTAGGCGCTGTCGTTTGAACAGTTGACACAGCTATATATACACTAGCGGTCTGTCCCGGCATCGCACGGGTGAACATGAGATTTTTTATAAAAGAATAATAATATAATATATCCTCACGCCTTCCCACAAGGGTCCCCGAAGGTACCCCTTCGGGGACCCTTGTGGGGACCGTGTGGGTATGACCTACACACCCACTTTCCGCCAGAGGTATATCAGGTGCCAACGTGACAGATGGCGAGTCCATCGCCGTTACTCAAGCACGACTTTACATACGCTTTTGAATTTCTTCTCAGACGTATGCAGGTTTCCTCTCGATGTTTTCCTTCACCGTAAAGCTCGTGGTGTGACTAATCACTGTACTTAAGTTCAGAAAAAACTCATTGGTACAGTCGGGATTCGAACTTGCGACCTTTGCGTCGCAGGCAACTGCTCGAACCACTCGGCCACCACGGCTTCTATGGCTATTCGGCTAATATAGCCTATGTCACTCAGGGGGAAGGTAGCTTTCCAATGGTGAAAGATTTTTCAAATCGGTCCAGTAGTTTCGGAGCCTATTCAATACAAACAAACAAACAATAAAATCTTTCCTCTTTCTAATATTATTATAAGTATAGATAGATAAACCAGGATGGCGTAGTCTACTCTCCCAAGCATTTTTTAACTTATTATTTGTCATCATGCTGCGTAAGATTAACCAACAACAACTGTGCAATGGAACGAAACTGATTGAAAAAGATGACCATAGACTTATTTGACTTGACGATTAAAAAAACCCTCATTGTAACCCTGACCAATATATTATGTCGCGAACAGTAAGATTGTGGTCATTAATTTCAAAGCCCTTTTATATAATTATTGTTGTATTTATAGAAATCAATAAAAATTATTTTCACTAAATCTATGATAAAAAAGGCTGAAAATAATATGATAATCATGCCTTTTGGAAGGGATGTCGTTTGTCAAATGTCGTTTTATTAAACCCGGCCTCAGTACCTACATACTCGAGGAACAGAGCACTGGAGCGTGCGTGCTAAGGGCGAAAGGGACAGATAAACTTGCCGTCTATAGATTGATCTCGTTCGCTCTTATGAATAGTGGTAACGAGTGCACACTTACACTTTAAACTATAAGGAAGAATAGTGGGGCGCGTCTTCGTGGAAGGCACTAGCTTATACTTATGTAGCTATTCATAATATAGAATACAAGTAAATTATTTAATGCCTAAATAAGATTCCTATATCCTAGATAGCAAGCCCTTTTACGGCTTGCTATCTATCTAGCGCTTCTAAGTGTTCATTTTGTAAAATGTATAGCTTAATAGTTGATAAAAATGGTTAATAATTGGATTTTTTTATACCACTTGGGTGGCAAACAATCATGCGGCCCGCCTGATGGTAAGCGGTTACCGCCGCCTATGGACGCTTGCAACACCAGGGTCGGTAGCGCTCGCGCGTTGCCGACCCTGCAGGAATCTTTTCACACACTTCTTGAAGAACTCCATGCTGTACTCTCCAGGGTAAAAAAGAAACTCGCGAAAAGAAACTCCTTTGAAACCGCGCAGTGCGAGACCTTTGAGGATCCAAAGTATGGGAATGAATTCCCCGTCGATGACGAGAGGTGCGGTGGTAGAAGGTAAAAGTGGACATCGTGTCGAACAATTCTTTAGAACACTCCCCGTTATACATGCGATAGAACACACAAAGGGAGGCAAAGTCTCTCCTCAGACTTAGTGGTTCCTATCCGTTTGTGAGCATGGGATCATCGACAATCCTAGCGGTGCGTTTCTGACCGCGTCAAAAGGCCCTAGCTGGTGTCCAGGGGCTCCAGCCTACAGGTGGCACCAGAACTCCAATATATCTCCTTATACTCCCATTATACTAGCAAAATAATTATATGTGGTCTATGTACTTCATTCCGTAACCATTTGTCGATGCAATCGCAAAACGTTTTTCCAACTTAATTATTTCATAATTTGCCTATTAAGGTGTATTATTTTTTGTAAAATAATTTAATAACTAAAAAATATGTTATTAAACTTCTATTAGAATTATGTATTAGCTAGGAAAAAATGCAGAGGCATAGTTACCAGGTTCCAACAACCCTCTAGAGTACTAAAAACTGAAGAGACTGATGAATGTGTATGCGAATGAGATCTGGAGGGAACTGGTGCTCGTCATCTTCTGTCTACCCCGTAAGGAAGGAGGTGAGGTGGCCGAGGTGGTTTGAGTAGTTGCATACGAAACAAAGTTCACAAAATTTTAGCTCCGGTGGTCTGTACCAATGATTTTTTTTCTGAACCTATGTACAATGATTTATCACACCAAGAGCTTTACGGTGTAAGATAACTGTCACTTGGCCAAAGGTACCTTTCATGCGTGGCCGACCTTTTGCTGGGTCTATGAGTGTAACTATCCATGTGTCCGACTAGTCTGTACGCAACAGGAAGCACAAGTTGTTCGATGTGCCCGCGAGCCGAACAGTTCCGCGAGCGCGCTCTCCTGTTCCACGCTCTCTCTGCACTTTTAACACTCTTCTGGACGAATATCCTGACTGGAAGAATACATTGTCAGTATGTCTGGAGTATTGTGAGAAAACAGCATGAAAGTATTTCTATTAGTATAAGTGGCTGTGTGCCGTTCTAGTATGGAAATAAATAAGCCGCGCTTGCATTAAATGGTCCGATAGGTTCTTCTCCTGTCAGCACAGGCGTTCCCTCTGATACTCTGAAAACAATCATCGCAGGAACATGTCTGTGACCTTCTGTGAGTAGGAAGTATTGGACGGGAAGGGCTATTACAATGTATACAGGTTGTAGCTTGCCTACCACCCTGGAACCACGTTAGGTGTGTGCGCCCTAATGCAAAACCAATAGATTCCCAAAAGTCAATTTGAAAATAAATCTAAGATATTATAAACATATACTTCGTGAAGTTACATATATTATTATCATAATATTATTGGGTATAACTGTAAAAAATTACTTTATTTACAAATAACAGCTCAACATAATTCTGTATGTATACTTTACTAAATCATTCATGTATCACGAAGTACAAAATAATTATAGAATAAATGAACGACTTTTATCGATACTTATAAGGAAATGCATTTATTACGTTGTTTATTGTTGAATAATCATGTTTTCCTAGACAAATCGTGTAATGCAGTAAGTCAATCATATGTGATAAATAAATTTTCATGTTATAACGTGAAAGTCTTAATCACGATTTCGATGTAAAAATATGGCAGTAAAAACAATGTAACATTTAAAACAGGAACCAACTAACCGAAATTCACACTCTCCTTAAGAGAGAATGACACAAAATGTTGAAGATTGCTGGGTATTTTATTTTTCTTACTTTAACTGCTGCTCAATACCGCGAGGGTGGCAATGGTAAGGCCTGAAGAATATCTGTGTAGTTCACTGTTTTCAGTGAAATACACAGATACCTACACCGTAAACACCGTAGCATAATTATTAAACATTATTCCATTCCACACAACGAGCCCTGGCCGCCAAGTGGTTCGACAAGTTGCCTGCCACTCAAGGATTGCATGTTTGAATCTCAACTGTACCAATGAGTTTTCTGAACTTAAGTACAGTGATTAGTCACACTACAAGCTTAACGGTGAAGGAAAACATCGATAGGAAACCTACATACGTTTGAGAAGACACACAAAGTATAGTCGTAGTTAACAACGGCGATGAATTCAACATCATCAGTTCAATTAAACATATTATGTTTTGATCGTTTTAAAATACTATATTTACAGAAGCACCAATCAGTGGAGGTAGGGGCGGCGTTGAGATTGCAGGTTCGCAAGAATATAGCAGGAGGGAAGGTCCTCAACAAAACACTTACCTGCGCGGCCAGCCAGTATATGACGTCCCGTACTATAATGAATATCCTGGCTACTACGACCCAGTAAATACAGGCTACTTAACAGGATATGATACTGGATATTATCCTGGCCAGTCTGGTTATGATGGTGGAGTCATTGAACCTGAGGGTAAAATAATTTATAATTTAAAGTTATCAGAAAAAATTATAAGCATCCAAATCATGGTGTGGCTCAATTTCTTGTATAAAATTTCAGGCTATGTACCACAAAACGCAGCTAACTCACGCAGTAACTTGAAAAATAACATTGTTGTTAATACTGCCACTCCTGGCTCCAGCTAATCTTGGATTTTTTAAGTAAGTACAGAAATATCTTAATTTCAGTAATATCCATTTTATTTCGAGCTACGGTAACATACGAAATTAAGAAAAAATTATCTCCCTCTTAAGACTGGAGGTTTTTTTTTAACTCAAGTATATGAATTAAACACACCAGCCGCTCTAAACAATATTATTTTCCTCTATCGTTCACGCTTCAAGTATGGCAATATCAACCTACAGATGGTTTTATCTACAGCTAATGTCTTTGCCATTACATCTATACTAATATTATAAAGAGGAAAGATTTGTTTGTTTGTTTGTAATGAATAGGCTCCGAAACACTGGACCGATTTCAAAAATTCTTTCACCTTTGGAAAGCTACATTATCCCCGAGTAACATAGGCTATATTAAATTGGACCCGATAGGTGGCGCTGCGATCGAGTTTCAAGAATTTTACCTTTTTACCCGGGCGAAGCTTTCTGTGTGTTTCTGTGTGTCTTAAGCTAGATTCGAGAATGGTTTAGATTTACAATTGGACCCAATAGGTGGCGCTACGATCGTGTTACGGGCAATTTAACTTTTTCACCCGAGCAAAGCTGGGCGGGACAGCTAGTTACCAATAAAAGATCGGAGAAAGATCGGATCGGAGCTTCATAGTGAAGGAAAAGTTCCATACGCAATCTGCAGACACTTCACATACAATCCTAGTCCAAGAACTAGCAATTTTTGCGTAGGTATTTGAGGCAAGCTGAAAACTTGTCACATACCCCAATACGGACTGCAGACCTGGCTGGTAAATACATTTATGTTAACATGTTAACTTGTTAACAGTAACAAATAATATTTTAATAAAAAAGACCGTTGTCTTTGTTGTCTTGCAACACAAAGATTGCAAGTTCGAATCGCGACTGTATCTCTGCGTCTCACCCTTGTGAGAAGGCGTGACGATATAACCATACATAACTTTTTTCAGGATGACACTAACACCCCCACCGGCTTCCACACCAATCAATTAATTCTAAAATGAAAGTGCAAATGAAAATCTGTCTACATATATATTTTTCAACAAATGCATAATAGTTTCAATAAATAAATATTTTTTGAATTACCGAAACATGCATCTTTAACTTATTTATATGAATAAAAATTTACCATTGTAAAAACATGCCCTGTTTCATTACTCACAAATACTAGTTTCATGAAAAGAGAGAGCCGTGGTGGCTAAGGGGTTCGAGTAGCCTGCAACGTACAGATTACAAGTGCTAATCCCGACTGTACCGATGAGTTTTTCTGAACTTGTACAGTGATTAGTCACACCACGAGCTTTTAAAGGAAACCTGCATACTTTTTTTTATACTACAAGACGGGTGAACAAAATTCAAAGGCTTATGAATAGTCCTGATTGAGTAACGGCAATGGCCTCGCCATCTCATCACGTTGGCAACATCACGTGGAAAACGTGCATGTGGGTAGGTACTACCTAAACCCTACCTTACCTACTTTATACCCTAATTTACGCCTTACGCCCTACTTACACCCTACTTTACGCCGGGTACCTTATGGGAAGGCGTAAAGTTTCGCGTCGCATACTCAGTTCTATCTAATTGTTCAACTCAACCTAATAGACAATCGGTGCTTGCGTCTCCAGAGCCGTCAAAGTTTGAGCCTCCTTAAATACATCCAAATATAAAGCTTGTAGTGTAATAAATCTTTGTGTACCTATGCTTTATATCATAAAAAGTTGTCTTATATACAAAAACTTAAATTACTCGGGCACCGTGGCTCGTGAAAAGCACATATATTATTTAAAATATCTAACCTACCTGCCACGCTCTCACGAACTAATTGACAATATTTAATGGCAAAGTTAATCATTACTTATGAATTGAACCATCACGATCACAACATTAACTTTGATGTCATAAAATACCTATCATTATAAATATACTACTTTATAGCTGACAGTTGCATTTTCTTTGTATACGAGTAAGTGCTGCCAAAATGTTGAATAGGCTTTGGTATTTTAATATTTTCCTTATACCTTTAGTCTTATCACAAAGGTATGAAGAAGGCGGTAATGGTACGATTACTTTCTACTAAATAACATAAAATAGCACCTAAAATATACACACCTCTGCCTATCCCCTGTCCTTCCCTACTCGGGGACCCATGTGGCTATCTATATAAAAATTAATGTATGTTAAATATTGTATGTAAAATTATGTATGTCCTTTATAGAATCGTAAACAGCTGGACCGGTTCTAATGAAATCTTCTGTTTCTTCAGGTGGATTCGAGAATGGTATAGATTCACAATTGAACCCGATAGGTGGCGCTGCGATTGTGTTTCAGGGAATTTGCCTTTTTCATCCAAGCGAAGCTGGGCGGAACAACTAGTTGTAAATATAAATTACAACAACAGAATACAAAAATATTGTTCATCACTACTCCGTTCCATTCTGGTTCTTTTGCGGCACGGCTACGATGACTCTACCCATCAGGTTGTTGGTCTACACCGGGTTCGCTTCACTCTTTTATCAATTTGACGTAATACAACTCATGAAGGTCTCGGGCTAACTTTTAAAGCCCCCCGTGACCAAAGGACTAGCGAATCTTTTTCTCAGCGAATCAGCATTGCCATACAACGTGGCTTATTACGGCTTTAAACTCATTGAATAAATTAAAATTCAGTTTGAGTTTGAAAACATTAGAAATTCGAGAATACCGTACACAGAAAGATACTTACGTTTACTTTATATCACGCTAAAATTTTGCACAACATCTTTAATTACAGACGAATCAATCAATGGTGGTTACGGCCCCGTAGAGATTGCAGGCTCACAAGAATACAGCAGCGAAGAGTCACCAGAATTCACTGCGATTGATGGTTCGCCATATACGGGCGGCTACTATGACGTTGAAGATGGTAAGTCCTTAACGAAATAACAACTTAGGGGCATTCAATATAATTAAGTTAGGCAATGGTGACGATTTTGGGACAAAATCACAAATTACAACAATGGCAGAGCCCATTTTCCCCCTGTCGTTAGAATTTATTCAACCCACTCTCTTTTCCCTCAATCTCACGTGAGTTTAAAAAAATGCGCATTTTATTACAAATAGGTTAATCTTTTTTTTTATATTAAAGGCTGATATTTTATTCTTCCAAATATAATTAAAGTGAAATAATCGAACAATAAATTACACACTTAAACTATACTTACATACATCATATTTTCCGAGCCCTCTCCCCACAAGAGATTAAATGAGGTTCAGCTTGCTTTTGAAATAAGTGGCTATGTATTAATCTAAATTATTTCTTTATAATACTCCTCACGACTTCCCATAAGGGTCCCCGAAGGGGTGGGCAGAGGTGTATAGGTAATACCCACACACCCACTTTCCGCCAGAGATATATTTTAGGTGCCAACGTGACAGATGGCGAGTCCATCGCCGTTACTCAAGCAGTACTGTACATATGCCCTTGAATTGCTTCTCAACGTATGCAGGTTTCTTCTCGATGTTTTCCTTCAACGTAAAGCTCGTGGTGCGACTAATCACTGTACTCAAGTTTAGAAAAACTCATTGGTACAGTAGGGGTAATTTTAAATAAATAGTGCTCTTTATAAATATTTCATATATTTTTTAGGCTATCCAACAAATTTAGCCAACTCAGGAAGTTCGTCGGAAAACAATATTATCATTAGCACTGGAATGCCGGCATCAGCTCCAGCATCACCAATTGCATCCCCCCCAGCATCAACCCGGGCATCCTCCCCAGCATCATCACCTGCGTCTTCTGCAGCATCACAGCCTGCATCACCACCTGCATCGCCGCCTGCTTCACACTCTGCATCACCCCCAGTATCCCCCCCAGCATCAAACCGGGCATCCTCCCCAGCATCACCACGTGCGTCTTCTGCAGCGTCACAGCCTGCATCACCACCTGCATCGCCGCCTGCTTCACACTCTGCATCACCCCCAGTATCCCCCCCAGCATCAAACCGGGCATCCTCCCCAGCATCACCACCTGCGTCTTCTGCAGCATCACAGCCTGCATCACCACCTGCATCGCCGCCTGCTTCACACTCTGCATCACCCCCAGTATCCCCCCCAGCATCAAACCGGGCATCCTCCCCAGCATCACCACCTGCGTCTTCTGCAGCATCACAGCCTGCATCACCACCTGCATCGCCACCTGCTTCACACTCTGCATCTCCACCTGCATCACTCCCAGCCTCACACCCTGCGTCTCCCCCCGCATCACACCCTGCGTCTCCACCCGCATCCCACCCGGTATCTGCGCCGACATCACACACTGCGTCTTCTCCCGCATCACAACTGGCGTCTCCCCCAGCGTCGCACCCTGCGTCTCCACCCGCGTCACATCCGTCGTCTCCTCCCACATCATACCCTACGTTTCCTGCTGCATCTCCCCCAGCAACGAACCCTACATCACCACCCGCATCACACCCCGCGTCTCCTCCCGTATCACCTCCAGCATCACGTCCAGGATCACACCCTGCATCACCACCTGCATCGCCGCCTGCATCACACCCTTCAACTCCCCCTGCTACCCCTCCCGCATCACCACCATCATCTGATTGTCCCACTGCATCACCACCTACATCCGACCCTCCACCTAGCTCACATTTGCCTAAATGCAACCCTGTAGGGGTAAGTTGAACATATTTTCAATGTTTGCATAAGTAAAACAAATGTCAGACAAAACAAAACATAAAAGTCTCCAATGATTAAACAATTGATATAATTATTTTGTACTCACTTATTTAATTCAAACACATTAATTTTTCTACACTGTAACAAATACGTGTGGAAGAAGTGAAAGAGTAAACAACCAATAAAGTTTTCTTCCTACAAAGACGAAACAGTTAGAAAAGATATTTAAAGTAAATAGCATTTCTACATTTCATTCAAAAGCGCCTAGTTATTATGCATCCACCTGAATGTAAGAAATATATTTTCTAATTGGGAACCGACTATTATTATTAGCTGTTATAAGTAGTATGTTTTAATTGACTCGACGGAAGAAATATATGCACGTTATGGCATGAGATACGTACATACATATGTGTCACGGCGCCGAGTCAGTCACGGGGTAGGCGAGGGAAATGAGCGCTATTTCTTACTAGATACTTACATAACTGCATTTTTCTATTCTTATAATGTTTGTTTCAGTACGGAATCTTCGGTTGGAGGGTAAGGTCCCATAGCTATTAAAACCACGACACTTTTTTATTTTATACTTTACGATTTTTATTTTATATCTATAATTAAAATTGGAGTGTCCGTTTGTTATATTCAAATAACCGCTTATTACTGCATGATTGCATATGGATGTAGGCACACACGATACATAAACCAAAATTTTTTTTTTTTTTTTTTTGTCTGTCTGTCTGTCGGTTTGCTCCGGCTAATCTCTGAAACGGCTGGACCGAATTTCACGGGGCTGACAGATAGCTGATGTAAAAAGGAGTAACTTTGGGCTACTTTTATTTTAGAAACTAAACAATTTTTTTTTATTATATTCCACGCGGACGTTTTCGCTAGTCTGCTTAATCAATTTATTAAATGCTATATTGAGAGAATACTTAACTGAAAGTCTTCATTTTCAGGTGTGCAAGGATCAGCCAAACGAAACTTCCTGATTGGTTCTATCAACGGAGTACTATCGAGATGCTTTATATATCTATTTTTGCCTGTCTTGTAAATAAATCATATATGTGTATACAGCTTATTTCATAATTATATTTATATTCAATTAAACAATATGGTTACATGTGAATCAATACAATTTATAAGACAGTCGTCAAGCTTATACAGTCGATTAGTGATTTATGTTCTAAACATTAGAAAAATAACATGTAGTTTTTATTATCAAATATTTATTTAAAAAAACTGAGTATTATTTTTGAAAACTTTTATTATTCCACATATAAACACCACACCACATTAAAGGTTTTACCACAGTTAGCCTTGTAGTAAAACCCTTTATGGGGAGGCCTATAATATATATATATATATATATATATATATATATAAAACAAATGTCTGCATGTTCGCGATAAACTAAAAAAAACCGAAAGGATATTTTATGGTTTTCACCAATAGGCATAGTTATTCAAGAGAAAGGTCTTTCAAGGTAATTCAAGGAAAGGAAAGGAAATTCAATTCAAGGTAAAGTGTATAAATTAAAGGTTTTGTGGCTGAAAAAATTAAGCCGCCTGTGAGATACAATGGAAAATGAAATATATTGAAATATAGGTAGTGTATATTATCTGCATATTCGACGCAATAAGCTGATGTACCCTACGGCAGAAAAAACATATAGATATTTTTTCTGGTTTTCTGATTGGTGGCGACTGGGTATACTTTTAATAGAGTTTATGATTATAAACTTAAAAAAATATAATGTATAAAAAGTGACTGGCCATTCAGTAACTTGACGCAAAAAGAGAAATAAATCCAAACCGTTTTAACGTAATATTTTTAGTATATATTCTGATTTAAGGTCAAATTGTATATATCTTCACGCCTTTCCACTGGCGTCACTGCAAGGTGAGAAGTGTTGATAGTAACACACACTTTTCGCCTAAGATAAAAAACCTCCGCAAGTTGACAGTTGTTGTAGGTTAATATCAGGTTAATACAATATGCAATTGAAAGTAAATATTGACATTAATTACATCGCCATTCTGTTATTCTCGTTGCCATGGAGAGTACGAGAGCACCAAAAACGTAACGCTGTCATTCATCAGTAGATTTTACCTCTCATATTTTTCTCATACCGGGAGCCTTATATATGAAAATCGATTCTTAAGGAGTAAACTCCAATAAAATTTAATTAAATAACACTTCCCGATGATAGGAAATGCCACTATTAGCTAGATTTTTGTCCGGCTAGCATTCCTGCACTCAAGAATGGAGCAATATGGCATATCTGCACTTGTTTTTCAAACTTATTGAAAGCGGATTGTACAACTGTCACACACAAGCGGCGGCGGCGTACTGAGCGCGGTTGGTCACAACCAAATTAGAAAGTTGCGCACCATAGGTGCATGCGCACCAAAAACGTAACGAGGTCATTCATCAGTAGATTTTACCTCTCATATTTTTCTCATACCGGGCGCCTTATATATGAAAATCGATTCTTAAGGAGTAAACTCCAAAAATTAGGTGCCAACTTCACGTGACAGACGGCGAATCCATCGCCGTTACTCAAGCACGACTATACAAAAGTTTTTGAATTTCTTCTCAATCGTATACAGGTCTGTATATATATTGTCATTCTTCAATGTTAAAGCTCGTGGTGTAATCACTGTACTTATGTCTAGAAAATCTTACTGGTACAGTTGGGATTCGAACTTGAAATCTTTGTATTGCAGGCAACTACTCTAAACACTTGGCCAGTACGAGTACATTTTGTTGTCTGCAACGACAACAAAAACAACAACGTCGTTAATCTATAAAATGGGATTACGACTTTTTCGTTGGGAAGTGACAGCGAAGAAAGCTATAAATAATAATAATATATCGTATATGAAGAAAACTAAGAGAAGTATAAATAGGTCCGTGTTCAACTGATAGCTGATAAAATATAGATATAACTTACACCTATGAGCCCCACCCAAAGAGAAACAATGAAAAAATATTGATATCGTAGAATGTTTTCTAATCGAGTATAAGAAAAATCTATTGATAATGATTCTAGTTCGAGCCTTCCCTGACTGATCAAGACGTATTTTTGCCGTATAGCTACGTCTTGAAAGAACAGAGCACAAGTTTCGCTTAGGGTGATAAAACCTCAAACTTTCCTTTTCACATTCATTATGACTTACGACTTTAACTTCCTTAAACATTTATTTGTCACGACAACGATAACAAATACTTATGTTATATTTATTATGTACACCAAGTCTATCTGATGATATCGTGATCATTATGCACATAAAACGTTAGCATAATAAAAAAAATAATGATTTTTCATTTAAAACAACAACTAGTTATGTGAAACCGACATTCCAGTCGAGCGAGTGGTACCCAAAATGTTGGTTAGGATTTGGTTTTTATATGTTTTTCTATTACCTTTAACTGCAGCTCAAGATAGTGGAAGGGGTGATAATGGTAAGACTTTTAAAATTTTCTACTGCTTAAATGTATTTTTAACATACATACTATCATCACGCCGAGTCTCTCACGGGGCAGGCTAAGCAGTAGAGTGGCAGTTTTCTCTAGACTTACAGACCTCTCTCAGTACAACCATAATCCTTAGTCTCTTCTTCATAATAGCTTGTTGATTTCGAGTAACTTAAAAGTTCCCATCTATTAGTGATTGAATGTAGGTAGTTTAAACGCAGTCGTCCTCTTCGTGCCTCGTCGTCCACATCAATTATCTAGCCAATTTTCACGCATAGGGTTAATCCTCCATTCATAGGTTGCTCGGTTAGTGCTACGCTGAAGAGACATAACTGCAACCGTTTGATTTCCCCAGTAATCCCCATACAAGAAATCTTAGCCAAGTATACATCATCTTATCGGCACAACCATTCGTTCTATAAATATTTACTCAACGGCAGCTCGAGCGCATTCATGACAATATTTTATAACGTGGACGTGTTTTCCTTCAGGTAGCTTACTCCAATTTTGAATGAGAGCTCCATTGAGCCTTTCTTCCTTTCTGCTTTCCGCTTAGCACTACGGAACATCGAGTTTAGTTGTCGAGACTAAGCCCCCGTACTTATTAATAATTCTCAAATTTAAATACCAGCTGCTGCGGCAGGTTCACAAGAACATAGCAGTGGAGAAGATAATACTTACGTAAGTGGTCAGCCAACGCAAGCCTCTACCCCGGTACAAACAACCACATATTATGTTCCTGAAGAGACTTCCGTTCCCGGACAGGTCCCAGTAGCTACTGGTACTCCCGGTAATATAATATCAATAATAATTGTATTAGTATAAGATACTCATTATTACATTACATATATTAATCATTATTTTGACATTGTTAAATAATTAACATCGAATGGAAACCTTATGCACGTTTAAGAAGAAATTCAAGTCACAAAAATTTGTACTATTTCTAAAATGTCAATACCTAGTCCCAAATTAAGCAAACCGCGTACCATTAACATAAAAACATAGAACATCCAAAATTATGGTACAAATACTCGTGTTCATCACACAAATACCTGCCCCTCTGGAGGAGCTCTGATCACTAGACCAGACGGTCGTCAAAGGGGTATGTAAAGACGTATGAAGATCCAAACAGGCACATTCAAACGTGACGGATGACAAGCGTAAGAGACTATGGTTACATTCAGATACTAATAAGGCAAGGTATATATCATATTAAACGCACGCCTTTCTTTCACCGTAAAGCTGGTGGTGTGATATGACATTGGACTTAAGTTTAGAAATTGGTATGGAGCATCAATTCCGAACCTGACCTGATGACTTTCTATCTCTTTGTCTCCAATAAACTTGCCAAATGTCGTTTTGCAAGCTAAAATTATGCAATTTTGCAACTTACAGGAAATGCGGCCAACTCAGGGAGTGTAGCAGAGAACTACATTATTGTGAATAATGTTTTACCATCGTCCGAGTATCCTTCGTCTCCAGGGCAGTCTTATTCCCCTGCAGGCTATACCTCAACATCTCCAGGTAGCTCTCCTACCCCAACGCCTGGTGGCTCCCCTACCCCTCCCCCTAGTGGCCCCTTTGGCCCTCCCCCTGGTGGTCCTGGAGGTCCACATGGAGGGTGGCATGGAGGTCCACAAAGGGGCCCACGGGGAGGATCAGCCCATGAAGGTCACTCTGGATACGATAATGGATCAAAAGGATCTCATGATTGCAAAATAATTGTAAGTACGAATTTTGTGTTTAAGCCATTGTTGAAGGTTATGTAAAGGGCTAGTTCAGGATTGTTCAAGATGGATGCAAAGAAATTAAGAAAGAAATATAAAGAGTACTTTCTAACGCACAAATAATTTTGATAAGGTTATAAAGATGAAAATTCAAACAAACCAAACATAGCCCAAGTCAAGATCTTGACTTGGGCTATTGATCCATAACCACAATTTTGGCTAAAACGGTAAAAAATATGTACAGAAGTGTTTATATGCCCATATTTTTTTCAGTTCTGCTTATAAGGAAAAGCCGTCTAACGAGTTATCAAAGGCACCTATAAGTATTTACAAAATTCAAAATAAATACTTTTGGAAACATTTTTGGATGATATATTTGCAGAGACGACAAATGCTCAAACGTTATTTATTTAAAAGTAAAAAAAAATATTTGTAATAAAAGCCATGCTGGTCAAGTGGTACGAGTAGTTTTCTGCAAAGCAAAGATTTCATGCTCGAACCCTGACCAATAAATGGCATTCAATAAGTTTTTCTGAACACTTAAGTTCAGCGGTTGATAACACCACGAGCTTAACGGTGAAGGAAAACATCGAGAGGATACCTTTATACGTTTGAGAAGAAAGGTTGTGCTTGGAAAACAGCGATTGACTCAACGTCTTGATTCAACGTCAGTCACGTCACGTGAAGTCAACGTCTCAATTGAATCAATCACGTTGACACCAAAAGAAATATCTGGCAAAAAGTGGGTACTACCTATACGCCTCTGACTACCCCTTCGGAGATCCCTGTGCGCAGGAAAGCGTGAGGATGAGACATTTACACCTTGTATAAGATGCCTCCCTAAGACAACAACACCCGCTTTTCACCAAATTCCTTCTCTCAAGTTAATGACTTCTCCTCTTCACGCCTTTCAATGAAGAAAAAACTACGGCCTATTAATAATTACCTATACTTAAAAATATTCTAAAAATGGAAAGTATTACGGACATAGTTAACTGAAAACACCTTATAATAATAATATATAAGAATAAGTAAATACAATAACAAAAATATGAACACCGTTTTTACAGAGTAGAATTCTTTTGATTTGAATATCAAAGGAATGTATAGACGAGACAAATCGAGTCCTCACCACTCCTTTGTGGGTATGGGAGGCTATGGTATTATCCACGTGGCTGGTAGGTGACAGAGCCGCCTAATAGCATATCGAATACAAAACAGGAGTCGATAGGCTGCATCCGAAACTAAATCTAATATAACAATATACCCTTCTTAAAGAATATCGTGGATAAGGCTCTGTATTAACTATATTGATCGTGCCAATTTTTTTTTTTTTATTTATTTACACGTAGGTATACATCTATCATTACAGGTTAGTCCCATTACAATAGTGTAGCACAATTAACACATTTTATAACATAATACAAATAATGTAGCCTTTGTGAATTGGCTCAAAGAACAGGAGAACAAATCTACATTCTGTGCAACTTGGTTCAGTATATGCATGGTGTGCGTTAATATTATTATTTTTAATATTAACGTCTGTGTTTCTCCATGGATGTGTAGTTGGTTAATTGGACTTTGTTACTCCACTCTCGCTAACAGCTAAACGAATTTGGATATAATTTGTAACGGAGAAGTATTATAGTCCTGGACATAGGTCTTTATCTAACTATGTTTCAAATTCACGTGGGATTATTTAGCTGCAACATACACACATCTAATAGATTCTAACGTATAGATCCACCAGGGTTACTTGTTGACTGATATACACATTAAGCCCATGCTCTTATTTTGACTGATCGTCAAATATGTAGGCTGTAGACCTGACACCCGACCCCACCTGCAGTCAAGGGGTGGAACGGGTGCGTTGGCTGCATTCGAAATGTATTTGAATGACACGTGATGTCAGGTGTCATACACATATAAAAGTACTCTAAATATATGTACTTATTTATGGTTGAAACTCTGGGGCCTTGGGGTCCTGAGGCTCACCATCTTTTTATAGAGGTCTCGCTATTTAAAATATTTTTCGTAAAATATTTTACTGGACTCGATTTTGCAATCAGCCATCAAACATACAAACAGACTTTGCTCTATTCACAGGTATACGAGACTAATATAGGTATATACATATGAGACATTATTGTCTGTAGTAACAAAATACGTTATTTCATCACATTTTTACCGGGAATTTGCGTCCTAAATTACGCATAATAGGTTTGTTTTGCAAGATCATTATTTAAATCCAAAATATTTCCTTTGAGATAACTCATATACTCAATGGATACGATTTTCTACCTCCTCTCGCATAGCTACAACAAACGAAGGTAGGTAATATGTGCTTTAGGTTTGATGGACATGTATTTTCTTGCCGAGCCTTAGATTCATTGAAGCAATATCCACTCACTTGGTTGCCTGGCCTAGTTATCAGAGCCTGACTGTGTGATTCGAGGGATCTAGCCAAATCAAACTATAAATATTTTTACATCCTTAAGATCTGGTCTGCATAGAAAACAGTTGAAACTGCAACTTAGAGGAAAACTAGCCACGCGCATAAGCTAAAATGACCCGATACTAATTAGACACTAATCAGTCGCGGAGAAAACGCCTTTAAAGCCATTTATACTCATTATTTCGTTGCGATGGATTGGCCCGTTACGAGCTTCTTATATATATAAAAATGATAGATTGATTAAATATATACAAACCGACGTATAATAATGAAGAGGTGTATCCACAGTGATCCAATGTCTCGAGCTTTAGATTCCCTTTCAAAGAATTTCGTTTAGTTCGTGAAATGACGCATGCGACAAGATGAAAGTGGCTGCACAGTACATCTGCGAACGCAATCTTATTTACCTCCACTATGTATCCAATAATCTTTGGATATACGTGAAAGGAATACAAAGGATCCTTCAATATGCAAAGAAATCTCGAATTAATATACATATATACAAGCTACCCGTGACCAGTTGTTATACCCGCGTAAAATTTTATTTTACAGTAATTTTTGTTCCTGGAATGAAATAGAATATGTTAAACCAGCTAATAATCTTTATGTGCACCAAATTTCGTCTAATTTCGTTCAATAGTTTTTGCGCGAAAGAGGAATAAATATCCTCACAAACTTGTACATTTATAATAACTACATGTGCCCTCGCGGTTTCACCAGCTTAAAAATCGATTTCATGGGTATAATTTTGTCTAGATTTATTTTTGGAATAAAACACTTTGGCTCTGGCAACACAACGTTCAGCCGTTCTGGCGTGATTGAGTATCAAACATCTATACATACTTTCACATCTATATATATAAAAATGTTATGTTGGTTTGTGCACGCTTCAAAAACTCAAAAAGTTCTGCACCGATCAAGCTGAAATTTTAGCATGATATAAAATCCGCATCAAGGATTGTTTTTATCTATTTTTTGCATCAGGCACATATCCACAGCGAAGCGTGGCAGGGTACAGCTAGTTATAATAAAAGTACGATTACTACGTATACCTACTTATAAAAATTTTCGAACCTTAGCCTAATTCTTCGACTTATAAAAAGGCAAATAATAAAAGCAAGTTTGATTACATATTTACATATATTCAAGTTATCAGTTTTCATATATCATACACATACTATATTCATATTAGGTACATTCGGCATACATTCATATATTTTTACATAAAAATCGGTTCCTATTCAACATTATCACAGATTACCATATTACACTAAGGTATTCATACAAACACCCTGAAAGTAATAATTTTTATTTTTATAATTTTATTATTTTATAAAAAAAGAAGGTACTTGCGTATATTTTAAATATGGTGTTTAATACGTCTACCATTTATATTGTTATTCCCTAATCAGTTTACGGCACGGACAGTGTTAAAAATGTATAGATAAAAGTGTTGTGTTTTACGTACTTTTTGATTATTGACACTCTACGTATTGTAAACTCACTACAGGCTGTTCAATAGCTCGTGGTAGACGTGCAAACTATTTACTTACAAGTCGTTGGACTCACCACGACTATCTCAGGAAGAAACCTCTAGTAACGAAATATCTTGGTACCGCTGGCCCTGAAAACAAAAAAGTTATTCTTGAATTTTTATAGGCCTTATTATACCTACATATAATATTCTATTATCTTTACGCCCACATGGTTACCCGAAGGAGTAGGTGAAGGTGCTTAGTATTAAAAAAAACACTATTCGCTGTCACCGTCTTTGAATTTCTTCTCAACGTATGCAGGTTCCCTTCCGATGCATGTAAAAATTGACTGTGTGTATAAAAAAATTACATCAGTATGTTGTAGGAAGTCTTCACTTCAGTTTTCTACATACACAAGCGCTTAGTCGTCTGTTAGGACTCCACTGCAAATACGAAGCTGAACATTCTTCCCAAACTTATGCAAGTTTCTATACATTACTCCGCTATCTTAAAACTGAAAGTCCTGAAAATCTGTTCACCAAATGTGCACACCACCACCCGAATTGTCAATCTTGATTTCGCAGGACATTTAAATAAACTACAAGGCCATCACCACTCATTAATATGACTATAGCTGTTGCTGTGAAGAGAGGCTGTGTCAGACAAATTCGCCAAATTCAAAAGCTTGTGCAGGTGTCCTGACATGATGAGTTTTTGCCATAATTTTTCATCAGTGCAAAAAGGATAGCATTATATGTTAGGACTCAGACCATTGGATAATAATAAAACATTATTTATTTAATTACTGGTTATATATAACATGGTTTGGGATCTCTTCTTTTAAGTTAAAATAATCTTTACAGAGTCCCCCCTTTACCGTGGTCTTATAATGCCACTTGTCATACAAGAATAAGTAGTTAGTTAGTCCTTCTAAGATCTTTAAGATGAGATAAAAAGTGTATAAAATTAAAAACGAGTTGAACAAAGTATATACAACTAAGAAAATAATTTAAAGTGTGATCGCATGTGGGTGTGAGTGTATGTGAGTGTGTGTGTGTGAGAGTGTATTCATAATAATATGTATATCTATATATGATTCACATTAGATGATAATTAGAATGTTGCAAACAAATATCATTCTTTATTATCGAAGATTTTCTATAGACATAAATCAACCAACGAGTTTATCTCAAAATAACTTTAGCAGACCCGTGCTTTGGGAATTAAAAAAACGAAGCACGTTCAGTTCAGTTAATATATTACGTGTAAAAAAACATAACACTTAGAATTCAGAACAAGGCCGGCAAATTTAGAAAAGCGTCTCTGAATGCATTCAGTTTCACTGTCTCGTTTCAGTGTTTATATTTAGATTTCCTAGATACTTTGAAAGTTATTAACTTTTGACACAAGTCACTTCTGTCAAGGCCCTGTCAAAGGACCTTCATGTCATTATTAAAATATTATTGATCAAATAACATTAGATACCAGGTAAGCTATATTCATATTACAAATTAGGTTACAATTTTGTCAAAAGAGCTGTGCTAATTATATCGATTAACTAAGATTGTTCTGAAAATACGTTTTTTTGTAAAATATCTTAGTTCTAAAATGCTATATGTAAGAGCACTTTAGATATTACATAAACAACCGCAATCCTTAATCTAAACGCCAAACCATCTGTTACTATCGACAAGCGCGCTTATTATTAACGCAATTTGATACAAAAAGCCAAACATTTTCAATATTACCGAGAAGAATAACAGAAGCAAAGTTATCTCAGCGTTCGAGAGTACTTAAAATTGTTCAAGGAATAATGAACCTTTCTTCTTAAATTTTAGGGTTAATAATGGTGGATGCACCGTGTGTGTCGGATTTCATGCTCGTCGGGTCGGAAATGCACAAAGTTTCCTTTTGTGGCGTTTCTCATAACTTGATTTGTGACGGCCCAACCCTTCAGTCGGGTTCCGGCATGGCGCCGCAGCGGCGAGACACGTCACTTCCGTCACAGGATATAGACATGTTGATAGGAGGTGGCGGAAGCGACTTTAGTAAGCAATTTGCATAGACTAGACATACATAGTCACTTGCTTACATGCCTGACTAATCTTTCTTCGTCGAATTATCAAATATGGAAAATATTTTAAACTTTCTTTTTAATATAATTTTTACAGAGTTATTTTATTGGTGAGAACATGACTGTAAATACATTTTTGGTGGACCAAATAATACAAAGACTTATGTACACATTAACACAAAAGTACTCGATACCGACGAGCATGTATGAAGAGACTGAAGAATGTAAACGAAGCGAAAGAGGTATGTAAGTCTAGAGAGAACTGGCGCTCTATACTCTCTGCCTACCCCGTTGAAACTCAGCGTGATGATATGTATGTATGTAACTCAAAATTTATTTTTTATCGTATTAAATAGTCTATAAATGTATATACAAAGACTTGCTTATTTCTAACTAAGCAAAATTAATTATTTATTCTTCTTAAGTTCTTATTAGAATCGCCTATCATAATACCAAAATCTCACCCTTTCCTACGAAGAGAAGCTAAGCACGTATCACAGATGTGCTAAGTTTAAAGTCAGGCAAGAACTCATGTTCATTAAGTGCTAAACCAGGGACAGTTAACACGAAATTAATTCTGAAACAGCAATTTCGTGACACTGAAACGAGCGAGTCGATGGATTATATATGGTTATATTCTTATTATTTATAAAAAATAAAAAGCTTTCATTTTAATATTTCTAGAGAGGTAGGGCATAACGGGTTTCACGTTTGAATTTGTCCTCAAGGACCTCCACCTTGTAGAAGTCCGTAGCCAAATAACACTATTGTAGTGTTGTGTTCCTACACGATGAATAAGGTTTCCAATAATGAGCCCCTTAGGGAGGGGGGAGAATTTTTATATTGTATTGGCAGCATAGAATTAGCTCATTATGCTGCCATCACCGTATAACTCGGAAGTAATATTGCGGTAGCATGAGCGTAAATAAGCTACGGCTTCCAATCGACTAGGCCATACGCTAGTCTGCCACTCTTGTGGTAAAAAAAATCTTTGTATAACCTTTTTCATCCGATTTTGCGTAAAAAAGGACAAAGGATTCTCTCATACTCATACATTTTCGCATGCAGAATGTTTATTATATACATACTGTTATACTACTAATATTGTAATTGTACATACAAACTTATCATCACACCGAGTCCCTAAAGGGGTAGGCAGAAGTTTTAAATATAAAAAATATGCACTTTTCGGAGCAGCAATTCCATTGTTTTCATAACTTAAGTTATACTTAAAGCTTTGTCATGACAAGACAACGCAAACAGACGATTCTTGTATGTTGAATCCATATCTGAGCTATCACAGCAAAAAGCTTATGAGCCTGGCACTTTCTACTTTCCGGGCGTATCCGTGTTTCCACCCTCGCTTAAAAAAAATTGTTACTAGAGTAGTTTCGAATATCTTGTAAGTAAATAATATAAAGCATAAAGGGTCCCCGAAGGGGTAGGCAGAGGTGTATAGGTAATACCCACACACCCACTTTCCGCCAGAGGTATATTAGGTGCCAACGTGACAGATGGCGAGTCCATCGCCGTTACTCAAGCACGACTATACAAACGCCTTTTGAATTTCTTCTCAGTCGTATGCAGGTTTCCTCACGATGTTTTCCTTCACCGTAAAGCTCGTGGTGTGACTAATCTTACTTGACTTGACTTAATATAAAGCATATACCTACATAATTATTTTCATGCTGTAAGAAGAGATGTTACTTAGGTGGCGACATAACTGATGGCGAGTCTATTGCTATCTTATCTATTGATAAGATAAGACAGAGTCGTATCTAATCTAATCTAATCTAAAAGACACAGCGTGTACTTCTTTCATATTCTTATCCTTATTCATATCCTTAGACGGTCAGAAAAATCGTTAACGGTACAGATAGTCCGGGTTACAACTTACAATCTTGACGTTACTTTAACGCTATCTAAGCCACTCCGTGTGCCTATACCGGATATTTTGAAATCTTTCAAAAAGTTCTGTTAGTCTGATCACTAGTTTAAGCTAGTTAACCGATTTTCCCTTCAGTACTAGTCTAATAACTGAGTTAAACATGCTTTAAATTATACTCTAATACTCTTGAAATATTGATAAGTCTGCGAACTTATAAAATAAAGACAAACATTTTTTTCTAGTACTAGCTTTAATAGGATTATTGAATAATGAATTATAAATAAAATATGCTTGTAAAAACCGGGTTAGGGCTAGGCACCTAAGCATAACTAACAATGACGTATTATGTATACTTATCCAAATTATAAATAGGAAAAAAAACTCAATATCCAAGAACGACACATATTTAATTTGTCGCAATTAAAACTGCGAAAGGGATCCTTAATGCGAATACGTTGAACAAACACCCTACCGTATCCATATGCAAACATATAAATATGCATTAGTTCGGAGCACAAAGGTCCGACTAAAAAAGGCGGAGGCGTACAATTAATTTTGTAAAGTGCAAACTCTTTTATTAAATCATAAAACGACGGTCCACTGCTCTCCGCTCAGCACTTGTGATATGTCAATTTCATAATTAAAATTCGTTTGACCGTAATACGGGGCCGGCTAGATTAACAGAGATCTCAAATTGAATGTTGCCCGACAGGGTAGAGCCCCCAAAATATAAATGAAGTCATCGAGAGACGACAAACACAATTAAAAAGGTTCGTTATGAATAATTGAAATGACATTGTTTATGTGCCCCTGTGATTACGTCCTCAGGGTTTATTATACTCCTTTTTCATGATAACATAACTACAGTTGCTTGTTTTCAAACTAAGGACTGTGAGCTCAAGTGTAAAAACTTAATTAAAGAGAAGCCCATTGTGATAATGCAGAAATATATACATATTTTTTTAGGCATTATATACCTAAATATCTTCTGACTGTACACATTATACGCCGAAACCCTTGCAGGCAGGGTAGGCAGGGCGAAAAGTCCGTACTCTCTGGACTTATATATCTTTTCGCTTCATACATATTGGTATCAAATTCGTATTTTTTTCGCTGTCTGTAGTTCTTCTTTCTTCTCTGAGTGTCAATTAAATGTTACAAAAAGGTCGTATTAAGTTACGTCAACGTAAGTCACGTAACACAAAATAAAAAATATATAAGTTAATATATAAGTATATAAGTTCCCCGTCACACATGTACCAATATTCAGAAAGGATAATTCAGAAAGTAATTAAAGGGAAACTTTTTTAAGGTTATTTATTTTCTTATATCCTCACGCCTTCCCAGAAGGGTCCCCGAAGGGGTAGGCAGAGGTGTATAGGTAATACCCACACACCCACTTTCCGCCAGAGGTATATTAGGTACCAACGTGACAGATGGCGAGTCCATCGCCGTTGCTCAAGCACGACTATACATACGCCTTTGAATTTCTTCTCAGACGTATGCAGGATTCCTCTCGATGTTTTTCTTCACCGTAAAGCTCGTGGTGTGACTAATCACTGTACTTAAGTTCAGAAAAACTCGAGATTCGAACTTGCGATCTTTGTGCCGCAGGCAACTGCTCGAAGGACTCGGCCACCGCGGCTCTAAAATAAATATTTCTTGCTTCGAATCTCAAAGATTGTAAGTATGAATTATAGATATCGATGTATAAGTCTAAGGCATCCAGACGGCAAACATGTGTGTAGATTTTTTGTTAGCACATAATCAGTATGTCGATATCAATTATGTTCTATGCAATAACAAGTGAACGCCAAATTAAATGCACGCTTATAACTCATACGCTTCCCACATAAAGCTTCACGGATCTGTAGAGACACTAATTATTGACTAACTATTGAGTAAGCAATGTTATATGTGTCAATTGGAATAGATACTGTTTATTTTGTAAGTATGTAGTTATTAGGTTTATGTTGTAAATTAAGTATATCTAAATAAGCTCATAAATGTATTCGTGAGTTAAAAGAAGTATGTCAGTCGTGAAGGCCGAGTGGTTCGAGTAGTCGCCTGCAAAGTTTCCGTCCAGGGCTTACGATATTTTTTTTTATCCACTTGGGTGGCCAGCAAGCATGCGGCCCGCGTGATAGTAAGCGGTTACTGCAGCCTATGGACACTTGCAACACCAGGGGTAATGCTCACGGAATCTTTTCACACACTTCTTGAAGAAATCCATGCTGTACTCTTCAGGGAAAACCAAAATAGCTCATTCCACACCCTGAGCGTTCGCGGAAGGAAACTTTATATCTTTTCTTCTTCTTCTTTTAGTTGAACATTGGATAAATAGATGGCCAAAAAAATAATCAGAGCAGGGAAAAAATTCTCATATGAAGTGGGATCAAATCTATAACCCAGTTGCTTGTAGCTGTGATACAATATTTCGAAGGTCGTGGTGTGATTCATGGTGCACAAAGTTGTTGGGGTCAGTTTTTCAGAATAAAAATATTTTTAAAAGCCAGATTATGTAACGAACCTAACATTACTCATGATCGCTTATCCGGAAGGCGTGCATGCACTAACTGACCGCCGACCTTCACGGTGCCGGATCAAAAAGCAACCACCGTTTCCCTATTCAATTTATTTGTTATTATTTTCTTTTGTCAACTACAATCACGACTTTCAGTCACTGTCTGACATTCGCCAACTCTTTGAATTAAATTCGCTTACACATGTAATTAGAACCAAATATCTGACCCACTTTTGACGGCACACTTTTCATATCTGCAATGGTATCGTTGCAACATTATAAATGCGTACAATTAACAGAAGTTTGTACGTTGCGTCTGCAAACAAAAAAACTTAAATTACAAGAACCAAATTCGTTTTTAATCACCGGCTAACTGGTCTGTTTGCATCAAGTTAGAATACGTTTAATTCCGTGTATATACATACAAATATTTATTTATTAAGAATACAAACCTACTACGTAACTAATTTATTATCTACATGAGTAAAAGCCAAAATACAGAATGAATCGATCTATTTACATTATAAAACACATGCATAATACTACGCTATTAACCATATTTACAATAAAATACTTCTTGGATACGTTAAAAAAATTACCTATCCCCTTTTACAATGATTAATTGATTATTAATCTTTTTTTGTTGATTTATCCAATTCTTTTTTTGGTGGGCTTACAATAGCTTTCAGAACGTATTTAATTTTTTATGGTATATTTTTGTGCTGTTTTATGACTTCCATGCGGTCGAATTCGCTGCCAAAAGCAAGTTATATTTACTAACGTGCATATAAGTCGATATATCTATCAAGTCAATCTTTGCACACTACATTAAAAAATAATAATTCCTGTGCGTTCATGCTGTTACCAGTGCATCTTAAAATTAAAAAGGGATAGAAATAAATGAAACATAAAAGATCATTATGTTTATTTACAGTACAGTTTAAGTACAAATCATAAATATTCACATGGGCTATTTACAGAATACAATTTTTACAATACAAAATGCCAATTGTCCTAATAATATTTTTGTGTACTGAAACTAAATAGGTACATTTTATTTTAAGAATATATTTTTTTCATGTTATCGGCCTTTATTGCTTGCTGAGCACTAAATAAAATCTGAGAAGGGTCATATGTGGTCATACCATGCAACTAACTACCCATGCTAATATTAAAGCTCTTACTGTATTTAAATAACAAAAAATAAGTTACCATCAGTATGTTCTTCCTTGTACGCTACAAACGGAATAACATACCAATATTGTCTATGTTTAAACATAATAGATATATGGTGTAACATCCTCAACATAACATACGCAGGTAATATTTATTTGAAAAAACAACTAGTATTCATTTTCATTCTAAGAAAGTAACGTTAAAGACTTGATCCAAATTATTGGTAAAAAAAGATTTGACGAAGAAAAAATCTAGAGGAAACACTCGACATCGGACGAATTTATCTTTGTTATGGCGTGTGTTGGCCCGACATAGACATTATCATTAGGAAATATCGTTTTTACTTCGGTATTTAATTCTACATGAATATTTACATTTAGGCTGATGTTACACTATATATATATGTATATATATAACATTATTAGTTCTAACTACTTTGACTAGCTTATCGCCCGTACGGTTTACCTGAAGAGCCAGGGGGCACGAATCCGTAGCCAGACGCGCCAATGACCACTCCACTAGTCTCACCGGGGTCGCCGGGGGGTGAGGGGGGGAACACTACTGGACCTGTAAAGTAAAATACAAACTTTTTAATGTAAGGAAAAACATCACAGCAACATAGCCACAGTTAATTTTATTCACACTAGTCCACCGAATGAAGGGGTAAACAGGTAATGACATGTTTTTTTTTCCCAAATAATATTTAAATAAAATGACCAGTCTAGCCCAGCTCCCTTGCCATTTTTCGCCGGACATATATTAAAGTGGCATGGCTATTGTCAACATTATTCAAGAACTCAGAAGTGACACATTTATTATGAAATTACTGAAATTGCAATAGCACAGTACAGTTTATTTACAGTATGTGACAAGCCTCTATTTTTTTTTACAATTAACTAATCCACAATCATATTGTGTGCATTGGATTACTTAAGCTACAAGGTCACGTGGCCTATTCATTACCTAATTCATTGTATACCTTTATTCATCAGATTATGACCACAGTAATAACTGTAACTGTTTCAAACACAGATCGTTTTGAAAGTACCTACAAAAAGTAAAAGTAGATTTCAGTAGAACAAGCCTGAAGCAATAATAATTAAACACTACATCGAGCTATACTAACTCAAAAAAAATACAACAGTCAAGGAAGCGGGCGGCGTAGAAGCCATTAGACGTTCGAATAGGACTACACTATCACCAATATAGTATATATTCTCACGCCTTTCCACAAGAGTCCCTGAAAAGGTTGGCAGAGGTGGTTGGAGGTTTCCTCGGTGTGACAAATCACCGTACTAAAGTTCTGAAAAACTCATTGGTGCAGTCGGGATTCTCAACTACTCGAACCACTCGGCCATCACGGCATTATCAATAAATATCACATAAATACTGTCTTTAAAAATTGGTATCTATTTATAAGCAATGTTTAAAGCTATTTTAATAGTAATGAGACTTCGTGTAGTGTTTTTCGAGTTATTTCAAATTAGGATAAAAAATATTCTCAATAAATATAATTTATTTAGGGCCAAAGTTGCTGTTAAACAATGCTTAATAAAAACATCAGGTAGATTATACGCTTTGAAACCGATAAAATATAAATGAGCTCTATAATGTGAGCAGTGTCATAAAATATGCTATAAAAATTTAATATATATTTATATAATAATATATAATATATAATAAATATAATAATATATATATCCTCACGCCTTCCCACAAGGGTCCCCGAAGGGGTAGGCAGAGGTGTATAGGTAATACCCACACACCCACTTTCCGCCAGAGGTATAATAGGTGCCAACGTGACAGATGGCGAGTCCATCGCCGTTACTCAAGCACGACTATACTTTTTTTTGCCTTTTTTTTGCCTTTGAATTTCTTCTCAGACGTATGCAGGTTTCCTCTCGATGTTTTCCTTCACCGTTCAGCTCGTGGTGTGACTAATCACTGTACTTAAGTTCAGAAAAAAATATTTGGTACAGTCGGGATTCGAACTTGCGACCTTTGCGTCGCAGGCAACTGCTCGAACCACTCGGCCACCACGGCTTTTTATTAATAAATATTATTATATATTTATTTATATTAAATATCTCTAATGACAATGTTGAGACGACAAACTCCATTTGCGAGATCATTCCCTATTGGTATTAACTAATAACGCTGGTAGGCAATAATTGAGCTATAATCATTGATGAGCCTTTAACAATAAGGACAATTTCGTGCTTGTCAATCAAACTAACGAGGACCAAACGTGACCACGTATAGTATCTAAAGACTAAGCAACATTCATCTAAATTCCAACAGAAATTGTTACCAAATCAAGTATCAATAGCTATCTACACAAACAACCGTGAATTATTTGTCCGCGACCGACAAAAGATTTTAGACAAGCGCTAATCAATTGTCAAGATTTTATCAAAAGACCGAGACAATAGCGAAAATAAAATATTTATTTGACAATTATCAGTTAGCAGCTCATTCATTGTAACACTTGATTACAATATTGTTGGGTCGGTATTCGACTTATTATTTTTATAATGGATATCATTAAAGCTACATTGTCTTTGTACAAATTGTGTACTTAAAAACTTTTATATGTTTATGATTTACATTATTATAGTTTACAATTACATTTTAATTGATATGTTGGACGAACGTGTTAAGTAAACAAATAATTGTAATAGAAATCCATTTTAACACCGTATTTATAACTTATATCAAACAGTTTTATAGTTTTTAAACCGAAGTAAGCAATATTTATATTCTAAAATATTAATCTAACGAATCAGCGCAATCAAATACACTCATAAAAATTTGCATGTCTGCAATAATTCTGCTTACTGATAGTAAATTGAGATATTATGCGTTACTGGTTTATTATGTAAAAGATCGAAATTAAACCGGACTCGAGATCGAATCTTCAACAATATAGTCTTTATTTGGCCAATGATCGCAAAATTGAGCCGTAAACGAACTCAATTCAAATTTACATAATACGTATTATACTGGCAGCGTGTGGCCACGTGGATGATTCGAGCAAAATCTACATACCTAAATGTCATTTTTTCAGTATTTTTCTGTTACTTAGGATTAAGGCTTACTCATTTTGTTCATACAACTTGTATGAACAAAATGTGTGAAAAGCCACACTATTCTGGTAATTTGGAGCTTGTATTTGTAAAAAAAATATTTCCATTGCTTTGACTTAAGTACTTGACCCATTTAAATCTGTATCACTACTAATTTAGTATTGTAATTAAACTTTTATAAGTATTTTCATTATCATTAAGTTAAATAACAGACAATTATAATAATGTTATACGGTATGTAGGTCTTAAACAAATAAGATGCTTAGGAGCTATTGAGTGGGCCCGATAAGTGGATGATAATTGCATAGATATTACTGGACCCAAGGATAATGCAGCTTCTAAAGACAGTCAGGCACTATCGATTATATGTTAAATATAGTGATTACCGTTTGCGTCGTATGTTTTGCCCAGATACTAGTAAATTATGTAGCTTTTCAGTATTCGGCATCATCTGTACTTCATAGCCGATTAAGCATTAATCATTCCCATTTTGACGTATTTACGTTCGACCGAATAATAAAAAAATATAACCGACTATTTTTGGCATGTCTTCCCATCCCTGGCATGTTGTTTTCATGATAGTGATGCTACATTGAATATAATGCATTATTAATTTATTGCTATATACCTCTGCCTACCCCTTCGGGGCCCTTGTTGAAAGGCGTGAGGATATATATATAGACTTAATGCTAATGTCTTTAAACTAATGTCTGTACAGATCATTTATGAAAACCATAATAATATTTTAACATTCGAGTTTTATAATCTTTTCATTCACAGCGAAGCAAGCAACAAGTCCTACTACAGTCCGAAAACCACCAATATATATATAATAAATTAATTAATATATATATATATATATTAAAATGTCTTACAAGTATTTATTAACAACACAAAATACTATTGAAACAAAACACAAAGGTGAATGAAATAGTAATTAATTTACACTCCAATATGAAATTGGTTTGCACAACGTATGTCCATTTTATTAGATATAGTAACGAACGCTCAATTAATCAAATCGTAACTGAGACAATTGTATTGTGGAACGCATGGAGTAATCTCATGTAATTATATTGTGTAAGATGTCCTTACAATGTTCCTTTTGTAGCGTTATTTCGTAAGCTGGCCACGACCATTACTTCCGACACACGATCACTAACGATTGACAGTTGAGGGTAATTTATAATATTTAAAATAAGTACGGTAGAGTTAGTCGCCTGCGATACAAAGATCACAAGTTCGAATCGCGACTGTACCAATGCATTTTTCTGAACTTAAGTACCGTGATTAGTCACACCACGAGCTTTACGGTGAAGGTTATGGTGAAACATCGAGAGGAAATCCTGCATACGTTTGAGAAGCAATTCAAAGTATGTATAGTCGTGCTTGAGTAACGGCGATGGCCTCGACATCTGTCACGTTAGCACCTAGAATATGTCTTTTGGCGGAAAGTAGGTAGGTACTACCTATACACCTCCACCTACTCTATCGGGGACCGTTGAGGGAGAAGCCGTGAAGATATATACATTTATTGGGTTATTTATTATATATATAGCAAATGCTTGGCAAACAGTTACCTAGTTAAAAACTTCCTTAGGCCTGTATCAGCATGAATATTTATGCAGAGTTACAAGATAAAATGTTATTCGGCGTGAATACGATTGAGCTAACATCATGCTCTAGTAACAGCCTACCCATGACATTGAAACAACGAAATGGCAACACAATCGCAACTAGCTCACGACGTTCTTACAACTTACACATAAAACAATTAAATGAACTACACTTGTGTTAATTATAGTGATAATATCTCAATTTTGAAATTCGGGCGGTCATTATTTTGACTCGTCTGGCTTTGCGCTGTAATATTCGTGATGTTAATCTAATCTAGTCATTATACATAATAATATAACTGATACATGAAATATGATAAAGTTAGTTGGCTAGGATTCATCGTCCAGGACTAGCAAAGCTTATTAATCTTACTCGACTATATAATAATAATATAATATATCCTCACGCCTTCCCACAAGGGTCCCCGAAGGGGTAGGCAGAGGTGTATAGGTAATACCCAAACACCCACTTTCCGCCAGAGGTATATTAGCTGCCAACGTGACAGATGGCGAGTCCATCGCCGTTACTCAAGCACGACTATACATACGCCTTTGAATTTCTTCTCAGACGTATGCAGGTTTCCTCTCGATGTTTTCTGTACTACTAATCACTGTACTTAAGTTCAGAAAAACTCATTGGTACAGTCGGGATTCGAACTTGCGATCTACTTTTGCTGCTTACTCGACTAAAACTGAGAATATATATTCACGCCTTCATACAATAGTCCACACGAGATACGTAAGTAGAAGTATATCGACATCCTCTTTTCACAGGGTAAATATTTAGGTGCCAGCGTGACAAATGGCGAGTTGGACGCCATTTTCCAAGCACAACTATGCATATCTACGTCATTGAACGCCTAACGAGAGCCCATTAAATGTGACTATTTTGTAATACTGATTACCTATTATAAAATTTTACGGCATTTATGTTAATTATACACAAGAAATCTCGAACAGGAAACGCAAATACAGAATAAGTATAATCTCGGTCCAGTCGTATGATTTGTAATGTAAGCTATTGATATTTTGATTGGCTTAATAAATGTGTTGCGGATTCGATTCCAGCTATGTAACTCGTTATCTCGTTGGTGGTCGAGAGAGCATTTAATTTGTATATTTATATCATCTATTATTTTAAAACAGCTTGCGTCGGGATTCGGACTTGCAATTTTTGTGTCGCAGGCAACTACTCGAACCACTCGGCCACCACGGCTTGTTATTAATTATTTATGTGTTTAAATGGTCACTATACATAACGTACGAGTACGTAAAACCTACCACGCGCTACTATATAATAAGAATCTCACAGATATCAGATATATCGATCTCTCTAAGTACCTACGGCAGTAACTGGATAGCCCAAAACATCTTACTTTGGCCGACTCTCAAATACGACTAGCGTCATTGAATTTCTTCGCATATGTATAGAGGTTTACTAAACTGCTATTTTCACAACTTCTTCACCTCAGAGCGTATACATGTTCTGATATATAATTTGCTTCTTTGCAATATCATAACTGGCCAGAATGTTACCAGAACCTTTTGCTGGCTAAAGGTAAATAATCTAACGGCAGAGCTTATTAATTAAATATAAACTGTTTGCTTAGGCCTATAGGGTTGTAATTTATTCCGATTGAGGGATGCGGTAGGAGCACTTGTGTCTTGGTTTTTGCTCTACGAAGCGTGATTCTGTCATTAAGCTGCGGACCCTAAAAGGGCTCGACGCACTGTGTGCAAAAATATTAAATTGCTTTTGTTGTATAGAGGGTGAGTTTATTTGCAGAGTGTTGTGTCACGTAGGATTGAAATAACATCTAGATGCAGAAGGCCGTGGGCGCATTTTGAACTGTGGTTTTATGGTATAAGTGATCTCCAATATCAAGTTAGACGGTACAAGCCCTGATAATCACAGCATGAGCCTTACGGAAGCTTTCATACGTCTTCGAAGAATTTAAAAGACGTTTGTTAATGTGTAAAGCGGTCACGAGACAGCTAGTCGTTGATGTTGCTCTGGTACACACGCAGGCGAAGAAAGACAAAGTTAAACATTAAAGAGAAAAATTGTAGAATAAAAAGATTCTATGATTTTTAGTAGTAGGTAATTGTGTGTACCAAAGGAAAAATGCCGCTCCAAGTTTTATAGAAAATCGGATTATGTATGTTTTCGTACATTCGTTTTGGTTCCTTTTTTAAATAATATCGTTAGTGTCGCGGCATGTTTGAAAAAAACAAAAATATGAGTAGACACGGTGAAAAGTTGATGTCATTTATTACCTTTTTACAACCATCATCATTATTAAATGCGGTTACATATATTTCATGTGTCCATGACGACTGTCTAATCTAGAGGTCATAGCTCTTGGCTGAGAAACTTGAGATCGTGATTCCCATTCGGGGCTCATATTGGTATTTTCCTTTTCGATTATATTTCGTAAGTATGGCCTATCTATAAATTTAAGTAGGTATGTATATTATTTTTCCCAAAGTACAAATTGAATGAAATGTTTTGAGACTAGGTTATGGCTACGTCACGTTCGTATGGTATTATTAAAGGTTGTGCTAGGCAAAGACAATTTAAGTGTTTTATCAGAGATCATATTACTATATAACCCACGTATTTTTTTTACGTCATTCCTTTTTTTCTGGAAAAAAACATTATTTTATAATAATTCTGATAATAATATCTCTGCCAACTTTTAATCAAATTCCGTGGAGCCGTCTGGTGTAACAAACATCTTCCCAAACTTTGGCATTTATGATTCAGATCGATTACATCACAACCTACTGATGACGATTCCTGAGAAATATGAGCATAGGTATGTTTTCGGAAGAGGTAAGTCTGAGAACTCGCCTAACTATACAAGATTAATGCTAAAATTATTACGTACCTTTGTAACGAAAAGCTTAATGTCCCTATTGCCTACGCGCTGTTGGCTTTTGATGGTAACAAGTAAAATTATAGCTCATGTGCGGTTGGGACCGACACGCGTGTTTCTGACACTTGTCATAACCACTTACATAACAATGTCTAAATTATAGTCTACATTGCCATCAGATTTAAGCACAGCTTGTATAACAGCGGAATGTCAGAAATGGAACAAATTATTTGTTTCTTTTTAATCAAACACGCGTCATTAAGTCAATTGGACTTACTCAATCAGGCTTTTGCATTCTTGTGAAGAAAATTTTATTGTAATGAATAGAAAGTTTAAAACGGAATTTGATATTCAGATTTCAGTCAAAAATAAGATGCTCAGAAGATAGATGAAGAATTTTGTTACGTAGTTTTATTGGTAATGTAACATTCCAGTTTACTAACAAATATAATAACATGTTACATTATAGGATTATATTTGTACACCTTGAAGATCTATACTAATATTATAAAGCTGAAGAGTTTGTTTGTTTGTTTGTTTGAACGCGCTAATCTCAGGAACTACTGGTTGGAATTGAAAAATTATTTTTGTGTTGGATAGTCCATTTTTCTAGGAAGGCTTTAGGTTATATAACATCACGCTACGACCAATAGGAGCGAAGCATAAGTGAATAATGTTACCAGAACGGGAAAAAATATTCCTTTTTGACAGCTTCCGTTGCGTGCGCTGCGTAAACGGTTTAAGTTACACAAATATCATGTATGAGGGAATTGTTCCTCTTTAAGAGTTCTAAAAAAAAAGTCCGCGACAGCATATGTCTACCTTTTAAGATTGACTCACTATAACCTTTTTTATGGCAATCAAGTCAACGATGGGCTCTTGAACTACTTAACCGATTTCAATCAAATTTGCCCACCGTGTGCAGTTTGATCCAACTTAAAAGAAAGGATAGCTTACATCACAATTAGATCCGATAGGTGGCGCTGCGATCGTGTTTCAGGAAATTTTACTTTTTCTCCCGGACGAAGCTGGGCGGGACAGCTAGTTAATTAATATTTGTCCAAACTAGGGTATATATATATTATTCATACAAGTAATGGAGAGGTCGAGTTAGCTGGTGAAGCGATTAGCTAGTTGTGTCTAAGGTCGCGGGTTGATTCCCAGCTTAGTTAAATATCGGTATGAGAAACTGTCAGTTACAAAACCTATCTGATTTTCCGTTAATCAAATATAAACCTTCCACTCATGAGCATAAGTAGCAAGATAAAATATGCGACGTCTAATAAAGTGTTTACTTTACCGTAAATGGAAACTGCTGCCTAAATTGGAATAAATCAAACCAATGTCCTTTATGTTTAAATATGAACCATCGGTATGTTTACATTATATCAAAGTAAACTGAATACAAGAACTCATTTACAATTTGTTGAGCAAGCGGCTATTCGAACCTATAGCGAGCGCATCGACTGACAATGGTTACAATTATGTATTTTAACGAGTATTGATACTGTGCAAATCTTTACCCAGACCGACGTAAAATATTGATATTGTTAACGAATAAACTTGAACAAAATGATATCATACTTATTCTTAATATTAACTTAAGCATTGATGAGATATAATGGGCAAACTTTGAACACAACTCATCAAATTAACACTTACAATTTGCTAACAAGCTGATATTCCCAATATAATGTAAAACACCAATAACAATATCTTATGAAATCAACGGGACTTATTTAGTGTGCCGCACCCAAAGGGTGCCGAAGAGATCGTACCCGCGACCTCGAGTTTCCCAGCCAGGATATCTGACCACTAGACTAGAGTGATAGTCCATCGCACAAGTTGGCCAGTGATTTGAACGTAGCTAAACAGCCTTGACGGTTCATAAAAGTTACATTTGACAAATTATTAAATAGCTTTGCAATATGGCACTAATGGTGCCTCCTATTTACTTGTTCTCGTGTATTTGCGACGTAGCGACAACCACAGTCGAGTTCGTTTCAACAGATGTAATTGCCGACGAAGTTGTGCGTTTGACAGCCGAAACCCACCTACCATGAGTTCTCGCAATGATATACATTTGAATTCGTTAAGATACCTCTATCTAAGATCAGCTGACAAAACCATGGTCGACCCCATATTTGTATATTATTGCGCAAGATTTAATGGATGATTGAATATTTAAAGCACTGCTACAGAGGCTGGTCGATAAGAGATTGTGGCAAAGCTTCACAGGAGGGGCTGACCAGGAGTTGTAATTTGCCGCATGCGCAATGGAAATAGTAGCAAATACCCTTTCACTTTATCGAAACAAATGGCCGTTTAAAATAAGCTGCACTCCATAAATCCCTTTCTAAAGAAATTAAGCCGTTTACTAGGGCATAAATTACACAATCTAAACCAATCGAAGTTAGGTTTATTTATAATAAGTAAGTATATTTCTGAACGAACTTAATTTTGCATTTTCTAGGAGTTTGTGCATCATAATGAAATGGTCAAACCCATAAACGAAATCGTAATCTGTCATAAACGAACTCGTAATCTGTCTGTCGGCATTCATCAGTATGTTTGCACACGCTCGCAAGTTACAAGTCTTCACGCGCTATCATTATCTACCATCATGCATCATTATGGTCCATCACCACTACCATACTATCATTATTCACGAGTGCAAAAAAGGCAGATGTATGACGTCTATAAATGTCGCGTTTGAATGTTAAAGCCCCAGTTACATTATCAGCATTCATCTGGCACGCCAACTGCTATCAATGGAGTCCCAGGCTTAATGCCCGTGCCCAAATAATGTTTGTTTTCGCAACTCTCACCGTCTACAAGATACTATCGTTTATTGTTCTCGACACTGTGGCCTTCTGGCGCTAACTTATTGTACCTACCATTGTCTGAAGGCTACATCATTTAACCTTTTTGGTATAAAATATGTTAAGCTTTATGAAATATTTCGGGAGCGCGCGTAAGCAAGTTGTTTAAGTAGTTCTTTCGTAGTATTTGAAGGAACGGTCCTTAGATGACATGCAAAGACTAGATTGGTAGTACAAGACAGTCGACAAGTCGACACTAATGAGATTTTTTGTAACTTATATATTGACAGTCATTTGTCACACCATGAGGTTTACGGTTAGGGAAAACTTCGTGACGAAAATATGCAATCTGTCTTCATGATGAAAATTTTATAACATTATTTTTGGTACAATTATTGTCATTTTAAGAATTTCAGTTAGTGCATCCCATAGTCACGTGTTCGTTTGAAGCTGTCACCTGTGACTGTCACTCATTTGAAATTGAGTAATAATTGTATAACAAGGTCGAACAAAATGTTCATAGAAAGCCGTTAGCAACTAACGGAACATTATTGAACGTAAATATTAATCTTCTCAAAGCTATCAAATTTGCATAGTCAGTTTCGTTTTCTAATAAACGAGTTATTATTATTTCCATTAAACATGATATCATAAAAACAAAAACTCGTTTCATAAAGAGCAACTTGTTTTTTGATGCCTCGTATTTGTTTTGCGGAATGATATTGGAGACTCATAAATTTGAAAGCTAGGCTCTTGGCGGCACTTCTCTCGGCACGTCTCTTTGAGCACCCTAAACGTCAGAAACATAAGAAACCTTTTCTTTGATCTGACTTATAGTAAGCTGGGTTTTGGTGGTACTACCACACGACTACAATTAGTACCTGTATTTGCCCTGGGATCCCGTGCTGCCGCTGAGAAGCTGCCGTAATTGGAACCACTAAAATCTGTCGCGAAGTCCGAATAGTCCAATCCGAAGTGCTGGAATTGCGCTGCCGTTAAAGCTAGGCAGGCGCAGAGGGCTATAGCCTGAAACAATGAAAAATTCACCTTACAGTCTTGTAAGTAGGCATACATTTCCGACTTACTCAGCTCATAGATGTTTAAAGATACATTAAATAATAAAATATCAACCCATAACTAAACAAAAATATACAAATAATTTTAATCGGAGGAAAGTTTAAAGATTGAACCATGGGCTCAAAAATATTTGGTGAATACTATTTAGCTGCCTTCCCATTAACATAACGCCGTAGGCGGTTTTTATGTCTCCAGAATATGATGTCCCACTTAGCCGTTCAAAATGCCGTATCAAATTAGTAATATATATAATACAAACGAGTACATTTTCATACATACTAATTATAATTCAATTTGATCCCACAAGAAAGTCGTGTCAGGTAAACAAAAGAGTATGAACGATCCAATTCGACCTTATGATAAATCATTGATTAATTCGAACAGCGATCAAAGAAATATACAGCTAATTGTGTGTGCACAGAATTCAAATCAAAGTGCACTTGTTTCAATTTCAATGCTACGGCCCAAAGCTTGCAAAACATTAAAAACGTTACATACATTCTAAATGGAATACTTTTATATTTATCTATGGAACAAAGAACTTCTGATCGACTCATGGGAGTGATACAGTTAGGCTAAATGATACGTTTTGCATATCATTAATTTAATCACTAAGAACGAACTATCCATTAAGCTTTTCTATCTATAAATTACCCAGCGGTCAGTCTTCCGCAACCTTGGGCACTTTGAAATACAATTTTTATAACCAATACATTTTCTTTTACCACTACGGTGGCAAACACGTACGCGTCTGATGTTAAGCGGTTACCACCGCCTATGGACATTATAATCCTTCTAATATTATACATTTGATAGTTTGAGAGGGTGTTTATAGCTCACTCATGCCATAATTCTATGGAATTCGGCGTTGAGAAAGATTATTATTATCTCGATTTATTGTTAGCAGCAAAAAAAAACAAATGCATTTATAATCTATAATCGTGCCCTACAAAACGTTAACTACCACATTATCAGTTGCGAACAAGGAAGACAATGCACGGAAACACAAGCGTATCTATCGCAAATATGTATCGTTACGTAATAAGGTAGAAGGCGTACGCGTCTACTAACTGGTTTAGATCAAAAACAAGTGTGTGAACTTGATATGTGACCTCAAATGAGGTCCGCCCCGAAGGCAGGCCGCGTATGAACTCTACGTGCTGACAATCAGCTGATTAAACACGTGTGGTCTGACCCAGACGGGCGACAAAAAGTTGCCGGTAATTTTTTTTTCAGTAACTGTGACCTGCTATCACTTATATAAAATTCTTATACATATATTATAATGACAACTCTCCCGTAGCATGATGATTGAGCCAATAAACGGGATATCTAAGGAAAAAAAGTTTTCAAATACATGTTAGATTTGAGATTCCTGAGCTTAGCGCGTTCAAACAAACTATTAATACGCTCTAATTTATTTCTTTAATATTATTATACTATTATCAATATTATTCATAAACACTCTCTATCAAATAAATAGCTTACTTGCAAGCAAGCTTAGAAGAAAGCAAGCTTTCATAGTAGGCTGAGTGAAAAATGTTCATCATATAAGATACGAATTAGTCTGGAAGAAAGACACAGGAAAACCACGTTAAAACTGTCAAAATCTACATGATTTTACAATTAAGAATGGTTAAGTATACTTATTTTAAGGAAGAATTGAAATTGTTGAACATATGAGTGTGAAAGAAGCCAAATAAGACTCTCTACTATCTTTGTCTACCTCATGAAGAACTCGGTATGACGATATGTATATGCAATAATATAAGTGTTAAGGTATTTGTATTACAAAGAGTTAAAATAATCACTGCAATGTTGCTGTCGTAATTGTAAATGGAAATTAGTTTCTACAAATAATGCATATTTAAGCAATAAACTAGCTATTGGGCATTCTGAATATAATTTCATATTTAACACGTAACTCACGCCTTGTAAGTGGCTACTAAATGATTTAATTATCTATTTGTTCTTGAACTATTTTCATAATGGCTTATATCCCTAAACATCCATGCAGATGATTAGGCGTTGGCTGGTAATTAAAATAATTATGAAAGAAAAATGCAACGAGCAATGAAATAATTTGATCCATTGAGATGTATCTTCACGCCTACAAGGATCCCCGAAAGGATAAAAAGAGGTTTCATTTCTCCAACACGGCTACATACACCTTTCAATTCCTTCTTAAACGTATGCAGGTTCCTTCTGAAGTTTTCGTTCAGCGTAAAACTCTTGGTGTGATAATTATATCTTGATCATTGTAGGTACTTAAGTTCAGAAAAACTTGCAATTTTTTTTTTTTTTTGCTTCTACTCGAAACACATGGCCACCACGGCTCTTGACTTATTGAAATGTAAATAGAAAAATAAAACAATTGATATTTCTCAAAGAAAAAATCCATTAAATTACACGCACGCTTAGCTAGACAAAACAAAGGGTCTGGTTAATGATTACACATTCGTGATTAATGTTTAATTATTCATTATGCAACCTTCCGATAGTTGACAACAGGCGATGTTAACGTGGATTAAATATTTCTTAATAGCAACTATTCATCGCGCGACATAATCGTGGCCGATCTACAATTTCACTTAAACCTGACAGATATTAAGGCGCACTTTCGAAACCAGTCTAAGTGGTTGTACGCTTATTCGCAACACCTACAGTGGGTACACAGTCATTCACCATTTATAGACATACTAGCCGTTCCACGTGGTTTAACCCGCATTAAATTCATATATATTATTAGTGCCTAGTAACATGATGATGCCTATCTTTTCAGTGCGAAATATTGTTTCCCAATTGGATTTGTAGTTTCTGGGATTGGCCCGTTCAAACAAACAAACTCGTCCTTTTTATAAGTGGATAGACATATTGCAACTGCATTCTAAACATTATAGAATATAGTTTTTAGGGTCAGTAGTATGTATTTGAGTACTCTTGCAGCATTGGGTAAATATTTTAATAAATTTCGATCTAGGTATATTTACACCTTAAATAATTAATTAGAATCCGGTCTAAGACTTTGATAAAGAGCCATGATGGACTTTGCGGGCTGTAATTTGACTGCAGATTTCTGAGTTCAAATTTCACAAGAGAAGTAATATAATACTTGTAACTACAACAAGAGATAACTGCTAAAAAAATGTAACAATTTTTAATACAAAGAACATTTTTGAATTTCAAAAACAAAGATATCGAATATGCGTACGCATAAAATAAAATACTGAACAAAAAATTCTGATAAACAGACGGATTAATATTGGGAATATTATTAATAATATAAATAATAATATAAATATTAATAATATAAATGCAAATATTATTATAGATGATTATTATCGGAAATATACTAACAGAAATCGGGCTTTAGAACTTTGGATGCAGTAATTTTTTTATTACTAAGTATTTTTGCTATAGTCAATATTTTCATATAGTCGTGGTGGCCGAGTGGTTCGAGCAGTTGCCTGCGACGTAAAGGTCGCAAGTTCGAATCCCGACTGTACCAATGAGTTTTTCTGAACTTAAGTACAGTGATAAGTCACACCACGAGCTTTACGGTGAAGGAAAACATCGAGAGGAAACCTGCATACGTCTGAGAAGAAATTCGAAGGCGTATGTATAGTCGTGCTTGAGTAATGGCGATGGACTCGCCATCTGTCACGTTGGCACCTAATATACCTCGGGCGGAAAGTGGGTGTGTGGGTGTTGCCTATACACCTCTGCCTACCCCTTCGGGGACCCTTATGGGAAGGTGTGAGTATATAATATTTTCATATACCTATGCTAATTTTTTTACAATATAAATACAAACAATTAATATCAATAGCAAGAAACTGTCGTTTAAAGTAGTTAATAACACTTGTGAATGAGGCGAAAGAGATAAGCTCGAAAGAAATGGCGTTCTTCCAACTCTACCTACCTCGCGATGGCGAAGTATCATGATGACCGTAGGCCGACCGTATGAATGATATGTCAAATATTGACAAAAATTAAATAACAGTGAGTGATAGAGTTTCTGAAGTACCGAGATTCAAAGTAATGAGCCATAAATAATGTAACAGACATGAAGCAATAAATGCATTAAATATTCAGAAGTTTGCACATAAAGTATCAAACTACACAACAACTTTAAAAGCAGTCTAGGAAGTTAGCAAACTGTATTGATGAAACTATGCTTACGATAAAACTGTACCGACTGTTGTGCGCAAAGTTTGCATAATAAGGGCTGGTGTGTGCGTCGGATACAAATTTTAATTGTTACTTAATCTAAGAGCTTGCGTAACGGCGATGGACTCGCCATCTGTCACGTTGGCAACTAAAATATATCTCAGGCGGAAAGTGGGTGTGTGGATACTACCTATACACCTCTGCCTACCCGTTCGGGGACCCTTGTGGGAAGGCGTGAGGATATATATATATATTAATCTAAGAGTCGGTAGCTGAGTGGTCTGAGTAGTCGTTTACATACGTTCAGGTTCGTGATAAATAAACACGTTGAGAGGAAACCTGAAAAAACATTATCTTTTCGCAGGAGATATATAAAAGCGCCAACGTGACGGATGGTGAGTCCTTTACCGTTTCTCAAGCACGACCATCTATACATACCTACATACAAATCATCACGCCGAGTCCCTTAAGGGGGAGGCAGAGGGTAAAGAGCGATAGTTCTGTCTAGACTTACACACCTCTTTCGCTTCGTCCTCATTCATCAATCTCTTCATACATGCTCGTCGGTATTGAGTTCTCTTGACGTTCCCGGCCTTGAGCGACCGATCGATTTGATCTAGGTAGTTAGAACGTGGTCGTCCTCTGTCTCAACTTGCACAAAACATACCATAATATTTTAGTTGAAATAATAAAATAATATATCTTCACGCCTTCCCACAAGGGTCCCCGAAGGGGTAGGCAGAGGTGTATAGGTAATACCCACACACCCACTTTCCGCCAGAGGTATATTAGGTGCCAACGTGACAGATGGCGAGTCCATCGCCGTTACTCAAGCACGACTATACATACGCCTTTGAATTTCTTCTCAGACGTATGCAGGTTTCCTCTCGATGTTTTCCTTCACCGTTCAGCTCGTGGTGTGACTAATCACTGTACTTAAGTTCAGAAAAACTCATTGGTACAGTCGGGATTCGAACTTGCGACCTTTGCGTCGCAGACAACTGCTCGAACCACTCGGCCACCACGGCTCTTAGCAGTTGTTATAGTTAGTTGAACTTAGTTGAAATAAATACCGAAAATGCCTGCTTGCGAACCCTACAGAAATTAAAGCAATCAGTATCATAAATACATCAACGATTGATCACCATAGCAATACAGTCTTTATGTCACCGGCAGTGAATGCGGTTTCTTTACGATATTAGTACAAAATGAAACCCGATCTAGTTCCGTAGGTAACTGTCCGCTGATGTTGGTAAGTGTTCCGTGCATGAGAAGGTCAAGCTAAAACCTGTTATCATCTAAATTTACAACATATATATATATATATATATATATATATATATATATATATATATATATATATATATATATAGATCATTACTTCCTACTTCGAAAAATAATTATTGTTATTTAAAGTAGCGAAATAATTACTCTAAAAAGATCAGTACTAAAAATAAATGATATAATAAAAGATAAAATACTAAACTGTAGTGAGTTTGGGATATTTTGGGGAGGGATTTTATTTCTAAATATGTGTTTGTACATACATACTTACCAAAAAAAGTATATATATTTTAAATCCCAGAATACCCGGATCCTTACTACGCGAATGGGCTACTGCCTTCGGCTGCATTCAGATTGGTGCGGCAATACTGATTCCTTGAGCGAAATATTGCGACATGAATTTGAAGGATTAGATCATTCATTCTTCTAGGACCATGGTAGCCGTGTGGATCGTAATGCAAAATAAGGTATGAAGATTGAAACTCTGTACCAATGAGTTAAAAGCAATATAGCTCTATACAGTCTCATCGTCTTCGATGTATGTAATCGCCTTGAAGCTAAAATACTCCTTTCATCTAGAGTTGATACTAATCAGTCATATCCGATTTCCACAAAATTTACCTGGTATTTACTCGATTGTAACTGTATCTACGGCCAGACGGACGCTGAAGAAACTGGCCACGGTCGAAGGAGTAAGCATGCCGTCAATCGATCAATCATAACCAATCCTGCAATCCACACGCACGTTGCCTAACTTAGAATATCCCGAAAATCTACTTCGAGTTTAGCATTTTTTACTTTATACTAGCTATGCCGTGCGATTTTCCCTGCATCGAACCTTTAATCATAAATGGAAAGGTGACTATCTGAACTGCTCGACCGCCGAGGCTTTTAAACGCAATACAAATAGACCCACCTAATCTATGCTAGATGTAGGTACGAAACAAAACCAGCGCCAATAATGTATGAATGTCAGTACGACATTAACTCAACCGTGTAATTGTTTAACTTAACAACAAAACTTACTATTTGTCCTCTTGTACTAATGTTTAATGATTGCTTAAATATCACATGGTGCATGTTATGACATTTTGCAAATACTAATGTATGCTACACGAGTAATTTCCATTAGTTGTTTTACTTAACATAATCTTTATTACATGTATGTCAGAACGTTGCATATAATACCGAGATTCATATGCTTCCAGTTTATGAAGATAGTAAAATAAGCTATGATAAGCCAGATAAGCTATGTAGTGTGTACCGTAAGTATATATATATACATATACATATCATCACGCCTATCACGATATCATACTGCCTACCGTAAGTATCAGGCATATAAATATTTATATCAAATACCCAGACGCACATCAAACAAATATATATATTTTTTATGTTTGTTTTTGACCCGTTTGTTTGTTACGAACGGGTCCCTAATTGAAACCATTAGCAAAGAGTTCCCAAGCCCATCTGGCTAAGCAGAATTTAAATATCGACACGTTTAAGAACTGGAAGACTGCAAAGAGCGAGCTGGATGGTAGCGGTACGGGTGGTAACACTTCCTCGATGACCTTATCTTGAGATGGGGCAATGTGAGCAGAACGACCGGCCTCCCGTACTTTCAACGCTATCATCCCTTGACACCTTACTCGTTTTATGTCGTATGACTAATCTTGAAGAGATTTATTGTCACTGGACGTCAGCTAATTTAGTTACTAGCCAAGTCGACCAATATTTTTTTTTCTCGTATGATAAAAAAAAAATTTTTAACAAAATATACATTTAGTCTCGATAGCTCCTCGCTCAGGCAAATGGGATACCATATCATGTATAGAGAAGGAGCTTGCTAGTTTTGTCCTGCATGCGTTTGTTCGAGACGTTGTCAATTACATTGACAGCCGTAACTGGAAACAAAATTATATAACCCTGGTTTTAAATGGACAACACAGTACAAGATAGATCTTTTTGAAAATCTAGCCTTTGTTTAAAGCACATGAAACTAGGCTTTCCTCTATAAGTACCCTACATTCTATTGCGAACTGTTGTGGCAATCTGAGTAAATCCTAGCAAGGTTAACGTTACGACATGGTGTGTACGTGAATAGATTTATTTAATTTTTTTAGCTGTTATGTGTCGAATTATTAGACCATATTTCATCGCATATCATTGCTGTTTATTATTTTAAAAGCGTGTCAAATAATAATGTAAAAATATAGAACTAGTCTACTTAGTACAAGGTTAAAAAAACGAATTAATTATGGCACGTTTTTTTACAGATTTTTTTAAATGTGAATTTAGAGAGAACAGAGTAATAATGAAGAGTAAAAGTTGCACGGTAAAGTCACCGTTTAGTACAATTAATATCAATTCTTTTAATCTGAATACTAAATAGTTTGCACGTCTTTGGATTAGGATATATTAGAAAGCCTGTTATGATCAAAATCAAAATCAAAATAAAAATATTTTATTCAACGTAAGGGACACAGGGAACACTTATTGAACGTCACATATTTAATACAAACTAAAGTTACCACCGTTTCCAAGAAAAAATACCTGCCAGGAGAAGAAACGGCGAAACAAACTCCCCGGTTTGCTTTTTTAAGTTTGGGTAGAAAAGATTAAAGTTACATATATAAACTCTGTACAAGAGGAGCAATTCATTGCCTTTATAATAAGCCTTTTAGTTGATAAATAAATAAATAAATTCTCCTGCTCAAGATACCGATTTTTCAAGAGTCTTGACTCATCAAAACTCTTGTAAAATCGGCGTGACATGTGATATTATTATGTATTTAAAACATAACCAATAGCAATAGCTTTCGACTACCTTAATTAGGCACAAAAACATTAACTAATAAAATTTAACCAAGGAGTCATAACTGCATGCTCAGAAAATTATTATATCTTGGATTTGTTATAAGCTTAACGCCGGAAGCAATAGGGTGTAAAATTGTCTACCTCGACAGCTGGGGTCACTTAGCCGCGGAATGCACTACGCATGCCTGGCCAAGTTGTACTGTGAGTAGATCACGCGCATGCGTGCCGCAGTGAAACTAAATCAAGTGTGAACGCACTTTGTTGCAACACGGTTACGCAACTAGTGGACGATGGCCATTGTGCTAAGATATTGTACACACAAACCTACGGAGCTACATTCCTAGACACAGCAGAACCTTCAAGGAACCTTCGTTTTGTTTAGTCATACCTACGATATACTCTCGCTAATATACTAATAAATCGAGATAATAAAATAATATCGTGAGGAAACCTGCATACGTCTGAGAAGCAATTTAAAGACGTCTCTATAATCGTGCTTGAGTAACGGCGATGGACTCACCATCTATCACGTTGGTACCTTAAATATATATCTAACGGAAAGCGGGTGTGTGGGTACTACCTATACGCCTCTGCCTAACCCTTCGGGGATCCCTTGTGGGAAGGCGCGAGGATACATAGTGCGGAATATACAAATAAATACATCCCGGTTTAACTTCTAATTTAATGTCCTAATAATATCGAAGGCTTGAGAGTAGATAATTGTTACTCAACACACTCCGATAGCAACTACTAGAACGAATCTTCACTGAAAAAGGTTGCGAACAATGGCAGTAGCTATGCGCGTCGCCAGGATTCTTTAGGGCGTTGCGCTAACACGGTATGAAATTCTCTATAAAAAAATTTCGTTTGAGCCAAAGCTAATAGCTGGAGTATGTGATATCCCTGACCTACTTTTATTCAAATACTACTATACTAATAACTAAATCCTCACGCCTTCCCACAAGGGTCCCCGAAGGGGTAGGCAGAGGTGTATAGGTAATACCCACACACCCACTTTCCGCCAGAGGTATATTAGGTGACTAATAACTATATTAATAAAAACCTATTCCCGACAGGAGTGCCTGTGCCTCCTCAACCTTGCACCCTCCTGCTGATGCCCGTAGCAGTATCTTCGTATATTGTTCCTGGTTTCCAGCCATTATGGCTGATCTCTTCGATTTATCGGGTATATTGATAGAGAGCGATATATTTAGTTTCATGATACCTTCAAATTAAAAAGCTACTAATTTAAGCACTTCTGATACGCCTGTAATAATGTTGAATCAAGAGCGCAGATAGTCAATATTTTGAACAAATGTCTTATCTGAAATCTGTTATTTAATATTATGTATGCGCTGTGTAAGTAAAAACATATCTATGTTATATTAAAATGTGTAAATATTTTCGCATAGTCGTGATATGTTCAGTTAGCAAAGCTTACCCACAATCGTGTACTAAATACATACGATTTATTTAACAAGAGCCTATCTTAAAACATGCATCAATTTCAAGTAAATTACTTGAGACGGTCAAGATGGAACGGTTTCGAAATCATTATTTATGCCCCATTACTATTATATCGCTCTATTGCATACAATAATTATTACATTCATGATCTAGTTAATCACGGAGACGGTATTAATACATAAAGATTTTATTCAAATTATATATAGTAGAGCTAACCAAGAGTTTTTCTCTACTTAAATACAGTGTCAGTCACACTACGTGCTTTACGGTGGAGGAAAACATCGAGAGGAAACCTGCATACATTTGTGAAGAAATTCAATGGCGTATGTATAGTCGTGCTTGAGTAACTGCGATGGACTCGCCGTCCGGCACGTTGGCACCTGGAATATATCTCTGGCGGAAAGTGGGAGTGTGGGGACTACCAATACACCTCTACCCTTCGGGGACCCTTTTAGGAAGGCGTAAGGATGAGATATTCACGTCTTGTACAAAGGCCTCCCTAAGATAATACAGGAACAACACCTACTTTACACCAAGGATGCCATTTCTCAAGGATGATGACTTCACATAGGTTACTGATCTTACGTTTTTCCCAATGATTTTTTAAAGTAAAAATTGTAATTTGTATGATAAATGTGTACTTACAACACAATAACAGGAAGACTCATTACCAACCAACAAATTTGTATGTAACAAAGCTACTAATTTAATCGCTCGGCTACGGCGACTCTTTAAAAATACTGAATTGATATTTATTTCTATTAGGGTTATTATTTTCATTCAAGGGTAACACCTCATTATAAAGCAATTACAATGGACCAAATAGGGTCATGATTGGACCAGAATAATACGACAAATCAGTTAGATGGCTTTCATAATAGGAAATTATCTTGCATTTGAGAACGAACAATTTGTAATTTCAGGAGTGTACCAGTTTTGCAATGATTTTAGTTCTGAGTTTGCGGTTATTGAGAAATCAAATATAAGATGTTTTTTTTATTTATATAAAACTTTCGATCACTTCTATAATTATCGGTCCTTAGCCACGGACTATGGCTCATATACAAAATAGGATTCGAAACTTCATGATATCCCTAGTGTAGCAGTGGTTCCAATAGTCACCTGCAGATTCAATTCTAGACCGTACCAATTAGTTTTCTAAACAGGGATTTGTCACACCCTTATGTTTACGGCGAAGGAATATACTCTGTGGAATGAAATTCAATTAAGAATGGGAAGTCGTGCCTGAGGACGACCAAACAGACAGTTCCGGAGATTATGCAATTGAAGTCGTGAAGATTAATAAAATCTTCGTGAAAACGAATGCACAAGATAGCATTCAAGGCCTGCGTGAATGGTTTTGCAGCTACCACGTTAGATTGCATGAACAACAGTAATTATTTGAAATGGTTACATCCCGTCGGGAGTTGGTCACGCGCCCGGTAACCGGATACTATTCACGGTCAGGTATTGTACATCTCGCTGCGTTTTAAGACTAATGTAAATATTTATGGCCAGTTAGCTACACAAGTTGATGCTTTCTTTTATAAAAACACAAAAGTTTGGCTGATAATGATTAAGACCGAGGTGAACGAGATTACATGTTTTTTTTTTGTATTGTCTCTCGTAGCGTGAGTTCCGGGAACTTTTGCTTCTTAACCGGTCAATGGCGAGACCTAGGCCTCCAGCCAGGCACTTTAGTACTAAGCAACACAGCTAAGGGCACCCCCTGTGGGGTACGAACCTCGGCTTAGGGCGTTGCTGGATCGCGAGCAAAGGAGCTGGGCTGGACTGGTAATTTTATTTAAATATTATTTGGGGGCGGGATTTGCGCGTCTGGCTCGGCGCGGGCCGGCGTTTGCGGCGGAAGTCGGGGGGGAACATTACGGCTTATTCGCGTCGAACCTCGCCGGTGAGGACGGAACAGTGGTCGGTTATGTGTAGTGTTGGTATGAGATTACATGAAAAAATTGTCACATTATTTATACCCGAACACGTATTTTTACAAATTGCACTGACAAAGTAGTAAATAGTCGTCTGCAACACAAATATTGCAAGTTCGCATTCCGACTGTACCAATAAGTTTTTGACTTTAAGTACAATGATAATTTTTACGGTGAAGGAAAACATCGATACATGTAACGGCGATAGACTCGCCATATATCACGTTGGCATCTAAAATATATCTTCGTTGAAGATCTCTGAAAACCTCTGCCTACCACTTTGGGGACACTTGTGAGAAAGCGTGAGGATATATATAAAAAGTACACCACGACCTTTACGGTGAAGGGAAACATCGAGAGGAAACCTGCATACGTCTGAGAAGCAATTCAAAGGCGTATGTATAGTTGTGCTTGAGTAACGGCGATGGACTCGCCATCTATCACGTTGGCACCTAAAATATATCTCTGGCGAAAAGCGGGTGTATAAAAAGTGCGAGGATATATATATCCTTTTTTCACTTTTTCTTATATAATGTCGGTAGATTATTCAAATTAGGCTATGAATTCACAAATTATTAGTCACTAAATTATCATGATTACGGTTCCCTCTTAAACTATTTCTTGGTACTTTATGCAATATAAATATTTATGGTACACAGATGTCACAAAATGTGAGAAGATAAAGTACATTTATACACTAACGAATAGCAACTTAATTGGATTCTGCAAAACATATGTTATTATTTATTATTTACATAACATTACAGAAAGTTCTTGTATAACAAAATTACGTTCATTGTGCACACCTCTACCGATGACAAACGAAAATTTTATTTTGTATGAATAATATTGTACGAGGAGAAAGTACTTATGCATGATGTCAAGCAATTGAATAAAAAAAACTATTGTAAGGTCTTAAAGAATATCTTATTGAAAACGCTGTGTCTATTTCACGCACTTAGAAGAATTGCGATATGTATATTGCAGTGCCCAACAAACAAAAAGTAAAATCCTGCTTGAGCTCGTAATTTTTATAACTATCATAAATAAATTCAAAATGAACAAAGGCAATTTAATAAACGAATTAAATCATTAAATATTGATTAATTGTATCAAATTTATTCGAATGTCGTTCCATACACACTCATTAACAATCGTAATAATCGATTGATGCAACTTCAAAGATCATTAATGTAAACAAAGTTGCGACAGTGGTCGATTAAATGCGTAATTACAAATTCCATATGGATTTCAATAAGTCCTTGCATTTAACTTGAAATTTTCCATGATAGTAGAATATTACTATTCGAAAATATATCACCACATTTTTAACAGTCTGTTTTAACGACAAAAAGCAGCTTCTAATCTGTTAATTATTATAATCAGCACATTAGTTTTCGCCTATATTCAAAGACCATTACTTAAGGGTGGGAAAGGTACAAATTTATATATGGCAACTACATGTTTCCTTAATATGCCTATGTTGCTTCTCCAGTCAACCTTCATTTGACGTCACGTTACGGCGTTTCGTTTACCGTCTTTCACAATACTGACCTCTCAATTCTGCCCCTCTAGTGGTAGGTATATTACTACAAAAATGCAAATAGTTAAATATCCAAAGATACACTAGTTGGAGCACCAATTCTATCTGCTTGTATGAAGATACTGCTACTGCTTTTCGACAGACGAGATTCGGTATGATGAAAACAAAACATCGTAATTGAATCAAAAGGGAAGTAATCAGTTATGTTTTGAAGTTATATTTAATATGAAAAATGTCAGAATATGCGAAGGCTGACAGCATATTGCTATGCGGATATCAATGCTGATTCTCTAGGCCTGAATAAAATTCCAATATAAATAACCAAAATATCCAATAACCTTAAGATCACAGAAGTCATGGCTATCTTCAAAGTTCTAAGCTGTAATCATTGTCATTCCAAATACATTTCGCCTAGATATCGAAGGTTGCACCTTTGTTGGTCTCGTACCCCAATCCAAATGACGTGTAATTTGTGCCACTCCTCTGGTTAATGTTGAATATTTGAAATACTATGTAGAAATTATCGAAGTAAAGTGATCAGAATAAGATCGTTACGGTTTCTATGGCCCACTATGCAAATACCATATCATAGTTATGTAACAGCAGCAGCCGTTGTATTCGAGTCGTTCGAGTAGCCTCTTGCATCGCAACAATAATGTTTTCTGATCATAAAGACGGTCATCAATCACATCACGAGCTTTACGGTTAAGGAAAATCTGTATACATTACAGATGAAATTCAAAGACGTATGTATAGTGGTGGAAAAGGTGTTTCTGTTGGTGTTGCCCTGCCCTTCGAAGACATGACATTTACATTTTATTTGAGTCCCTCACAGGGTATGCAGAGAGAGTAGAGCGCAAATTATCTGTATGTAACGTGTTATTGAAATGCAATAATTAATCGCTTGATTGAGCGAGCGTAATGTCAAGTTCACTCGTCGTGTGTTACAAAAAATTACAAACGGCAGTTTTGTAACATTACAGAAACCGTTACGGAGCAATTTGTTTCAATCGATTATAAAATGCCTAATAAGTATGAAAGCTATAGAAGGCCATATACTGACCCCGAAAGTCCCTCGTATTGTTATGTAAAAAAATTACCGTTTCACGAGACGAGAATATCTTGCTATTTTTAATTATCTTAATTAATTATTAGGGACAAAAAACATTCAAACGGTTTTTCTTTTGTGTAATAAATTTATTGTGTTATTTCTTGTTAATTCTATCTAATAAAATAAACATAACTCTCAAACTAACTTAAAACCGTTTTTAGAGATTAGCTGGCATAATAATCAAAGGACTCCTGACTTCAAAACTTGAGCCCCGGCCAGTATTATGAAGAACACGAGTACTCTTACTTGTATCATAATATGTATGTATAATATTATGTACATGTTAGAACAAAATATTTAAAATTGTATGATAGTGTGCACCAATGTATATAAAGTTAAAATACTGGTTTATTTTGATAGGAAATATTTACAAACTTTAAATGTCAAAATATACGTGACATGTAGTACTGGGATCTGCAAGTGAACTAAATATTTGACAAGATTATTAAGAACGCATAAATTTGAATAAATTGGTCCTTAGTTCCGTGTTGCTTAGACAAATATCTGACCAAGAGCAATTAACCGCTTGTTGCGAATTGTATTCAATTATCGGGTTTTACTTTGTCTTTACAATAGGAAAATAATCGATTTAATCTCTATGCTTTTCTCCCTTTCCCTCATACACAGCTCAAAGGAAAAGCAGGGTGTAAAACCCACTTTTTGACAGAGATATATCATGCTGCTTAAAATATGCTTTAAAGTATGAAGGTTTTATCACAATGTAACACAGTGCTACTTAATTCGAAGAAGGTACAGTTCTCCAGGGCTTGACACAATTGAACGGCGTTCACTGTTCGCAAGAATATACAATAAAACAGCTGAGCTGGGAGAACTTATACTAGCTCAGTCTTATACTCGAAGATTACAAACTTATGAATAAAACTTCTATACTACCACGTACCTTTGTCCGTAGCTACACGGAAGCGAAACCGTGAATTGAAGTGATCGTCTATCATATTTTCACGTCTTAAAACTAAGAAGCAAACACTGAAATAGCTTCCGTATTCGTTTCCGTGGTCAGAAATGGTTAAAATATACAATTAAGCCCCAATTAAGTAATCTCAAGTATACCGTAACAAAGAACCTTCAACTATTTATAGTCCAAACAGAAGCATGCAATTGTGAATAGCCAACTGATATATAGCATTAATACTTTAAAGGCTTATTTGCCCTTAGTCTATACATGATTAAATCCTACTATCAGACATGAAATGAATGTGGACGAAGCGAAAGAGGTATGCAAGTAATGCAACTGGCGCTCTACCCTCTCTGCCTACCCCGTTAGGGACTCGGCGTGATGATATGTAATATCAGAAACTTTGTGACGATTTATGGATATTTATGACACCAGAACGGCTCAACTACATTAGATGATATTTATGGAATAACATATACCTACATTTTTTATACAGTTTAAAATCGAACATTGAAATATATTAAGCACATTTTGTCGGAACGGATGGTTTGTTAAGAAGACACGCGTCAGCGGCTAAATGGAGTCCGATGAAATTTAAAACCGACCTACATATGTATTACTTATGTCTTTGGGAAACTTATAACTTTAATAAGTACATTGCCCGAAAACACTAAAATAAAGTAAAATATTTTCAAGTCCGTTAAATAAGTTCAAAAAGAATTAGCTAAATTTAGCTTAGCATAACTAGCCTTAAGATTAGAAATACCTAAGTTAAAATTAGATTGATATCGTTTCCTTTATTTGATTGTCTGCGTTCGATTCCGACCTTGGCGGAAGAAAGGCGATATTTTAAAATTAATAAGTTAAGCAACACACAATACCTATTAACTTTACAGTTATGTAGTTAAATTAAATTTTTACGTCAAATTATTTGTTAATTGAATGGATAATTTGTACATTTCTGTTTACAAATGGAAAATCATAAATGTCAATCTTTATCATTAAATGATAAAAAGATATAGTATAGTCGGGAATTCAAGAGGTCTCCTACAGTATTATGATGGCAGTTTATTGCTCCCACAATGCAATATAATAAACAAAAAAACGGTAATATTTCCGGAGAGAAACGTACGTAAGATTAAGCACCCACTTCTCAGTAAATTTCATACTTCTAGCCTAGCTTTCCCATCGTAGACTATCTCGCGAGCTTGCGATAAAGCATTCCATGAGTTTGTAAAAGAGACCTCTAAGTGTTCGTCTTCGTCGATCGTCGATACTTTGCGCGGCGTTAAGTTGAACCTGCGTAGTGATCAATTTAAGCGATTATCAACCCTAGTTGCCGAGCATTACACCTATTTATTAGCGACCAACGATCAAAACATAGGAGGCGAGGTACCTACAATTCAAGTCCTTAAAAATAAATTAAATTTAATTGACAAACTTTGAGAATTAATTATATACATATAAAATTTTGTCCAAACGATGTCATGTGCGTTTTAACGTATTAACTAGATCGATATCTTACAAAATATTTGAATAAATATTCTGAAGTTAATCACCTGATTTAGTATAAGCGTAAAAATAACATGTCAATATTAAAAGAAAGTGAAAACTATATTAAATAATGTAACAACTTCACGAGTCTTACATAACCCAAGCACGTATCGGGCTATGTGGTTGTAGATATGTTTGAATTCTTATTTTTATGTATGGTTCCGTACAAAATAGCTTGTGTCTTCATACCTACATACATGATGTTACTGCTAACGTATTTCATGAAATTCTGAAAATTATCATTAAAAATTAAAGCCATGATTTTCGGTTTGAAGTCAATTTAACGAAATCAACCTTACAAAAACGGAAGGCGCTATATTTAAATCAAGTAAGTACTACAAACACTTAATTTTAATAATAATATATTCGAAATAAATAAACTAGATTCTAAATCAAATATACGTGAACATTAGAGCCGATTTGCTTCGTTGGATGCGCGTGCGCAGTACCCTGGGATTGCATCGGCCATGAATGGGCCGCATACGTCACGGCAGTGGGAAGTTTATCGCAAGTTTATATTAACATAGATATATGTATTACGCGTAAGTATTTCACATACATGAGTATACGGGCGCGCGCCGCGGACCGGTCGCGCCAGTGAACTTCCGCCTTCCGATACCCACGTATCTTTAAGTACTATATGTCGATGAATATCGTGCGCAATTACTATGTTATATCTTAGATCATTCTCTTCTTCGCTGATATATAATTTAGTAGGAAATGTTATACTAAAGGCGAAGCTTTTACTTATATAACTAGCCATGCCCTGTGTTTTCCCTTGCGTAAAATTTGCTCGTAGTTTGACTAATGTACTTAAGTTCAGGAAAACTTATTGGCATAGTCGGGATTCGAACTTGCAATCTTTGTGTTGCAAAGTCGAACCACTCGGCCAACACAGCTTATTTGAATTCGTTGAAAGATGTTTTTTTCTGGTATAAGATATATCATTTAGGACGTTACGTTACGTTACGTTTATCACGATAATCAAGCTATAAATCTATCTCTGTCGCAAAATATTCCTTATAGTCTCGATAGGTTTTCTGATTCATTAGTAAATTTTTAAAGTAGTCATACTTTACTCAACCATAACAGTTGAACCCTATACATACTAAACTACCCATTTGGTATTTTCCATGACTTATTAATCAATATTAAGTCATTTGTGTTCCAAATTAGAAATACGTATACAAAATTGTGAACGACTTGGGTAATAATAAATACCTGGGCGTTAATTGGTTAATACGCAATTATCCCGCAATAGTATCTTGAAACTTATACAAATTTACTCTTACACCATCCCGCCATATACCAAGTATGCAGCTTACAGTGTTCGGCATTTAAGTTGAGCTACGATAGCAACAATGTGCGTGTTCTCTCAACCGCATAAGGCATATAATTGCTTAAATCGATAATTGTACAGGTTCTATTCATGTGGCGTGCATTGTATTTTACTGAATTCAAATAGCTTGCATATGTACAAAATTATGGATGCATTGATAATTGCTTTAGAAACGCCGTTGAGTCAGTCAGTTTAACGGTTCAATGCTCTAGGATTTTCATTAAAGCAATCGATGTATTATCGCTTAGACTGAAGATAAGTTGATAATGAAAAAATAAATAACAAAAGGGAAGGTTCATTAAAATAAAAAATGGTCTGCTTCCTGTAAAATCCTGGTAACCGTATGAGGTCGGACTATTGCACAATACATTAAGATCAAAGCTTTAATGAACAAACACATCTTTAAATCTTTATCACTATAATCTTCTTTACAATGTTCAATGGTGCGACCATACTGGATTTACACTATGCTTTGAATCAGACTGTATACATCCACGCTATTACAATCTTATGTCTTCTGGCAAAAAAAAACAATCTTACTATCCTCACTCCAAGTGTAAAAATAAGGCGAAATGGACAAAGTGGCGTGACCAATTTTCGAGACTATACGATACAAGTAAATAAACAAAAAATATGCCTAGATGTCACCGCGTGAATCAAATATTGACCGATGCCCATTATGTACGTGGAAACTGCAGGATCGGACTCGAGGTCAACAATTATGTTAATACACACAATGACAAGGTCCCTATAGGCATTTAACTTATACAACAAGTAGGTAGGTACCACATTTAAATTCGCCTTGACTCGCTTACAAGAGGCCGACGATTGTGGAGAGGAAGTGGTCATCTACAATGGGGAATCTGACTATTCACTATTTAACATTGTCACTCTACACAAGGCCATGGTACGATGACATTAGGCTTAACTGCCAAATATATTACCGAAGGAGTTCCTAAGTGTAGTAGTTATTCTTATAGCACAGGTTGTTTATGATCCCAAAAATATGCTATTAATGTAGAGGTAAGAATTAATAAAAACTATATGACAATATTCACGCCTTCCCACAAGGGTCCTCTAAGGGGTAAGCAGAGGTGTAATACCCACTTCTCGCTGGACATATATTTTGGTGGATACGTGACAGATGGCGAGTCAATTGAGCTGTTTCGCAAGCACATCTACACGTCTTTGAATTTCTTCCCGAACGTAAGCAGGTTACCTCTCGATGTTTCCAACACCGTAAAGTATGTGGTTTAATTAATCACTGTATTTAAGTTCAGAAAAGTACATGCAATGGTGTCTATAAAACAGCTTTAAACTTACTATTTAATAGTACGGTTAGTTTTAATATGACTAGTTTTAAACACAGGTATTACTGTGCGGCTAAGTTTGCATCGGCGCGATCGCGAAATTCACTTTCCGTGTACAAATATAATTTAGAATATTACAATTACGCTTTCCGACTTGCACAATAATGACTACATAGCTCATAGTAAACAGCTATTGCACTAAATACTATTTTTAGCCTAATACCAAAATAGTTAAGGTACCAACCCTGCCATAAATTGGCAAGCTAGAACTATTATGCTTTGAAATTACCTCATAAATTGTATACTTTACAAGGTAAAAGTAACAAATAATAGGTTTTATCATAAGCTTCCCCGGAACTGTCAATAAAAGGTATAATCTAACAAAAAGTCGTGTGCTAATGGCTTGGAATATAGGTCATTCACCCAGTATCCGTATGATCGCGAAGGTCGCTTTTTACATAATATTTCGGTCACGATGTTCATCAGAGAAATAATAGCTAACATGGCGAATAGAAAAACCGCAAATATGTGCTTTGTGCATCCAACACAAGGATAATTTTGCTCACCCTTGGCCGTAATTAATTAATCTTTCTAATTCTAATCACAAAAAAGTGTAATTACTTGCGTGCGTACAAGTAACCCAGATTTACAACATGGATAAATTATCTTTTGCAAAATATGTACAATAACATCAATAATCATCCAACAGGATTAAGCTATCATTAAAATGTTATATTCTGCCACGAATTAAATTGGGTTGCCTAATATTGCAATACATATATTTTCATGTTTCGGTTTGTCAACTTACCATAAACACATTCTGACTTTATTGGATTTTCGATGATCTCTACCTAATATATTTGATTAAATATTGTCCAAAGATCAAATTACCAGACGAGGAACCACGTCCATGCTATGATGTAAGTTGCACTTAAGTACACTGACAAAAACCCATCAAATATTTTTATACATAATTCCAATTGTATATAATCTAGGAAATCAAACGGCATGGTTTATATGGATAAACCATGTCGTTTGATTTCCTAGAAACTTCGTCACATTAAAAGGCTCTTTTTTTCTAAATTGTTAATATCGAAGCAATAAAAAAATTGGTATGTATATTATAATGTTTTTATTGTTTCGGTATTTTTACAAGGTAGCATATATGCATTCTAACTGGATGTCGAAGTAGTTCACTACTTATAATACTTAAAGCAAAGTGACACAAATAGAGACCTGTATACTGTATACCTGTATTATATACAGTGGGAACGTCTAGTCGAGTTATTAGCCGAACGAACCATGAACCCCTGTCGATGGACCGAAGCTATTTTAGGCTTTCATCCCAGAGACTGCCGTCACATAGGTAGCGAGCTTTTTGTCACAGTGCACAGACCTTTGAGGGTGAAATTTTTTATGCGTTTTAGTAGAGATTTTCTTAAAAAGCAGTTTTACTGCAGCAATTCTGTTATATATATATAGGAATGTAACACGCAGGCGAATAAGATATATCGTCATTCATGATAATCCCTGCAAGCAATAGCTAGAAGCATAGTGCGTTTATGTATATTTATAAAACTTCAACTGCACCAAAATCCGTTTGAACTATTGAAGTTTATTGCTTTTTTATATGTAGCGATAACCCTTGAATAACAAAAACTCAATTTCATTAACTCATAAAATAGTCGAGGAAATTTGTATCTATCAATATAATAGGTGTTACGATTAACCAACACCCGATATTAAAACAAACATAACTCTATTAAACATGGCGAGTGTATAGCCTATAAAGTGACAAGCCGTTACACTTTACGTCTGACAGGGCGAGATATCCGCTATTTCCCTCAATGTCCAAATACCTTGTTATAATTGTAGGCAGCTTCTGAACATTTTGACACCTTTAAAGGCTTTAATTTGAATCGATCTACTGCAATATGCAAACTGTTCCGTCGTTGTAGGTGGTGATAATTATGCGATTTTGGTTCGGTAATATTAGCTCTGTTTTTATTTAGGTAGGAAATTTACTGACGCGCCGATACGTTCCTTTTTCGACACAGGTAATTCGTGACAAAAGAGACAACGGTAAATTTGACGAAGTTATTTGTTTTAGAAATGTGCATCTTAACGTCGAAATCTAGAATAATCTGACGGATAAAATTTGAACTTATTTATGATTTGTTTTATCATAAATTTATTTTATCATTTATTTATAAATTATGAACTTTCGCATTTTAAAAATAAAAAAAACTGAAGCAAGAAATACATAATGCATCTTTTTGCGATGTTGTAATTCTCCGAACAAAGCTAAAAAATGACAAAGCTAAAAACCATATTGTAAACATATAAGAATTGACGAATTAATATTGGCTCATTTTATATTTATAATGACAAGACCTTATAATAAATTGTACAGGCATAGCTGCGCACGATATAGGCAATTAGTGACGAAAACTCGGACCTATGGGATACGAAACGTCGATAGCTGTTGTTAGAAATAGCTATTGATGATTAATACAAGACAAGGACATCCGCGTTTTTTAAATATGTAACAAAATTATTACACCACCTTCAATGACATTTTACTTAGACATAGACATTTTACTTATTGCGGTCGTTCAATCATTATGACACGTCGTCGCTGTCAAGGTCGTACTAACGCTATTAAACTTTTTTTTTTATTATATCAAAGTAAAATAACTAATCCCATTATAGCCAATTGGTTCAACTAATCGCCTGCGCAGCGCAAAAATTGCAAGTTTATTTCCCGATTGTACCCATGAGTTATTCTTAACTTAAGGTTTTTTCAAAGCCTTTCTGTAGAAAACGCTTTGGAAAATGATGCTTGTTCTAAATGATGTTAGTCCTAGTGTTAAAACAAAATCAATCGAATTCTATGATATTAACAATTCGTTTCGTGATGTGAAATAGGTGCATACGTACGTCTAAAGAGAACTGGCGCTCTAATCTATGCCTACCTGGTGAGGGGCTCGGCGTGGTATGCATGTATGTTTAATGGTCTGCTGATGATTATTTAATTTTATACATTTTCTTCACGCTTTCTCAGTAGGAGCCGCAAAAGCATAGGCAGAGGTCGAATGAAACCCTCTTTTATTAAGTAAGCCTTTATTTACGACTTCAACTTTGCTACAGACCATCGGGGCTTAATTCTGCACTATTAATTTTACAGATGGCGACCTAAACCAATCGGCAATTTGAAAAATGTTTCTCCTTTATTTCGGATTAATTTGAAACAATATAAATATTGCATAACCCGTAGGTAATGAGTTTTAAGGTAGTTTACCTACGGGTTACCTATGGCTACCAATGATTAACAAGTAATTAAATGCCATCTTGTAACTATAAATCAATTCGTCAAATTAAGTATTTAGTAGATAGATATTATGAGATATTCTTAAGTGTGCTTTTAATTAAATATTCTCTACTTATCTTAACGCAGATCTTAAACGGAGTTACCGGTTTTTGTTTGCTTTAAATTTCATCATTTTAAAACAATGATTTTTATCTCCATGTGTCATCAAAGCACTTGACATGAATATGTGGGAACTTAAACATTAATCTAGTATCCGAATTGTGGGCACGAAGACTCTTTTTTTCTTTATATAAGTATGCTTATCTTTTTCTTAATCGGCGTTTATTATCTTTTATTACCCATTGAACCTTAATCCGGTCAGCAAACAGGTCGGTACTTTACATGCTATGACATTCTCACTGTAATTTTTTTTCTATTAGCTTTTGTATACAAACTAACCCAAGTCATGTATAATGACTAATTATAGATAACTTTTCGATCATTGATTGATCATCTCAGGAATCATTACAACATAAATTATAACAAAATGATTGCTGAAAAAATGACTTACGATTTTGAAGTAATGATTCATGTTGATCATAGGTGTTGTGCGAGCAATGTTAGTGGCACTGTCACGATATCACTGTTGGGCGGCGTTGCGCGCGCACTGCGACCGAGATGGCACGACTGGCTGGGAGACAGCTCCAGCTGCAACCAAACGCACGAGTGGTGGTATACGACTATTACCAATGCCGCGGCACAGTAGCACAAAATCTTTAATAGACCACGTATCTATTGGAAACGTGAGGATATAGAAACTCTTTAGCCAGTAATTTATTTCGAAAAACTCGTATAGGCTCGACCTTCGTTGAGCGTAGTATTAATTGTTTCAAAAGTTGGTGAGTTTTTACGTACTGGGTGTTTGTGGGTGGATGTTGGCGGCGTGCGCGTGAGTCGGGTTGTAAGCGTTGTGGCGACGTGTTCACAATATATAGGGCACGCCGCGACCTCCGACACGCGAGGGACTTGACCACGTGCTCCTCGTACCATTTTACCATAGCAGAGTGCTCGCCACCCTATAGGTGGTAGACCCTTATTGATAGTAATGATATTTTAAGTTTTTGCTCATTAGAACGAGTGAAAGCAAAATGGTAAAACTTTATCACACATTTCATATTTAATTACAAGAAATTAATTCGTTCCAATTTTAAATATAAGCAGGGGGCAGAAGGATTTCACCGCTTTTAACTTTTTAGCTTTGGGGGCTAATCGGTTTAAGTCGGTAGTCACAATAGTAAAGATGACTGGTTCGAACTGATAATTTTTATGAACATAAATGCAGATATTTATCACATCGCGAGCTTTACGGTGAAGAAAAACATTTTGAAAATACTGTATACGTTTGAAAAGAAAAAATATATATATAATAATATATAAAATAAATAATAAATGACGTATGTTTTTATGGTCGTGCTGGAGTAAAGGCAATAGATTCGCTATATGACACGATGGCACCTAAATATACATTTATGCGGGTAAAAGTGGGTGTTACTACACTTCTGATTCTTCTGGTGTAAAGATATATCTCTCTGCATAGCTTTTATCCTATAAGACACTGAAAATGATATATAATAAATAAAATTGGCTTTGACAGATAAGGGATGAGTGAATAACGATTGACCAAACAGATAAGTTTTCAAAGCGAAAGTGTGTGCAAGACGAGGCAGAGGAAGACCACGTACCTACTACCTAGATCAAATCGATCGGACACTCAAAGACGGAAACATTAAGAGTACACGAAACCGCCGAGTACATACATGACTACATACATGATGTAGAGACCGATGAATGAGGACGAAGCGAAAGAGGTATGCGAGTCTAGATGGCACTGTTTTCTCTCAGCCTACCCCTTTAGGGATGTGTGTGTGATGATATGTATGTATGTCTAAATAAAATATATAAATTTCTGAAGTCTCCCTTGTCCATTCTATTTTTTAATTCGAAAATCATTCGCAAGTAAGGTTTCTGAAGGTTTTGTTGTTATTTCCAAATCGTACCTTTTTCAACATAGTGTTTGTCAAAGCTACAAAATATTTTTACACCAACCTTAAATTTTGAACATTGTCGGAAGGAAATGACAATTACCTGACGGTAATTAAGTTCGTATCAAATTTTGCTACCTTGCGAATCCAAAAATAAAATAATCTGGGTCATGATATCGATGTATAATTTACTGATAGGTGCTGTGATAAATTTTATTTTAACAAATCGATTGTGTCCGACCTCATTACCACTATTACGTGTTGCAATTATTATTTTTTACAATAGTATGATAAATATTATAAATAACATAATAGCCTAATCTTTATATTTCTTCTCAAACGTATGCAGATTTCTTAACGACGTTTTCCAATACCGTAAAGCTTGTGGTATGACTAATCAATGCTACCTAAGTTCAGAAAAATCATTTGTACAGTCGGGATTCGAACTAGCAGTCTGTGTGTTGCAGGCGACTCTTCGAACTACTCGGCCACCGAGGCTTAATAAGAACGACCTTTTTAAATAACAATATGTGGAACTAACTATCACTACAAAATGTACTTGTTTACGAAATTGAGCAAATAAAATGATTGTAACGTAATTGGATAAAGTATAAGCCTAGTCGCTACTTCCGCGTTCAGCTGTGATATCTCGAAGGTGATTGCCCTCAGGCTGGATACAGGGCAATGTCAGTGAGTGGGACACATTCAGACTTTTTAAAATCCTTCTTAACTTTTTATTTTATGTGTCGCTTGCATGGTCATTCAATTTGTGAAACCTTAAGGTTTACAATCATTTTGAGGTCCGTTATAGTGGATATATTTGCCGGAAGTAAGGTACTTATGTGTCTTTTTATTAATCTATGTGTATATAGATATAAAATTATGCCGATTATAATAAATTTATTAATTTAATATTTTATAAATTATTAAAATAAATTCTTCCGCAAAGTAACCACCTGGTTCCACTTTATCATGGATATTTAAATTGAAGTATATTATCAGTGAAGTATGACAGACTGTAATCGCCATGACGGCTGTTACAACGTCAATGTTTCAGGAGAACTTCATTCGTCTTTACCCTTGAGTTGAGATCCCAACGAAAGACTGTCTCCGAGAAAATTTGATCGTGTGCCCATTAAATAGTTTTGGAAAATTTAGGACCAAAGAGAATCTCATGCTGGTTTTCGCGATCACAAATAGAAAAAACCTTAGTATTTTAACCAATCATATTTCTTGGGTTCAGAAATCATAGGAGTCCGGTTCAGAAAAAATTACTAATAATGTTATTTGGCATATTGAAGATACCTTGATGCACGTTTGGAAAATACAATAATACATAATAATTTCAGTGACTTTTCTCAAACTTAGTAAAAAGTACAAGATATTTTACCCAAAGAGACTGGCAACATTTCCTATACAAAGTATTTGCATACCTCCCAAACAAAAGTTTGTGTTATAATTTGAAGTTGTATAAAAATAAGCAGCTATTCAAACCAATCGTCCACCACGGCTCATCTGAGATTAAAATTCGACCGTATAAATCATAACGGTATTATATCGATATTGCTTAATATTATGTAATATGGTTATTCTCCATATTAGTCGTATAAATATAAGTGACATTAATGTTTTGGCCTTAAAAGGTTAAACTTAAACCTTGTATGCTCACAACTGTATTGTAACAAGGTAGATGCTTTGCAAATATTCATTGAATTAAGATTTGCATCTCCAAGACTGAAATAACCTTAATATTTCATGGTCATTATCAAAAGAATGTGGCCGTGTGGTCCGAGTGTTGCCTGCACCACAAAGATTGCAAGTTCGAATTCCAACTGTACTAATGAGCTTATCTGAACTTAAGTACAGTGATGTCACAGAAAAAATCGACAGGAAGCCCGCAAGCTTGAGTTGTGCTTGAAAAATATCGATGTACTCACCACATCTACTCACCATCAGTCACGTTGGCACCTGAAATATATCTGACGAAATGTGGACGTGTGAGCACCACTTGAGGACCCTTGGAGGATGGCGTGAAGATATATTATTATAACATATTATACTTAAATGGCATTAGCATATAGTCGTCTGAATACTTCTCGTGACATTAGCTATCTGTTAGTGAATACATACACACATATCATCACGCCGAGTCGCTAACGGGGTAGGCAGAGAGTACAGATCTCTAGACTTGCATACCTCTTTCGCTTCATCCACATTAATCAGTCTCTTCGTACATACATATTTTAACTACATTTCAAGCTAAGCATTTTCAGCAGAAAAAAACCTTTTGTAGGTGTACATTCGTGGCGTCGCATATCAGCTTATTTGTTCAAGTGTTCAGACACCAGCGCGGTTGGACAAACCTTGCCTGTTGATTACTCTTTTTATGATTCAAAATATTTCTTGTTATTGTTAAGGTATTAAAGTGTTTTTGTTCTACACCCAAATCAGGCTAACGTTACGAATAGTAAATAAAAACGGGATAGGTGCGAATTACTCACACATCCGGGGTTCCGTGTACTGAATATACTATTTTGTAAAAGGTTTCTTCAATATTTTGTAAATTAAATATTGTGTTTCATAATATTATTATTATTAATTTTATAAATATTGTGTGCTGTTTATGTAAATAGAGTCAGCGGTACATATTAATCTAGTCACAAACCAAGCCAAGCTTGTAATGTGGGAACTAAATAATTATGTTCATACTTATAAAGAAAGATACACTTGTATACTTAATTTAAAAAATCAGTTAACGTATAAATACTCCCGGGTCCCAATATGGCGATATTCTTAAAGTAATGTGCCTTGTTTTTAATTTAAAAGAACCTGAACACTAGGCCGAAAGTAGCGCTCGATTGCGGGGAATGGAAAGGAGAGAGGCATCTGCCCAGCAGTGGGCATAGATGGCTATAAATAAATAATTATCCATATTTGGGACCGCTTTCAAGTCGACCACATGTGAAGAAGGTCCGTATTGAGCAAATTGACGCTGACGCAAATGAGAGTTCATTAGGGCAACTTTTTCTGCATTTTGGAAGGAACCCTGAGAACGTCAGTTTAATAGCCGTCTGTATCTAAAGCGCTGCAATTGTTGTAATAATGTCATCGAACCTCGGCACGGTCAGGGTTGCGGATATTGCCAAGGCCTACTATGGGATTTCACAAATTTTTTTTTTCAAGTTGCATACCTTATACTTAACGTTAATCATATGGGCATCGAATTGCTAGGGATCCCAGGGTCCTCCTGAGTGTGTGTATAGTGAACAACAATAAGTGTTTACCGCGTCTGCGTGGAATTTTAAATCTACACTAATTATAAGGAAGGAAAATCTGAAAGTTGGTAAATTTGATTTGAGAAGTTTTAGTACCTTGAATTACCGAATCTGTTTACTTTTGTCAGCCCATTTATTGAGGAAGTCTATATTGTAGGGTCATGTACTACCCATGGGAGCAGTTATCATAATGCATATGATATGTATGTATATGAATTTAATGCGAGTGAAGCTGCATTGCTCAGCTAATCTCAATATACGTATAGATGTTTTTTGTGCTGTGTACCTACGCCATCAACAAGGATTCCAATAATGAGCTCCTTGGGGACGGAGGCAGATTGTTATATTGTGTTACAGCAGAGGGATTAGTCTCATTATGCTGCCAACTAACTCTCCGACGCCGCTCCGAACGAACACCGATTCTTCGGTATCATGAGTATAAATAGGCTACGGTAACCGCTTCTCATCAGGTGGGCCATAAGCTTGTTTGCTAGTCTTGTGGTATAAATAACAAAAAAAAACAATCCAGAAGCATTATAAGGATTGCTTTTATAAAGAGTACCTAAGTATACATCTTCTGGAAGTACTGTCTCAGCCAAACGAACCGAATTTTAAATACTAGATCCAAGAGAAACCTTGTGTGGATTTTGCAGAATTATCACTTTACCAATTAATAAAAACAGATGTGTTTTAATATTGATGAATAGTTTATGATTGACTAAAAGATCTACTTTTTGCCGCCATTGAACTTGAGGAGCTACAGACATTGACCCAATTACGATCCATGGTTCATTGATCTAGTGTATCTTACCTTTGACAATGCTTCGCCGGTTATTGTGTAAAATTTACACTTTGTGCACAATAAGGAAATAAAAATTAATGAAATGATTTGATGAATAAAATATAAGTTTCTTTTGCTTTTAAATCGAGGTTATATGCTTAAATTAAGGTCTTTAAGTTAAACCTTAATTTAAACCTTAATTCACTCATTATTTATTCTTCAAAATGGGAATAAAATATTTAGAGAAACAAATAAAAAAAAATTTTAGTAAACGCGTAGATTTGTTATATATAATAAAATAATAGCGGATACATTTAACCAAGAATAAAAAGCATAGTAGACTACTCACAGCGATTATTATCTAAACATGAGACCTTGAAGGCGCCGTTGAGAAGTTTGCGATAATTTATTTATATTATATCCTCACGCCTTCCCACAAGGGTCCCGGAAGGGGCCAACGTGACATACCTACGTATCCATCGATAATTTGGTCTAGTGGTTAGAGCTCCTGACTGCGAAACTTGAGGTCGCGGGTTCGAATACCGCTGAGGGCAGATATTTGTGTGATGAACACGAGTATTTGTACCTTAGTCTTGGATGTCCTATGTATTTATGTATATATCTATCTATATAAGTAAATATATCGTTGTCTAGTTACCATAACACAAGCTTTGCTTAATTTGGGTGTAATTGTCCCAGGTATTTATTTATATATATTAATATCTATAACTTATATCTATAATGGATAATACCACCTATAAATCTGAAAAACATGCGCTACTCCAATTCAAATATTTATTTAAAATATTATTCATAATTTTAGGCCTACTACTACAATGTTTAAACGTTCGGACAAGATTGTCAAATCACCAGTTAATATTAAATTATTATCGGTAATTTAAGTTCCTATTTGAAGATCCGCCCACATTCAATTCTCAAGTACAACGAGTATATACATACGTCGATCCTATTAATATTCTTGCATTGACATTGTTTTAAAATGAGTATTTTACAAATTAATCCATATATGCAGTTCATTAGTCTAGCTGGCGAGAAGGCCAGCCCAGTTCCGATTCAAGACAGGAAGTAATACCAAGGTCTGTGCCACCGTCATCCTTCCTTCCGCTATTACAATTATCTTGCACTAAATATTGTCTATGTCTTCTAATTACATATAGACCTACGTACATAGTCATTTTGTCTTGTTAGTAGTCAAAGTAGACTAGAATTGCACAAATCTCGGGGTCAGAACTGACCCTGACAATGTCCCACATAAAAATTAAGTACAGTTCGGACCTCACGCAACATGTGAACCAGTTCTGCCTTTTAATGCTGACGTACCTATGTTTAGTATTCAAATGTATTGGTAGTCATTTTAAAAGTCACATGGTATATACTTATATGTGTATTTAACATTGATCCTGTTTTATTGGTACAATCGGAACGTCCACGGGCGCCTCCAGTTTCCGTCCGGATTTTCGTGACTTGTTGGTAAGATAATCGCCCCAAATAATAATGGTCTTATAAAGATTGGTAAGTAAATGTAGCCCGCGGGTTTTTCTGCGTAAAAAAAATCATTCGTTTGGTAGATTGGTAGAGAGAGAAACACATCTTATGTGCTAACTTCTGTGCTAAATGTTACCCAAGTCCGGTCCCAGGTTTGATTTTAATTTGTCTTAAGTGCTGTTCCCATTTCTTTGCATTTCGTGACAGAAAAACTATTAGATTCAAAATTCGCTAATATCAGTTGAATGATCAATTTTCATTTTGTGTTCCTTAAGACAAATACGATAAAATATTTCTAATTCAAAAAATGTTGCAAATACGCCAAAAATTGACCATTTCAACCATTTAATTGCCAATTAAATTCAATTTTAAAAACATTTATTATTCACACGACACACTGCACATTGTTTATCTGTGCTCAATTTGAGAGCTCTTAGTTCCGGAGATAAATAATAATAGGTGTGACAAACAAACTGATAGCCACTGAAGCGTGATCATATTATGGGTTTTATTTTTGGTACTGTAACCATAAAACTAATTAGCTATGTATGTCATGTCATCGAAGCGAGCGTTGACATGACTTCTTTTGTTCACACTAACGTAACAAAAGGTAACCACAATTCTCACAGAACCGCAAATTGTCCTCAAATGAACCATTGTTTCGATCAAATGATCGTGGACAATTACAATCAAGCTTGGCCATAGTGCCCAATGAACTTGGCCCAAATATCGGGTATATTAGGTAATACGTGATTTTTGTTTTTCACGCCACGGTTGATCGAGAGAGCTGACAAGGTGAAGGATTGTACGCCTATCTTGTACATAATAATTATTGCAAAATATTTGCTATTACACTGCATCTGTGCATTTGGCCAGAACTACAATAATTATTTAAAAAATAAAATGTGCATGCTATGCTTCCTATTAAACTCTTTTCTGCTAACGAGAACGTAATTTATCATACACCTAATGTCTTCGTTTTTTAAACTTGCTATTTCTTTTTCTGTAATTAAATGTCAATGTCCCCATAAACCTTTTGATGTGTTGCGCTCTTAAGTGTCATGATGTCGTCAGCCTACAAAAAATTACAAGCTTATTAGGGACGTCTTCAAAGACTAATCAGCGCATTTGGCTTTTCATACATATACCAACAAAATTGCCATCAAACTTAAAACACATCCCAGTATATGTTATAGCTAGTGCCATCCACGAATACGCGCCCCACTATTCTTGCCTTCAGTATATTGAGTAAGTGTGCAACCTTCCACTAAGGTTTGAATATTATCGATGCACACTGATGCACACGCACTCTACAATTAATAGAGTCGGGTCATACTCTCCGCATGCCGCGACCCCCTCGACTTGAAATTGGTGGGGCGCGTCTTCGTGGATGGCACTATGGCGATGGCACACAAAACTACATCTCCCTTCATAGTGTAGTGCACAGTGTGTATACTTGTTGTATAACAAGGTAGCTTGAGTGATACACCGTAGTACATTAGCTAGTATCCATCAAACCGCAGTAGGTAACAATGTACCAACCTCCTGTATCGTAACCAATTAATTGGTTACGGGAAACGTCAATACCTGTCAGGCTATTGACGTTATTAATGACACGTCTGTGGCGGAACTTGAATTATGATGATTTTTAGAGTTACTTAATGAGTAAATACGGAACCTTCGTTGCTTGTTGTTCACGTTTCTGCCGGTTTGTCTACGCAATATGTCTATATTTATATTATAGATATAAATTTATTATATATATTTTTTTGCATAAATTTATATTAAAATGGTCGGTAATAAGGATATAATTAATAAAACATTGAAATTGAAATAAATGCCGAATCCAGAGATTTTTGTTTTAATGATGTCTGTGCTGTGTAATAGTATCTAAGATATAAGAATTTCTATAACGCGTCACGACCATGACTCGCCATGACCCGCCATGACCTCAATGTAATCGTAAGTTGACCGTTCTCTAAAATTATCTTTTGAACATAAGCTACCGCGTTGTTGTCAAACATAATGAATGACATGAAAATGAGCCCCGCAGTGTTCAGAAACACAATTATATCAAGAAGCCGTTTGAGAAATAAATATTCCAGGTCATGTTGGTCGGCACATCAAAGTAAAGAAGAAGGGATTAACATGTCAACTTTTTAACAATCGACAATACAGGTGTTAAGTGAATACCTAACTGTAGATTAAAGGCAAGGCGGATGTGTGGTTTTATTAGGTACCTACGTACCCAATAAGTCCTCTCAAGTACAAACTATTGTAAGATATAGAGGTACCTAAACTTGTGCAGTGAAATATATGACTATGAAATGTTTCTTCAAGTTAAGCAACCAGTTCTGTGAAGCCTTAAAGATGGCTATCATGTTGACATCCAAACATATCTGTCACCCAAAGAGGGTATCGTTGACCCAAACTTACAATAACACAGATAGTAAAACTGGCTCATGGGCTTTTTTATCGGGGACCATTAAAAATCCACTCGTGAAAATCTACTTTCTGTAAGTTATAAAAACTGTAATGAAATTGTCTGTTCTACAACTTTTGTATTTGCAGGAGGTAGTAGCTTTGAAAGCGAGACCTCGTCCTTGCCTTGAATTCATATTACGAGACTTCCGCCCAAATTCAGTCACACGTTCAGAGCTTTTTCGATAGCATTTTAGTAATTGAGCGCAAGATCCGATGCGAATTAAAAATACGCAACTTCACGTATTTATTCTCGTAGAGATATGATCCACCTTGTATTTTTGTAATCTAAATATATATTTATAACTCAAAGGTGACTGACTGACTGACATAGTGATCTATCAACGCACAGCCCAAACCACTGGACGGATAGGGCTGAAATTTGGCATGACGTAGGCATCCGCTAAGAAAGAATATTGATTAACTCTACCCCCAAGGGGATAAAATAGGGGATAAAAGTTTGTATGAAACTTTGTAAATTTTAAGCCGATCGGGCTGAGACTTTGCATCCAGGTAGATGTTATGATGTAGGCATCCCCTATACACACACATATACAAAATAAATAAAAAAATACTGCGCAGTCACTATCCCACGCGGACGAAGTCGCGGGCACAGCTAGTTTTATCAATAAAACGTATACAACATCAACCTATTATCAAATTCCGGCTTTTATTAATACTAGTAATAAATTAGAGCCGTGGTGGCCGAGTGGTTCGAGTAGTCAGTTGCCTGCAACACAAAGACTGCAAGTACGAATCCGACTGTACTTATGAGTTTTTCTGAACCTAAGTGATTAGTAACACCGCAAGCTTAAACATAGAGGAAACCTGCATACGCTTGAAATAAAAATTCAAGAGAAAACTATACCTACGTATAGTCTTGCTTGAGTAACGGCGATGGACTCGCTATCTGTCACCTTGGCACCAAAAATATATTTTTGGCGGTAAATGGATGTTTGGGCTTAACTTATCTCGGGGACCCTTGTAGAAAGGCGTGAGGATATTACTATAGTACCTAATAATTAAGCTTAAAAACCACCTACCTGCCAATTTATTGCTCATGGTCATGGCGTAAAGGTATTAAATAGGTACTTATTATGCAGTTAAGATGCGATCTCTTCGAAAAATGTGCGGAGTAATGATATTAGATCGAATCCGCAATGAAGAGATTCGCAAATCAACTGGCGTGAATGAGGGCGTGATTGTAAAGATGAAGAAAGGCATGTTACGTTGGTTTGGACACATAGAAAGGATGAGTGAAGAAAGATTGACGAAACAGATATACAAAGCAAAAGTGTGTGCAAGAAGAGGCAGAGGAAGGCCACGTTCCAACTACCTGGATCAAATAGATCGGACTCTCAAGGACGGGAACGTTAAGAGTACTCGAAACCGACGAGCATGTATGAAGAGACTGATGAATGTGGACGAAGCGAAAGAGGTATGTAAGTCTAGAGAGAACTGGCGCTCTATACTATCTGCCTACCCCGTTAGGGACTTGGCGTGATGATATGTATGTATGTTATTAGTTCGTAAGAGGTACTCAATATTAATTAAATCTGTCTAAACTCGGCAAACTTTGCGCAAGGCAGGCATTGCAGGCGTAGTATATTCACGTTTATAAAAATACATTATATGGTGAAAAAATAGAGATTAAAAACCCTGTGAAACAATCACCGATACAAAGCGGCTTACGTGACAGGTGGCACGGCTAGTGGTCATGACCGACAAACATAAATTTACATTCCAAATAATATCTTACTACGACCACTTACGGGCCGTTTTTAATTGCATCAATATTCATATTCGACATTTCGTTTTGAAAACGATTGTCGCACGCGTTGTTTATATTGTATTTATTTAATTCACTCATTACATCTTCCATCGAAACGCTAGTTACGACGAAGGTCACAGTCAATAAAAGCCAAACTACTCTAAATTATTTATCCTCACGCCTTCCCACAAGGGTCCCCGAAGGGGTGGGCAGAAGTGTATAGGTAATACCCACACACCCACTTTCCGCCAGAGGTATATTAGGTGCCAACGTGACAGATGGCGAGTCCATCGCCGTTACTCAAGCACGACTATACATACGCCTTTGAATTTCTTCTCAGACGTATGCAGGTTTCCTCTCGATGTTTTCCTTCATCGTAAAGCTCGTGGTGTGACTAATCACTGTACTTAAGTTCAGAAAAAACACACTAAATTATTTAATAAAATTATAGTTAGTTCGTTCGTTAGTTCTAATTATCCTAGGTCTGAATGCTACCGATGTTAGGTTAACACTGAGAAACTTATGAAATAAAGATTATAAAGTAATATTACAACTAAGGAATCGGGTTGCTGAAGTTCCATTGAGATCGCTGACTCGGGCTAGGTGCATTTGCGTGAAAACACTGGTTTCGGTGGGAACCAGGGAATGGGTAGGTTCCATGTCTACTCTTGGCCAGTTATTATCATGTGAAGCGATGATGTAACATACATACATACATATAATCACGCCTCTTTCCCGTAGGGGTAGGCAGAGACCAAATCTTTCCACTTGCTACGATCCTTACATACTACTTTCGCTTCGTCCACTTTCATTATTCTCATGATGTAACTCGCTCAAAATAAAAGATTTGTGTGTGTTTTCATTTTATTCCAAATAAGCTAAATATTATATGCAAGTAAACGATTACATTTCACACAAAGTATTGAGATGCAGATATGTCATGAAACAATCTGAACATACAACGCTACGAAAAAATATGTGAGTAGGATTATACAATAACAAAAATATTTAGTAAAAAAAATCATAACATGTTTTTTTAGCATAAAAAATAGTCGCATAGCGTACAACCCGCCTGTACTGTTGCCTGGGTGTTACTATAGGCGCTAACTTTATGTAAGAATCAATTTGCTGTGCTAGCATGATATTGGGCGAACGAACTCATTCTCATTCACTTTACCGTTACATCTCACTATTAGACATGTCGATAGCACAGATTTAGCCACAAATAATATCACCGGTACACCTCCAAAACAAGGCAAATCAGTTTTTTTTGTCACCCGACAGACTGCAGGAACACAACACTACCAATACAAGCAGTATTATATCCGTTAAGTGGAGGAAATCTGACCGAAAAATAAAAATATATACACATAACTTAGCCTCATAAAATAAGAAAATTACAAAAGCTTAAAACTTGTATACTTTTATATCATATAATGTTTTTTCTGAGAAGTCATTTATCCGTAAATGGTACAATAGAGACACAATAGCTATATAAAATGTATAATAATATTGCCTTAGGACAGGAATCGCTAAAGCTAAATCTTGTTTTTTTTTATTTACCACTTTTTCCCATAAATTCCCATAAATGAATATGAATATGGAACGTATGAATGAAAATATGACAAATTCCAAATAAAAAATATATCCAAATAGTTTGTAATTAACTGATTGAAATCCGGAAAAATAAACTCCACAATTACATTTATTTATGTAATGTTTAGTTTATTTTTCCGGATAAGAATATTTTAATTGTAATTTGTAATTTTAGTGTCTCGTAGCGTGAGTTCCGGGAACTTTTGCTACTTAACCGGACAAAGGCGAGACCTAGGCCTCCAGCCAGGCACTTTAATACTAAGCAACACAGCTAAGGGCACCCCCTGTGGGGTACGGACCTCGGCTTAGGGCGTTGCTGGTTCGCGAGCAAGGGAGCTGGGCTGGTCTGGTATTTTTACACGCTTTATATTAGCTTCACCTGTATGTATGTATGTATGTATGTATGTATGTAACCGACTTCTTTGAGCTCGATTTTGACCCACTTTAAACGGCCAGATTTCGTTCAAACTTTGTAGACTTATCGAGGACCGATGACAATACACTAATAACTAAAAAGTAGAAAATAAATAATAGTTAAAAAAAACTAAAAAACACGCTTTTTATAGAAAACCGAACTAAAAAATAGAAAATAAATTTCGATAATATCTTAAAAAGCGTGGGGTGCTTTTTAAGATATTACCGAAATGATAATCACTCTACTAATATCTGTCAATAAAATATTTATAACTATTGACACCATGCACCCCACGCTTTTTAAGATATTATCGAAATTTATTTTCTATTTTTTTAGTTCGGTTTTCTATAAAAAGCGTGTTTTTTAGTTTTTTTATTATTATTATTATTTGGTTATTAGGGGGAGGGAGTTTGCGCTACTGGCTCGGCTCGGGCCGGCACTTGCGAGAGTCTGGGGGGAGCGTTACGGCTTATTCGCGTCGAGCCTCGCCGGCGAGGACGGAACAGTGGTCGGTTTTGTGTCGTGTGGTTTGTGTGTCGTCGGGCGTCCTGGAGGACCGTTATGTCGTCATCCGGTTCGATGACGGCATGTTTTGGGCGCCTTATTTTCGATATAAGGGAGGGAGTGTATCGGGCGGCCGATACTACGAGGGGGTTGGGATGTTTTTCAGCAGAATCGAAATGACGTTTCGACAGTTTCTTCATAAACTGTTTGATTGTAGGGACTTTTAGGTCAACGTGAAGTTGACTGTTTCTCATGTACCACGGGGCACCTGTGGCTCTCCGGAGGAACCGGCTTTGGAGCACTTGAAGGGGGTGGAGTACCGACTTTTTGGATTGTGCAGATGGCGCCACAAGCATCGGTATTATATATAGTGAGCCTATAGCAAGTTGGCAAGGGATAGCTGGGTAAAGTCGCCAACCTTGCTCATCTCATCCAATTCGCAAAAAAATAAATCTGATCAGTAATATTCACTATAACAGTTATAAACGGGAAAATTAGCACTAAAATGTTACTACATTGTAAAACATCAAATTTAAAAACCAGATAATGTGGATTTTACAGGGATGAACATACTCAGGTAATATTTAAACAAAGAACATCGTGCTTTGATCCAGCATCTTCTTCAGCACGTGCAGACGCTGTGGCTTAGCCTCCAAGTCGGCATTGTTAAACTTTTCTCCGCTGTGGTAAAATAACATTAGCGTTAAGTTTTGTACAATACAAGCATTATTATTGAATTTAAAGAATATTGCAGGTTCGAACCCAGGTGGACTTTTCCAAGGAGTTCTCTAGCCTTATGTCATCAGACAGTGAAGGAAAACATGAATGGGAAATCTGCAAACGTTTGAATAGGAATCCAAAGACTACATATACGCGCGCTTAAGAAACGGCGAATGACTCGTCATCCGCTACGTTGTCACCTAAGCACTTTCAAGGACACTAGTGGGAATCTTATAATAATAATAATATCCTCACGCCTTCCCACAAGGGTCCCCGAAGGGGTAGGCAGAGGTGTATGGGTAATACCCACACACCCACTTTCCGCCAGAGGTATATTAAGTGCCAACGTGACAGATGGCGAGTCCATCGCCGTTACTCAAGCACGACTATACCTTTGAATTTCTTCCCAGACGTATGCAGGTTTCCTCACGATGTTTTCCTTCACTGTAAAGCTCGTGGTGTGACTAATCACTGTACTTAAATTCAGAAAAACTCATTGGTACAGTCGGGATTCGAACTTGCGATCTTTGTGTCGCAGGCTACTGCTCGAACCACTCGGCCACCACGGCTCTCTCAGCTTCACAGACTGGCCCAGCGTGCGGCAAACACTTTTTGTTGTCCGACATTATGCCACGAAATTGACCAGTGCCATAGCTCACCTTGACGAGCGAAAAACAATTTTCAAGAGACAGAAATATACACCGAATCATTGTCGCTTAATTTGAAGTGTTGTACCTAAGCCGAGACACGATCAATTTAAAGAGTTAAATAAATACATACATATCATCACGCCGAGTCCCTAACGGGGTATGCAGAGATTATAGAGCGCCAGTTCTCTCTAGACTTACATACCTCTTTCGCTTTGTCCACATTCATCAGTCTCTTCATACATGTTTTTCGTACTTCATACATAGGTTTCGAGTACTATTGACGTTCCCGTCCTTGAGCATCCGATCGATTGAGAGTTATAAAGGTATGTAAGTTCTGTGTTGGTAGAAATGATCGTCGAGTCATCAATTTAGGTGCAATACGTTAGGTGTACGTACAAAGTGAGCGAGCGGGCCCTGAGGCAGGCGAGGTGCGCGTAGTACGTGGGCGTGGGGTAGGACACGGAGCGCATGCAGCGCGAGTACAGGTGGCACAGGTAGTACGTCAGCTGCTCCACCTCGTCGGCTGGAATGCGCCCGTCGTTGCACACCGCGTGATACCGCGTTGGACGCGCCGTGCCTTTCAGTGCCTGGTGAGACACCTACACAAGACAAATAGCCCTTAGTAGTAGGGGAGCCCACGATGCAAAATGGGGATTTACTCGAGCGTCATAGAGACCTATTGAGTTGCAAAACTTAGATAATAAGAAGAAAAAAATGTTATATCATATATAAATTTTTTTTATAAAGTAAAAAAATCAATTAATCGAGCGCGTCAGATTTAGACTCTAAGGGAGTGTTAAAAACCACACCAAAAAAAAAGTGCCATTTTGAATTTTGACATACTCAAGCGTGTCAGATTAAGGTAGGGTGAGTTAATTACATCCTAAAAAGCCATTCATATATTCCACTAATCTGACAATTTGAGAGTGACGTAAAGAAAGGGGAGGGCAGCAAAGTTCTGATCCTGTATCCTTCACGGGCGGCCTTATATATGGGGCTCAAGTTCGGTGGAGGTAGTTAACCGGGTACAAGGTTTCCCCTTGTATATTAATCTGCCACGCTTTAGTAAATCCCGAAATCCCCGCTTGGGCTCCCCTACTATAGGGTATATATAGACTACACCCGTAACATTGGCTGTCATATAAGGAGTCAACCAATAATCGCGTGATGTTTTAATACATATTTAAACACTGGCTGATGCCAATCAGTGGAACATTATTGCACAATATGGCACCAGAATAACACACTAAAGAACGCTTAGGTAATTACTGCTAAAACCGACTGTCTTATATGTGATAGTATAACTTACCAGGTAGAAATCTAATTCACGCGCGTGAACAATGTGCGTGTCCACAACTGTTCCAGGCTCCACGTTATACTTGCTATTTTTTGCATCGAATAATCTAAAAACCATGAAATGTTTGAAATATCACCAGTTCAATTTAAAAGGTCTGAACGACATTTATAAGAATTATAATGATGAACAGGAATTGGCCCAAAACGGAGCCTTGAGGCACTCCGATCCTAATCCAGGAACCAATCACACCAAATTTCGTAGACGACTGAATAACCAGACGTGGTACAACAAATAAACAGGTATTTTGACGGAATTCGGCGTTTCGTTCGAATTCAAGTGTAATTTCCGTGCGTCTAGAGAAAATTTGCAGAGAAGTTCATATAAATAACACCGATACACTAAGCACCGACAAACGAAATATGAGAATACATAATCATGAAAAAATGTGACTCAACTGGACAAAAGAAGAATATTATTTTAGAGCAAACATTATGGTGTTTCAAAAAACATTGTGAACAATGTGAACATTGTTCTTAAATTTAATAATTATATAAATACTTTAATAATAACCATAACCAAGTTTTACCTAGTACAGCCAAGTTGTTGGTAATAAAACATAGAGGAAATAATTGGTGTGAAGAAATACACCAAAGTATACCTGGTGTGATGACGCTTCTGTACAAGCAAGAACAGAACCTCCGGCTTCACATCAGTGCCAGACATGCGCCGGTATGCGTTGTGCACCGCCGCTAGCTCGCTATTCATCACCTGCGCAAATACACTCGAGACATTTTAGGCATAAACACTAACATATCATAAGAAAATATTTTCATATATGCGAAATGAGACTGCATTAAGAAAATTCATCACTGCGCCTTCCTAAAATGGATTACTCTTTTCTCCGATGATATATTTTGAGTTTTGTTCGAATTGCTAACGGCGCGTCCGCCGACGTTACTCAAGCACGACTAAAGATAGGTGTTGTAGTATGGTAAGATTATTCCTTAAGTTGTTCCCGTCACAGTAAAGCTCACGATGTGTTAGAACTACAATATTGATTACGCAAGCAACTACTTAAACCGCTCTCCTAGTTTGTCTCTAGATTTTCAATAAAAATATAAAAATATATATATCCTCACGTCTTCCCATAAGGGTCCCCGAAGGTACAGGTAGTACCTACACGCCCACTTTCCGCCAGAGTTATATTTTAGGTGCCAATGAAGATAATTCTAAAATAAAAAATACTGTACCTGAGCAAACTGGCCTTCGGACACACCGTCACGGAAGACGTATATTTTCTTAGGCAATGTTCCTTGTTTACTCTTATACAACATTAGGTGGTCCACCATAATATCCTCAAATTGGACGATCATCTCTTTCTGTTGAATTATACGCTACATTAAATATCATATGCTCTGAGTTATTGACACGGGAAAACTTGTGTTAGACTAATAGTTACCTTGGGCGTCTGAATACTCAATTCGATGTTGTACGTATAGCATTTTGGATCCATAGATGCCGTGATCGCGGCGATGCTGGGCACGCTCGTCTGTAATTCCACCAACAATATATTACAGGATGTATCCAAATTTATAACACGTTAAAAAATTTTAAGAGGTAAATTTCACTGGTTTGATTTAGAATCGGTCCATTTTCAAGAACGCCCAGTCCGCAGAAACAGAGTAAGGAGATTCAATAGTAAAGACGCAATTCTCTCTAGACTAACAAACTCTTTCGCTTCACCTACATTCGTCAGTCTTCATCTTACATGCTCGCCGGTTTCGAGTACATTCACATCCTTGAGTGTGTGATCGATCTGTTTTAAGAACCTGGTACTTGGTCTTCCTCTGGCTCTGCTTCCATACACTTCCGCATTGTATAAGTTTCATCAATCTTTGTTCACTCTTCCACATATGTATATCCAAACCAATCCTACTAATATTATAAATGCGAAAGTTTGTGAGAATGTTCGTAGCTTTTTCAGGTAAAAAACTACTGAAGACTAAGATGAAATTTTTCAGAGATAACTCATCCTCACACCTTCCCACAAGAGTCCCTGAAGGGGTAGGCAGAGGTGTATAGGTAACACCCTCACACCACACTTTCCGGCAGAAATATATTTAGGTGCCAACGTGACAGATGGCGTGTGCATCGCCGTTACTCAAGCACGACTATACATACGTCTTTAAATTGCTTCTCAGACGTATGCAGGTTTTATATCACAGAGATAGATTATTTATAAGTTAGTAACCCATAGAATATGTTTTATTCTACAAAAATTAAATGAAATTAAATATGACGTGTGAAAATACGAACACAGCAGGCTAGTGTAAAAGAAACCTCTATTAATATCAGTAGTGTCACCTGTTCAGGGGAAGGGTGTGTAACGTCAGCGCCGACGATCATGACACCGCCACCGGCTATACATCTGGGCATGCTGCTCTTGTCCAACGCTTGGTTGATCCCCATCAACTTAGAGTTCACCTGGGGAGAAACAACGATACAGTGTTTGACAAATATTTTAATGAAAGCCGTCCATGTTTTTTTTATTTTTTTATACAACAAGAGTAGCAAACAAGCATACGGCCCACGCGATGGAATAAGGTTACCGCAGCCTATTTACGCTTACAATACCGAAGTGTCACTTGCGCGTTGCCACTCTGTGTTCTGAGAGTTATACTGTGTTGGCAGTATAATGGAGTACATTTACTAATTCACTTATTTTAGATTAGGTCAAACAGGCTGAGGCAGTCTCCTTTAGGCTATAGATAATCTTGATGATCAAAACCGTATTCGATTAAGACGAGCTACATTTATAAAATCAGTAGTTGTGGTTCTATTAAGAACTTGACAAAAGTGCTTTAAATGACAAATTCCGTTACCGTTTCGCGAAGAATTTCTAACATTGACATTTGACATGGAGCAATAGAGACCTAGTTCTCTCCACTTACTGACTTCTTCCGCTACTTACTTTAAGCAGTATATTGCGCACAGTCTGTCCGTTCATGCGACGGGCGGCAGTATTTTCCTTAATGCACTGTGTGAGAATTCCAACGTCGCGTTCGGCCATTTTCTTCACCTGAATATGAAATTTTCAATTATAACTCAAAGTAGAGTTACGAGTCTGATGCTGTACCAAGAGGCGCTATTGCCATCTTTATTCTAGAAAAAGTTTAAATCTTGAATTAAGATGGCAATCGCGTGCCTCTAATCTCTATTATTAAAGAATATATAGAAATATGTTATGTATAACTAGAGCGTAGATTATTAACCATATTGCATACATATACGTATGGCATCTGAAATTTCCAAATTACTGAAAGAGTTAATACTGTGAGATAAAATCCCATTAGTGTAAGAGTGGATTGTTGATGCAAAACACGAATTTCTGATAATCAGCTATTCCGTCACACATTCGAGTATGTATAAGAAAAACAGACGCGGCAAGGGGACTTTGATTTAAAATATGCAGTAGTTAAGAATATTAAACACTAGCTGTCCCGCCCAGCTTTGCTCGGGTGAAAAAGTTAAATTGCCCGTAACACGATCGCAGCGCCACCTATCGGGTCCAATTGTAAATCTAAACCATTCTCGAATCCACCTTAAGACACACAGAAAGGGATAGCTTCGCACGGGTGAAAAAGTTAAAATTCCTAAAACTCGATCGCAGCGCCACCTATCGGGTCCAATTTAATATAGCCTATGTTACTCGGGGATAATGTAGATTTCCAAAGGTGAAAGAATTTTTTAAATCGGTCCAGTAGTTTCGGAGCTTATTCATTACAAACAAACAAACAAACAAACAAACAAATATTTCCTCTTTATAATATTAGTATAGATATAGATTAATACAGCTTGTTACAAAAATATTGTGCAAAATAAGTGGACCATTGTAGCTTACCCTGTGGTAATAATCGCGGCCTCTAGTTGAGACCACTATGAACAGGAATTTGACTTCGTTCTTCAACGCTACCGACAATATCTTGAAGAGATCGGTAATTTTTAAATTCAGCGGGCTTAACTTTGGCCGTTCCACAGCCATTCCCATCTGTGCTCCAGTGTCCATGATCTGTTGAAATATTAATTACTAGAAATTGTATTCAACCGAAATTCAAATCGTCTCAACCGACTTTTTAAAAGGAGGTAATTAATTCTTCGGAATATTTTTAAATGCCACGAAAGTTAAGTTGTTAAACAATCATGGTGCCCGCCTAAGCGATTAAAACCGCCGACGTACGGATGCAACTGTGGGTTAGCACGTTTTCGAACCTGCAAAAATGTCTTCACGAAAACGTCAATGAAAACCATAGTGGAGAATTGATTTCACAACTCTACCGTGTGCGGTAGAATGCTCCTCCGACACCGTACAGTACAATTTTTCTTTCGATAACGTACCAGAGCCGTGGTGGCCAAGTGGTTCGAGCAGTCGCCTGCACCACAAATATTGTTGCAAGTTCGAATACCAACTGTAGTAATTAGCTTTTCTGAATTAAAGTACAGTTACTCAAACCACACACCAAAGATTTATCTCCGCGAATGTCACACTTCTGCCTACCCCTTCGAGGACTTTTGTAGATGGCGCCTTACATATCATAAGACTGTACTTACTCACATACTATGACACAAACACTGGCTATTGAATAAGATTAGCTAACATACCAAATTGATCATCTTGTCGAAGTCGCAACTGTTGGGATCAGGTTCTATGGCGATAAAAGCCCAGGATTTCAGGGCCTCCGGCTTCAACAAACGCCTCGCTTGCCAAGATCCATTCCTATAAAAACCAATCATACAATTACAAAGACACCGGTAGAAGACAAAAGGTTATCTCGTTCATATTGGATTAGCCCCTCTAGGTGACTATTCGCCACCTTACTTGCTTCGTGTCAGTGATGTGTACCTGAACATAGTGTGCAGGCGGCAGAAGTGTTATCAGTTCGTTCCATAGGCTGCTAGCACAGCTAATACGTATGCATACATACATATAGATAGTGCCATCCACGAGGACGCGCCCCACCCTTTTGTAGTCGAGGGGGTCGCCGGATGCGGGGAGTATGACAAGAGTCTATTAATTGTAGTGTGCACTCATAGGTAATGAGAGTGTACGGATAATACTCAAACATTAGTGGAAGGTTGCACATTTACACTATAAACTTTGAAGAGGGGGGCGCGTCTTCGTGGATGGCACTATCTATATCATCACGCCGAGTCACTAACGGGATAGGCAGAGAGAGTAGAGTGCCAGTTAGATGTATACATCCTACTAATACATTCGCATTTATAAATGCGAATGTTTGTAAGGTAGTTTGTTCTCTATTTCACGTAAAAACCATTGAACGGAATTGTTTCCTCAGTTTTTTATCTTCGCCGAAAACTCGTGGTGTGATGTGTAACTGTACTTGTAAAAAATCATTGATACAGACGATTAGGGTTTAATCCTGCAATATTGCCTTAGCAGGTTGCTACTTAATCCACTTTGCCACCGCGGCCTTCAACATTAGCGATCTTTAATTGCAATACATACCTGGGTACCATCGGTTGCCTTTCACCAACGTCCAAGCTAGGAGGCTTCAACACTTTCGCCACAACAGGGAAAAAATTGTTTTCTATTTCAAGACCGAACTTCTTAAAATAATCGTTGCGGGAATAATTCATCTGAAACATAATTCTTACTTATAATAAACGTGCAGACTTAATGTGTCTGAATATTGAAGCTTATTCACGTTCCTTCTCGATGTTTTCCTACACAGTAAAACCCGTGGTGTGTCAAATCACCGTATTCAATTTCAAAAAACTCTGTCACAGACGGTATTAGAACATGCAACAATCGTTGTGTTGCAGACGACTAATCGAACCCCTCCGCCACCGGACTCTAGAAGATGGTTCGGTTCGTTATTAAAGAGAGCAGCCTTTTTATAAAATGCCAGAGTAAACATACACATATAATTAAATAAATAAATAAATACCTGGGACAATTGCACACAAATTGACCTAGTCCCAAAGTAAGCAAAGCTTGTGTTATGGTAACTAGACAACGATATATTTACTTATATAGATAGATAGATATATAAATAAATACATAGGACATCCAAGACTAAGGTACAAATACTCGTGTTCATCACACAAATTTCTGCCCTCAGCGGGATTCGAACCCGCGACCTCAAGTTTCGCAGTCAGGAGCTCTAACCACTAGACCAGCCGGTCGTCAATTCAATGCTATTCCAAAGCTAACTGAATCATTATAAACGAACAAATACATTTCAATGATAAAAAGCATTTCTTTTACATTCCAAATCCAAAATGTTGGTCACTTTTCCATTGACCACATTCCGTGTTAATGATCATTGCACTAACCTTTTAGGCGATAACATATCGGATCCATCCAAGGTTAGTTGACATAAAAATCGCTAGTTCGTACGGAGGCTACTGTGAATACTGTTATTACCTATGTGTAAAGCCAATATATGATCGTAGTGTCTATTTATAGCAAGACTTTTACGTGATACTGGAAACTATTACTCGGATGCAACTAGTAAATGGTCAAAAAATACTATAGCCTTGATTCACGTTCCTTATGAAATCTTAGTTAGACCGTGTGGATTGTAAATTTATGACTAGCGTTAGGTTTGTGATTATGTTATTATTAATAGAACCAATAGAACTTTAAATATTTTTCAGTAAAGTAAAATAGTCACAAAAATAAAAGGTCGCTTAAGCGGAGCTCTAAAGTAAGTGCTTCAAGGACCAATAATTTATTTGCAGCAACTCGATATATGTATACTTTAGAATTACGACTATATGTTATTTCTAATGTTTTTCTAATTTCTTATAATGTACGCAAACTCACAGAGGCAGCTCTATCATTAGACACTAATAATACATTATGGTAAAGGTATGTTTGAACCTTGCTTTATTATTAACGAAAAATAATGATGTTTTTTTCCTAATTATTGCCCAATTACGAATGTTTAGATAACATTGATTGATTGTGAAGTCGGGTAAGAAATATTTTGAATCAGAGAAAATGTTGTGGCCGAAGATGACACTCGTGAACGTATTCATTGTTATCTTTAGTATTTGTAATTGTGAAATATTGTTAAAGAACGTCCACGAAAATACTGAAATTAACTCTTGTCTAGTCAGTATTCTTAACAATAATTTACCTAACGGCAGTGACATCACATACGTCGATTTGAATTTTGAAGACAATCAGATACTGAAAACGATAAATTTACTATCACGCTACTCAATAATTAACAGGAATACAAATGTTCGATTAACAACTATGGGTATAACAAACACAGCGTACATTGCATCTGTTAGAGATACAGCAGATTTTTTAAGAAACTTCATGGTATTATTAACGGAGAGAACTTGGAATCCGTATGCAAAATTTATCGTTATACTAAATATACACAACGACCTGCGTAAAGTTTTCGACGAATTATTAAAACATCACGTGATCAATGTAGTTGTAGTGAATCGCACAAAAACTGCGGATTTGTACACTTACAATCCATTCGACAACTATGGATGTGGCAATCGTTATGATGAAATTATTAGTTACGGAAAATGTTTCGAAGGACCAACAGATTTGTATCCAGAAAAACTTGTTACAGGCCTCCGTAAATGTACTTTTAAAGTGTTGTCAAATCATTGGCCTCCGTATAGTATAGACCCTATACAAGATACGAAGAAGACATTGGGAATCGACCAGTACGTCATGAAAATTATCAGCGATCTAGAAGGCTTTCAACTCAACATGACATACTATTATCCGAAAGAAAACTTTTTCACAATAACAGCTGACATGAAGGCAACGGGCACCTTTTCCAAGTTACAAAACAATGAAACTGATTTCTATATAGGCGGATTATTACTGGAGAAAACCCGAGCATCAGTTTTCACCTACATTTCCGGTTACGTTCCCTTTGGTGATGAGCTGAAAATTTTAGTCAAAAGGGCCGGCTTCGTGCCAGCGTGGAAGAACATCTACAGAGAATTCCAACCGGAAGTTTGGGCTTTACTTTTGGCAACCTTTCTTCTGTATACTATCATAATATATATAATATTTCGAAAGCGCGATAACAGTTATATTATGTTCCAGTTGCTGGACAATCTGTTACTCCATGGTTACATCATCCGTTGTACATTTAGGATGAGATGCCTGTTGATGATATGGATCTGGTTTTCATATCTTATCAATTCTTTCTACCAATCAAATCTGGTGAGCATAATGACAACTCCAAGCCGCGAATACCAAATACAGAACGAAGAAGATTTAATTAAGCACCATGTGATGCCGTGTCTCAGTTCGGGAGTTCAAACATTCGTGTATATGGAAACGATGAAAACATTTCGCAACAACCTGAAACACTGTCAAAACTTTAAAAACGGTCTAAAGGCAATCAGTGAAAAGGACGATTGGTACACGATTGTAATGCACTCAATTTATTTATATAATAGAAACCTTGTCTTAAATGATTTGGGTGAACCTACGATTTATGCTTTCGAATCGCCGTACATAAAGGTAATTTACGTAATATATATGTATAAAGGGTTTCCTCATTATGAGAAGTTGAATAAACGAGCTCTTAGTTTAAGAGAGAACGGTTTGATGGATAAGAAAGTGCAAGACCTATTTTTTTCGAGGAATATCAATTTGTATTCCAAAATCAGGCCATACAAATCCCGTTACTCTGTGCCGTGGTCTATATTGGTTCTGGGCTATATATTGGCTGGTATCACATTTATATTAGAATATTTTTCCAAGCACTAGATATAAATATCGCACCAAAAACACTAAGCTGTAGACTTGTAGGGTTGATTGTAATGTATTTCGATAGCTATTAATACGAGTAGTTTGACTCAAACTTTAATAGTCACTGAATCCGGTTCCGATTTCTTCTTAGGGCAATAGCAAATCAAGTAAATTTAAAATGACATTGATATCTGCTTTTGTGTCAATTTTATGCGTTTTTTGTGTTCAAAATGTATATGCCTGCTTGAATTAAACTGTATTAGTATACTTTGATACCTTTGGGTTTTGTATTAATCATAGCATTTATATGAATTGGAGTGCAAATGACTAACCCTGTGTAAGATCTATTGGTGTACCCATAGGATCCTACATCAGACCGAAGGCCCAGGCTCCTAACACCTTTCCTAGCTCCTATCTACATGAAAATGGTGGAGCCACCTCGACTATGGCAAATTCGCCTCTAAAATTCGTGACATAGACCATAGTTTTGTCTGCACTACTCACGTCACTGATGACTTCTTCAATCTTCCGTTTTCTTTCATCGGGTGGAGTCGCCGCTTCACGCACCATTTTCGCCAGTTGGTTTTCGTTCAATTGCTTGTTCAACGCCTGAGAAAAACAAACAACTTTATAGACTATATATGTACAGCTGTTTCCTAAAGAAGTATATACCTATAATAATAGTCATAGTCACAAAAATCTATAGAATTGTATAGAAATAATATCACAGCTATTACCTGTCCGTACGACACATCTAGTAGCTCGACTGGATAGAAGATATTTTTGTCTCTCGGTCCAACCCACATGCAATTAAGATTGGGATATTTGATCCTGCAAAGTTTAAATATTTTATAGATTTCTTCATTTGACATAAGTGGCAAACAAGTATAAGTATTTACCATAGCCTAGGGCCTTGTTTTTGGTGTAGTAACCGTGCTAATGGGAATAACAAGTCCCCTTTCATAGCTATGCTACACAGAGTTCTAAAAACCTAAACTGCAGCAGGAACACAACACTACCTTTCAAGCAGTCTAATTGCGCTGCCGTAAGTTTTCGAACGTTGCATACGTACTAAGGTTTTTGACAGTTTGAAACACGCTTCTATATATAGAGCATAATATAAACGTAATTAAAAATATCTACATTAAGTTTTAGACACATAGAAAGGATGAGTGAAGAAAGATTGAGGAAACAGATATACAAAGCAAAAGTGTGTGCAAGAAGAGGCAGAGGAAGGCCACGTTCCAACTACCTGGATCAAATCGATCGGACGCTCAAGGACGGGAACGTTAAGAGTACTAGAAACCGACGAACATGTATGAAGGGACTTATGAATGTGGACGAAGCGAATGAGGTATGTAAGTCTAGAGAGAACTGGCGCTCTATACTCTCTGCCTACCCCGTTAGGGACTTGGCGTGATGATATGTATGTATGTATGTATGTACATAATTTTTTTCAAAAACAATGATTTACCTCCTGTACACACCCACTTTCCACGAGAAAAATTTTTGGTGGCAACGTGACAGATGGCGAGTACGCCTGGATGGATATGTACGCCTTTGAATTTATTCCCAAACGTATGCAGGTTTCCTCTAGATGTCTTCCTTCCCCGTAAAGCTCGAGGTGAGACTAATCAGTGTACTTAAGGTCAGTAAAACTCACTCAACACATCAACTCATCTTTGTGTTGCAGGCAACTACTCAAACCACTCGGCCACCATGGCTTGATATATAAATAAGATTAATAGATCCCGATTTGCACTATGAAACAATTGGACAAACAACCTCTTTCTCTTAGCCTCTTTATAATATCACTATTTACCTGTATTTTTTAACCACTCCATAATAGTCTGCTACGGACATCCTTATCTCTTTACCATTGGGATCAGTGTAAGGGAAGAACAGAGTTCCGGGCGGGCCCACCAACTCGTTACATATGAATTCACGCTTCTGTACTGACCCATCTTGAGTCTTGATCATGGCGGTCACCTGAGATTTAAAAAATGCTTTTTATGACCTAGTATATACAAATATACCTGAAGGCAGAGTGTGGCAGCACCATTTTTCGCCGGATATATCTTCAGGTGGAGACATGACAGATGCATGGCAATGAATTGAGTCTTTTGCAAAGAATTATAAGCAAAACAAATCTTTCTCGACTCTTAAAAAGGAAACCATTGTTGAACAAGAACACCGGGAGTTTGTTCCGCTGTCCATTCTGACAGGTTTCGTCATGGAAGCGGTGGCAACGGTAATTTGATATTGTTACTAGCTGTGCTCGCGACTTCGCCCGCGTGGAATTTGATAATTAAAAAAAATATGTTTTAAATTAAAAGTAGCCTAAGTTACTCCTTTTTAGATCAGTTATCTGCCAGTGAAAGTCCCATCAAAATTGGTACAGCCGTTTCAGAGATTAGCCGGAACAAACAGACAAACAGACAGACGAAAATTGTAAACAATTATATTTTGGTGTATGTGCCGTATATATATTTTTAATATTCATATGCATGTAGTAAAAAGCGGCTATTTCAAAATTACAAACAGAAACTCCAATTTTATTATATGTATAGATGACGTTCAATCCTTGTTAAGTGTTCCCTGTGTCGCTTACGCTGATTTTTTTTCTAAGAAACCAAAATGATGATGATAAGGTTATAAATATATTTATAAGTATACAGTTAAAAATAGGACCAGCTAACGTGCGAATGATTAATTTGTTGTACCTACTTTAAGCCCATGGTAGCCGCTTACCATCAGGCCAATCGCATTTGGTGTAAAAACAATTTAAAATACAACTATTTACCCTGAGGGCCTTTATAAAAGTCTTGAAAAGTTCGACACTCCGAAAATTGTTTCTTTGTTCTTCAAGCGGACGATTTAGATCCAATCGGAAATCTGAGGACATGGTGTCGATCAAACGTTGCTGCTTCGGAAATCCTTTGTGGACCACTGAAAAGACAAGTCACTTGCTCAATGTTTCAAGATCTGCTCAATATATGTGAAAATATATGACATAAAATGTTATTACAGTGATTAGTCACACCACGAGCTTTAAGGTGAAGGAAAACATCGAGAGGAAACCTGTATACGTTTGAGAAGCAATTCAAATGCGTATGTATAGTCGTGCTTGAGTAACGGCGATGGACTCGCCATCTGACACGTTGGCACCTAATATATATATCTCTGGCGGAAAGTGGGTGTATGTGTATTACCTATACACCTCAGCCTACCCCTTCACGCCTTCCCACAAGGGGGACCCTTGGCGTGAAGGCGTGAGGATCTTATTTTATTATAAATGTTATTCCTCAATATGTCTGAGAGTGCATACAAATTGTATAAATGCAGTTGAGATGCGTTCCTTTCGATAAATTTCAGATCGAGTCTTCATTGAGAGATCTTCAGCGATGCACAAAGTAACAAACGCGAACCAGACTGTTACTGAAAAGATGAAGCTTTCTTCTAAGGTACATTATACGTTGTTTTGGACATATAGAAATTATAACTGAAGAAAGACTGACGAATCAGATATACATTGCAAAAATGCCTTCAAGATGAGGCAGAGGATGACGAGTTCTTACGACCCACCAGTGGCGTGGGGTGAAAAAACAGAAAGGTAAAGCCGGACCAAAAAAATGGCTAACGCGTGAATAAGCAAAACGTCATATCTTAACTTGTAAAAAAAAATGCAATAAATTACATATATATTAGTGTGTTAGTTCACCTTTCCCAAAACTACGGCGAAATGTTATGTATGGTGCTTGCGTTGCGTTTTATGCAGTTTTTCCATGCGACAGAACATGCTTGCTTTACAGTTGTTAGTGTTCACCACCTTCACCATTGGTACATGACATTACTGGTATCATATGAACAGTGCATGTCGAGTATGATAAAAGTGGCTTTAAAAAGCCGTTTTAAAGCACACGTCACTCACACGGGGGTTAAAATATACAGCAAAAAAAAAAGAACTAAAATAAGTGAAACTTAACTTGCCAGCATCATCATCACAAATAAATACCAGCAGAAATACCGCAGTATTTATTTTTCTATACTACAACCCGAAAAACAAAATAACAAGGACATGACATGGAAAGCAAAATAACTTATTTAATTTGCAACTGCCGGTTATCCAATTGTATTTATCATACATAAAAGTGTGAAAATGTTTGAAAAACCCATCCTTACGTCTATAATCAATTTTCATATCGGGACGAGCCCGTCCATGTTTAATGATATATTTTTTATTTTCGTAAGATTGTTTTGAGAACGAAGTTAACTCATTTAAAAGGTAATCTGTAAGACAACAACCTATTTGTATTAACGCCGCCATTTCTCACCTAACAGACTACGTGACGACAAGAAACAAAAATAAACAAACAAACCTTTACGGTGAAACAAAACAAACACTGTGACAAGTAAAGACTGGCAAGTAAAATTTCACTACTTTCGTTTTTTTAAACCATATACTACAACGCAATCAAGCTTATCACATATTACAATAGATAAATTAGCATAACAAAACAATCCGTGCAAACGCGCGCGAAATAATGGCTAGGTGAGGTCAATCGTCCGGCTCGTCGCGGATATATTGCTCTGATTGGTCGGAACTTTTCAAGCGAATCGAAACTTTTCAAGGGAATCGAAACCTTAACTCATAACAAATAAAGATTGGAGGCTATCTGAGATCGGCTTATAATCGCTGTTATATCGACGAATGGTTGGATATGGTGGTAATGTCTTATGTGTGCGTGATCTGCGTGAATTGCATACATTTTAACTATTTGAATTCCCAATAATATGAGCGAGTTCCCCAGCCGCCTACTACGTGAAATTGTGTATGTGTGCGTTTGCGCAATTTCACATACATTGCGTTTTTGTATCCAGCATATTGGAGAATATTTTTACAAAGGGCGCAATGTAATTATGTCGCTTGCGATATTATGACTACATAGAATAGCCGTATATGAGCGCGAATCTGCCAAGGGAAGCCGATAGGAATCGTGTTCTAAGGAGGCTTCGCCACTGCGACCCACATGAAATCGGTCGGACACTTGCATGAAGAGACTGATGAACAGACTTGATTGTGGCTTAGTTGGTTGGTTTAGAAAACTAAGCCACAACACTAAATACATAATAAAAGCGATCGGTACTCACCATCTATGTTCACAAAAGCAGCTGATGTGAATATAGCGGACTGGAAGAGCCCTGTCCACATTTCCAGTCCATCTCCCAAATCGATTGGTCTCGACGGCCGCTTGAAGAACATGCGCCCAGCCTAGATACATTCATGTCATATTATGAATACATGAAGTAAAAAAACTGTGTTACCCCTTTGAAGGAAAACGCCGAAAACGAATTACGCCGACGAACTTTCGGGTAAAAATTAATATTATTTATTCGTATAATTATAGTGAATATTTTGTTTTTTTTAGATAACAAGCGTGGCAAACAAGCATACGGCCCACCTGATGGGAAGTGGTTATCGTATCCTATTAACGCTCACGATACCGAAGTATCACTTGCGCGTTGCCCCTCTGTGTTCGGAGAGTTATACTGTATTGGCAGCATAATGGGGCTAATCGATCTGCTGCCAACACAACATAGAAATCCTACCCCTCATCCCCTCAAGGAGCTCATTATTGGAAACCATAAGCATCGCCCAGGAACATCACAAAAAAAAAGTGTTATTTGGCTACGGACTTCTATAAGGTGGAAGTCCTTTCCTAGCTGGGCAGCCTAAAATTCGAATGGGAAACCCGAAGTATACAATTATATAATGTCAAAAACACTACTTATACTTTTGTGTGTGTTTGAACTCTGTGATCAAACTGAGAAGACAGTATATTGTGTCTATCTATAAGTCTTAGTTATCCAAAATTATTATCTAATCTAATTAATAACATTCAAACCTATGAGTGAAACAAATGAAATTAATTTCGATGAATGGCTTTTAGTAAAGCACAAGCTTCTATACGGGTAGTGCAGACGATAGTATTGTGCTTACCTTGACGTACGACTCCAACGTTCCCTGTCTCAATATAACGTCCACAGCTTGAATAGCCTCAGTGGGCGGCGACAGCGAAGTACCACCCGTTTGCATGTATCTGAAATAAAAAAAGCGTTGAAAAACGGTTGAGGCGGTCAGTTTCAAGCTAATTATATAATAATAATAATAATAATAATATCCTTTATTGTACACACACATCTACAAAAACAAATAGGATGACAAAAAACAGAGAACAACATGTAGTACGCACAAATAGGCGGCCTTATCGCAAAAGCGATTTCTTCCAGGCAACCAAGTTAGAGAGAAAAGAAATAGAGAAAACAAAAGGTAGGTGTGATAGTTTAGCGGGTGAAATATACACAATTACTATAATATAAATATGCTAAGCAATATAAATAAAAAATACGAAATATATATACTTACAATAAAATATACATAAACATACTTATAAATGAATAAATTATGAAGAGAAATAGTGTTCAAATAAAAGATTCTTAAAGGAGTTCAATGTCTTTGCCAGTCTGATGTTCTGGGGTAGCGAGTTCCATAGACGGACAGCTTGCGCAGTGAAGGATTTGGATTTTATATATTGAATGGATTCAAAATAAATTTACAATTGAAATCGGGATCCAGATACGTCCTTTAGTAATAGTCAGAATAAATACTTTGCACTAAAATTACAGGGAAAATCAACGAGCCATGGCACATGCCAACAGGATTTCTCGTCCAAAATATGAGATTTTCAATCGTAACAGGCGCTCTCACCTGCAGAAAATCACATCTAAAAAGCATTGCTCTCGAGTAATACACTCAATGGTAATGCTAGAAAACGTCCCGCCATCCCTTGAGTTTTCATCGCGTATATTTTGAGCCAAATAAGGTTAGCAAAGCCTGAATATGTCTGCTTACCATCAGGCGTACCATGTTTGTTTGCCGTATAGTATTAAAAAAAATCGCTATGAAGTAATTACCATCAGGCGGGCCGTACGCTTGTTCGCTATCTTTGTAAAAAAAAATTAGCTAGCCTTAACGAGTTAAAGACGACATACAGGCTTAAACTAATCTTACTGCATAATCCTGTTTAGGTCCACAACCCCTGTAGCTTTAAAGGACACCTCGAAAGTAATAGTCCTTCCATTGGGATCCATTACAGGCACCTGCAAGCAATAAATAAGTAAGTTATTTCCACTTTACTTAGCTGACCTTGGGAAGGGTCTGGTACTTTAACAAGGCTAGCGTGGAGTTGCAACACGGGAATCGAGAATTATAATACAACTTCCTTCAAATTAGTCCAACCCGACAAAATCAGCGTTTAATTTTTTTTTGCTGCAGAAGACTTCTATATATGACTAACTGATCCGTCTCACAGTTCGCAGACTTACTTATGCCACCAGCATATTTCCACAAGGGAGGTTCCTTTGACCTTTTTGGACCAAGCCGTTTCTGTAGTTCAAACTTTGAGATAAAAACTCAAGTACAAAAAAAAAGCCAGTACATGTAGTTGAATCAAACACCACTTGTGGGTGGGCGTGAAGATGTAAATACATAATAAGAAATTACATTTCTAGGTAGACTTACAGATACTGTGAAGCGATCATTAGCCGGCACGTTGCTGAGAGCATTAAGGCAGTAGCAATTTTTCATTTGGTCAAATGCTATTAATTCCTTAGGGTAATATTTGTCCTTTGCAATTTTAAACGCTAGCGGAATAAATTTTTTCGGCTTATCAGGCTTAAAAGACACATCGTACCGGAACTGAAACAAAAAAATAATATAACACCAGCTGCGCTCAGCGGTTTCACTGAATAAAATATTTAAATAGGCAGTTTTTTTTCTGGAATATTTTCTTCACCTACTCCATCACTCTCATAATAACCTATCTCTCTGCCAAATTTCATCCAATTCTGTTCACTCGCATGATTGAGTTACAAACATCTTCACATACCTTCGCATTTATAATAATTAGTAGGATATATTAGAGACACGAGGATGTTGCATGCATGTGAAGGAAAACATCGTGAGGAAACCTGCATACGTCTGAGAAGAAATTCAAAGGCGTATGTATAGTCGTGCTTGAGTAAGGGCGATGGACTCGCCATCTGTCACGTTGGCACCCTCGGCGGAAAGTGGGTGTGTGGGTATTACACATACACCTCTGCCTACCCCTTCGGGGACCCTTGTGGGAAGGCGTGAGGATATTATTATTATAGAACCACTTACAATTTTCAGGGGTTTGATGGTCATACGCAAATAGTTTGTTAGAACGTCCACAGTTCTGGCCATGACAGTATTACCGGGAAACTTGGGCGGTATTTTATAGCGGCAGAGTGGCATTTCCTGGGTCTGTTTCATGTCAGATTTAGTCGGTGTTGATGGTGCCACTGGTTGCGGCGAAGGGCGAACTCCGTCACCAGTCATTTGAATGGGACGAGGCTGGCTTGCTGGCCCTTCGCTGGGTTGTGAAAGTTGCTGAGCTTGTTGGCTTCCACCAGGTCCTGGTGGCAAATCACTAAAGCCTCTGCCCCGTCCTCTACCACGACCGCTGGTTCCTTGAAACCCCCCTGGCACTGGAGGTTGAGTGGCTATGGAAGACGGCGGTGCGGACGAAGGGAGAGTCTCTTCACGCTGAGTTGGAACTGCTTCCACAGTGGGCGCGACATCGGTAGCATCCTTTTTTTTCTTACGTGGATTCCTCTTACGAGGTCCAGATAACCCTAGACCCAAGCCTTCTTCTTCGGTTTTGGTCTCCTCGCTTAGTGGCACTGATGGTTTAGGCTCCTCAGCTACTGGTATGTTTCCTTCTTCAGGTATTTGTGAAGCAGCACCGCCAGCTGAAACTTTCTCTTTCTTATTCTTGGGTGGCTTCTTTCTTCTACTTCCACCAAGGCCAAGGCCAAGTCCAACATCTTCTTCGGGTGCCTCAGCAGATGCTTGAGATGTTGATGGTTGGGTATCACTTATGCTCAGATTACTCATAGAAGTTTCGTCTGGCTCTACACTTTTAGGTTCATTGGGTCCTTTCTTTTTCCCTACAAAAAAATGGTTTAAAATCCTTTATTTTCAAAAGAAATTACATTTTCTCTAAAGTAAAACTTTGAGGACAATGAATACATTTAATTTTAGTTTATATTTAATTAAGTATGAAATGCAAGGCAATGCCATAAAAGATAACACATACCAATTTCCAAATGTACATATGTCAATTGTTGATACAGTGGTTAGTGTTAAAACTGTTAGTGAGATTTTTTGGCTAAATTAAATGGTTTGCCTTTCAGTAAAATAAAAAAGTAAATTATAATCAGAACATGCAAAGTAAGTTGATAAAACAGGGGCACATATATGAATGGACTGATGAAAATGTATGAAGCAAAGGAGATCTGAAGTCTAGGCAAACTTGACACACCACGCTACCTACCCAGCCTGTGAGGGTCTGTATATACGTCAAATGTTACGTCAATAGAATCCTCTACTTAACTTAAAATTATCATGTTCCTAGTCTACTACTAAAAACAATTAAGCTGTGTACATTATTAGGTATGAATACTCAAACTTCAAATTGCCAAACTCTAGCTCTGCCCTGATAAATATTTCTTACCTTTAGCCATGGTTGTGAATCAGCTCTGAAAGTATATGTATCTGTGAAATAATTTGAATACATATTAATAATCATGTCCTTCAGCAGCAGATGGGTAAACATTGTTTTCAATGGGTATTTTTTTTAAACATTTAGCATATGCAGACAAGCCAATATGCCACTTATTCTGAGTGGATAACTTTGTATATATTGACAAATCCTACCCTTTTGTTGTCTATAGTATTTCTTAGCTGCAATATCTATGCTATTTGTACATAAGTTCTGCATCAAAATTGAAATCAAAATATTTTATTCAACGTAAGGGATATGGAATACTTATTGAATGTCACATACTTATCATAAACTAAAGTTACCACCATTTGCAAGAAAAAAAACCTGCTAGGAGAAGAAATGGAAACAAACTCCCTGGTTAACTTTTTTTAGAAAGTATTAAACGGACATATAAACACTGTACAAGAGGAGCAATTCATTGCCATGCATGGCCATCATTAAAATAATCTGATGTTTTATAATAAGCTTTTGGAGTTAATTTACTTTTACTGACAGCTTTATATTCTACATAAGGTAATTCAATTATATTCTGAGGTACATATCATCACGCCCAGTCCCTGATGAGGTAGGCAGTGAGTATTTTCTGAGGTAGCTTATTAAAAAAGCCTATACCTTGCCCGACAAATGAGTTGCTAGTTTTGTGTAATCTAGCTGTAGGTACATGATCAGCCAAGCAATATAGGATCCTGGTGTGGCCTGTAATCTTCAAGTCATGCAAGTATTTAGCAAGCAACATAAAGTATGAAGAATGTAGGTTTATGCATTTACAGTGTTGGTAAAATCTTATTAGTATTTTTTTTTCATATTTTTAAACTTTCAATGTATAGTTAACAAACTATAGATTTCATAATATAACACATAATTTTCATTGTGAGTAGCAGCCATTTTGTAAAAAAATTAAGATGGTAAGGTCTACCTCAGCTGGTTGTAAAACAATATTATAACTACAAAACTTAAACTACTAACTAACTTATTAAACTACAAAATGTATAAAAGAAATTCAAAGAAGGTATCATATACAGTACCATAACTAAGTACCTTGATGCTACTACGATTACACTTTTGTTCTACATATTTAGTGTCTTAATATTAACTTTAACACTATTACCTATATTTGAGGGAGTATTTTGTTCGATAGGTTGTACTGTACACCTGATAAAGCTAAGCAGCACGACAAATTATCCACTCGCTATAATTCTGTAACTCAATGGAATTATCCAAACAAACTAGAATTACTAAGCCACTGTCAAAACTCTATTCCAAAGCAAAGACTACTATTCTATAAAACACTGGGTGACGTCCAAAGATTACAATGTATACTGGTGACGTCTGACCCGGGGCACAGCTGACCAGAGAGTATTATAGCGAATATTTCTATATTGTCTAAGGTAATTTTTAACATTGTTTATCTTTTAACCTTTCAATAGGTTACTTTCCGGAGTTACAAGAATGTAATGTTCATAAAATGATACACATAACGCGGAAACAGTTTCCATCTAATACACGTATCATGTTTAATTATAAAATGAATGTTTCCCTTGCTAATTTAAAAAATTTTGTCAGAAAATTTCTGTATAAATATACTTTAACTAATGGCATATCTGGATCTGATGCATATTGAAAATAAATCCTGTTTATTTTTTTTTATTTTTCATATATAGACTGTAGATTTTTTATTTGAAATACTTTTAGAGATTATTGGTAAAAATTGTGAGATGCTTTCCATTAAGTTACACAATTACAGCGAGTGGATAATTTGTCGTGCTGCTTAGCTTTTTCAGGTGTACAACCTATCGAATAAAATACTCCTGATTAGATTCTAGATTGGAGTACGTACGGAGAGAGTTAGTTCTACGGAGATGAACCAATGAGTTTTTCTGAACTTATCTACTAGATCCAAAGGCGTATGTATAGTCGTGCGTGAGTAACCGAGAGAAGAGAAGAGAGGTAAGGCATAACGGGTTTCCCGTTCGAATTTGGAGCTGCCCGACTGGGGCAGGACCTCCACCTTATAGAAGTCCGTAGCCAAATAATAAAAAATTTTGTGTTGTGTTCCTACGTGGTGAATAAGGTTTCCAGAACTCCTCCTCTCCAGCTCCTTGGGGAGGGGGGAGGATTGTTACATTGTGTTGGAAGCAGAGGGATTAAACCCATTATGCTGCCCACACACTGTAACTCTCCGAACACAGAGTGGCAACGCGCAAGTGATACTTCGGTATCGTGAGCGTAAATAGGCTACGGTAACCGTTTCCCATCAGATGGGCCGTATGCTTGTTTGCCACTCTTGTTGTATAAAAAAAAAAAAGTAACGGCTATGGACTCACCATCTGTCACGTTGGGACCAAAAATATATCCGACTGAAAGTGGGTGTAGGGGTACTACCCATACACCCACTTTCCGCCAGAGGTATATTAATTTAGTTAATATATATTAATTGATATTAATTTTATATGATATTTGAATAAATGTACCTACAGCCAGTTGACATGAAATGTAGCTAAATTCCTTATTGCAGAGATAATTCACTGACATTACCTACAGCTGATGAACCCTTGCAGAAGAATGTTTTTAAAATATTTATTGTACCTAGAGTATCCGGTGACAATGGAGGTTCTTTTAATCTTCTAATTTGTTAAGAAATTAATTAAGAGAAGTCGTCTTGTTGTCTGTATAAAATCTAATAATCGAAAATACCTAACACAATTTATAAGCCAAATAATACAGATGATAAAGATTTGGAGTGACATCATTTTCACATTATACTTTTTTATATATAATTATTATTTAAATATAATTATAATTTCTACTAATTAATGTATCTTAGAAAGGTTTACCACCCAATCTTATTGCTGTCTAAATCCTGACATAATTTAGTACTTATGAAAGTTTAAGTACCTATTATTCGACACTACGATAAGAATAGCTCACCCAAGCCAGCCCAGCTCCACCTCGCGAATCAGCAACGCCTAAACTGAGGACCGAACATGCTATGGAATGTCCCTCAATATTATTTTTTTGTATTGTCTCTCGTAGCGTGAGTTCCGGGAACTTTTGCTACTTAACCGGGCAATGGCGAGACCTAGGCCTCCAGCCAGGCACTTTATTGCTAAGCAACACAGCTAAGGGCACCCTCTGTAGGGTACGGACCTCGGCTAAGGGCGTTGCTGGATCGCAGTGTCCCTCAAGGCAATTGTTTGGTTAAATAGCAAAAGTTCCAGCAACTCACGCTACAAGAGATAATGTAGAATATAGGTATGTTTTTATTGTGTGAATTTCTCTTCAAGATGTCCCTCACTGTATAGTAAAAAACCAGTTCTACGTAATATTTAATCATTGATGTATTTAGTTCAAATATCATGTAAGTAATTCATACTGCTCAGACAATACTAATATTTACTTAAACACAATTAAAGTCAAGATTATGCAGTTACAATGTTCTTTCAGGATCACATAGGTATCGATTGATTCTAAGTAGAATTATCAGTACAATTAAAAATATATATTAAATAATACGCAATTAAAAATGGCTCGGTAATTTACAAAAAGCCTCCAAATTATATTCTTATTTTTGTAAAATATAATCACAGATTAGTTCATTTTATTTAACCTAGATAAGAAATATACTACTAACATTTGTTTGAAATATATAAAGTAACAGTTTAATAGTTTAAGTTTAATACTTACGATACGATACACAGATATTGAAAACAAAAACGTAATTTATAAAATGTTTGTCCGTCATCCTGTCTGTTAGTTCCAAACAACTGAACCGATTATGACGTACCTCGCTGACAAATAGCTAATGTCATAACAAGTAACTTGCGACTATTTCATCCCTACTAATAATATAATTGCTGATAATTGCGAAAGTACAACGCGGTCACATTAACTTGACGCATGGGTTTGATGACGTCATTTTGGCGGTCAGGTACGGTGCGAAAAAAAAAGCACGTAGCTAAATAAAAGCTATATTTTTTATTCTGGAGCATAGGTTTTATTTGTTAATCTTGCAATATGTTGCATCATGTATTTTTTATACAATATAATTGAAAACTATTTTGTTTGTTTTAAAACACTTTCAACACAAGATTTCTCCCTTCACTGTGTATAGATTTCCCCATGTTCAAGAATTAGTAGTAACAAAAATTGTCCAAAATTAACAAAAACAGTCCAAACTTAAACAATAACGAAAACTTAACAAAATGTCCAATAACAACAATAGCAACAGAAAACTAGTCAACATATCGACGCGCGTATCGGTAACAGAGATGCTAACCATACTGATGATTGCCGGGCGAGCTAAGGGAATGCGTGGGGAAGCGGGCGGGGCCTCGCATTCCAGCGATGCGTCAAGTTAATGTGAAACTCTGTCGAGGGCACAGTTAGTTTGTTATATATGAAAGCCTATAATCCTATTTAAAGCAGCTGAAACCGAAGAGCACACTTTTTACCAAATAAAGTTTTTTTTTAGATCCTGTATCCTTACACACAAACAAACGTTAATAACAACATTAATCTTAATTACACTGATTTTCCGGTGAAATCACACTTCCAAAATTTTTAGATACATTCACATATATAATAAGTACTTATTGATATTTAGAGCCGTGGTGGCCGAGTGGTTCGAGCAGTTGCCTGCGACGCAAAGGTCGCAAGTTCGAATCCCGACTGTACCAATGAGTTATTCTGAACTTAAGTACAGTGATTAGTCACACCACGAGCTTTACGGTGAAGGAAAACATCGAGAGGAAACCTGCATACGTCTGAGAAGAAATTCAAAGCCGTATGTATAGTCGTGCTTGAGTAACGGCGATGGACTCCCCATCTGTCACGTTGGCACCTAATATACCTCTGGCGGAAAGTGGGTGTATGGGTATTACCTATACACCTCTGCCTACCCCTTCGGGGACCCTTGTGGGAAGGCGTGAGGATATATTTATATATATATATCTTAATATATATATTTCTTGTGTGCGTGTGTATGTGACTGAACTCCTCCTAAACGACTGGACCGATTTTAATGAAATTTTCTGTGTGTCTTCAGATGGATTTGAGAATGGTTTAGATTCACAATTGGACCCGATAGGTGGCGCTGAGATCGTGTTTTAGGGCATTTACTTTTTTCACCCAAGCGAAGCTGGGCGGGACCACTAGTATATATATATATATATTTCTTGTGTGCGTGTGTATGTGACTGAACTCCTCCTAAACGACTGGACCGATTTTGATGAAATTTTTTGTGTGTGTTCGTGGAGATTCGAGAATGGTTTAGATTCACAATTGGACCCGATAGGTGGCGCTGTGATCGTGTTTCAGGGCATTTACTTTTTTCACCCAAGCGAAGCTGGGCGGGACCACTAGTATATATATATATTTCTTGTGTGCGTGTGTATGTGACTGAACTCCTCCTAAACGACTGGACCGATTTTGATGAAATTTTTTGTGTGTGTTCGTGGAGATTCGAGAATGGTTTAGATTCACAATTGGACCCGATAGGTGGCGCTGTGATCGTGTTTTAGGGCATTTACTTTTTTCACCCAAGCGAAGCTGGGCGGGACCACTAGTATATATATATATTTCGGATAATGCATTCTAACCGCTCCCTTCGTCGATAAATTTTAGTTAGCTACTTTATTACAGAAATTGTACGATTTATTACTTAGCAACACAACTTGAGCAGTTTGAACAACTTTTGGAGAACTATGAATCATTACACTAGGAACTAAGCTAGGAAGGCCGTTTGACAATAGTGATAGCAGCATTTGAAAGATGAACTGCAAGTACGTGTATGTTTAACGGTGATGGGTAGATGGTAGGCCCTGTCTAGTATAATGGTAGATAGTCTGGCGTTGTGCGAGATGTCTTGATTTATGATATTGTTATTTCGTACTGACACAGCTAGACCATACAGCGTACATAAGCTGTATATGATAAATAATTTCTTACACATATATATATATATATAAAGATTTTCACAAAACATCAAGAAATATATTAGTAGGCATATGCCTAAAATACCTCAGGAATATAAATATTCAAAATCTTCTACCTACACAATAGATTCACATAAAAGTTAAGGATCAAATATTACAACAATTATCTATATTTTATTTATCTACGTTTTGATAGGCTTGCTATACCTTCAAACATTTCATAATAATTCTAACATTTAATTTATTTAATAATCTAAACAAAAAACATCCCGTTTTCAGTTTGAATCTTGTGCGTGACGTGTAGACGCTGTGGGTTTTTCTCCAAATTCTGCTTACTATAATCGTTGCCACTGTTAAAAATAACATTGCACACATTATATTAGGCATGCATGTTTGTCAATGAAATTTTATGACGTACATACTATACGCTATCGATACTCCTAATAAGTTAGTGTTCTAGACTAGTAGTGACGACCGTCTGGTCTAGTGGTTAGAGCTGCTGAATCCCGCTGAGGGCAGATATTTGTGTGATGAACACGAGTATTTGTACCTTAGTCTTGGATGTCCTATGTATTTACATCTTATATATTTACTTATATATCTATATAAGTAAATATATCGTTGTCTAGTTACCACAACACAAGCTTTGTTTAATTTGGAACTAGGTCAATTTGTATGGAGTTGTCCCAGGTATTTATTATTATTATTCGACTTCAATGTTACTTCTGTCAGTCTAAAACCTGATCGTATCACCAGGGGATATGGGTGGAGGGTTAAAAAGTTGACAAACATCACGTGATTAACGATCCTATACGCAGTTTCAGTGTGTACGTACAAAGTGAGCGAACGGGCCCTGAGGCAGGCGAGGTGCGCGTAGTACGTGGGCGTGGGGTAGGACACGGAGCGCATGCAGCGCGAGTACAGGTGGCACAGGTAGTACGTCAGCTGCTCCACCTCGTCGGCCGGAATGCGCCCGTCGTTGCACACTACTTGGTATCGCGTGGGACGCACCGTGCCTCTGGTTGCACGGTGGGACACCTGCTCAAACACATAACATCCTTACTAATATTATAAATATATATATAAATGTGAATGTAAGTTTGTTTGTTAGGCTTTCACGTAAAAACTACTTAACCGATCATCATGAAACTTTGTACACAAATTCAGTACATAGTACATATACATAGTCGCGGGTACAGCTAGTATCTTAATATATACATATATAAATTACGTGTCACGTTGTTTGTCCGCGATGGGCTCCTAAACTAATTAACCAGTGTCAATCAAATTCAAATCAAATCAAATCAAAATCTTTTTATTTCACATAGGCCCAGATGGGCACTTATAAAACGTCGAAAAAGAAGCACGGTTCGGGTTGGTCGCTTCCATGGAGAAGAACCGGCAAGAAACTCCATGGTTACTCTTTTCAAATCATTAGGCATATACAATATTTTTTTTCGTTACAACAATAGTACCCAAGTATGGGGGAACAACGTAGGCCCGACAATAGGTCGTTGCTTACTATACAAAGCATACATAAAACAAGATAATTATAACAATGTTAGCAAGATCTAAGAATCTACAAAGCCTACAATGTTCTCACATTCACAAATTAGACAAATTAAACAAGTGACACAAATATTGTCATCAGTACTGTAACTAATTCTGGTCAAGATATGGAATAAATGAAAATAATAAAAAAAAAGTAAAATTATTATTGTATAAAAATAAAAAACAACCCGAATTGAGAAAAGAAAAATATTCAGAATAGTTAGAGACATCCACAAATTTGTGCCGTTTATGAGCTACCAAGGAAGCCGCATGCCCAGAATGAACTAGAGCAAAACTTCTTTATCTTCAACGTAGTCCTTGATTTTATAATATGCTTTTTTAATCAGAACACGTTTGATAATTTTTTTTAACTTTACATCGGTCAGTTCTATAACAGACTTTGGCAGCTTGTTGTAAAAGCGTATACTATTTATAATAAATGACTTGCTCGTTTTTGTTAATCTGTATTTCGGGATTACAATTTCATGTTTACTGCGGGTATTTTTATTATGGCAGTCGCTTTTAATTTTGTAAATCCCTCTATTTTTGCGGACATATAAAATACATTCAAAGATATAGAATGAAGGCAAAGTTAGTATGTCGATCTCTTTAAATTTCTCTCTGAGACTCGCGAGGACCCATGTCATAGATCGCGCGGACCGCCCTCTTTTGAAGAATGAAAATTGAGTCAACGTCCGCCGCTGATCCCCACAGCAGAATGCCATAGGACATAATACTGTGGAAATAAGCATAGTATACTAGCCTAGCTGTAGCTACATAAGTTAAATGCTTTATTTTCCGTACTGCATATGCAGCTGAGCTTAACCGACCGGAAAGTGTTCTAATGTACGGGCCCCACTGCAATTTTGAGTCGATGGTAATTCCTAGGAATACAGTTTCCGCTATAGCATCAAGTTTGTTGCCGTCAAGATTTAAATTCAGATCCCGTTGTGTTACATTTGGTAAAGAGAACTTAAGACATTTCGTTTTGTTTGGATTCAGTAAAAGATTATTAGCTGCGAACCATTTCGAGAGAACAGTTAAAATTTCGTTAACATGCAAGACATTCGTATTTTTCCTATCTATTTTAAAAATTAGCGAGGTGTCATCAGCAAAGAGAATAATATCCGATAACTTGGTCATCATATAAGGGAGATCATTGATGTAAACAAGAAATAGAAAAGGACCGAGAATTGAACCTTGGGGTACGCCCATCTTGACTAAAGACCCGGAGGACGTCGCCCCATTTACATTAACTAATTTGCACACCGTGTGCAGTTTGATCCAACTTAAAAGATAGGATAGCTTACATCACAATTGGACTCGATAGGTGGCGCTGCGATCGTGTTTCAGGAAGTTTAACTTTTTCACCCGGGCGAAGCTGGGCGGGACAGCTAGTTATAATATATATCAATTACGCGTCACGTTGGTTTTCCGCGATGGACTCCTAAACTACTTAACAGATTTCAATCAAATTTGCTCTCCGTGTGCAGTTTGATTCAACTTGAAAGATAGGATAGCTTACATCTCCATTTATAGCCGCAATATTATTTTATTGCAAATTATTTGTCTATTATAAGACAGTTATCTGTTAGCTCCGAACGATTCTAATAGATGGCGATATCTGTTGGCTGGATTGAGTAAGTATTTATTTAGTTACAATGTAAGATAACAAAACCCCTAGCCACAGCAACGCGTGGCCGGGTCTGCTAGTAACATATATATGTAAATGTAACACGTAGTCCCGCCTGGGTTGATTACCTGTAAACTGAAGCCTACTACTTTTTTTTTTGTACCTATTGTTTCTCGTAGCGTGAGTTCCGGGAACTTTTGCTACTTAACCGGTCAATGGCGAGACCTAGGCCTCCAGCCAGGCTGAAGCCTACTACAGGCCAGACTTTCTTTTTATACGGCACGGGTGGCAAAAAAGCGGTCCGTCTAATAGTAAGCGTTTACTATGGACGCTAGCAACCCCAGTGGTATCGCTCACTGCCGACCCTGCAGGAATCTTTGCACACCCTTCTTGATGAACTCTATGCTGTACTCTCCAAGGAAAACCTCAACGGGGAGCTCTATGTAATTATGTATGTTGTTTTGTGGGCAGTTCATAAGATATTATAAAAATAAAATGATAGGTATGAGACATTGACATTGTTTGATTTCGACTACATATAACAGAAATAGTGTAACTTAACATATAAAAGTGAAAAAGAGATATATCCTAGGTGCCAATATGACAGATGGCGAGTCGTTCGCCGTTACTCACGCACGACTTTACATACTTCTTTGAATTTTCTCTCAGACGTATGCAGTATATCCCGATATTTTCTTTCACTGTTAAGGTCGTGGTATGACTAATTACTGTATTTAAACTTATTGCTCTGAACATGCAGCATTACTCCAACCTCTCGGCCATGACGGATCTCATATAAATAATAATAATATTAAGGTAAAAGGCCTAATTGGTAGAAGAATTATTAAGGCCTGGTAGCTAAGTACTTAGCTATTTATTTGAAATAAACATTAGAACGGCCAGTAGCCAATTACTCTAAATGCAGTACACGATATATACAGCACACAATAGGTAGAATTATATACACAGTAGGTATATACACAACACAAAACAAAATATATTAGACAACATTCATACATTAGCCTCCCAATACTCCAGACCTGCCGACATGATAGTCTGCCATCCATCCGCAAACAAATCGCAATCAGAGTTGGACTCCAAGAGATCGAGGACCTATGAACGTACTCACCAAATAGAAATCTAATTGTCGCGGATGGACGATATCTGTGTCCACAACCGTCCCAGCTTGAACGTTCTCGTTCGACTCCATGTCGAAGAATCTTGAAATCAGAAAAGTCAACATATAATGAAATCAATATTAATATGTAGGTACTGTTCAATGAGTAGCAACCATTTTGCATTTGTAAAGCTAAAATACTGTGTATACACTTTTTTCTTTTTATAAATGCTTCCAATAATGAGAAAAAGGTTTCCAATGATGAGCTCCTTGGGGAGGAGGAGGATTGTTATATTGTGTTGGCAGTAGAGGGCTAAGTTCCATTGTGCTGACAACACAGTATAATTCAACAAACACAGAGTGGCAACGCGCAAGTAAAGCAATACCTCGGTATCGTGAGCGTAAATAGGCTACGGTAACCGTTTCCCATCAGGTGGGCCGTATGCTAGTTTGTCACTCTTGTTGTATAAAAAAAATGCTAAAGCCTGTCCATAACAAGGCATACCATTCTTTTATATACTTGGTAAAACAACAAGTAAAAAAAACACAGCGTGCCTACCGCGTATGATGCCGTTTCTGCACGATCACCACTAGGACCTCTGGCAACTTGTCACTGCCCGACAGCTGCCGATATGCGTTGTGCAACGCGGCTAACTCGTTGTTCAGTACCTGCGCGAACACATTATTATTTGTACCGAAACCGAACTCATCAGAATCCGTCCACCGGTGAACGGCAAGCGCACCTACCATCAGCCAGCACCTCCTGCAGGAACACCCAAAGCCTCGCACGTTTCCACGTGCGGCGATCGATACTTCTGTCAGGGGGCCCCGATACAGATTCCTCCACCCCCTTGCGGGGGTGCGAGACGACCACCTCTATTCAGAATCCGTTAATCTAACACTGTTATTTGTAGTAAGTTTTGTTAATGATTGATTTTTATTTTGTCTCGTAACAATGGTGATACCGATAGTCCTCAACCCAGGTACTTTTTACGTGAGCAAACTCAGCCAACGGCCCGGGTGTGCGCAACTCGGCTAAGGACATTGATGACCCGTGTGATAGGAAACTACTCTGGACTGGGTGATATTATTTGTATAAATGTGTGGATATACTGAGGCCGGTAGGGCTGTATGTGCCGGACAGGTATGTGTGGAGGCGTCGTCGGCCGCAGCTACTGGTGGTAGGGCGCGGGTGGACTGACTTGCTGACCGAGGCGCCATTGACGCGCGCGCTTCGCATACTCAGCCTTATGGCTCAAAATATAGTAAGCTCATTATTTATAACTATTTATAGGATAAATAAATTGTAATTAATTGTTATGGCTTCGCTATTGTATTGGGAGCATCCTGTAAAAATAGCAGTAAGTGGGATGAATACTAAATAAATTTTGGTCTCGTTTATTGCTCCTGGGGTATATAGGTCCTGGGGTCCTTCGGCTCGCATCGACCCCGCCTTTGAGTGTTTTTTTAGTACGGGCTTCTTGTACGATCGTTACGTTGTAATGCGGTTTGATTGTAAACGTTTGTCTTTATATGTAAGTTTAAACATATTTTGTATTTATTATTATTTGTTACTCACAAATGAAAACTACTGGAATCATAATGTGATGATGAGATTAATGCCGCGGCTGATGCCTACGCAAACACATGTCATGATGATAGACGACAACTGGTGCCTTACCTGCGTAAACTGATTATCGGCAACACCGTCGCGGAAAACGTATATCTTTTTCGGCAATGCCTTGTTAATTTTCTTGTACATGATGAAGTGATCCCGCATCATTTCACCAAATTGGTCGATAATCTCATGCTGTTGAATTAAGAACTTCATGAGTTCCAGTTCTTTATTTTTTTAAAATCTTTATTAATGAATTTGTATTCATTAAGCGACAAAATTAATTATACCTGGGACAACTGGATACTCATCTCTACTTTATATTTAAAGTAGTGACTATCCATGGACGCCGACACTGCGGCGATACTGGGTATTTTCTGAAATAATCAAACAATATCATATTTACTTTAAGTCAATGTTTCTTATCCTCGTAGTACTCGTACAATAAGTTTTGACTCGAACTGGCAAATCATTAACAAAATTATATCGCCTGTACGTGCATGGAGTATATATATAGTCATAATATAGTAAAATAATATATCCTCACGCCTTCCCACAAAGGTCTCCGAAGTGGTAGGCAGAGGTATATATGTAAACATACACCCACTTTCCGCCAGGGATATATTTTAGGTGCCAACGTGACAGGTGGCAAGTCCTTCGCCGTAACTTAAGCAAGAATTGCGTCTCAGACAAATGCAAGTTTCCTCTCGATAGTTTCCTTCACCCCAAAGCCCGTAGTGGGACTAATCACTGTACTTAAGTTCAGAAAAACTCATTGGTAAAGACGGGATTCGAACTTGCGATCTTTGTGTCGCAGGCAACTACTCGAACCACTCGGCCACCACGGCTATAGTGTGTAGTGATAGTAGGTAATATATATCCTATCTCATCATTCTCTCTCTCAATCTCAATTCATCTTTTCATGTTACCCTCTTTACTTACATTTAATCATTAACGACCATCATTGGAAGAAAATTATGCTCTATGTAGGTCGTTAAATCAACCAACAATTCGGCGAATGTTATTTTGAGAAACCCTGTAAAATCTTTCTTCTATCTATCCCTATCGATCTATCGACTACGCTGTATAAATATTATCACGCCGGGTCCCTAACATAATATAATGTTCATTAAATATTAACTATTTGGTGTGATCAAATGTATATACGTATGTACATCGCTGGCGCATTCCACACCTCTTGTGGGATGGCTTAAAGACAAGTAAACATTTTATGCTTTACCATTTCTGGGGCAGAATGGGTAACGTCGGCGCCGACGATCATGACACCACCGCCAACTAGACACTTTGGCAAACAGCTTTTGTGTATCGCCTGATTGACCCCCGATAGCTTAGCGTTAACCTGAAATGGAACCAATATTAGTTTTCACAACAGGTTTTCGGCAACAACACTTGTACTCACACAATGTAATGTTTTTCGTCGAATTTAAATGTTACGCACGTCGAGAAATAACAATGAAAGAAGTATATATATATACTTCTTTCATTCATATCAGATATATATATTCACGTCCTCGAAGGGGTAGGCCGAGGTATGTAGTACCCACACACAAATTTGCAAGACATAGTTTATAGCCGTGTTGGCCTATACATATGTACGCCTTTGAATATCGTTTCAAACGCATGCCGATGTCCTCACGATGTTTTCCAACACCGTAAAGCTCTTAGTGTGGCTAATCACTGTACTTAAGTTCAGAAAAACTAATTGGTGCAGTCGAGATTCGAACTTGCAATCTTTGTGTTGCAGGCTACTACTCGAACCTCTCTGCCACCACGGCTCTCAAAGGAAAGAAGGTTGAGTGTTCATAATATGCAATCGAAATCGCGGGCAAGAGCTAGTTGATATTAAAAAGATATTAAGTACTGAAGTATTAAGCAGGCGACAGTGTTTTGGTACTCACCTTGAGCATTAAGCACTCTATTATGTCAAATAATTTGACTGGATTGTTATACATAGTCTCCTCTCGTATGCACTGCGTTAGCATGCTAGACTCCATTTCAGCAATTTTCTTTATCTGAAAATTTCTTGAAATAAGTAAAATACCTATACAAGAATGTATATTTATATATATAGACTCAAGGACAGACCAAATAGACGGTGGTAACCGCTTAACATCAGGCGGACCGCATGCTTGCTTCCACCTTTGTGGTATAAATAAATAGAACTCATAAAGTATGTCTATATTACAGTATATATAAAAGTAAGTAAAACTTATTAAAATTAAATCAAAAGCGTTACTAGACTAGTACGGCTTCTTGATGACAGAGGCCGCGATCTAACCAAGCAAAACCTATTTTTCTTGAAGAATTATCTTATCGTAAGATTAATAAGGAAAGGTGGCTTACAATTAACGCTCTGCTACTCAACGTAGATAATTACTACATATATCATCACGCCTTCCCACAAGGGTCCCCGAAGGGGTAGGCAGAGGTGTATAGGTACCCACACTCCCACTTTCCGCCTACGTGACAGATGGCGATTCCATCGCCGTTCCTCAATCACAACTATACATCTCGATGTTTTCCATCACCGTAAAGCTCGTAGTTTGACTTATCGCTGTACTTAAAGTTCAGAAAACTCATCGGTACAATCGGGATTCGAACCAGCAATCTTTGTGTTGCAGACTCGAAACACCAACCACGGCTGCAAATGCTACAGGTATAATACAAACATTTCCACAGATTTGTTTAGTTCATAGTTAGGTATACCTATTGTTTTTCCTTCAGTTTTGCTGTCATCTCGCTAATAATCATTTCAAGCCTCAACCTACGTAGCCATTGTTCTTATACCTACCTACATATCACCGATGAAACATGCTAAAGTACTTAATAGCTTTACCTTTGCGTAATAACCATCACCTCTGGCGGAAATCACAATGAAGAGGAACTCGATCCCTTTCAAGTTTTCGTTCATCGTTTTCAGTAATTGATTTAGTTTAACATTTAACATAACAACTTGTGGCTGATCTATTTTCATTCCAATTCCTGTACCGGTTTCTATAATCTGAAATAATATTGTTATTCGTGTTCAAGGTGTGACGTATTAAAGTATGAAGGACTATTCAAACCACTCGTCCGCCATGCAACTATTTGTATATATAACTATATAGAGACTACTATATAGGTCAGAAGTGTACTTTTTTTTTTACAACAAGAGTGGCAAGCAAGCATACGGCCAGGTTCACCTGATGGGAAACGGTTACCGCAGCCTATTTACGCTCACGATACCGAAGTATCACTTGCGCGTTGCCACTCTGTGTTCGGAGAGTTCGGTGAGCTCAGCTTCCAACATAATGTAACTATCCTCCCCCCTCACCAAGGAGCTCATTACTGGAAACCTTATTCACCGCGTAGGATCACAACACAAACATTTTTGGCCAAGGTGGAGGATCCTGCCTCAGTCGGGCAGCTCCAAATTCGAACGGGAAACCCATTATACCCTACCCCAACAGAAAAGTTTGGTTCCGATCATTAAAATGTCATAAGCAAACATACCAATTGGATGGTCCGAGCGAAATCACATTGGCTTGGATATGCCGGCTCAACGGCGAGGAACGCCCAGGATCTCAGGGATTCGGGCTTCAACAAGCGTTGAGCTCTCCAATAACCATATCTGTAATAACATTAATACATATAAGACTTACCATTAAATAAATAATATCTACTTTAATAAGTAACTATAAATGTTTTATTCTTGAAATTTAATATTCATTTACAGATACATAAACTTATGTTTACCTACTTACATTACCTATACCTTAGGACAATTCCACACAAATTGACCTAGTCTCAAATTAAGCAAAGCTTGTGTTATGGTAACTAGACAACGATGTATTTACTTATATAGATAGATATATACATCAATACATAGGACATCCAAGACTAAGGTACAAATACTCGTGTTCGTGACACAAATATCTGCCCTCAGCGGGATTCGAACCCGCGACCTCTCTATACCATCCTATAGACCTCTAGACCTCTAGACCATCTATAGCAGAAGTTTACCTACACCCTTTAAGTAACTTAGATGCCAAAATGTTACCAAGGTAAGACAGTAGAATTATAAGAGTAATTACTTTGGTAATATTGGGACCTTATCACCAATATCCAGATAAGGAGGCTGTAGCACCTTCGCTGCGACATTTAACAGTTTCGTCTCAATCCTCAGTCCGAATTTTTTGTAATAAGAACTCTGATAATTAATCTGAAATAGAATTACTTTTATTATTATTAACTTATACGGCGTAGAGATTTAATACAAACTTATTTTTTTAATACAGACTTTATAGAAACACCTTATTACATAAGTTTAAAGGAGGTCGGTAGGGTACAGCCGCAGATACCAATAGATTAAATTGGAGTAGTCCAACTGGTGTACACGTCATAGGTGTCAGGTGAATAACATTGCTACTAGGTGGTGGCGAGTAGAGTTTATAGAACTCCTCAATGAATAGCTGTTCTTTTTTTTTATATACCACATGGGTGGCAAACAATTCCCGTTCGTTCATGATGATATCAGAAACGACCCGCATTTGATTCAATCCTTATTTCGCTCACGCGTGTTGCTTATTTTAAAATATTAATATTGTTTTTGAAATAATATATGGCTCAGAACTCATTTTGTGAATGTATCCTCATGACGATGCCATAGAACAAATACCTAGCTACCAAGATAACAAAGAGACAATTTAAGGCAGTGAGCACGTACGTATATTTTCTGAATCTATTCATAAGAAGTTAGACACTATATGTATAATTTCATTGCTACAGCAGATTTATGCGAAATAAAGAAAACAAATTGATAATTTTGAATGTATTCTTTTCTATTTGCTTCCTTTAATTGTACTGTGGCTTCATGTGAGCAACAATCCTATTTTCGAAGCCATATAGACCTATAGTAGACCCTTAGCTTACAAGTTTCTTTACCACCATTGCGTCCCAAGCATAACTTACCTTTTCTATAGCCTCTTCAATATTGCGTTTCCGTTGGACAGGCGCCATTGCCGCTTGATTCATTTGTATTGAATGATCGTCATATTTTTCGAAGATGCACTGCAGAAAAAACATACCTCTTAATAATAATAATATATCCTCACGCCTTCCCACAAGGGTCCCCGAAGGGGTAGGCTGAAGTGTACAGGTAGTACGAACACGCCCACAAAGAAATTCAAAGGCGTATGTTGTGCTTGAGTAACGCCGGTGGACTCGCCATCTGTCACGTTGGCACTCAAAATATAACTCTGGCCGAAAGTGGGTGTGTGGATACACCTCTGCCTACCCCTTCGAGGACCCTTTTGGAAGGCGTGAGGATAGATATATGTTCGCAAAGAATCTTCTAATATATTCTGACAATTGTACCTACTACGTAGGCTAAAGGTAATAGTATTGTACTATAGACAAGCTGTCCCCGCCGGTTTTATCCATTTAAAATTTGATTTCAATGGTAGATTAATAATTATATTTTTTTTTATAAATAAAGCACATCCAATTTGTCAAATCATTTTACCATCTCTGTGACTAGTTTCATCGAATTCCGTCCAGTTAGTTTTTGTGTGAAAAAGGAAGAAACATCCTCTCAAACTTTCCCATCAACAATGTAAGTAGGCTCACCTGTCCATATACCACGTCTAATAATTCGATTGGATAATATATATTTTTATTTTTGGGGCCAACCCACACGCAGTTGAAGTTAGGATATTTGATACTGGGAACAAACAAACTTGAATTAATATACCTAAAGAAGTACAAGCTGCGTCCCTCGTCGATACATATACATACTTACAACATATAATATATCTCACACATCGACATATATAGGTATACAAAAATCGCAACGCATACCATATACAATAGAAATTAGATACAAGCATTGCATCCTGCATCCTGTAAAAAATCAGAGAAAAATTGTGTCGGTATCTTCAAAAGAGATAGCGATTCGCAGCCGAATTTCTTACAAATTATGCTGTTTCCACATAGTAACCATATACATACATACATTACATACATACATATCATCACGCCAAGTCCCTAACGGGGTAGGCAGAGAGTATAGAGCGCCAGTTCTCTCTAGACGTACATACCTCTTTCGCTTCGTCCACATTCATCAGTCTCTTCATACATTCTCGTCGGTTTCGAGTACTCTTAACGTTCCCGTCCTTGAGAGTCCGATCTATTTGATCCAGGTATTTGGAACGTGGCCTTCCTCTGCCTCTTCTTGCACACCCTTTTGCTTTATATATCTGTTTCGTCAATCTTTCTTCACTCATCCTTTCTATGTGTCCAAACCAACGTAACATGCCTTTCTTCATCTTTACAATCACGCCCTCATTCACGCCAGTTGATTTGCGAATCTCTTCATTGCGGATTCGATCTAATATCGTTACGCCGCACATTTTTCGAAGAGATCGCATCTCGACTGCATTCAAGCTATTTTCATACTTCCTCTGACATACCTATAGATATATAATGAACAGCCAGGCAGACATGATACACCCTTGTTTGACCCCCGACTTCACATCAAACCAGGGTGACATCTCACCGTTAACCCTAACGCACGCCTCGCTATCACTATAGAGTGATTTCACGGCATGCAGTAGGGAACTGCTCACTCCATATCCAGGCAACACGTCCCAGAGTTCCTTTCGTACGACTCTATCAAATGCCTTCTCTAAGTCGACGAAAGCGCAGAAAACCCTTTGGTTAATATCCAAAAACTTTTCCGCGATTCCGCGAAGCGAGAAGGTTTGATCCATACATCCTCTTCCTGGTCTAAATCCACCTTGGGATTCCCAGAGAAACCTTTCGGATCGCTCTTGCATTCTTATCGTCAGGATCTTCGTGTACACTTTACTAGCTAAGCTGACCAAGCTGATGGCTCTGTAGTTGGAGCAGTCCAATCGTGATCCCTTTCCTTTATAGAAAGGCACGATGACTGCTCGCCTCCAGTCGTCCGGACTACCATATACAGAGTATGATATCTAATACGAACACGTCCACCAACCTTCCCATGCTCCTTCCCGCCTTTCGGCATACGGAGCGAATCAATGCGATCGCTCAGAGTGTCAGCGTTTCGGAACCTTAGTTGCGGAACGCTGTCATCCTGAGCGATCGCTACAAATTTTCTTGTCCGTCTCTATTTCTCTAGTTCCACTCTCCCCCTTCTGGGGCTGGACATCTAATACGAACAAGCAAAATTCTTGAAAAAGTATGTTAACATCCAATATTAGGGCTGGCATCTATTCTATAAAATAACCGAATACATATCGAACGCCGCGCCGTGTACTCAAGTCAAGAACAATCAAAGGTTATCCTTATATCTGGGGAAAGGTTCAATTATAAAATTACCTGTATTTTTTAACCGCCGTGAAATACTCTTGCACGGAAATACTTTTCTGTTGCCCACTGGGATTGGTGTACGTGAAGAATACTTTACGAGGCGTACCCATCAATCGGTTGCAGAGAAATTGGCGGTTCAGCACTGACCCGTCTGCCTTCGTTGATCTGGCGCTCACCTGCACATATATAATACGAATTGTATCATGCGTCGCTGTATGCGATTACCAGATTGATTTTGTGGGAGTTATCTGGCATGCTTCTTGGGATACAATTACGGATAAACGATTGACGATGTATAAGATGACATATTAAAAACTTTGAACATCCCATTACGGATGAAAAAGGATGTCTTAATTAATTTGTGAATAATAAGACTTTCTGAAGTTCATCTCAATACCTAACTAATTTCATAAAATCCGCATAACGATGTAATATGTATGATAATTTAACAGACACACATTATACTTCATAATAACTATGTACCTTCTATGATAATCTATTTCTACATTAAAAAAACATGTTCCAATGTTACGTCTGGCTTGAAGCAAAATTCTTGAAGAATGGTTTTAAAATATAATATTCCAATCACTTTCACATGTATTTATATCTTTATGGCTATATCCATTACTAATATATGCTGATTAGTCACACCAAGACCACATCATTTATGGTGAAGGAAAATATCGAGAAAGTTACAAATTTAATAGGAAACGTTTGAGAAGTCATTCAAAGACATGTATGGATGTGCTTGAGAAAAGGCGATAGACTCGACATCTGTTGGCAATACATTGGCACTTAAAATATATCTCCGGAGAAAAAAAGTCTTGGTCGAGTGGGTACTACCTACACCCCTCTCTATCTACCCCTTCGGGGAACCTTGTGGAAAGATATGTATGATTTATATAAATATGCTGTCCTACTTACGCTTGTACCATTTGTGAATGTAGGTTTCATATACTTTTACTTTTCTTAGCCCATGTTTTTCTGAACTTAAGTACAGTGATTAGTCACACCACGAGCTTTACGGTGAAGGAAAACATCGAGAGGAAACCTGCATACGTCTGAGAAGAAATTCAAAAGCGTATGTATAGTCGTGCTTTTGTAACGGCGATGGACTCGCCATCTGTCACGTTGGCACCTAATATACCTCTGGCGGAAAGTGGGTATGTGGGTATTACCTATACACCTCTGCCTACCCCTTCGGGGACCCTTGTGGGAAGGCGTGAGGATATATTATATTATTATTTAATATTCTTGTATAGTCGAGTTCACATGAAAATACAACAACATCATCTATATACGTATTTAATTATGAATATTAATTACCCTGAGTTGCCGGAAGTATGACTTAAACTCTCTAAAGTGTTGGTTTCTCGATTGCATTTCAAATGGTCTTGTTAAATCCAACTTGAAATCTGATTTAAGTATTTCAATTAAATTTTTATTTTTTCTGAATCCTTTATTTACAACTGAAAAAAAAAACTATTGTTAAAATACCACACATTATGTAGATATTTTTTTCGCAAATGCAATGTAGTTAATTATATTCGCAAAATATTTTTAACAAAATTATACTACATAACATACCTATTACACAAGCTAAATACTAAGCGGAAACTTTTCATGCTTTTGTGGCGATTCCTTTATACGCTGAATGAGCAGTAATTTTATCTGAATTCTATTCATAAAACAATTGCATAAAAATCTTGAACCCACCATCTATGTTCACATACGCCGCTGATGTCACTATTGCGGATTGGAAAAGTCCTGTCCACATCTCCATTCCACACCCCAAATCTACGGGATCTGACGGCGGACTGTACAGGATGCGTCCACACTACAATAAAATTAAGTTTTTAGTATGTAACAAGCAAGGCTGTCCAATTGTTTGTCTTCAAGTTAGTATGTAATATTGTAAGTAAGCACGCGGCCCTCCTGATAGTAACCAGTGCCCAACATACATGCAGTATGAACGCTTACAACATCAGAGTAATGATCAGCAGACGCAGATCAGCATGGAAAGCAGGTTTTTTTTAATCCTATCAAAAGCAATTATATACATGTCGCGTTGTCCAATGCCAGTGTTGTACTTGGGTAATAGAGGAACTTTTTATTTATGTTTTGAGCGTGATTTTAGATTAGTCGATTACAGCGCAAACATCGCAAGTTCGAATCTAATCTATACCAATGAGTTTTTCGGAACTTAAGTAAGGTCATTCGTAACCAGGTGCATCGTACCACGAGGAATACGGTGAAATAAAACAGCGAGAGGACACCTACATACGTTTGAGAAAAGTCGTATAGTTCTTGAGAAACGGCCATAGATCCGATATTTGTCACGGGAACCTAAATATATTTCAGGTTGAAAAGATGGTGTTGTGTCACCTTTGAATTGAAGATAAAGGTTCGATGTGTACATACCTTTACAGTAGAATCACAGGACGAAAGAAACCCGTGCCTTAGAATGATGTCAAGAGCTTGGATAACTCCAAAAGGCGGCAAAAAAGCGTCATCCTTGGCGTGCATGTATCTGAAATTTTAACATATATCAACATTATATATTTGAAAATAATGCTATGACAGCGTTGAGCAACATCTAAAGCTTGATAAAAAGCCGCTGATGCTAATCGTAAATTTATTATATTTTGTAACTGAGAGTTCCTATAGGTATCAGGTAAGGTAGGTATAATTAGATATATATTACTTACATGGGTAGGCAATACGAGTATGTTGTATTGATTATATATATTATGTAGATATTTAAATTTTATTATTCACATTACTTATGACACACAATTTTATAAACAGTCTTAGAAAATAGAACAGTGTTTCTAGTACCTAGTAGCAACCTGTATATCTCGGCCAAGTGAGTACCGGTATCAGTTTAATTTCGTTTCTTTATAAAATGATTTGCCTAAGATATATTTGAGATATTATTATTAATTAATGACATTTGACACTCATACCTCGTAGCCAGCCAAAATCGTAGCTGAGTAGATGCTTCTTCTAGAATTTCCACGACAACCACTGCTACTCAACCTTGTCACCAAACCTATACATACATGCACACATGCACACAAAAAGCAGAAAAAATATAATCCCCATAAAGACAGATAGCCTAGGCCACAGTTTCTCAACCTTATTTTACCCACCGCTTAGAGTTTAGAGATTTTTTTTTTCTGGAGACCTCATAATCCTAAGTACTTGCATGGGATAAATTAAAAGGCAATCTTTACGCATATTCTTTTGGCTTTTAATATTAATTATTTTTTTCAATTTGCCCACGATCCGCCTTTGCCTGATCTCAATACCCTATAATTTTCTCTGTCTCGTCCGCCTGAAAGTCTTAAACACAAGAGCGTTGTCACCCACGTTGAGAATCTATGGTCTAGGTAAATCTTATTTCATAATATTATTGTACTATTAGCCAGTTCCTTCTCACCACTGACTTGGTGTGTAGCAGGTGTTACCTACATCTTGCGGTAGCGTCATGCGACATGTATTAACCGATATACAATGCGAATGTGTCTGGAGCGTAGAAGAATTATAGAACCACGTTACAACTAGTATATCAAATCGATCGAATACTCAAGGCAAAGCAAGGGAACATAAAATGAACTGGAATTGGGCGAGCATTTACGCAAAACTAAGGAAAGTTGATGGAGCCGAAGAGGTCAGCAAACCTAAAGAGGAGTCTCTCTGCCTACCGCGTGAAGGTGGCGGTATGGTATAATAATTTGTATATTTATATTAGTAAGGTACGTACCCACGTAGATTAATTTAAATAGGTTATTGTTTGCGGAACTAGCCTAAGCAATATGCCAATGAAAGTCCCGTCAAAATCGGTTTAGTCGGTTCCGAGAATAGCCGGAACAAACAGACATGAAAACGGTAGAGATACTTTTATATGCACACTTGCATTTAAGTAAAGAGCTTTTATTTTGACAAAACAAATAATAATAATAATATAATATATCCTCACGCCTTCCCACAAGGGTCCCCGAAGGGGTAGGCAGAGGTGTATAGGTAATACCCACACACCCACTTTCCGCCAGAGGTATATTAAGTGCCAACGTGACAGATGGCGATTCCATCGCCGTTACTCAAGCACGACTATACATACGCCTTTGAATTTCTTCTCAGACGTATGCAGGTTTCCTCTCGATGTTTTCCTTCACCGTAAAGCTCGTGGTGTGACTAATCACTGTACTTAAGTTCAGAAAAAACTCATTAGTACAGTCGGGATTCGAACTTGCGACCTTTGCGTCGCAGGCAACTGCTCGAACCACTCGGCCACCACGGCTTCTTTCACAAAACAAATAACTTAGTTTAATTTATTTTTATACATAGACTATGGACCGCCAGCTCTTGCTATCGCACAGGGTAGCATGGACAGACAGACATTATTAAATACAGGCGTTAAGTAACATAACTCTCCAAGTTTCGTCGCAATCGGGTGAAAATTACAGGGAACATATATCGTACAGATAGACAAACATATATTTTTATGTATAGAATAAATAGTTACCGCTCGATCTCTGCCACATCAGCGGTTCCTACGGCTTTAATCGTTATGTGAACATGCATGGGCTTTCCAAAAGTCGTTACCAAAACCTGAAAGGACACGTGACTTTATCACAAACACACCCTCAACACGTATTGCCTTCTTACTATCTGTGACATCAGCCGCAGTCTACTTTTCAATTAAATATCTTTTACTCTATGCAAGATATAAGGAATACTTATTGAATTTCATATCCTAAGTAGGTGAGGTATTATAAATGCGAATGTTAGCGAGGATGTTTGTTCCTCTTTCACGCAGAAACTACAAAATGTGAAGGTGAAATTGATGCTATCAAATTCGACGAGGGTGAAACGACGGCGGGGCAAAGCTAGTATGGAACATAACAGTTTTAACCACGATTAAAATGAATAAAAGCTTTCAAAGGAGCAACATGTTTTATTGTTTAAAAAAATGTTTACTCGCTACTTACTCATTGTTGAGTATTATCGCTACAAACCGATTACATATGAGTGCACACGCTCACTACAATTAATACACTCGGGTCATACTTCCAGCATTCCGCGACCCCTTCAACTAGCAATTGGTGGGGCGCGGCTCCGTGGATGGCACTATCTATTCCAACAAGTACTGTTGTCTGTTACTCGGTCACGCCAGAACAGACGAACGGAATTGGATGAAGTACAGTGATAGATTTATTAGATGAATTAACACAGGCTGTTACATACCAGAAAAAATCTACAAATGCAAAATAGTCCGACAATACAGACATTTTTGAAAATTCATAGGCCCTCGCTGAAATACAAACATCCTCCTTAAAATCAGACGTGTCAAAAACTCATAAATTGATAACTAGATTAGACAAAAAAATACCTACCTGTCAAAATCGTCAGTTGAATAACTTACGTTACCTTACCTTTTAAGGTACTTACAGATGTAGTGAAATCGCTTGTGGCAGGTACAACGCTTAGAGGATCGATGCAATAGCAATGCCTTGCATCACTGTCTATAGCAACTATATGATGGGGGAAATGTTCTTCTTTGGCTTGTTTAAAAGCTGACACTAACATCTGTTTCGGTCTCGAGGGATTGAATTGTATATCATACCAAAACTGAAACAAGTAATTTTAATTGAAATATTTTCCATTTCCTTGAATCACACAATTCTACGGTGATACCATTTTACGGATGGCCTTGCAAGAAATGAAGAAAAAAGAAATCACTACACCAAAAAAAAATGCATATATATTCCCCGTACTCGCATAATATTTATGACTATGGTTATAACTAAGTTATTATGTTTAATTTGTGATTATTATAGTTCTATAGCAACTTAATAAGTTATTACGGATTACAACGACGAAAAATATCGTCTTTTTTATTGGCAATCTAACGACCAATAACATTGGTACATTAACATTCTGTGACACTATCAAACCCTGGTAGTATGTTAACTGTTAATATCTATATATATATATATATATATATATATATATATACTAGTGGTCCCGCCCAGCTTCGCTTGGGAGAAAAAATTAAAGCCACGGACCCAGTGGCGCCACCTATCGGGTCCAATTGTGAATCTAAACCATTCCCAGATCCCCTTGAACACACACAAAAAATTTCATCAAAATCGGTCCAGTCGTTTAGGAGGAGTTCAGTCACATACACACGCACACAAGAAATATATATATTAAGATAACTGGTATAATATCTTGAAGAAGACTTACAATTTTTTTTGTTGGCTTGAACGACATACGCAAATAATTGGTCACTAGATTCATAGTTTGGGTCTTAAACGAGCTACCAGGAATCTTGGCCGGTATTTTATAGACGCATAAAGGCAAGGCCTTCAAACTAGTCTCTTGCTGGCTACACTTAGCTAGTTGGGATTTCAGCTTCGGTTTCATTAAAGGCCTGGTGACGTCAACAGTTTCTGGCTTGGAGTGAGGTTGGCTTGAAGGAACTTTCGAAGCCTCATCAAATTCTGGAGTTTTGTCCTTAGGAGCGGCACCGTATTCTACAGCACTGGTAGACGTTCGCATCCAAGTTGGCAACGAACAAGTGTCTTTAAGGCATGGAAGGGAGCTAGAAGAATCTTCATCCTTGACCGCCTCTAATGTAGAGTGAGCCTGGCTTGAAGTTCCTTCTCCGTATTGTGTTTGTAATTTTAATTCCGGGAATTGGTGAGTTTGGTGCACTGGATTGCTCAAGCCTGCACCTCTAACCCAAGTTGGTGGTGGACCCGTGACGTCAGCGAATGTTAATCCAGAGGTTGGTGCCTTCTGAGGTACTTCCTTTGAAAGACGTTTGGCTGTCTGCCAGTCCTGAATTATTTTCATACATCTTATTTTTTTCTTGTGTTGTTTACGGGACTTGGACAATCCTAAGCCCACCACTTCCTCTTCCTTCTTAGGTTCCTGGTCCAGCGGAGCAGGTGATGGTTCTTAAAATAAACAAGATTGTGATATAGATAATGTACTCGTACTTTATTGATAAACATCACATTTAGTAAGGATAAGCTACATATTTCCTAGCAGAATGCAGATTCGAACCCCGGCGGTCCGTATCAATGAGTTGAACTTAATTCAGGTGAATTATTATGCCTCGATGTTTACGTTAAAGGAATATGTCGTGGTAAAATTTGACTGACAACAAGTTCAAAGACAGGCAAGAATAAGCGCCATTACTCTTCCTCATAGTTTATAGTGTAAGTATGCAACCTTCCACTAATACACTGAAGCGCATTATGGTTGTATTAATAAGAATACCAGTCAAAGACCTTTCAGTCTTCGGAAAAATAAAAGCAATATTTAAACCGTTTTAAACTTTTTACACCAATTGTGTCTATATTGAGCTCAATCGGTGCAGATCTTTTAGAGTTTTTAAGCAAACCACTCAACATATTTTTATATTTATGACAGTTTTGCAAATTGCTCACGAATCAGTGCTCTGGTGGGGAATGCAAGAGGCTTGGGGAAACATGAATATACCTATCTATACTAATATTATAAAGCTGAAGAGTTTGTTTGTTTGTTTGTTTGAACGTGCTAATCTCAGGAACTACTGGTTGGAATTGAAAAAATATTTTTGTGTTGGATAGTCCATTTCTTTAGGAAGGCTTTAGGCTATATAACATCACGCTTCGACCAATAGGAGCGAAGTATAAATGAATAATGTTGCCAGAACGGGAAAAATATTCCTTTTTTAGAGCTTCCGTTGCGTGCGCTGCGTAAACGGTTTAAGTTACACAAATATGATGTATGAGAGAATTGTTCCTCTTTAAAAGTTCTAAAAAAAAGTCCGCGAAAGTATATGTCTTTCTTTTAAGATTGACTCACACCTTTTTTGTGGCAATCAAGTCTACGATGGGCTCCTGACATCTTAACCGATTTCAATTAAATTTGCACACCGTGTGCAGTTTGATCCAACTTAAAAGAAAGGATAGCTTACAACACAATTGGACCCGATAGGTGGCGCTGCGATCATGTTTTAGGAAATTTTACTTTTTCACCCGGGCGAAGCTGGGCGGGACAGCTAGTGTAATCATATATTTAGTAGTATTTTATAAGTAAGATATTAACTGTAGTATTTTGCAAAAAAGATTGCGTCACTTACCTTCATCCATTGTTTACAGGGATTTCTGAAACAATAAAAAAAACCGTCAATCAACGAAATAAAAGGCCTTGGTACCGTGGCTTGGTCTTCCTTCTTGTTGGTAAGTCAGAGGCTCCACACTCTGTACTAATCAATAACGTTAATATACATATAATATAATAATAATATATCCTCACGCCTTCCCACAAGGGTAGGGTACCCCCGAAGGGGTAGGCAGAGGTGTATAGGTAATACCCACACACCCACTTTCCGCCAGAGGTATATTAGGTGCCAACGTGACAGATGGCGAGTCCATCGCCGTTACTCCAGCACGACTATACATACGCCTTTGAATTTCTTCTCAGACTTATGCAGGTTTCCTTTTAATTTTTACCTTCACCGTTAAGCTCGTGGTGTGACTAATCACTGTACTTAAGTTCAGAAAAACTCATTGGTACAGTCGGGATTCGAACTTGCGACCTTTGCGTCGCAGGCAACTGCTCAAACCACTCGGCCACCACGGATACTTTACTTTATTCTATATATATATGAACTGATATATTATCAACTTCTAGATCCAGCAATGCCCTAAGCCGAGGTTCGTACCCCACAGGGGGTGCCCTTAGCTGTGTTGCTTAAAAATAAAGCTAAGGCCTGGCTGCAGGCCTAGGTCTCGCCATTGACCGGTTAAGTAGCAAAAATTCCCGGAACTCACGCTACGAGACAATACAAAAAAAAAAATGTCAACTTCTAAAGTACAAGTTGTCTGAGAATGCAGAAAGGTATGCCTTCGTAGTGTTGGTACTTGCGTTTAATTCCGAAGTTGCTGGCCGGAGCTAGTTAAAAATGAATTAAACGTAAGTGTTAAAAAACGGATGATACCCGTCAGTTTTTTAACACTTACGTCTGTTCTGTACGTCTTCGTACGTCTGTACGTCTGTTCGTCCGAAGTTCATATGTTTCCCGATGATTTCTTGCGATGAAACAAATTCTATCTACTTAAATATATGTCGAGTAAAACTGAGACACTTTTTACGTAATGTTTAAAAAAAGAATTAAAACACTTTAAAAAACCAAAAATATACCACTTTTTTAATACATACCTATATTCAATTTACTTCCAGTCAAAAGATGTATTTTATACAAGGCTGGATAGAAAATACATACTTATGTACTTTCTTTTGATTTGTATTTGTTGACCACACTTCATACGTAACATGTATGAAGCTCGGTGAGTTTTGTCGCGGTTCAGGAACGCGCTGCTAGGATTTTCAATAATTCCACGTTCATTAAGCGGCTAGAACCATTATATTAATATTGCAAGCGTCCGTGGGCGGCGGGAACCGCTTACCATCAAACGGGCCACGCAGTTGTTTGACACCATAATAGTATATACGCTACCTCAGAATCTATACTATCTTTTCTAGAGATTAACGTTGTCTTAAAACGTAAACTAATTGAATAATATTATCATACATCATCAAAATATTTATCCTCTTGCAAAGTATTTATTACATTTTAAGTATTTTATTTTATTTGTTTTTTTTATACAACAAGAGTGGCAAACAAGCATACGGCCCACCTGATGGTAAACGGTTACCGTAGCCTATTCACGCTCACGATACCGAAGTATCACTTGCGCGTTGCCACTCTGTGTTCGGAGAGTTACAGTGTGTTGGCAGCATAATGGGTTTAATCCCTCTGCTTCCAACACAATGTAACAATCCTCCCCCCTCCCCAAGGAGCTCATTTCATTTCTGGCAACCTTATTCACCGCGTAGGAACACAACACAAAAAATTGTGTTATTTGGCTACGGACTTCTATAAGGTGGAGGTCCTGCCCCAGTCGGGCAGCTCCAAATTCGAACCGGAAACCCGTTATGCCCTACCTCTCTTAAGATTTAATTTAAGGGTTTTCTACCCTTAAGTAAAAGGAAACTGCGGAGATTATTTCGCCGTTTCCTTTATTGACAGGTATCCTTTCTTCTCGAAAACGGTGGTAAAGTAACTGCAGTTTTGTATGTGGCATACAATAAGTGTTCCCCTTACGTTTAATAAAATATTTTTGATTTTGATTTTGTATGTGAACCCTAGTGATATTTAAATTGTTTTTGTTTCCGGAAGTCAAATTATAAATATTGGTGCGAAAGAAGTGCGACAGAGCTTCGAGCGAACTATCCTATATATACCGTGAAAGTGACTAGTATAATATGTATCATATATTTTCGGCGTACGCAGTTCCAACTTCGTTTACCAATAATGTTTTATTTTGCTTTAAAAACAATGGAAAAAAAGCATAAACCCGCCTGATAGTAATCGTTTTCCCTATATAGACGTTAACAACACCAGCTATCTATCACACTTTAAGTCGAGTTGAGTTGCTTTGCTAGAATAATGAAGGACCGGGGCTCGCTTCGCCCAGCACAATGGTCCCTTGAAACTTTACTGTTCACAGGACACGATACTATCCTACAAAAGAGTGAGTACCTAGCGGCCATGGCTAAGCTCTACTGAAGACAAAATATGAGACGTCTGGCTTGATCAGAAACTCATACATATTTATAGATTATAATGTATCGCTGTGAGGCAATCTGTGAGGCCGATGATTTACCTAGAAGAGATGAAAGGGCAGTTTGAATAACCACCAACATATGGGTTGCTAGTTATATAAATAACCATATTGGGAAATAACTGAATTGATACCTAGTAAATTTAAAATAATTTTGCTTAACACGTACGGCGGTAATATTAAAATATACCAATTTGGTAGTACCTACCTAATAGTTATTCCGAATCTGAGCGGCCGACCTTCACAGATGCAGCTATGACCTAATTTCAGGCTTCCCAGGGATCTGACCTAGCTTGATCGATTTTCTAGAATACAGGGCTGTGATTACGCATGCTCAAACATGGCGGACTAACGTTGTATATCATTTAAATATCAATATTTTCAGAACAAAAGAATTTCGCATAAAGTCTGGCCAACGAAAGCGTGACCTGGGATTTTTCTTAAAAGTTTTATATGGCAACATTATTAATCTGCCAAAGATACGTCAAACATATGTCAGTCAATGTCAGTGTTCTGCTACGATTTCATATTTGCGTTAAATTTATTGCTTTATCATGGGTAAAACATTAAAAAGTAACGTGAGGAAATTGCTAAATACGATGATTAGTAAGTTTAGACAAAAACAAGTGGAGCAAGAAGTTGTTTTCCAAGAAAAACAACAATGTTTACTTGCGATCTCGGATTTCTTAGGTTAGTACGACTTTGTAATCATGATACCTAATATTTGTATGATTACTCTATGCATTATTATATGTTTTGTATTTACAATATTATGTTACTAATTCTTGTTTATAGATAATCTTGGAGATATTCAAGGACTCGGCGACATTAAAAATACTGTAGAAACACTAAGAAATTTGGAGAAGAAATCTTTGATAGAAACTCAGACTAAGTTCCTAGAAGAAATATCTTCACTAACGGGTACGTGTTTGCATCAATTTGGAGTTATAATAATTTATTTACTTAGTTTCAGAAAGATGTAGGTATTCAAAGATAAAAATTATTTCATGTCTAATTTTATTATTAGTGATTGGGTAAAAAAAAGAGTTCATTGTGTTTTTCATATTGTCAAATTGTTGAGAACCTTCATATAAACCAATATTACCCTTTATTTTGCAGAAGTCGGTGTCACGACATTAAAAAAAATTAAGAAGGAAGGATCTGTGAATGAGGGCGTGTGGTCCACTCCAGGTAAAAAACGTCCTCGCAAAAGCTCGATTTCGGGTTTAGACAGTTTTGATGTGGATGCAATTAGAAATAAAATCAATGAATTTTATGTTGTGAGAAAGGAGGTTCCGACATTACGGACATTGTTAGAAGAATTACGTTCTAGCATTTGCTTTAATGGGTGCAGAGAAACTCTGCGTAAGATATTGATTGACAATGGATATGAGTTTAAGAAAAATAAAAATGAACGAACAGTTCTCATTGAACGTTTTGATATTGCTGCTTGGAGACATCGCTATCTACGTGAAATAACTATTAAACGAGCTCAAGGAAAACCAATAATATATCTCGACGAAACTTATGTACACAAAAATTATAAACCTAAAATGTCCTGGCAAGGTCCATCAACATGTGGTGCTCCGCAACCCAGCCCATTGGAACATATTTCTTCAGGAAAAAGATATATAATAGTTCATGCTGGTTCTGAGAAAGGGTTTGTACCCAATGCACTGTTAGTTTTCAGTACAAAATCAAGATTAGCAGACTATCATCATGATATGAATGCAGAAAACTTTAATAAATGGTTAGAAGAAAAATTGATACCAAATTTGAATGAACCCAGTGTTATTGTGATGGATAATGCCAGTTACCACACTGTACAACAAAATAAAATACCTACAACTCAAACAAGAAAAGCTGAAATACAAGAATGGCTTACATCCAATGGAGTAAACTACGAAGATTATCTAACGAAAGCCGAATTGTTATGCTTAGTAAACAGACATAAACCTGAACCCCTGTATGTAGCTGATGAACTTTTAAAACAATATGGCCATGAGGTACTAAGACTGCCACCTTACCATTGCGACCTCAACCCGATCGAACTGATATGGAGCACAGCTAAGCGTATGATTGCAAAAATAAATATCAATCTCCCTGCAAAAGAAACAGAATCTCTCATAAAAGCCTCTTTTGGCCGAATAACTGCAGAAGACTGGAAAAAAATGACAGACCATGTAATCAATGTGGAAAATAAATATAAACAAAGAGATCAAATAACAGAAGAAGTATTGGAACCATTTATTATAAGTGTAGGTGATGACGACTCCTCTGATACAGACGAGTCCTTAGAGGTTGAATTTTTGGACTCTGATTTTGAGTATGATGATTAGAGTCTGTCTGTCTGATAAAACTTCAAATAAAAGACAAAGAGATGTTTCATCGCTAGTAGCTATATGATGGTTTAATAAATAAATTTACATTTATATAATATTATTACTTGTTTTTTTTAATCTCACACATCCATGACAGTCTCCGACATCAAAAGGAGCTGCTCACCCACCGCATAAGTTCTGTACATTTAACATTTAAATAGATGGTGGAATCATTCGGTTTGAAAATAATTTATTAAAAAAAAATTGTCAAGTACCAAAACAGTTTTCTCCTACTATAGTTAGTAATACCATGTAAAGATTTTTTAAATTTGCCGCGATTTCTCAGGTCACGCTTTCAGTGGCCAGACTATAGCACACCTTAATAAGGCGTTACGTTACACGCATTGAAAATCACAAAATACAACCGAGATATGATTAAATAAATAAACAATTTTAAGGTCGCAACTGGCATTGTTTAGACTATACACAAATATATTATACATACATACATCCTCACGCCTTCCCACAAGGGTCCCGAAGGGGCAGGCAGATGTGTATAGATACTACCCACACGCCACTTTCCGCCAGAGAAATATTTTAGATGCTAACGTGACAGATAGCGAGCCCATCGCCGTTACTCAAGCACGACTATATACGCCTTAGAATTGCTGCTCTGACAAATATATTATTGTAAGCTTAATACCTTCTTTTGATACAATATAATGTCTACTTTTAATAAATGCTTAAAATAATGATCGACGGGTTGGCTCTAACACCTACCTGCTGCTAAAAAGGTAACCACATATTGATGAACATTATGTATACACGGAAAGGGCTGCTTACGTTAAATGAAGGTACTTCCTGTTTATAAGTTAGTTCGGTATATCTTAAAGAATTTGTGAATAATAATCAACAGATAAGGTTCTTTGAAATTAATATTCCCGTTTCCAATAAAATTTACCTTTATCATATCATTATGATGACCTATGAAAAACGAATACATATTTAAAGACTTCAGTGAGGAAGGCAATGAGCGCACATAAGGATAAGCATAAGAACTCACCAGAAGGATCAGCAGTAGGCACCGAGTACGAATGTTACGGAACGTCCGATGCAATTAAAGTCCGGAGAGAAAATGTATTGCAGAGCGATGACGAGCTGTACAGGTAGATATGAAAAAATACGTATTGATTTATGAACTACTGCGCGCGCCTCTTAGCACCTATAAATTTTATAGTTACAAATATACCAAATAGTGCGGGTATCTACATACCTAATTTATAGCCTAGACTAGATCATATCTAGCTTCGTCGGCTAGACAACGTCCTACATCTGTAGAGCTAATGTGGTGGGAGGACCTTCCTCAATAGACCATAGGTCATTTAATAGTTGGCTACACTAATGTGGTTGTTTTGTTAGTTTTAAAGTCTCCCGCCTCAATCAACGACGTCACATCCAGATCCACAGCTCTGACCATAGAGTAGAACCTAGACTACTGTTAATATAGTAGAATAAAACAACTTTGGTGGTGGTAGCGCGTGTTTGATGTTTCCTTGGTAGTTTTCCAACTAAAGAGCTTGTGATGTGACTAAGTGGCGCACAATGCCGAATTGTGCTGATGCTTAATTGGAACGTGAATTAGTTTTGAAATGCATCAGGGGAGTGCGCTGAGTTCAGTGTTGAAAAAAAATTCATAGAGATAGCAACCTCATTAGTGGATAAATAAAGTGGTGTACAATAATAATTGGTTGAAAAATCTTCGTAGTTAAATACTTGCTCTTCGTGGTTTTCTTTATTTTCATTTTCGTAATTTTTTTTTTTTTTTTTTTTTTTTATACCACTTGGGTGGCAAACAAGCATGCGGTCCGCCTGATGGTAAGCGGTTACCGCCGCCTATGGACGCTTGCAACACCAGGGGTATCACTCGCGCGTTGCCGACCCTGCAGGAATCTTTTCACACCCTTCTTGAAGAACTCCATGCTGTACTCTCCAGGGAAAACCTCAACGGGGAGCTCATTCCACAGCCTGAGCGTTCGCGGAAGAAAACTTCTTTGGTAGCGCACAGTGCGAGACCTTTGTGGTTCCAAGGTATGGGGATGAATTCCCCGTCGATGGCGAGAGGTGCGGTGGTAGAAGGTGGAAGTGGGCATCATATCGAACAATTCTGCAGAACACTCCCCGTTATACAAGCGGTAGAACACACACAGGGAGGCAAAGTCTCTCCTCAGACTTAGTGATTCCAAGCCGCTTGCGAGCATGGGATCGTCGACAATTCTAGCGGCGCGTTTCTGAACCGCGTCAAAAGGCCCAAGCTGGTATCCAGGGGCTCCAGCCCACAGGTGGCAGCAGTACTCCATATGTGGCCTAACTTGCGACTTATAAAGTTGCAGCCTTTGTTGCGGTGTGAAGTACTGCTTAGCTCTGTTGAGTACACCGAGCTTCCTCGACACCAGCTTAGCCTTGTCCTCTAAATGACCACGGAACTGAACGTCGCTAGAAATATCGACCCCAAGGATCCTAATGCTCTCCGAGATGTTCAGGGGAGTGTTCTGGAATTGTGGAGCCACAGCGAATGGAGTTTTTTTTGCGGTGAACGCGCAAACTTGTGTCTTAGTGGGGTTGAAGTGGACTAGGTTTAGTCGACCCCAATCGGAGACACTGCGAAGTGTACTCTCGATTTCAGACACAAGTCGTTCGCGACTTTCCTCCACAGTGGAACGAGGGAGATTAGCACGGCCCGTGTAGTAAGTGTCCCCAGTGCTGTCGTCTGCATAGCAATGAATGCCTTCAATAGAAAGCATGTCATTAATATGCAGAAGAAACAGAGTCGGGGACAACACAGAGCCTTGCGGGACGCCAGCATTAATTTCCATGCTTTCGGAGCAGCTACCGTCAACGACGGCTCTTATGCATCTGCTGGACAGAAAGCTGGCGACCCATTTGCATAATCCCTCTGGCAGTCCGTAGGATGGAAGCTTCGATAGAAGACCGCGATGCCAGACCCGATCGAACGCTTTCGCCACATCCAAGCTAACAGCTAATGCCTCACCTTGACTCTCAATGGCGAGTGACCAACGGTGCGTGAGATATACTAGAAGGTCACCCGTTGAGCGACTGTGGCGGAAGCCATACTGTTGGTCACTCAACAAACCGTGACCCTCTAGATATCGCAGGAGTTGCGTGTTAATCACTCGCTCCATAATTTTGGAGAGGAGGGAGGTGATGGCGATCGGCCTGTAATTCGATGGGTCTGATCTATCGCCCTTTTTGGGCACTGGGTGCACGTGGGCGGTCTTCCACGAAGTTGGGACTTTTTGGGTGGAGTAGGAAAGCGCGAATAGGCGCGTCAAAACAGGACACAGTTCAGGAGCACACTGCTTAAGCACCACTGCCGGAATACCGTCTGGCCCGCTCGACTTATGGACGTCCAGAGACAGCATCTCCCGCCGGACCTCCCGTTGGGTTATGCTTATCTCCGGCATAGAGTTCTCACACCGCAGGATAGTTGGCGGTGTGGCGCCTCCGTCATCCATAGTCGAGTTCGAGGCAAAGAGAGAGCCCAATAGATCCGCTTTCTCTTTGGCACTGTGGGCCAAGTTACCATCCGGCTTACGGAGTGGTGGTAGGGACGACTGGCAAAAGTTTCCCTCAGCAGCCTTGGCAAGGGACCAAAAAGCACGGCTGCCAGAAGGGTAGCTAGCGAGTCTCTTACCAATTCTGCTGACGAAATCGAATTTCGCCCTGGCAATCGCTCGCTTACAGTGCCTCGAGGCAGCATTAAGTTTCCGCTTTGCATCAGATATGTTGGGGTCCAGATTGGATCGAGCCGTGGTCCACGCCTCATACAAGGCTTGCTTGTATAATTTAGCTTCCTTGCAGGGCTTATTAAACCACGGCTGTTTCTTTACCCCTGTAGCTACTAGCGAGTTTGGGATGTAGCATTCCATTCCCGCCAGTATCGTCTCAGCGACGGCTGCTGCACAGGGGTCTGGATCTTCTGATGCAAAGCAGATCTGCCTCCACGGGTACGATGCGTAAAACTCACGCAATCCATCCCAGTCTGCTGCCTTGTAGTGCCACATGCGCCGCCGCCCCGGGGGTCGGGGCACTTCGGCCTTTGCGCACGGCACTTGCGTCCGGACCAGACAGTGGTCGGATGTGCCAAGCGGCGCACACCCACCGAGATGGAATAGCTGTCCGGTCGCGTGGTCAGCAGAAGGTCCAGTAAAGAGCTTGTATGGCCCTCGATATCAGGTATTCTGGTTGGTTCGAGTACCAGCTGCGAGAAGCCATAAGCCAGGGCAAGCTCGTAAGCAGCCCTCCCCGCGCAGTCAGTGGACCGAGAGCCAAGCCACTCAACATGGTGAGCGTTAAAATCTCCTAAAACCACCAACTCCGCGGAGGGGTACTGCTCAAGTACTTTGTCCGTTGTCGATTGCAGGTGCTCAAATAGGCGAACTGTGTCTGTGTCACCGCTATGGGACCTGTAAAGGCACGCGTAGATTCGGGTGTTGCCACCATAGTCTACGCGCACCCACAAAATTGACAGGTCTCTGTCTTCAAGGCCGTGGAGACGTCGACAGCAAATATCCTCCCGGAAGTACATACATACCCCGGCGCGGCGCACAAAATTGTGTTCCATCTTGTACCCGGGGTAGTTCAGGTACGATGTATCATCAGGGCAGGATATCTGCGTCTCCGTCAGAAATAGCAGAGTCGGCTGTGTCGTCTCAAGGTGTTGGTGGACTGCATTTAGATTAGAATGAAGTCCCCTGATGTTGCAAAAGTCCATTTTTAATATGGAAGGGGAGGCCGCTGGGAAACTTCTACTATTTTTAAATTTGGCCATTTTAGATTTCTAAGGGTGCTGAAAAGGAAGAAGAGGAATCGTTGTGTCGGCATCAAAGAGGACAAAGCGCAGTCTCAATCCGCCGCAGTGATGTACAGGTAGTGCGGATTGCCGGAGCGGAAGTCGGAAGGGCCCCCGATCCCCCCCTGATGCAGCGGCCGGGTCCACTCCGGTCTCCTCCTCCGGCACGACCACTACACCAAGGACTTTACACACATGTGCAGGTCAGCCTCCCAGGGCGGAGATTAGGTGATCCCTGGGTTCGGGACCCCTACTATATGCGGGCGGCCAGCGGACAGCCGTTTCACCGGGTCTCCCTAACAACCGCACCGACATGCCGCGCCTGGTCACCACCACGGCGGAATTGCACCACTGGTCCTGTGCTGCCGACACACCGCTTCCTCTTGGAGCCTGGCGACCTTACTCACCACAGGAACACGACACACCCGAGGGTAATGCCATTTAGCTGCGATCTTCTGTAAGGTGGAGGTAATGGTACCAGTCGGGCTGCTCCGAATTCGAACGGGAATTAACCGTTGTGCCCTCCCTCCCTTGAACGTAATTATGAACAAATAAAATTGTGTTGTCTTCTTCATTTTGATAAAAATGATCTTTTTCACAAAACATTGCTGTTTGCTTGCTTCATTGAATGAATCGATCAAGCCATTGAAATGTTGACAAAAGTATATTTCTGTAAAATAGATTTGTTTATAGTTTCGAATTCTAGAATGCAATTAGATTATGTCATAATCAGAAGGGGTAGGTAAAGGTCTATTGGTAGTACCAACACACCCACTTTCCACTAGAGATATATTTTAGGTGCCAACGTGACATAAAGCGAATCCATCGCCGTTACTCAAGCACGACTATACATACGCCTTTGAATATATGCTTAGACATATGCAGGTTTCCTCTCGATGATTTCCTTTACATTCATAGTTTGATTAATCACTGTACTTAAGTTTGAAAAACTCACTGGTTCACCCGGGAATCGAACTTGCGATCTTTGTGTCGCAGGTGACTCTATTCCTACTGGAACCACTCGGCCACCACGGCTTTCTATTCACATTTTAAATGCGGAATATAAAAAAAATACAATGATTGTACCTTCATCCATACTTAAATTAATTTTATGAACACATTCTGAATTAACTTTAATTATTTCCAAAATACTTCGACGAAACGAAAACTTTAAATTTTTTTCAACAATTAACAATATTACTAACGATAATATATAAATAAAATTTCGTTAGTTATAAAATAAAAAGTATTCTGCGGTGTATATAATGTTTATCCGCTAGGGTAAATTTTATTCTGTGATATTGTGATAGTTTGTTATCTATGGGTGTGTATGATATAAATTAATGTATTGTTATTTTGTAGTAAAATAATTTCATCGTAATTTTCATTAAACATAATAAAGTGAATGTATTCAATAAATTTGCGGCTGATCCATTTCTTGTGAAGTGCGTGATTATACACAATATAAGGTATTTAGAGACATGAGTGATGAAGTGCTTAAATTTCCAGCGTTCAATAAACTTTACGTAGCTAAATCTAAAAATGGCTTATTTCAACGCCGGCAATGATGATATGTATGCTGATAATTATGGCGAATTAGTAGATGATACAAACATAGTGGATGAATTGTCAATAGTACCTCTTGGGAAGGATAGTTTTGGTATGTGCTGAATATGGAAATGCATGTGTATAGACGGTTGTGGTATTATCATATGGTTGTGATTCAAATGTTTTATGCTTAATATAAGGTTTATATTTTAGCGATATGCGAATTGTGTGGTCGTGTTGGTCGTCGCGGGCAGTTCTACACGCGAAACAATAGATTTTGTTCGTTACGATGTCACGCGAGTAATTCTAGAAGAAAGCATTGCAACTGGAGGTTCAGACTCATGGAAGGGGCGGAACAGATGGCGGGTATGATCCCTCTGGAACCTTTGCCACAACTTCAACATTGGCAGGCAACATTCAATGATTTACAGGTTGGTATAACAATTTTATAATTTAACTGGTTACAGCATATCCAGGTATATGTATACTTTGTAACTAAGTATGCACTGTTACTACTGCACTGCATAGGCTATAATAGTCAGCTGCTTGATCCAAACTAGTTATTTTTAACAAATATTGTGACCATTGAGAAGAAAGACACCCCTGAATCTTAGGGAGACTGTAATAACAGCCACATTTTGTGAGATATTCTTCAGACACAGTGTCATGTATCAATAATTTTGGTTACCTCATGTTATTGATTATGTGATGAGATAAATCACTTTATGATCATAAAATTGCAGACTTACAGTGTGAACTGGTTATTATAGAATATGGTTTATTATTGTTTGAAAGTTTGAATCCCATGCCAATAAGGTTTTAAACATTGAGAGGAAACCTGCATACTTGTGACAAAGAAATAAATTGTATACATAATTGTGCTTGGCATACTCTGGCAAAAAGTAGATGTGTGGTTACTCTACACACCTCTGTTTACCTGTTTGTGGACCTTTGTGAAAAGGAGAAGGAATAGATAAAGCTTATTACTTATAATTATTACAGGCTGGCCCAATAAAACAATCTGCTGCGTTAGTTGCAAACAGCTATGAATGGAAAGATGAGTTATTTGGCTGTGACTTCCTAGCAGCACCTGTCAGCCTCTTCAAACATGCACCATTGCATGAGATGTGGGATAATACATTTGAGGGTATGAAAGTGGAAGTTAAAAACACAGATTGTGATAATGATACTGAAAAGTTGAGTGATTACTTTTGGGTTGCTACTGTTCTAAAAGTAAGTACATAATGTGTTTTCTTTGATAGATATTGATACTAGATGTGCCTTGCGCTTTCATCCCGATTAAATCAGTTGATAGATTTTATTTCTGGGACCAAATATATCCAGCTAATCGATGTCTGTGTCAAAATATCGTCCAATACTCTTCCGTCATTCCAGTGTGAAAGAGGAACAAACATTCAATGTGGGTACTTATTGAACCTTGTTGTCACATAAGATTAGTTTAGTACAAATGTGTAGTTTGTTTGTAAGTATATTGTGTGCAATCAGTCATTGTCTCTACCTAGCACAATACATGTGGTCCTCTCAGATTGGTGTTTTATTGGACATAACACTAACAAACTTTCGCATTTATAGTACATGTAGGTTATATTCTATACATTCTCCTTTAATTAGCAACTTGAAAAGTAAACCAAATTTTCTTGCCACTAAAGTGGCAAACTAGCATGCAGTTGCCTAAATGATAAGCAAGTATCATCACCTACATATGGGTCCTATTAATTCTAATCACTCCTGAAGCCTCCAAGCTGTATACAGGAAATACCTCAACAGGGAGTTCATTCCAAAGCCTGAGCAAGTGACATTTGGCCCACCTGATAGTCAGTGGATACCCATAAGATCTCACAATCTCCCTTGGTTATTACTGTATGTGAAGTTAGATAATAATGCATGAAAAGCTAGTTATATTTTTTAAATCAGATTTACACATCCCCTATTTTTTATAGGTAAAGGGATACATGGGGCTTCTGCGATATGAAGGATTTGGCAGTGATGACTCTAAAGACTTCTGGGTCAATTTGTGCTGTGCAGAGGTGCATCCAGTGGGTTGGTGCGCCACGCGCGGCAAACCTCTTATACCACCACGCAGTATTGAAGACAAGTACACGGATTGGAAAAAGTAAGTTTTTTTTTAAATCTAATAGCCATAATTTTTTTATTAAGCATAATAAGGTTTTCATGCAGTGTTAAAGTTTTTGCAATGGATTTTCCCTTGGATTTGCTGATGAATAAAATAGTTGTATTTTAAAACTTACGAATTCCCAATCATTTATTGCGACTTAAATTAAAAAAAATATTTAAGAACTAGTAAATAATGATTTTCTCTGCCTCAAGTTGAGCTGACCTTTAGTACTGTTATTTGTTTGATTTACGAACTTTACTCAAGGAAAAAACAGGCATATTATTAGTTGAGGGAGAGCAACACCTGCCCTTTTGTCACAATGGCACCTATAACTTAAATCTCCTGAAATATGGTTATTATTTCTAATCTGTGTACCCTTTTAAGAATGGTATAATAATAATACTAAATATTTGCAGGTTTTTAGTAAAGCAGTTGACTGGTGCTCGCACACTACCTGCAAACTTTTATAATAAACTAAATGACAGCCTCATATCAAGGTTTTCAATAGGCTCTATAATGGAAGTTGTTGACAAAAATAGGATCTCACAAGTCAAGGTAAGTATCATGACATTACATTTGTTAAAACTTGTATACTAATCAAGAGCACTGAACTGTTTCATGTGTAGATTGTACCTAAAAGTACATTTGTATGGAAACATTTATACATCACGCAGTCTCCCACACAGGGTAGTCAGAGCCAGAGTAGCCTCGGTTCTCTCTAGACATACCTGATTCGCTTCGACCACATTCATCAGTCTCATAAATGCTCGCTGGAAACATTTATAATAGACATTTATTTATTTCTATAAAAAAAATATTATTTAAAATAAATTTTGCTATTATTACAGGTGGCGAGTGTGTGCGAGATAATAGGAAAACGATTACACGTTAAGTATTATGACAGTTCACCAGAAGATAATGGGTTTTGGTGCCACGAGGATTCACCTCTGATCCACCCCGTGGGCTGGGCGTTCCGCGTGGGCCACCCGCTGGACGCACCTCAGAGCTACATGCAAAGGGTAGCGGCCGGCCGTCTGCTGCCCAGCGACTCGACCCCAGATATGTTCTACAAATACCCCACCAACGAGCCTCCGCTTTTCTCGGAAGGGCTGAAGCTCGAAGCGATAGATCCCTTGAACCTGTCGTCAGTGTGTGCAGCGACCGTGATGCAGATACTGAACGAAGGCTACATGATGATCAGGATAGACTGCTACCCAGCGGACGCGTCGGGCTCTGATTGGTTTTGCTATCATCAGAGGTCGCCGTGTATATTCCCAGTCGGTTTCGCTTTAGCGAATAACATTCCACTGGTACCTCCTACTGGGTAAGTTCATGTTGACATTTCATCTATTAACTTTCATCTTAGCATCTATATATGTATCAAGATGGCGGCTCATTATAAAGTTCGTGGGCGGTGGCTTGAGTATTACCGATGAGATTCTCTCAACTTAAGTATCTACAGTGATTTATTATATGCTTTAAAGTGAAGAATAACACCTTGACGAAACTCATATCCGTCTGTGGAAGCTATTATCCAACCTCATAATTGATATCCGTGGTATTAAGACGTACTATGCTTATTTGTTGAATTTTCATCTGCCTAAATATAGCTCAAGTGAAAAGGTCCCCTTGTGGAAAGGCGTGGAGATATAAAAATGTGTACGTGCTTAGGTTTTCAGTAGAGGAATTCAAGTGGGACGAGTATCTAGCCGTTAGTGGGGCGGGGGCGGCGGGGCGGTCCCAGTTCGCGGCCCGCGGCCACGTGGTCTCGCACGGGTTCGTGGCCGGCATGCGGCTGGAGTGCGCCGACCTCATGGACCCTCGCCTCGTGTGCGTGGCCACCGTGGCTCGTGTCGTCTCCGACCTGCTTAAGGTACGTGGGTGGTGATACGAGTTTGTTTAGCCATATCTTCTCCAGACAGGTTTTCTTGTCTCCGAAACGGTGGTAACGGTAGTTGTTTAACTAGCTTTGCGCGGTTTCATCCGCGTGAGTTTTGATTTTATTAGTAGATGCTTTTTCTAGCGTTTTTACTATAATCAAATATATTATATGTGTTAATCCACTTAGTAATCTAGCTCGGTGCCAAATTTAATTAAAATCCCTTTAGTAGTTTTTACGTTAAAAAGGTACAGTTATCCTCAAACTTTCGCATTTATCGATTTGGATCGATTATGATTTGTGCGGTTCAATAAGTGTTCCCTATGTCGCTAACGTTGATTACAATTAAATAGTCAACGTTAAAATAAAATATACATATTAGATTTTCATTAGTTGGCGCATATGGCGGGGGTTCCCAGTAGCTATGGGCGTTCCACAGGGTTCGATTCTCGGTCCATTTCTTTTTCTTATCTATATCAATGACCTACCTCACCTGGTAAATGATAAACATGATATTGTATTATTTGCTGATGATACATCTTTACTATTTAAGATAGACCGACAGAAAGAAAACTTTGACGATGTAAATAATGCTCTCTCTGACGTGGTTCATTGGTTTAGTGCCAATAATTTGGTACTTAATGCTAAGAAAACGAAATGTATTAAATTTACAATGCCTAATGTGAAAAAGGTTTTAACTACCCCTATAGTTATAAATACCGAGAAGTTGGATCTTGTGGATTCAACAGTCTTCCTTGGAGTCACATTGGATCACAAATTGCAATGGGGCCCCCACATTAATGGATTGGCGAATAGACTCAGCTCTGCAGTATTCGCGGTAAGAAAAATCAGACACTTGACTGATATCAACACAGCCCGTTTAGTTTATTTCGGCTATTTTCATAGTGTCATGTCTTACAGCATTCTTTTATGGGGTAATGCTGTAGACATTGGATCTATTTTTGTGCTGCAGAAGCGGGCTATTCGTGCAATTTATAGCCTTAAGCCTCGGGATTCTCTCAGAGAATTATTCAAGGAAATTGACGTATTGACCGTACCATGTCAATACATATTCCAAAATTTGTTATATGTTAGAAAGAATATTGTAAAATTAAAGAAAAATAGCGACTTGCATACTGTGAATACACGGAACAAAGATAAACTCCATGTTCCTACAGCTAGATTACACAAAACTAGGAACTCATTTGTCGGGCAAGGTATACGCTTTTTTAATAAGCTACCTCGGAAAATAATTGAATTACCTTTTGTAGAATTTAAAGCTGTCGTTAAAAGTAAATTAATTCAAAAGGCTTATTATAAAACATCAGATTATTTTAATGATGGCCATGCATGGCAATGAATTGCTCCTCTTATACAAAGTTTATATATGTAACTTTAATCTTTCCTACCCCTACGTAAAAGGGAACAAATGTTAAAAAAGCAAACCGGGGAGTTTGTTTCGCCGTTTCTTCTCCTGGCAGGTATTTTTTCTTGGAAACGGTGGTAACTTTAGTTTATATTAAACGTGACGTTCAATAAGTGTTCCCTGTGTCCCTTACGTTGAATAAAATATTTTGATTTTGATATGCGGCCCAATTGGCTGTACTGTCGAGTGTTGCAGGTGCACTTCGACGGGTGGGGCGCGGAGTACGACCAGTGGCTGTGGGCGCACAGCACGGACGTGTACCCTGTAGGCTGGGCGCGCTGCGTGGGCCATCGGCTAGAGGGGCCCCTGCCCGCGCCGCCGCGGGTGCCGCGCAAGCTGCCGCCACGGCACCCTAAAGTATCGCGCCGCCGCAAGAAACATGCACGTAAGTATAGATTTTCAGGCCTTCCCGAATTGGTTACTTCACAGATGGCCAGTCCATCGCTGCTTCTTATGCATGACTTTACATGTAGGTACCTACTTTTTGAATTTTGGAAACTATGAAACGAGGAACCTATACAAGTTTGAGAAGACATTAAACGACGTAGTAGGTATGTATAGTTGTGCGTACGAAACGGCTTGGACTAAATATATATTTAGGTACCTACGTTGAATAAATTGTTTTTACAGGTGTGAAGTTATTTTCTAATATGTTTGCACATAAATATTCACAGACTACATACTCATTTTTCACACGTACATGTTTTGATAGGGTTGTTGTTATGGTCAACACAGACCTACAAGAACTTTACGGTAAAGGGAGCTCGATTAGGTAATTTTCATACGTGTGAGCAGTGCCTGGTCGGTGAGGCTAACCATCTGTCACCAATAACACCGGCGAAAAGTTGAAATCTGCCTTACGCGTAGAACAATATTATTGTTTTCTATCACCGCTTCGGTAGAAAATTAAAGCACAAAAGCGCCTGAAACACATTTTGCAGCGTCATCTACCGGGTTAAATTGTATTTTCGAACCGTCCAGGAACCCACATACGAAATCTCATCGAAATCTGTCCATACGTGGACACGTACAGTAGAATTACATAATTATATAAAGATGTTTCCAGCCAATAAAGCAGCAGCTCAGCCGCCGAACACTACAGAGGAAAGCTCCCAAAACTCGGACGTGGGCGATACGAAGAGCCTCTCGCCTCCCACGAGCCTGTCCGAGATGTCCGGAGACACCGAGCCGCGGGCGGACGTGACCGACAAGATGCAGATAGACCCCGAGTCGAAGACGATCGGGCAACAAGAAGAACCCCTTGAAGATGATCATGATTTTTTAGTAAGTTACACGCATATGTCTTTAAAAAAATACCCAATATGAAATTACAATTTAGTTGTATCATATATAAACTTGGCAAGGAAACTTTGTAATCATAAAAAATTACGTCATATGAAAGTATCAATGAAATGAGTGGTAAAGATTAATAAAAAAATATTCTCGTAAAAAATGTTAATTGCTACTATTTAACATCAGCACTATAAATGCTGCCACTAACAATACTTCACAATAATACCTTACCATAATCGTTTAGGATCGGCGATTACAAAATTAGATGTTTCACGCGAGCAGATCAACAGTTCTTCCGGCCAAAAGTGGCATTAGGTAATTTGTAATCCATATTTTTAATTTGTAACTAACAAAGCTCATAATATTATTGACATTTCAGCTACATCAGACATAATACAAATTGGGGTCGCTAATGTTCCTTGCCTTGCTATATATACAATGTTATTATTATAAGGTGTGGTTATTCAAGCATGGGGCAAGCAATAACTTATATTGGCCCTTGATTGCTATTCGCAAATTCACTTCCAGGTGTTGCCCCCGGAGATGTCTCAGGACTCCAGCCAGAATACCTCACAATTCTCTCCGGAGCCCCCCGCGGAAGCATCGGACAAGGTGATCCCTAGACTAGTCAACACAACTGTTCCCTTAGATATACTCAATTCGGTGGACCCAGAAAACTGGAGTAATGCTGACGTAGCCAAGTTCCTTACAGTCAATGACTGCCAACCTTACTGCGATAACTTCAGCCTCATTAATGGTCCTATGATGCTACAATTGTCAAAAGATGAGATTATTGAATTGTTAGAAATGAAAGTTGGGCCATCACTCAAAATATTTGACCTAATACAGCAATTGAAGTGTAAAATAAAACAACCTCAGTGTAGATTATTGAATAGCTGTAAGTAGGTCATTGAGCTTCTTCCCTAACGCGTTGATAATGTTCAATAGTTTGTACAATATGTCTGGCAAGTATTTAAGGGAATTGATTTTAAGAAACAGTGGCCTTTAATACTATGGAGTTTTTCCTAATAATTGCTTTGACCGTACTACACGGTACTCCAAGACGCTTGTGTAAGGAATTGGGCCTGGCAAGTTAACGCTTTCAAAATAATGCCTTTATTTTGATAATATTATCCTAGGTTTTGTATTAATGGCTTGAAACAAAATTCAGTGAAGATAATTTTTGTTTGCATTAAAGCCCGCCCGCCTATTTAGTATAAAGTCACCGATTTACAATTAGGGCTTGTTTTACATTGTCTTTTAGTATTAATTGCGTTTATAACGATCATGTTTATTTTAAAGGGGTGAAACATAAATAACTTGTTTTGTAACTCGATCGTCTTGTCATTTGTTTAGTTGGTAAGTTTGTAACATGTTATTGAATTAAATACAAACAGTTTCGTTATCATCTTACGAAATTGTTGAGATGTGCGGTATGAAAGATAACATTTGAATGTAGGTTCGATAGTATTCGAAACCAATTTACTCCAAACTGCGATATTTTTCTTCTGAGATATTTTAGCCACGTAAATTGTCACAACCCCCGTGGGATATGGGATATTGATTCTATATATTATGCTCATTGGGTATGAGCACAAAATTGGTGGCAGGCAACCATGCTAAATTTTTTCCTCAGAAATCTAGTAAAAAATATATTTCTCGAGCCGTTGTTGAGATAGTTATTTTCGCCACTCAATCACTGATCTAGTCTTTTTCCTGTAAATAAAACATGAACGACACAAAGCGCTTATTGGCGTTGAATATTGCGTCATTGACAGCTAAACTATGAAGAATATTTATGTAATGTGTGTAACGCTTGAAAGTTGATAGACGTTTATGGTTGTAATTATTCCTATTATAATTATTCCAACTCATGAATACAGGCCTCCAATCTAAATAATAATAATATGGTGCTTGTCGGGAAGTTTAAGAGATGGTTATTTTTGTCTGAGGGTTGGTCTAGGTAGTAGGTACTTGCAAAGAGTAACTTTGGTGGAATACTTGATACAGATATTAATTGTAAAACGAAGGCAATGTAAGAAGTTGCTCTAAATTTCTTGTCTTTACACGTAAAGGTATATTATATATATTATTACAATCAAATACTTTTCTGGTTCCGTTAACAATTTTGTCATATTCTCATTTTGAAGAACCATGCTGCCATCTTGGCAAGATTCAGCTGGGTAGTTAATTTAAGCCTAAGCGTCTGTAGGATGGTTCTTTGAAAGTGCAGTTTGAGACCGAGTCGATTTGGTGACGATTTCCCCGGCTATAGTGAGGGGTGGGATTGCTAGCTTCCCACCAAGTGCAAACTTAATTCAGGACAACTCGTAATTAACAATGTGTTCAAAAATGTTGGGATTCAGTACACTATATCATTTATGGTAAAAGTTGTAAGCGGAACAAGTAATTAAATAAAGTATTTAATCTACTGACCATGTATAGAAATAAACACAAACATAAATTTTCTACTAAAGGTATCTTATCGTCTTCATAAGACATTATTGTATTGCGTGCGTATTACATATGTACATACGTCCGACTTGCAACACTTAATGGTATGCAACACGTAATGGTTGCATTTTAATGGTATTACCTCAAAATCTATCTTACAGAAAATCAATAAAGGTTTTTACAAATAAATGTAACGCCAAATATTAGTGATACTGCTTTAGTTATTGATTGCGAGTGATATGTAATTAGTTTAACACTTTAGTCAAGAATCATTGTAAAACAGTATATTTTATATGCTTCTTAACCGCTTTTGTTTTTCATCATTCCAAATCAGCAATGTTATATTTTGAATAGATAAGGCAACCATTTTAAATGAAGTAAAAATCTAAAATTATTGTGTAAGATAGGACTGAATATAATAAAATTTACAATAAGAATATATTTTTATTGATATCACAATTGTTCAGTCAGCAAGTGTCAGATAAGTTGATTGCATGCTCTGGAAATAGATGAAGTTTCAAATGTGATCTGTGTTTTATTTTATATGTAGTCTGGGCAAGAAAAGGTTCCTTCCGACATTTGCTCGCACAAAGATACTTTGTCATGCGAACATAACATTTAAATCAGAATATTGTAATTACTACTGACGCTATTAATACATTTTGATTTATTTAACCACACGGGTGGCAAACAAGCATGCGGCCCGCCTGATGGTAAGCGGTTACCGCCGCCTATAGACGCTTGTAACACCAGGTGTATTGCTCGCTTTTATATACAGATATCTGCTTAGTGCTTTAGTTACAAATGTATTAAGAGTACAACTTAAGAAATTCATTTGAAATCCGATGCAGGTGACCGGATACCCTGACTATTTTAGGAAAGCACCAGTATAAGATAATATTAGTAAAGCTGGCACGTTCGTGAAGACAACGATTTATTATTAATGAAAGAATTGGTTACCAATAAATTTCTTTATTTGTATTTATATTTTGGAGTATTTGCGTCGTTAGTAATCTGAAAAAGAAAATATGTATATATTTACCACTCCTGAAAGAGTCATTCAAAACCTACACGCATTCCTCAAATGTAGCTAGAGGTGTAATATACACATATTGCCGGAGACATTGTATAGATATACTTCGATTTTCACAATACTTTACATAATGAAATGTTGTCAAATGTACTGGACCGGGAATTACTAATGGGGGGCATTACTTACACTTTCATTAAATTAATGATTTGTCATCAATACAACAATGAGCCAAATATAAATGTAGATAAAATACCCGCATATGTTTAGGAAGACTTTTTAAAACTTGTAGTCGTACATCAGAAATGGCGACTCACTCTACATCTGTCGCCTAAATATATTTCCAGCCAACAGAGGGTGGTTTTACATCTCCGCTTATCCCTTCGGGGAACTTTGTAAAGATATATATTAGAACTAGCTGTGCCCGCGACTTCGTCCGCGTGGAAATTGAATGTTACGAAAAGCTTATCACATTATATTATTGTAAAAACCACATCTAAATCTGATGAGCCGTTTCTGAGATAAGCGTGCACAAACGCACAGACAAACAGATAAACAGACAAAAATTTTAACAATCAGTGTTTTGGATGCTATTTGCGTTGAAAAAGGTCCCTATCACATTTTTTCTCATATATCTTCTGTATAGACAGCGATCCGTAACATTTTTATTATATGTATAGATTACCTCATGGTATGCACCTGTACAGAAGACGCGTATAGTACACAACACAACAGCTGCCCCGATATCTGTGCGTGACATTTGTGGTATTCAGAACACCAGTACGTTTCATTTACACCGCTAAGATCAGTATCTGGAATTAAAACAATTGTTTCATAAACACATCCGTAGAATCGTTTTCGAGTTGATCTGGTGTGATTTTAATCAATGCAAATATTTCAAAATGGTTTTACACATTCGTTTACACATTCATGAGACTGGCAACTTGCCATGTGCGCTTCTGTACTAAAGGTTGCGGGTTCGATCGCCGTCCGCAACAAAAAAATGTGAAAAGTAATTTTTATAACACTCTTGAATGGATATTAAATATCCATACGAGTGTTTTATTATCCATGTATACCTCCAGTGAATGTACATCTCTGTATGTTTATCGGTCGCCAAAATCTATAGAACAAACCCTTAACATAGGTACGATATTTGCTCCTCTTCTCTTCTCAAAAAATTGCTCAAATAAATACATTCATGTCCAGTTTGCTGACATAGTTGCGGCGCCAAATCCCTAGCACTGGTGACGTAGAAAGTACGGAGGATGTCTATTCGGTGAGCTCCGGACATGGCTCGACCCTTTTGGCTGGAGACGTGCAGATGGCGCGAGAATACACATCTCTTATTCTTTATGTTAACCACCAGAATACTGTAAAAAAAAACAATAAATATACATACATGTATACTATAATAATAATAATCTTTATTTACTGACAATTGAATTCATATATTTACATTGGTGACCACAGTCTAAGCTATGGATGCCTATGCTCAGAGTCCGCGTATGAGTTCTGGTGGCGCCAAACAAGCAGTTATAAAGAGGTAGGGCATAGTAATCAGAATTATGGTTACCATTTGAGTCACTGCTAATAGAAAATCGCAATCAACGGATTGCTCCCTGATAGTGTTATTATCTGCCATGAAAAGCAGTTGTGTAAGTGTGGCAGTGTAAATATTACAAAAACATACATAATTATAATCACGCTGATTCCCTCACAGGTTAGGCAGTTAGGCACTTTCGCTTCACTAGAATCATACTGCATAGATATGGAGTTATTACACGCTTTATATTAGCTTCACCTGTATGTATGTATGTATGTATGTATGTAACCGACTTCTTTGAGCTCGATTTTGACCCACTTTAAACGGCCAGATTTCGTTCAAACTTTGTAGACTTATCGAGGACCGATGACAATACACTAATAACTAAAAAGTAGAAAATAAATAATAGTTAAAAAAAACTAAAAAACACGCTTTTTATAAGAAACCGAACTAAAAAATAGAAAATAAATTTCGATAATATCTTAAAAAGCGTGGGGTGCTTTTTAAGATATTACCGAAATGATAATCACTCTACTAATATCTGTCAATAAAATATTTATAACTATTGACACCATGCACCCCACGCTTTTTAAGATATTATCGAAATTTATTTTCTATTTTTTAGTTCGGTTTTCTATAAAAAGCGTGTTTTTTAGTTTTTTTTTTTACTCTGCAAGTGATGCCCGTTTTGACTCGTGTAAAATTATATCCTATGTGATAATCTGTTTATATGCCAAATTTCATCCAATTCCGTTCAGGAGTTTCTGAGTGAAAGATGAATTAACACCCTCACAAAGTTTCGCATTTATTATATTAATAGAATTTTGTGTTACCCTAAAACAGATGGGTCAAATGTGATGCTCGTCGGGAAGTTCCGTGGGTACACTAATGTTGCTTCATTAATTAATTGAGCATAGCTCTCCCAACACTGTAGCACTATTTCATCAATTTGCGCTAGAGCCGGTGTTGCCCCACATATAACAAGGATGTAAACATCTGCTAACAGTTTGCATGTAACTGCTCTGAAAGCCACCTGCAAATACAACATTCGTGCTCAAACATAATGATAATCTATTTGTTCCTTCTAAGTAAGTGTTATGTGCGAACTGTATGTGTACAGATATGTACACAATAAAATCTCTTTTGTGAGAGATCTCTTCTCTCAATGGCAATATTAGCTCAAGTTATACATAGATATGCTCGCGCCTGAATACCTAGGCAGTACATATTCTTCCACAATAGCCACAAATTAGAATCACTACACACCATGCTCTACACTCATATATTCTTATCAGGATATATATCTTCACATCTTCCTACAAGTCCCGGAGGGGGTAGGCCTAGGTGCGTAGTAGTACCCAGACACATTCCGCCAAAGCTATATTAGGTATAAAAGCTATTTTAGGAGCCAACGTAATGGCGGTTCCATCGCCGTTACTCACGTATAGAGCACAAGTTCTCTATAGACTAACATACCTCTTTCGCTTCGTCCACATTCACTGTACTTAAGTTCAGAAAAACTCATTGGTACAGTTGATATTCGAACTTGCAAAAACCTAACAGAAAAACAGTTTTCATACATGTTGTTCCAGGTACCCTACTTCTAATAGATAACCTTGTTAAATGATTGTTTTTTTTAGATAGATATATTTATATTTAGACATATTTAGATTTGAGCAAAATATAGCAAAAATCACACACCCCGTTAATCTAACCCCATTTGTTATAAGTACAGCACTGGTATAAATTAATGACACCCATGGACGGAGCGCGGGCTACTGAATATGCAACAGGATCTCTTGAATGGGGTAAATACTTGCATTTGGGCTCATTTGTGGTAAATAGACTGGTGTATCCCTTAGCGGAGCACCATCCTGAGCAGCGGCGAGTAGGATAAGCAGTCTAGCTTCTCTCGGGTCTAGTTCATAGAAATCTGAGCTTGTTGCTACTAAATGTCCATGTATGCTAAGGCAGGCCCACCTACCAGTCACCATTTCTGCATAACTGTCTAGTGCTTGCTGAAATAAATTAAAAGGGATTAATATAAAAATAATATGTAATACTGTACTAATTTTCTTATACCTAGCTTTAATATATAGCTCTTCCCCATGTTACCCGCCCTTATATTTATAGTATTATACAAAGCAAACATATCATCAAGCTGAGTTCCTCAAGGTGTAGAGTGTCAGTACTCTCTATATGGTAAGTAATAGACCTCTTTCACTGCATGTATGTCACTGAATCCCTTATACATGCTCCCATTGTGAAGTGCTCAAGTGTTTAGATCTATTTAGGTAGCATTATTCAATTTTACATACATACATACATATCATCGCGCCAAGTCCCCTAACCTGGCAGACAGAGAGTATAGATAGCCAGTTCTCTCTAGACTTACATACCTCTTTCGCTTCGTCCACATTCATCAGTCTCTTCATACATGCTCGTCGGTTTCGAGTACTCTTAGCGTTCCCGTCCTTGAGAGTCCGATCTATTTGATCCAGGTAGTTGGAACGTGGCCTTCCTCTGCCTCTTCTTGCACACACTTTTGCTTTGTATATCTGTTTCGTCAATCATTCTTCACTCGTCCAAACCAACGTAACATGCCTTTCTTTATCCTTACAATCACGCCCTCATTCACGCCAGTTGATTTGCGAATCTCTTCATTGCGGATTCGATCTAATATCGTTACGCCGCACATTTTTCGAAGAGATCGCATCTCAATAATCTCAATATTAAATTTTACTTTCAATTATGGTATAGAAATAAGACATTTACTTGTAATTGTTGAGCTTGAGGACACAGTACACTCTGTACTAAATCCAGGACTAATGTAGGCAATGGGCTGGAGACAGCATTGGGATCCAATGACTCAAGCAGATAGTCTAAAATAGGATAGCACTGCCTCAAGTCTCTCTTCACTTGGTCAATGTTCTTAAGGATTTCCAATTCTTTCTTGCCAATAAAAAATACCATGGCATCATGGACGGAGGACAGCAGGAGCTCCAAGTCACATTCAAGGCCCCCTGTTGCAATACCAATCAATGTTACACTGAAAATGGGAAGCAATTTGTGTATATCACAACTTGCCTAGCAGCGCTCAAGCTATACCCGTAGCTTGAGCATCATCTCATGTAGATGAAATTATAAATATTTTGAAAGATAATCATCACAATACACAAGAAAAAGTCAGATGGAAGGATCATAATATTATAAGGTATGGTAACAGAAACAGAAAAATTATATACGAAGCATCAATTTAAAACCCTTTGATGCTCTAACTTAAATATTCAAACTAAGAAAACATTTTTTTTGTGGCTGGGAATCTTTTTCCTAGAATAACACATGTGCTGTGTTTTATTTATCCAGCCAGTCCATTTAACCAGCTTATAATTCACCTCTGTGCCAATATTTCATCCACTATGGTTTAGACATTTTGTTGCTATTAAGAAACAAATATTAGCACAAACTTTTACATTTATAATATTAGTGTGTGTGTGGGTATTACATATACACCTCTACCTACCCCTTCAGGGACCATTATGGGAAGGCATGAAGGTAATATTAGTTTGATAGTATAATGGAAATCTTACCTTTTACAGTATTCCTTCCACAGTATGGTACCATTATCAACATGCGTCTTTATCATTGATAAGTTGTGGCATTTGCTGAACATATTTATTCCATGGAGGGAAGCTATTGTTGAGAACTGGATCTGAATATGTGAAGTTAATATTAAGAAAAAATATTGAGCTTTTAATATCAACATTTATACTTAGCAGTAGTTCCTGCAGGTATAAATATCTGTAAAACTAAGTTTACACACAATTTCAATTACTTTTTAATTCAAATAATCATAATCACAATATTTTATGTGCAAAAACAATTGTTTAAACAGGCATTACAATTCCAAATATACAGTACAAACATGTTTTGCTGGATATATTCAAGCGTGTAAATATAGTGTTGTTTTTTGTAAAGAACTATCTTCTAGAAATCTTATACCGTATCGTATACTTTAATAATTTTTGTTCCGCAGCCACTTAAACAGATTTGATTTGAATTGTCTGCAGTTTAATAACTTAATGTAGTTAGACTTACATTTTCATTATTTCCACGCTTCCTGGAGAATATAGGAACGCCACTTTCTGTAGCGACAGCTATCAGCACAACGGACATTTTACTTAATTAATTAAAAAATATATTATTTTGTTTGTTTTGAAGCTTTCGTTTTTACTTGTCTGAAAGTCTTTGATCGATAGATTTACGCAAAAGTGTTAGTTCGCAGGTACAGAAAAGATACACTTAACATTAAAATAAAACAAAAACAACTGAATAATTAATCAAAAAAGTTTATTAAAGTTCCTAACACAGTTCAAAGAACCAAACAATACTTTCTTTATTTTTTAATTTTCCAAGTTTTGCTTTGATTTGACCATGGATACTAGTTTTTTAGTCAATAATGTAATATAAACTCTAGACTACACAATTTCTGCAGTAAAAAAAGGATGATGATTGATAGGAAGCCGAGTTAGTTAATGGACAAATATTTGAAACCAATTTCTTTGTGACAGTTTATTAAACCATATATAATACTTAAAAACTACATATGTAATTACAAACTAAGTAGTTATTCTTAATATTTAAAATATTCCATGTAGTGAAGTACATAAACCGATCATTGATATTCGATATAATAAAACTAAACTAGTGGATGAACGCTTTTTATATGTACTTACAATACAATATACCTATTTTATGTACAGACATATTGCAGATACGAAATCTAATTATAAGGTAAAACACTTACATGGAGAATAAAACATGATAAGGTATAGCAAAATGTAGCATCTACAGGCTGCCCTAGATATTCAATAAGTAACTAAGCTTAAACTGAATGAAATTATACATTATATATAATATATATTCAGATTCCGGTCTCTTGGAACGTGATTTTAGGTAATGGCCGCAAAGATATATTTTTGTAGCACTGACTGATTCAAATCAGTGGGAAGTCGCTTATTTACCTACTTTTAGTTTTCTTACCACAATATGATAGGTATTAATTACAGTTTGAGAGGGGTAATATTACTGATAGGTGTGAGCTTACCTTCTAAGATTTTTAATGTGTGATGTTGTTATTCTATCTTAGTCACAGATGGAGAAATTGTTGATAAATTGTAAGAATATTATATACAAAAATATGGGAAGTATTTCTGTTAAGTACATTCTTGAGGTAACGATTTATTAACCTATGATGACTTAGCCACAATGCAAGAAAGATCTAGATATGAAATTGATCTTCTAACCTGGTCAAACGGTTCTAGTATGAACAACTATGAGTTATTGGTAAATACCGGGGCTATCCATACAATTCCATTGAACAGTAAGTATCAAAGACACGCATCATTATCTTTTGAAGCACGCCGTTGTTCCAGGTCATTCATAGAGTTACCTGTAAAAAAGAAGAAAAAAGATATACATTAAAGAATAAACAAATTTTTCGTTCGTCCATTCGTTCCTAAGACCTAAACGAAATTAAAGAAAACAAAGGTAGCGAGATGAAAAGGTATATCAATAAATAATTATACCTATGTACTAGAAGTCTAAGCAAGCATATAATTATTCTCCTGTGCACTCTATTCGCTGTGGGTCTTGGCGGAGTTTTTGGCGGGACAATAGCAGCAACCGGTTAAAATATTTTTTGTGTCAAATCACGAGACACCAAAAATTATATTTATTTGAAACCGAAACGGATATTGAAAGTATATATATATATATCCTCACGCCTTCCCAAAAGGATCCCTGAAGGGGTAGGCAGCGGTATAGGTAGTACCTACCCAAACACCCATTTTCCGCCATCTGTCAACGACAGACAGAGTCAATGACAGATGGCGAGTCGCCGCTACTCAAGAACGACTATACATACGCCTTTCAATTGCTTCTCAAACGTATGCATGTTTTCTCTCGATGTTTTCCTTCACCGTAAAGCTCGTGGTGTGACTAATCACTGAACTTAAATTCAGAAAACCTCTTTGGTACAGTCGGGATTCTAACCTGCTATCTTTGGCAACTGCTCGAACCACTCGGCCACCACGGCTTATATTTAAAGTAATGCTTCATAATAGGAATTGACATAAGACTGAAATACGAGTAGGTATCAATGTCATGAAGAATAAAGAAAGGCGTATTAATAGGTTTGTACGATAGCAAGGAGGAATACTTGCCTTCTCCCTTCGTTAATAATCTTGGGCCAGTGATAGCAATAAGAAGGGCACCAAGAGGCGCCGATAGCACCACACTCAAAACACTGACAGCCAAAATAGCTTTGGCTAAATATTGCTCTTCTTCCTTTGTGGAACCGGCTGTTTGACCACTATTAACAAGATCCAATGCTGCTGGGCCTAAAGCAGCCTGCGGAAAGATAGGTTTACATTTATAACTTATAGATACAAGCTGTTGAAACCTAAACTTAAGATGTAACCAACCTAATATAGGTAGGTACTATGCTATGCTATGACTTATATATTTTATACTTATATCTTCACGCCATCCCATAATGGTTTTGAAGGTGTAGGTGGAAGTGTTTAGGTAGTACCCACACAACTACTTTTCGCCGGAGATATATTTTTAGTGCCAACGTGATAGATGGCCAGTCTTACGTCTTTCAATTTCTTCTTAAATGCAGTAGGTACGCATACAGTAAATGATGTATGAAAGGGAAAGAAAGTAAATAAAATAATATAATAAATATAAAGAAATGAAATCCCTTTCGATATTTTCTTCACCGTAAAGCTTACGTGACAGCTTACGTGACGAGCATCGATATCATATTTATGCATGCATTCGCATCTTATATGTAGTTATGTTTCTCACTCAGTGATAGCTGTATTAGGTACGAACTCCTAGTCTATGGACATTTAGCATTGTCAAGATAAGTTATCACCCTACTGAGGTGGGAATAAAGCAAAAGACGTCTGTAAGTCTAGAGATACCTGACGCTTTACTCTCCGCTTACCTCGTGAGTGACTCAGTCTGATGATAAGTATGTATGTTGGTACCTGTACAGTAGCTTTGGCCATCCAAGTAAGTCCAATAAACAGTTTTTCTTTGCTATTAAGTCCACAGCCAAAGCTGACCAGGAAAGTGGCAATGGCACGTATAATAAGGCAGCAAATTAGGCAGACTGCCGCCATTTTCATTACTTGAGGATCTAAGGCACTTATCTACGACAAAAATCGCCATTAACTATACCTATCGTATCATATCTAATATCAATATTACAATATAAGTGGGGAAGTAAAGGCAGAAGAAGACCACATTCCAACTACATTCAGACACTCAAGATTGCACTCAAGGATTAAAACGGAGTACTCGAATTGGCGGGCAAGTTGGGAGAGACTGATGAATGTAGATGTAGCAAATGGTGTCGGTTAGTCTAGAAAGAACTAGGTACCCCGTGATGCACTTTGTGTAATATAGGTATGTATGTAATAGTACAATTGTATATCTTCACGCCTTCTCACTTACTTCTTCCTTCGCCTTCTCATGTACTTAATATAAGTTCACGAGATGTATTCGTTTTAATTACCGTTATTTGAGCTCCAGTGAAAGCAAAAAGAATGGGCTCGAAGAATATCCATAGAATTCTAAATAAATTGCTGACTGGATTTTTATTGACTGGCCAGCCCTGCTTCTCCCAGTAGAATGCAGCTACAAATCCCATTGACACAATAGCAAGAGGACCTGTCAGGACATACACAATTTGTAATTTCACTGAGACTTATTTTCTTAAGTATACTGTATAAAATAAATCACCACGCACAAGCAATAACCATCCCGTGCAAACCGGGATATGTGGTCACTTTAGGCATACAAGATAGATCACATTACCTGCACCACTCCAACCAATCATACTCGATATGAACAAGGAAAATATTCCACCCAACAGTAAGGCTAGAAATCTCAATGGAACTACGTAAGTATCGCCCTTCTCCGGCACAACAGAGATCAGTCGTCCCCACAGCGATCCAATCACAACACCAGCGATTATTGATAAAGGACCCTGGAAATAAATATTTGTGATAAAGTAAAGTGGCTTACAAGCCTATAGTCGTATCAGAGGTATTGTTTCTGGACGTCGACATTATCTTGGGTGGAGTTGCTGTCATAGCAGCAGAAGAAACGAACTGGTATCTGCTCGAACAGACACACTTACTGACAACTGGAAACCTTACTAAATCCATTATGTATGCAGTGACTTTTTGTAAGTTGGTCGGGTAATTTGAATTTAGAATGGAAATTCTGATCCGTCATGGTGTACCTCTTAAAACATTAGTTGAGATAAAATACAAATCAATTTACTCACCTTGATGATATTAAAAGTCATAGAGCCCGATGCAAACATTGCATTGAGTATGATAGCAAATACGGCGACGCTTACAGAGTCGTCGATGGCAGCAGCAGCGACAACAATAGTCGGTATTCCCTTGGACTCACCGTAGCCAGCATCGCGGAGTCTGAACAGACAAGGCACTACAACGGCAGGGGATACTGAGGCTATCATGGATCCTAAAAGAAAACCTGGAAGGAATTTTAAATAGATAGTTGTTTTAACAGAAAGTGTTAGTGGCGATCCAGTAGTATGCTGAATGCCTGACAGTTAGCTATAAGCTACAGACGCAAGCCAAGTGTACAGTACGGGAGAGGTATCATTTGCGCTTGCCACCGATTTGGATCTCACTGTAAGTAGTACAAGGGATTAACCTTTACTTGAGAAAACTGTGTGCAAGGAAGTTCAACAACACCATTTAAACAGTGTTATATTACTGCTCATCTTTGTTAGATGGAACGAGTACTATTAAAATAATATAAAATACAGAATTTTAGGAAGCAATGCGTATAGGATGGTAACACAATTAGCATGGTATAGTGTACAACGGGAACCATTAGGTCAGAACCCAAGCATTGGCTGCTAATAGAACTCAACTTATCAGAGTCTAAAACAGCGTTGTTCAATGTCAAAAATGTAAGTGCAGCAAGTGACGTACGATTTAAGCCATTAATAAGATACGTGTAGGTGTAATTTTCTAATAATATATGTAAATAGGCGAATGCTGATATCCGCTCTAAATAGGAGATTAGTTTTGCCCATTTAGCACCACCAGAAATAAGTGTATTGGAGGCCAAGCTGCCGAACGCGAGCATCAACGGTAGTTAAAGTTTGTGTTAATACCTAGACCGATCACCTAGACTTACCCCAGATCCAAGGAAAGTTCAATAGGAAGTGAGTAGACACAGCTATCATTACACACTCTATTAACCACGGTAGAAGCCCCAGTTGAAGGACTGCCGCATAGTGCTTCTTCATTACACCTGCATCTAGACCCAGCCCTGCTCGTGTGAGAATGATGACTAAAGCTATTTTCCTGAAAGATTATTCACTTCACACACATTCTTTATTGTTAAACTGCTGAGCCTGTGGTTTTACCCACGTAAAATTTGATTTCATTATTGATTTTTGTAATCGAATAAAACATACTCTTTGTGTTAATCGAGCTCTAAATCTCTCGAGCCAAATTTCATCCAATTCCGTTCAGTAGTACCTAGTTTTTGCGTGAAAGAGGTAAAAAGATCCCCTCAAGCTTTCGATTTTTTGTAATATTAGTAGTACCTATATTGTGCCTCACGGTTTAACGTAAATCCCCTTTTTCTTCAGATCCTAAGCCTTCCTAAAGAATAGGGCTGCCAAAAACCAAAATATTTTTAACAAATTCAACTCTTAGTTTCATAGATAAAGTGCTTTCTAACAAATACTCTTCATTATAGGTACAAGTATAATGCTATTGGAATACAAAATAATTGAAGTATTACTATAGTCTAGAATAGACTACAACTTCGTAGGGTCAGCAACGCGTAAGCGATATCATGTTGCGAGCATAACCGCTTACCATTAGGCGGATCAAACGCTTTTGCCACCTCTACTCTCTTTGCCAACCCCGTGAGGGACACGGCATGATATTTTATACGCACTACTACATCTAATTTCTTTATTTGCTAAATACTGTAACGACGCGTAAGCGCCACGGTTAAAAGTATTAACTAAACTTACCGTAAGTCTTGATTAAGTTTTCTGTATTGGTCACTCATATGAACCAATCCAAGGTTCTGGAACATAATTCCCGTAAGCAGCATACCTATGAGAGCTGGTAGCGTGGTTGCTTTAGAAAATATCCACCCAATCAAGTACGCAGCCACAACTAGTATTGTCATACTAAGAAGTTCTCCATTTAAGCTGACCGGTTGACCGAGCTCAACGTAAAGAATCCCCCACGTTAAAAGAACTGTAAAATTAAATATGTACCTATAAAATAAATATAATGTATTTTTTACCTTTCATAAATGACTCAAGACTTTAAAACAAACACTCACTTGTGCATTTATAATATCAGTTAGTTTTTAAGTATTAAGTTTAAGACATACGTACAAAATAAAAGTATGCATAATTTTCGCGCCGACTGTCTGTAAGTTGAGCAATACGGGAAAGGGAAGTATTTTTCCCACCATGACGGTTGCCATGATGGTGTACTTTCTGGTTGGTGACATCGTAAAAATAGTTTCGAGAGCCAACTGTAAGGTAAATACGACAAATGAGTTATGTATACATGGAGTATTTATTCCATCAAGCTGAATTGCTAATGGGGTATAAGGCAGTGAAAATAGGGCTGGCACCCTACCTCTCTACACTTACAGATCTGTTTCCAATACATTACAATCATGGAGTTATTAATATTATAATCATGGAGTAATTTCTGAAAACAATGAGAGAGAATGAAAGAAAGGCCATGTCTTGCACGAAACAACTACGTTTTGAAAAAGTTTGCGTAAAATAAAATGCAAATAGATATTGTGCTCACGAAGACTTTGTAGAAATTAGATTATTGTATAGCAAAGCTAGATTTAAGTCAAGAATTGTGGTTGGTAACATAAGGCGGCAGCACGCATGTTAAGGCTTCCAAGCAGAATAAAGGATGTTCAATTTTATCGAAGGCAAATGCTTTATGAATGGTAAGATCATCACGCGCTGCATGTACATATCAGGGATGTTGCGGATGCCGATTTTTTCACATCCGCGGATGCGGATGCGGATGCGAATATATGAAGGCTCACATCCGCGGATGCGGATGTTTAAGATCTCATATAAATCTCTACAAATAAATACAATTTTACTTAATACATATGGATGTAACACGGTTTTTATTTTTTTACTTTTGTCTGTTTGTCGGTCTGTCTGTTTTTCCGGCTAATCTCTGAAACGGCTGGACCGATTTTGATGGGACTTTCACTGGCTGGTAGCTGATGTAAAAAGGAGAAAACTTAGCCTAATTTTATTTTAGAAATCAAACAAAAAATGTTTTGTTAAATTCCACGCGGTCGAAGTAGCGGGCACATATAGTATTACATATGAATGAAGAATTATAACAATGATAATTAAAATTGTTATTAAACAAAATAGTAATGTAAAGTGCTCCTATTTTTTTAACTTTACTTACTAAGTTTCATATTAGTAAGTGAAGTAAAAAATAGGCGCATTATACTAAATAAACAGTAATATTGCCGCCTTTTCTAATTCAAGGCGGTTACATTAAAGGCGTGACAAAACAAAATTTTTAAGCGGAAAATGCGTATTAAATGGAATTTAAAAAATGATTTCATTTAAATTTTAATGTTGATATTAATAAGCTTTTCAATAATTGAAAAAAATAATACTATAATATGCCTTTTTGACTGAAACACCAATCACAGCGCATGACGTCATACCTACGAGCTCCTTACGCGCACTATTGAAAAAGTAATTAAAAACGGCTTTAAAGTACGCTAAACCTTAATTTATTACGGAAAAATAGGCTTGTTTTCGTAAATAGTAATGTCTTCATTATAGGTTCAAAATCTTTCGTCATGCCTATTCCATATATTACTTTGTGTCGGTGGTGACATTGTTAATAAACTTGTTTAATAATCAATAACGTGCTGAAAAAATACGGATATATATATTTTTTTATACAACAAAAGTGGCAAACAAGCATACGGCCCACCTGATGGGAAACGGTTACCGTAGCCTATTAACGCTCACGATACCGAAGTATCACTTGCGCGTTGCCACTCTGTGTTCGGAGAGTTATAGTCTGTTGGCAGCATAATGGGTTTAATCCCTGCTTCCAACACAATGTAACAATCCTCCCCCCTCCCCAAGGAGCTCATTACTGGAAACCTTATTCACCGCGTAGGAACACAACACAAAAAATGAGTTATTTGGCTACGGACTTCTGTAAGGTGGAGGTCCTGCCCCAGTCGGGCAGCTCCAAATTCGAAGGGGAAACCCGTTATGCCCTACCTCTCTTAAAATATAGGATATTGTTATAAAACAATAAACTTTACCTACAATAAAACGTATTACCGGTGTAACATAATGGCATTTACCTGGCGATTTTAAAGTAATAAGCTGAGCTAAGGCATTATTTACACTCAATTATCACTGTATCACAATAACACTCAAAATATATGTCTATACGATAAGTAATCCACAGCTCAAACAAACACGTAATGATTTATTTACAAGAAAAACGCGTCGGATCTCGTCAACCATTTTTAACGCTCCTATTGGTAATTTTCACATGCGAACGGCACGCGCCATTCGCCGGCCCCGCCCAATTTCTTTATTGTCGCAACTTCTATAACATCCGCATCCGCATGAAAATCCGCATTGATTATTGCGGATGCGGATGCGGATGCGGATGTCAAAATTGATGCGGAAGCTCCGCATTTGCGGATGCGGATGCGAATATTCGCAACATCCCTGGTACATATAGCATAGCGTTTACCAATTTATATATTCTGAACGAATATAATACCATTCCGATCGTGGACCTTGTAGGGAAGGCGTAAATAAATTTGATCTACTTACCCATCGTAGTTCTCTTTATTTTCGTCGTCTGTAAAATAAAAGTACCTATCACCAAATTTGCATCCCCAATTATTATAAAATAATGATTTTACGTAATAGTTACGTTAATCGAATAATATTGTTTTATAAAAAAAGTGAACATTAGAGTACTTATATTTACATTAAAACTATTTCATAGTGTTAATTTATATGTGAGGTAAAACATAAAGCGTAATTAGGCTTTAGTAACATATACATGCGAAGCAAATATAATTTAGTAAATACTCTTTTAAAAAAACAGCAATGATTTTAGAATAATACGGATTTATATTAATTAGTGGAGCAAATGTCTTCAAAACCGTTAGTAAAAGTAGTTAAACCGTATAGTTAATATCGCTTCGTGATGTTAGTTAATTATAAATTAAATGCATAATTTACCAACGAACGTATACACACGGACACCTATAAATATAACAAAAATGTTAACACGCAGATAATAACAAGGAATTGCATTCGAAAAGTAAAAGGTTTCTTACCCCTTTCTTGCGAAGTTTCCATGTCTAAATCGACGTATCCTTTTCGTATGACTGCAAACATTTTATAACATTGAAAAAAACCGTTCCCGAACTAATTGTCTAAGCAGTAAATGTATAGGACTTCTTTGTGATAGGTATGAGTAGAGTTTTGTATATCGTACGTATATTCAAGCGGAGTAAGGTGATAACGAGGATAACAGATTGACATAGATATTGCTATTGTGTAGAGATGAAATTACACTGGACAGCAAGGACTTAACATTTAAAAGTTATAATTGTATTAGTAGAACCTATTTTAGCTTTCAAGCAAAGAAGACTACCGAAATGTTAAGAGTAAAATTTAGTTGTATTTAGGCGATGGTCACTATAAAGGGAGCGAAAGTTTTTTTTAAACGTATGCAGATAGTTGAAAGAAAAGTTCTGAAGCAAATCAAATATGTAGATGATAAAAAAGATGGAATAATATACACAGAATAAATCACTACTAGGAACCATAGCATTGCTGTGGCCATATTGACGACTAGCGGTCCGTCCCGGCTTCACACGGGTGGACATAAGATTTAATACAAACAAACAAACAAGCAAACAATCAAATCTTTCCTCTTAGTATAGAAGTATAGATATAGATTCTACTTCTTATTTACTTCTCCAGGCAAATAATAAGAAAGCCCACGAAACAATTCCCTGCCCTAATCGTTTACCTATGCGACACGAATGTATGTATTGTTATGGTTATATTTGAAGAGCATCATTGAATTTAATTTTAAAAAGGATATTACTGTGATAAAATAACATCTACTAAACAAAACATTTATAGATTTCCTTGTAAATTTCCGCAGAGAGAATAGTGTTATTTCTGTGTAGACGAAGCGTATTTCTTATTATCATCATCACGATTCGTCGAGACGGAAACGTCAGGAGTACTCGAAACCGACGAGGATTTATGAAGAGACTAATGAATGTGGACGAAGCGAAAGAGGTATGCAAGTCTAGAGAGAACTGGCGCTCTATATTCTCTGCCTAACCCATTAGGGACTTGGCGTGATGATATGAAAGTATATGTATATAATCACGATTATATAAAATGTTTTTTACCTTCAGTAATTTGTGTCACTACAATTATATAATTATTACTATTAATACCTATTATTGACGAACGTAATAATGCATTTGGGATCGTGTTTTTTTAAATCAAATCATGTGCTTTGATTCAGCTATGATTTAGTACTGTTTCACAGTACTACGTTTGCATAACATTTTATTACATGTGTGTGTACATGTTTGGTCATACAACAGAAGGCCATTTGAGTCAAATGTCAATAAGATAAAATTGTGTGAACAAGAACATGTGCAGGTACCATGTGATCTTGTAGCTGACCACACTCCGCTCATGTGTTAATATACACATGAGTAGACATTACAATAATAATACCAATAAGTAAAATGAATTCGGAAATATTATTATTATTATTGGCATATCGCTTATATGATTTCTTTATGATATGCGATTAAAAGCCTAGTATACATGTCCTAATTTTATTTATAATCACTGATAAAGGTTTAACGTCCAACTTGCTAGCCTAGCATCCGTTCTAACCCTTAAGCATGAAGACTTATCTTACAAGTCAACCCCAGATGGGCGGAGACTTTTTGCAAGGCAGGCACAAAACCTACAGACGTTACAGCGTTAGTTCTCACAATAGTCTGTGGAAGTAACGAATCTTTTGTTCAACAACTAAATGTCCATAGTATATTTGTTATATTCAATTCATGACATAAATACCTACCTGTATTCCATTAGCATACTCTTACTGTCATTCATGAAACACAAAAAACAGGCGTTTATAGCAGTTGTGTGTATGCTCTCAGTGATCACAATTACCTGATCAACATCGTCCAGAAATTTAACAACTATTGATTAATATTACACTTTGTTTTTCGAAGATACCGGCCTTTATAAACCAACATTGTATGGAATTAAAGTAATTGAAGAAATTTATAATCGTACAATTGCGGGTAAATATTCAATAGCGTCACAGTTCGATTCATAACCTAAGTATTAAAAAAATATCTCATTATCTGGCAGACATGGTTTGTGCAATAATTTTTTGGATAAAATGAATCATAGATGACTGTATACTGGACTGCGTCCCGTTTTAAACAGTGACCAGTATGGCTAACTTTTTCACAGTATACTAAATTGACGTCACACTTACAGTGCTCGCAGTGCATTTCGGAACAGATCCATTATGACAGTAGGGACACGGTATCGAATAGAAAGTATCGATACTGTACTCATGAGTAGTATCGAAAAAAAAGTATCGTACTCATAAAAGTATCGAAACAAAAGTATCAAGACCTTGAAGTATCGAGTACTTTCCTTAGAAAAGTACTCGATGTAGTACTTTCCTTAGAAAAATACTCGATGTAGTACTTTCCTTAGGAAAGTTCTCGATGTAGTATTTTCTTTAGGAAAGTACTCGTAAGTAACGTCAGTTCAGCTTCAGTAGAACAAAAAAATTAAAAATACAAGTGGTATTGGTACAAAAATAAAAAAATATAAATTTAAAGACAAAACTGAACGTACTATAAATATGATAAAAAACAATCTCCGTATCTGGTTACCAAATTTCATTCAAACCTGTTCATGTTTTAGAACGCAGCCTTCCTGTGTAGGAGTACTTAATAATTCATAAAATTGAATTATTTTGGGTTATATTTACAAACAAGCATAGAATAAAAAATTACTTGACGCATTAGGATTTTACAACATGTCTTGCATTACACTTCGTTGTTGGTAATGTTGACAAAATACTGGCAAAGTTCTCACTTAGTTGAGGGATTTTTTCCAATGACTCAAATATTACATAGGATATACAGCACGGAATATTTGTGAGTACTTTTAAATTACACTTTAATAAATCAAATAATAGTCAAGCACAATAATGTTCAACCCCATTCATAAAAGAGAAAAACTTAAAGAAATCACGTAATTTCGCGAGTTTTTACCTTCTTTTTATTAGTAAAGTGAATGAAAGATGATAGGAACTAAACGTCTGTGAACGGATGGAACGATAAGGTCAAATTTGAAATAGGTAATTTCTACAATTGATTCGATACGATACCAGTCATAAGAACTCATTGAGTAAAAGTATCGAATACAAAGTATCGAGTACAAAAGTATCGGTATCGAATGGAAAAGTATCGATACCACAAAGTATCGATACTTTTTTCGTGTCCCTATTCCCTATATGATAGTCAGTCATTCAATCAATCGTATTATTTCATGAATGAATATTACTATCATGGATAATATGATTTTACAAATTCTTGTGAGTGTAAAAAGTCATTATGTTAGTATATTATAGGAAATATGAATACATTGTAGGAATTATTAATGAATTGCCTTTTTACTTGCGTTGCTTGTTTCATGATATTAAGCTTGCACGTTACACGTATCCTCCGTTATATGCTGCTTGTAATTTGATTCATAACCTTAAACCTATTTACGATTAGGGCATAACTTACCTGATTTTATTACTTCAAAGCACGATAAAATATTAATTATTTGGAATGTATAATTATCAAATCATACCATTTTAATTTACAGCTTTGTACACTACACAGATCTGTACCTAATTGCAATATATCTATTGTATATGTAGAGGAATATTAAACAGGGAAGCCGGCGAGCTGGGGCAATGATTCATCAAACGTGGAAATGCAGAACATCGAAGCTAAAAGTGACAAACGAAATGTAAACACAAGAGGTAAATAGTTCGTAGGTTCGTCGCTAGATGGCACTATTACTAATGAATTTAATGTACAAACTTTTTTACTTCTCAGTGGAGATATAAGACCAAAGACTACTAATTGAACACTGGAAATCAAACACTACTTACTATTGTATACTGGAAACTGGCGATCACGTCATACATAATATAAAAAAACATTAAGAATTAGTTCAATCGATCAACTTGAGCTCGAGGTCCATGATATCGTTTTAAAAATAAATAATTTAACTATAAGGTAGCAACTAAGCCTAGCATTCCGTAGAGGATGTTATCTCTGAGGATTATTCGTTGCTGGGGAACGTGTCATGGCTAAGTATGGTTAAACTGCGCGACAGTTATAAATCTCGTGGACTTTCACCAGTAGAAACTTTTCCAAATTTTATTGAGTAATATTGTAGATAACCACTAGACAACATATACACAAGTAGGTTATTTCCTACTATCGAATTTCTCAGGCATTTGCAGCTATTTTTAATATCTACTTTAAATGCGGCTGATGAGCCTAAGCTCATGTCAAGGAATACGAAAGCACCGCGACACAATTACCCAAATTGTAACTCATCGTATGTAAATCAGCGGAATATTTTGTGTCCCGTTGTGGGATTGACAGCAGTTGATCATTTCGCTGAGTAGGTACACCTATCTGTTTCATTCATAGTGAGTTCATTGCGGTTACTGCCACCGCAACAGAGACTGCGCGTCGCGTAAAGATTTAAAAAAAATGTTCCCGCTGTTCCAACTTAGAATTTTGAACTACTCTGTGAGCCATTTATAGCGATGTGTGAATTAATAGTGAAGTGATTGCTGATAACTTTATTTAATGGTGAAGTGAAGTCTCGTTCATTAATTAATTAATAAAATATATATGTACAGTGCTTGGTGATAAAATGTGCATACTGAAATGTGGATTGTTTATATTTACATTTTTAATAACAACAGATGTCGGTTTGTATTTTAATAAATAATATTAAACATATTAACTTAGAATTATGAGCAACGAGCAGCAATGACCAAAGCATTTTATCGATACATTTTTCATACATTTTCCGCTCTACTAGACATAACGGTCTGGCAAAAGAGAAATTGCTGTATTATTTAGTACTCGTGTTGCAGTATTTGTAACATATTTCACTTATAAATTTTGTTTTAGTTTATTTACGACAACTGATGTATAGAGAACTGGCGCTCTATTCTCTCTGCCTACCCCGTTAGGGACTCGGCGTGATGATATGTACGTATGTATGTATCTACGACAAGGTAGTCCTTGTCTTGATCTATAGGTTCTACTATCGCAAACAGCAGGAATACCAAGTTTTCAGTTAGTTAAAAATATAATAAATAGTTAGTTAGATATTAGACTAGAATTTACCGCTTATTGAAAAACATGTAGGTAATATCTAGCTTAAATCTTAGTTTAATGAACATTTCTTAAAATATGTATCGATTTTTTATATTTGCTTCAAGATATCACAAAAATATTTTCAAAATTGTTATTGTAAGTATCAAATCAAATTATTTTTCAACTAAAATACAACAACAAGTTTTGTCGCTTAGTGATCGACGTCTTCAAATCCATACATTATTTAGTAGGAACATAATTATACCGATGGATATCAGGAACTGATTAATTTTATGAGCGATTCTTGAAGAAAATGGCAGTTGATGAAGAATAAATGGCCTAACGTGGCTGTCATGATTTAGTAGCCTGCGATTCTGAAACCTGATCTCAATATAAGCGCCTGTGTAGTAGATGCAGTTTGTAGAACTACAAACTCCTACTACCCCGACTCTCAAGGCTTCGTGTTTCCCATTATTCTTTTGTGATAAAAATTTCCCGTGACAGTTCAGCAAGGTAATGTATAATTATATCAAACTGGTTGCTGCCCATCTTCCGCGACCGGCGGTGAAAGTGGACGGTTCTGCATTCACTTGCATCCCAGTAAAAGTGGATGCATTAAACCAACGGTTCTCAAACTAGCGGTGATCGCATCACAATTACATTAATAATTCATGAAGATAGATAGGCGCAGCCGCCACACACGCCAATATCAGCCAGCGTCGATTATCACAAAAATATTCACAGCAATTCGAAGCTTAAATAGTTTTTTATTACCACGAAGGTGACTAACAAGCAAGTGAACCGCTTGATGGTAAGCGGTTACCACCGCCTATATAGATAAAATATTTAAGAAACCTGTCATGCAAATATGTACCCTTAAAGTCTACGTTAGGCATGGCAAGTTTTCGTTACGAGAAGTTTCAGAAATAAAAGTGTTCAATAGGTATACCGCTGAGCGGTTATAGTATCATGAATATGCTTGTAGGTTGTACCCAATGTCTGGTGTATGTCTTTGGAGATGTAATTGCTCGAGACTATCGTTTAAAGTTCTTATGGTGTCTAAGGCAACCACCGCCTCTATACGCATTCAACGCCACGGCGTCGCTCTTATTATCGTCCCTGTGTGAAAAGGTTCCTCTTTTCCCACCCTTTTTGACTCCCATAAACTCTATGCTCTCTAAGATGAACATCAGCCCTCAGTTTAACCCACAGCAATTCTATTGCATATTTACAATAGGCCATAACATATCTGCTTGCAGCCTCTCAAACGGATGGCATTATGTCGATGATTGATTTCCGCTACTGGCGGTGTGTGATGAAGCGGGAATGGACGTGTCCTGACATTGAGATCAACTTCTTCATGTATACGCCGTGAGTATAACCAGTTGCAATTATTAAAAAATACCATAATACAGTTAAAATAAGCATATAAATAAATATTATGAACGCGAAACCTGAAATGGATTAACTTAACTTCACGCGCTCCCATAAAGGTCCCGAGGGGGTAGGCAGATGTGTGTTGGTAGTACACGCACACCCACTTTCGCCTGAGATATATTTTAGTTGCTAGCGTGACAGACGACTTCACATACGTCTGAGTTTATTCTCAAACGTATGCAGGTTTCCTCTCGATACATTCCTTCACCCTGAAGGTCGTGGTGCTCCTGTTTAATTTATAGCTTTTAATAAATATAGTTAGGTAGGTTCCTAATCGTTCGTAGTATTTACCAGAACAAAGTAAACGAGGAATCCTACAAAATTATGCAACAGACAGTTGTATCGTTTGTTGAAGGAGCATGATGCCATTTGAAAGGGACTTAAATATATCTAGTATCTGGCTCCGCAGTTTCATCTGCGTTTCAAATTTGTTTATCTATACTCTCTTGGGTAGAAGCGTGATGATAAATAGCCTTTCTCAATAAATGAGATATCTAATACAAAAATATTTTCTTATTGGATTTGTAGTTCCTACGATGGGCGCGTTCAAAGGTTCGAACAAACGAACTCTGTAACGTCATAGTCCATTTCACTGAAGAGTGCCTTCAAAACTAGATAAATGGTGTATTACTTATGTGCTTATTATTTACTGCAAACAATTTTAAATGGTTAATAATTACCTGAGCTTAACAGGTATGTCAGGCAGCAGTACAGTACCTACCCTAAAGAAATATGTTGAGGCAGTTCAGGTTTCTTTCTTATTCCAGTTGAGTTGTTATCCCATCATTATAGTGGAAACTTTCTCTTCGGGGTCTCGACAATGAAGCACAAAAAAGTGATGCGAAATCAATGGCAATATGAAAGCGATTGTTTTGTTTTTATTTAATTAGAACTAGCGACGCTCCAATATATGTAACAAAGTATTTTTATGTCATTAACCTTGTGACAGTAAGTATAAACCACTTTTGAGAAAGAGTTATGTTACTTGTCATACATACAGTTTTGTGTTCTAGTTTTTCTGAGCTTGATTATAATCGTCAGCCGTTTTGCAAGTACGTAGTCACTTGGTGTCTCAATGGTTTTGTCTTTTTCTTGCGTAGGCAAGAGGAAATACCTACTAACGCTTGTGCCCCATAGCAAGTGAATGGGCTCGGATTGAACTCTTTTACTGGTTTGCTAAGACCTCGCTTCGTCTAAATTGTGTTTATGAAATGTTAGGGTTAGCTTCGCATCCTTTTTAATGGCTATGAGATGTGGTATGATATGATATACGGGATATTTTTGTGTTATACAATAATAATATACTCCAAATTATAAGTTCGTGCTAAAATTTCATCTCAATCCATTCAGCCATTGGCCCATGATTGAGTAAGAGACATACAAAAATATATCCATCGTGTTTAAAGATGGCACCTAGTGGGATGGCCTATTGTTTGTAAGATAACAATTTATACAGGTGTCGTAGAAAATAATAAGTTGGTTTCTCGAAATTATAAGGTATTGCGACTATATCCTCGTGACGATGCAGTAAAACAAATAACTCCAAAAGTTTAAATATATCTCTGGCGGAAAGTGGGTGTGTGTATGCTTCACACTTCTGCCTACCCCTTTGACGACTTTTGTGAGAAGGCGTGGGGATATATATTATTTTTACATGCGAATAAATGGTCATAAATTTATCAACTGAACGAATTTTTTTTGCTTCCTTTTAGTGTTTTGCCACATATTTGAACTGGTACATTTCCTAAGGCATCCTGTATTTACCTATATAGTTTTGTATTACCAGCGAACATCCACACAAGCAATGGGTGGACGTGAAGCAGATAAATCTTCTCGTAGACTTCGGTTGGAAGCCAACCAGGAAGAACGTGCTCATCATCCACGGCTTTAACGGCACCTATTCCAAGACTCCTATGACTTATATAAGAGATGGTGAGACCCTTAAAGATTCTATAATTTTAAATGTATGTAATAAATGCAAATTATACCGCAAATGGAGAAGTCTTCCGATTATTGTCTTTGTTTAGGAAGTAATTCATCATTGCCGTTATTTTGAAATTATTGTGTTATATATATACATATCGTCACGCCGACAGTCTCATGGGGTAAGCAGAGAGAGCAGAGCGTCAGTTTTCGTTACTTTGTCAAATTAATGACACTGGTTGACCTTAACTTTCTGTCGTATTTAAACTTTTTGTCGGTGTCCTTTTACCTGACTTTCTCACAATTTGACCTTCAATGGGTCAATCGTAATTTCGCCTTTTTCCATATATGAAGAGTGTGTTGTTATACCTGTCTTCACGACCTTTGTGGGCGTGACTTTATATGCAAGATATTTTTATATATTTTAAGAGTAGGCACGATCTCTTTACCTACATTAGTTCTGCTTGCGTTCAATTCATAGGTAGCCATGTATGTCTTGTGACACACATGAACCTCATTAACTGGCAAGAAATTACAGTAGAGACTGATGGATGTCGATGAAGCGAACAAGGTCTGTAATTCCTGCAAAGCTGGCGTTCTACTCTCTCTGCCTTTGTATTTAATGTATTTATCACAATAACTAATTGTTATTGTGATAAACCGATTAGAGATTATTAGAGCCGTGGTGGCCGAGTGGTTCGAGCAGCTGCGACGCAAAGGTCGCAAGTTCGAATCCCGACTATACCAATGAGTTTTTCTGAACTTAAGTACAGTGATTAGTCACACCACGAGCTTTACGGAGAAGGAAAACATCGAGAGGAAACCTGCATACGTCTGAGAAGAAATTCAAAGGCGTATGTATAGTCGTGCTTGAGTAACGGCGATGGACTCGCCATCTGTCACGTTGGCACCTAATATACCTCTGGCGGAAAGTGGGTGTATGGGTATTACCTATACACCTCTGCCTACCCCTTCGGGGACCCTTGTGGGAAGGCGTGAGGATATTATTATTATTATAACTAATTAATCTTCAAGCTAATTAAGGCTGTTATGATTTTCTATCTGGACATGTGACAAACACAAGAACAATCCTAACTCTTCCAGTTTCCCATTAATATTATATTTAGTCCATGAATTATGTTACTCGAGGTTACCTATCAAGGTATCAGGTCTAGTAAAGACGTTCTAGAAGCTTTTTCTAACCAAATTTTTTCATAATGGTTTCAGTATGTAGGTAAATAATACCGTTATTGACATCATTGCAATTAGGTTTGTTCTTTATTTCCCAGCATATCTGTCCCGTAAAGACTACAACGTATTTATGGTGGATTGGGCGCCCCTGACCAGATTCCCGTGCTACCTCTCAGCTCTCTCCAACATGAAGTAAGTACATAGAACATAGATAATAATTAATACAGGATATAATACGAAACATGCATGAAGCTCTCTCAATGAATGGCCTTTAATGATCTTTATGGATTATCAATATCGATTATCAAATGGATTACTACCTTTAGTTACAATGAAATTGAAAACTTATTACAATATTCATAAAAATATATAGTACAATTAAGTTTCTAAACATAAACTCACACACACACGCACTTACACACACACATACACACAACACACTCACAACACACGCACACACGTACACATACATTCTTATATACATAACCATAAATTATAAAAAAGCATTTACTATAAACTCATAAGTAATTTAATATTTTTCTATTATTGTGAAGAGCAGGGTCTCCTAACACAGGCATTGTTTGCTTAAATGGAGGCTCTGGCCACTAATTAAGATCTCATGTTTTCTTTTACCGCAATAAAATACTATTATTATTATACATAACTGCTGCTGCTTAAATCAAATGCTGAATGCTTAGTTCATTCTGCACCTTACCTCCTCTTAGCCAACCTGAGGGAAGAGTATCTCTGGCGGCTGGAAATTGGGTGTGTGGGTACTACCTATAGGTTATTATATATATGTACAAATAAGTTTTTTATTTATTGGGGTACGCCTGGTAACTTTAAAACTGATATTTTGTGTTATTGAATTGAAAGTTCGAATGAAAGTTACTTCTATCAACACATTGTATTTTAAATCCAATTAACCTGTTTAGGTTCTCTAAAAAGTCAACTTTCTTGTTTTATTCGGCGTGGGCTAAATTCACAGTTGGTCTACAATATTATATCTATTATATGAATAAATTATATTAATGCTATAACGGCGAAAGTAACGTTTACGTTATAATTATCGTAAGTCAGTTAGTAGTAGTTAGTATAGAGAATAATGATTGGTTGCAATAATGCAGGAGTTCCCAACCTGTGGTGAGATACTTAAGGCGAAAAGAGTTGTTACCCTATTGCCCACTCCTTCCCGGTTAGGGGAAGATTTTATTCAAATGCAGGTGTATACCTAATTGTTTGCAAATTGAGTAATTTATCGCCATGTTTGGCTAAAAGCCTTCTATAAAAATAATACGTTCAGACAATTGATGATTTAATTATTGCATTCCATGAATACTTTGATGTTATATCATTCTTAGATTGGCAGCCCAATGCACGGCGCAGCTGTATTCGCTGATCACACAAGCCGGTGTCCTGGCTAGAATGATCACATGCGTCGGCCACTCCCTAGGGGCACACATTTGCGGAATGATGTCTAACCACCTAACTGAGAAACAGTACAAAATTGTTGGTAAGTGCAATTTTACTACTATTATATATAACGCTGCTTTCTTTTCCCACTTGAGGAAGTTAAATTAGGTATATATATATATTTTTAACTAGAGTGGCAAACAAGGATACGGGCCCACCTGATGAAAACGGTTACCGCAGCCTATTTACGCTTACAATACCGAAGTATCACTTGCGCGTTGCCACTCTGTGTTCGGAGAGTTATACTGTGTTGGCCGCACAATGGGACTAATCTCTCTGCTGCCAACACAATATAACAATCCTCCCCCCTCACCAAGGAGCTCATTACTGGAAACCTTATTCACTTATATTTGACAGTTAGGGGAGTGTTATTCACGAAACCAATAAAAATTTATCAGATACTTACTCTTTGCAGTGAAGTTTTTTGGTGTGTTCGAAATCCGAAACAAGTGTGAGTGGGGTTCTTTCCTTCGGAGTTTTGTGTGAATGATCTTAATAATATGTTTAATGCGAAAGTTTGTCAGTATGTCTGTGTCTTTTTCATGAAAATCTATTGATTGGAACTGTATGAAATTTGACAAGTGATAGGTTATTAGGTTGCATTAACACATAGAATATATTTTCTTCTAGATGAAAATCTAGTATATGTAATCGAGTTTTATGCGGCTGTAATTTCGGGGCACATAAAATCATATGATAATTTATTAATAATACGAACATCGATTGAAGGCTGCAATTTTTTATTTTCTTATTTATCATAACTGGCAAAATACACTGCAATGCAATTTTGTATATTGAAGCGTCTTCATAACTTTTTTTTACAAAAATATAACTTGAAAATTAACCTTGAAGATTTACAAAGTTGGTTTCTTTGGCAAAGCAATTGTTACAGTCTTGGATTCCAAGTAAGCGTTAATGCCATCTTCACCCCTGAAATAAAACATAAACCAGTTTTAGCTTTTAGCACACAAACAAATTGCAATCACGGTTAACCTTTATAAGAAGACTAGTTGTCCCGCCCAGCTTCGCTTGGATGAAACATTAAATTTCCTGAAACACGATCGCAGTGCCACCTATCGGGTCCAATTGCGAATCTAAACCATTCCCAGATCCCCTTGAACACACAAAAAATTTCATCAAAATCGGTACAGTCGTTTGAGAGAAGTTCAGTGACATACACACTCACAGAAGAATTATATATTTAAAGATTTCGAATTTTAAACTGACCTTACTTTGTGTTATTTCGTTTTCTAACCGAGCCGATTAAACCGATTAAAACGTTTCAGCATGAGTTTTAAGGATAAGGAGATAAGTCGTGAGGAAACCTACATAGGTATTCTACACACATCCCTAACGGGGTAGACAGAGAGAATAGAGCGCCAGCTTTCTCTAGACTTTCCTCCTTTCGCTTCCTCCACCTTCATATGTCTGAGAGGATATTTATAAACGTATGTTAACAACTTATGTGTTGCATACCTGATAAATAAATCGTATATACTTACAGTTCTCTGCCTAATCCAGAGTCTTTGAAACCTCCGAAAGGAGTTTGGCTGGTCACGTGGTCATATGTGTTAACCCTGTAATCAACAAAATTAAATATGTCTATTACTAGAATGACATTACCAAATACATATATATTATCAAAAGTGACAGCTTATATTCTTCTTTACCGTAATGGTGGTGCATTTTTTTTCTTCGAACTTATTAAAACACATGAATTATTGGTAGTATGTAAAATATATTTTATATTAAAATAAGGAGGCGTAGGCCGTACACTTAAAATGAAAATTACCTGGGCGTTACATTTGCAACATTCTTTAAAAATCTATTCTTACAAAAAAAACTTACCAAACGGAACCCGCCCGCACTTGCTTAGCAAAGCTAAGAGCGGTAGTGATATCATTGGTAATGACACCGGCTGCCAGCCCATAGTTAGTGTCGTTGGCACGCTCAATCACCTCGTCAAATGTGTCGAACTTCAGGATGCTCTGGACTGGACCGAATATCTAGGGCATTAAGAAACATTCGATTACTTTTAAATTATGATGCTTGATGATTCTTATATGTATGCCTATTTACTACCATGGCAGACTAACTTAAGGAATAATAATAATAACTTAGCGCTCTTTAACGGTGTGTGTATTTTGTACACTACAATATCTCTCTCAAATGACACTGACATACCTGAACCAGGTTACTTTAGTATAAAGCCGTACCTGGTTTCATAAAAATCTCTTTATCTTTACAATATATATCCTCACGCCTTCCTGTAGAAGGGACCCCGAAGGTGAAGGGACAGGTGTATAGGTAGTACCCACACACCCACTTTCCGCCTGAGATTAATTTTAGTTGCCAACGTGACAGATAGCGAGTCGATCAGGGAGAGAGCACGACACGACGTATGCAAGTTTCATCACGATGCTTTCATTCGCCGTAAAGCTCGTGGTGCGACTAATTACTGTACTTAAGTTCAGAAAAATTCATTGGTACAGTTGGGAATCGAACTTGCCTTGCAAGCTTACCGACCTTCCCTAAGAATTTAAGGAGACAATAATTCCTTAAGAGGGTTATTCACAAACGTATTTTTTCTAATTACCTCCTCTCTCGCGATTTTCATGTCATCTTTAACGTCAGCAAAGACGGTGGGCTTGACATAGTAACCCTTGTCACCCACTTTGCCACCACCGGCTACGCACTTGGCTCCACCCTGCTTTCCAGCCTCAATGTAGCTCAGTACTTTGGTATACATTTCTTTGTCGATCTGAAAGTTGATAGCATAGAACTTTTAAGTATCAAATAATCACAATATTGTGTGTCTATTGTAATCTATTGATATTGCGATATTTATTTGTCAAGATACACAAGATTGGGAAAGTCTAGAGTAATTAAATGGAGTGTGAACTTTACTCTCCTTGCCTACCCCATTAGGGACTCGGCGTGATGATAATAATAAATATATAAATATATATATAATTTTTTTTTTATCTTCTATTTATTAGTCACCGATATTTATTACTGAAACATATATGTACATATATATATATATATATATATATAAATAATTTGAAATCAGTGAAATGTTCGCGAGCATTGCATGCTAACTCTTTTGTGTTAAATCTATTGTAAGGGTTTACCACCCTCACATAGTCTTACTTTGTAACACCATGTCAGGTAACCAATATAATTGGTCCATTCATCATAATAATATAGGACGTAGAATTGTTATTTACAATAATATTTACACTACAACCGTTTCTTTCACCGTTAGAAAGTTTACCAACCTGAGGGCCTTGTTGGACATCATCGAATGGGTTCCCCACGGACCTCTTCAGTGCAATTTCAGCGGCTTTCTGAACGAACTGGTCGTAAATACCAGATTGTACGTAAGTCCTTGTGCCAGCACAGCAACACTGGCCACCGTTTGCAAACGCAGCAGCATGTGCGATTTGGGCAGCTTTCTCGACTAAAATACGATCGCAATCATACACACCATACATAATAATAATAATAATAATATCCTCACGCCTTCCCACAAGGGTCCCCGAAGGGGTAGGCAGAGGTGTCTAGGTAATACCCACACATCCACTTTCCGCCAGAGGTATATTATATTATACATACCATACATAATAAATATAATTGGAAAATCTTTATTAGTGTAAAGAATAAAGAGGCAGGAGTTTGTTTATTTTTACGCGTTAATCTCAATAACTAGTTAGCCGATTCAAAACCCAGTGATGATGTATGTACATATATGTATCTATAATCACATTGAACGCAGGAAAACCCATGAAGCACGGCTAGTATATTTATTACAATAAAAATATAATTTAACACAGTCTTACAGTAAAAAAGTATATCGCATAAATTTTATTCACTTTAAATATACCCATTGTGGAATGTGATTGCAAAGAGTATTTACCATCAGCATCGTTGAACACAACCAATGGGCTCTTGCCTCCAAGTTCTAGAGTCACTCTCTTTAGGTTCACAGTCGCAGCAGCGCCCAGGACTAACCGTCCAACCTGAAAAAAAATACATTGTTTTTGGCTCAATTTAAGTGAAATATTAACATCACCACCAGTTAATTCAATCACGGACCTTAAGCTGTTCAAAAGCCTTATGAACAGTGTAAGGTCTGCTATAAAATAGTCTAAAATAACATTGTCCTTGGTTGTCGTGGCTTTATATACCAGTTGAAATGTATTCTTGGTTGCCGAGTGGTTTGAGAAGTAGTCTGCAACACAATGATTGCAAGTTCGAATCCTGACTGTATGAGTGAGTTTTTCAGAACTTAAGTACTGTGGTTAGTCACACCACGAATTTTACGGTGAAGGAAAACATCGTGGGTTTCCTCACGTACGTTCATATGTTTGAGAAGAAATATAATAGCGTATGTGTTGTTACGGCGATGTACTCGCCACTGTCACATAAAATATATCTTGGGCGGAATGTGGGCGAGTAAGGCGAGCGGATATATTGTATGATATTATCATAATTGTCTTATTAAAGCTAACCATGCCTTTCAGCGTAAACTATAACGCAACTAACTTAAACAGAGATAAGGAGATCATTTCCATACATCGTGAATCAAGTTGCAAACAACATATCACACATGCGTTGACATTTACGACACTGCGTGCGTACTAAGTATTGTATTTCTAATTCTAGGTATTCGATAGGCATAAGATCTATACAATGATCTCTTTGTTACAATCTCGCCGCACAATATACGTACCTCCGTCGAACCAGTGAAAGCAACTTTATCGACATCAGGATGATGGGTTAGGGCTGCGCCGGCCGTGGGTCCATAACCTGGTACAACGTTGACTACGCCAGGCGGAAAACCAGCCTCTTTGATTAAGGCCGCAACTGCCAGAGCAGTCAGCGGCGTTTGTTCAGCTGGTTTCAGCACTATAGTGCAACCTGATTAAAATGTCGAATATTTTTAAATTATAAAATGTGCATCTTTATGTGTGCAATGTTTAATTTGTTATTTTTCCATCTTTGTCGCACAAGTACCTTTGTACCTTCAAGCCTTTGAATGATAAATAAGCAAGATACTTAAATAAAGTGTATTTAATTGTAATTTGACACTATCGAACCCTACGATAAAGCCTTTTAACTATTATTTGCATTGGTACCTGCTGCCAGCGCAGGCGCAATCTTCCAAGACAACATGGGAATCGGATAGTTCCACGGAATTATCTGCCCACAGACACCCACGGGTTCCTTTAGTGTAAATGAGAGGACTTCACCATCTGTAATTATTAATGATAAGGATTTGAGTTCTAAGATTCTGACCTTGTTCAGCCTCAACTGATAACTGATTGGTTTAAAAAAAAAAGAGTACTTGGATCAGTTTTCACACAGAAGTTATAAGGCTATATATTTTTATAAGTATATGTTCTGTAGTCGGCAGTATCTCCCTCATCCCTCTCTATACATCTCGAAGAGATACTTAGACACTATTAGCATTTTGTAGTTCTCATACTATTTTACATCCGGAGCTTTGAAAGAATTGCTTCTTGCTTCGTATATTGTAAAATCAAACCACGGTAATTTTATGTTTCCGACAGAAATTCTATGATATTAAAAATATAAAACGAAGTAAGTTATCTGCTCTGTGACCAAAATGTAACGAAGCTTAATATGAAACAATAACTAACATTCTTTAAATGTTAATTTACATTCAAACTATCCCTACAAACCTAACCGTACCAAATTTTACTTATCATAATGCCAAATTGAATAATAAAAACGCAAGATGTCTATAATTATCTCTTTTTCATGTTGTTTGACCATCGATGTCTTATTAGTGATCGATGTGTTTGACTGTATTTTATATAATTATGATCAAGATATGAAGTAATTCTTTCCATTCAACACTTTACCTGCTGGAATAGTGCTGCCAAGAATTTTGTCGGCCTTTCCAGCGTAATACCGAAGAACGGTAGCGGAATAGTACACTTCATCTTCGGCCTCCTTGACAGGCTTCCCGCAGTCCAAAGTTTCCAGTTCAGCTAAGTACCGGGCTTGGGATTCGATGAGTTCAGCTAGCTTCAGCATTAGGACGCCACGTTGGGACGCATCCATGGTGCGCCATGGTGCGTAACGTTGGAAAGCCTTCTTTGCAGCCGCTACTGCGAGGTCTATGTCAGCCTACAATTACGGACCACTCTTTTAAATTAGCTTATTTATCTCTAGTCTAAATAACTGGTCAGCTACTACAAGGAAAGCAAAATTGTGTCATAATTAAACCTTATCTGTTCTTTTCACGCTCAATACTCGTGATAATATCTACGCATGTGAGACTTGCAGATTGTACGTGTACTGTGCTCATACAATTTACTTGTCTCAGGAATCTGACCCTTAAGGTAGATGTTTTATACCTCTTTACATACATTTCAAATATTAACCATGTATGTATATTTAAAACAATATATAGAGTAGAATGTTTTAAATACAGTTTATTTTACAGATACACGGATTAACCGTAACAGGCAGGCCAACGCTTAAATCATACGAGTAGAAAAAAAAGCGCGACGTTATATACTTGGTTTGTAATTTCACAACAGCCGTGGTGGCCGAGTGGTTCGAGCAGTTGCCTGCGATGCAAAGGTCGCAAATTCGAATCCCGACTGTACCAATGAGTTTTTCTGAACTTAAGTACAGTGATTAGTCACACCACGAGCTTTACGGTGAAGGAAAACATCGAGAGGAAACCTGCATACGTCTGAGAAGAAATTCAAAGGCGTATGTGTATAGTGCTTGAGTAACGGCGATGGACTCGCCATCTGTCACGTTGGCACCTAATATACCTCTGGCGGAAAGTGGGTGTGTGGGTATTACCTATACACCTCTGCCTACCCGGGGACCCTTGTGGGAAGGCGTTATTATTATTATTAATTTCACGCAGCAAAGCAGTAAAGTATGATATGAGATTTTTATGTGACTCTCAGGTACAGGCAAGTAAGTTCGTTATTATGAGTAATGTATTTTATTACCCTGATTACCTTGTAAAGTTTACACCCATGGCTATGGAACATTGATATTTTGGATAAATCATTAGTTAGCTAGCATGACATGTAAAATTAAGAAATAATTTTATAGTAGGTATGCGAAAACTAGAGTTAGAGATGGTGTGAGGAGGTGTTGATATGCTAGATATTTTACAGTGTTATCGTTCAATGTCTTATCTGGTTCTTTTCGAAAACAAGTTTTCTGAAAGATGTTTAAAAACTAGAATCTGAATAAATATTAAACCTTTTATACAACTTGTATTATGTATCAACACATACAATGATAGCACTTTAAGGGGAGAGTTTGTGTTTGAGGTTATAAAAGAACAGGTTAGGTTTTATCACTTATGCTTCAACGTTGATAAATACTTACTTTGTCGGCTTCAGCGACTTGTGCAATGACAGTCTCATCTTGAGGGTTGATAGTGGGGAAGGTCTTCTTGCTGACGGCGTCTACCCACTCGTTGTTGATGAACAACTGTAGCAATAATTATAAGACAATGCATTTGTTTGAATGCAGTGTCGTCCATGTTGCCTGCTGTAGTTTACGGGGTATGGAAAACACTGTTGTATCACTAGAGAATAAACGATTGTTTCAGTTTAGGTAACTTCTTAGAGCAGAAAACATAATATTAGTGTATAGAGAAAACCTTGCCGTACCAAAATATTACCAGACTCATGAAATCAGTTGTTTTTCGTGACACGGATGTCATTTGATTTGGAACTAAACTAACTGTAAAAAACGTGTCGGAATTGCGGGAACCTTTCGCATGATAAAGAGCTTTCTGGAAAATCAGTCCTCATAGAAAAATAGCGAAATATTTCTGGTAGGTAACCACTCAACTTGATATCACGAATTTATTTATTATATCAAACGTCTTAATGTGAATACTTACCTATACCAGTATTACCTACCCGTGATTATTCGTAAAATACCGGATAAGTGTGCGTAGCTTGTTTATCCAGGGTTTGAATATTATGATATATGTACATATATTATAATTACTTATCTAGGTACCTAGATACATACATATCATTACGCCAAGTCCCTCACGTACGAGGTAAGCAGACAGTAGAACGCCAGTTCTCTACAGACTTACAGACCTTTTTCTCTTCATTCTCATTCACAAGTCTCTTCAAATCAATCCAATATGAAAGGATCAGTAGCACTAGAAATCTGTACGGTTAATGGTTGTAAGCATGTTCAATAATGCCTTACTTATACAGATACCCACTGAAGGGTATCTAGGTTTCAGTTGAAACCGAAAATGTTTCTATAAATGTTATAAACCTGTTGAACGAACCCAAAAAGAAAGATATTCGCAATCCCAATTTTATAATATACGATTAGACGACTGGAATCGCTAGGTGAACTCGCTTCGTGAACTTGACCTTGTCCCAAATATTATAAGTCTTATCTATTCATTGCAATATACACGTGGAATGTACAATTGTATTATATTTTCTTTAATTTTAAAGTTTACAGTAAATAATGTTGTAATTTATTAAGGTTGCCCAGAGATGCTTAAGCAATATATATTTCTATGGCTCTGCTTAATAATATCTATATCATAGGGATGTATTTTGCACTTTTAACATACACCAGTAATTAAGATACAGTGAAGGAACATTGAAAGACTTCGTAATAAAATAATATGTATTTACTGAATCATTCATTATGGACAAGTATTTGCCGGTCCGTAATACTGTTTGGATCCATAAATCAATGTTAATAATAATGATCTATATATTTATAGTTAGTATGAATGTGCATTTAAACTTGAACAATCAAATCAAATTACCGTACGTTATATCCATTAAATTATCAAACTGTATTTACCTTAGTGTATTTGACGTCTACCTTCACCATATTGTAGGGTTCTCTGCGATAATTATAGATAAATCAATCCCCACGTATTCACCCGGTACCGGATTCCAGTAAACTGACGCGAGTCGCGAGTCGAGAACAACGCAACGTCCATGATCGTGAACTTGTAGTCCAATGAAGTTGTATAATAGGTTGATTGTACAAGAAAGAGCTTTAGGATCTAACAAATAAAGTACATTTCGTCAGTTTCGAGTTACCTATATTTTATGCCGGATTACACAGCTGCTGCGGCTATACTTAGGTCTAGATAATTGTACTAGTACTTAACGTTTGTTAGAATGTTTATTGAGTAAATGGCACGTCTATTCAGACTTCGTTAAAATTGTAACATTTAACTTTGATAAGTCATTTCCATTTATTAAACAATCTGCTCTAAAACTTATATCGTTAAGCTGGGCAGCACTGCGGCTTGAAACTAGTAGGTATTAAATTTGGGCATCCATGCATTGATCCATGCTGTGAGCTAGGGCCAATTTACTAGAAGACTAGAACTAGAATAAAATGACAATTTATTACTATTAATGCCTAAGTTGATTATTTGTTGTTCTATTATCGCTTCAATTGAAAATATAAACCAATGTCAGGTAACGTTGAGTTTGTTTCGCAGATTGCCTTGTTCTTATTCGTCTTTCAATATTTCGCGTATTAATTACTATATAAATAATTTTAAAGGATGTCATACACTGAATAGAAGTATTTGATTTGTAATATGATAAATGAAGTAATGGTAAGATGGCGCTGGATGTTCGCCAATACAACTTTTTTATTGATCTAGTTTTACTCTATGAAACAATAGATCGAGCTGAATTATAGATGTCTGAAGTCTGAACCCACCTGAACCATAACTACAAAGTAAAAGGAAGTGTGGTTAATAAACATCTACTTTGGAAACGAGTAACGGCGGTGGACTCGTTATCTTTCACGTTGGCACCTAAAGTATATCTCATGCGAAAAGTGCGTGTGTAGGTTATACCTATACACCTCTGCCTACCCCTTCGGGGACCTTCGTGGGAAGGCGTTTTTTCGGTGTCACCCTTACTGATCGATAAAAATAAGTATATTAGCATTTTATATAGGTTTCATTTGCGTAGAATTTTATTTTATTGGTAGATATATTTTCTGGAATATATTACTTTCTCTACGTTCATTCAGCTAATAATACATCTCTGTGCCAAATTTCATTCAATTCTGTTCAGTCGTTCTGTCGTGATTGAGTAAGAAACACCCTCACAAGAAATTAGAAAGTTTATGAGAGAGAAGAATAAGTTGGTTGAAAGCGGTGTGCAATAATCTGATTTGGCGCGGATACAAAATAAAAAGAATATCTTTAAGTAGTATCTGCGATACGTATACAAAATATGAGTAATAATTATAATTCACGCTTTAAATGCCTGAAATAATAAAGTAATAGATCCTAGTTTTACTTTTAGCTTTCCCTAAATCCCTGACTTGTAGAAACGTGTTGTTTTTTAAAAAATCTGACAGACTCACCTTAACACCACATTTGGGATTTAGAAAGGTAAGGAATAAAATGGTCAGGGAGAAAATATAACAGTATTTAATAACAGTGTAAAGAATTACATGGATTTCAGTATGGCCCGATTTCCAAAACTGGATTTGCAGGCTAAAGGTATTTTAGAAAATATTCCGCGTTGTCTTGGCTTTGGGGTCGGAGTTATGGCTTACAGCTGGGGCTTCTTTGGCAGGGCGATGGATACAGTCTTGTTCTCTAGGTACTGCAGGATACCGTCTTCACCCCTGTAAATTGAAAAGTATTTTCAGTACATATTCATATTGACTGATTCAGGATTCTTTTGAGATTCTTTGTTGCTTGTTAGAACGTCATCCGGAAGAATTATTACTTTTAAATTTACTCCGGCTATCTGTATTACGTTTGACCTGTATACTTATGAAATCATTAATCCAGCATTCATTTCTCAAAATTGTCAGTTCCTACTAATATTATAAATGCGCATGATTGTGATAATGTTTGCTACCCAATCACGCACAGGTTAAATCGTGACGCACACCAAAGAATCGAGTTTTTTAATGCTTCCTGCCGTCTGACAGCTGCTAATATGTATACATTATATTTAAACTTATAATAATAATATATCCTCACGCCTTCCCACAAGGGTCCCCGAAGGGGTAGGCAGAGGTGTATAGGTAATACCCACACACAATACATATTTAAACTGATTATTATATATTTGGGTAATCCCAATACGTACAGTTCACGTCCAAGTCCAGATTCCTTGAATCCTCCGAAGGGTGTTTGAGCAACTATGTGCTCGTATGTGTTGATCCTGGGAACATAATATAGAATTACTTTAAGTCCCATACTTACAAGTTTTTTGTATCTTGAATTGTTTGTATGCTTGGTCGATACATATCTTGAATGAATCCTGCTTCTAAATCAATAGTCCTCAACCGACTGAGCAATTATCAATTATCATACCGCATTTGTAGTTGTGGTAATAGCATTTATATTATTACATTTTCAAATCCTTTAGTAACATGGTTGGTTATGACATATTTTATGGTACGCGCTGTCTTTAAGAGATATTTTTCTGCGGTGAGCTGCAAGATTACTAGAGCTGGTAGGGCTAAGGAAGCGCTTTTTTTTTCTCAGTCCTTTATTTGCTTGCTAACTCTTTGGCAGCGAGAATAGTCACAAAATATAAAATTTAAGTCACGAACCACATAGATCCAGCACGAACATGCTTGACGAAGGAGAGAGCAGTAGTGATGTCGTTGGTGATCACACCAGCACCCAGGCCATAGTTGGAGTCATTGGCGCGGTCTACTACTTCCTCAAATGTTTCGAATTTGAAAATGCTTTGCACCGGCCCGAAGATCTGTGGACCGAGTAATTTGATTAACACACACATAGTCTTTACGTGATGGAAACAGATAATGTAGCACCATAGAATTCCAGGTAAAACTTAAAGAGCATTTTCGCTCATAAATAGATAAATAGGTCGCTGTCTTTAATTTAGGTTTAAATTTTTCTGGCGAACTTTTAGAAGAATTTCTATAGGTTCAGATCAAATATATCTTCAATATCATCTATAGGGAGGGATTTTTTATACATTTTGAATATTTTTTTGTAGTTATCAATCAGTCGGGTTTGTTGAAGCTCTGACTCCTTATAGGAAATCCCACCTCTTCCCTCGCAATTTTCATGTCGTCCTTGACATCGGCGAAGACAGTAGGTTGGATGAAGTAGCCAACCTTTCCTTGGCGGTCACCGCCAGCAACACATCGTGCACCTCCCTTCTTACCAGCGTCGATGAAGCCCATCACTTTAGTGAACATGTCCTGATCCACCTGTGACAAAAATTTACAATTATCACGAAGGTCATTTATGACTAAATATTTGTTAATTGGAATGGTCCCTTAATATAGACTGTTTGTTGTCTATATTAAGGGACCATATACTGTCGGTTGTCAGTTGAATGATTTTGCGCACATTGAAATCTGATTCTTCTTCAAAATTGTGGGTACAAATTCTTATATTTTTGTTAATGTTTATCTTAATCTTGACCATACTTTAGATAAGATAATAAGAAATCCACCTGAGGTCCTTGCTGAACGTCTTCGAAGGGGCTACCCACGGATCTCTTCTTGGCAATTTCGGCGGCCTTGGCAACGAACTTGTCATAGATGCCGGACTGTACGAAGGTCCTAGTGCCAGCAACACAGCACTGCCCAGCGTTGGAAAAGGCAGCGTTGTGCGCGATTAAGGCCGCTTTTTCCACTGCAAGTATTCAATGAAGTCCATTGAGAACACGAAGAACAGGGCCCTTGAGCGCTTTTTAAGTTATATAACAGCCTTACGCTTTGATAAAGACTACTCATAAACTAAATAAATATGGTTCGTAACGCAAAATGTTGGTTTATGATCTCTCAAATATTAATTTTACATTTGGGATAGCCGATACTAGAGCGTAATAGGTTATTGTCATTATCATGTCAGCTGGTATTTATTACGTTGTCTGTGTAAAATAGTAGGTAATATAACGCTCTAGGCAAACATTTTGAATAGATTTTAATTATTACAATTAATTTAGCTTCTTAAAGGTAAATTAATTCCTTTTGAATCCATATTATATTTGTTGTTTCTACTAATAATTAATAATCTTACCATCGGCGTCGTTGAACACAACCAATGGACTCTTGCCTCCAAGTTCAAGGGTAACCCTCTTCAGGTTGACGGCAGATGCTGCTTTCATGATAATACGACCCACCTGAGAAGAATAAATGTAAACTGTAAGTTTTTTCATGTTGTAGCGTTCCTAGTACTCACATTAGGAGGTACCTATCATATCGCACTAATATCAATTAATTTCATTTCAATCAAAATCTCTTAGTAAGTCTATCGTAATATGCGTATTTTAAGGCTCTCAAATAATTCCCATTTTTTTTTAATTATGTATCTAAAATACATAGTAATAAGATGTATGCAAGCCCTGTGTTATTAAAATTCCATTCGAACGCCACTGTTTAATGTATTCTGCACCTGTCTTGAATCATCTATGTGACTGGGGATATTGCACATTTTGTAATTAACATACATGTTTTACATTACATTACATTTAACACGGCATGTTTCGCCTCATTCGACCAGGAAATAACATACAATTATTTTTCATGACCAGGCATGTTTTAAACGAAAAGTAAACAATATTATATAATATTACTAGCTAACTCATAGTGTCAGACCCATCTGAAAATATTTATTTCTGAAAATAATACAATTCACTTGAATGGAGAAATACAGAGTAACTTAGGTACTAGGTACTAGCAAAAATAGTAGTGCTTGAAAAACTTGATAGTCGTGAGGAAGTATTTAAATAACATAATATTTTATTAAACGAAAATTACGGCATTTGAGATGGCATTTCGATTAAAATTTGAATTAATTTTGAATTCAAAATAGAAATTCACATTGCAATGGCGTTGTATGATTACAGTTGGATGCACAACTGTCCCTTCGAATTCCATACTTCATTCAACAGAGGTATTGTTTCCTCAGCGGTAGTGTACAGGTAGGTACATATTTTTAATTTCGTGTCTCATGAAATTTACCAGTCCAGCCCAGCTCCCTTGCCCGCGATCCAGCAACGCCCTAAGCCGAGGTTCGTACCCCACAGGGGGTGCCCTTAGCTGTGTTGCTTAAAAATAAAGTGCCTGGCTGGAGGCCTAGGTCTCGCCATTGACCGGTTAAGTAGCAAAAGTTCCCGGAACTCACGCTACGAGAGACAATACAAAAAAAAAAAAAAAAAAAAAAGTGTCTCATGAAATGTATAGGTACCTAAATGTAGGATCTAACTATCGAATTGCTTTATCTTAAATTCGAAATGATCCGAAAGCCTATTTGCCGCTGGTCATTGACCGTTTGCATAACAAGGTTTGGACTTTGAAGTATATTTACATAATATCTAAATGCCAAGGTTTTTGGGCAGCTTGTTTTAGCAGTTATGGCACATATTATTGAATTAGGCTTTTATGGGCAAGTTAGTTTTCGAATACATTCGGTCAGGTTGAATTGGATGTTTAGGCCTTTGCGTATATCTAATTTATATCCATATTCACATACGAGTATTTTATAGTTTGTTTTGGAAATAATATTTTAAAATCGATATATGTTTTACGTGTTTTCCAACCAACACAATTCATACGGAATAAATGAATACAGAACACACTTCACACGCAATAGCACCAGATTTCCACGATGCTCGTTGTCATGTGACCATACGGCGCTTCTAAGTAAGCCCTAATAATATCGCTGATTGAATAGTCAATATCACTATTTAAATAAGAGAATATATAAACTGATAGCTGTAATCAATCTAGGCATAAAGGGCACTTACCTCAGTGGAGCCAGTGAAAGCAACTTTGTCGACATCGGGATGGTGAGAGAGCGCGGCTCCGGCGGTGGGGCCATAGCCGGGCACCACGTTAAGAACGCCAGGAGGGAAGCCGGCTTCTTTCACGAGCGCGGCCATGGCCAAAGCAGTCAGGGGAGTCTGTTCGGCAGGCTTAATAACTACCACACAACCTGAACACAATGAAAAACGAACATAAGGTGATGGATGGCGGTGTTCACTTCTATGTGTTAATACATACAAGCGTTTGTGACGTTTGTCAGATGTATTTTTTTGGAGTAGGCTTGGCCGGGGCTTTACGGGACTTTACTGGGCTTTACGATTTAAGATTAAACACGTACCTGCAGCAAGAGCTGGTGCAATCTTCCACACAAACATGGGAATTGGGTAGTTCCATGGCAGAATCTGACCGCACACACCAACCGGCTCCTTCAGGGTGAATGTTAGCACTTCGCCATCTAAAAAACAATATGTTGAAGATAATGTTAGTACGTGGTTAGAAAAATATGCCTTGAGATTGAATAACTCCCCAATACCAATCGAGCTGGTATTGCACGCCTTTATGTCATTCTTCATTAGATACCATTGCGCGGACTTAGTAATCAATTGACTATAAGTAATGACATCACCCAAACATTAATTTGTTTTGAAATGGAGACAGAGTTGATGTACGCTCCATCATAATGAGTTTTTATCCCCCCATACCTTTTATCTTTGAACTGCGTCGGCTTACGTAGTCTTGGGGTGGCTAAATTTGTCTAACGTCCTTTTTTTATACAAGCTTTTAGTCATGACTAGATTGTAGTCTGTTATAACTTATCTATCGTGTGAGCTTCCACATTATCCTCTTATTTAGGACCATATATTTGTTTTTTTTTAGGTTTAGAAATGTTATTGATATTGGTTATATTTTTGGAACTGGCTCAATCAATCATAATTTGTAGTGCCTATCTTGTGTTAGTTTATAATATCTATCATACCTAATTATGGTACAAAATACAATTGTATATCAATTGTATTTTGTATCATAGTACGCTTACCAGCCGGGATTGTGTTGCCCACAATTTTATCGGCTTTGCCAGCATAGTATCTGATGATCCCGGCCGACCACATGATTTCATTCTCGGCTTGCTTGACGGGCTTGCCGCAGTCCAAAGTCTCGAGTTGAGCCAGGGTCTTGCTGTCTCTTTCTAGAAGGTCAGCCAATTTGAGTAGGAGGCGACCCCTCTGAGAAGCATCGATGGTACGCCATTCAGAGTAACGATGGAATGCCTTCTTGGCGGCAGCTACTGCCAAGTCAATGTCAGCCTGGTGGTGAAATAATTAAATAAGTAACTAAACTTACCCACTAAGGTCCCTGAACAGAGGCAGAGTTGTGTAGGTAGTAGCCACACACCCACTTTCCGCCAGTGATATATTTTAGGTGCCAACGTGACAGCGGGCGAGTCCTTTGCCATTACTCAAGCACGACTATAGCCTTTGAATTGCTACTCGGACATATGCAGGTTTCCTTCACCGTAAAGCTCGGGGTGTGACTAATTACTGCACTTAAGTTCAGAAGAACTCATTGGTACTATCGGGATTCGAACTTGCAATCTTCGTGTCGCACGGTAACTACTCGAACCACTACGCCGCAACTATTTTTTAAAGCTTAGACAGTGTTTTATTGGATGGACTATCATTGCTATAAATCATCATCATCATAACATCACACCGAGTCCCTAGTATAGAGCGTCAGTGCTCTCTAGCTATAAATCATTACCTTTAATACCAAATATAGAGAACATAAAACCAAATTAAATTTTATCAGTTAATTTACGAACGATACTAATCATAATAATAATGTGATAGTACCTACGTGAAGTTGAGCTATGGTGAAAGATTATGCAACTCAGAGTAACTGATAAATATTACAATAATCAAATATACTGTTGGTCAAATCATTGATGCGATTATAGTGGCCTATAAAATTGATTTAAATATTGATATAACCACAAACTTTTGTACTGATTGTAATTATGATTCTACGACGTATAGTTTCTGATGATGATAAAAAAAACGATATATAAAAATGATAAAATTTGAATATTTCTGACCTTATCACCTTCAGCGACTTTTGTAATTACAGTCTCATCTTGAGGGTTGATAGTGGGGAAGGTCTTCTTGCTGACGGCGTCTACCCACTCGTTGTTGATGAACAACTGTGAAAGGAATAGGTACATTTTCCATAAACTGAAATAAGGTAATGAAAATTGTAACAAAGAGTTAACTTATTCTTAGTTGAAACAAAAGTCTTATATATTCTTTCGTTGTGAATGCTTATGTTTAAATCCAATATTTTTTCAAGGGTCTCTGACTTATTCTTCAGGTGAAAAACGTGTCTCGTCTGTTTTTGAATTCACTGACGGTCGGATATCTGCTTGTTATTCGAATAATGAAACAATGGTCTGCAATTGAGGATTAAATCGCTTATTGAAGTTAAGCGAGGGTCATTGGATCAACAATACGTAGTTTACCAAATTGTGGCTATTAAGGATGTAGGTTGATGCTGCATTCTTCGTACGTAATAAATGTTTTAGAAACTGAATTTTAAACAAGTATACATTAACGGTCTTATTCATAATAAAACGCCTATCGAAGGTATAAAGCTATATTAGTAAAAACGTATTTTAAGCCTATCGAACCTTTGATAAAAATCTTTATTCATAATCGTTCATTATGCCTCCAATAACTAAAATGGCGTTATTGCACTCAGTGATACCATTTCGTAGAAAAATCCTGGTTTTAATGAGTTTTTCACTATGGATCGATACAAATTAAAAAAAAAAAACGTCAAATGTCAAACATCGTGTAAACAAACGGCTCAAAATGGCGGAATAGCAAAATAATAAAGTATTGTAAGAAACTTTTGATATGATTTCTAATGCAAAAAAACGCGAGAGAAGTGAAAATTGGCTAAAAGGGAGACAAGCTACATCCCTCCACTTGTAGCAAACTACATGATACGGTATGTGTAATTCTAATATGCTTATTTTTATTTACATACACGCCAGGAAATACAGGCTCTTTTCCATATCGGCTTGTCGTAGTAAGTCGCGATCATACTCTCCCGTCCCTCGCACTCTCTCAGCGTTCAATGATCTCTTGGAGTCCAACTCTGATTGCGATTTGTTTGCGGATGGATGGCAGACTATTATGTCGGCTTGTCTTTGTGGCTTTGTGCAGTATTGGCAGGCGATTGTATGAATGTTGTTTAATATATTTTCATTAGTGTTGTGTATATGCTGTGTATATAATTCTACCTATTATGTACTGTATATATCGTGTACTGCATTTAAAGTAATTGGCTACTGGCCATTCTAATGTGTATTTCAAATAAATTAATAAATATGGGTGTAGTGCAATACTGGAATCAAATTATTTAATCACTATTGTTTTTAGGATGATCTTTGAAAAGAAAACATTTCCAACAATCTTAAAGGTGTATGTTAAATATAAATAAATATCAAGGTGATTATTTTTTATATTTTATTAATTCCCTCATATTTTCAGGTAACTATTAATGTACACTGTAGAGGCACCCCCTTCTCCAATGACTTCAAGTTCACAATTGCTGGGCCCAAAACCTAGAAACACAAAGATAAAGGTATATAAAACACTATAAAAAGTTGTAATATTAGGATGTTTTAAATTGTATTATATTGTTTCAGATCTACAAGTCAAGCATGACAGTACTTTCACCTGCAGGACAAGTTGTTGCTGGTGAACTTGAATGTAGGAGGGAACTGCATGCAATGCAATTGAAAAATTAACACATGAAAATTTTAAGTTGGAAGCGGAATTATTAAAATACAAATAGATTATTATAAAAATAAAATATAAATGAAATTGATTATCTTATTTAAGTGATTTTCTTTTATTTAATGATTTACCTGCAAGTGGGATGAACTTCATTCATTAAAGTGAGTTACTAAAAGCTTGCAAGATTGCAGCATTAGTAACTCTTCTGTACTGGACTCATTGTCCTCCATCATGTGTGTCTCATTATGCAAAACAGCAATATCGTGCAAAACTGCAAGAGCCACAACTGTATTTTTGACATTGCCAAATTTCATTGGCATGCCTTGGAGCAGGCATCTAAAGCGCTGTTTCCATACACCAAAACAACGTTCCACAACATTCCTTGTTGCAATATGTGCTATATTATAATTTTCTTCAGCATGGGTATGTGGATGTAATATTGGTGTAAACAAATATGGCTCTAGTTTGTATCCTGAGTCACCAAGTAATCTACCTCTGAACTCCCCTGCTTCGAAGCGTTCTTTAAGAGTAGACTCATTAAATATGTGTGCATCATGAGTGCTTCCTCGCCACCTTGCCACAATGTCTCTGATGCACAGACTAGCATCACAGGTCACCTACAACAATCATGAATGTAGATTTTACAACACAAAAGGAAAGCTTCCTCATTACAATCATATGAGTCATGGACATATTCTCAAAAAGTTTACCTGTACATTGAGAGAGTAAAATCCTTTTCTATTTATATAATATTGAGCTAAATCACCACCATGCTTTTTTTAATCTTTATATGGGTGCAATCAATGCAGCCAATTATTGATGGGAAGTTCCTAATTCGGCGGAATTCCAGCATCAGCTTTTGTTCCTCTGCAAGGGTCGTAGGCATCTTTATTAAATCGGATGAATGGCGCGCTAGCGCACGCGCCACTCTGTTGCATATACGGCTTGTAGTGGGTTGAGACAACCCATGAAGGTCTCCAGCATCTTGGATCTAAAAGCAAACGTTTTCAAACCAGTTAAGATGTTTTTATGCTGAAAAGGATGAATATACTAATTCTCAGTTCGCAAAAATATTTCAGTCCCAAGACATACCTCACAACGTCCCCAACATCTTATTGCCGTCAAAACTTGCAACTCTGGTGATGTGCCACAACCTTTAGCGTTCAGCTTCAAGTGTTCGCGGACTAAATTTATTATAAAATTTGCCGTTGATTTGGTGAACCGATACCGCTTGCGGAATTCTTCATCCTCCAAAGAAAACGGATTGCCTCTTTGCTGATATACTTTTCTACGTTGATTTACAGAGTTTTCAATGGCTGCAATACTTTGCAAGCTTTGTAAAGCTTGCATATTTATGAAGTTTTAGGTAACCTTTTTTAACAGTGTGCGTTGCGTACACGACAACGATGTCGGATGTATTAGAAATCAAACAGTCATTGCATGCAAACGTCAATAATCAGCTGATTTCATGATTCAGCGGCCATGTTTTTTTCAAATATATTCTTATTGAAGGCATAAAGTAGGCCCTGAGGTGCTATAAATCTAAGGCATCTTATTGAAGAGTTAATGAACGTTTTAGCGCTATCGAGCTATTATGAATAACACTTTTTGACCGTCGCTCCTTAGCGAGCTTTTAAACGTACGATAAGTCATTATGAATAAGACCGTAAGTCTTCTAATCTATCATATTTGGCTTTTTATTCTGGTTGCAATCAACATTTAGCTTCCAGTGAGGAGACAATAATATTGTTAAAATTCATATGTTATTATATAATTATATATATCCTCACGCCTTCCCACAAGGGTCCCCGAAGGGGTAGGCAGAGGTGTATAGGTAATACCCACACACCCACTTTCCGCCAGAGGTATATTAGGTGCTAACGTGACAGATGGCGAGTCCATCGCCGTTACTCAAGCACGACTATACATACGCCTTTGCATTTCTTCTCAGACGTATGCAGGTTTCCTCTCGATGTTTTCCTTCACCGTAAAGCTCGTGGTGTGTCTAATCACTGTACTTAAGTTCAGAAAAAACTCATTGGTACAGTCGGGATTCGAACTTGCGACCTTTGCGTCGCAGGCAACTGCTCGAAACACTCGGCCACCACGGCTTTATTATATAATTATACATAAAATACTGTTTACGTCAAATTAATAATGCCTATTATCAGCCCAATTGATAATATTTACAGATAATCAGACACCTCTATAGTTACACGTTATCTTGAACATATGATCAGAGAACATACGGAGTAAATTGTATCATTGATGTCGCCCTGTGAGCCGAACTTATGAATAATTCAAATGTCTACCTCGCTTTATTAATCTTTAATATATTAACGTTGTCTCGATTCACTGCCTCGTAATTCAGTCGTGTGTTAAGAATACAGTATTGGTAGGTACACCAAGCCTCTGGGCTTGGAATATTAACCTGTTTAAACGAATACCATCCACGACGTTAAACTTCCAATATTTCTGAGTTTAAGACCACGTATGACTATGTCAATTCAATAACTTGATGTGTTCATAACTGCTTACGAAGCAATAAAGTTAAGTCCAGTAGCATGATGATAGGAATGTAGCCTCTCAATAAACTGGCAATGAAAAATTATACATACATATCATCACGCTGAGTCCCTAACGAGGTAGGCAGAGAGTATAGAGCGCCAGTTCTCTCTAGACTTACAATACCTCTTTCGCTTCGTACACATTCAACAGTCTCTTTAAACATGTTCGTCAGTTTCAAGTACTCTTCACGTTCACGTCCTTGGACGTCCGATCGATATTAAATCTTTCTCAAATCCCTGCCCTGCATCTTTATAAAAATATATTTTACAACATATTTTTATACATTTTAAATTCACATTTCGTTCGTAGCGTTTCGTCACAACGCTAGTAAGTGCACAATAGTAGGTAAAGATTATGAATGTTACGCTCATTTCACCTAGCTGTTGCTTACACAGTTTGCTGCGTAGAATTCACAACACTCGTTACTTCAAAACATTACAGTAAACGTACATACATAAAAACGTACATTCCCAATTTAAATTCGGAATAGTTCCTTCCACCATTCGAGGTAGACCACGAAGGAGATGGCGACAAGACCTGGACAACACATCTGTGGACTGGTCAACACTAGCATTGGACAGAAACACTTGGAACTTTGAATCATGGGGGGGGGGGGCTTTGCCCAGCCGCGGGATGTACCAGGCTAACATCATCATCATCATCATCATGATCCTTACACTAGATAAAGGGATGCAAATTCAATGTACGTCCACTAAGCTTTTTTATATTAAAACACCTACCGATAAACAAATATGATAGACAACAACCGCTTATCAAGTAGGTACATACATGAACGAAAATAGATAGTCATTATATAAGCTTTATGATGATCATGTTGTTGACCGTTAGTCAGCAAAATTTTATGATGAGTCAGAGATCCAAAAAACTTAAACCTGTCGAAGAATCCTACATAAAATTTGAGCTTATGAGCATTAGAATTGATTACAAGGTAATTTAGAAATATGTTTTGATTAACTGACTTTATTTACAGTGCGTAAGTTTACAAGTGAAAAGAACAAGGGCTATCTTTAAATACTTATAATTCTAAAAATGGTTTCTATGCGGGAATCGACAGTAATGTACGTGAATAAATCACCATCAGACCAACGGACTGTTACCAAAATTTCAAAATATAAGACGAAAGGAGGGTATGAGAGAATCTTCAACAATATAATTTTGCACCCGTTTTTAGACATTAACAAATAAAATATAGATAATTGTCACAAAGGTGTGTCATGAATTACGACCGATAATAATCAAGTGGACATTAATCCAGCAATTAAAATGTACAACTATATTGAGTCTTACCTTCGTGTACTTAATGTCGACTTTCGGGGCCATTGTTATGCTTACAGTAACTGAGATGCGTGCGCTACCACCAAAGGCCGGCTATGTAATGTGGTGATATGTCTGTACTATAGTCCAGAATACACATATATACGCGCATCTATTTATCTTTGTTCGTATTAGCGATAAGGATTCTTTATATTCGACGACTTGGTACCTAATATTATTATGTAACATAAATGTCATACTTACAATTTCGGTTATGGCCGTTCAGTGCCAAAAATGGCATATGTAGAAAATAATATTTAATTTAATGAAATAAATATATATAGAAATACATTGAAAATTCAGATCTAAAAGTATTTTGAATTGCCATATTATGACAATTCAAAATACATATATCTAACATGATTAGAGACATATATCTTTATTCCACACAAAATTGGACCCGAGCATTCAATCTTACTTTGCAGGTGACTACTTGAATCAACTGGCCTCGCGTTTTTTGGTGTCAATTAACTTTTGATAACTAGTTGAATAATAGGATACATAAGTATGTATACATTAACGTGTACCATACGTTGGTCATATGATATTCACGTCAAGGCTCCCCATTGTGGCAAGTGGTCGGCAAAGGTGTAACAATACCAGGGGATATTGTATTTTCGTCGGAGGTCTATTTATATGTTTAATTGCTAATGTGACAGACGGCATCTGTAATTCCTCAATCGTATACACTATCTTTTTCTTTCAATGTTAAGACCGTGGTTCGTGGTGATGAATCCTCAGATCAGCAAAAGTTTAGTCGAGCAAATTTCCGGGTTTGAACCTTGATTTTGCAAGTATCTGCTTATAGCACTCTGCCGGCGCGGCTTATGTACGAAATGTTTACATTAAATCGAATCGTATCGTATAGTGTTGAGGCGATTCTCAAGAGAATATCTATCGTCACTGAGGGTCTTAGCTCAATGTCATGGTCAAGTATAGGTTTAACTGAAGTGTTCCGTACACATTGTTTAAATTTTTTTTTTGATACATATCTCTGAAAAATCAGTTCCAATATCTTTTGAGCGACTCACTATCAAATGTACGTAAATAATTATTTATCAATTAAGGGTCTACGGGTCCTAGACCTAATACATTCTGTAGTGACTCATTATCAGCTAATATAAGTATTTTTAAAGGCATTACATATTTTGTAGCTATACAGGATGTAAATCAAGACTCCGTAGTAAATTTTTTGTAACAATAGATTATTGCAATTATATATGAATTACGATTAAGGTACGTATAAATCATACCAGGGACTTATTGTGTGATCTTATGGTAAGGTATTTAATGGGATTCTTATTGTGACCTTTCTTTTGTTAAATAATGTAATTTAAGGTGTGTTATTTTTTTTATACCACATGGGTGACAAACAAGCATGCGGTCCGCCTGATGGTAAGCGGTTACCGCCGCCTATGGAATATACTATACTAAATATACCTGTGTATTGTATAGGTATAGGTGTGTTTTCAGTTGCATTAGAATATTCCGACGGCGCCTATGTTCACATACTTTTTGTGAAAAAAGTTTTCGCATACATGAAAAATAAGAACACAGACCGCCGATGGTATAAAAGCGGTTACCGTGTACTTTAGTACTTTAGGCGCAAGCAATACCAGATATATCACTAGAACGTTACCGATACTAACAATGTGGAGGAGGATGGTTATATATTGTTGGCAGCAGAGGGATTTGTCCCATTATGCTGACAACAAAGTATAACTCTCAGAACACAGAGTTGCAACGCGCAAGTGATACTTCGGCATCGCGATCGTAAATAGTCTACGGTAACCGTTTCCCATCAGGTGGGCCGGGCCGTATGCTTGTTTACCACTCTTGTTGTATAAAAAAAGTATCGAAACTTCTTTATTTTTACTTTATCACTTAAACAAAGTATTTAGGGTCAGTGACCAGTTACGATGATAGTGAAAAGAGCGAGGTCACAGGTCAAAATGATAAATATGTTTTTTTATCTCAATTATTTTTTAAATGTTATGAAAGTTATCAATAGTGGGTACACAGTATTGGCTATGTTATTAATATGTACCTATACAATGATAGCGCTAGTGAATGTCATTGAATGTACCGAATAAATCTGCTTATCTTCAAGCCTTTTTTCAAAAGCCCCCAAAGTAGAGGTCAGACTTATACATAATAACATTGTTTTCACCGAAGCTAGCAATTATGTGTATTTAATAATAACGTGACAACTAATTAATTCAAGCAATGATATCTTATTCACACAAAGGTTATGAGATAAAAAAGTCGGGACGGAACATTTTGGGATCGAGGTGCAGTCAATGATTTTTCATTGTCAAGTACTTTAGTGAATGACAGCATAGAAGTATTAAATGTAATATTTTTTGTGAATGGTTTTTAGTGAGAACGAGCCCTAAGCTCATCCTCTAAGGGAAGAGAAAAATATTTTGAGATGACCAGTGTTTCTAGTTTTCAGGAATTGCATTTCATGTCTATGTATATTATTAACACTACATGTCTATTTCATATATAACTTTTTAAGGTGGGCGTAGGCTAAACTAGGTTAATGAGGAAATTCGTATTGTTACGCAAAGCTGTAATGTTAATTAATAATGGTAGCACTTTTCCTCAACAGGTCTGGACCCAGCTCGTCCCCTGGTCTCGTCATACGGGTCTCGTCAATTTCGATTGGGTAGAGACGATGCTCACGTGGTCCAAGTGATGCACACTAACGCCGGTTTCCTGGGCGAGAGTGGGCTTATTGGTCATGCTGACTTCTGCGTCAACGGCGGCAGGCGGCAGCCGGGGTGCAAGGGACACCTGATGCGTTAGTATATTTTTGGGCATAGTCTGATCCATACCACTTAAATGGCAAACAAGCACACGGCCCGCCTGATGGTAAGCGGTTGCCGACCTTGTAGGAATCTTTTCACACTCTTCTTGAGCTCCATATTTATGTTTATGATTAAAATGTATAAAATAAAATACATACATACATATCATCACGCCGAGTCCCTAACGGGGTAGGCAGAGAGTATAGAGCGCCAGTTCTCTCTAGACTTACATACCTCTTTCGCTTCGTCCACATTCATCAGTCTCTTCATACATGCTCGTCGGTTTCGAGTACTCTTAACGTTCCCGTCCTTGAGAGTCCGATCTATTTGATCCAGGTAGTTGGAACGTGGCCTTCCTCTGCCTCTTCTTGCACACACTTTTGCTTTGTATATCTGTTTCGTCAATCTTTCTTCACTCATCCTTTCTATGTGTCCAAACCAACGTAACGTGCCTTTTTTCATCTTTACAATCACGCCTTCATTCACGCCAGTTGATTTGCGAATCTCTTCATTGCGGATTCGATCTAATATCGTTACGGCGCACATTTATAAAATATGTTTAAAATAATTGGTAACAAAAAGCGTACTTATGCGTATATCTAATAACACTTAAATTGCGACTTGGAGAAGGCTTTACTTTTTGATAGAGTCGTACGAAAGGAACTCTGGGACGTGTTGCCTGGATATGGAGTGAGCAGTTCCCTACTGCATGCCGTGAAATCACTCTATAGTGATAGCGAGGCGTGCGTTAGGGTTAACGGTGAGATGTCACCCTGGTTTGATCTGAAGTCGGGGGTCAAACAAGGGTGTATCATGTCTGCCTGGCTGTTCATTATATATCTAGATAACTGTCTGAGAGCACTAAGAACGCACGGATGTGGAGTGAAAATGGGAAACTTAGTGGTCAACTGCCTATTATACGCCGATGACGCAGTTTTACTGGCGTCATCAGAGGGCGAACTGCAGTCACTAGTTACCATAATAAAAGAGGAATGTGAAAAGAAGGGGCTGCGCCTAAACGCTGGCAAGACTAAGGTTCTGGTATTCGAAAGAGAAGAACAAGTGACCGTGTGTGCCATATCGGTAAATGGGCAAATTCTAGAGCAAGTGAATGAATTTGTATATCTTGGAAGCATGTTCACACGAGATGGAAAGTATGAAAAAGATATTGAAAGAAGGATAACTGCCGGAAATAAGGTGAATGGAGCCATGTCGGCGTTAGTGGGCAGTAAAAGTCTGAGCAAGAATGCTCGAGTTGCTGTCCACAACGCGATATTGGTACCTACCTTATTGTATGGCAGCGAATCCTGGGTATGTCAGAGGAAGTATGAAAATAGCTTGAATGCAGTTGAGATGCGATCGCTTCGAAAAATGTGCGGAGTAACGATTTTAGATCGAATCCGCAATGAAGAGATTCGCAAATCAACTGGCGTGAATGAGGGCGTGATTGTAAAGATGAAGAAAGGCATGTTACGTTGGTTTGGACACATAGAAAGGATGAGTGAAGAAAGATTGACGAAACAGATATACAAAGCAAAAGTGTGTGCAAGAAGAGGCAGAGGAAGGCCACGTTCCAACTACCTGGATCAAATCGATTCGGACGGATTCTCAAGGACGGGAACGTTAAGAGTACTGGAAACCGACGAGCATGTATGAAAAGACTGATGAATGTGGACGAAGCGAAAGAGGTATGTAAGTCTAGAGAGAACTGGCGCTCTATACTCTCTGCCTACCCCGTTAGGGACTTGGCGTGATGATATGTATGTATGTATGTATGTACGTACTTAAATTCTAAATGAGAGTTTTGTGTGTGTTATAATATTACCTTAGGATTTATTTTAATACAATTTATGCAAGAGTAGAGTAGTACACACGGCTACATTTTATACAATGTAGCCAGTCTATTCGTGAATATATCATATGTGGACAGGTATTGTTTGTTGGTAGTTATATTATTTTCCATGAATTTAAAAGTGTAAGCCAGAGATAACAACACCCACTTTTCCTCGAAGATATTATATTTAGATGCCCATATGGAGAGTCATCCTCGTTTCTCAATTCTCAACATACACCTATTGAATTAGTTCTCAAACCTCCAATCTTCCCTCGCCGTAAAGATCGTGGTCTTATAAATCTGTACTACAAGCAACTCATTGGCACAGACCGCTCCAACTTCATGTATAAGGGAACCATCCGGCCACCACCGTTCTTCTAAAATCCGAAGTAAATATTACCAGTTTTGGTATAGTCGGATAATAAAAGAACCGTGACAGAATAAAAGTTGGTTTCTGTTATTCACAGGTATATCACGCTGCAGTCACTTTATGAGTTCGTGTTACTTTGCGGCGAGCGTTCGGAAACGGTTGCGGCTGGTCGGAGTCCCCTGCGACAGCACTTGTCCCAAGGAACGGGGAAGGTGGGGAGTTAGGACTGACCGAAAAGCTGTAAGGCTTGGTGATGATGTCCCTGATTCGTGAGTATTTTAAGTACCTTACTATTTCGGTGAGGGAGAGGTATCCGATAGGTTTTTCAATTATGGCAGAAGCTAGGGCATGGCTTACCCGAAGAATTCCGAATCTTTACTAAATGCAGGAAGATAATATGTAGTTCGAGTGATTTTTGTAAGTCTTTGAGCTTCTGTTATGGAACATTTAATTGGTTTGCCATAATTTTTCTTATTTTCTATTTCAGGTCCCGAGGGATGTACTGTGTAAGCATAGATCACAATGAAGAATGTCCATTCGATTAAAAGCGTCTTTTAGTTGGATGTAAATACATACATATCATCACGCCGGGCCCCTCGCGGGATATGCAGGGAAAGCAGCGATTCTATCTAGACGTACAGACCTCTTTCGCTCCATCAACATCGATATCGATAAAATAGTAATAAAGTTAATAATTTATTTATAATTTTAAGCAATCAAGTAATACATACTTTACTTTGACTTATTTTATTATTTTGGTATTTTACCCTTTGGTGAGAAAGTAACATCTAGTTTCCCGCAATAAAAGTTGCATTCGCTATTATAAAATACGGTTTGGAAGGTAAAGTTGCCGAACAGGAACATACCGCCGTAGTACTTGCTGGCAATTTCTTCTATGTCCACATCGAAGAGATAGCGACCCTGGAAACAACAACATATAGATGTGAGCCACTGGTTCTCGTTTACATCTTATATATAAAATTCTCGTGTCAAAATGTTAGTGACCATCCATACTCCTCCGAAACGGCTTGACCGATTTTTATGAAATTTTATATGAATATTCAGTAGGTTTCAGAATCGGCTACTATCTATTTTCCATACCCCAAGTGATAAGTCCAACCCTAATATTTTTTTTTCACTCGAGCGAAGCTGGGCGGGACAGCTAGTGTTATATATCTATCCTCACGCCTTCAAACAAGGGGTAAATTTTTATATGTAAATTTACATGTTAAGTTAGGTATTCGATTTTCGAACATGTAGCTCGATTAATAAGTCAGAAAATTTACAGCTGACAAATTTTAAATTCACTTCTTCAAGGATTCTCGACGCACATGTTTATCAGTATGTATTCTGGCCAACAAAAGAAGATGTCATGAATAGAAAACATTAATATTTACGGAAAAAATTAAATAGCTTTGTAAAAGACATAAATAACAAAACATACTTCAGGTATTCCTGTCATACTTGAAATATTGTATAGTTGTAGTAGATAGGCATAGAAGTAGGTATATATATGGCATTGTGACCATCAACAATTATTTCAGATCCAACGTGACTTACGACGAAGGCTCATCTCTTAAGCCGTTCCTTGGTCATATTATTTTATGTATTGGTTTTGGTTTGTATATTAATATACACGTGGTGATTTAGTCCCAAACTAAGCAAAGCATATACCTACTTGGGAACTAGATATCGATATATGGATTTAAATACATAGGCCATCAAAATTTAGTGCCTGTGCTGGCCGAAGCATCAATTAATTCTTTACACTGCTAGCACAGGGACATAAGTTCATCATTAGGTAGGCAACCACGCGAGTGTTATGAGGTATTTGCTTAGCATAAGGGAGTATTTGCGCTCATCTGCCACCTTTTGCCTAGTGTGAAAGAATAATATTTTTTTATAAATAAAAAATAATAATAATAAATATAAATAAACCATAGACCACTAACTTCCCAACACTAGAGCACCGATATATAATGGTATAATTGATCAGATTAAAGCAGACATCATATTTTTTGGTAAACCAACATCGATTCCCTCTTTGTCATACTTCATTTGGACGTATGTATATGTATGTCTGTATGTCCGTATCGTATATTTTGTCATACATGCATTAAACCAATGTTGGAGACGTGCTCTTGTTATAGTTTTTGAAGAATGCGAAAGAGATAGCTATATACGACTATAAATCTGTCTCCTTTGCACCAAATCTTTTTGAGCTAATAAGATGGGAATTTCTTTAATGTTCCAATATCGTATTGGTAGAAGCATCAGTATTCGAAGCGGTTATTTCAATTGCCCCTGGTATAAATAGAGTATTAGTCAAAGTACTTTTAATATGACGCATTCGTTGGTTACGTTCATAATGGATTGGAACAAGGGTCGCAGAAACAGGTGGTCACAGGGATTCTTCATTTGTAGCCTCAAGAATGGTTTGCCATTAATTACCGCCATGATCTTGCCCTAAAAAAATAAGAAGAATGTAGAGTATAGTATAGTATCCCCCTGTAAACGTTAATTTAAATTTAAAATAATAAAGATTAACAATATTTACAAAAACAGCTGTATAAATGATATGACCCTTGGTATTTTTACAATTCATTTTTACTTTTGACCTAATAAATTTTGACAAACGCGAAATAATTCTCACTGAGGGACTTAGCTGATTGAATGCAATTAGCCTCCAGTATAACACTTAGATATATCATACCTACTACAAAATATATAGCCGGGGTGGCTGAGGAGTTTGAGCAGTTGCCTGCAACACCAAGATTGCAAGTTCGAATCCCAACTGTACCAATGAGTTTTCTGAACTTAAGTACAGTGATTAGTCGCGAGCATTACGGGGAAGGAAAACGTGGAGAAGAAACCTGCATACGTTTTGAGAAATTCAAAGAAGTAAGTTTAGTCTTGCTGGAGTAGGCGATGAAATCGCCATCTGTCGCGTTGGCACCTAAAAATATATCTCTGGCAGAAAAGGACGTGTTTGGGTGATATCTATATACATACCTCTACCTACCCCTTCGGTGACCCTTGTGAGCAGGCGTGAAGATTACATAATATATCTGCTAATGTACATTTGTATATTCACGTCTACTTCCTATGTATAAAATTCCGCCATTCGTTAGTCTCGTAAGAATTCGACAAATTGATCGTGCCATATCGATTTTTTTGCGTGTATCTCTGAATGATTTAGACTCATATTTGGACCCGATATTTGTCACTGCGATCGTTTTACATTTTTCTTTTGGGCGAAATATTCTAATTCTAAGCTACACTTACATTTGTGGGGCTCATATTTTCCAGTATATTGAAATCAAACCGCACGATTTTCGAGGTCAGTATTTCAGCTATAGTAATGGTACAATCTTTGCGCTTTGGTCCTTTGCACTGCTGAAACTGCATCACCTCTAAATTAAAATCTCCCTGTAACATAACACATGTACTTTTATATCGGCACTCTAACCTACTGAGCTAACGCTACGAGAGACAATACAAAAAATAAAATAAAAAACGTAACACATGTCCTAATCGATTAATTTACTCTCTCTCTATGATATAAAAATCTTTTTTACCGGCTGTTTCAGTTACCAGTCCTTGAGTAATAGATCAATAAGAGAGAGAGAGACTAAGAGAGGTAAGGCATAATGGGTTTCGAATTCGGAGCTGCCCGACTGGGTCTGGACCTCCACCTTATAGAAGTCCGTAGCCAAATAACACAATTTATTTGTGTTGTGTTCATACGCGGTGAATAAGGTTACCAGTAATGAGCTCCTTAGGGAGGCGGGATTGTTATATTGTGTTCGCAGCAGAGGGATTAGTCCCATTGTCCTGCCAACACAGTATAACTCTCCGAACACAGAGTGGCAACGCGCAAGTGATACTTCGGTATTGTAAGCGTAAATAGCCTGCGGTAACCGTTTTCCATCAGGTGGGCCGTATGCTTGTTTGCCACTCTAGTTGTATAAAAGAAATTCTATATGGTTGGGACGTCTTCTTCTAAGTACATAAACGTAATAAATTGGATATATACTTACATAGTCCTTGGGTGGTGATAAAATTCCATATACTGTGTTCGTCGAGAGGGAAGCAAAGATAGCGTAATAGTAACAGTAATGTATTTGTCTCATAGTGAACAAGGTTAGGTTGTATTTGGTTCAGGTCAATAAAATAACCGGGAGCAATTCTCATTGTTGATCTCATTGATAAAACTAACTCATTTCATGGCTAGTTACGTACTATAACAACGATGTTTAGGAAAGTATACATTGAGGAATAAGTATATTAAATGGAACCGATTTTAAAATAAATTGTTCAAACAATAATAACTGCCTTAATTTTACATAACTGCTATAATGTATGGTATTATTTAAATCAACCACTGATTCCATAACTAAAATTATGGTTTTAAAAATATTGGTAAAGCTTGTAATTTAAATTCTAACTCAGTCCAAAAATACAGAAAAGTATTATGTATTTATTTATTTATTGATCATCAACAAGATTTACATTATTACAAGTAATAAAAATCATTTGAAGTTGTGCCCGTGCTAAATGCCATCTTAATTATAGGTGAAAACTGCATGCAAAAAAACAGAAACCTAATTAACTAAAATTAAACTAACAAAATAAGATCAAACATCATAAACATTTATTTATTTATTTATTTACACACACCTTAACATCCTTACAGTAGGTAGATATGTCAGGTGGACCACCAGGGAACACCATGGCTATCAATACACGCCCACACAGTTAGGCTACATGGAATCGATCGCCGGATGACCACCGGGACATGTGCTGACCTAGCATCCCGTGTGCTCCTGGCTGCTTTGAAATTGTATTGTTAGTCCGTAAGCTTCGGTCGTAGAATAAAGTCTTCTTATTAAATTTAATTTGATTTTTAAAAACGCCCTTCGGGTCCGTCGTTATTTAATTAGGTATACCAATATGATGTTAAAAGAAAATAATAATAATAATAATAATAATATAATAATTTTCGCTCTACCGAAGTGGGTATGCATCGAGATGTGGTGGCAGTGGACAAAGGACTAACCGCGCTCTCCTTAGCGAAAGAGAACTGGCGTAAACCTGTGGTACTCACTACTAATGATCGCAGGGAGATATGGCAAAGCAAGGAGCTCCATGGTCGCTTTTATCGGGCCCTACATGACCCTGACGTAGACCTTGAAGCATCTCTAGCCTGGCTACGCTTTGGTGATCTCTTCGGGGAAACCGAAGGCTTTGTCTGTGCAATTATGGATGAAGTTATGATGACGAACAACTATCGAAAATATATTTTAAGAGACGGCACGGTTGACATCTGTCGGGCATGCCACCGCCCGGGTGAATCTCTGAGACATATTATCTCTGGTTGTTCTCATCTAGCTAACGGTGAATACTTACACAGACACAACCAAGTGGCCAAGATCATACACCAACAACTTGCTTTGAAGTATAACCTTGTGGACTCGGAGGTGCCGTACTACAAGTATTCGCCCGACCCAGTTCTTGAAAATGGTCATATCACGTTATACTGGGATCGATCTATCATCACGGACAGGTGCATAACCGCTAATAAGCCGGATATAGTGATGATAGATCGATTAGAGCGCCGCACAATGATTGTGGATATTACTGTCCCGCATGATGGGAATCTCGTGAAAGCAGAAAAAGACAAACAAATAAAATATTTGGACTTGGCTCACGAGATTGTCAGCATGTGGGATGTGGACTCTGCAATCATTGTGCCGATAGTAATAACGGCCAATGGCCTAATGGCAAAGAGCCTCGACCAACACCTCAAGAGGCTCTCGTTAGACAGTTGGATCAAGTGCCTGATGCAAAAAGCAGTACTGCTCGAGACGGCACGTATTGTGAGGAGGTTTCTTTCTCTGGGACCCTAACCACCGGTACCTTGGACCCTGATCCCGATACCGATGGGCCCCTATATTTTATATTTTTAAATATGTTTTTTTTTATATATTTAAAAATGTAATATATAAGATAAATTATAAATAAAGAATAATAATAACATTAATAAACTAATTTACAATATAACAAAATACACTTTAAAACTTATATATTATCAAATAGTTTCTAAGAATTTTCTAATCGTTTCTGCGAGTTTCGGCAGGGTCTGGTGATATATATCTATATCGTTAGACATGGTGTTGATATTTAGCATCATTTAGCTAATATAAAAATTTTAGGTTTAAGGAGTTACATTATAAAGAAAGCATGTTACAATTGGGATTAATACTACTAGGACAAATTAATTGTAGATCGCTTAAATTTAGAGGGTTTATCAGAGAAGATATCGACGGTATTAGGAAAGTTCTGGTCGTCCCTGATTTTGCCTTCAGCAATTCTATGGAGAGCATTGTAGTGACGGATGAGCATATTAATGGGAGAGAAGCGGCCTTGGCGTGAACGCGAGGTTTTTTCAACAAAATTATACATATGTTTTTCTTATTATATTGTTTTTGATATGATGGAACTAGTGCATATTGGTCTGCCGATTCGGCATTTACATTTAATGGAAATTAAGTTTATTGGAAAATATATATATCCTCGGGCCTTCCCACAAGGGTCCCCGAAAGAGTAGACAAAGGTATATATTTTAATATATACCTACTATGAGTATTCGATTTCTTTCCAAACGTATGTAGGTTTCCTCTTGATGTCTTCCTCCACCGCAAAGCTCCGAATGGCACTAATCACAGTACTTAAGTTAAAAAAAACTCATTGGTACTGTCGGAATTCTAACTTGCAATCTTTGTGTTGCAAGCAACTACGCGAACCACTAAGCCGCAAACACTTTTTTATGCTTTTATTATATATAATAATAACAATAACAATTTATTTGCGTACAATATGGTATAAATTTATGTTTAGTAGTTTTGGTACGTACATGTTTTGCAGATTTTAATTTTCTGCTAAGTTTGAGAATTTTGTAATTAATAAAAAGCATTATATATTTTATATAATGTTTATAATAAATGCAAAAAAAAACTAATTGTGTGAACAAGTAAAGATCAATCGATATTTATATAACCTTCTCCTGCATATTTATATAGAAGCTGAATATACAATTTATTTATAGAGCCAGAGCACTTATGCTAAAGATTTATCCTGAGGGGATAAATCCACTGAAAAACAAATAAAATTGCATTTATTATTATATAATACTATCTTTAATGTCATGTCTCCGAATAATGGGGTGTACAACGCAGGGTTGTAACGCCGATTGATGTCCAGTATGTCTATATTAAACTTGTAATGCTCCTGGAAATTAAACATAATATTAATACGTGAAGAAACAACTTTGTACGCCTTTTTACGTAAATGACTCGGAGGGACAAGTATGACATTTGGTATAGTTTACAGCAGGAGTGCTCTCTTCTCCTCTGCTTCTTCTTCTATACACTTTCGCATTATAAATCTGTTTCGTCAATCTTTTTGTACTCAACTTTTCTATATGTGGTATAAAATTAAATTAAATTAAATTGAGCTCCTTGGGGAGGGGGGAGGATTGTTATATTTGGCAGCAGAGGGATTAGTCCAATTGTGCGGCCAACACAGTATAACTCTCCGAACACAGCCAACGCGCAAGTGCTACTTCGGTATTGTAAGCGTAAATAGGCTGCGGTAACCGTTTTCCATCAGGTTGGCCGTATGCTTGTTTGCCACTCTAGTTGTATAAAAAAAAGTATTATGAGTTATTTGTGAATATAAAGACAAAATGAATACTTTTAAAATCCTGCAATCTTCACTATGCATGTATGTCTTGGTCATGGCACGGATGAATACGTTACTACATGGATTGGTCAATTGGAATCTAGCTACTTCTGTACCGTTTAATAATCCTACTATTCGTCCCTGAAAAAAAGAACCCATATTAGTTATTCTGATAAAAGCCTTGTAAGTAACAATTATTGCGACATTAAGCCCCTGAATTTCACAAGACTTCCAAGATGGCAAATAGCGATCCACCTAATGGTACGTGGTTACCTGCAACATACATGAACGGCAAATATCTTTAAGAAACATATCGTATGTCCGTTTCATATATTATTTAAAAAAATTACAACTAATGTAATTTTTTTATTTATTTTTTATACCACATGGGTCGCAAACAAGCATGCAGTCCGCATGATGGTAAGCGGTTACCGCCGCCCATGGACGCTTGCAACACCAGGGGTATCACTCGCGCGTTGCCGACCCTGCAGGAATCTTTTGAACAACTCCATGCTGTATTCTCCAGGGAAAACCTAAATGCCAAATTAATATATTCCAACCTTGGAGAGATATTTATAGCTAAACGTACTTACTTTATAAGTCATTTCTTCTTTTACCAATAGGTCAAACGTTAAATTTGTATGTTCATGGATTTGTATTTTGTAATCGCAACAATCCTTCCGCTTAGGTCCCCTGCATATTGCAACATTATTAATAGCTACCTGGTGTCGATCAACGACACTAATGGCATCCTGAAATATTTAGAAGTTGTTTTTAGCACCAACTCGTGCATCAAGCGGTCAAAGATTATAAACCTTCTCGAAAATCCTAATACTCTAGAATATGGAGCCAGGACATTCTTGCTCCTCGATTTGAGCCCAGTCTAGCCCAGCTCCCTAACTCGTCAACCAGCAACACTCTTAGCCAAGGTCCGTTCTCCAAAGAGGTTAACTTTAGCTGTGTTTGTTTAACACTTAAAAAGTGCCTGGCTGTAGGCCTTGGTCTCGTTATTGTTAGGTGAAGCAATTAGCAAAAGAAAAAATAAGGTTCTCGACTTTTGAGTCTGCAGAAGTAAGCAGCAACGAATCTCCGTTGATGATGATAAGTCTAAAATTATTAATTGAATGTGGCTTACATTTCGTGTTCCTAAAGCAGCAAAAGTATGCAAGTAAACAAACATGTAGATAGTAAAATAAATACTTCCTAGCGTGTTAGCCATGGTGCTTGTTTCAGGTGCATTGATAAATTCGGCAATGCTGGAAATTGCCGAATTTATCGCTAAGCAGTTAATAATTGCTTTTGTGTAAATTGACCAACATCGTTAGGGTGAGCTGGGGCAATCCAACACTGTTTGAGTTTTTCTCCGCTCTTAGATTGATTGAGTTTTAGCAGTTTTATTTTACTTTGATACTATGTACTTTATTTTTCTTGTGTATTATAACCAATGTTAAATAAAAATTACTTAATCAAGAAATCATTTGTTTTGCTTATTCATACGAAATATAAACAGGCCTGGAAGAATGTATTTGAGACGACAATTCACTGTAATAAATACCTACCTTAGAACTATTTTTTAGAAACTTAACATAGAACATTAGACCTATTTTTTTTGCAATTTTTTATTGTAATTGAATAAACTGCACTCCAATGTGTTCAAATTGTGATATAACTAAACTCTTCCTCTTCCTCCTGAATCCTGCTGCCTCCAAAATATAATTGTAACGCATACCAAACGGAACAGTCTAAATTGCTTTATAACAATGGTGTATTAGAGTGTTTTTTTACCTAACTACGTTGTGGCAACAACGCTTTGCTTGTGGCTTTGATTTAATAACTTTAAAAAAATGGCTTTGATTTAAGTACTAGTATGAATTATCATTAACGGAATTCAAAGGAATTTGGTTGATACACAATTTTTTTATGTAAGTAATCGCCTCGTGCTGTCGACCAGAACTGTAATTTATGCAGTGGATTTCTCTTTCCAAGTTGTAGATATAATGAAGAACTATATTGGCAATTATATATATTGGCAATTCGAACTTTTGTAAGCGAGTACCGACCTTCGAGTACCGAATTTGTTGGTGATCGCAAATGGTCAAATGGGACATTAAATTTTTTGTCATGTGTATATTGGTTTCTGTGTCTGGATGTCATATTTAATAAATACATTTGCCTTTCCCGTGAGGGACTCGTCGCAATGCTATGTACATATGTATATATAATATTACCTCGGGATACCGATTTGGGTAAAATATTTTATCTATAAGTAGTTAGTTAGTTATACAACTGCTGTAATTATGGTGTAAATAATTAAATTTTTATTGTTGAAAATTTTGTTAATTGTAAATAATATAATTTTGCATACGGCACATATTTGTAAATAACTGTAATTGGTTTATTTCCGCAATAACTAAAAATAATATATACGCTACAGTAAATTTATATCAAAGTAAGATTGTTTATCGGTTAATGGTACCTTTATTAGATACAGATTCTGTCTAGTTCAGGATCAGTTTGATTATTCCCAGCAATTGTGTTCGTGATGCCCGAATTAATTATAAATGTGTTGCTACATTGTTAATAGCAAGGCGTTAGTAGTTAAAAGGCGGGCCTTGAGTCTGTGCTTTTGTAAATATCGGGTCAATTATAATGTATCTTCTGTTCTAAATAACCTACGGCAGCTGTGCGAAACTGTATGAAAGGCATTAGGAAAGGCGTGAGGATATATTTATCCTTACTTATTACTTATATTACTTATAATATTATAAATGTGAATGTAAGTTTGTTTGTTACGCTTTCACGTAAAAACTACTTAACCAATCATCATAAAACTCTGTACACATATTCTTGGAGGTATTAGAAGTAACATAGGATACTTTTTATTGAAAAAAAATATCCTTTTTTACCCGAAAGTTTAAATAGCCGTCAACGACGAAGTCGCGGGCACAGCTAGTTATTATATAAATTACTAGCTGTCCCGCCCAGCTTCGCCCGGGTGAAAAAGTAAAAAAAAAGTCGAGTTTCATAAAATATTAGCTGACCTCTACACCTCGTAAGGAATACTCCTCATAAGGAATTTCAAGTCAATCGGCCTTATAGTTCCTGAGATTTCGTGATGAGTGAGTTCACAAAAGGGATCTCCTATATATATATGTATATATATTAAAAAGGATGTGTAGTAAATTATATGAAAAAGGCATGCCCTTAGCAATTTCTTGAAGTTTCATGTAAATTGCACGAATTATGTTTTACATAATTCGTGCAATTTACATGAAACTTGTTTACATGTACTTTGTTCGTGCTTGCGTTCATACTATATGAAAAAAAAATTGAGTTACTCCATAGACAATCATAGCAATATCTTAACAATCTTCTAAGGGTGTACAAAAATAATAAAGCAAACACAAATCAATTATATTATCACCATTTTGTATAACTTGTATTCTTCGGCAGTAAAGTTGCATTCATACAAAAACATGCAAAGTTACACCCGCTACCGTACAATAAAGTTTTGTATGTCCAGTTTCCATACAAAAATTTACCGCCGTACACCATCTGCGCAGCGGCTTCTATGTCGACGATGAACTTATAATGCCCCTGAAAAATACATCTGTTGTATTAAGGCAAATATAAAAATCTTCTTTTACTTTTACACAGAGTCTCAGAAGTATTTTTATTTTATTTTTATTAGAAAGAAATTATAATAAATGTAAAATTAAATAAATTTAAATTTTATTTAAGCGAAAGAGGTACGTAAGTCTAGAGAGAACTGGCGCTCTATACTCTCTGCCTACCCCGCTAGGGACTTGGCGTGATGATATGTATGTATGTATTTTTATTAGCTTCCTTTAATATGCCTTATCGCATTTTGGAGCAATTTTCCATCAATCGCCGTTCGATTGCAAAAATGCTAAAACTTTGACACAACTCACAATTGTTAAAGTTCACAATTGGACCCGAAAGGTGGCGCTGCGAATCGTGTGCGAAATAAACTAATGTATTAGAAGAGGCATAGGAATACTAGGATTCTATACATTACATAGGAATTCTTAATTCCTAGTAACTAGGTCAAATCAAACGGGCAAACTAGGACCCGTCAAGAGTATTCGAAAGCGGTAAGTATGTATGAAGAGACTGATGAACGTGGATGAAGCGAAGGAGGTCTGAAAGTCAAGAGGAGATGATCATTGCTTACTTTTAACACTTCGCAATCCTTAGTAACGTTAAGGAAAAGTCCAATTAGAGGTTTTATGAACATGTGATCGCAAGGTTTATTAACCTGACTATTTAAGAACTCTTTACCCTGTAACGTCGTGATGATTTTACCCTGAAAATTAAAGTATTTTGTTAAATACATAAATAAAGGATGATGGAAATATTTTCATCATGTACCCATTTTATGTTCCTTAACTATATAATATCGTGCTCAATTAGAAACATTTTTGTATTGTTAATAATTCCCAGGGCTATTACAGCGGATAATGTTTCATAGTTTAGAAGCAGATGAGAACTTACTCTAAGGGGTATAACATCATTTGTGACCAGGATATCGAAGAATAATTTCACATCATCCTTTAAAGTAATGGATAGTGCTGAGCATTCCTCCCGCTTAGGACCTTTGCATGTTCCCACATCGGTTAAATTAAGTGTGAATGGTCCCTAAAACATAAACTAGAAATGTGTTTTTTTTCCACCAGCCATTTTCATGTTTTACAGCTTCTTGCTAAACTTAACCTTAATTAAAATTTAAAATATATTTTTAACTAGTCGTGTTTGATGTTTATACCCAAGTCAAAAAAACAATCAAGCACAAATCAAGTTAGTCACAAATTATCCTCACGCCTTCCCACAAGGGTCCCCGAAGGGGTAGGCAGAGGTGTGTAGGTAATACCCACACACCCACTTTCCGCCAGAGATATATTTCATGTGCCAACGTGACAGATGGCGAGTCCATCGCCGTTACTCAAGCAGGGCTATACATGTGTCTTTGAGTTACTTCTCAAACGTATGCAGGATTCCTCTCGATGTTTTTCTTCACCGTAAAGCTCGTGGTGTGACTTATCACTGTAATTTAGTTCAGAAAATCTCATTGGTATAGTCGGGATTTGAACTTGCGATCTCTGTGTCGCAGGCAACTGCTTGAACCACTCGGCCACCACGTCTTTTTTTTAACAAATGACTCTAATGTTTTATATCTACTTAAACGGCCAGTTACATAGTTCTTTGCAAAAAATTTGTAATATTTTTCTTAACGGTTTTCCCTTCCCGTTCTTTCAGAAAGGATGTTTTCCAAATTGGTTGTAGATTGTTTGACTTCCAAGTGATATATAATTTTCATTTGAATGACACTACAGCAATCTGTTGAATAACGTGTGTGTGAAACAAACCCGTAACCTTATTAATGACAACCGCCACACCTACGACACTCATCATTATTAATTACGAACTTACAAAATTATTTCTTGACATTGTCAGCACTACATGCACGACTAGGAATATTATCGTTAGCTTGACCATCACGGCTTCTCTGCGCTATAAAAGCAACGCTATGGAATAAAATTGGATGTACTTTGGCTATCCGTCATTAGCTATTTAAATTATTATCATTATCTATATATATTTATAGCTATGTAATGTATAGCTTTTGGACAGCAATTTTGCCTGTGGAGAATTAATTCGTAGCAACTGATGAAATCTGATTCGATCATTTAACGTCGTAAAGTCAAAAATGGATTGTTTACGGCTTCTGAGTTGGTACTCGAACTTCAGTTTTCATCATAATTTCATTAGCTGGGTAGCTTCTTCCATTCGCCTCTACAATATTTAACTATGAGAGTCCCTTAACGCCATGATAAACACTTTTTCTTCAATCTTTAGTCTGTATGCTCTAAATTTAGGTGTTCCTCTCTTTCTATTTATAGCTAAGTTCTTTCTTTAGAAGTCAAACCACATAGAGCGACTCAAAGAGCTCATGCTTATTGAAACTATTTGGGTATGCTATATATAATTATGTATATTTTGTGTACCTTTGATTATTTGATTCGAATTTTCAAACAAAGATTTTCACATACGGCGCTAATAAAATTTTGTGTATTTACCGTAGCTTACAATTTAATTAACTTTACTAAGCTTAGTGTTTATTAAATTTAATTAACTTGCAATTACTTGCAAATTACTGATGCAAAAATAGGAAATGTACCTCCTTGAATTTCAATGAGTATATGTACCTCCTTGAATTTCAATGAGGTACATATATGTATATAAGTATGTCATTTTAGTGCGAACGCATCCTATGTACGTATGACATATCTACAGAGAGAAATGTCAGTTAAATCATCGTAGATACCTTCTGGTTAAAACATACTATTTTGAACATACTCTAATAGAAAAAATGTCACTGACTCGATTCGGCTTTAGGCAAAAAAGACATTGCGATGGAATATAAGTAGGATAACTCATGATTAGACATTACGTTGATTTAATTCTGAAACTGATCAGTGTTGGATTACTACTAGCTGCTTGTGGTCTGTGGGCTGGTGCAGGAGTGGATATGAGGCCAAAGTATAGAGATGAACAGACACTGATCGGAGGGGCGCTATGGAGTCAGACTATCATCCCAATAGGCCTCATGATTTCAATATTCATGGATGATAAACTCAATACATTCATACACAGATACTTTCTCATATGCGGTATTATTATTTTGATCGGTACTGGTATCACTTTGGTAAGAATATATCTAAACTAACATTATAAAGGGGAGATTACCTCAAGGACTTCTGATTCGATTTAAAGAAGTGCATACATACAGACATATCATAACGCCAAGTCCCTAACGGGGTAAGCAGGGAGTATAGAGCGCCAGTTCTCTCTAGACTTACATACCTCTTTTGCTTCGTCCACATTCATCAGTCTTTTCATACATGCTCGTCGGTTTCGAGCACTCTTAACGTTCCCGTCCTTGAGCGTCCGATCGATTTGATCCAGGTAGTTTGAACGTGGCCTTCCTCTGCCTCTTCTTGCACACACTTTTGCTTTGTATATCTGTTTCGTCATTCTTTCTTCACTCATCCTTTCTATGTGTCCAAACCAACGTAGCATGCCTTTCTTCATCTTTACGATCACGCCCTCATTCACGCCAGTTGATTTGCGAATCTCTTCATTGTAGATTCGATCTAAGATCGTTACTCCGCACATTTTTCGAAGAGATCGCATCTCAACTGCATTCAAGCTATTTTCATACTTCCTCTGATATACCCAGGATTCGCTGCCATACAATAAAGTAGGTACCAATATCGCGTTGTGGACAGCAACTCGAGCATTCTTGCTCAGACTTTTACTGCCCATCATCGTCAAACAACTGACATTTATTTCATTCACCTTATTTCCGGCAGTTATCCTTCTTTCAATATCTTTTTCATACTTTCCATCTCGTGTGAACATGCTTCCTAGATATACAAATTTCACTTGCTCTAGAATTTGCCCATTTACCGATATAGCACACTCGATCACTTGTTCATCTCTTTCGAATACCAGAACCTTAGTCTCGCCAGCGTTTAGGCGCAGCCCCTTCTCTTATTTAAAGAAGTAGTTTTGCTTTAGATAGCCCGTTTTTTGAGGATGGTTAGGAGCTATATATAAAAGGTAACAGAATTGTAATATATTAGAATTGAACGCGGGTCTTACCTTCTGATGAACAGGATTATCAAGGTGCCTTTTGTCTGCGATCTAATCCTCGCAATAGGACCTTCAACACTAGCGCATTCATCAGTGGTGACTCGGGACGAGTCAAACTTGGTCTTCTAACCTCTGTCCGATGAATAGAAGTGTTTATGAATATGTTCTTTTATTAACTTAACGTTGTGTTGTTTTGCAGATGGTACGCGAGTATAATATTTTACGCAGGCAACGTATAGTTGAGGAACAACTCCCGCCTAGTGCAATGCCCAGTCCTCTAATACAGTCTTTCGATAAAATATACTTTGGCATCGGAGCCCTTACAATATTGGCTGGGCTCATTACACTAGCTGACTTTATAGTTATGTAGTTATCAATCGCAAATGTTTTGTATAAATAAAGGACAATAGTCGAACGGAAAATATTATTGCACTTCTTTATTAGGCTTATCCTGTTCAAAATATATAACATACTTTATACAGGCACAATAAGGTATATACTCAGTTCTCAACAACTGAAGAATTGCCAATTCACTGTTAATTCGAATTGATAGGTGTTATTGCTTGCGACAAATTTTTACAACTACTGCAAGCGTTATCGTATATTTTTTAACTTTTACTGTTTTTATATGTAAATTTTATCACATCGAACCCCCCTCTTAGCAGAGAGAGTAGGCCATTAGTTTCTCTTTCGCTTCAACCACATTCATCAGTCTTTTATAATGAGACGCTCACCGGTTTCGAGAACTCTTGACGTTCCCGTCCTATCGATTTGATTTAGGTAGTTGGGACGTGGTCTGCCTCTTTTTCCACACACTTGCGCATTGTATATCTGTTTCGTCCATCTTTCTTCACTCATCCTTTTAACGGAACATGCCTTTCTTCATCTTTACAATCACACAGTCGTTCACGCCACACTTTAATTATGTACACTAAATAAAAATAAAAGAAAATAAAAAGGATAGCACACCTATTAATTACTATAATAGTCGTCGTCCAGAATTAAAGCGTCTGTCTGCATCAATTGTTGCAGGAACAATACAATGACTTTGTACAAAAATAATGTAAATATTATGACCTTTCACTTCGGATCCACGATACATACGGTCATATTTACAAATTGTATTTCACTATTCTTTACTATACAATTCGTATTGACACAACAATAGAGATTGCTTTATTTGAATGCGAATAGGCAGTAGTCACAATGGACATTTTACACTAAGTTGTATTAAAATAATCGAACCACAAAAAGCCTGGCATCATATAGGATATAAGTAACAGACACACTTAATAACTGGATAACGGAACGAGAATAGAACTGTTTAGACTCTTGCTTCAGGAACACGTACCTTTAAATAACATGAAAGGAAAGTAGAAGTTGCTACTTCTACTACTAATAGTTCTAAAAACCTCAATATTATTGCGCTATGTGACAGCCTTAAGCCCTTTCTTTACACACACACACACACACACACACATACTCATGCAAATTCAATACCGAATATTATATTATTATATATATCATTTAATTTTTATTTTTATTGTCTGTCACCTCGGAACTCTGTAGAATCTCTTTCTGGGGATGGGTGTTAATGTCTGCGACACAGTTTTATACTACTGCAGCCATTATCGCAAGTTTATTTGTAAATTATAAGTGTGTTTTCCGTTCCTAAATAAATAAAAATTAAATAAATATATATCAGTGTGAACTTGACCTAAGGAGTCACGGCATATATATAATACCACTGATTCTTTAACTAAGCTTAATTAGAAGTAAGCCTGTCATGTGTCAATGGTCACTTGTGTTTGAACAAGGGGAACTGCGCGTCACAAAATGCCCTTTGGATTGTAAGTACCACGTACTTTATTGCTACACTTTACCTAGTACCTAGTTTCATAAGTATACGGTTAGAGAACTTTATTTCTCTAAAGAATTTACAAATTCACTTACAGAGAAAAATAATATTATAGTTAGGTTAGTGTAGCGTGGGAAAGCGTAATAGGTATTATATTATATTTGTTAGTTATTGTAATAAAATGTACAGTCAAAGCAAGACATTGGAAGGAACCATGGCAAAAAGAAAAAACTTAAAAACAGTGTTTACAAATCAATAATTATGTTAAGTATTTGTGGGTAGTACGATATTTGCCACACGGCACATCGCGCCGCTTTGTTGAGTTGCACTTGGATTTGTTTACTAAGGCTTATGCTATAGATAAGTAGCACAGCCTATAATTTTCTAGTTGGTAGGACAGCAATATACCCTTACTCCACCCCAGTGAAAATGGGTGTCCAAGCTAAAGTTTCCACGTTAAAATTCGATTGAAAAATTGGCGACAACGAAGAACTGTTTCCGAATTGTGTTTATTTCTGCAATGAATTTGCGCGTTAAGATTTCAAAGATTTCATAGTATATTGAAGGAGTTCAAAGATAGGCAAAATATTGGAACTTGTAAGAATTAATTATAATGATTATTTTTGTATTGAATTGGAAGTTTGTTCAAATGAAACGTTAAAACGATATATTGAAGAGTCTGAATATATTCTGGCACATTCGCTAATTAAATTATTTGTCAATATATGTTTGTTTTACATACATAATTATAGTTAAGTGAATACATATATTTTCAGCTTATTGATCACCGGGCTGCTAGCTTTCGGCGCGTACTGGACAACGAAATACCTCATGAATAGGCCGGAGGGGGCAACGGCACCTGCGCTTGCGCTGAGTGCAGGAGGCTCCACTTTGCCACCAAGGATGTAGTTTTATAACTACCAAATCTATTGCAAGACATTGCAATAACTATTAGGTCTAAGAATTCCGTTTTTATATGTAGTAGGGAATTGTGTTGTTAATATAGTGAATCTTTGATAGTACTATAAATATCAGGTGTACTTACTATCCTATTTTTTATATGCATCTACACATAAACATATATATTTAAAATATAGGGACCCCACAGGTATCGGTTTCTGGGCCCAAGTAGTCGGTGGCTAGAATCTAGATAAAGGAACCTCCTCACGATATGTCGTATCGTGATCGTGTCGTATAGATGTATCGTATCGAGGACGTTCCGATTGTATTTATTGATGTGTGTGATGTATTTATCTAATATCGAGAAATATTTCAAAAGCCATTACTTCGAAGTAAATGATGCTAAGTGATAATAAGTGACATGCTAAACTTTTGTTATTTGTTTTGTGTTAGATGTAGAATATTTTAATTACATAAATTGCAAGTTACTTTAAGTTTGCTTTTGCTTTTTATTTCAATATTTTCCCATTGTATTACCCATCTACGTCCCACTACTCGACAACGGACTCCTGTTTTCTCCTGCCCACTCGTTCAAAGTTTCCACAAATTTATTCTCTTACGCACCATATAATAAGACATTATTGAACGTAAATAACATTTATCTTTAGATATGATGCCTTTCGCATGACTTGAATACATGCTGTATATAAACAAAGAAAGTTCCCAAGGCACATTTTCATGTTTGAACAACACTCGATTATTCTTCGGATTCAAAGAGATATAAGGATATATGCACACTTCCACATGTTGCATTTTCCGACGGAACTGTTAAAGCCGGCTTGTTTTACAATAGAGTAGGATATTATTACAGTCGCGTGAGAATATGTGGTTGATTTGTTGGATGATTTCAATTAGCACGTTAACATGAGGTCCTGAGTTAAATTTCCGAGCCGTATGAACTTCTGCCCTTTTATTTTTTCTATTTTAAATATCAATGGAAATATGCTCACTTAAACACAATGCTAATAATATCTTAGGGTGGGATATGAGGACGATGGGATCAGAACAGATGTGAGGTTGTCATATATTGACAGTTAGACAAAAATATATGATTCTTAGATTTTGAACCTGTAAGCACGCACCAGAAGGCATTAAGTACTTGACGCTTTTCCCAGACAGTACAGCATGGAGTACAGAGTAGTCTTCAAGAAGGACGCGAGAAGATTCTAGCAGGTTCGGTAACGTGCTAGGGATACTTTTGGTTTAGTAGCGGATTGTGGAGCCCTGCATCCTTTAAATTGCTAGCATATATACATCTATATATCTCTGAAGTTTTGTATAAGTAATGCATTACCACATTATCATGGTATCGCAAAGGCTTAAATATCACGGTAATCTTTTACTATCCGGAGTGTCACTACTTTGCGATCTTCTTTATACAAAAATAGTTGAGTATCGTAAGAGTTATTCGGCATTATAATATTCAAACGATGTGCTGGTGTACACGTGGCTTTATCGCAGCAAAGAAGAGCCAGTAAGCTCAACATGATATCACGCTTACACGGGTATAGGAAAAATATTTTTTTTTAAATAACCAGTAGATTAGTTTAATAGTTCGTCAATAATGTTCGGCATGTAAGTACGATTAATTACTATAATATGTATCTATTTACTCTGCTCGTATCTTCGTCTGGGCAGGTTTGTAGTTGTTTATCGCTCGCAGAAATAAAATATTAATTCTATTTTCGATCAGATATGCAGGTAATGCTAAATGTAAAAATAATTAATGTTAAATGGTTCTAGTGGTAATGGTACAAGTGAACACAATACAAAAATACTTGATAATTTTTCGGTAATTAATGAATTAATTATAAGTTAAAAAGAATTATGACGTTTGTCAGCGCTATTTATTTCAATATAAGTATGAATAAATACCTTGGGACAATGCCTTAAAGCTAGTCAATGATATACATATGTGTCTTCAAGCTTTGCAGTCAGGAGCTCTGACCACTAGGCCATCTTGTTATGTCATTGTCTTCTAAAGCACTCCTTGTTAAGTCTTTTGAAATTACCAGAACTATTTTTATATATAATATTTAATCACACCACGAGCTTTACGGTGAAGGAAAGCATCGAGAGGAAACCTACATACGTCTGAGAATAAATTCAAAGGCGTATGTATAGTTGGGCTTGAGTAACGGCGATGGACTCGCCATCGTTGGCACCTAATATACCTCTGGCGGCAAGTGGGTGTGTGAGTATTACCTATACACCTCTGCCTACCCCTTCGGGGACCCTTGTGGAAGGCTTGAGGATATATTATATTATGGGTCTCTTCTGGGAAGGCATGATGGGATGTAACATAACTCCATATTGTCGCCTAAAATATATATATACATATTTAGGTGCAAAGGTGACAGATGGAGAGTCCATCGCCATTATTATTGTTTGGAATTTGTTTTTAGATTATTAATAGCGTGTGTTTTGGCGTTCGCTACTTATTGGGGTACCAAATACATAGTGCAGCCTCTTCCGCCCCTGCCGGGCTACGTACCGCCCACGTCTGGGGCGCCACCTGTAGTGCACACCACTTCTTCGACCACGCCGAATTATGACGCGGAAGAAACAACCACAACAATATATTTCAACTATTAAGTTGTAAGTAAAGTAGTTATTTTCAAATATCAATTTCTATATTATAGAGCCTGCCACAAATTGATCGCAAGTTCGAATCCCGACTGTACCAATGAGGTTTTTCTGAACTTAAGTACAGTGATTAGTCACACCACGAGCTTTACGGTGAAGGAAAACATCGAGAGGAAACCTTCATACGTCTGAGAAACAATTCAAAGGCGTATGTACCTATAGTCGTGCTTGAGTAACGGCGATGAACTCGCCATCTGTCACTTTTGCACCTAATATATCTCTGGCGGAAAGTGTGTGTGGGTATTAACTACACACCTCTGCCAACCCCTTCGGGGACCTTTATAGGAAGGCGTGAGGATATATTATATTTAGTTATATCTAGCTGCGCGTATAAAGCGTAAAATACATAAGTTAAGGTAGTTTTTTTCTGAAGTAAAATACTATGTGTCAATTCTGCTTAAATAATCTATTCCTGTGCAAAATTAAATCCAATTCCGTTAAGTAGTTTTTGCAAGAAAGAGGAATAAGCATCCTCCTAATCTTTGGCATTTGATATCGCTAAACCGAATTTAATGATGAAAAAGGCAGATTCGCATCACTAATTTTATTATCATCATCATCAGATCATCACGCCGAGTCCCGAAATGGGTAGGCAGAGAGAATAGAGTGCACGTAATATTATTAAATTAACGATACCTAAGTATACATACATAATCAGGGACGTATGCAGTAGCCCTTCAATGGTAGGCTTTATATGGGTCTATAAACCCCATCTTCTACGCTTATGGTAGAACGTTCGTTCTATGCCTTCACCAATTATATAATAAGTATTGTGGATTTAATAGCATTTTTTCTACCACTAAAATAGCAAATAAGTAGGCGGTCCGCTTGATGGTAAGTAGCCACCCTTTAGGGATGCTTGCAACACACACCTAGGGTACCCGCCTAACAGGGCTCGCGTGTTACCGGCCCTATTGCGCTTGTTCAAACTGAGCTATTAGATCATGTGAATGGCACATAATGCTTCAATCACCGTTAAGTCATTCAATCAATAAACATAGTATCGGAATCCAATACAAATTTGTAGTATGTTTGTAGTCGACGAGTCAGTCGGTTGAAACGCGTCTACAGTGTTCACAATAGGTGATCTCAGCATTATATTCTGAATAGAAAATGGTTCTAGCCGGTCTGTAAGTAAATCTAATGAGTACATTATTCTAATCGTTGTTGTTGTTCATGTTAGCCTGGTACATCCCAGTCACTCAAGGACTATTATTTTTCTCAAACATTTTTATTGGCTTGGTTTCCCTTCACCATAAAACTCGTGTAGTGACTTATTACTGTACATACTTAAGTTCTGAAGTGTTGCAGGCTACTCCTCGAACCACTCGGCTACCATGGGTCTATCACCTAACCCATCTTTATCACCTAAATTAATATTAAACATGTTGAAGCCTTCCAATTCGTGTTTTTTTCAGGAATAAAAGATATCTTATATACTACTCCAGATTATTATCTCTGCCAAATTTCATACAATTTCATGCAGTTGTTCTACGCTGTTAAGTAACAAACGTCCATCCATGCAAACTTTCACATTTACAATGTTAGTTCATTAATTATACTTTATTTTCTGTTATTATATATTATTTATCAATATTATTGACCGTGGTTGTATTTTATCTACATAACAAATATTCACAACATGAAAGTAGTTAAAATTTTGAATGAAATAAAGAAAAAAATAAGCTTAATTTGTGTTTTTTTTTTGTTTAACAGAGCTCTTATGATTGGCGCACTTATGGTGACCGTATTCTTGGGTGGACGATATATTATTGAACTGGATCGAAAAAACAATGCTGATTTACCACTCACCAATTTAACTGGAATAGGTATCAATTAACAATATATCCTCATTCAGTATAACTTTAAATATTGGTATTTAATAAATCGAGAAGAAATTATTCCAGGTCAACGAAGCCAATTGCTTGTAGTCAGTTAATATTGTTAACTATTGTCTAAATGATTGTGACACATAATTCAATTTAAGTTCCTTGGAAGAGCAATGATTATTATAGAATTATGGAAATCGTTCAAACTTATTTGGCTAAGTCCCTTAGGGCTCCCACACATAAACACGTTACAACGTCGCGTCGTACAACGATGCGGCGTCGTAACGTGTCGATGCACGATACGACGTCGTGACGTTAGAAACTCACGATGCAATCCTGCGCAGTTGTTATTAAAAATTCATCTTTAGGTACAGTTGATCATTACTTAGGAACGAGGACGAAGTTGAGAAACATGGTACCTTCGTATTTCATCGCCAAACTGATTTTCAAGTAACAGGCGTTAGATATATAATTACATTCATTTTTAACTGTGATGCATTACTTTTTGGCATATAACTAAATGATTAAAGATGCCTTTTAGGAAATACCTAAAGATGAATTTTGAATAACAACTGCGCAGGATTGCATCGTGAGTTTCTAACGTCACGACGTCGTATCGTGCATCGACACGTTACGACGCCGCATCGTTGTACGACGCGACGTCGTATCGTGTTTATGTGTGGGAGCCCTTAGACGTTGAGACAGCCGATCATTAAACTAAGGATACTGTTTTCGTGCTAAGTCTTTTACAAATCTAGTTGTTATATAATATGTTATAACTATGTGAGTCATTCTTTCGTATTGAGTAAGAACCCTGAAATCAAACAAATAATGTTTATTAATTAGGTAAGGTAGAAAACATGTTAAATATGTTATATCCAGTTTTGTAATTCCTGATAATAAGAAATTATTGTTAATAAATTCAATGTTTCATAGGGGTACGAGCTACAGACAATTTGAAATCTGCACTTGTATTGTCGTTAATTTTCCATAATATGACAGGAATGTTTCTAATGTTATTATGATGCATAAACATTGATACCTAAACGTATATACTGAACATACCATTCATTTCATAGTAGGTAAAAAGCTTTTAATCGCATATTAGATTTATGTATAAAGAATAGTCTCTATATATAATATAAATAGTTATTATTATTTATCTTTAGTCCTTCGGATGAATCAGAAAGAACGCGCTTATCTCCAATATGACTGACCCATTTAATGTAACCAGAACCCTTGGATCAAGTTACTTTTCTTAACCTGAAATTTAGCTTATTCTGTTCTGTCGACGATGTTATTGAATATGTGAGATTGTGGATACTGGATATGTACATAATTATATATAGTAACATCTATAATAGATGTACTTAAATATTGTATCGAGATTCTCCTATGACGCTATATTGCCATCGGTGTTTAAGAAAGTGAAAGAGAAATATTTATATACGACATACATCCCCTTAATCACTCTGGAGTTATTATTGCAATACCAAGACTTGGCAAATCCCGAGTTCCTATTGTGCATATAAATGTTAAGTATAAAACGTCCGTACTTTAATCAGTCAACGTGACTAACCGCGTTCTTCTGTGCATAATTTAAACTAACCGTCTGTATTTTAGGTGAAGAACAAATTCTGAACATGATGTCTGGGAGAGTATATGGATGACGTTAACGCCTTTGTGAAGGAGTATAGATTTATATCATATTTGAACTAATTAAAATGCAGTCAATTAATATTTTTATATAAACATAAATATATTTTGATTAAGTATACGACAGACAATTTTATTTTTTACAAAGAGTCCCACAACCTAAAATGATGGGGAGGTTCTTAAGTAGATAGCGTGGGCGCTGCTGCGTGGAGTATCCGTAAAAAATGGTACATTGGAAAAAAGGCAAGTGAGAAGGTAAATGTCAGACAGATAGCAAATAAATCAGTCAGATAAATTCTTAAAAAAAATGATTAAAATATATTTATCTTAGTAAGCTTTGTGATATCCCGGTATCACAGCTGAAGATTGCTAGATACACAATCACTGGTGTGATTCATTCATATAAACACCTACCTAAGAAATTACATCCTACGTACATATATTTTCAGCATTTAGGCTGGCACCCACCCCGGCCTCTAGTTTTACGCCAGTGTTCTCGGTTTTGCCCCCCAAATGAAATCCCCTTCTCTTCACGCTTACGCTATCCATAGTACGGCAATAACATTGGATAGCGTGTGGAATTAAAGGGATTTTGCTTAGGGGGGTGAGATAGTCTCCACCACAGTTTCCCAGCCGCTTGTATGATGTCGTCGGCCCAACGTGGTGACCATTCAGCTACTAATCCTTCCGCCTTCTCGAGTGTCGATCAAAAAACGCTTTTGCAGAAATTTTGGTAAACAGCCAAGTGTACATATAGAGATGCTGATGAGAGTTTTCTTAGGTATTTTCGTAATATGACATTACCTACCTACATTAGGAATATAAACAATACGTTCTGGTAATAGGTACTAACATTTGAGCCGCATGATAGGTTTGATATGATAGGTTTAATGTCCAACCAACCATGTACAGTTATTGTGCGAGAATCGGAAATGTATTAATCGAGACAGGCGATTAATCGCCAAACCCGCTTTACTTACCTGCCTTGGATGCCTGTGTAGGGGCAGCGTTTGTGCATTGTTTTGTTACTTTGTGTTTCGGGTGAACCGGGCAATCACTCTCTTAAAATGGAAACAAACTGTGCTGTACAACCTTTCAAAGAAGTTTCCTTCGGCAAATAAATTGTTAGTTTTGCCGAATTCGACGGTTTCTGTATGAGATGAGACAATACCGTGGCTGCATTCACGCGGAAGGATAATTACACACTCGATTACGTAATACAAACAAATTATACAATACACTGTATACAATACACTGATTTCATCTGATACAAATGCGCACACGTCGTATTCGGCATCAATGATATATCGGCAGTCGTGGTAAGCGTCTGTAGTTCGGACAATTCTAACGAAGATGGGAGCTGGATTGTGAGTGCTTTTCCTGTACTAGCTAGCAATTATCTTATTCTATTACAATATTGATCGTAATCTTTGTATATAGCAGTAGAATTTGTATGTGAATAGTCACCGTAAACAAAGGCCATATTGGACAGGGCTTACAGTCTTATAGCTTAGAAATAGTTTAGTTATAGAATTTTAGTAGCCGGTAGTGTAAATTCACTTGTTAAATAATCGACTAATCAATTAAAGTCGCGGTGGCCCAGTGATTAAAATAATCATCAGAAACACAGAGATAGCAAGTTTGAGCGCTAGCAGTGTGTACCAATTATTGTTGTTTAAGCTTTAAGGTACAGGGAAACATCGAGTGGAATTCAGTGCATTAATATAAAAATAAATTTAAAATATAATATATAGACACGCCTTCCCACGAGGGTCCCCGAAGGGATATACAGTGGTGTATACGTGGTACCCACACACCCACTTTCCTTCAGAGATATATTTTAGGTGCCAACGTGACAGATGGCGAGTTAAAATATACTTACAATATCTTTGTACTATATACAACAATATACTATATACCTAGAATAAACTATAATTACCTAAACTATTAGCTATATAACCGGGAGCATGCATGAAGAGACTGATGAATGTGGGTGAAGTGGAAGATATATCTAGAAGTATAGAGATATGTAACCGGCGTTCTACGCACTTTTCCTACCCCGTGAAAGATGATATGTATGTATAATGGAATAACGAGGAAAGTGTATCAATAATTTTCTCTTAATTTAATGAACAGTTTAGTTTATGGCTTTCTGTGCATCTTTACACTTGGAATTGCAGTGTTCTTATCCTCGGCGCCTTTGCATTCACAATATTCTGGACTGCCAAGTTCTTGAATGAAATCTACGGTCACACGAGCCCAAGAAACAGGACAAAAATGGCCAGATTTGTGTTATCACCCACCACGCCAGTCTTAGGAGACTTTGTCGAGTACCACGAGTGACTAGGTACTTACAAACATCACCTACTTAGAATTAATCTTGTACTTTTGCATCTGCACTTGATGATCACATTTTTTCATCTAAATATATCAGAGAGATCTAAGCATAGGTCATAGCAAATAGAGCTCGTAGTCGACACTTTTCTTGGTTCCGTGCTAATAGAACATATGCTACCTATATATTTATAAACATGGCTCAGTTTCGAGCATTACTAACAAATTACCTGACCTGCCTGACCAAGATTTCTTTTAACAATGTCAACACTGAATGTTACAACCTTAGACCTATATGCAGCTTTCAAGAGCAGAACCGACAATTATGAAGTCTGTACAGCCATAATAAGGTATTGTCCACAAATAATCAAACGAATACACAAATATATACAAATGTTTATAGGAACTACCTGATAACAAAAACATCTACCTATACATAAATAAAACACATATTTGTATTTCGTATTTACGTATGCACTTAGCATGTGAAATTTAACTTTTTTTATACCTCTGGTGTGGCAAACTAGCATGCGGCGCATAGGGACGCTTGCAATACCAGGGAAAAATCTCGCCCGTTACCGACCCTGCAGGAATCTTTTCACCCCGCTTAACTAGCAACATTAAGCGAACGGCTTACTGAAAATATTTGTGAATATTCATGAATAGGTGCATAGCTTGCCATAATACTTAATAATATAATAATTATATTTCAGAATCCTCCTGACCGGCGGCATTTTAATTATTAGTTCAGTCATACTTACCAATTTCCTCAGGGCCAAGATATTGGATATGCAAGGTAATTTATTTGAAGTTACATTAATTAGCGTCGTTTAAGACATTATTTAAACCCGATTTGTCTGAAAATATACAGAATATGGATGGGAATACTTGTCAAGTTCAATGTTTTTTTCGGAATCCGTACTTGTAGAGGATATCGAGGATCATGTATCAAAATACACTCGATCGTTGATACCCCACAAGTGGTCCCTAGTAGTGTTAGCTAAACTAACAATTATAGCGATATCGAGAACAACGGATCATCCTTAAAAAATGCAGTTTCTTAATGAGAACTGTACCAACTCACAGTAGATCACAGTCAAATGACATTACTTCTAAGTAGTGTTATGGTCGTTGCTTCTGCCTCGTAATTCTGCTTTGTGCTAGTAATAATCCTGGTATTACAAGTACCTACATTTTTACGGGCAGTATGTTCATCTATTTACATGATTATAAACAATAAGTGTTCCCTGTGTCCCTTACGTTGAATAAAAGCTTTTTGGTGTAGCATCAGCAAACGTGACATTAAAGGACAAAATTTGTGAACCGTGTTCTATTTACAGCGCCGTCTTTATTGAGCTTGCCTCCATTTCCAAACATCTCATTACTGCACATGTTCGCCCCGAGAACGACAACGACAACGACAACGACGACACCTAAACCGAAGGGAAAGGGTAAGTAAGAAAACATAGCAGTTGTGTGTGCCGGATTAATATGTACAAAAGCGCCGAAGATCAAAGCTGCTGGTGGTGTCGCGAAAGTAGATCACCTTGCACAGCGAATCGCCGCTCATTCATAAATCATAAGGCATTGACATTTATTTTCTGTGCACTAAGGGATTACAAAAAGTTCACTATCCTTCTAATATTACAAATGTGAAAGTTTGGGAGCATATAGTACCCTTTTCGTGCGTAAGCAACTAAATGGATTTAGATGAAATTCGGCACAGGGATAGCTTGATTAACATAATAGGATATGTTTTATTTCAAAAATATGTTTTACGCGGGTGAAGCTACGGGGCACAGTTGGTTTGTTGTACGCTTTATTTCATAGTATAGGATTAAGTATAATTAAGTAAGATAAGAAAATTTTATTGCATTTGGTAAACCTAAAAAATTTAACAATAAGTTAGATAAATAGATAAACATTATGGCGGAATTATCAAAGCAGAGTGACTATAATAGAGTTCTCTCTGGACGAATAAAAAGCCTAAGCCTTTCTAATATAATGACCAAATGAATATATTCTATTATTTCGGAGCATGATTAAAAGAAAAGTTAGAATATGATATATTGTAACTTTTCGCTTTTATAATTGGAATATTTTAAAATAATTATAATGTCTTGAATCTTGAACAAAAAATATTCCAATAATAAAAAATAAATATGATAAAATAAAATATAGTATTATATAGTAATAAAACTGAAAGACTAAAGTAACAATTTTCTGACTATATATAAAGCTTTAAGGTAAAGTTAGTTTCTAATTTGTACCTAAATATGTGAATATGCTAAATAAGGAGATTCATATTATTTAAATTTAATGATAGAAGGATGTGAAGATATTTTATCGGTAATCATATATTTACCTTTTATTTATTTATTTTCTGACTATATATAAAGCTTTAAGGTAAAGTTAGTTTCTAATTTGTACCTAAATATGTGAATATGCTAAATAAGGAGATTCATATTATTTAAATTTAATGATAGAAGGATGTGAAGATATTTTATCGGTAATCATATATTTACCTTTTATTTATTTATTTTCTGACTATATATTAAGCTTTAAGGTAAAGTTAGTTTCTAATTTGTACCTAAATATGTGAATATGCTAAATAAGGAGATTCATATTATTTAAATTTAATGATAGAAGGATGTGAAGATATTTTATCGGTAATCATATATTTACCTTTTATTTATTTATTTTCTGACTATATATTAAGCTTTAAGGTAAAGTTAGTTTCTAATTTGTACCTAAATATGTGAATATGCTAAATAAGGAGATTCATATTATTTAAATTTAATGATAGAAGGATGTGAAGATATTTTATCGGTAATCATATATTTACCGTGTCGATACCCTTTTCATAACCTCCTAATTATGATAGGATAACCACCCTAGTAATAAGAACAATAAGATAGATTCCTCATTTAAAGGGAGTTGTAAGTAACTAGGAATTAACTAAGAAATAATGTACATAGACTTTTTTATTTTTATACTGTACTCTTATAACGATTTATTTCTGCTCAATAGCGACGAGCTAAAATGTATATATTTCGGAGAGTAGAGTATTTATGATCTGGGTACTGAGTTAAAATATATTACATATAGTACTTTTTATTATTCTGTACTCTCCATAACAACTTGTACTTAATATTATGTGTAAAAATGGTAATAATGCAGGTATGAATATTATATGAATGGTTACCAATCTTATATGTTGACTGACTATTGACTAATTATTATTTAAGCAAAACGTAACAAAAACATTTGGTAAATAGCATTGTACGAATAGGTATTACGATTGAATTTATGTTGTTATGAAAATTGTAAGAATGTCAGGACTGATTTATATTTTTGAGGCACCTTTTTTGGAAATAAACAAAATAAGTTCCATATTTTTTTATATTTATCCAAGACCGGTTGTGAACCTAGTGTGCAACATGGGTATTACTTATTCATAGTCTAACATAACATCATAATCTGATGTCTAATGAGGTTTCTTCTATTCTTAATAAATATATTTAACTGCTCGAGCAGTTCTGCTCGGCATATGTCACGGTGACATCCGAATATATTATGTCTGTTACACATCTGCCCACACCTGCGGGGACCCTTCCGAGAAGGCATGAAAATATGAGGTAATTTTATTTATTTTTATTTACGATCAAAAACAGAAACATTATTTTAACACAAAAGTATTTAACATGAGAAAAAAAACAACAACAAGAGCCGTGGCGGCCGAGTGGTTCGAGCAGTTGCCTGCGACGCAAAGGTCGCAAGTTCGAATCCCGACTGTACCAATGAGTTCTTCTGAACTTAAGTACAGTGATTAGTCACACCACGAGCTTAACGGTGAAGGAAAACATCGAGAGGAAACCTGCATACGTCTGAGAAGAAATTCAAAGGCGTATGTATAGTCGTGCTGGAGTAACGGCGATGGACTCGCCATCTGTCACATTGGCACCTAATATACCTCGGGTGGAAAGTGGGTATGTGGGTATTACCTGTACACCTCTGCCTACCCCTTCGGGGACCCTTGTGGGAAGGCGTGAGGATATATTATTATTATTTATATTATATAAAAAAACAAAAGTGTTCGTAATTGTAGGTAACCACAGTTTTTATGAATATACTTATAACTTATGGGGAAAGTAAACATTAAAATATAAAAATAGCATAGAAAGTTCATATTTAACAAGCTTTTATTAAGTATCACTTGTCCCGTTGTCTGCCTGAAATCATATATTGCAAGTTAAATTTGACACAGTTCCCGGTTTTCGATGGAGATACAATTTTTACGCATATGTATTGCGCGTGACTGCAATATTATGATGACATGGACACTGGTTGGTGGCCACTGCTTATTTAGTTGATTTAAACACATATAAGTAATCGCCACAATTGTCTATATTAATGGACCTGGGTATGGTATGGTCTGAGCATTGTATTCAGAGGAAAGTTCAAACCAAAATTGGTTTTATATGACCGAATACAAAACAACTTATCCAATTGCCCGTGGTAGACGCTTTGGAGCCAAAATATTAACGTAAGCTAACAATTATGAATACTTAATATTCGCTACAGTTGGTAAGTTTATGTACGAAGAAACGAGAGATCAACGATTTTTTGCCTGATGGAGAGTGAACGAATATAATCGGTCGTCGTAAGTTCTAAAGTTACGGTTATTGGCGTCAAACGCAAGAATACTTAAAAATCTCTTTTGCAACCTCGCAACTCTGCGCTCGTGTAGCTCGTAAAAAGGAGACTAAAAGATGTACGAATTAAAATAAAACGACAACACCCGAGGTGTGATTCGCACTTGCGGCTTGTTTGAATTGTCGTTTTCACCCTTGATAATCTAACCACTTCATCTTTCATCAGTGCTTTAGGTACCGGCTGAAGAATCTGTAATCATTCTTGAAAGGCCACCTAACACGCGCCTCATGGGAGAAAAATACTGAGAAAAAAAACAAATGCTAGAAAGGAACTTATTGAGTACCGTTGATGAACTCGCCAGCTGTCATGTTAGTAATTAAATATAATTTTTATTTATAAATAAATAAATATTCTATTATTAAAAATAAATAATAAATATAAATAAACTAATAAAGAAATTATTATTATAATTAAAATATATCTCGCGGAATGTGGGTGTGTGGGTACTAACTGCACTTCTCTGCCTACCACTTTAGGGATGGCGTGAATAAGATATCATCACGCCGAGTTCAGACCACTTTTGCTTCGCCTACATTCATCAGTCTCATACATGGCCGACGTTGTCGAATAACGACTCTTAACGATCCCATCCTTGAGCGTCCGATCGATTTGATCTAGGTAGTTGGAATGTGATCTTTCTCTGCCACGTCTTCCAAACGCATCTCAATTTCAATCTCATCTTTATTTATACAAATAGGAATTAAACAAACCTTTTGTTTGGCTAATACCAACTTATTTGTCCAGTGCTTTGAATTATTTTGCTTACGTTACCTTAGCTATTGTCTTGTGACAATGGATGCCATTAGGTAATAGAACATCCCGCGGAAAGCATCGTCCGGATTTCCGTCCGTTGGTAATTGTTGGATAATATTTCAACCAGTGGGAAATTACGCAAAACCCGCCGTGAAATATGAGTATTTTGAGGTAACATTATATCAAAAATAGCGCAAATTCTCTCTAGATTCACAGATCATTTGGCGGATGAAAGAAATTCATGTCTAAACCACAAAGGTGGTAAACACGCATGCGGTCCGCCTGATGGGAAGCGGTTACCGCCGCCTATGGACGCTTGCCACACCGGGGGTATTTGCCCGCGCGCTGCCGAACCTGAAAGAATAATTTCACACCCTTCTTGAAGAACTCCATGCTGTACTCTCCAGGGGAAACGTCATTAGTCTCTTCAAAACTCACCGGTACCAAGTGCTTTTGACGTTCCCATCCTTAAGTAGTCATTTGATTTGATCAAGAAAGTTGGCACGTGGTGCAAAGCCTTTCTTTATCTTTCACGGTCATTAATCCCAACAACATTAATAAATGTGAGTTTGTGAGGATGTTTGTTCCGCCAAGTAAAAACTACTGAACGGATGTAAGTATTTGACAATAATCAACCAATTAAATCAAATTACACGCGTAGGAAATCGTAATTTTCTCATTACTGTAATCTAGTTATTAGTAGTTAGTTCAGATGGGTCAGGTGCAAAAAAGTATATAGTACAAATAAAAATTATGAGAAAATGATTGATCGTTTCATGTTTCAGCCTTCTATTACTTAGCGGAATTACGGGCTTATTCGTGCATACCGCTTATTACAATGTAGAAAATAGAAAAAAAGCAATGATGAAAGACGTGACAGACAAAATTCAAAGTATTGAGCTTGCATTAAAAAGAATACTTTTACCTCCCTGGATGTCTGTGGGAAATGACAGTGATAAATTGTCGACGAGGACGACGACGACAAGGACGACGACGACGAGGACAACAACAGTGCCTACGGAATATACTACTACAAAGGACCCCTTCGATAAATAGGCAGAACTCGAAGTGAAATATATCGTATTCTTTTAATGCTCAGTGCCTGAGAAATTTAGTTTTAAAACTGCAAACCAGCGTGTTAAGAGAACAGAAAAATTTAGATATCTTCGCTAAGTAGTAACAAAACGAGTATTTCGAACTGGTTACATGGTTTTGTTTCTAATACCATATACCTACCTACTTCAACACAGATTGTATTGGTATCGAGGATTAAGTATCAAAATATAATCGATCGTCGATACCCTACAAGATGCTACAAGTGGTCCCCAGTCACGTTTACTAAACGAAGTTTTAGAGATAATGCGAACAACGGATCATCTTTTAAAAATGCAGTTACTTAATAAGAACTGTACCAACTTACAACTTAAAGTAGATCGCAGTAAAATCGCATTACTTCTATATAGTGTTATGGTTGTTGCTTACTGCCTCGCGATTCTACTAGTAATACCTTGGTATTGCAAGTACCTATATTTTTACGGGTAGCTGTTCACCATCAGGCGAACGGTATGTTCATCTATATAGATGATTATAAAAAATAAGAGTTCCCTTCCCTGTGTCCCTTACTTTGAATAAAAGCTTTTGATTTTGTAGCATCAGCAAATGTGAGATTAACGGACATATTTTTTGAACCGTGTTATATTTACTTATAGTAGAATATGTTTTATTGCAAAAAAATATGTTTTACGCGGGTTTAACTACGGGGCATACTTGGTTTGATGTACGCTTTATTTTAAATTATAGGATAAAGTAAGTGATAAGGCAATTTTCTTGCATTTGGTAACCCTAAAAATATAACAATAATATAAATAGATAAACATTATGGCGGATTTATCAAAGCAGATAGTCTATAGGCGTCTATAGCCTAGACGAATAAAACGCCTAAGCCTCTTCAATATAATTACCAAATGAATATATTATGTTGTTTAATCGGAGCATACAATACTCATTCATATATTCTATTTTTATAATTGGAATTGTGAAAAAATATAATAACAATAAAAGAACGTCGAAAAAGATCGAAAAAAAAATTATGCCAATTATACAAAAGAAAAATATAGTTTTATAATAAAATACATTACTATAGAATAAAATATTAGTATATAAAACTGAACGACAACACTAACAATTTTATAGTAATATATTAAGGTAAATAATATGTGTATTAGAACATAACCTTAGGTAGGTACACCTAACCATGTAAAAATGCCTAAATAAAAAAATATAGATAAGAAGATTCAAATTATTATTAAATTTAATGATGTGAAGAGTGTGAAGATATATTTGCGAATACGGCAAGTTTTGTCGGTAATCTTTATATATATAACTAGCTGACCCGCCCAGCTTCGCATGGGTGAAAATTTACATACATACATACATACATATCATCACACCAAGTCCCTAAGGGGGTAGGCAGGGAGTATAGAGCGCCAGTTCTCTCTAGACTTTATACTTCTTTTGCTTCGTCCACATTCATCAGTCTCTTCATACATGATCGTCGGTTTCGAGTACTCTTTTCGTTCCCGTCCTTGAGCGTCCGATCGATTTGATCCAGGTAGTTGGAACGTGGCCTTCCTCTGCGTCTTCTTGCACACACTTTTGCTTTGTATATCTGTATCGTCAATCTTTCTTCACTCAACCTTACTATATGTCCAAGTCAGCGTAGCATGCCTTTCTTCATCTTTTCAATCTCGCCCTGATTCACGCCAGTTGATTTGCGAATCTCTTGATTCCGGACTCGAACTAAGATCGTTACTCCGCACGTTTTTCGCAGCTAATATCGCATCTCAGCTGCATTTAAGCTATCTTCATACTTCCTCTGACATACCCAGGGTTCGCTGCCATACAATAAAGTAGGCACAAATATCACGCTGTGGACAGCAACCGTTGCTGGCCATCAACACCGACATGGCCCCATTCACCTTAATACCGGCAGTTAGCCTTCTTTCAATATCTTTTTCATACTTTCCATCTCGTGTGAACATGCTTCCTAGATATACAAATTCATTCACTTGCTCTAAAATTTGTGAAAAGAATTTAAAATTTGGGTTTTCAAAAGAAAGTTTGAAAGTGATAATAACGTGAGATATAGGGCTCGTTTAGTCGCTAAGGGCTCTACCCAAGTAGAAGGTGTGGACTATAAAGAAACATACTCACCTGTATTAACACTTTGAGAATGTTATTTTCTTTAAGTGTAAAGTTAAATTTAGAAATTACTCATCTTGATGTTAACACTGCATTTTTAAATGGCTAGGTACCTTGATGAAACAGTATACATGCTAGTACTTACCACCTAATTTAGAATGTCAGAGTAACAGTAACAATGTCAGAGTAACGACTTAAACAATCAGCAAGGCAGTGGAATAAGAGAGTAGATGATTGTTTGTTAAGCCAGGGTTATATTAAGTCTAAATTGGAACCATGTTTATATAGTAAAAGGTAAATAATGAACAAATTTTAAAAACTGTGTTTGTCGATGATTTTTTCATATTTTCCAGTAGCAAGGCATTGACAGATGAACTGAAACATAGTTTAATGTCAAATTTCATAACTAAAGATTCAGGGCAAGTGAAAGAATGCTTAGGTATGAGAGTAAAAGTATATAAAAATGGTTGTATATCATTAGATCAGGAGCATTTTGTCGAACATATTTTAAATAAGTTTAAGATGTCAAACTGTAATGTTGTTGATACTCCTATTGAATGTAAATTGAAGTTGGATAAGTCAGAAAATGTTTGTAAATAATATCCTTATCAGCAACTGATAGGAAGTCTTATGTATTTGTCTATACTTACACACCCAGATATCAGTTACAGTTTCAGCTATTTAAGCCAATTTAACAATTGTTTTACTGCAGTTCACTGGAAAAACGCAAAGAGAGTGTTAGAATATTTAAATAAAACAAAATCTTATGGTTTAATGTTTACAAATGATAATAAAAACTTAGAAGGATTTGTAGACTCAGATTGGACATCAAATACTATTGACAGGAGATCTTATACAGGTTTCTGATTTAAATTGTCTGGTACTGTAATATCATATGAATGCAGAAAACAACCGACAGTGGCATTGTCCAGTACTGAGGCCGAGTACATGGCAATGCCATTTTTTCATGTCAAAATTTCAATGCCAAGGCAATTTGCCAACTACTGAAATGCCTGCTGACTTGTTAACGAAAGGGTTAAGTAGTTTGAAACATTACTATTATGTTAAAAAGTTAGGCATTAAAAGTATTGTTTAGGTGTAGTTTATATTCATTTATTGTTACATGGATATTAGATTATTTTAATAAGAGGTGAGAATTTGCCCTAATATGCTGAAGGATGATGGCATCATTTCTTGGTTACATTACAATATCGCGAGACTCCATATTCTCCCCAATCACGATTAAGGCAACATCATTTAACATTGGTGCATTGATGCCTCTCTCATGACATGTTGTCTCCTGCAGGTCGCTTGTCTGCTGTGATCACTATTTTCTGATTGTCCGATGGCATCACATTACTTGTAAGACAGTTTTGAACAATTGGATCAACTGATTATGTTCATGCAAAAGTTGTTGTAACTGCTAAATGATATCTGCGAACAGCGTTCATTTACTTCTTCTTCAGAATTCCCCAGGAAATAAATCTGGAGAAATTTGTATTTACCATTGCCTACGCTGTTCTTCAGTCTCATTGGCTCGAAGATTGAACTGGGCTTGCGTTACACTGCGATTGAATAGGACTTGCGTTACACTGCGATCGAACTGGTGTGCGCCAACGGATATTTTGACGCCTTACGGGTGGTATTACTAATAAAATACGACGATTAATTATGAAACTCACACTAAAACACAACAAACATCTTTTTGCTTTTGTTGTTATGAAAGAAACTGTAATTTGAGGTTTGTCAAAACTACTAATTGAATGAAATGTCAGTCTAGCTATACATAGGGTGCGTTCCACTAAGCGTTCACAATGATCACGCTCACGACCACAGTTTGCTTGTAAGCGTTACTGTCGTAACCTCAAATGGAATGGATTACAGAGCGTTTTGAGCGTGCAGTGCAGGTAAATAATACAAACGGCGAGTTAGTAAAAAGAAAGCAAAAGATTTAAGATGTTAGTTTATAATCTGTAAGCCTTGAAAATAAACTTGATTAATTTAAATAGATTTATATTGAAAAAAAATATAATGTTTTTTTTTATATTTAATATTATTGGTGTTTTAAATTAATTTACGTTCAAATAGAATTAAAATGTCTTGCGGCGACACTTGGATATTTGGTAAGAGGTACAGTCGCCATTTTATATGCTTTGAGTTCTGAAAATCACGCAAATTTTCTACGATTCAACGATCACTTCGACCCACCTTTTTAGATGGGTCGTCGTGAGCGTAAGTTATGACATTATAATTGACGTTTTCGCCGCGACCACAACGACCGCGGTCGTTATGTGGATCGATTAGGTATAGGAGAATTTTCATTGTTGTGGGCGCTTAGTGGAACGCACCTTTACCGTCAATATTTACACGTCACTCTGACAGAGTATTTGTCAATATATTGAAAACGTCTCAGAATCTTGTTGTCTGTCTCTTTCGCACACTCACTTTTCAGATATTTTTTTAATATTAACTATTATTTATATATATTTTATATAGCCTAAAGCCTTCCTAGAATCATGGACTATCCAACACAAAAATATTTTTTCAATTCCAACCAGTAGTTCCTGAGATTAGCGCGTTCAAACAAACAAACAAACAAACAAACAAACAAACAAACAAACTCTTCAGCTTTATAATATTAGTATAGATTCTTCTGTGAGTGTGTATGTCACTGAACTTCTCTCAAACGACTGGACCGATTTTGATGAAATTTTTTGTGTGTGTTCAAGGGGATCTGGGAATGGTTTAGATTCGAAATTGGACCCGATAGGTGGCGCTGCGATCTTGTTTCAGGAAATTTAATTTTTCATCCAAGCGAAGCTGGGCGGGACAACTAGTCATATATATTTACCGTGTCGATACCCTTTTCGTAACCTCCTAATTATGATAGGATAGCCACCCTAGTAATAAGAACAATACGATATATTCCTCATTTAAAGGGATTTAGTTGGTGCATACTTAGTTAAGGTATACACATTATATAAATAATAATATATCCTCACGCCTTCGCACAAGGGTCCCCGAAGGGGTAGGCAGAGGTGTATAGGTAATACCCACCCACATACCCACTTTCCGCGAGAGGTATATTAGGTGCCAACGTGACAGATGGCGAGTCCATCGCCGTTACTCAAGCACAACTATACATACGCCTTTGACTTTCTTTTCAGACGTATGCAGGTTTCCTCTCGATGTTTTCCTTCACCGTAAAGCTCGTGGTGTGACAAATCACTGTACTTATGTCATATAGCATGACTTTTTTTTTTTTTTGTTTTGTCTCTCGTAGCTTGAGTTCCGGGAACTTTTGCTACTTAACCGATCAATGGCGAGACCTAGGCCTCCAGCCAGGCACTTTATTTCTAAGCAACACAGCTAAGGGCACCCTCTGTGGGGTACGAACCTCGGCTTAGGGCGTTGCTGGATCGCGAGCAAGGGAGCTGGGCTGGACTGGTAATTTTTTTTAAATATTATTTGGGGGCGGGATTTGCGCGTCTGGCTCGGCGCGGGCCGGCGTTTGCGGCGGGGGTCGGGGGGGAACATTACGGCTTATTCGCGTCGAGCCTCGCCGGCGAGGACGGAACAGTGGTCGGTTTTGTGTAGTGTTGGTATGTTTTTGTCGGGCGTCCTGGAGGACCGTTATGTCGTCATCCGGATCGATGACGGCATGTCTTGGACGCCTTATCTTCGAGATAAGGGAAGGAGTGTATCGGGCGGCCGATACGACGAGGGGGTTGGGGTGATTTACAGCAGAATCGAAATGACGTTTGGACAGTTTTTTCAAAAACTGTTTTATAGTGGGGACTTTGAGGTCAACGTGGAGTTGACTATTACGCATGTACCACGGGGCACCTGTGGCTCTCCGGAGAAACCGGCTTTGGAGCACTTGCAGGGGGTTAAGTGTTGACTTGCTAGTGTATGCGAACACTACACTCGCATATGTCATGATTGGTCGAATGCACGTCGTGTAAATCCTCACCTTGGATTTCAATGAGAGTTTACTTCGTGCATTCAACATGCTGTGAAGTCTACCGAGCGACCGGAGGCCCGAAGACCGAAGACCGGCTCGCGCGCGTACCGCTTTTACGTGGTGACGGAAAGAAAGGCGTTGATCGAGGATCACACCCAGGTATTTGGCTTTTTCTTCCCATGGAATGGGTTTGCCGAAGAGGATGGCATATGTCACGGTGGCATCCGAATATATGTCTGTTACACATCTGCCCACACCTGCGGGAAAGGGGGGGGGGGGAGCTTCCGAGAAGGCATGAACATATCAGGTATTTTTATTTACGATCAGAAACAGAAACATTATTTTAACACAAAAGTATTTAACACTAGCTGTGCCCGCGACTTCGTCCGCGTGGAAAAGTGACTTTGGGCAGCATTTTTGGGATATACATTTTGATTTTGATTTACTTTGTACATGTTACGAAAAGCCTACCACATTATATTATTGAAAAACCACATCTAAATCGGATAAGCCGTTTCTGAGATAAGCGTGCATAGACGCACAGACAAACAGATAAACAGACAAAAATTCTAACAATCAGTGTTTTGGATGCTATTTGCGTTGAAAAAGGTCCCTATCACATTTTTTCTCATATATCTTCCATGTACAGACAGCGATCCGTTACATTTTTATTATACGTATAGATAAGAATAAAACAAAAGTATTCGTAATTGTAGTAACCACAGTTTTTATCAATATACTTATAACTTATGGGGAAAAGTAAACATTAAAATATAAAAATAGCATGGAAACTTCATATTTAACAAGCTTTATTTAGTATCACTTGTCTCGTTGTCTGCCTGAAATCATATATTGCAAGTTAAATTTGACACAGTTCCCGGTGTTCGATGGAGATACAATTTATACGCATATGTATTGCGCGTGACTGCAATATTATGATGACATGGACACTGGTTGGTGGCCATAGGAACTACTACTTATTTAGTTGATTTAAGCACATATAAATCATATGCTAGAGAGGAAGTTATTGAGTAACGTCGTTGGACTCGCCATCTGTCATGTTGATACCTAAAATATATCTCCAGCGGAAAGTGGGTGTGTGGCTACTACCTGCACACCTCTGCCTACCCGTTTAGGGAAGGCGTGAAGAAGATACATAGACATATCATTAAGGCATGGTCGCCGTTATCGAATACTCTTGACATTTGTATCCGTGAGTGTCCGATCGATTTGATCTAGGTAGTTGGAAGTGTTGGAACGTGGGCTTTCTTCGTCTCTTCTACCAAAAAGCCGGCCGCTTTGGTGGTTGAGTGGTTCGAGTAGTTGCCTGCGATACAAAGATCGCAAGTTCGAATCCCGATTGTACCAATGAGTTTTTCTGAACTTAAGTGTAGTGATTAGTCACACCACAAGCTTAACGGTGAAGGAAAACACCGAGAGAAAACCTGCATACGTAACTTTTTTTTTTTTTTTTTTGTATTGTCTCTCGTAGCGGGAGTTCCGGGAACTTTTGCTACTTAACCGGTTAATGGCGAGACCTAGGCCTCCAGCCAGGCACTTTAGTACTAAGCAACACAGCTAAGGGCACCCCCTGTGGGGTACGAACCTCGGCTTAGGGCGTTGCTGGATCGCGAGCTAGGGAGCTGGGCTGGACTGTTAATTTTATTTATATATTATTTGGGGGTGGGATTTGCGCGTCTGGCTCGGCGCGGGCCGGCGTTTGCGGAGGAGGTCGGGGGGGAACATTACGGCTTATTCGCGTCGAGCCTCGCCGGCGAGGACGGATCAGTGGTCGGTTGTGTGTAGTGTTGGTATGTTTTCGTCGGGCGTCCTGGAGGACCGTTATGTCATCATCCGGTTCAATGACGGCATGTCTTGGACGCCTTATCTTGGAGATAAGGGAGGGAGTGTATCGGGCGGCCGATACGACGGGGTTGGGGTGATTTTCAGCAGAATCGAAATGACGGTTGGCTAGTTTTTTCAAAAACTGTTTTATAGTGGGGACTTTGTTGGCACCTAAATATATCAATCCAATCTTTCAATCTTCTCCGTCAATCTTTCTTCACTCATGTCTTCTAAATGTCCAATATATGTCTTTCTTCATCATCATAATCACGCTTTCGTTCACTCCAGTTGCTTTCTGTCTCTCCATAGCGGAACGCATCTTAATATCAATCCCATTCATAATTATACAAATGGATATTAAACAAACCTTCTCTTTGACAAATACCAACTTATTTGTCCAGTGCTTTGAATTATTTGTTTACGTTACCTAAGCTATTGTCATGTGACAATGGATGCCATTAGGTAATAGAACGTTTCGCGGCAAGTTTCCGTCCTTAGGTAATTGTTTCATAGTATTTCAACCAGTGGGAAGTTACGCAAAGCCAAGCGTGAAATATGACGTTTTGGAGGTAATATTTTTTACCAAAGTAGCGAGAGTTCTCTCTAGACTTAAAGACCTCTTATGGTGGATGAACCATTTTCTTTTCCACCACAATGGTAGTAAACTAACATGCGGTCCGCCAAATGGTAAGCGGTTACCACTGCCTATGAACGCTTCCAACCCGGGGGTAACGCTCGCGCGCTGTCTACCCTGAAGGAATAATTTCACATCCTTTTTGAAGAACTCCATGTTATACTCTACCCTTTAGAATATAACATAGATAACCTCATTAGTCTCTTGAAACTCATATCACCGGTTCCGAGTCTTCTTGACGTTCCCATCCTTCAGTGATTCGATCAAGGTAGATGACACGTGGTGCAAATCATAGCTTTTCTTTATTTTTTCAATCACACGGTCATTAATCCAATCAATATTACTAAATGTGAAAATTTGTGCGGATGTTTGTACCTCTGACACGTAAATACTGAGCGACATTGGCAGAAATTTGGCACAGACAAAGATTATTCGCTCGATTGACATATAAAATATATCACATAGGAAAGTATTTGATAAAAATCAACAAATGTAAACAAATTACACGCGTGGGAAAGCTTATTTTCTCATTACTTAATTTGTATTATTAAGTTAATTTAGATGTGCCCGGAGCATATGTAAAGTACAAATAAGAGTAGTGAGAAAATTATTGATCGTTTTATGTTTCAGCCTTCTATTACTTACCGGAATTACAGGTTTATTCGTGCATACTGCTCGTAAGAATGTAGAAAAAAGAAAGGACGCAATGATGAGAGACGTGACAGAAAAAATTCACAGTCTTGAGTTGGAATTTTTTCCGAGAGTTAAGGCAGTGAGAGAACGTTTAAAGCGGTTTTATGTGCGAAATGACAGTGTTGATATGTTGACGACAACGACGACGACGAGGACGTCAACATCGCCTCCGGAATATACTACTACGAGAGACGACGATATTCCAGAATATGCAAAACACCCGACTAATGTGCGAAATGACAGTGTTGATATGTTGAAGACAACGACGACGACGAGGACGTCAACATCGCCTCCGGAATATACTACTACGGGAGACGACGATATTCCAGAATATGCAAAACACCCGACTAGAAGGTCAAGGCTCCCAGTTCCAACCGTTTTGTTTTAATATCATATCCCTACTTAAACAAAGTCTTTGTTACATACATATCATCACGCCAAGTCCCTAACGGGGTAGGCAGAGAGTATAGAGCGCCAGTTCTCTCTAGACTTACATACCTCTTTCGCTTCGTCCACATTCATCAGTCTCTTCATACATGCTCGTCGGTTTCGAGTACTCTTAACGTTCCCGTCCTTGAGAGTGCGATCGATTTGATCCAGGTAGTTGGAACGTGGCCTTCCTCTGCCTCTTCTTGCACACACTTTTGCTTTGTATATCTGTTTCGTCAATCTTTCTTCACTCATCATTTCTATGTGTCCAAACCAACGTAACATGCCTTTCTTCATCTTTACAATCACGCCCTCTTTCACGCCAGTTGATTTGCGAATCTCTTCATTGCGGATTCAATCTAAAATCTAAGTTTTTGTTTTATTTTTATTTCTTGTAAGGTTTGCTTAGTGCTTTATTCACAGATCTGTGATGCTATATTTCTTTTTATATCCTAAAATATATATAAGTTTTCAGCGTATGTTATTTTTTAATTTTCTCCTCAAGGGTTCCCGAAGGCGTCAGTAATGAAATCCACATTTCGAAGCCAACGTGCCAGTTAGTGCGACCCATACATATATACTTATACGCAGAGTGAGTAGAGAGTCCCGCTTTTACGGGACTCGCAGACCTCTAGCTACATCTACATTCATCAGTCTCTTTGTACATTCAGTAAAAAAGTACCTAGAATGGGTGCCTTGTTTTTGGTTCAAAATTATTATTCTGTTGTTAGACTGGCACAATTGTTTTTCATTTTAGCGGGGTTTTTTTTTTTTTTTTTATACTACAAGAGTGGCAAGCAAGCATACGGCCCACCTGATGGGAAACGGTTACCGCAGCCTATTTACGCTCACGATACCGAAGTATTACTTGCACGTTGCTACTCTGTGTTCGGAGTGTATACTGTGTTGGCAGCATAATGGGACTTATCACTCTACTGCCAAAACAATATAACAATCCTCATCCAATCCTCAGGGGAGGGTCCCCAAGGAGCTCATTACTGGTAACCTTATTCACCGCGTAGGAACACAACACAATAAATTGTGTTATTTGGCTACGGACTTCTTTAAGGTGGAGGTCCTGCCCCAGTCGGGCAGCTCCAAATTCGAACGGGGACCCCTTTATGCCCTACCTCTCTTAAAAGTTTGAATCTGTTATTTATCATCTGTTATTTAGGTTAAATGCAGTGCTATTTGTCTTTAAATCATACCAAGTGTGTATTGCTAGTTTTATAATGGACAATAATATCTTAAATTTTGCATCGCCAATGGAACTTCGTGTTCGGAGTCACTGAAAAATTTAAAGAAAGCTTACGTTGAACCTACTTTATCTAAAAAACTCCTGGTTATGAGCGGTACAAAGCGTTAGAGATATGATGGAAGATTTTATAGTTAACATCGCAAAACTGAAGGAGATTTGGGAGAAGTAGGCCGAACTTTTTGTGTCTCAGAGAGTCGATCTGTACCATTTTAAATAATCACTTGGGTATAAAACATACTGCCGCTCGGTTAATTCTGAAATACCTGAATTATCTCCAGAAAATCAATCGATTAAGAGTCGCTGAGGCCGTGCTAGAATGGGTTTATTGCGACACATCATTCATGAAACGCATTGTTACTGGTGACGAGACTTGAGTTCACAAACTAGCTTCGGAGTGTCGCCTTCCAACTAAACCGAAACCCAAAAAAACCACGACAAAGTCGATCAAAAGTCAAAGCCATGTTGACTGCTTTCTTTGACTAGTATGAGACGGAAACTGCTTAAAATAGCTGATAATACCTGAAAAAAATAAATTTATTCATATTTTTTCTGGTATCCCCTGAGTTGACCTTCGGAATTTATGGAACTTTAAATAAATAAACTTAATATTCTACACCAATCCTTAATAGTAAATTGAGGAATTGTTTTATCTAAACGTTAATGGATGAGTTGTTAAATAAGTAAATAATAACAAGATGGCTAAATACTTAACGTAGTTAAAAAATAGTTTTGGTTTGCCCGAGAGCTAGCATATGTCCCTTAGTGCGTAACATATCCACATGTACATAAAATTATTAACCCTCGACCCAATTGTTGAGATGGTTCTTAGCTATAGGTAATTAAATAAAGATCTGTTAGTCGTTTTAAGACTATAAACTTTTGTTAGGTTTTATTCATTTAGAATTTGATAAATTGTTACTTCGATGTTAATTCTATGACACGTAACCTGCAAACGTGCTAACCCTGAGCTAATGCTGCAGCATCAAGTAGTGTGCAAGATACCCAACCCCTGAGCAACTTACAGCAATTATAGCGACTGTAGTCTCATAAATATGGTGTCAATGAGTATGACGATTGATGATAATTTAAAAAAATCAATGAAGATTTATTAGTTTAATGTTGGTATGAACAATGCCTCTCAGAACAAGTAAAGAGGAATGATTAGAGAAAAAACAATTAGATGGGCGAAGAAGACTACTAAAGTAAAAGAAAATTAAAAATGATCTCGTATAACAAGAAAATGAAATACATTTAGAAAAAGTATTTAAATAAAAAATGAAATAAATAATTCTACTAATTGGTGTGATGTCTCCAAATTCCATAAGCGGCGTCATTCCTGTACCTACTTGAAACATTGCGTTTTGTGTTTGACTCGCCATCTGCTAAATAGAAACTGAAATTTATTCTACGCGATGGCTAATCTTAACTTAGACTATATAATTTAAAAAGGCATGACAAAGAAAGTCCTGATGGTGTAAGAGATGATGGTGTGTGTGATGGTGATGGCGAGTATTAAATAGAACAGCTGATTGTTGCTGAATGACATTCCAAATATTATTATTATGTATTGCTCATTAGCCACCTTTAAGTCAAATGTCCGGGGGTTATGACAGAGGAAGTTTTCCAATCTGGTATTTTGAAGAAAGGCCTATTAATTTCCTCTGATTTAAAAGAATTTCTAATTTCTTTGCCAAAATTTAACTAATGACATAAATAACCTTCTATGTCAAGCGCTATATTGAAAAAATATGGCACAAATAAACATTTAATTAAAGCTATAATATATGTAAATACACAATATATATGTACTTAGGAAAATGCTTAACCAATTTAAAACTATAATACAATATTAAGATAATATTTAATCATCCCTATTTGATATATTCATGCTTTCTTGAATATCATTATTATCGTTTCGTTTAAAAAAATACCCGTAATTGTAGAAGTCTTCTATTTCCTGTAGAGATCTGTTCCGCGTTTCTGGTATATAAATCCAAATGAATATCATTGAAAACATTCCGTTCTATTCGAACAGCAGAAACGTACCCGAGGCTTTACAGTATAACAATAAATACGGTGAAACTTTTAAATATATAAAATGGAACAAACACATTAAAAATATGTAGATGGCACCTCCAAGTCCACGATGGTTCACTGGGGTTAGTTCAGCAGCTACAGTACAAGCAGTGGTAGACGCTCCAACACTAAGAGAAATAGTAAATCCTATCAGGCAGTACATACAAAGATCAAAATCTTTCGACACTATATTATTTTCGTTTAAAAACGAGACGAAACAAGCTGAAAACATGAAAAATATGCTAAATGTACCACCACTCAAAATTACGGTTTTATTGTTGCAATATTTAATGACAACAGTATATTGAAAAAAGCAATTCAAATGTATGCATACATGGCCAATAAAAATTTCTCTTCCTTATTTGCAGCCATGTTATTGTTACTACGCTTTTGTTAATGGTATTCATTTGTGATATCTCTTCCTTCTTTGCGCTAATTAGTATTGACAGTTCCTTTTGAGAGTCAGCATCCGTACCTCTTAGCCATTTGAAAGCTTCTGCACACTTTTCAAAGTCACCTTTATAAGCGAGCCACTCAGGTGACTCAGGCCAGGCAAGGCCGATCAGTAGCGCTAGTGTAACTGGGCAACCACTGATGAATCCAGCTGTCTTCCACGTTAAGTATCATCCGATTACTACCATCAAATTCATTCCTACTGTTTGACTCAAAACATACATATTCATAGATATTATTCGCAGTTTGGGATGGATCATCTCACCGACAGCTAACATGCTAACGATTATCAGGCTGTTACTGCTTAGACCGTGGATCATTTCGGCAACAATAAGGGCAATGACGCTCTGCGCAAAATAAACCACGAACCAACCAATAATTATAATAAGACAACTGATGATAAACATTAGTTTACGACCTATTCGTTGCATCAAAGAGGGTACTAAGCAGGCAAGTATTCCAGTTAGGCCATGAGTTGATCCTAAAACACAAAAAAAAAATCAACTAAATTCAATTCTCTTTTGGCATTCCACTTATATCTTATTAATATTAATATTAAATTATATTTAGTAAATATAAATTCGGGCAGGTAAGGTAAAGAGGTAGGGCATAACGGGTTTCCCGTTCGAATTCGGAGCTACCCGACTGGGGCAGGACCTCCACCTTATAGAAGTCCGTAGCCAAGTAACACAATTTTTGTGTTGTGTTCCCTCGCGGTGAATAAGGTTTCCAGTAATGAGCTCCATGGGGAGGGGGGAGGATTGTTACATTGTGTTGGAAGCAGAAGGATTAAACCCATTATGCTGCCAACACACTATAACTCTCCGAACACAGAGTGGCAACACGCAAGTGATACTTCGGTATCGTGAGCGTAAATAGGCTGCGGTAACCGTTTCCCATCAGATGGGCCGTATGCTTGTTTGCCACTCTTGTTGTATAAAAAAAAAAGATACAAATTATAACGGAAAACCCGTTATGGCCTACCTCTCTTATACGAATATATATATACTTTTCATCAGAAAAATCGAAACACCTTGCAAATTTATGTTTTGTATCAGAAAAATAAGAAAAACGTTGTGAATAATACCTCATATTTATTCACTAATCAACGATATTTGACATGTATTTCTAAAAACACATTTTTCTGATAATCCTTACAAAACATAAACTTGCAAAGTGTTAGATTTTCTGATGAGAATTGTAAATCCCATTTCTGGCATATCAAGTCGTGCGTTTGTTAGACTTGCTAAACTTTCCAGAAGTACCTATAATTTTTGCCTGCGGCTACATTACTGTTATCCAATTCAGAATGCATTTTTTTGCTATAAAAGATAAAATTCGTCTTGATTGGTATGACATACCGTCGGGACTCGAACCTGCGATCTTTGATTTGCACAACACCAACCACTCGGACAACCATAAATTATTATAAAATTTTATTTAGATTGTCATGTAAAAACCTTACCAATCCATGATGCTGTATGTACATCTAACTGTATAGTGCTATCGTTAACATGCAGTTGTTGGAGAAGTACTGTCGGGAAGCTAACGATGCCTCCTGCAGACAGAGCTGCCAATTGAGGTGCACTGGCCACCAATATCTACAACAGATGGTTATAATATATATACATACATACATACATATAATCACGCCTCTTTCCCGTAGGGGTAGGCAGAGACCACTTCTTTCCACTTGCTACGATCCTTACATACTTCTTTCGCTTCGTCCACTTTCATTATTCTCTTCATACATGCTCTTCGGGTTAGGGTACTCTTGACCTGACCTTTTTCAAGACGTCCCTAATTTGGTCTAGAAACGTCCGCCTAGGTCTACCCCTTCCAACACTTTCATTCACACTCGCCTTATACACTTTTTTCGTCAATCGTTCTTCATTCATTCTCTCGACATGGCCAAACCATCTCAGCATACCTTTCTCAATTTTTGTCACTACATCTTCTTTCAGACCACAACGTTTCCTTATCTCACTATATATATATAATATTATATATATTTATATAATATTAATATCCTATATAAATATTATATATATTTATATAATATTAATATCCTCACGCTTTCCCACAAGGGTTCTCGAAGGGTTAGGCAAGGGTGTATAGGTAGTACACTCATACACACTTTTTATTTCTTTTTAAGTTATTTCACTCAAGCACGACTATATATACGTTTTCGAGCGTATGCAGGTTTCCTCTCTTTGTTTCTTACCGCTACCTATATAAGCTCGTGGTGTGACTGATCACTGTACTGAAGTTCTAAAAACATTGGACACAAAGAACATAACATTGTAGCCAAGAGATTCAGGTCCAGTATTATACATACATATCATCACGCCTAGTCCCTTACGGGGTCGCCAGAGAGATTAGAGCGCCAGTTCTCACCTCATTCGCTCCGTCCACATTCATCTGTCACTTCATAATACGCCAGTATTATACGAAACAATATTTGAAAAATGTTTTTTACCTGCCTGCCGAGTGGAATGTTCATTTTTCAATAAGCAATTAACAAAAGAGGCGATTGATACACGCCACTATTTATGTACTTACAAAACAATCTTACTTCCATAAAATACAAATAAATAAATGATGAATACACTATGAATATTTTTAAATAAAATAAATGCACGTCACTTGACTTCAATCGGAAATGGAGATGCATACAATAGCAGTAATTATTTTGTGTTGATCCTGTTAGTTGGCAATTATATTGTGTAGAGGAATGCATTCAATTCGGTTATCATTTATTTTAAATTGCCTTTGCCGTTTAACAACATGTAATTAGAATGTACATTATTATTTCCACTCTTACAACAGGGATGTGACAAACAATGCAAATGTGCATGGCACGAAAAATATTACTTACTAGCTGTCCCGCCCAGCTTCGCCCGGGTGATAAAGTACAATTTCCTGAAACGCGATTGTGATATAACCTATCTTTTAAGTTGGATCAAACTGCACACGGTGTGCAAATTTTATTGAAATCGGTTAAGTTGTTTAGGGGCCCATCGCGGACTTAATTGCCATAAAAAAGGTTATAGTGAGTCAATCTTAAAAGATAGACATATTATGCCGTCGCGGACTTTTTTTTAGGACTTTTAAATGGGAACAATTCCCGTATACATGATATTTTCGTAACTTAAACCGTTTACGCAGCGCACGCAACGGAAGCTCTCAAAAAGGAATAATTTTTCCAACATTTTTCAACAACTTCTTGCAACATTTTTCATTTATGCTTCGCTCCTATTAGTCGTAATGTGATGTTATATAACCTTAAGCCTTTCTAGAGAAATTGACTATCCGACACAAAAAGAATTTTTCAATTCCAACCAGTAGTTCCTGAGATTAGCGCGTTCAAACAAACAAACAAACAAACAAACAGACTCTTCAGCTTTATAATATTAAAGTATAGATTATAATATTAGTATAGATTTACGAGGACCCTATATTACTCAGACAGCCCTTCTACAGGACCACTTTTAAGAACGATACGACTGACAGTTTTATGTTCGTTTATTAGCTACGCCCCATGGTTTAACCCTCTTTCAATTTCATTATCCAATCGATACATACAGATTTCAAATAATTCTGAAATCGAGTTGAAACACGTATTTCTTTACTCGTCTTTCTTTAAGAAAAGGATAGCTCATACAAACATTCAACTCCTACTTCACCCACTTCGAAATAAGTTTGGGATACATGCCGACCTCAGTATTTATCCTCTCTCGTTGCCAAGTTGCATTACACTCCGTTCAGCCATTTAATAACACACAAACAGAGAAACTTCATATTTGTAATTACAATATTAATATTATTTATTATTTCATGTATTTAAAAAAATATGGCGATCCCGTGCTGGGGGTCCCTGTTCTGCAGTCGCAGACCGCATCAAAAGCTGGAGGCTTCAAGATGCGGCTATTAGAGACAGATATCAAGAAAGGGTATCTGAACAGCTAGCCTGCCCCCCGAAAGATGTGTTTGAGAGTGTCGATGTTTGTTGGCAGTTCCTTAAGTCCAGCATTTTATGCGCCGCGAAAGAGGTTTGTGGCATTTCGAAAGGGCGGACAACCAAAAATGGCGATGGTTGGTGGGATGATGAAGTGAAAGAAGAAGTTAAAAAGAAGAAGGATGCAAGGCAAGACATTTTGGCTATGTCCAGCTCAAGTGAAAGTATGAAAGAAAAGATGAAAGAAAAATATCGCCTGCAAAAAAATCGTACGAAAGAGATAATAGCTCAGAAGCGTGAGAGGTTCCAAATGACTGTAGACGAAAAACTGTCGCATAATTTCAAGGACAATGCAAAACTTTTTTGGAGAGAAGTTAAGAAGTCCAGAAATTGTGTTACAGCCAGTAGTAGGATGAATGTGATTATTTCGAAGGACAATGACATACTTACTGACAAAACTGACGTCCTCAGGCGATGGAGTGAATTCTACAAAGATATGTATGATGATGATGCCGCTGATCTACTCATAGAGCTGCCTCCAACAGAATCTGTCGAGGATCCTATAGCGGATAAAATAAGTATGGGAGAGATTGTAAGTGCGATAAGAAGTCTGAAATGTGGAAAAGCTGCGGGAATAGATGGGATTACGGCTGAGATGATCAAGTACGGTGGACCAGCGGTCTGGGACGTCATCTATTTGCTATGCAATCTTTGCTGGGAAAAGGGTGATGTTCCGGACGACTGGAGGCGAGCAGTCATCGTGCCTTTCTATAAAGGAAAGGGATCACGATTGGACTGCTCCAACTACAGAGCCATCAGCTTGGTCAGCTTAGCTAGTAAAGTGTACACGAAGATCCTGACGATAAGAATGCAAGAGCGATCCGAAAGGTTTCTCTGGGAATCCCAAGGTGGATTTAGACCAGGAAGAGGATGTATGGATCAAACCTTCTCGCTTCGCGGAATCGCGGAAAAGTTTTTGGATATTAACCAAAGGGTTTTCTGCGCTTTCGTCGACTTAGAGAAGGCATTTGATAGAGTCGTACGAAAGGAACTCTGGGACGTGTTGCCTGGATATGGAGTGAGCAGTTCCCTACTGCATGCCGTGAAATCACTCTATAGTGATAGCGAGGCGTGCGTTAGGGTTAACGGTGAGATGTCACCCTGGTTTGATGTGAAGTCGGGGGTCAAACAAGGGTGTATCATGTCTGCCTGGCTGTTCATTATATATCTAGATAACTGTCTGAGAGCACTAAGAACGAACGGATGTGGAGTGAAAATGGGAAACTTAGTGGTCAACTGCCTACTATACGCCGATGACGCGGTTTTACTGGCGTCATCAGAGGGCGAACTGCAGTCACTAGTTACCATAATGAAAGAAGAATGTGAAAAGAAGGGGCTGCGCCTAAACGCTGGCAAGACTAAGGTTCTGGTATTCGAAAGAGATGAACAAGTGACCGAGTGTGCAATATCGGTAAATGGGCAAATTCTAGAGCAAGTGAATGAATTTGTATATCTTGGAAGCATGTTCACACGAGATGGAAAGTATGAAAAAGATATTGAAAGAAGGATAACTGCCGGAAATAAGGTGAATGGAGCCATGTCGGCGTTGATGGGCAGTAAAAGTCTGAGCAAGAATGCTCGAGTTGCTGTCCACAACGCGATATTGGTACCTACCTTATTGTATGGCAGCGAATCCTGGGTATGTCAGAGGAAGTATGAAAATAGCTTGAATGCAGTCGAGATGCGATCTCTTCGAAAAATGTGCGGCGTAACGATATTAGATCGAATCCGCAATGAAGAGATTCGCAAATCAACTGGCGTGAATGAGGGCGTGATTGTAAAGATGAAGAAAGGCATGTTACGTTGGTTTGGACACATAGAAAGGATGAGTGAAGAAAGATTGACGAAACAGATATACAAAGCAAAAGTGTGTGCAAGAAGAGGCAGAGGAAGGCCACGTTCCAACTACCTGGATCAAATAGATCGGACTCTCAAGGACGGGAACGTTAAGAGTACTCGAAACCGACGAGCATGTATGAAGAGACTGATGAATGTGGACGAAGCGAAAGAGGTATGTAAGTCTAGAGAGAACTGGCGCTCTATACTCTCTGCCTACCCCGTTAGGGACTTGGCGTGATGATATGTATGTATGTATGTAAAAAAATATATATAATATAATAATATATCCTCACGCCTTCCCACAAGGGTCCCCGAAGGGGTAGGCAGAGGTGTATAGGTAATACCCACACACCCACTTTCCGCCAGAGGTATATTAGGTGCCAACGTGACAGATGGCGAGTCCATCGCCGTAACTCAAGCACGACTATACATACTCCTTTGAATTTCTTCTCAGACGTATGCAGGTTTCCTCTCGATGTTTTCCTTCACCGTAAAGCTCGTGGTGTGACTAATCATTGTACTTAAGTTCAGAAAAACTCATTGGTACAGTCGGGATTCGAACTTGCGATCTTTGTGTCGCAGGCAACTGCTCGAACCACTCGGCCACCACGGCTGTATTATAAATATATATATATATAAAAATATATATATATATATATATATATTAGTATGGATAGTTCGGTTTTTTTGCTTATAATCTTAAGGCTTCCGAAATGTGTCTGCCAAGGGGTAGGCTAATGTGTTCCAACACCCCCTCTTCGCCAGATGTATACTGACGTGACGGATGATCGTGATTGCGAACTCCTCGCCATTTCTCAGGACGGCTATGCCTCATTGAATTCCCTCCTAAAGGTATGTAGTACAGTCTGATATTTTTCACCACACTGCTGTGCTTGTGGTGTGATGCACAACAGTCCGTAAGTGGTTCACAACCTTGAAACTGTCTAGACGATAAAAAAAGTTAGTGGAACAACAACAACGACTTTTAATGAAAATTTTAAAGTTAATCTATTGAAGAGTGTAACAAATACCCTATATTTATTTATTTTATAAGGTACGTAAAAATATACATATTTGGGTATCGTATATAAAACCCTAAAATTAAAACCGAAATATGTACCTCGATCAATGATAGGTATAACACTTTTATAATCTGTTACATAAAAAATAAAAGGAAAATAAAAGATTTGTGTTCTGCTTATCTCTTAATATGGTAAATTATGTATAATTTTTTACTTTAATTTTAAGGTTGTTTACTACTAAACCTGCAGAAGGGATTATATTTCGTGGTAAAGGTGATAATGGCGCGAGTTTTCCTACATATGTTTTACTAAAGGGTATGAGAAATAATTTTTGGATTGTATGGGGAGGAAGCTTCCTTGGTACGCAGATTTGTATCTTTGTAGTCAATCTTATTATCGACAACTTTATGCAGAAATACTAGTTCGTGAAGTAATTGACGGTGGCGGAATGAATGCATTTTGTAGAAAGCCAGTCTATGCCGAATGTGTTTCTATTAAAATTCAAGATGACTTGTAGACCAGATGCCTTTAGTTTACAAAACTAAACATAATGCTCGTCTTCTCTGCAGTTGTGGATTTGATTCCCGACCTTAGCAGACATTTCTGTGTTTTTCTATCTTGATTGAGTGGCTGAGTGGTCATAAATCTGTACAATTTAGATTCAAACCCCTGTAGTTTTGAGCAATGGGCTTGAACAAAAAACTTTTAGATGAATAAAGACATCATGAGAAAGTCTCGAAAACTACGTAAGTACCTACCCACGTTACACACTTCTCTGAAGAAATTTAAGACGAAATAGTCGAGCTTGAAAATAGTTTAGTTTAGTTTAGTTAAAATAGTTTAACATACAGCAAAATCATGAGATGAAAAAAACATGTACCTATTACCTAATAGAGACGATTGCTCAGCTATTGTTAGTATTGTATTGCGTAACCGAGGAGTATTGATTACGCAACAAAAACGAGTATGAGAGCAAAATATTATTTATTTTCTTAAAACAGATGAATACTATAATGGAGTTGAATTTGAATTTCATTAACGTATTGGCAATCGGATGCACTGCATTTGCTTACTCCCATTGTGCTTTTGTTTCTGAAACTCAACGAGAAATGGGTATCGCATTGTAAGTACAATACCAAAACTAATAAGTCTGAACTAAAAGCACATATTTTACTCCATTAACGTTACAATAACGCGCCCACATAGTCTTGCTTTAAAGTCCGACCATTCTACACGATTTATGATTATTATTTATTGTTTACGCATCTCACCAGAAATTTCATATTTTTTAATTGTTTATATATTTATGTATATACATAAATAATTATCATCACGCCAAGTCCCTAACGGGGTAGGCAGAGAGTATAGAGCGCCAGTTCTCTCTAGACTTGCATACCTTTTTCGCTTCGTCCTCATTCATCAGTCTCTTCATACATGTTCATATAATATGGTATATGTTATGTTATATATTATATATGGTATATATTATATATTATGGTATAATAGTTTATATAATGCCTACAGCTTTCCTAGTTATACCAGTGGTACAAAACACTGTGTGCTTATTTTATAAAAGAAAAGGACTATAGCTGTGCTGGCAGCATAGGTGAACGGGTCTCTCTTTGATCAGGATAATTATATTCTCAAGTGCCTGGAAATTTACTCGTAACAAAAAAAACACAACACTCCCTATAAGCTGTAACATTTGGCTGGATCTGTATACTTCTAGCTTTGCTTGCATTCATAGCTAAAAGGATTTTCGTGGCTAATTCTGAAATAAATTGCGCTCGTCCCAAACAAAGCAATGTTTGTACTGTGGATGTCAGTGATATACATATCTTTTAAATTTATAAGTATATATCTAAATATAGTCGTGCTTGAGTAAAGGCGATGTATTCACCATCTGTCACGTTGGTACCTAAAATATATCTCAGGCCGAAAGTAGGTGCGTGGGTATTATACCTATACACCTCTGCTTACCCCTTCAGGGACCCTTGTGGGAAGGCGTGAGGATATATTTTTATTTTATTATGTATAAATATATAGGTGTACGTACCTATAAATATATAGGTGCACGTATCCATTTTCTACGTTCTAGGATCAACGTAGGCGATGTTTGATGTGTCCCGAAACAGTATTATATACAAATATATAAAATATTCATACAATTCATACAACATACAATTTTACATTGATGTAATGAATTATGTAAATATAATCATAGATAATATATATTTATATAATCTTAATATATATATTTCTTGTGTGCGTGTGTATGTGACTGAACTCCTCCTAAACGACTGGACCGATTTTGATGAAATTTTTTGTGTGTGTTCGTGGAGATTCGAGAATGGTTTAGATTTACAATTGGACCCGATAGGTGGCGCTGTGATCGTGTTTTAGGGCATTTACTTTTTTCACCCAAGCGAAGCTGGGCGGGACCACTAGTATATATATATATATATAATAATATGGTATGATATATATATATGGACCCGATATATATATATATATATCGGGTCCAATTGTGATGTAAGCTATCCTATCTTTTAAGTTGGATCAAACTACATACGGTGTGCAAATTTGATTGAAATCGGTTAAGTAGTTTATGAGTCCATCGCGGACAAACAACGTGACACGTGATTTATATATATTAAAATTATTATTTCAGGGCCCTGATAACCGCCAATCTGTTTGTGTTCGGCCTACACCTGACAACCTACGAAGTTCGAAGAACGATTCACGAGATGAAAACACGAGTTGTGACTACTATTTATGACCTAAGGAGTAAATTTGACAACTACTTTGGCATAGGGCAGGACTACTTGAATCAAGGAAAGGATATGCTCGCTCAATTCACCCTCCCAGGCGGCATGTTACCGACCGGCTTTACTTTACCCCCCGGCTTAACGTTACCCCCTGGCTTTACTTTACCCCCCGGGCTTAACTTCTCTAATAGCAATTTGATTCCTGGAAATCCTTTAGGTTAGAATTGCATTTATTTCTCTAAAATAATTACAATTCACTTACTGAGAAAACAATTTAAGCTTAAAACTATTTGAAGCGATGATTTTGTAGAGTGGACAACAGATTATACAAAGAAAAAGTGCATAGTTGGCCAGTTTCGCTCGGCTTTGCAACGGGTCGAAACAAGTTACAGAGTTGTGATATCTAGATATGACATTGATGTTTTAATGCAAAATAAAAAAAATAAAAAAATTATATATTTAATTCATTGATTATTATTTATTATGCATTCGTTTATAAGTGCGATGATAATATTATCCAAATATCTATTTTTTTTTAAACTGTGTTGTTTATTTGTTTTTATTCATAATTATTTCTTGTGTAGACTTTATATTTTTTATACTGTTGTTTTAAGTGTTGTTTCATGTGTTTTTTAATGGATGGTAATGATAAATGTCTTTTATTTTACTTGGTAGTTGATTGTATATTTTGATGCCTTCGTATTCAATATTCTTCCCGCCGAAGTTGGTTCGGGGTACACGAGTTGCTAGACAATGAGCACGCCTTAATTTCGTTTTTTGTATCTGCGTTTCTTCATGAATTTTTATAGATGTATGAATTTTCATGTTTAAAATTTTCTATAAAGGGTGCACGTGTACGTAATAATACGTATGTTTGAGCGATTGTCATTAGTTTAGTGTCCTTGTATATTTCACACGTAGGAGTTCGGAAGTTATATTAAAAAGGAAGTTAAATAATGTTTTTATTTATTTGTTTTGAGCTGTTTGTATTACTTCTAAGTAGGTCTTAGCTACAGTGCTCCGTCACAGTTAGTGTATAATAAAAAAATTAAGTTTGTATGAAACAAATACTTGGTAATTTATTATTAATTGTTCCATGCTCTAATAATAAACCACAATTATACAAACTAATCTTAATAACGCGTTATATAATTGTGAACTGTGATGTTACTAAAAATAGCTTACTTCCACGTAAATATTTACTTAGAGACAAATAAACATAATAAAATTTGATTTGATTTGAGTCGAGATATGACTTGAAAATATGACCTTTTTTATTTATTTATGGATCACAAGAAAGGATACACACAAAGTACTCAAACACAATTTTTACAGTCGTGGGCAAGCGTGTTCGGTCAGGTACAGGAGACCACAGCATGCATTGAGATACATACCTACAATCGCAACTGGAAATGTTAAAATATATAAAAATAAAAAGTATTAAAATCATCACATCAAACCACTAGAAAACAGGCGCTATTAGAAGAGTGCGACAGCGTTTTATGTTTAAACAGCAGTTTTACTTTACATATTACATACGTCTTTGAATTTCTTCTTAAACATATGAAGGTTTTATGACGACGTTTTCCTCCACCACGAAGCTCGTGGTATGGTCGTCACTGTATTTACTTAAGTCCGGGGTTTGAAATATTGATTACCAAGTGACACCACACCTCTTCTCTTAACACAACACGGCCATCTTAATGTCTTCTCCGACTAAATGGAGTCGTCAATTCCGTTATATTAAGTGTCGATGAAGTTGTTTTCTTATTGAGGAACTCCATAGCCTTGTCGTGTAACATGATTTGAAGGTCTTGGGTGAAGTAGTAAAAACCAAAGAGCAGTACACCAGTTAAGAGGAATCTGTAATGGATAATAATAATAATAACAATGTAGCCCATTTGTGAAAGTATCTGAAGGGGATTCTACGTATTTGAGTAACCATGCAACTCTATTCTAATTATCTTACATAATGACATGAGACTTACGCAGCAGGAAAACATCGCAAGGACCTTTATTACGGTACGTTATTTATTAAGAGGTAGGGCATAACGGGTTTCCCGTTCGAATTTGGAGCTGCCCGACTGGGGCAGGACCTCCACCTTATAGAAGTCTGTAGCCAAATTACATTTTTTTTTGTTTTTGTGTTGAACACAATATTGTGTTCCTACGCAGTGAATTATGTTTCCAATAATGAGCTCCATGGGGAGAGGAAGGATTGTTATATTGTGTTGGCAACAGAGGGATTTATGCTGCCAACACAGTTTAACTCTCCGAACACAGAGTGGCAACGCGCAAGTGATACTTCGATATCGCGAGCGTAAATAGGTTGCGGTACCTATTCTTTCAGGTGGGCCGTATGCATGTTTGCCACTCTTGTTGTATAATAAAAAATATGTATAAAATCGTAGGAGTATTATAAAAAAAAAACAATAGCAAAGCAACCAGCCCTGGGCCGAAACGACCAATCGCCATAACATTATTTTCTCCATGGCATTCGACATCGACCTACGACCAGTAGTGGACAAAAGCTTTTTTTGTTATCGTTCACGACATTAGTATAGCATGTGAATTGTGAAGGCAATGACATTCGCTGCAGAAAAAGTTTCCCAGGTAATATCATTGCCAGACAAATTATAGCGCGTGAACCGGAGTAGAAAAGTAGCAGTTCCAAAATCCCAGCGCAACTGTGCCAAGTCGAATTATACTTACAATCCGGCCATTTCTAGTTTAGCTATAACGATTAGAACAGAATAGCCAAGAAGAGTAGTGTGATTCTCGACCCACAGCCGAAGACTACCGAGGTCGTTGTAAGACAGTCTTAAATAAACAGACACTCCCCATTATGAGAGCATTTTTGTTGTTATTCCACAATAAAGGCAATAAAATTGACAATGGCATTGGTATTATTATGAAATGTGGTTGTTCAGACAAATGACTCATTTATAATTATATCTCCATATCCGTGGTTTTATAACTGTTCAAGTCAACATCTAAATAGTATTTACTAAATTATAAGTTTAAAAAATACAAAAATATCCCTTTTTTCCCTTTTCTCTTCCCTTCCATTCCCTTAAACTTTGGGGGCCTTTCACGTAGGCACCTAAAATAAATATATATGTGAGTATGTAGGTATTACCTAAACACCTTTGCCTACCTCCTCGGAGACCTTTGTGGATAGGCGTGGAGATATAATTATGTTCAGGCTGTCTCAGAAATAAAACAGTTATCTTCAGAATCCCGAAAGTAGCAATGAGTTTTTCTGAATTAAGTGCAGTGATTAGTCACACCATGAGCTTAAAGGTGAAGGATAACATCGAGAGGAACCCTGCATACGTTTGAGAAAAAATCAATTCAAGTGCTTGAGTAACGGCGATGGGCTTGCCATCTGTCACGTTGGCACCTAAAATATATCTCTGGCGGAAAGTCGGTGTATGGGTACTAAAGCACGGTCGCGGAGCAGGAAGAATTTCGTACAATGACCTCTTTACCTACTGACAGTGGTCACAAACATTTTTATATGTGTGGTTTGCATGAAATATTTGAAGGATAGAAAAAAACTAGCTTATTAAATAAATTATTATTAAGTATTTTGTTAAACAATAAACTCTTCAGACATTCCATTACTTTTATTTATAACAATTTTGCAATAATATCTCAATATAAAACTGAATCACAGATGTGTTATTCCTCTGTCGTGGTCGAGTATCGAGTGGCGTCATGTCTCACGCCGTCATTTTGGTACCAACGCACCCGAGCGGCACCGACTGCTCCCGAATACTCCCGAGTTAACTGAAACAGACAGAAAAATGTAAAATAATTAACCGGTTGCCTTTGGAAGTAGGATTCTTGGCACCCGTCGACAAACCCCCCAAAAATGCTTGTTTTCGTGACTGCACTGTAGTATCTTCCCACACTTTGCCTACAGTGTGCCCTAAAAAGATAATGAATAAAATTATCATAAGTATAAACATTTAACCACTTAATATTGCAAACAACTCAGGGGATCACTAATCGCTTTTGTCGATCCTGTCTTTGCTCTTGATACCAAGTATATTTATTTAATACTAGCTGTTCCCTCTGGCTTCGCCTGTGGTTCATACATAGCCTATGTATTATTCTGATGTATAAGGTATATTATTGTAAAGTTTCATTAAAATCCAATCAGTAGTGTTAGCGTGAAAGAGAAACAAACATACATACATTCTCACAAACTTTCGCGTTTATAATATTAATAGGATTATCAAGATCATAACAGCCGTTTAGCCATGTAAAGGTGACACACAGACAGAGATACTTTCATATTTTTAATATTAGTATGGATTTAATTCAGTCAGTAAATGGATAAAAAAAAAGGTCTTACCCGCATTTACCCAAGTTTCATCCAAGTAATATATTGGTCGTTGTTGCTGTCGGTAAGTTTTTATATTTTTCAAATATTTAATACGCCACAATGCTATGTCATCTCTGTCGATCAAACAATTATTTCGCCTTCGTTTGACATATTTAAACTTTAAATGTTTTAGTAATTGTTTCAACGATGTCAAGCCCATGTTTGGTAAGGATTCGTCTGCATTTATGACATGTAGTACCTTTTTTGTTGTAGGTAACTCTCCTTTTAAATAAAAGCTGTGCACTATTCGTCTGATGCACGATTTATCGAACTCATCAGTCTTTTCAATTACTGAGAGTCGTTTTTTCGGTGAAGGAGCCGGCTTGACGGTGTCTGTTTCGGTATATTCTTTTAAAATACGATATATGGCCGATTTTGAAATGCCCAAGATATCGGCTGTTTTGTCCTTCATTTCTTTTTTTGAAGGATATTTATCGGCAGGCCAGGATTCCTTAATGTATTTAAACACGTTAATAATCATAACCTTCTCAGATTCACTAAAGTGTGACATTTTTCTTTTCTTCCGCGGAGAAACAAACTTCTTGAATGGACGCGAGGTAGACGGCACTGGTTCCATTTTAAAACAGTAAATTAAACTTAACAAATCAACGAAACCACTTAACAATTAAAACAAGACAACAAAAACTAACAAATAACAACAAACTAAGATAAATGTGTTTCAAAATTGAACGAGCACTAACGCATCCCAAGATGGAATGTCGTTAGTTATTCAAAAATTATGAATCATGTCAAATACTTTTAATTGCGACCAAAACACCAGACGCAAGCAAGAACAAACCTTACGGTCTCAATTAAACGGTTTTCAATCCCTGGCGACAGCGGTCATTGCATCTGTGCGAGCGAGACGCATTATATTTACGCGGGAGTGACAGAGATGGGTAATAATAGGTTATCGTACGAAATTCTTTCTGTTCCGCGACCGTGCTTTACTCGAATAAATCCCTTGTGGGAAGGCGTGAAGATTTCATTGAAGATTTATAAACAAGGTTGTCTATTCTTACTACAAAACATGAGAGTAATTAAAAACGTATATACCTAATACCTATATAAGTAGTAAAAATAACAATGACAACGCAATGTCGCAAATCATTAATGAAACATTGAAAAACACAGGTTTGCTTCTATTTAATAAGCAACCTTCTGACGTACTGTGACTGCGACACACACGTGTTCAACGGTAATTACGATATAATTGCTCATTTCCTTTTCTTAACACAAGTTTCAAAGCAGGTTGTTTTTAAAATATTTTTTAATCACGCCTTCCCACAAGTAGGCAGAGGTGTATAGGTAATACCCACACACCCACTTTCCGCCAGAGGTATATTAGGTGCCAACGTGACATACGCTGGCTGGAGGCCTAGGTCTCGCCTTTGACCGGTAAAGTAGCAAAAGTTAAGTAGCGGTAAGTTAGCAACTCACGCTACGAGAGACAATACAAAAAAAATAAAAATACGCCTTTGAATTTCTTCTCAGACGTATGCAGGTTTCCTCTCGATGTTTTCCTTCACCGTAAAGCTCGTGGTGTGACTGTGGTGTGGTGTTATTTTTATTATTATTATTTTTTAATCACGCTGAGTCCCTCACAGGTTAGGCAGAGAAAGGGAGCGCCAGTTCTCTCTAGACTTATAAGCCTATTTCGCTTATTACACACCTATCTCTTTATGCATGCTCGCCGGCGTCGAGTATTCATAGATTGTGTAATGCTATTTTATAATTACTGCATATCTCTCGTACGCTGTCATTTTCACCGTTTTTATTTTTTATTTTTTTATACAAGAAGAGTGGCAAACCAGCATACTGCCCACCTGATGAGAAACGGTTACCGTAGCCTATTTACGCTCACGATACCGAAGTATCACTTGCGCTTTGCCACTCTGTATTCGTAGAGTTATAGTGTGTTGGCAGCATAATGGGTTTAATCCCTCTGCTTCCAACACAATGTAACAATCCTTCCCCCTCCCCAAGGAGCTCATTTCTGGAAACCTTATTCACCGCGTAGGAACACAACACAAAACATTTTGTTATTTGGCTACGGACTTCTATAAGGTGGAGGTCCTGCCCCAGTCGGGCAGCTCCAAATTCGAATGGGAAACCCGTTATGCTCTACCTCTCTTTACTACTTACCTCCTATTATACCATGCATGTGTTATCATTATATATGTCTGTATAATTAAGTGATAATAAGATTTATTTAGGTCCGCTGTCTGTTTGTTTGAGCCTGCAACCGCGTCTTTGCAGCGGCTGTAGTATACTGTAAGGTTAGGCTAGGTTTTAAGGCACCCATGAATATACCATATTGCGTACTAGTTCTGCCTCTTCCAACATAAGAGATTCGGTATGATGTCATTAATTATGCCGAATCTATATATATATATATAATATACAATATCTATCATACATCTAAATAGTAAGATTAGGAAAACTGCAGAGTCAAGTTTTTTTTTACTAACAACTTTATTATTATATTATGTAACAGGCCTTTTCATTTGCTTTTATAACAATAATAGATAAATCCAAGCCTAGTAGAAAATTCTTATATAACTATGTTTACGTAGTTTTAAGTACTAGACAAGAAGTTTAGACAACAACGTTTCAATAATATTTTTTTCCAATAAGAATTATCTACACTATACGTTGTGGCAAGATTAATATCTTAAATTCACCAACACCTTAATTTAATTGTGCGTTTACAACGTAGGGCAAGATAACGGAGTCTGTATACATGCAACTCAGCTATTATATGTATCTAAAAGAAGTAATAGATAATTTATCTACAGTCACTTCCATCGCCATAATATGATAATTATACGCTTATAATATAAGCTCAAAATCAACGTATGTTTGTTGCCACTTTGGTGGTATATACAAACGGACAATTAACTATTATAAACCATTTTTGGGCTAAATAGCAACAGTTTTTGGAATACACTCTACGAGAGTAAATTATGAAACATATACAGATAGTGCCATCCACGAAGACGCGTCCCACTATTCTTCCCTATAGTTTCTAGAGTAAGTGTGCAATCTCCATTAATGTTGAGCATTATCGGTACACACTTATTACCTATGAGTGCCACACACTACAATGAATAGAATCGACTCATACACCGCGCATCCCGCGACCTCCTCGTCTAGAAATTGGTGGGGCGCGTCTTCGTGGTTGGCACTATCTTTAGAGTATAATATACATTTTGAAAAAGTACAAATACTTACGCTTATTTACAATTGGTCTCAGTAAACTGAATCAGTGTGTATATTTTTCGGCTTCATTTCTCATACATCTAATGCTGGTACTAAACTATTTACTAATATTTTTTTACAGTAGCTCTCTTAGCTAAGAAACTTAATCTGGCTCAGACGAAGCCCCATAATTCTATCACATTATAAACCAATCTCTCTTTAGAAGTATTTTTCAAGTAAACCATTCACATTATACTTGTAACAACACTCTTTTAAATTTAAATTCCAACAAATTTAAGATTTAACATTTATAATTACACACAACTGTTTTTGTTCAATATATCAAGACAGAACTCGACTCACGGGCGCGTTCTTCAAGAAGTGTGTGAAAAGATTTTACACTTTTCAACTTAGCGTTATAAAACACTCACTACCGCCTGGCTGTCGGTACAATCAGTTGAAGATCCTCGCTCTTTAGCCTACGCATAATTAAACACATGTAAATATATCCCTACACCTCACAAACGTCCCCAAAAAGGTAATACAGAGGCAATGGCGTATAGTGGCTACAGCCTACCAGCATTTTAGGTAGGCTGATTACCAGCATTCTAGGTAGGCTGATGATGATGATGATGATGTAGCCAAGGTCAGATTTTCGAGGTGGCCAATTTGGGTCCAATATTTATTAGGATACCTCAGGGAAATGAAGAGAAACGTATTTAGATTTTTGTGATGTGATTCTGAAGCTCGGCTTAGGAGTGAGTAGGAGCGGAACATTTGAATAGGCTACCGACGACTAATATGAAAATCCGCCACTGTGAAGAGATGTAATAACAATATCTTTTGTGCCAATTTAACTGATGACAAGTTATATTTTTAATTATATACCCTTTAGTATAGATATTTTCACTGGCCATCTCCACCGACTCCAGACCAGCGTCGTAGAATTGTAGAATTGAAATCAGACCTCTTTTTAACATAGTAATAACACCTCAACTGATAATAGCTTTAGTAATATTTAAACTACTTCAATATATAAAAACGGTCAACTCAAAACCAGATGAGAGTCAAAGTGCGTTCTATGTTTTTGTTACTAGTATTCTATGTTTTTGTTACTAGTATTCTATGTTTTCGTTTCTAGTATTCTATGTTTTCTTCGTGGAGCCTTTTTTACATTTATGGTACAATCCGTCCATTCCTTTGCCGAACGGTGAGCAAGAGTTTGTTGTCAGGTAATACGATCCTCGGGCACTGAAACAAGCATTTAAAATGTATGACTATATTTCTCTTACTAATGCGTAAGGCTAACAGGAAAAATTTATCGCATTCTTGAGGTTGGTTCTCGACGTTACTAACTAAATTAAAATCGATGGCCTTTTCTATACTAATATGATTAGTGATTGTTTGTTTGTATTGAGTAGGCTACGAAACTACTGGACCGATTTGACAAATTATTTCACCATTAAAAAGCTACATTCACCCTTAGTTACATAGGCTATATTATCTTTTTTTTTTAAATCTTATGTCCTCCCATGCGAAGTCGAGACGGAGCGTTAGTAGATAATAAACGACAAATTTTCGTAATTATTATTTTATTCTGTACTGTTTCGAAGACGCTTCCTTTCGCAAACGCTCAGGTTACGCAATGAGTTTTTATGTGGTTGTTTAATGACATTTGCATTGCATTGCAACACATGCAGCAGCTTAGGTTTAGGCCAAAACTCAACTTACCTGCTATCGCAATTATATCCCATGTAGACCATGCCACTTTCCGGCGCAGGGTTGTTTCTAAACTTATGGTAGGAGTCCGCAGGAGATGACGGAAATGCTTCTGGGTTCCGCACGGATTCCGCATAAAATCGCCACGACCGCCAGTGACTGCATAGATCTATTAGATATATTTCTATAATTTATGCTCAAATAATAATTATTTGAGCATAAATTATAATAGAGGTTACACAAATATTAGAAAAAAATCCACTGCTACATCTATATAATCTTAAAGCATTCTAGTTTTTATTCGAACCCACGAAAAGGTTATAGATAGGTAAGCATTGTATTGTTACATGGAATATAAAAAATGTGACATACTATTCTTGATGCTGACTCATTGTTGGATTGCAATGCTTTTACGGTGCGTACACACCGTAGGATACACTCAGATTAGAAAGCCTGTCTGAAAGTCCTCTTCATACTCTCCTTTTCGCTTCCTCCATATTCATCAATAAGTTCATAATTTATTTCCTTTTCATACAACATTAGTTTTTAAGTTTTTTTTTATACCACTTTGGTGGCACACAATCATGCGGCCCGCCTGATGGTAAGCGGTTACCGCCACTTATGAACGCTTGCAACACCGGGGTGTCACTCGCGCGTTGCCGACTCTTAACTTTGCTATTCTTGATAATTAATTTGATCCAGGTTATTGGAACGCGTTTGTATGAAATCAAAAACGCCATAGACGTGAAACAGAGTGCTTGCATACATTATGGAGTGGATTTCGGTCGGTACTAGTATTACAGCGAGTCTACCTATTTTTAGTAGGCGCGAACCTACGGTAAAAACATTTTGTGATGTCAGTATAGATAAGATATCGAGTGACCTTGTGCAAGATAGTATTCAGATAAACTACCGTCTTAGACAACGCGCAGCATAACTAAGTCGTTTGAATTTGCGTATAGTCTGGTCGCGTTAAGGATAAAAACCTAAATGCGATTATTGAACGCATTTCTTGTTTAACCGATGGTGCAAATCGCATTAAAATTCGTTAATTCGTTTCGTTTATCGTGTACATAACAAGAAGTGATATAAGTAGGTATAGCAAACGATTTCATAGATCTTATAATAATAATATATCCTCGCCTTCCCACAAGGGTCCCACAGTAGGTGTATTCCCCACAAACCCACTTTCCGCCAGAGATATATTTTAGGTGTCAACGTGACAGATAGCGAGTCCATCGCCATTACTCAAGCACGACTATGTTCATAGATCGTATCTTTCAATAATGCTTATGAATTCCAGTGCATACTTACTGTCATCGGACAGGGGAATGGGAGCGAAGCGGGGACACCCCGGCTGGACGCTCTTGCCCCCATTGGGCCAGAAGTCAGCGGTCCCCGTGCGCACGGGGGCCCCGTAGCCCCCGGCGTCTGTGTGGATCACGTCCACAAACTCAGCGTCTTTCTCGTTGATGTGTTCCATCAGTACTCCATCCGGGTAGAACGCTGGGAAAGCCGGGTCGAGTGCTGTTAATCTGAAAAACGCGTGTTGCTTTATTAGTCGAGAGTTTAGGTGGTAGGGGTTTTCAGTAGTATTTTGGAAAGTCAAGGTTGGATGTTGTTTCTGATCTTATCTAAGTATCTCTATCTAGTCTCCATAATGGAGGTTTAGCCTTGGTGTGTCTATGAGTTTTTATACACGAGCTTAATATCATCAAACCATCGTGAGGAATCCTGCATACATTTAAGAAGACATTCTAAGGCACGATTATTTTGACACGGCTGTACAGATAATAAGGCATGTACAGTCGAATGGACTGAATATCCCCTTAGCATACTTCTTTGGGAATCATTGAAAGCTGGCTGAATCTTTATATATACAATATAAATGAATGTTTGTCTGTTTGTCCTTTATAGAATCGTAAAAGGCTGGACCGATTTTAGTGAAGTTTTATATGTTTCTTCAGGTGGATTCGAGTATGTCTAAGATTCACAATTGGATCCGATAGGTGGCGCCACTAGATCCGCGGTTTTTATTCTTTCACCCAAGCGAAGCCGGGCGTGACCACTAGTGTAACTAAATATTATAAATAAGTATGCGCACGCACACAGTGATTGATCTTTGTAATAATTATCGTTAATCATTTAAAATGTAGTATTCAATTGAGGTATTTCAATTTGAATTGTTATCTACGTGAGATTATTACAACAGCATGTCTATAAAACGTGATTTAAAATTTAAACAGGTTCATTTACATTCGCAGTATTTAATTTACAATATTTTATTACTATGTCAAATACTTCGTTGCAATAATACATAAATTGTTACTTTATTGTATTTACATAATAATGTACTGTCATTTATATCATTAACATTATTAATTTTTTTCTGTAAATGGACATATACAATTTTTGAAAAGTAATATATTTTTTAATCATTATTCTACACAGTTATGAGATACTTCTAAAAAATACAACAAATACTTATTAAAACATGAAGCTACATGCTATTTAACATTATACATTGTGGTGATGTTTTGACCAAACTAAATATTCCAAAACTTTGTTATGATAAAATTATTTTTTACCACAAGCCCGCCAAACTAGCATACGACCCACCTGATGGGAAACCGTTACCGTAGCCTCTTTACGCTAACGATACCGAAGTACCCCGTGCGCGTTGCCACTCTATGTTCGGAGAGTTATACCGTGCTGGCAGCATAATAGGACAAATCCCTTTGCTGCCAACACAATATAACAATCCCCCCTCCCCAAGGAGCTTATTACTAGAGACCTTATTCACCGCGTAGGAACACAACACAATAATTTGTTTTATTTGGCTACAGACTCCTATATGGTGGAGGTCCTGTCCGTCAGTCGGGCAGCTCAAGTTACAACGGAAAACCCAGTTATGTCCTACCTCTCTTGATTTCAAATTCAAATGCTACCACGAAGATGTGCTGTAGAGAGCTTTTACCACAAATCAAAGAGTATAAATTCGAAATCCTGTCGGGGCTCGATGTATAGAATTACTGACACAGTGATAAAGATTTTATTTGCCTTACCTTTTGATGGTCTTATTGAATCTATTCTTGAGCTCCCGTGCCGTATAGCCTGCCACGTGGCTTCCCAGTGAGTGTCCTACTATGTGTATCTTCTCCAGGTGCAGTCCAGTGTCTACTAACTTGCTTATCTGCTCTGCTACAGCAGCGCCCACCTGGAATTATTATTACAGGGACTTATCATATCCGACTTAATTTTATTTCAATGGTTTTGTTCTAATTTTACACAATATCTTAATACATTATATAATACTAGCGGTCCGCCCCGGATTCACACGGGTAGACATACGATTATTTTATAAAAGAAAATATAGCCTATGTCACTCAGGGTGAATGTAGCTTTCCAATAGTGAAAGAATTTTTCAAATCGGTCCAGTAGTTTCGGAGCCTATTCAATACAAACATACTTGCATACAAATCTTTTCTTTTTATAATATTAGTAAAGATATCCTCTCGCCTTCCCATAAGGGTTCCCGAAGGGGAAGGCAGACAAGTGTAGGAAGTTGGCATACTGTTAAGTAGCTGTTCAAGTATAGCCTTCAGTATTTGCTTCTAAAATAATATCCAACAGAAATATTTTCTAAAAGAGTTCTAATTTAAATCGTACGATTAAAACTATTCTAGAGAAAACTGGTGTTTTACTCTCTCTCTGCCTACCCCGTGAGGAACTCGCCGCATTTTACGTGGTCTAGTCGCTAGTTGGTTCGGAGTAGTTTATTCGATACGATATAACGTATAGAACTGAACAGCGCTTCAAGCGGTCGTAAATGTTCCCAAGTTCTTGCTTTTTAATGTAACTTCTTGCAGTGTGTCGAAATAGCGTAATTAGTTTTAACTGTGGGTATTGAGGTTAAGGATCAGGGCCTAGGAGGCCAACTAGCAAACCAGCTGGGTAGCCAGCCACGTTGTATCAGACTATAACGTAATAACGTAGATATAACGTATCCACCGAGTCTAATACTTCATAATAATCATAATCATGATTCTTTATTGCTATTCCACTTACAATAATATCACGATAATATCAAGGTATACAGTGGACCTTGTGGGGCACAGCAACTTATGAGAGGGACACGAATTATACAAAGGGGAACAATTTAGGTACTTGCTAACTTATTCTAACCTTAATATATAAACATCTATCCTTACCTATATTATTAAGAAGTAGAGTTTGTTTAATCGCGCTAAATTTATTTTAATATAGTTAAAAAATCTTGGTCAACCATTTATTGAGGCTATTGTGCTGTAGACGGTGCCATCTCATCAATTTCTAGTCGAGGGGGTCGCGGGATGAAGGGAGTATGACCCGAGTTTATAAATTGTAGTGTGCGTGTGCACTCATAGGTAATCAGTGTGCACCGATAATACTCAAACATTAGTGGAAGGTTGCACACTTATATTATAAACTATGAGGAAAAATAGTGGGCGCGTTTTCGTGGATGGCACTATCCATACTAGTAAGCGGAGCAGTAAAATTTGACGTGAGTAAAACCATTTAACTCTATCTCTAGAATAAACAAATGTTAAAGCGAATATCGTACATAAATATACCTGCATTCTCGAATACTATTGGCAATGGCACGTCACTGTATGACCTCAGGCCCGCCAAAAGCCTTGCAGCAAATAGATAAACATATGCTAATGAAGTTTGACTGTACATGTATTAAGTCTTAGTTTAGCAAAACGAGTTTCCACCTATATATAAAAAGGTAGGCCGTTCTTTAGCCTCGCAAAAAGTCGAGAATGGCGCCGAGCGATTTGGATGAATTGTTTTGTTTGTATTACAAGCATACCTGGATGGTTTTGATTCAAAATTGGACCTGATGGGTGACGTTGCGATTATGTTCGATATTAATTTTATAAGTCAAACGAAGATGGGCGAGACAGCAAGTAGATTCTCGTTCATTTTTGCAAGATGTGTCAAATCAAGTACACAAAGCGCATAATTGTTTTGGTAATGGAGTTAATAGTTGAGACCTTGACATTAAAAGCACCTTTAAGCTGTGCTGTTGTCATGGATGTACATACATATTCTTGTTTGCTGCCTTTTTGTAGCATAAAAAAGAGCGCAATTTATTTTTTATGTCTAAACGCGTCGTCCTTGGTATTACCTCTGCTACCAAAGTTGGTCTGTTGTTCTACCTTATTAGATTTTTTTTTGTTTTATATCCTCACGCCTTCCCACAAGAGTCCCCAAAGGGGTATCCTCACGCCTTCCCACAAGAGTCCCCAAAGGGGTAGGTAGAGGTGTATGGGTGGTACCCACACACCCACTTTCCACTATAGATATATTTAATGTGCTAACGTGCCAGATGGCGAATCCGTAGCCATTACTCAAGCAAGTCCATACATACGCCTTTGAATTTCTTCTCCTTTCTTCTCCGTATGCAGGTTACCTCTCGATGTTTTCCTTCACCGTTAAACTTGTGGTGATTCGAACTTGCAATCTTTGTGTTGCAGGCAACTACTCGAACCACTCGGCCACCACGACTTTTAGAGAGACATACAGTTAGCAGACAACTAACACAGACACGTAACAACAGAAAAATGAAACAGAAAATTTACAATTAAATACTCAATCGAGGACGCCCTCGCATATTTATCCTAGTAAAAGTCAAATAACTTTACCGCTGTGTTTATTTATAAAATATATGAAAGTGATGGAATAGTCACCTTTTTGGTATTTCTAACGGCGTTCACTAAGTAGGACCCATGTGACATGTTGGACCAATCCAGAAGGATAACGTTGGTGTTCGGCTTTGATTCCAGATACGCATTCACCACGACCTGAAATGGGATTAAATAAAAATTATAATGTATATTATATATGGACTCCTTTATTCGATTTGCCTCTTTGCCTTGTTTTGCCTTTTCATTGATATACATACACATATCATCACGCCGAGTCCTGCACGAGGTAGATAGAGAGAGTAAGCGCCTGTTCTCTCTAGACTTACAGACTTCTTTGGCTTCGTCCACATTCATCAATTTCTTCATAAATGCCCATCGGTTTCGAGCACTGTTGTTAACATTTTTTAATGCCCGATCTTATACCTACTTGGAAAGTGGTCTTCCTCTGCCTCTACCCCTCACTTTGGCATTGTATATCTATGGCTTCACTCATTCTATATCCAAACTAACATAACATGTCTTTCTCTATCTTTTTAAGCACACACTCAGGCGCGCAAGTTTCTTTGCTGATTGCTTCGTGTCTTATGCTTAGCTTAGAATACAACTTTCTCTATCTTTCTTTCCATGATATTATTTAAATTTACTACAAAACCATTGCTCAGTCATAACATATGCCAGCCGTATTTCACAATTTTATGATAGAGGCAAATCAATATGAGATATAATTCTATACTTTGAGGGTATTGTAGATGAAGCGAACGAGTTCTTTATGTCTAGAACTGTCGCTCTAATCCCTCTGCCTATCTAGTGAGGCGAGGCGATAAATAAATTCGGTATTGAAATTATTGGTCGATAAAAGTCAGTTTACCTGCACACTTTCTTGCTGTGCAGTTTCAATGAAGCCATGGGAGTAGAAAACGACCGGTCTGTCTTTGTCAAAGCCTTTGATGTCTAACATGCGTTCTGCCTGGTGTAGGGGAAAATCTACGTACTCTTCTACTGTGCGTCTGGAAGAAAATTTTGAAAAAAAACACGTAAGATGGTTTCTGTCTTACCTAATAGTTACGAATTAAACTTAATAATAACGGTTTAATACCTTACGTATTGTTTTAAATTTATTTTTTATTTCCCTTGTTTTTTATTGTGCATTAACGTTAGTGTTATGATATAATATGAGAATGTTAATTTTAATTGGTAAAACTATGATATTCGTGGCGTAATTATTTTAAAAAGTTTTTTATTCTCTTAACTGAATATTTATGCAAATAATACATCTTAATAGTGCAGTGCACCAGAAAATTTATTTGCAAGGATAATGAAACAATTAGTACTTTCTTCTTATTATAGTACGAGGATAACAAGCACTCCTGGGGGTGAGCTGATACTACGCCTATGGGCGCGTTTACTCGCGTTTAGCCGATACATTCCGGCACATTCTGACTGCCGAACCACATGCTGTAAGTGTAAACACTAAGGTATATGGGTATAGGCTATAAAGTAAATATTACTTACCCATTGTAAAATCTCAAGTATATATCTTCAACACGGTTCGATCTGTCCGGTAATATTCCTGAAACAACGAAAAAATATAATATTTCAACATGGCGATACAATATTTATATTCACGATGCCATCGAATTTACTTATATAGTTTTTATTCTTTGCTCCTTCGTTCAATATAACCTTAGGAAATAATGAAAATAAGCAAATTATTTTATAATATGACAATGTGTAGAGCATTGCGTATTCAATCGTTTGAATAAGATAAAGTTATGAACAGACGAACCTTGTTTCAATATACTTATACGACAATTTGAGCAATTTCCAAGAGTTATCATATAAATCGTACTAACTCAATGGGCCATTATAATAATGGTTTCTTTATATAAAAGTAGTCTGGAATAACGTCAATATGATGAGGAAAATGAAATGGGCACTGTCAATCATGTCTGCTGTGGATTAAATGTCAACAGAAAATTTTTGTTACAAATTATTCTGTTGACATTGGTGATGACACAAAGGTGAAAGAGAAAACAAGTGTTGTTTGAGCAACATACAAGTTGACTTTCGGTAGGTAGGTAAGGACAGGACCTTGAGACTTTGATTTCCTGCTTATGAATACACGTCATGACTCGCCAAAGCACCGACATTTGTACGCTAACTTCACGTGTTACTTATCATGGACTCATTATCACATGAATTGCTTACCTGTTGGTGAAACCTCATTAAATACTATAAAAACACAGTCCTATTTCAGACTTATGGGAATAAGACATGAAATCCTGTAGATAATTATTTACCTCAAATCCCGCTACTAGGTTAAATATATAGGTAAATAAGTGACGTCATTGATCAATTATAGAAATTATATTTTACGTAATAAAACATATTTAATGTTTACGGAAATATTTTTATACATTATTTAACTTGAATGGAAAATGTACAGCATTGTTTTGTACATACATACATATATTTAATCAACAATATGAAGGTTCTCTCGTGAAGTGACATTAAACGTGACACGACACGACACGACAAAACTGACAGTACCAACAAGGGCCACACTGACCCGGATTTCATAATTAAAATTCATTTATGAAACTATAGCGACGAAATTGAACTATTTACGCTTGTTCATAAAATCGATATATGAACCTTGACGAATAATAAATAATGAAATCTTGACGAATAATGAGAAAATATCAATGATGTAACATTGTACTGGGGTTCTAATTTGGCTCGTTTTTCTTATGGAATATATTTTTTATTTTGTTTATATTCAGATTGTTAAAACTAATTATCAGTATGGATACTAGCCGCCAGACAGGGCACAATCAAATGCGGATCTTTCAATAGATCTTTTAATTAATGGGAGATATACTATAAAATAAAAACTTGAATAATTGTCCGTGGTTCACGTGCCAAGCACCAAGCCAAGGCTACTGGTGCTGTTAACAAGTGTTATATTATTAAATATTAAACGAATGCAATAAGAAATACTGAATGATGAAGTGCTGTCGTAAGTATAAACCTAATGATGGAGTACGAACGCAAATAAATATTCTATGGCCGTTTTAAATTTAGAACAATGTACAAAGTTCTCTAAATTGTTCCAACAATCAATATCAATCAATATATATTATGGATCTGTAGCATGGAGTCTCTACATTTGTAAGTAATGAACCCTATTTGATGTTATATACCTATGGATGATGTGAAAAATTACTTAAGTTCAGAATCAACTGTCGCAGGTTCGAACCTACGAAGTTTGTAACGCAGGCGAACTACTAGGTTTTAACAATTTATTTTGTTAGACCACCGTAAAGCAACTTAACTCAAGATAACTTAAATTAAAAGTTATACAATTGTGATATTACGAACGGGGAACTAAAATCAATGCCACTTTCATTGAAGTACAATCCATTACGCAGGATCGATAGTCTCCTGAGGAATGATGTGTACATTAACTTGATTACTTACGATCTTTTTCCACAATACTAATGTACCTATAACATGAGTTCGAAATAATATTTTTTGTGACTCTAGCAACAAACAACAATGTGATATATCAAATTACACAACACTAAGAAAATAATCACATTTTCTTCTACAAATTATTTATCTTTCTAAGCTGGAGAGAGCTGCAATCTAGCATACAGTGCCTGATGGTGAGCAGGTACCTTAAGCCTAGAAACGCTTGGAACTTCGGGTATCATTCACAACCAAAAGATTAATTATTTGGCTCTGAATTTCTTTATGTAGGAGGTTTTACGGAAGTGAGACTATTCTAGGACTGAACAAGAGATCTGTTTACATTACCTAAGATTAAATGTTGAGTATAGAGGGTAAAGTCTACGGAAGCGAACAGCAAAATTGCCAGATTTATTTTGATTTGAATTTAAATGTGGAGCGGAGTCTTCCTGTAAACAGGAACAGGAAAATATAGTTTTTCTTGTATTACATAATATTTAATAGCTTGATAAACTCGCCAGCTCGTGCTTGAGTAACGGCAATTTACTCGCCATCTGTCACGTTAGCACCTGAACTATATATATCTGGCGAATAGTGGGTGTGTGGGTATTACCTACACTTCTGCCTACCCCTTCGGGGATCCTTCTGGGAAGGCGTGAGGATATAATATATGCTAATAAAATGTATATAAAAATGTATATAATATATGTAAATAAAAACAGAAAATAGAAGAAGGTAGGTAAGTAGATATGGTAGATATGTAATTTTTTTTTCTATACAGGTATTATATTTATTTGAATAATCAAACTTGATACGTCAGAAACCGAAGAGCACGGCGCAAGTAAGTAAATAATTTAATAAAATTGTATTCTTACAAATTGTTATATTGTGTAGGCAGCAGAGGGAATTAGGCCCATTATGCTGCAAACACAGTATAACTCTCGGAAGACAGAGTGGCAAGCGCAAGTGATACTTCGGTATCGTGAGCATATAGAGCCTACGGTAATCGCTCATTACGTGGACCTTGCTTGTTTGCCACTCTTGTTGCATAAAAAAAGATCCCGACCGGTAGAAGGTACAATAGTTTAAGCAGTCGTCTCCAATTTTTTTTATTTTTTTTGTACCACATGGGTGGCAAAGTGATTAATTAATTACTATTAACAAAATGTTTAATTACTATTAGTATATTGCGTTTCTGTAGTCTAAGGGGCCCGGTGGATGCCTTATAAAAACGTATTGTTTTTAATTAAGTGGATGTTGCTATTTTTATGGTGCAGTGCAAGAGAACGAATTCATTAGAACAATGAAACCGTATAAAATGAAATACTCATTCCCGTCCCCTCGTGTAATGTAGCAAATCGCATGCAAAGATCGCTGCAGTTGTTATTCGTATCCATATATTGAATTTTTATTCTGTATATGTGTTTATGTCTTATATGAAATCTTATATGAAGTACATCATTGGTATTTATGTACCATGTTAGAAATAGTTACAGATTATGACGAATTTGACCGTTAAATCATGCGATAGTTTACTTAGATACGTAATATAATACTTAATGAAAAATTATTTAAATACTAGCTGTGCCCGCGACTTCATCTGCGTGGAATTTAACAAAAAAAATATTGTTCAGTTTCCACAATAAAAATAAAGTAAGGTAGTTATTCCTTTTAACATCAGCTATCTTCCAGTGAAAGTCCCGTTAAAATCGGTCCAGCCGTTTTAGAGATTACCTAGAACAAACAGACAGATAGACAGACAGATACAAATTAAAAAAATATTTATATTTTGGTATATGTATCCATGCATTTAGTAAATCGCGTTTTATATTACAAACAGACACTCCAATTTTATTTATTTGTATAGATGTATAGATTACTAATAAAGTACAAATTTTATTTGTGGTATACTTGAGAGTATTTTCTATATCGCATGACACCCACTTCTTGTTTTTTTTACACTCGTCCAGTATATGTTCTGCAGATTCTAAGCACCTAAGAAGGCATTTTTCCTAAATGCTGAATAAGTGCTACGTCGTTGCCAGTCAAGCTGCGACTAAGTTGACTCAAGCCAAATTAGCTTGTGTTGAGCTAGCCAAGCCGAGCGCGGTAAGACGTATCTATTCTTTTTTACATCAATGGCATAACCTCTATCTGATATCGCTATTTTGCGTCTCGCCTAAATTATTAAACCGCACAATAAAATTTTAATAAAGACATAGGTATAATTTACGCCAGAACGGCTGAACGGAATCGACGAATGAAATTCGTCACAGCGATGGATTATTTCTTGGATTAACACATACATATGTGCAAGTAGGTATATTTATTCCAGAAAACAAAACTCGTAAATGAATTCAAACTGTACGCGAGTAAAAGCGCGGTTACAGCAAGTATTGTAAAAATTATAGGTACCTAGTGAAAAACACAGTAATTTATTTCATTAGGGCATTGTATGAATATTGATGAGAAAAACAACACCATATCAACGCGCAGCCAAAACAGGGCTGCGACCACAGATAAAGCGAACAGATGATCAAAACTGTTCAACTTACGTTAATTAATTACCATACATTTGAATTCAGACATCGTAAGATTCGTAAGCGATACACATCGGTTCGCGCGCTATTTATGGCGTAACCAGTTATAGTGAGGTGCGTGTGCTAATAATGATACACGATCTACTATCGAAAATTACCAACCATTTGGGCTGATATGACATCAGAGGCAAATTAGCATATTATTATGGTACCGATTTTGTAATAGTGATAGTAGTAGAGTTTTAAAATAACCAGCGACCTTAACCATGACGTGCTATCGTTGTCATAATTTTAAAATGCGAACGAGACAGTTAGCTAAATGTCATATGCACCCGTCTCGTTCGCACACTTGAATCATGATTGCAACAGTATGATTACACACATTAATTACCTATATAAAAAATGTGTTGTGATACCTCCCACGTATATTAGTTGATTTCTTTGAAATGTACATATTTTAATATATGCACCTAGAGTTAGGAATAGCTAAATAGATAGGAAGCTATTTAATACTAACTTTTCGAAAGGAAAACTAGAAATGTGCTGTAATAATTAAGCTGTTATTTCAGTTCATGACTCTACATAGGTAGAAGGTTACGAAATAAAGAAATGATTAACACTCACAGTTTGTTAAATAGCTACCAATTTATTCATGTTTTAATATTGGTCATTATTAAGATTTAATTTACAAAGTAGCTTTGTTAAACGCGTGAAGAAATAAATAAAATTATAGCTTTTAGTTTGTGCAATACATTAAAATTTAATGTTAATTATCCGCTATCTTTACCTATTCATAATCATTACTATTAGAAAGTTAATAAAACACTAATTTTATTCGACTGCTTTCCTTGTATTACACACGTGCGCCGAAAACAACCGAACGTGTTCCGTAGTTGACCGAACGCAGACGTAAATAGTTGTGAACTTTTGTCTTCCGCCAAATTTCGCTCCGTTTAGCGCTCATCTGCACGGTAAAATATTTACAATAGACAAAATCCGTATTCCCCCATCCTGTTCCTAAAACACCCGGCATACAACAGATACACTGACGAACAAAAGGCAACAAACGGTACTCGGTACCAACAGCGTACTCTTGCGAGTTATTTCACTTTTTTTTTCTAGAAATTAAACCGCGAACTGTTACGCATTGATACTGAATACACATACCGTATGCTTCTCACGTGGGGAATTAACAATTCGGTTGTGAATATATTGAGGAAGTTATGATTGCTAGTTCCGTACCTGTTCCCCACCAATATCGCTTCCAGCTGTCGGTCACTGTACGAAACATAGCGCTACGTGCGTCGCCGACTACGCGCGGCGGCCAACTGACTTGAATTGAAATTGAAACTCGTACAATAAATACAATACAGTCTACCGGGTAAAACAAATCATTTAAATTTCGAATTTAATCAATTTCTGAAGGACTGAGTAAAAAAAAAGTGAAGAAGTTAGTCAAATGTTTGTATTTTTGTTAAAAGTTCGGTTTGTTTAGATGTTAGAGATTCCCTTGATATGAGATACCGACACAGATCTATGCAATGTGCTCTGATTCAATTAATCTCTAATTAGAGACGAGAGTGCTCTTAGCGTCTCGTAGAGTCCGTAGAGGTGTATTTGATGACATCGTAGCCTGCCGCTAAAGTAAATCGAACTCTGGCATGACGTGAATTACGTTGAGGCCATCAACGCAATTCAGGTCAACTGCTGTAAATATCTATAATGTATTAAGAAATGTACTTTCGTTCATTTCAGGCATCGATTCGTGAAGATTTTGTTGCTTTTGTTAATAGAAGTAAATGCTGGGTAAATTGAAATTTCCCCATACAAATTTGAAGTCCTCTGACTGTAAGGTAGGTAGTTACGTTACAAAGGATTGTAGCCAAGAAAGCACTTTTTTTGCGGTCTGCTATGTTCTTACGATTAAGGTGCAAAGCTCTTGAATGGCTATAGTGGCAGAAGGAAATTAGAAGTGGACTGTTTTATTATGTATGTACCTAGAGCTTCACGTAACTCCGGGTCAACCATTTGCGAATGTCCATCTGTCATCATCAAGAATCTTGAGACTTGTGATTTCTAAAGACTTCGAATTCAACTACTCTCGATCTCCCAACAGTGAAACGAACAAGGACACAGACCTGTTTTATTACGTTATCCCGTCCGAAAGATACTATGGTTCGGTGACAGTTGGAATGTTGTTTTACTTCACGGTTATGGCGAGCAAGCAAGGTTGATCCAGTTGCAATGTCACCTTATTTTAAAGATATCATAAAGCAAAGTTATTCGTTTACGTTGGTTTGGACACATAGAAAGGATGAGTGAAGAAAGATTGACGAAACTGATATACAAAGCAAAAGTGTGTGCAAGAAGAGGCAGAGGAAGGCCACGTTCCAACTACCTGGATCAATTCGATCGGACGCTCAAGGATGGGAACGTTAAGAGTACTCGAAACCGACGTGCATGTATGAAGAGACTGATGAATGTGGACGAAGGGAAAGAGGTATGTAAGTCTAGAGGGAACTGGCACTCTATACTCTCTGCCTACCCCGTTAGGTACTTGGCGTGATGATATGTAAGTTATAAAGCATAAAATATTATTACTCACTTTAAATCAGGGGATAAATCAGGCTGTGTGATAGAAGCCATAGAACTAATAATTATGCAAGTAGTAAGTACCCTTCAATCGACGCTTGCAACATCACTAGAGTTAAGTTTGTTATATTTTTGTTTTAATTTATGCATTCCTAAATTATTCGTTTGATCAAACTTCCATCTTATCTAAATGGCATTTTGGTAAGCAATTGACACTTGGGAAGATTTTAGAATTATCATTCATCATCATCTTTGTCATTGATGTTCTTTTACATTTTTATTCGGTATAATTTTATACGAATGAATACCATATTTTAATATTTCGTCTCAATCCATTATACATTATGTCTCATATATGTCAATACATTATGTATATCTGTGTTCATCTAATCAAAGGGTCAGACCGAGGGATGATACAATTTTAGACATTTATATTAATCGTATTTTTTTTCAAAGAATTGAATTTCTCGATAAATCAAATCTACCTTTATACGCTTTCCAAGCGGTGAATTATTTATGTATACCGAGTATGTATTAGTCTGACCTGAAGAATGAAAAAATATATTCTTTCCTTACATAGAGAGTTCGACATCTGTTGAAAGAAAGAAGCAATCTAATGTTGTTAGCTATACTGTACAATGTACATAAGACATGCTTGCATGATGTTTTGAACAGATGGCGCTAGCTGTTATTTGTGGTGGACATGTGGACGAAGGCAGCGTTTGATAGAATATCCATCTTTTACGATTTTGATTTGAAATGATGAAAACATTGTACGCTGTACTTATATAATATGTACTCTGAACTTATTTGGTGTTGCTTTGTTGCTGGTTATTTGGTATAGATGGCGCTAGTAATTTTTATACACGTTTTCAAATAAAAAAAAATTAGTTTCCAGGATCCAGAACAAATGTCTATTAGGCGCTAAGGTTTTTATAATAATATAAATATAATAAATAACTGTTGTTTAAAAAGTGTCTCTATCCAATGCTAGTATTTGGCCAGTCTACGGGTGTGTTGTCCAGGTCTTGTCGCCATCTCCTTCGTGGTCTACGCCACGTAAAAGACGCCAGCGAGCGTCTTTTGTTCGTGTGTCAATTGTGTCTGGTTGCCATTCCGTGGTGATTTTGACCCAACGATCGGCTTTAACATTTTATAAAAATATACTCACGCCTTTTCACAAGGGTTCCTGAAGGGGTAGACCGGGTTGTATAGGTATTACCCACACACCCACTTTCCGCCAGACATATATTTTAGGTGTCAACATGACGAATGGTGAGTCCATCGCCGTTACTCCAGCACAACTATACATACGCCTCTGAATTTCTTTTCAAATGTATGCAGGTTTCCTCTCGATGTTTTCCTTCACCGTAAAGCTCGCGGTGTGACTACTCACAGTATTTAAGTTTAGAAAAACTTTTTGACACAGTCGGGATTCGATGTTTCTAAAAGTAGTAAGTACTTTTAGAAACATCATATCATATCACACCTTACGGGGTAGCCAGTTCTTCCTAAACTGGCAGACTCTTTCGTTTCACCTCTTAAAAGTTATCCATAAAATGTAAGTATATATAATATTGCTGAAACCATGTCACATAAAACGAGGTACACATTGGAGCTAGGTTTTAGCCTTACTCTCGTAGCACAGCGCCCATTAAATCAACGGATTATATTATCTCACTCATGCAGCTAACGGTTCGAATGTACGCTAACTACGTACCTAATAGCTTCCGCGCCAGGTGTTTTATCATTCCAAACTGATACTGGTATGGGAATTATGACATGCCTATATTTCAAAGCTCTCGTTTAAAATTTGAATTATACATCTAGAGCGATAACTCCATCTTACATCTACATCTTCTCATTGCCAAATCACCTCGAGAAGATTTGAAAACACACCAGTATAATAAAACTACTACTCACATTATACTGATGTGTTTTCAAATCTTCTCGAGGTGATTTGGCAATGAGAAGATGTCCCTTTATGCTTCTACTACATTATTCTTTCATAGCATGGTCACCAACGTGCTTAACCAAGTTAATGTAAGAAGGTTGTTTAATACTTCTTAGAGTAACGGGAATCGCCTACCATAAGGTTGCATTGTATGCTGTTTAAATTCTATAAAATACCTCATAGCGACTAGTAGTAACTTCCCCATAAATATCTATTGGATTTAATGGCCTGGTTGATAATAATGAATCATGTTAATGTAATGACCTTATTAATATCTTTCAATTTTCTTGTTGGGTAAATTACGTAATATATCTGTTTTTTACCCTTCAATTTTGATGTTTCCATTATTATGTTGATTAGTAGTAGTAGTTTCGTCATTAGAGGGAAATAGCCCTTTACTAATAGGATATGTGCACGCGACAAATATTTGTATAATGCATGAGTTCCTTACCTTTTTTTACTTTTTCGTACATACTTAGCTAAAAAATATATCCTCACGCCTTCCCACAAGGGTCCCCGAAGGGGTAGGCAGAGATATATAGGTAATACCCACACACCCACTTTCCGCCAGAGGTATATCAGGTGCCAACGTGACAGATGGCGAGTCCATCGCCGTTACTCAAGCACGGCTATACATAAGCCTTTGAATTTCTTCTCAGACATATGCAGGTTTCCTCTAGATGTTTTCCTTCACCGTAAAGCTCGTGATGTGACCAATCACTGTACTTGAGTTCAGAAAAACTCATTGGTACAGTCGGGATTCGAACTTGCGATCTTTGTGTAGCAGGCAACTGCTCGAACCACTCGGCCACCACGGCTTTTTTTGCTTACACTAAGCTAATTGTTGCGTAATTGTAGTTTCAAACAAAGGTCTGTACCAATGTACCAACTTTAGCATCTGTACCAACTTTCCGAACTGAAGTACATTCATTTATGTCACCCCACGCTCTACGGTGAAAGGAAACAGCGAGATCTAATATGTAGCGAAAAATTACATACGCCCTGCATATAGTAAATGTTGAACCGAATGCAGAATATTGCCCTGTGACTGGTCAGATCGTCGTGCAACTTCAACTTTAGGAAAGCAAACATTTCATTGTTTCTATTTTTGTGCGAATGTAGGGTTAAAAACATGATATGCAGACCTCTAATGTACATACTCAATCCAAATAGAAATAGGCTCGTCAAGTAACACAAAAGTCACAGTAAACCACCAGACACGTGCCTACGTGTCTTAATGTATCTTGGAGAACTGAGGATGTTGTTACAACTTTGTATTAGCCAATGAGTTTTATGAATTAAAATACTTAATCACTATGAACTTTAAAAACGTCACCGTGAAAACGTCACCTTTCCACAAGGTACCTTGTCGAACTGGAATTAGAGCTTGCATTGCGTTGGAGGAGACTCGAATCGACAAAATACTTTTCAGTGTTAAAAACTGAAAGCAAGCATTATGCGTCTCAAATCGAGATTTTTACAAAATGTCAATGCGAACAGAATGGAAGTAAGTAAGTACCGGAATTCTAAAAAAGAACTGGTTGTGTGAACATGTGTTAAGTAATTGTGTATTCTTCATTTCGAGGGTACCGTCCCGCAAAAACCGCGAGGGTCCGTTTTGACACCAGTTGATAAGTTTGTGTTCATACTCTATTATGCGATTCAAGTGTGACTTTGCCTAGAGCTCTTCCTGGTGATTACGAAGGCAAATTGAAAATCAATGTTAAAAAACAATAAATAAAAGGCTATTAGGTTGGACAGTTGCATGTGATCTTTAGGCCCGATGCGCTATCGCGCATTTTACTCAACAAACATACTTTGAACTTTATTAAATGTCCAAACAGTTAACTGAAGGCGCAAGTACGTGCGTGACTAAATATATTAATAAATTTGCTGGATGGTCAATGGACGGAACCTTAAGAAATAGGTCAGTCTCTTACTTGTCCATTTTAATTTCATTTGCTCCTCCTTTAATGGTTTAGGCCTGTACAATTACTCCTTGCTCACATTATTGGCAATGACTTATTTAGGTGTGCCATGTTTGCTATAACTAGTTGATTTTCGAATACAAAAAGTTTCTCCGGGGCGTTTTTATGAGCTCAACTAAATCAAATATTAAACTCAATTTCTTGCACCGACTTACTATTGCACTTGCAGTTTTACATATAAATATCTACACAAAAACATAGATAGCATCGTAGTTATAGTCAAATTTTAGCTTATCTAATATGTACACCTACACAAAATTATAAGGTCAGACAATTCATTACAGTCGTTACAATGATTTTTTGTCAAGATCCCCGAGAGCGACTGTCGACTGTGCTACAATCTGGAAGATATATTTAAGTTGAATTTATTAGGTATGGTTAAAAAAATATCAAACCACCAGTGAAATACATACGACAAAATATTCCTCTAAAGGTCTAGCGGTATATAAAGGCTTCATTTCTAACATTCGGTACACACATTACTCGCAGTTGTCGAGCAAGTTCCTTTGCGAAGAGTTGAGAACAAAGCTAGCGGCCGTCCGTACTCTTTCCATCAAGTGTCTGTGCACTGACTTTGTGCTATTTCGCGTTCCTACTTCCTTCGAATTGCGACAACTATCTGTTTGGCTATATGAGTTTCCTACAACTTGTTACTGTGTGAAATATGTATCTATCTGGATATGTCGGCGGGGTTTGTTTTCTAACCTTTGTTTAACGATATAAATGACATTAACACCACATTATTTTTCAAACACCTAGGTATCTAAAATAAAATAAATGTTAATTCTAATTGTATTTAAGACTAAAAGTTCGGACTTGTAAAGATTAGACATGCATATTTTGAATATTGAAGCAGTAGTTTTTAACTAATATAACATATTCTCAAAAGGATACCTACTGCCATTATGATCTCACTTAATAACTTGTTTAAAAAAATAAACACTTATCTGAGTTAGAAGGTATGTATCTATTAACGAACACAAATAGACAATAAGTGCATTCGATGTATATTTAAGCAGGTTTATATTTACATAGTATCGCCATGTACGTGTATATAGTTGTATCTATTTCAAACAGACTTACTTATAAATCTGTGATGTTTAATATGTACAGTGATTATGTGGAAAAGGCACCGTATTTGCTAGCATTATAAACAATTTAATACAATTATAAAACAAACCTGTCGCGCATGTTCGCTATAAATTGAAAATCTAAAGAACGGATTTTCTTACGTCTTTACCAATAGTTAGAGAGATTCATGAGGAATGTTTAGGAGCTTAATTTCTTAAGGGTTTTCGTAAATTCGCTGAAATTAGACGAAAATGGTAGAAAAATTCGTCGTTAGTGAACAATAATTGACGGTGGTGTTAATAGTGTAGGGTAGCGACTCTGTCGCCGTCTCTAAATCCGAATGTCTTCCTCACCTCACCTCACTACTTAGACTGTACCTTAGTTTTTTATTTTTATTTTGAAATAACAATAAACATACATTAATATTTTATTTTAATGTATTCAACAAATAATAATCACTATTTCACGACGCAATATGTCCTTATCAATATATTTACATTTGTATATTGGTACAAATTATGCATATGTATTGAAGGAAACTCGCCCTTGTCCAATAAATAACGTGTTAGCAATATCCCTTTCCCTGTAGCTTTCAAGAACTTTTTCGCTTCATCATAATCTCGACCAGCCTTATGCTTGTTAGTATTAAATAACCTTATTTCAGTCCCATTATAGTTTAAATTATTTTGAATTGTTTAAAAAGGGGCTATAATATCTTCTTCGCACTCTGACCCCATACCATGTCCACTATGATGAACTGACTAGTGTAATAGAAGAAATTTTCCACGAATACATAGATAACTAGAAGCGGGAGCTTGTGGCCGGTAAATAGCTTCAGTCCAGGATATATCAACACGCCTTCTGAGTAGCTTTGTATACATCTGAGGATAAAAACATCACTTTGAGATTCAAAACAATACATGATACAGTCGGAAAACTTTGATGGTTCTGGGTTTAGCTTTGATACGCTAGCTTATGTTTCGCAATGCATTCGAGACGAAGCAGAGACTATAATGGTTTACTATCAACAATTACATATAAAAAAACAATATTAAAAATATATATTGTTTATTATATATATATCTGTATATATATAATAAACTTTAAATTTATTTTAAAATAAATAAATTAAATTTTTTTTTTTTAATAAACTAAAATAATTTAAATCGTTTTAAAGAAGAACATTGTTCTGCAAATTAGGTAACAAAAACTCTGAGTGTCCGATCTATTTTAAATCTTCATAAACATAGGCTGTATTATTCATTTAACGGATATAGTATAGAAACAGGCCTAGCTCAATTAACTGGCTATATATTGCAAACATTTTACAATCGATCGAAATATATTTTTTTTATATAAATAACTTTTCAATATGGATGAGTAGTTCTTAGATTAGAACTAGTCTTCATAATGTTAGTACGGATTGTATACATGTTGATACACAACACTGCACTACAAGTTCCGTATCAAAAGCAACCCTTATGTCAACTCTTTGGTGTTTGTAGCGTTGCTCTGTCAGTCCAGAATACTTTAAAGGGAATAATTTGCTTGTAAAATCCTTTGTACCCCTGTCAAATTTCAACCTGTCACTGTGATACAATAAGATTGGTGTCTTTCCAGTAAAAGGACCTAAAATGTGAACATGCAATGTATGCGTAGCAGGCGACCACTTGAACAACTCGGCCAAAAACCTTTACGTTGAAGGATAACAAGAGGAAAAAACTAATAACAGAAAAGAAAACATGAATACATTTGAGAAGAAATTCAAAGACCTATGTAAGGTCTTGCTTGACAAACGGTGATGGACCCAAATAAATCTCCGGCGATAAGAGGCTATGTACACTTCGACAAACCCCTTGGGGAACACTTGTGGAAAAGCACTTTTTTTATACTACTAGTGTGGCAAACAAGCATACAGCCCGCCCGATGGAAAACGGTTACCGCAGCCTACGTACGCTTACAATACCGAAGTATCACTTGCGCGTTGCCACTCTGTGTTCGGAGAGTATACTGTCTTGGCAGCATAATGGGACTTATCCCTCAGCTCCCCCCTCCCCAAGGAAACTGGAAAGTCTCACTACTGGAAACCTTATTCACCGCGTAGGAACACATCACAATAAATTGTGTTATTTGGCTACAGACTTCTATAAGGTGGAGGTCCCCAGTCAGGCAGCTCCAAATTCCAACGGGAAACCTGTTATGCCCTACCTCTCTTATAGCATGAAGAATAATGTACTTAAAAAGGTTAAATTATACTACACAAACTATTCGCGTATTAAAATATTTAACAATAATATATATACAAACAGAAAAATACTCACACATAGACATAGAAGGCGAGGAAAGTAGAAAGCACAGCGAGGCCGGTTGCCATGTTTTTAGGCCTTTTCCTTGGAACCAAGACTAGGTCTAACAGTGTGGTGATGAGGGAGATGGTGTGCATGCTGTGCTGTGTCCAGAACGGAACCAGCTTGTCAACTGCTGGTGGTGCCACCAAGTTGCGATCCAAGTTCCAAACACGCCAAAATAAAATGTCACCGAACTGAAACCAAATGAATTACTTGCATACAGACTTCAGCCGGTTTCTCGTACGCATTTCTATCCATCAAATTACGTGACAGATTGTTAATCTCTAATTAGACGTAGTTTGGGTTGCTAGAAGCTTCAACTGACAAACTGTTGGCAGTTTGTCAACGGTATGTAAAATCCCAAATCAATTGCCGATTGGAGCCATTTTGAGTTTCTGAACGCATTTTCTCTTTGTTAACATATTGTTGACATACAATTTTTAATTGTAGATTATCGAGGAATTATCGACGTGTTAACGCAAGTATTCCGATTTGAACTCCAATTTCTAAGCGGATTTAATAGGATATAGGGATGTTACAAAATAATCGATTTAAATTTTTCGTTTTTTATAGCAATATTAATATAAAACTTAATTTCTATCAATAATGCTATTTGGTTTCCTAATTCCTTACGTTGAAATATTAATAGAACATTGCCTTTGATTTTTAGTTTTGAATTGGTTATATTTTTATTCATATAATTTTATTTGATTTTTAATCAGTTTTTTTTTTAATATGAATCTCTTTAGACAAACCCTAAGACATAAGTGTGTAAAGTTACAGAAATCGAAATAATCTTTTAATAATAGCAAAAATATTAGAAATTGGCAAGTTTCAAATCATCATCATCAGCCCTGTCGGGAACCTACCTATATGTTGAATTACTATAAATTATATAATATAAATATTAGAATAAAATATAAGTAGATAGATCGCGTTCTGTGTAATTTTTACGCGACAGCGGCGGCATTTTAACATTTACACTTTATTTATTTATATTCTTTACACTTGTTTATCACACGATAACTGAAGTACCTAAACAAACAAGATAAACAACAACAAATCAAACTTTTGTCCAACTAACGAAACTTCAGCTCCCGGCGGGAATACTTTGACATTGCAAGACAAAGACGAAGCTATAAGCTAGAGGGAAATAGATATACTTTAAAAAATAATTCGGCTGTCAACAGTAGATTAGTTAATTTTTCGATGATTTGCGTTCTAGAAACTCAGAGCTCGATGACAGATTGTTAACAAATTGTTATTGTGACAAAGTGTTGACTAATTCATCGTGCTAAAATTGTACCAGAAACCGGCGGCTTGTCTCATGGCTCGGGCGTTGTGCATGTTCGCCCTACACGTACCGACCGCTTTAGCTTCATCCACATTAATCAGTTTCAGCATACATAATTTTGAGTACATTGAGTGTTATGCGCAATATACGTGATCGATTTCATTTAAAACTGATTCGCTCCGCGGATTCACTCGCATGAAGTTTGATATCTTTACGTGACCTTAGGCACATTATAATCTATCTCTGTGCCAAATTTCATCTAATTCCGTGCAGCCGTTCTGCCCTGTTTGAGTAAACAAACATCGTCATAAACTTTCGCATTTATAATATTGATTTTTTTTATACTACTAGGGTGGCAAACAAGTATGCAGTCCGCCAGACGGTAAGCGGTTACCGCCACCTGTAGACGCTTGCAACACCATGTAATTACTATTAATATGTTTAACAAATGTATGCCAAATTCCTTTGAATTTCTTCTCAAATGTATGCTGGTTTCCTCTGGATATGTTCCTTCATCGGAAAGCTCGTCGTGAGTAATTACTGTACATAAGCTTAGAAAAACTTATTGGTACAGACGGGATATAAACATGCAACCTTTGTGTTGGCTGCTCGAACCACTCAGCAACCATGGCTCTCAAACATAATAATTAGATTAACTTTAACATTCAACCTGTTAAGCTATAGACAGGCGGTATAAGTAGTTAGATGTCCACTTTTATTCTTTGAGCCTCTTCCGCTTTCCGCATAAAGAATCACCGCATCGACTGTGGGAGGTATGTCCTTCACACGTATGATTTGATTAGTTGAGAGATCAATGGACGGCATATAGTTATGCGGTCTTTAAGTCCGCAAGTAGCGAAGGTGGCTAATTGTAGTACGATGTCTTCGGTCGTTCATGTTACCTTATATGTCGACGGTATGAGCATAGAATGCACAATTAACATACTAATGGGTACTGTGTATGGCATCTTGAACTTCGCAAAATTAGCCTGCTTGTACGTCTGTTTTGTTTACGTTATTGCGCTTATAACCCAACAAGTTGCTAGCTTTCTAACAATATTATCATAGTAAATACCTATTAATTATATTTTAATGGTATATCTTCACAAAAATAATATATCTACACGTCTTCCCACATGGGTCCCCAAAGGGGTAGGCTGTGCGAGTAGGTACCTCTAGGACCACGTTACGCACGAGATATCTATCGCCGCGGCCGTTACTCCAGCACGACTATACACATACGCATTTGAATTTCTTCTCAAACGTATGCAGGTTGGTTCTCGATGTTTTCCTTCAACGTAACTAACATACCTACACAATACATACATACGTAAACATGGTGTGTCTAATCACTGTTCTTAAGTTCAGAATAACTCATTGGTACAGTCCGGATTCGAGCTTGCAATATTAGTGTTGCTCGAATCACGCAGCTACCATGGCATTATATTATGATATTTTATTTATATTACATTTGAAATACCTGCCTTCAGTTTAGTCCCACTGTTTTGGAAATTAAAATAATAATTAAAGCTATTTACATACAACTTGACGACCGTCTGGTCTAGTGGTTAGAGCTACTGACTGCGAAACTTGAGGTCGCGGGTTCGAATCCCGCTGAGGGCAGATATTTTGTGTGATGAACTTGAGTATTTGTACCTTAGTCTTGGATGTCCAATGTATTTATGTATATATCTATCTATATAAGTAAATATATCGTTGTCTAGTTACCATAACACAAGCTTTGCTTAATTTGGGACTAGGTCAATTTGTGTGGAATTGTCCCAGGTATTTATTATTATTATTTATTAACTATTTGGAATTATCATCCACTTGTTACAACTATGTACATATGTCCGTAATACAAAATGTATTATAATATACTTACCTGTTGTGATAATATCTAATTCCTGTTAAAAAAAACTCCATATCAAAACGAACTCCATGTTATATTTACTCACCGCTGTAGTTGGTAGAAGAATGCTTGTGAAGCAAATATACCTCAGTCGATTTAGTATCTTCACGTGTTTGCGATGGGTTTCATGTCGCAGCTCACGCCACTCGCAGTAAATGCTTGTAGTGAAGTAGAATATGGCACACAACTGAAAAAAAAGACGCAAAGTAGAGAAGAGTCTTTCCACATTATAATTATCTTTACCGAATCTTCGAAGAGATTCTAATGAATAACTTGGGTTCGATTACCATCGGTTATAAACACTTGGATAATGAGTATTTGTTCGTTGTATGTCAGGGGTGTTATTAATATGTAATGTAATATCTGCAGTTTAATTGCAATAGCGTATATATGTTCTATGACCTATACTATATATATATATATAATGTTCTATAGACTATATATATATAGGTATGTCGGGGAGGGTAGAGAGAGTATGATCAGAGTATGTTCGGTGACTATGTAAGCCAGATGGTCAACACAACACTTCACTCAAGGATTCGGTGTATAGAGGGACCTTATAAATATATCAGATACATAGAGTATAAGATATTGAAAGAAGGATAACTTCCGGAAATAAGGTGAATGGAGCCATGTCAGCGTTGATGGGCAGTAAAAGTCTGAGCAAGAATGCTCGAGTTGCTGTCCACAACGCGATATTGGTACCTACCTTATTGTTTGGCAGCGAATCCTGGGTATGTCAGAGGAAGTATGAAAATAGCTTGAATGCAGTTGAGATGCGATCTCTTCGAAAAATGTGCGGAGTAACGATATTAGATAGATACTAATCCGCAATGAAGAGATTCGCAAATCAACTGGCGTGAATGAGGGCGTGTTTGTAAAAATGAAAAAAGGCATGCTACGTTGGTTTGGACACATAGAAAGGATAAGTGAAGAAAGATTGACGAAACAGATATACAAAGCAAAAGTGTGCGCAAGAAGAGGCAGAGGAAGGCCACGTTCCAACTAACTGGATCAAATCGATCGGACGCTCAAGGACGGGAACGTTAAGAGTACTCGAAACCGACGAGCATGTATGAAGAGACTGATGACTGTGGACGAAGCGAAAAAAAGGATCTAAGTCTAGAGAGATCTGGCGCTGTACTCCCTCTTACCCCGTGAGGCTATCGGTTGATAGCCCTCGGCGTGATGATATGTACATGTATGTATATATATTTACGTCTACCCACGAGTGCCACAAGTGAAGAGGTAGGCAGAGGTGTGTACACCGGTAGTAACCAATTTTTACTGGAGCTATATATTAGGTGCCAACGTGACTAATGTCGAGAGAATGCAAATGACTCAAATTCTTATCCATATACATTTTTCATAGACAGGCAAACACTATGCACCTCTTTTGATGCATCAGCATATAAGTAATTATTTATTATAAGCATTAAGGTATTTAAAAGTATTTACTTCATTACCTCAGTGCAATTCGATAAATGCACAAAAAATAACTATGTTGAAGCTAAATTTACTTTGTCTACAAAAAATACGGAATTGAATTGTTTGTATTTTTTGTTTGTATACAAAAACACACGACACTATAAACGATAAATAGTAAAGCAATGAAAGTTTTTACATAATCACATAAATAGCTGCCAAATGTCACAATCATTGTGTTGCTAGTTAACAATGTATTTCAAATCAGACCCTAACCTTGTGTGCCTGAGAAAAAGATTCACGACGCTACTAACTAAAAATCTATATACTATAACTTGCTTACTAAAATCGCAAAACTTTAGAATACAAAGGCAGATATTATGAATGATGGCTAAACGATATTTTCGGAGGAAAATTAACTTATAAAAATATTTGGTGGATTTTTTTCACTTTGTAAATATTTAATAATATATCCTCACGCCTTCCCACAAGGGTCCCCGAAGGGGTAGGCAGAGGTGTACAGGTAATACCCACACACCCACTTTCCGCCAGAGGTATATTAGGTGCCAACGTGACAGATGGCGAGTCCATCGCCGTTACTCCAGCACGACTATACACACGCCTTTGAATTTCTTCTCAGACGTATGCAGGTTTCCTCTCGATGTTTTCCTTCACCGTTAAGCTCGTGGTGTGACTAATCACTGTACTTAAGTTCAGAAGAACTCATTGGTACAGTCGGGATTCGAACTTGCGACCTTTGCGTCGCAGGCAACTGCTCGAACCACTCGGCCACCACGGCTTTTTTTTTTACTTTGTAAATGAACATTACAATTGGTTAATGTAAGAACACTAATGTTAACAACTCAAATCAAACACCGTATGAAATCAGCGCTTGCTTGCATAATAACATAAAAAACATTGACGGAAACGGAACTTAAGGTGAGATGAAACAATATGGAAATTACTTGGATTCATGGAAAGATAGATAAATAATGTAAAGGTCGTACTAACGGCATGCGGCACTCGCGCTTCCCGATGAGACTTATGTCGTCATTGCCCCGATAATTTTATTACTGGATATGCAATTCAAGGTGACCTTTAAGCGGTTAATCTTCCCTTAAGCCGAAAACTGGTGAAGGGTGTGAAAAGATTCCTGCAGGGTCGGCAACGCTCGAGTGATACCCCTGCTTGTTTGCCACCCAAGTGGTATAAAAAAAAAACGTGATAGCTTTACTACATTCGCAAAATTTACAACGAAAAAATTGCATCTTTATATTATATATTTCTTCTAAACGTGTTTTTGTCCCTGAACTCAACGTTGCAGTTTCAGTTTCAGGAAATTGAAATTTTTCACCTGAACGAAGTTTGGCGGGACGCCTAGTATTTTATTAATTATCCTCACGCGTTCCCAACAGGGTGCGCATAGGTGTAGGCAGGTCTGTAACACCGGCACATCGCTGGAAATATATTTACGTGACAGATTCCCGTCTGTTAATAATCTAACTTATAACGGATAAAGTCTTCACTACTTTTATGAGTGTTCAACTATATATATATATATATATATATAGTTGAACGCTCAAAAAAATGCGATTACGAATATTTATATATATATATATAAATATTCTTATATATATATATATATATATAAGATAAATATTCGTAATCGCAATACTATATACTTTACGTTCTCTAGTTACTTTTACAAAATATCCGATGGAATGTTGAAGTACCAACACATTGTTGATGTTTCATATAGTTAAGACATTCTAATTTAAATTTTTAATTCCATAGATTACTAAATAGTTACTTCGTAATCTAAATACAATTTAATCTTACCTAGAAGGTATTGTAAAACATTCACTCGGAAAGACAATTTTAAGTTATGTTTGTTTACAGAATAATTATATTAAGCTTGTTAAAAAAGTAAGGCAGTTAAATAAAATATAGGAAGACCATAAAAAATCGTAGGGAAATCCCAATCCCAATTGAAATCACTTAATTTTTGCAATCAGACCAGGGTAGGTTATATAAAGAATATTTCAGTGTCTGTGCTGCGTAAGGTCTAGAACTTAAAATGAATGTTTGTGCTGGCAGAAGGCGGAACCAATAATTTCTTACAATACTAAAAAAATATAAGTTAATACTCATTGGTGCAAGCGGAGTTCGAACTTGCTATCTGCAGTTGGAGGCCACATGAATCAATCGACAACTACGGCTCTTATATCTACATACATACATACATACATACATACATACATACATACATACATATCATCACGCCAAGTCCCTAACGGGGTAGGCAGAGAGTATAGAGCGCCAGTTCTCTCTAGTATATCTACATGATAAGCTTAAAACTTGAACTCACGTTAAACCATGAGGTGATTAATTTCCACCTCGTTTGCTGATACAGCCTCACATAAGGGTCATCAGATTGTGTGAAGTCTATGTTCAATAATATGAACGCGACTGCGACAAGATGAGTTAACGTCAGACTGTACACCGCAATCCTCACTTTGATCAACGCATTACTTTGTTTTAATAAAATTGGGTTTGAGAATACACTTTCGAAATTCAACATTTTTTTCCAATTAAAAAAAACGTAACTTATGTTTGACCGGTCTTTACAAGACCGCGTGTGTTTGCGTTCTGCAGTTAAAATCAATACTACAAGGACTTGAATATTAAGCCCGGCTTTAATGTTCGCTTGACGGTCATAATTCGCTATATATATGGCAACACTGCACAATACAGCATGTCGACTGCTGACGACCAATAGAATGGGCAGTCTGAGATATGCTACCTATTGAGGGCTTTAAAAAATTTGATTACACGTGACTATAAGTGTACATTATTTGTATAAACTCGAATAAATTTTCGATCTTAAAACAAAATTTTTGCCTATTACCTACCGCAATGGCCTAGCAATGTCTATCCATATGCTAGGCCTTTTCGTTAGGTAATAGGTCGCGGGGTCTATTCCTGCCCTAGAATGAAGAGACTTTTTTCAAATCCTTGTTAAATAAAACAAGACTAACAGAAACCTTTGTTAATGGTAAATCTTAGAACAATTAAATCTATGAATCGATTAAACTTGGCTTCAAACTACTACGAATGAATAGCTTGATCTTTCATTCAGACAGACGTGAATAAAATAGCCGGTTCCTGAGAAAATATGTTTATATACAAAGTTTCGGATTCATATTTATTGTTTGAATCCGAAACTTTGTAATTTTACTTTTTAGTACTCTTCTAGATATATATATATATATATATATATATATATATATATATATATTATTTATTATACAAACAACATTACATCAAAGCCACTGCTAACCGAGTAAATTGTATTTAAACGATCCTAAGTCGATTCCGCAATGAAGATCGCAAAAGTAGTTGGTGTGAATGATTGTGTGATTGTAATGATGAATGCATGCTACCTTGGTTTGGACATAGAGAAAGGATCAATGACGAAAGGCTGACAAAACACAAAGCAATATGTTCAGAAGAAGATTCAGGGTTAGACCACATTCTGCAAACCTAGATCAAATCGAACACTTGAGGATGACATAGCCAATGATATAGGTATATGATGTGATTGATAGATGTGAATGAAGAAAGAGAGATTTGTTAGTTGAAAGAGGTTTTTGAGTGAGAGCTAGAGCTTACACTGTAACTCAGCGTGATGATGTTTGTATGTAGTGTTCTAAATATTTTCTTTCGTAATTTCGTATATTTGGTGGAATATGATGGCATTATTAATCCGCTGGGATCCCCAATTGCATGTTTGTAAAACACATTTACGAAAATATTGTCTTACATATTATTGACATAATAGGATAGGTTTGTTGATAAGACTTATTTTCATCAAGTTTGACGTAAATGAGTATTTCGGAGCAAAGTTCATATTAAATAAAGTATACGGCTAAACGTGTTAATGAAACATGCAATTCTATTAAAAATCACATGATATTTATAGTCACCCTCAAAGTTATTGCGGATTTCACAAATTTTAGATATCGGATAATGTGAGAGCTAACAGAAAAGGGTTTTTTGTATGAGCTGCAAAGACAAGAAATTAAGATCAAAGTCGCGGCTATGTGTGATTACCTACCTATTTCCTCCTTTGGGAACCCCTGAAATATGGTTTCATGTACTTAAAACCTATGGATGGTATGAAGTCAATAGGTTACATCACAAACGTATGCAGGTTACTTCAAGAGATTTTCCATCACCTTGTGAGGATATCACATTTAGGAAGCTAAGTTAAAAACTGTACTAAGCGCCGAGGTTTAAACCTGTGGCATAGTATAAAGAAGAGAAGTAGGTTATCTTCATACAAACGCCCCGCGCGCGGCTTGTATGTGTGCGCTATTGTATCTATGTGTCGACGTACGCACACTTTAACAAAATCTCGACCCGTTTCTCAGTGCGCCAGTCGGGGCTAACACTGCACAAGGTTTGCGCGCGCGTCACGGCTTTTCGGCACCGCTAAATGATTTATTCATCAATATCATCATCAAAATGTCTGATAATCGCAGAAGAACGTATTGCTGTGTGTTTGGGTGTCTTAATAATTCATCGATTCCAGACCTGTCTCTGTTCAGATTACCTATTGAACAGGAAAGGTAAGTTCACTTATTCTAGCATAATATAATTTTACTTGATGATGAGATACCTACGTACTTACATATTTTTTGTTTGTATTAGTTTTCTATCACACAGGAAGTAGGTAGGTAGGCCTAATTTCCTACTAGAATGTATTAGGTACTTTTGATCTGGCAATTGGTTTGCCGCTATTTCTTTGTTTAGGTTTAGTTATGCCGATTTCTCAATATTGTAGGTATAGTAACTAAGTACCTACCTACTTACAGAAAATCGTAATTCAAAATAAGTATGTACTAGTACCCAATTAACTAATAGTAAATCAAATACATATAAAACAAAGTTCGAATCATAACAACAAATTCGATTATAGTCTAAGAGACAGTCGTTAGTTTTTAATGCTGTTTTTATTTCTTTTAATGATAATATTTCATTCACTTTATTCATTTTTTATTATACATACCTAATGGCCGCTGTTCATGCGGTTGCTAGCGAAGCGCGAACAGCCGCGCCTAATATTTAGCTAAAAGTGACAACCCTAAGACAGTAGGCAATAATATCGCGAATTGGGCTGGAGATACCCTACTCCCTCTTCTTTATACTATGCCTGTGGTCTAATTTTAACTGGCGACGTAAACCACTCAGCCACTACGGTTCTATAGAATCTCTAAAATTGTAGAAACTGATGGCACTCATAAACCAAATATATACAGTTTCGCGTTTATATTAATAAGTATGAAACAAATTTAAAGATGTTGAAACTGACGTTCATTAAAAAATAAGTTAGAGACCTTGAATTAAGAAAAATGTGTTACATTTCACGCTACACGCTGACGTGCCGGACAATTCAGTTGGCTGCATTACATTTATTTTGCGTTTATTTCTCAATGGATTTATTTACAATAACAACAATTAACAATATTCACAAAAAATTTAACTAACTACTACAGATAATAATGACCCAAATCGGAATGCCGAGTCAACGTGCCAAGAATACTAGCAGCATTGCTACGCTGGATAGCAATGCTGATTCTCTGAGCAAGATATATTCCAGCCCGCCTGTCACGAGAGGTCTCGATAGACGGCGCGAGACCTCTTTAAAAGGATGATGAGCCTCAGGAGCACAACGCCCCAGAGTTTCAAAAAGGCGTGAAGAAAAACATTCATTGAAATTACGACATCTCCCGATTAGAGTTGTCGTAATCTCAATGAATGTTCTTCTATCGAGACCTCTCGTGACAGGCGGGCTGGAATATATCTTGCTCAGAGAATCAGCATTGCTATCCTTTACGTCTTAATATAAAGGAAATAAATGTTTAATATTATAAGTGAACTGAATTTTAATTTATAATTTTCCTACGCACTGAGCCACCGGGCATTGGATAACACAGGCATAGAGTTAGTGATACGAGCTACATATGTGGATGTTGGCTAGGCACATATTAATTAGTAATTTCACTATCCAAGGCAATATTCTGCTTCCTAAAACGCTTACATCCGTGGTTTGCTTTGAGACGTTCCCCCTTTGTCTAGTACTGAGTGTTATTAGATGCATTACCAATGGTACTAATAGCATAACTGTAATTACAATTTAAAAAATCTAAATGTATCAAAATTACTTTCTGTTTATTCATACTATTGAACATTATATCTATTGAAAGAAGAAAAAAAAACAAAAAAAATATATATTTTAAAAATAAATTAATAAATCCGCACCTTTTATTTGTCATGACGTGATAGATATATACAATAGGCTTTTAAGGCTTTATATATTTTTAAGAGCTAATCAAATCCCTATCGTATAGTTTTCCAAACACGTTACCACCAAACAAACCGAATAGCGAAACATAACGTACTAAATGGAAATTTTAACTTATTTCAATATTTGTGAGGGCTCACTTTACTCAGTCTTACGGCTGTATAGAATTGGATGCAATTTGACATAGAGATAGATTATTAGCTGGATTAACTCAAATTATAAGTTTCTTCCTGAAAAAAATCTACTAATAAATTATTTTTCACGCAAGTGAAACCGTGGGACACAGTTAGCTGGTTAATAAGTTAGTGTTTATTGAGCGCTAGCATTTATAGTGGTACTTACCATCTAATTGATTAGTGTTAGCTGATAACGTCATACGATGATGTCAGGGTTTATGCAATTCCTCTATAGAGGTTTAGAGAGAGAATTATTTTTGTAACAGTAACAGCTTTCATTTCGCAGGCTGTACTAGGCTATATGCCCGTCACGTTTATGTTGTGTTTGTCATAAACTAAGTTTGGGCGCAAAGATCTTCCGTTAAAAATTACCCTAATGTGGAAGTAGCTTATAGAATACCAACCACCTTATTGCCATTTCATCCAGCCAGTGTTGTTACCTTGCGTTCATGTATTTTGAAATCCACATGAATCGGCTTCGCTGGCAGAAGTGGGACCCTGTTTTCTCGTATTATTGCTAGCCTAGGAGAGCAACTCCACCCAACATGAGATCAAAAACGAGCAAGTAATACCGAGTAGGTAAGACCAATAGGCTACCGCTAACTAGTCGAATTAATTCTTGCTATTGTTAAACTATAAATACAACATTTTCCTACGCTAAGCTGTTCGTGTTATGAATACGTCTTTATTTATAGGCTTATAATATCTTTATTGTCTTAATAATATTTACGTATCATAGATATCTATTTTTACATAGTTCTTTGCGTGTGCGAATAAGAACAACTTTCATCAACAATACATAGTTCACAAAAGTAATGTGTCTAGCTGAGATGAAAAGTTTGTGAAAATTGGTTGAAATTAAGAGATCTAGGGGTGACTGACCTCTTTCGCTTCGTAGTCTAGAGAGAACTGACTACCCATTCTCTCTAACCACCCCGTGAGGGTCTGGGCGTGAGATGTTATTGGAATGAGCTGATGCGAACCTATGGTAGAAAAAACACGTAGAGCATAATATTATGCTCAGCCTATATGAAGTCGGGACGGATCGCTAGTAATCTATATGAACAAGTTCAATGCAACGCCATTCATCATGCGACGTTTCAATAAGGAAATCCTATCAAAAATTCTCAGTACCGCGTGTGACAAGCACAAATATATTGGTTACCAACAATGACCGAGCTATGGACTATAAAATATATAATAAGCGACAGTTGTAGGTATACATTATGTATATAATATGCAAATACGACCACACGCAGATCCTTAACAAGCAACTATCCATATTATAATACGTAGCTATATTATATCCTCACGCCTTCCCACAAGGGTCCCCGAAGGAGTAGGCAGAGGTGTATAGGTAATACCCACACACCCACTTTCCGCCAGAGGTATATTGCCAACGTGACAGATCCAGAAGCTCCTGGTGTGACTAATCACTGTACTTAAGTTCAGAAAAACTCATTGGTACAGTCGGGATTCGAACTTGTGACCTTTGCGTCGCAGGCAACTGCTCGAAGCACTCGGCCACCACGGCTCTTAATAAAATATTAGATTAATTTTAATTAACTTGTATGGATACATGTAAATACATGGTATATTAAGCAACAAATTACGATTAACATTATTATTGCTACACTAATAAACAAAGGCGTTCCGTCTGACAGAAGGCACGAACCCAGAATATGTGGCTTGAATCAATTCCTGCGGCTTTCAGTAACAAATTCAAATCTGAATAAGATAGAATAAATTGTAATGTATTAATATTGCTATATATTTTTACTGTTCTTACCAGAAGTAGTCAGTGCTGCTATAAAAAAACAGGGGTATGAACAAAAACAAACTGAAGGGGTAAATCTTGAATAATCAAAATATTGTCATAAAAACTACGATATAATATTATCGGTATAACAGTTTTTGTATATTAGCCTATTTATTTTCATACAAGCTGTGTCTTGCGTATACGGCTTTCGTATTTTCATACCAAAAGCTTTACATAAATGAAAAAAAGCGTTATATAATTTTATATATATTTTTACGAGCTTCGTATTTGATTGCTTCGTAGATACAAAGAATTAACTGAAGACATATTATAAAATACTATTAAACGTTGACATCAAAACGTTTTCTCGGAATATCTCGGCTTATTATGAAACTGTTGCTAAATTGAACATTCATTTTGACGTATTTATTTGGGACCGTGATATTAACTGGAACTTCAATGATTTCACTTCCAATAATTTCTTCCATGACAGGGTTTTGTACGGAAAGGACTTCGCTTTCCAATTAAAGTGACGTAATAACATTTTAAGTGGCAAATCGATCATAATTGAATATAATTAAAAAAGCCTTGAATGTTTTGATTGTAATATGGTTTCGGTGAAGAAAACCAGCATGAACATGCCTTTTACTACCTCTTCTGAGACCCTTCAGGACTCATGAATTACAGCAGCCTAGGATGCTGATACATAATTATATAAGGACTTTGGCTACATAGCTGTTGTCAGCTTCTACATTATAATAACATAAATCTGTAAAGTGTGTGCAAGAAGAGGCAGAGAAAGACCACGTTCTAACTACCTGGATCAAATCGATCAGACGCTCAAGGTCGGGAACGTCAAGAGTATTCGAAATCGACGAGCATGTTTGAAGAGACTGATGAATGTAGACGAAGCGAAAGAGGTATGTAAGTCTGTAAGTAAGAACTGGCGCTCTATACTCTCTGCCTACCCCGTTAGGGTCTCGGCGTGATGATATGATGATGATCTGTCGAAATAAAAAAACAATGTTTGTATGCATGTCCTCTATGCATTCCGAAACCATTCAGAAAGTGTGGCCGTTGAGTTCTACTGCGCACAGCTGTAATGCTTACGTATTTCAAGGCGCAGTAGCCGCATACTATCAGGCAAACAGTACGATTAACGACCTTTGTGGTATTAAAACAAGCAGGCATATTGCACGCTGATAACTACAGAACAAACAAGGTCTACCTCAGTCAATTGGATATGTTTTCCATAACAGAATATTTTTATTAGAAAAGTCTATGGTAAAGTCATCGAACAAGTTATACAAATACTTATCTAAAATTATCTAATTTAAGAAACAAGATAAGCTAAGTGGCTTAATATTATTTTGATTGTAAAATGAAGAGATCAATCAGTTCCGTTGTAATTTATTATTACAGATACCTACAATCAAGATTTAATCATGCAATCTTAACTTCTTGTACTTACTAAATTTATCAAAATTAAAGATGATATACAGACAAAGACAAAGTAGATGTGAGACTTATTAGTGGTTGCGTAGCAATAAGTAGGCAGAACGGTCGTTAGTGGAGTTGAGAGGTGAGTTGCCCCCAAGACGCCGTGAGCACAGTGTGAACGTAACATTTAGTACACAATAAATTAATACATGGAGAAAAAATATTAATATGTTTTTTTTTAATTGTGTTTTTAACAATAGTATTATAAATAAAAATCAAACGCTCACCTTTTTTCATAAAAACATTGAACCTCTAGACATGACATGTTACGCCTCGACTTAGTGTTGTTATGATGTTCCAAAGGCTCTACTCTAGAGTTACTTTTCACGTTAGTGAAGTGAAGTAAATGCAAGTGAGAAGCCCCTTAGAAAATTAACTTGAGATACGTTTACTCCCTTAGGGATAATGACTGGATAAGCCGATAGGTGCTGAGTGCGTATCGTTAGAAAACTTACCCTTCTTCGAATTGCACTGTTGGATACGTGTATGGGTTCAGTAGCCAATTTGCAATACATGTATATAAATAATAGTTACATTATGTATAGACATTATGTAGCCTGTCCGTTGTTTCAGGTATTATTTTCGCACGTCTCAGATGTGTACTGGCTACTAGAATAAGACCACTTAACGGAGTAAGACCCTCGTAATGGAGCACTAAATCCATATTCATATTATAAGTGGACGTGGCACATCAAGAGTTGGCGGGCCGAACTGTACGTGCACCTTAACAGTTAGAGGGAAGTCGCTCGATCGTAGGGATGCCTTTGCCCACAAGTGGGGCTTGGAAGGCTTAAAATAAAAGTTTCATAGTTATTAAAAAAAATATATATTAATTGAATTACCGAATTTATTCAGAAATATATTTATGCGTAAAATAGTTCACAAAAAAATAAGATAAGAATAACGGTGTTCCTTCCTTCACAACATAACCAGCATACAATATTATTTGATATATGTGGGTTTATTTTTTTGATTAGTAAGGATATCTGCTAGCGGTGTTCACTCGGTAAGATCCAGCACTGTAAGAAAGAATAAACATTTTACGTATGTATATTTAAAAGATGCTTCTTTTCGACTCTACTCGAGATCGAGGTTTTAGTTGCCCGTCAGCATAATTACTCTCATTTTACTTCAGCGGTGTGTAAACTCCAGAGACCCTAGCCGAGAAAGAGTGACGTTTCATCCCAAGTAGTGATATCGACAATATACTTGTACCTCTGGTAATAATAAAGTAGATCGGCGATTACCGGTTGACCTACAAGCATTTTTGCGACATTTGAAGGGAAATTAAATAAGATAATAAAGAAAAATAAACCTCTGAACTTATGTTAAATGTCAATGAAATACATAAGGGCTTATCATCAGTATGTAACATACGGGCAGTTAGACTGATAAGTTTGCAGTAGAATTCTAAAATAAGATTTATCTAAGAAACTCACCCTCTTTTAATCAGCACATTAGATCCCATAGCTAGAGTAGCGCCTCGACATGTATTGAGAGAGATCTGTAATGAATTTGAGCACTGTCGCCCGACTAGATGGCTCTCCTCCTGTGCCAGCGACGCAGCAAAGAGTTCGTAAGCACGATTGTGGCTACAGGTGTGAGTCACGCATCCTGGTTGGTTGTTACCTCCATTCACGAAGAAATCCACGGTGCCTATAGCTGTACCGATACCGTTCCCGAAAATGCCGCCTCCGTCAGTGTGGATCACTTCTACGTAGAGAGCGTCAGTCTGCCGAAGGCGGTTTGTAGCACTCCAGTCGCTGCCAGAGGGGTCCAAGCCTATAATAATAATAAACCCTTAAAATCGTAGGATTTGGATGCTCTTGAAATCACTTAGCTTACTAATACTAGCCACCATTATTCACCCTGGACCGATGTTTAAGCCACTTCGATATGAGGCGATCCTCTTTTCTTCAAATTAGTCATGAAAGTCAAGCTGTGGTGGCTGAGTGGTTGGAGTAGTTGCTTGCAACACAAAGATTTCAAGTTCGAATGCTGACTTTGTCACACCACGAGCTTTACAGTTAAGGAAATTATCAAGTGGGAACTTATGAACATAAAATTGTAATAAGTTGTAAAGTCTAACGTATTGATAATCGTATTATTCTCTAATATACACCTATCCGTATATTAGAGTATAATTTTTAACTGCTGACTTGCGTTAAATTTTCATTCAAAACTATTGTTTTCTCTCTTAAGCCGCTCTAACTGTAAATAGCATACTCTTAAGGAATTAAATTATCAAACATGTTATTTTCCTAGGACTGCGTCATCTCTATGTAAGTTAGACACAAAAAGATCGAAGTACTATCACATTGTATCTTGTCATGATATTAAATATATTTTTTTATGTTTATGATTCCTTGAAAAACGGAACGTTATAATAAAACTTGTAGGAAGGTCTAATTACCGGTGATGCGTCCAACTTGTCCTCTCAGTATTCTTCCGGTAATACCAACTAGATGGGCACCGAGATTGAACCCAACCAAGTGCAATTCAGAATATGTAGCCATGCCTGAGCCAACCAAGATGTTTATGAACTCTGCCAGTCGTTCAGCGACGGTGGGTACAGTACTAGTTGCCATAGAGTAACTTTGACCAGCGAACACCGACCAGTCTATGACGATAACATTGAGGTCTTCGTGGTCCAGGAGGGCTGGAAATATATGTTTATATACTAGCTGTAGCGACAATAGATTTTTAGAGTTTAGCAGAGTTTATTTGTGATAATTATAACATTTTTGTTAGGCGAAATTTTGTCAAATAATACTAGTAGGTTGGCCTCGCCGTTTAACTCGCGTTAAAATGATTTAATTGAAAGACACATTTCCATTGCGTTTATCCAGCTAATCTTCCCACACACCCACTTTCCACCCGATATACATTTTAGGTGCCAACGGAGAATCCATCGCCGTATTTTTATTCATCTCAAACGTATCCTCTCGATGTTTTCCTTCGTCGTAAAGCTCATGGTGTGCCTAATCACTCTTCAGAAAAACTCATTTGGACAGTCAGGATTTGAACTTGCAATCTTTGTGTTGCAGGCAACTACTTGAACCACTCGGCCACCACGGTTGATATTTAGTTAGTGTTAAAACCACATACCTTAATTAAAGCAGATATTTAAAAAATATTTAAATACGTAAATAGAGAACACTAAACAAGCCCAAATATACATATATGTATGTGAAAAATTGTTAGGACATAATATGTCTTTATACTCAAACACGCCAAAACGCTTTAAAGGAATTGGATAAATTGTACACAGAGATAGATTTATTAACTGGATTAACACAAAGGATAAATTTTATCCGAGAAAAACATGTACCTACGAAATCAAATTTCACGCTTAAGTAGCCTCGGGGCCCAGCTGGTACCACTATAGCAATGCAACTCTCAAGTATATCGCTATATCCTTGTTATAACGTGTTACATACCATGTTGCACGAGAGGGTTGAGTGTTGAGAAGGCGCTACCCTCGTGTCCATGTACTACGAACACGGTGCGGCGACTGGCCAACATCTGAGTGTTATTTATTGATGTGACGTCAGGGAATACTTGAGTTGTACCGGAATTCCTGTGACAAATTACCACGAATAATAGTCAACAATACGTAATGTCTACGTTAACTTAATGTGTAAAACACACTAACAAACACATATTTTTTCATAGGTATATGGAAGTATAGTGATTAGTCACACAACGAGCTTTACGGTGAAGGAAAACATCGTGAGGAAACCTGTATAAGTCTGAGAAGCAATTCCAAGGCGTATATACGGCGATGGGCTCGCCATCTGTCACGTTGGCACCTAAAATACATCTGTGGCGGAAAGTGGGTGCATGGGTATTACCTATACACCTCTGCCTACCCCAACGGAGACCCTTATGGGAAGTCTTGAAGATATATTAATAAATGTTATAGTTAATATTTGGTTTTACTATCTAATAATATGTTTATCAAATAAAGTGCACATTGCTTATGTATACAATATGATTTACTATACTGCTGATACATAATATACAAACTACAAAGGTGCACTTATAATAAATCAAGTTTGAAACCTGACACAAAATCGCTGTCGTATTTTCAAAGATAATAAGAGGTCTTTCCGCTACTAGCCGCCTATTACCTGCCAGTAGAGTACCATAGCTCAAGTGTTTATGCTATCAGATGGACAGTATCCACACTCGATTTCATAAGTAGCCACGCAAAGAAAGCGTTTCGATATTGAAGTTCTCAGAAACTATTCGTGTTACTAAAATATTGGAAAACATAAAGCGCTTACGCTAAAACTATTAAAACCTGCAGTGCTCTTTACACTAGACTACACTTTACACTAGATTGTTCTGATACACTTTGTCAGGGGCAATTTGCATACCAAATGTATAGATGACCAGAGAAAGCGTAACAAACAAACTCTCGTTCAGATTTATAGTATGTACTAACTTACCGTGTGTATACGTAGAACATGACATACGAGTCAATTTGCACTGATTTTGTTATCGCATTTGCATCACATGCTGTAACAGATATAATAATAGAGAATATTTTAACTGTCTATTAAACTTGTTATTTGCATCAGTGAACGGTGAAGTTCGTTTAGTAAACTTCAGCTGTAGATATTTAACAGGGAATAAAACATATTCTATACGCTATCTAGCTAATAATCTATATCCAAATTTCATCTTTCAACTTCGGTTCAGTAGGTTTTAGCCTGAAAAAGGAACAAACATTCTCACGAATTTCATTCATACATTATTAGAATTGATAAATTACAGCTGTCTTGTCTAGTGGTTAGAGCTCCTGACTATGAAAACTAGAGGTCGCGGGTTCGATACCCGCTGAGGGCAGACATTTGTGTGATGAACACGAGTTTTTGTACCTTACTCTTGGACATCATACGTGTGCAAGTATATATCTATCTATATAAGTAAATATATCGTTGTCTAGTTACTATGGTCTTATTTGGTGCTATGTCAATTTGTTTAAAATCATCTCAAGGTATTGATTTATCATGTATAAAAAAATACCAACATGAGAATTAAGTTCTAAGATTACTTGTAAGTGACTTACCGACTACAGTCGCAGTGACTAATAAAATTAACTTCAACATGTTTAGCCCGTGTGTTTATCTTCACGCTTTTGTCAGAATATGTTACTTCTAAGCCATCTGATACGATTTATATAGACATGTATCCATTGATATTAATCATCTGATACAATAAAAAGTACCTACTATTTTAAGTTCCTCCTTTATGAACAATAGATACAATATCAGCCCGCTGATTTTCGTTTGATCATATTACCGTGAAAAAGGTATATGTTTGTAATTATTATATCAACACGTCTTTTCCACACGGATCTCTGAGCTTTTTTCTTTCAATTCTTGCACATGACTTTACATGTAATTGAAAATCTTCTCAAGCGTTTGCAGGTTATCTCTTGATGTTTTTCTTCACTGTAAAGTTCATCGTCCGATTAATTCTTATACTCTTTATATAATCATCATTGAGGGTTTGTATCTGCAATTTTTAATTTCTGCGGAATACTTAAATATAACTCCTTAATAGAGCCGTGTTGGCCGAGTGGTTCGCGTAGTTGCCTGCATCACAAAGTTGGAAGTTTGAATCCCGACTCTACCAATGAGTTTATCTGAACTTAAGGACAGTGATTAGTCACACCACGAGCTTTATGGTGAAGGAAAACATCAAGAGATAACCTGCAAACGTTTGAGAAGAAAATCAAAGATGTATGTATATCTTTGAGTTACAGCGTTGGATTCGCCATCTGTCACGTTGACACCTAAAATATATCTCTCATTCAAAAGGAATACGGAAGCATTTAGAAAACTCGATAATTTGTCGCCCTATGGATTTGGTGTCCATAGCAAGCTTTCGACCGATGGGAATTTCGCTGTTTAACCCTTAGAGGTGAGTACACACGGGCAAGCGCGGATTCTGGTTGGGGCATTGGCTGCTATGCATGGTTGGTGGCTCCTGGAGTCTGAACAAAATAGAATATTATATAAGCCAGTCACATCTGGGAATGTCTGTGTTGTCTCTTAAAAAATACCTTATATAAATATCTATACTATAATAGGAGGCGTCCTCTCGTTTTTTTTGTCACTTTGAATACACAACCCTTCCAGAATTCGATTTGCTTTAGTTTGGTTTGATATTTTTACGTATCTTTGCCAAATGTATCATTTTATATTGAATACATACCTACCTCTATTTTATGGATATGAATCATTGAAATTATTATCATATGTTGTTAATAATGTACCATTGTAAATTTGGCGAGCAATTATTCATCATCGCAATAAAACCGTAATGACCGTGATAAATATGTTTTTTAGAAACATTTGATTCCGATTCCAGATAAGATATATATTTAACCTTCTTCTGATAGACAATGTATATTTTGAATTGAAAAACACAAAGATATATTTATTTTGTGTTTTTGATTGCCAAAATTGCTCTAACTCAGTAAAGTGGTTTAATCTGGTCTCATGTGACAGTCTCACTATCTATGTGGAATTCTCCTAAGGTAAACAACCTTGGGACAATTCCACACAAATTGACCTAGTACCAAAATAGACCTAGACCAAACTAAGCTAAGCTTGAACTAAGGGAACTAGACATATAAAGATAGATATATACATTATATTCATAGGACATCCAAGACTAAGTGACAAATACTCGTGTTCTCACAAATATCTGCCCCCAGTGGAAATCAAACCCATAACCTCAAGTTTCGCAGCTTCATGCTCTGATCACTAGACCATACGGCTGTCTGACCACTGTATCGTTACCTAATTTTAAATAAATACCATAGTATATAAAGCGTGACTACATAACGACTCGTATACAGGACTCCGTATATAGGTCGGTGGAATCTGGATTGACGCATACGGCAAGATACTTGGCAGTAATACTGTACACGCCGTCCAAGAGGATAACTTATGAGGGCCCCTAACTTGCTGACCCAAAATTACTTGGCAGTGAAGCTTCTCAGACGGATGTATTTTTAGCTATTACGGCAAAATTTCTTGTAAAAAAAATTATCGGTTTACGTACTAAAATGTATTAAGAATACTTATTAATTTATATTTAGAATACTTTCCAGTCACCGCACCTAATAAAATATATGTCTGTATTTATATTTGTGGTATTGACAAGAACTTTAGTTAGTTCACTGTCTATGGAAAATTATTTGATTCAATGTCTTCTCAAACTTATGCAGGTTTCTGCTATCTACCTTTATTACCTACCTTAAGTATTAATCACTGTTTTTAAATTAAAAGGCTTGAATCTGCAATCTTGAATTCATAGATGAGACAACTAAGCCTCCACATTGGTTCTCAATCGGTTTGAGTATTATGAAAAAAAAAAAACTATTAAATATTCCGTGGGTGTTTAGTCAAATTCCGTGTTACGTGGGTAAAAAGTTATTTTATTTCCATAGAAATATGTTTTATTCGTGCAATTTTATTTGGCACTAATGATAGAGGTCATTAGAGTGCGCATGCGTGTCAAAGGTTGCCAGCTGCGAGAGCGTTGGGAGAGCGCGGTAGTTCCACAACGGGATCTGTTATAAACTGTCGTGTCACATAGATTACACCACGACACTTGCGTAAAAGTTTTCATAGACTCAAAATAAAAATAATTCACCCAACACCAGGGTCTATGTCGTGGATTGTGTGAGTGGACAAGAGGCAAAATGCGGTGGGCACTTTCTGCGGTTTTCTTCATCAGTTTAGTTTATTCAGGTATGTAAAATAGAAACTAATTATTTTCCACAGGATTTGAAATAATTGAAAACTTGATTTTTTATATTTATGCAAACTTAAGTCTAAAAGCGCTGTTTTAAATTATCAATACTATAATCAAGAGATATAAAAAACTGCCTTTATATAGAAAAAAAAAACTATTTCAGCAACCCCTTGATGTTTGCTCATGCCTATCACGTTTCTTTTCCGGGAAAAAGTTTCTGATTTTGAAACCCCGATTTGTTTGGGAGTTGGGAATGTAAGGTCTGGTCTATGCAATGATTAATTGACTTTCCGATATCGCTTCCATACCATTTTGATATTACCATATTGTTATAACGCTACGATGTCGTTATGCGACATTCGTTATGAAAGGTCCCCAACTTCCAATTAGGTTTACAGACTTCCTTATTATTAATTAACGTTAATATTATAATTTACGTATATTATAATTAATGGACATCAGTTTGATATATTACAATATATTACTGTACATATCTACATACAGTAATATATTGTACCTGAGTTTAATACGTTTAATAACCATCTAAAAGTTATAAACTCAAATGATATTATTTATTTTAATGTTTTATTTAAATTTAAGTTTTATTTAAAACTTTAAATTAAAATACCCTAATCACCTTGCTGTCAGCGAGAGTTCTTTTTAATTTTTAATCAATTAAGCTTTAAATAATACTATGGATGTCTATGGAATAATATATGGTTTTCAGTATTACAAAATAAGCCGTGGTGGCCGTGGTTTGAGAGATTGCAAGTTTGAATCATCCCGACTGTACCCACGACTTTACCAATGAGTTTTTCTGAACTCAAGTACAGTGATTTGTCACAATACGAGCTTTGGGTACGATGAATGAAAATATCGAGAGGAAACCTGCATACCTTTCAGAAGAGATTCAAAGGCGTAGGTTTGGTCGTTGAGTAACAGCGATGGACTCTGTTACGTTAGCACCTATAATACCTATATCTCTGGCGGGAAGTGAGAGTGTGGGTACTACCTATGCACCCTTATGGACCCTTGTGGGGATGTGAGGATATATTATTATAATAAGTAAATAAAAATCTTAATTTATTTCTTAACAATTTTAATGACTTAATAATAATAAATAATATATCCTCACGCCTTCCCACAAGGGTCCCCGAAGGGGTAGGCAGAGGTGTATAGGTAATACCTACACACCCACTTTCTGCCAGAGGTATATTAGGTGCCAACGTGACAGATTAGAAGGAAACGCAGTAATAGAAGAGCGGTGTCTCCCAACACAGGAACTACTCGCTTAAAAGGTGTGGTCACTGAATTGAGAAATTCTACAAAATTATTTATTTTTTCAAGTTCATGATTATTATATACAATATCCATAAATAGTTAGGTATTCATTACATCTAATGACACAACGTGCGAAGTTGTTTTCCAAAATAGATACCAGACTATCAGAATTGATATCACATTGTAGCTAGAAAAAATACATATATCTTTAAGATATTGTTAAATTATAGTGCTAGCAGGATTCAGACCTAAAATTAAAGGCAATAAAAGTGAAATTTCAATGAGTTTTGGTATTCCGGAGAAAGACAATGCGACAATAGCGTACATGTGGCCTTTTAATTGGCAGGTCAGCCGGTATGTCAATTGTAGTTCGTTCAACTAATGAGGTTACGCACCAATAAAATGTATGGTGAATGACGTGCTGCTCTGTAAATACAACATGAATTAAAAAAACATTAATCACGCATAATGTACTCTTTAAAGCAATTTTATAGGATACAATATCCTATAGAAATGTAGACAGTGTCTCTTATCATGCAAGTGTAATTTAAGCATACATTCGCTAACTCCCATATAACTATATCTATTTTTTCATATCACTTAGCCTTATCCTAAACATTATTTATGGTGACATTAACATGCATTAAATGCAATCCTTTGGGATTCCCATTATTAATGTGCAAATAAACCTTAACAAGAAGTTTTAACAATCTTTTTTAATCTTCCTTGCATTTTGTATACGAAGATCGATTATGTAAGAACAGATAAAGTTGTCAGCCTTTATAAGGCTTAATACGCAGTCATGTATAGATTACCAAAGTATATGTTAATTCGGTAACATCATCCTAAGTATATGACAAGAGGGCTGGTGAATATTCCGCTTAAAAATCAGCATTGCCATATAATGTGCCGACAGCCTTCTTGGCACCTTGCCGCGTGACATGGATTTGGGTAATTTTTATATTTATAAATAATAATAAATTTTAATATTTTATTTAATATAATGAAATTCAAAGGCGTATGTATAGTCGTGCTGGAGTAACGGCGATGGACTCGCCATCTGTCACGTTGGCACCTAATATACCTCTGGCGGAAAGTGGGTGTGTGGGTATTACCTGTACACCTTTGCCTACCCCTTCGGGGACCCTTGTGGGAAGGCGTGAGGATATATTATTATGTATTATTAATAAATAGATTTTTTTTATAATAAAGTTAACTAGGCAATTTTTTTTTAAATTTAGTTATAACTCTTTGTTCCACTACGAGTTTTACAATGAAGTAAATGAGAGGATAAAAGGCAGGAGTATAAAAAAAAGAGAATCTAAGTAATGTACCCGAGTGAACTTTCCTTATTTTAACAATGTTTTTCATTGAAGGCAAGTCAGAGTTCACGAATATTTTTTAACAAGATATTAATTAAAATGTATCACAATGGTGTTTTAACATTAAAAATCAGAATATGAACGAGCGCCTAAATAAAATTAATTAGCAATCAGTTATGAGATGCCAATTGGAACTACGCAAGGTTGGTGAATAAATGACTTTCGGGCATTGTCTACAGGGTACGGTTAACGCTTACCGGGCCATTAATGTATACTTTTGCAATACTGTTGCAGTCTTTTTGCGATCCAAATGAATATCTGAAAACCACAGACTGACTTCAGTTACCTATTGCGATGGACAGAAATTGGCATCAATGATCGATCGCACTGATATTTTCAGTCGAACCAATTACGCACGACATGAATGCTGTTAAATTGGCCTCTATAACATCGTGTCTTCCAATAGACTGTCCTTGTACCAATTTGTACGGTCAATTTTATGATATGTTATATAATCCTTTCACTAGAACATTTTCTTATGTTACTTATATATTTTATATCTCTACATATTATATCGAGTACAATATATTATCGCAAAAAATAGGCTCGGCCCCTAAGTTTCTAATAAAACTTATCCTATTCCAGACTCAAGTCATGTACATATCTATCCATCCATCGAAACTTTGACATGTATGATATATGAAAAGTTACTCGTATATAGTACACAGCATTCTATCTTCATATATAACAGGTTGGTAAACACATTAGGGAACCTACATCTGAGAAAATAACATATTTATATCGTCACGCCGCGGTAGGCAGAGTGAGCTAGTACTTTTAATTGTGACTTTGTTGGTCTCATTCACTATATAAGGACATTAAAAATAACTACTAGAACAAAACACCAGGACAAATTCTGCATTAATTGACCTAATCTTATACAATACATAACAAAAAAAAATACGATTAGATATATCCTACCAAAACATAAAATGTTAAAACTTGCCAAGTCTCGCAACACACTCTACAAAGAGTTGGGAGATTTTATGTAAAAGTAATTCATCTTAGTACATGAAAGCACCAATTCAACATCATAGCTTTAATTTATTTTGTTATCTAATCAATTATCTATCAACATTTAAAGTGGGCCTATCTATACCTATGACACATCTTTATTTCCATTGTATTTTTTTTACATCACTTAGGTGACAGACCCTTGAAACGCCATGGGTATCGCGTGTCCACTCGCGCGTTTTTAACTCCATACTAAACTCTCTTGGTAAAACTTCGACAGACAGTTTATTCCACAGCCTGAGCGTTTGCGGAAGGAAACACTTTAAAAACCGGGCAGAGTGAGACATTTTTAGTTCAAGTAATGAAGAAGAATTCCCCGACTTGGCAACATAATTATTCTACTAACTAGCGGTCCGTCCCTCCTTCGCAAAGTTGGAAATAGGATTTTTTTTATAAAAAAAATATAGCCTATGTCACTCAGGGTAAATGTAGCTTTCCAATGGTGAAAGAATGTTTCAAATCGATCCAGTAGTTTCGGAGCCTATTCAATGCAGACAAACAAACATACAAACAATCAAATCTTTCCTCTTAAGATATTAATATAGTATTATAATTAATAATTAGTAATAAGTAAGTAAGTTTATTATTAAGTATAGATTAACGACGACCGAGACTGAGGTATCAACACGCTAACATTGATAAGGCAAACAATTTGTAAATTGCGTTCAGTTGTGAGGGTAATATTTATTATTCTGTACCAGGGCAAAGTCGTAAAGACTCTGTGGGAGGACTGGGAGGTTAGTTGTCAGACTTTCTGTCTCGGAAGTTGACGCTGTGACGTACTCGTACTTGTCGCAGCCTTCGAGACTCCTCTTGTTAGTTACTGGAACAATGGAACATAGTTTCATTTGAACTCCACTGAGTCACTCAGCTCAACTTAGCTTTACGCTAGGTCTCTGTATGTTTGAAACAATATACTACTGTGCTTTAACAGTGTATTCAGATAAGATATGAAATAAAATAGAACTTATAAAGATTTTTATCGGCGTACTGTTAAGCGAAATATATATAGCCCATTTTTTATGCTTTATTTCAATTTTATATTTTCACGCTTTCCCGCAAAAGTCCTTAAAGGGATAGGCAGATGTGTGTAGGTAGTACCTACACACCTACTATAGTTTAGGTGTCAACGTGACAGATGGCGAGTCTATCACCGTTACTTAGTCATGACTATACATACATCTTTGAATTGCCTCTCAAACGTATGCAGGTTTCCTTTCGACGTTTCCCTTCACCGTAGAGCTCGTGGTAACAAATCACTGTATTAAAGTTCAGAAAAACCCATTAGTACAGCCAGTACCTATTCGATCTTTTAATCTTTGTGTTGTAGGCAATGACTCGAACCACTCGGCCTCCACAGCTCTGTCATATATTATATATTACTATGAATAAATGTATTCGTATTTCCAGTTAACAAGGTATACCTTTTATTACTTTGAAACTTGGAGTTTAGACTAAAATTTAGATTAGAAGTAAAATTCTCAATTCAAAATATTTTATTTATTTAAAATGCTTTATATTTCTATAAAAAATGTGTTCGCATTTCAAATAGTAAATTGCTGTTGTATGATAATATGACTACTGCGACAACAGGCGTCCGAGGAAATTAAGTCGAACATGACATTTTACCATCAGACGTAAACTGGGCGCGCCGCCGGCCAAGCCTGTCAGGATAACGTTCCATTTCAGGGGCGGGTCAATGAAACCTTGTAACTACGCCAACATGCTCGTGTAGTGCCAGTTGTTAACTTCTAATCTTCATAAGTTCAGAGCGAACTCTTTACATAAATGTTGCTATTTTACTATCTTTGCACGTGCTCGGCAATATGGTAGATGGGCTCCTAGTATTAAAAGGCAGATTACTTTGCATTTGATACCTCTGCTTTACACCTATAAAGTATTGAATAAGCTGCAAAATTAAAAGATTCAAATATAATGCTCTAATTTCAGTTTTTTAACTTTTAAATCTCAAAAAAATATATATTGAATTCCTCTACCTTCTCACAAATATCTCCGAGGGGTAGGAGTATAAAAACACCCACTATGAAAATATTATAGTGTCAGAACATTTTCATAAATATTTAAAACTATACATCAATGAAATATTGTATCTTGAATATCCCAAAAATACATTTAGATATACGCTTTATCTTATCATAATTATATATTTTTATAAAAGATAAAAATGCTTTTTGCTAACATTTTAAGCCTTGTTTTATACTAGCCCTCTCTCTTCCCCGGTTTCTGACGAGTAGTGGACTATAATAAGTATGTCTACATGTTTTGTCCGTCATCGCAGGGTCGCATCGGCTTGGTACGTCGATAATGTGTGGATTAATTTTAAATGTAATAAAGTATCTGACACTAGGCACATAAAAGCTTGAAAAATTATATACTTAAACCTTCTTCTTGAATCACTGTATGTATTGATAAAACGTATGATAAACCTTTCAGTAGTTTCTAACTTTTACAATATCAAGCGATAGTAAATCTAAATAGGTATTTATATAGTTTTAAGTATGATAATTTTTCTCAGACTGGTTAAGGAAAGAAAGCAACGGTAACTCGGCAACGTAACACTTTGGACATATTTCTTACACTTTCTCTGGCTTCAGCCGTATATCATACAAGTTTCATTTATCATAACTGAAAGTCGCATAGCGACGTATTTTCTTATACAATAGATGTTTTCCTTTGACGTTGATACCCATGACATTGTTACTGCGCCGTAATGTTTAAACTGTACCGTAATTATTCGAAGAAACATTAATGTACAATAGTTCTTGGAGTACTCTTGACGTTCCCGTCCTTGAGCTTCCGATCGATTTGATCCAGGTAGTTGGAACGTGGCCTTCCTCTGCCTCTTCTTGCACACACTTTTGCTTTGAACATCTGTTTCGTCAAGCTTTCTTCACTCATCCTTTCTATTTGTCCAAACCAACGTAACATGCCTTTCTTCATCTTTACAATAATTTTTAAATGAATAATTAGTTAAATTTCCATGTTGTTGTTAAAGAAGAAGAGTTTACAATGTTAAATGTTCACGATGTATGCATAGACTGATAAATGTCTATGAAGCAAAGGATATCTGCAATTCTAAAGACTGGCACTCTGCACTCTCTGCCTAACCTAGGGGATTCGGCGTGATCATGTTTTTACATATGCACATTCTATGTACGGAACATTTTAAGTGGTTGTACAGCACGCCGCATACTTGAATGAAGCTAAATAATTTAGTTCTGCACTGGTGCAAAGAAACCTATTCGAGGTTTCTGCTTCTAATATATAAACTATTAGACTATTTGTTGCTTTGACTGAAAATTTCGTATTTATAAATCATATGCGTCTTTGGATCTCGCCATGAACAATATGTGATCTCGAATTGGTATCAATGTGATTGCTATATATAAAACTTTTATTTAACGTAAGGGACACAAGGTCGGTTCACATATTGAATGTCACACAATGCTCAGATATAGGAACTTTTTCTTTTTTTCAAGCAACTAAATGGATACTTCACGTAGCCACCGAGCCTGAACTGAAATAAAAGTTTGCAAGACAAATAATGTACTGGGTCGCCTTTACGACTATTGTTTTCGAGTTAGCGATTATTTTGCAGTTTTTGGCCCAGTTCTTGAACTGCGGTTCCGCGCACGAATTAATGGGACGTCTGCCTTTGACAGTTTTAACCATAAGTTAACATTCAACCTTTTAATAGACATTAAATATGCGTGGCCCTGTTTGCTGAAATTTTTTGTCTTTAATTTGAATATGCGACGAATTTCGACACAAGACTAACGCCTTATACACTATATATATTAACTATATGATATGGCATTAGTCTAATTGTCTTATAACTTGTTAAAAATATATTTTTATTGTCTCTCATAGGGACTTTTTCTTTTTTTCAAGATAGCAGATATTTTTTGCTACAATAATTGCTAAACGCTGTATACTTTTAAAAGCACTTATTAAACGCTCATTAAAGTTAATGCTGATTTGCTTACGATAGTAAAACCTAGATCCTTTGTTATGCTGAAAAAATAACACTAACCAAAATCGTTTTATTTGTCGTCGCTTGATTAGGTAAACGGTTCATTCGGCTGCCAAACTGAATTCGCTTCCACTCGTTAGCTTTCCTTTGTTTCGCATAGTGGGTCGCCAGTTCTCTATTTGTACTGAAAGTCTTTCTAACTGACCCTTACATAAGAAAGGGTACTTAACAAATTAATATACAAGGAAAGACAAACATTGCTATCATACATAAAAGATTATTCCTTCGACGAAAATTGTTGCAACAACTCTACTCCTACTCGCGAGAACCTAAGGGCGTTGAGGCCTGAAGATATGATAATGTAATAACAATAATAATAGCAGATGTGTCAGACTTAAGGCCAAGCATTCAGTGCCAAGGGTTTGATTTTCACACAGCATCTACTACAGTTGCTTATTCCCACTGAAAGTTTTTATTCTAAGCAGATTATAGAACTAACGTCTTCAAGCTTGTACATCAGCAAGGATGTACAAATACTAAGTTGAAATTATTCGTGCTCGCTCAAAGAACAACCCCCAGGGGGTTTGAACCGATGACCTTCACGTGGCGACCTTGCTGCCATGAGCTCTAGCCACAAAACTCGTATTAAAATAAGGTACATACATCATAAGTGCCTATCATTAGCGAGGGTTAAGTCATCGTGACTGTACCAAAATTCCCGGGTTCCTAACTTGATTACGATGGGTCGAGAGGTTAAATGGACGATCTCTCTTGTTACTGTAGGGAACAATGCTCTTAGGACTCGCAGCGATGGAGTTTAGGGGATTATTATTCAAATATATAGTGGATCATTAAAATTGTTCAGATGTAAGACCGATCAATTATTAATTTCTCAATTTAATTGCCAGTTATGGGTTTCAGGTATCCCTTCCAGCATTGATTTGATAATAAGCCATGTACCTAGATGTAGGAAATAAATATAATATAAAAAAATAGATCCCCAAGCCTTCCCATTAGGGTCCCCGAAAGCGTAGGCAGAGGTGTATAGGTACTACCCACACACCCACTTTCCGCCAGAGATATATTTTAGGTGCCAACGTGACGGATGGCGAGTCTGTCGCCGTTACTCAAGCACGACTATAAATACGCCTTTGAATTGCTTCTCAAACGTATGCAGGTTTCCTCTCGATGTTTTCCTTCGTAAAGCTCGTGGTGTGACTAATCGCTGTACATAAGTCACACAACATAAGTCAAGTACAAAAACTCGTTGGTACACTCAGGATTCAAACTTGCGATCTTTGTGTTGCAGCCAACTACTCGAACCACTCGGCCACCACTGCTCTTAGGAAATAACACATGATAATAAATAGCCTTAAATAAATAACATACAATCTAAATGTTGCACAGGGAAAGAGAGACCTCAATCCATCCACTTAGTGTAGCAACGTTCTCCTTATGTCAGTAATTTATCATGGGCCTATCAATATGCGATATTCATAGATAAAATCTATGAAAATGAACTACTTCAGTGATACTAAATGTATATGATGCGAAAGCGATGCATATGACGTGTACATTTCTGTCCCTTTTGCCTAAATATTTGAATTATGCTTGCATCATCAGCTCATGGTATTGCGTTTGTTACACGAGATTAAATATTCTGCGGCATCGGTGCGATCCAGATGTCGTGTGTTCAGAGATCACTTTTCATTGTTTATTAACTATGACATTATTCATAGCCTACTTGACGTACTTATTCTATGCAGACAAAATGGCGAGCAGTTAGTTAACTAAAGCATAGAGCTTAACTGCCTATATACAAACCCTACTAATGAGTTCTTATGAAGAGATAAAGTAATGTATCGGATTAGTGGAAATGTCTGACAAAGCTATTTCGGTCGTATATGTCCCATATTTTCTTTAATTGTTTTTTAAATATATACTAAATTCATAGTACGTTCCATATTTTCGATAACGTTAACGATCCATATTTTAATTATATATAGGATAGGACCGTCATGACAACTGAGGCGAAAGAGGTCTGTAAGTCTGAAAATAGCTGGCGCTCTACATTCTCTGCTTGTGGGACACGATGCGACGATATATGTACGTATGTACTTAATCTATAATTGTTATATAATAATTATTTTTTAATTAATTATTTTCTCTTAAACATGACCAATTCAACAATATATTTTATTTTACATTCACGCCATCCCACAAGGATCTCGGAAGGGCTCGGCAGAGGTGTGTAGTATACTGAGATATATTTTCGGGTCCAACGTCACAGATGTCAAGTCCATTGTTGTTACTCAAGCATGACTATACATACGCCTTTGACTCGTGGTGTGACTAATCACTGTACTTAAGTTCTGATAAACTCATTGGTACAGTCGGGATACGAACTTGCAACCTTTGTGTTGCAGGAAACCACTCGAACGAATAAATGTATATACCTAGCAATACATTTTGAAATTAATTTTGTATAATACGTTGATGAACCTTATTATCCGAGTAGTATAAGAAATGTAAAAGGCAAGTTGAAACGATTATTCTATTAGTCACTGAATAATTCTCTGTTACCATTTTAAATTCAGTTTCTCAGTCATAATACAATGCTTTGCTTTAAATTGCTTTGGGTTTATAGCAACACATAGACTACTCTGTCAGGCTTTGTGGATTATATCGTTGCCATGCATAATAAAGAAAGGTCAAACAAACAAAATATCTCGAGTTTTCAGACAAAGAGGCACCAGTTTATACGCGCGAGCTGAAAATTGTGTGAGATAAAATACATCAGATTTTAAATAATTAAGTAAGCAGCATGTTTGTGATCCGAGGCATTTATGGATGTGTAATGAAAACTTATGGACCTACGACTGATCAAGTGTCGAGATTCCTTTTATTTAAATGCATCGCGCTAAGCGCCATCTATTGATCAGTATTCAGCATGTCAAAACTATCGAAAACAAAAATTAGGTTTTTCTTTGTAATTGACAAAAAATAATTTCTGTCTAATATTATATTATATCATTTTTTTTTATACCACATGGGTGGCAAACAAGCATGCGATCCGCCTGATGGTAAGCGGTTACCGCCGCCTATGGACGCTTGCAACACCAGGGGTATCACTCGCGCGTTGCCGACCTTGCAGGAATCTATTCACACCCTTCTTGAAGAACTCCATGCTGTACTCTCTCCGTAATCATTTCACCAATATGAAAGTTTGTGAGGATATTTTGTTACTTTCACGCAAAAACTAATACATAGAATTGATTGAAATTTGGCTCTGAGATAGATTAGCTGACTTTACACATAGTATATGATTTAGTCCAGAAAAAATCTACTAATGAAACCCAATTTCACGTGGGAGTAACCGCAGGGGATAGCTTGGTAAACCATAAAGGTACCATATTAAACATACAAGAATAAAGGCCGCTACCTGCCTGTCTGAAAAAACATGCTTTTTGTGATATCAACCCTGCATTGTCCAACCGAACGCTTAAATTAGGTAGGCATAGTAGGTACCTAGGCTTGCAGCATAATTTTAAAGAAGATTAGAAAGCTTTAATGCTAAGCGTAAGATTTGAAAAAAGAACGTCTGTAAGTGTAATGCGATACAAACAACAGTAATTAAATGATTATCACAATCGATATCAAGGTAAGGCGGCATATAAAACTAGATGGAGTGATGTTAATTGGAGTTTCCACTCCAATTAGTACGGCGATGACTATGGAGACCAGTATAAACTTGTATATTATAGAATGTTATGCGGATGTAGCAAGCGTCCCCTGGGGTTGCTATGGTGCCTAGCTCGATGACGTAGTTACAAAAGAGGTCGCGTTATGAAGTTTCGGTTCCTTTTTACTTTTGAATCCAGCCTCACCTTTATGAAGGTTACTATTTATAGAAAAATATGAAAATAACACACGCCGTTGAACTGTATATAGTGTTATTTATTAAGTAATTTATTATACTTCGTTTGTGAGTTAGACCCGTAGTGGCTAGTGGTTCGATTAGGTGCCCGCAATCCAAAGATTGCAAGTTCAAATCCTGACTGTACCAATGAGTTTTTCTGAACTTCAGTACCCCACGAAAGCTTTACCGTAAAGGAAAATATAAATTCTTATGTTTTAGCGAGAAGAAATACACGAATAGTCATGCTTGAAAAACGGAATTAGAATAGCCGTCTATCACGTTGGCACATAAAATATCTCCGGTGAAATAATGTATGGTTAATCTCTGTCTACTCCTTTGGGGACCCTTCTGGAAAGGCTTGAAGATATTTATATTCACAAATATAGTTTATCAATATACTATATACTCTCTGCCTACCCCGTTAGGGCGGTCGGCATTTGGCGTATATATGTATGTAAATACATTGACATCATTTACAAAAGATCGTATACAAGGCTAAGGCTACAAAACATTTCCTGGATCGTTATAAAAGTTTCCCGGAAAGGCTCTGAATGTGTTAACAGACATTTGCTGGTTGTGGGCGGCTTACGAAGAGTTGGAATCTTTCGCAGATGTTACCAATTCCGTGATGCCAGATGTCACCCCATCGATTACAATGAAAACAGCATTACAAGACGATTTATAATTTTTACTTGGGCAGCGTAACATGTGTATTAGACGAGGACGAGACGGCTTCTTTTAGTTAGAAAAACATAATTGAGAATTTTTATTGACTGAACTCAGCTGAAAAAAGCTGATGTGCTCTTGCTTCCAGCCGAATTAGTAGCTTTAACTCACTCACAAATTTTAATTATGTCTACGACACTAACCAATTCCCTATTTGGCGAATAAGCAACGCTCTGATCCAAGATAGTAACTCTACAGGGTATGCCTTTACCTGCGTTTACTTATCACCTATGAAGTGCCTGGCTAAGGGCCTCTTCTCGGCATTTTTCATTAGCTAGCTAAAGTACAAAAAACTTCATGCTACGAGAGAATATAAACTAAAAAAGGTAGGAGATACAAGCAATCTGTCTACCCCTTTCCTATTTATGTGACGTCATAGATACTTCGAAATGAGCAAAATACGATCTGTATATGTGTATTTTCTATTAGTTAATTAAATAATAAGCCTTCAAAACAAATAGACCCACCATATTAAACGGACGTCATACGGAGTCTGCATCCTCTTAATTAGATACGAGTATCATTCCGCATCTTCCGTCCGAACTATAACTCACGCGTACAAGTGGAAATAGCTAACAAAAGCGTCACAGCAATATGTGCTTCGCTATATTAGTTTCCGCTTGTTATGCGTGGCTTGCAAATTAAACGAAATACAAGCATAATGTTATAAACAGCTATTTTGTTTATAAACGTTCTATAAACCTACGTTTGTATAATTACATTATAGAGACATTTATAGCTTGCTCGAATGCCGTTAATGAAATTACTTATTAATTACTTAACAGCGATATGACGGCCGTTATAATTATAAGTAAAAATGTGCATTTGAGGCAGCCAAAAATGTGCTTTATTTCAACAGAGTCGTGCAGTGCTATCATTATAGTCATGTTATATACGTATTTATTCCAATTTTTTTTTATATTTGGAACAATATATTTATTTTTTAGTATGATTATAAAGACATCATATATATATATAATCTCTCTGGGGACTGAGAGTTCTCTCTAGACTTATACCCTTCATACTTACCTATATAAACTATAAGTCCTTTATCCTTAGAATTAAAATTCCTATAAAACTTTAAAAAAAAAAATTGGGTAATTATTATACACAACTTCATTGGAAAACTGAGCTAAACATTTCGCTAACCGAGTTAGGAAAATGCAGGTAGGCAACACGCCAGCCTATTTCATGTTGTAGATTTTTTGTGTACATTAAAGATTTATAGAGTAATTTATACAGTAATAAAATAGATTCCCGCATAAAAAAACTATCTACTAAAAAAATAATTTGAACAATAAATTAAGATCGAAATTTCAATCAGTAATATTTTTTGTACCTACAAACATCAAAGCTCACAAAATTTGCTCCAATCTGTTAGAAATAATTGGAAAACTGATAATCAAGTTAAAAATAGCATATATTCGTATTGGATCGGAAAAAGTAAAATATCGAATAGTTCGGCTATTGTTATATATTATTTCGAGTGCTGCTTTGAATATATCGTCACGTCTGCTCGCAAGGGTTCCCTTGGCATCTCTCAAGCACGACTCGTATGCAGGTTTCATAAGATGATTTCCTACACTAAAAATCTTAAGTACTGTATGTAATACACTTAAGTTACAGACATTTGGAGCTCAATCCTGTAATTTTGACTTCTTGGGTGACTTTAACCACCCTTAGGCTGACAAAACGTGTTACATTTCAACGAAATATGGTTGCAGCATAAAACATTAACCTAGATAAAACGGGAAGTCTGGGTTTTATATTGCTCCCATAAAATACAAGTTAGCCAAAACTAGAGCAGGAAAGTTAAAGATTATTATTATTATACGCAATTTAGTATATGGGTCAGTAAGTAACGTTACGAGTTATGAACCAACATACATTTTAAGAGTAACTTAAGAGTAATATACATAATACTACTCTAGACTTTTTGTATTTGAAGATATTTGTGACACATCAGTTGGTAGGTACAGCGGTTTATTAAATTGTACCTCAAGTAGAGTAAAAATCACAATAAAATAAACTTGGGACAATTCCACACAAATTGACGTAGCCCCAAATTAAGCAAATCTTGTGGTAACTAGACAACGATAGATATAATATTTACTTATTTAGATATATACATTAATACATATGACATCCAAGGCTAAGGTACGAATACTCGTGTTCACCACACAAATATCTGTCTTCAGCGGGAATCGAACCCGCGACCTCAGGTTTCGCAGTCAGAAGCTCTAACCACTAGAGGGCCGTCATATTTTATTACCTCACAGAGTTTTGTAGAGGAGTCATCGGAAGGATTGCAAACGTCTGAACAGACAAAGGAGTGCTTAAGGTTGCGAGAGACGTAAGCAATTAGAATAATCTCTGAGGAAAAGTAGCGGCACCTCTAGTTTGCCCATAGCGATATTTATGGGAGACGCAAAGATATAATACTTCTAGTTAGTTTAGAGCGTAATATTAGGGATCATGATCGAAGAGGCTACTGGCTATTGTAAATAAATTGATGAAAATATATTATAATAATAACAAAAGTAGAAACAAGACATGCTTATTTATTTTTACATGAGGTATTAGGTTTATTTTTACAGGCAGCCTCGAAACATGGACCATCGAATAATATTTCTTTACATGTAGTATTTATTTTATTTGTATACATGTGGCAGTGCTAGTCTTTTTGGCGTCCGGATGGAATAACGTCTGTGACAAGCGTTTTCTTTAGTTTAGTATAGTTACGTAGCATTGATTTTGTACTTTATTTCAATATAACAAAATTATAAATGGTAATTCCATTTTCCAAATTCAAATAAGGTTCATAATAACTATTTGAGGCTGGCTAGTTGTCAACAAAATAAGAATAAGATCTACTTACATAAACCTCTGCTTACTATATAAAAAAATAATATATCCTCACGCCTTCCCACAAGGGTCCCCGAAGGGGTAGGCAGAGGTGTATCGGTAATACCCACACACCCACTTTCCGCCAGAGGTATATTAGGTGCCAACGTGACAGATGGCGAGTCCATCGCCGTTAATCCAGCACGACTATACATACGCCTTTGAATTTCTTCTCAGACGTATGCAGGTTTCCTCTCGATGTTTTCCTTCACCGTTCAGCTCGTGGTGTGACTAATCACTGTACTTAAGTTCAGAAAAACTCATGGGTACAGTCGGGATTCGAACTTGCGACCTTTGCGTCGCAGGCTCGAACCACTCGGCCACCACGGCTTTGTTACCTCTGCTTACTGTTATGATTAATTTGCTAGCAAGTGCCTGACCTCAAACTTAAATAAACCGAAGATTCGAAGGACTTGGTTTCGCCAATGACTACGAAATTCATAGACTATCCTGCCCTGGTGGTCTGACAACTTAAATTGCAACTCTACCAACGCAACCTGTATAAGGGTGAAACTTATCCAATAAGACCCAACTACTTGCAAACTCGGCGTTACTTTCATGTTTTATTTTAGAAACTGTTAGAAATTTGATGTATAAGATGCATGCTTTAAAACAACCTTAGTTTAAACTTGTGCGGGCCAATTTCATGCATATTCACAATGGATGAATTTGAACAACAACTATAAGATTTCTTATAACTTTCATACATTAAGTTTCGTTTTCTGAACCTTATTACTGTGTTTCAACACATCACAAGCTTCATGGTGAAGGAAAAGAAGAAAGGAAGATATTTAAAGACGTATATCTATGCAAACTTGTGCCTGAGAGATGCGAACAGACTCGCCATTTGTCATGTTAAGAATCAAAGTGTATGCGACTTTTCCCATTTATTACGATTCTTCAGTCTTCTTTAAGAGCTATCGCATCCGGATCCATATCGGAATCCTTGTGTAAAGGCGTGAAGATATTTTAGATTACAAAATCCATCATATAGCTATGTATATATGAAATGGCTTTTACTAAGAAAATAAAAGTTTTTTACAAAGAACAAATTGCAAAACGTAGGAAAACTTTTATTTGCCAATTCGAAACTAAGGAACACTTTATTGTACCCAAGTTTATTTCCAAAGCTCAATTCGTATGTAATACATTAGACGTAGAGAAACAAGTAAAGGTTAATAATAAGAATGTGTGTGTCTAGTAATTTCGCTACTCCTTGTAATTACGTTCTCGAAAGATACCAATGATGCTAGTTGGGGTACATGTTGAACACTATCTTCATGTATGCAACGTACAATATTCCGCTTCGTAATGTCGACTGCAAATATTGACGCGTTCGTAGGTTTCTATATTAGGTTTGAAAGTACAATCTCAACAAATTAAATTTCGAACAAATATGAAGTTCCAGAAAAATCTTCTCAGAAATAAATGTGTCTCACAATGTCTTATGTTGAATTACCTTATGAGTAATAGGGGTTCGATTATATTTTCAGAATCACATCGTCCTTTATTCATATTTGGGTCTTAGTGCTATCATCTGCCATTGATTTCTACTCTTCTGTTGAAATTCAACAAAAATATAAACACAATCTATGTTAACTCTAAGCCTATCATAGGAAACAGTTGAGCACGATCCGGTATTTTCCGGCAAAAGCCAGTGCGCCAGAATTCAAAGTTTTTGTTCTACCCAAACTAGCATTTTCCATAAATCCCAACTGTATAGTTTTAAGCCGTTTGAATTCATAAATTGTATCTGTAGTATTAATGTTTCATACAAATATTATATTCAAGTTACAAGTTTACGCATTCGTTCAGAATACGTAATCAGCATCAACATATTATGCGAATATAATGGTCTTTGAAGCCTGGGTGAACTTTGGTTCGACGATTGTGACGATTCTGTAAATTGAACCTTATTACACAGTGCTTTTGGAATAGATTTTCAATACAAAAAAAATTGATAAGTGGTGACAAATATTTGGACTCGAGCATGTTGTTTTGCAATCTTAGGTACATAAAATGTTGGTATGTTATACATAGTAATTGAACTACAACTTTTGGATGAGCTGCGACCGGCAAGAACTTTTAATTATAAATGGGGAAAATCCGTCTTTTCACCGACCAAGGTCTAGCAAACAACTACTCTACATGCGATCATCTGAGCAGGGATCGATCGAAAGGCGTTACGTCACAGGCGCCGCTACGTCGCGCCGCCCCGACGCCGACGCACCCTGGGGACGGGATCAATCTCCACCATTTCAATTTTATAGCGTATGCTGGGAATGCCCCAGATACAAATGCTAAATGCCTTAAAATATTTTATCACTTTGTTATGTGGGCATGGTGAAAAACAACATTATTCTTACAGAATAATTCTCAATTCAAAATTTGTAATTGATTTAATCTCTTAATCTTTAATCTCTTAAGTCATATAATCATACAAAAACATATATATATTTTTTTAAAACGAGTGATGATTAGTTCATAATATTTTACTCAACCGAAAATCTCGCTGCGTATCACTGATTGAAGCTCTCATAAGTCGCAAGCCACTACAAAATAGCATTTATAAATTCTCCTTACATAACATGTATCTTAGTGGATTACGTGTGACCTTATGAAACCACCCTAAAGCTAAGTACCACTTATGAAATTGGAATAATCGGCACTATGATAAGGACCATTTGAGCTTTAACATACAAATCAAAGTGTCAGGATATTTTTATAGGTGAATCAAAACAAGTTTCTCTGCTCTAGTGACCTGAAACGGACTTTCACTGTGACGTCACGGGCGCCGCTCAGTCGCGACGCCAAGTCGCCTCAGGATACACCTACGAAACTAGCGCGAGTTCTTGAAACGTAATAACTTGGAGTTGGCAATCCATTTCGACTTTATTAAAGACATTAAACATTCTTATTATTATAAATAAGAGTAGGATACTCAAGATCCTTTGCAAATGACATAATATGTACAACAGCTACGTGTGCTACGGCGTAGGCCTCAGACTGTAACTCGAGCTTAACCAACATTTTTTTTTTTTTTTTTTTATTGTCTCTCGTAGCGTGAGTTCCGGGAACTTTTGCTACTTAACCGGTCAATGGCGAGACCTAGGCCTCCAGCCAGGCACTTTATTTCTAAGCAACACAGCTAAGGGCACCCCCTGTAGGGTACGAACCTCGGCTTAGGGCGTTGCTGGATCGCGAGCAAGGGAGCTGGGCTGGACTGGTAATTTTATTTAAATATTATTTGGGGGCGGGATTTGCGCGTCAGGCTCGGCGCGGGCCGGCGTTTGCGGCGGGGGTCGGGGGGGAACATTACGGCTTATTCGCGTCGAGCCTCGTCGGCGAGGACGGAACAGTGGTCGGTTTTGTGTAGTGTTGGTATGTTTTTGTCGGGCGTCCTGGAGGACCGTTATGTCGTCATCCGGTTCGATGACGGCGTGTCTTGGACGCCTTATCTTCGAGATAAGGGAAGGAGTGTATCGGGCGGCCGATACGACGAGGGGGTTGGGGTGATTTACAGCAGAATCGAAATGACGTTTGGACAGTTTTTTCAAAAACTGTTTTATAGTGGGGGCTTAACCAACCAATAAATAAATCTATTTATACATACATCCATACTTCATCAAGCCCAGTCCCTTTTAGGTTACGCAGAGTAAAAAGCATCAGTTCTCGTCGTCAGATGCTTTCATCATCAGGGAAATAAGCGTCAAATATATAAATGAAGATAGAAATATCAAAATTATTTTCTCTGTCTACTCCATAAAGGACAGGGCGTGATGGTAATTTGTATGCAACTACAGTGATTTATCACCAGCTTTTCGTTTGGCGAAGGATACATAACGAGGCTACCTGCATATGTTTGAAAAGAAATTCAAAATGTGTAGTAATGTTATCTGTCACGTTGGCACCTAAATACAGGCTGTTGCTACTACACCTTTGCCTCTGCCTCTTCGTGTAGGTATAATTATATATTTTTTTTTATTTCCCTGGGTAAATGGATATTAAAAAAGATCATCAATCTAATGCTTGGCAATTTATCATTCATAACTTCGACCCACGGTCTTTCAATTTGCTTACTTGGTAATTACTTTTACAAAATGATACTGACTACTGAATTAATGCCGTATTTTTTTTCAGACTTAGCCGTTGTGCTCACGCAAATTTAGATCGCCTTCAGTTTGATATTCCAAACTGAGAGGTTCAAATCATTTAGGGTTGTATCAGTGAATAAAGTGCAAAAAAATTAAGACATATCGTGAAGTTATGTATCATAGGACATATTTGTTAGGTCTGTCACTGTATATGAATTTTACGTCTTTAGATTTCAGCTTAAACGTATGTATGTTTACCTTACGGTACTGTATCTAAGTTCGAAAATCTCATTAGTATGGGCCACGGGTTCGAAACAGTGGTCTAGTTCTAGGTGACTTGGACCACTTTGCCATCACCGTTTTTATTTCCAAATATAAATCAATCACCTATTTGACTTTCTTTCCGCTTTTAACAGTAAACATTAAAACATACAACCGTTAAATGGAATGCATATTAGTGTAATTTGCATAAATTTCCATACAACTGCGCGTTGACGACGGCGAGCCGTCAACTCGTGGCGTAACGAAACAACGCTTCATCAATCCTATTATGAGTTTTGCATTGAAGAGCCACTAGCGAGTTTACATTACGCAAAACGTCAAACTGTTAATGTCAAAATATAAAAAGTGTGTGTCAGCTCCGACGCACGACTGGAGTTTACTCCTTACGAACGATTATAAAATAAATAGATTAGTTAATAAGGGTAAATGAATGTATTTCTTATATTACTGCATGTATATTACTGAGTATGCATGACACATCTATAGATTGATTTTTATTCATTGAGTAATTTTCTCAATTATAAATTATAAATTTATATTTATATAAATTTATTTATTTAAATATATAAATAAAATATAAAATTTACGATAAAACCTCCGCAAGTTGACAGTTGTTGTAGGTTAATATCAGGTTAATACAATATGCAATTGAAAGTAAATATTAACAGTAATTACATCGCCATTCTGTTATTCTCGTTGCCATAGAGAGTACGAGAGCACCAAAAACGTAACGCTGTCATTCATCAGAAGATTTTACCTCTCATATTTTTCTCATACCGGGCGCCTTATATATGAAAATAGATTTTTAAGGAGTAAACTCCAATAAACTCTAAAAAATATGCAGCGCTCCTAGCGGTGAGTAAGAGAATTAAGTTCGTTCGAAAGTAATGGTTCTTATTCTACCATATACCCTTCAAAACTACTAATATTGCGTCTCAGCATTCTGAATAACTGAATAAATAACTCACTATATTATATAAATACTTACGTGTTTTATCTCTAATCATAATTACCATTACCACTTTAAACCTTAAACTTGTAGCCTTTAAATAAATATTGGCCTCTTTGGAACGTTTAGTTTTATTTAAAAAAGGGTTTAATATAAGTATTCAAAGTAGAACAGTTGAACAACTAGAACCGAGCCACTGCTATACTAATAACAGAAATGTCTAAACCAGTTTCACGCGAAGGCTAAGAACGGCCTAGGCCTTTTAACTAGTCTATATAGAAATCTCATTAACTTTCTTCAACAAAATCTATTGATATATATATATACCCTTCCCACAAAGGTCCCCGAATAGATAGTCAGAGTGTGAAGGTAGTACCTACACACCCACTTTCCACCATGGCAATATAATGTATAATAAATAGCACGTCATATCAAGTCCCCCGGTGTAATCCAGATCTTAATTGCTTTTTAATATATACTTTTCCGAAGACGCTCTCACAGTAATCTCACTATTATAATATCATTGTACATCAACCGAAAGATCGTATTTTAATTTTCTAATCATCCCTATATTTGTAAGGATTTCTCATCTAACTACCATATTACGACGTACAGGGTTGAGCTCTTAAGCTCGTTACAATAGTTACGCCTTGCCGGTTAGCTTTTAATCCGTTTGCACGGAAAATATACGCACGTTGTAACATAAAACTTGTAATTGTGTTGTGAGGAAGTGCACTGGAATAGTGTTACGGTATATAATTAAACTGTTAGGTTACGTTACTATTATTTTCTAACTGATTTTAGAATACACGATCATAGACTTGCTTAATAAGTCATTAAATTAGATAATTATTGTTTTAATTTGTAACTACAAGGCCCTATTTAAATATCTGTGTGATAAGTACCTATTTAAATATCTGTGTGATAGTAAGTAGATATCCATCAAATATATGTTAATTAATTACAAATATGCATGCGACTGAACGACTAATATCCATGTCCTGAATTAATAATGAGTCCTGATCCATAAAGTATAAGTTAATTTCAAATATGCATGCGACTGAAGGACTCATCTACGTCCTGAATAAATAAGAAGTCCTGAGCAAGACGTTTTATTGCAGTTATAATTAAAAAAGTGGGAAAAAGAGAGGTTTATAGACGGTCCCATACCTATATATATCGCTTTAACAATCTTGAATTATTGCAATAGTATTTACCCCGGCCCTATTAGCTTTGGATAATTTAGTAGGTTTGATAAGAAATACATAGGTACATATAATCACGGCTCTTTCCCGTAGGGGTAGGCAGAGACCACTTCTTTCCACTTGCTACGATCCTTACATACGTCTTTCGCTTCGTCCACTCACGGCTCTTTCCCGTAGGGGTAGGCAGAGACCACTTCTTTCCACTTGCTACGATCCTTACATACGTCTTTCGCTTCGTCCACTTTCATTATTCTCTTCATACATGCTCTTCGGTTTAGGGTACTCTTGACCTGGCCTTTTTTCAAGACGTCCCTAAATTGGTCTAGAAACGTCCGCCTAGGTCTACCCCTTCCAACACTTTCATCCACACTCGCCTTATACACTTTTTTCGTCAATCGTTCTTCATTCATTCTCTCGACATGGCCAAACCATCTCAGATAAGAAATATATATAAAATAACATTTGTTATTTAAAGTGATTATCATAATTTATTAAAATCTCATAAATGCATAACAATTTGGAGTACATCATTCACACGACTGGTAGCGCGGAAGTATGAAACTTCACCATTTCTACTCACAGCAGTTGCTAAGTAATTGGGTTATAAGATTAACATAATGCCTTCAGTTCTGGAACTTGCCTACATCAACAAATATGCACTTAAAATCATGCATACCCACCAACGATTAGGAGTTTTATTAATATGAGACGCATTGGAGCTAAAATAAATTTGTATATTTATTAGCTAAGAGTCATGAAAACTCGAAACCAGCGACCGTATAAAGAGATTGATGAACGAGGATGAAGCGAAAGAAGTCTGTACGTCTTGGGAGAACTAGGCCTTTACTCTCTCTATCTACCACATAATGGGATGGTATAATGATGTGTATTTTTCGAAATAAGCTCTGATGGTCGAATGATCGAAGATTGCAAGTTCTAACCCCAGTGGCCAGTAGTAGATTCCAATGGTTTTTTTACTTAACTATAGCGATATACTAAAAATATCGCACTACGAGATTTACGGTGAACGAATTATTTTTTTCACATCCGTTGCAATGCGATGCATCTGCTGATGCGCGTAATAATTGTGATATATTAATATCACATTATTACCTATTTATTGAATACTCCACAGTCAAGTATATGCAGCTGAAATTTATTCAATATATTTAAAATTAATAATAAGATCAAATTATATCTTAATTCATTATCATACTGCCTCAAGGGTTGCCAAAGGAGTCAGTCCAAGTAAAACTTTAGGACGACTCCACAAAGATTTACCTAGACATAGACTGAGCGAGGCTAACGTATACAATGATAATTATACTTTCATAGAAGATGAAGAATAATATATGAACATTTAGAAAATCTGAGGTTAAGACTAGCAATAATTAATAACTAGCTAAGCAATAATTGATCTTGTTTATTACTCAGTTATCCGCCACCCCACCGGAAGCTAAGCAGCCAGGAGTACTGAACTTAGTCTCGACCAAACAATCCATCTTCCCTCCCTCTTCCAAGTGTAATAACAAGGCTTATTTATTCACGTCATATTGAGTATTAAGTGCAAGTCGAGGCGTAATTTTAGTTCAGAGAGATATAACGGTATGTGGCCTAGCAAGCCTATTTCAACCGTCGCATCACGTACGCGAGAGATGAGGCGGATCTCTGAAATCGGCAATTATGGTTCCGTCACGTCTGCTGCTCTAGCTTCGTGACGGATAGTTTTGCTTTCCAAATAAGCTTCCATAATTTCATATTATTACGTAGATATACGTCATCGAATTTTCGTAATGAGTATAATTAAGGGTTAATATTATAAATTTTAGTGTGCTAACGTTAAGTACCATATTTAGTACATGTTTGTTTGTTATTGTGAATGGAGTAAGGAAGTAATTATAACTAAAATTATGTTATATCCGAATGTTATCCGAATGATCTGTACCGCTCAATTTCGAGAATTTAAGACTGAATTTAGAAACGATGTGCCAGGAAAATAAAAGCCACATAATCAAAAATTAAAAACTAACTAATTCAAAAAAATCTTTAAAAAAAGTTATATGTGCATGCAAAATATTACAATAACTATTCTAAAATTATAATATGCTGATATAAATTACACCAATATATATTTATGTACATGCAAAATGTACATTGAAAATCAGGAGTACTATACTGTATTGTCGTCGTTAATCCAGTCTGCAAACTCGAAGCTTTACGAGATAGAGCATGCCGCGTAGACGTCAAAGCAGGGAACGTATGCTTGCTCACTGGATGCAAATGCGCCAAACGTTTGGAAAATCAAGAGAAAAACACGCTAAACCATAGTGCAGCTGACATCAACACGACTACAAATATTTTTTGAATACCACTAATGTATCAAACATGCATGCGGTCCGCCTATGGCCGCTTGTAACACTTTCGTCATAAAACTCCACGCTATACTCTGTAGGGAAAACATCAACGGTGAGTTAATACCACAGCCTGAGCGTTCTCGGAAGGAACCTCCTTTAAAACCGCACAGTCCGAGACCTGAAGATATATATTTATGTACTATCTATGGTACTTTCATGTTATTACTTTGTCTGTGATTGTATACACAGAGTGAATCAACTTGGACAAGACTGAACAACTTGTCTTAGAACTTGTCTTTTTCCCAGTTATTAGCAGTAGAGAAAAATATTGTAGTTTTTTATTTCACACATAGGTCTTTTTTAAGATGTATTAATATTATAAATTATATATATAAATTGTTAAATATAAATTGTAAATGCATATATGTTCATAATCATGACGCAGAGTTCCTCGTGCAGTAATGAGTACCTATAGAGTACTTGAACTCTAAGAACAAGGGCTTATCTCCAGTAAGGCTTCGTTACTTTAATGTTAGTCTTTGCGTTCCTGAACTAAGTGTTTTATTTTCTGCAAGTGTACATCACTGGTGTCCTAGTATGTGATTTTCGAAGATCAAAAAGTCGTAGCACGTTTTGTCCAATATAAAAGTCAAATGCCCGTATTATACTATGAATACACTTAAGCTGGTGAGTTTTTCTATAAATTCGACAGAAATTTAATTCACTAGAATACGATCGCATCGGAAGTGAGCGGTGGTATTGTAGCAAGTCGGTATTCACAGCGAGCCACAAGCGCTATGTTCCAGATATTCGACATTACTATCGAAACGTGCTGATGCACGAAGCTACTGTAATACGAAGCTTGTGAGAATCCACCAATTCTCTGCTCTATTAACATCTGTTATAAAACCTATAATAGATTGCATGAAGTACTATGCTCAGTGGTAAAGGTAGTCACCGCCAAGTCAAGGAGGCTTATACTCTGGTAGTAAAGTAGTATAACCCTCAATGTTATACTACTTTACTGAAAGGAGAGGAGGAGGAATACTGCATACGTCTGAGAAGCAATTCAATGGCGTATAGTCGTGCTTGAGTAACGGCGATGGATTCGCAATCTGCCGTGTTGACACCTTAAATATATCTCTGGTGGAAAGTGGATGTGTGGATACTACCTACACACCTATGCCTGCCCCTTCGGGGAGCCTTGTGGAAAGGCGCGAGGATATATATATATACTCCAGTACTACTATCGTACCTACCATACATATACTCTATGTATGGTCTCAGGTTTGCTTAGTATTATTAACCGGTACATTCCAACCCCGCTCTCTAACTCGCAGACCTGCAACGCTCTAAACCGAGGTCTGTACCCCACAAAGGTGCCGTTAACTGTGATTGCTTATCACCTAGGAAGAGCCTGGATTACTGTTTTTACCATTGTTTGGTTAAGTAGGAACAGCTCCTGGAACTCACGCTATGTGATACAATCAAAATAAACTATTCATTTAGGTAGGCAGGTAGTCGTTGGCGTTTCATTAGAAGTTAGGAAATAACAACAGTATTGGTATCTGTTGTTTGTTAAATGTATCTGTTGAGAGTATTTTTAGGCTCCAAAGAGTACTTATAAAAATACACAAACAGGTTGATAAATTTTAATCCACAAAGTTATCTGGTACATGTTGCTTTGCTTCAGTAAGGATACGAGTTTCCCGTGTTGACGCGATACATTCCAAAACTGTAATGAAAACCATTAATTAACCATCAAAAAATCAAATAATGATACCTTGTTGGTACAGAAATACAGTAAATCACGATATGGAAATAAAACAACTGATATAAATATTTCTTGATTTCGTATCTCAGAATTTAAAAATAGAACTTGAACATAGCTTTTTTAGCTAAGATCTCTCGTAATTATGATACTTTAACCAATCAAGCCATTATGTGTTCTAACAAAGATTTTTTTATTTGCTTTGTTATAAAGTTTATTAAATGAATACTTGAATTTTTTAAAGATGTTCATGTGTTATTCAGATAATAACAGTAGTAATATTTTCTTACCCTCTCTTGCTCAGCTCATTAGATCCCATAGGTAAGGTAACTCCTCGGCAAGTGTTGAGAGTGATTTCCTGATCTGTTGTGCACTGATTACCAATAAGGTGGCTTTGGGCACCAACTAACGACGCGGCGAAGAGCTCGTAAGCCCTGTTGTGGTTGCAAGCGTTAGTAGCACAGCCCGGCTGGTTAGTGCGCCCATTAGCGAAGAAGTCAACCGTTCCTAGGCGGGTGCCGATCCCATTGGCATTAACACCCACGCCACTGTCAGTGTGAATTACTTCCACGTATAGAGCGTCAGTGATGCGCAGGCGGTTAGTTTCAGTCCATCCGTTGCGAGACGGATCCAACCCTGTAAAATTTCGTAGTTGTGAGAACTAAGCCGATGTAGGTAAACATATTAGTGGTAATTTACAATTTTCAACATACATACATACATATAATCACGCCTCTTTCCCGTAGGGGTAGGCAGAGACCACTTCTTTCCACTTGCTACGATCCTTGCATACTTCTTTCGCTTCGTCCACTTTCATTATTCTCTTCATACATGCTCTTCGGTTTAGGGTACTCATGACCTGACCTTTTTTCAAGACGTCCCTAATTTGGTCTAGAAACGTCCGTCTAGGTCTACCCCTTCCAACAATTTCATTCACACTCGCCTTATACACTTTTTTCGTCAATCGTTCTTCATTCATTCTCTCGACATGGCCAAACCTTTCTCAATTTTTGTCACTACATCTTCTTTCAGACCACAACGTTTCCTTATCTCACTATTTCTTATCCTGTCACTCAGTTTAACTCCTATCATACTTCTTAGCGCTCTCATCTCAACTGCATTTATTCGACTTTCATGCTTCTTCTGCCATACCCTACTTTCACTTCCAAACACAAAAAAATATATTATAGAAAATAAATTTACGTAACTTATGTAGTTTCGTAAATTTTTCCAACAGAAAAATATATTATATTAATTAAATACGTAACTTACGTAAATTTATGTTGTTTATGGATGTACCGAAAGAGGTCTGTAAATCTAAAGAGAATTGGCGCTCTGTACTCTCTGCCAATCCGACGCGGGGTTTTGATATACGTATTCATTTTGAATAAGCATTTAGCATATTATTCACTCACCGGTGATCCGTCCGATTTGTCCTCTCAAAAACCTTCCAGTAAAGCCAACAAGATGGGCACCAAGATTGAATCCGACTAAGTGCAGATTTGAGTATGTGGCCCTTCCCTCACTGACCACAATTTCTATGAACTCGGCCAGCCTTAAAGCTACAGTGGACACAGTACTAGTTGCCATGGAGTATGATTGCCCAGCGTACATGGACCAATCAACCACTATGACGTTAAGATCATCGTGGTCGAGCAGAGCTGTAAATAAACATTTTAGAATTATTTTTTTACTTTAAGTTTGAACACGTTTGAGCCGTGGTGGCCGAGTGGTTTGAGCAGTTGCCTGCGATGCAAAGGTCGCACGTTCGAATCCCGACTGTACCAATGAGTTTTTCTGAACTTAAGTACAGTGATTAGTCACACCACGAGCTTAACGGTGAAGGAAAACATCGAGAGGAAACCTGCATACGTCTGAGAAGAAATTCAAAGGCGTATGTATAGTCGTGCTGGAGTAACGGCGATGGACTCGCCATCTGTCACGTTGGCACCTAATATACCTCTGGCGGAAAGTGGGTGTGTGGGTATTACCTATACACCTCTGCCTACCCCTTCGGGGACCCTTGTGGGAAGGCGTGAGGATATTATATATATATATATATTTATATAAGTTTGAACACAAAGTTTTCTGAAGAGGTAAGCAGAACAATAAGACCCTTTTTCGCCGGAAATATATTTAAGTGTCAACGTATCTCACGATACTTAATGGTTTTTTCAAAGGTTTACAATTCAATATCTTACAATCACTAAAATGCTTTGTTCAATCCCATAATTGAATTAATTAGGGGAATATTATATGAATGACCTCGATGATCACAGGTAGCATACCATTCCGTACTAGAGGGTTGAGCGTGGTGAAGGCACTGCCCTCGTGTCCATGTACCACGAACACGGTGCGCCGACTGGCCAATATCTGAGAGTTGTCTATTGATGTAGCATTAGGGAAGACCTGAACCACACCAGCGGTGCTGAGAAAATAATATAAGCAGTTACATATTTTCATCAGGCAGATACCTCACGGGATATGCAGTTTACAAATTGTGGTTTTGTTATCAGTACATACCCCGTATTAACTGTCATAAATAATTAGAAAAAACACTTTTATTACAATCAAATAATATGTATAATAATAAGATGGTAGTTTAAAGAGAAAATTATAATTTCAATAACTTACTAATTGTTATTAAAAATGATTACTTACCGTGTGTATAGGTAGAACATAACATAATTATTAATTGCAACTGCTTTTGTATTTGATCTTGCTTCGCACGCTAAAAAACGAAATAAACGATTAATTTAAATTAAATGCTGCATTATTTCAAACTATACCTAACTAGATCATTATTGAAACGAGCTATTAGGAAATTAGAAAGAAATAATAAATTTTATTCTCTTTCAATGACTCACCAACAACGTATGCGGCGGTTAAAATTAATAGCAATTTAAACATGTTAATTGCCTGCTATTCTCAAACTAAATGAACCTAAGAAGACCTGTTGCTATTTAAAGTACCGTTTATCCGTAGATCATATTGATACGAATAAATTTAATCGATAAGTGTTACAATTTAGCATTCCAAATTATTATCACATGCGGATTCCTTTGACACAAGTCCTTTCGATTTATCGTAAATGTAACATTGTTTTACACTTTTTTTACATTGCAACAAGGTATGGTAGTTTCGGTTAGAAACAGCTTCGTGGTAGGCGGGTCACAGGGTCAGCATTCCACGAGTGATACCTCAGGTCAAGCATATATAGGTAGCGTTAGTTTGCCATCAGGCCGACCGCGTGGTTCTTCCCGCCATTACACGAAGCTATATATTGGATGTCGCTGTAACCAAATAGTAAAAAATTAAGATTTCGCGTTCGAACCGTAGGAACTATATATTTAAATAAGTTTTCAATGTCATACAAAAAATCCATCACGTAGTTATACGGTTAATAGGCTTAAAAATTGTGAGGAATTGCCTAAAGGGCAGACCAGCCATTATTGACACATTGGCATCTGAATTTATCAATCTTTATGATAAAACGATGATATATTTTTAGCCGTGGTGGCCGAGCGGTTTGAGTAGTTGCCGGCGTCAAAAAGATCGCAAGTTCGAATCCCGACTGAACCGATGACTGTTTCTGAACTAAAATAAAGCGATTAGTCACACCACGAGCGTACAGTGAAGAAAAACATCGAGAGGTATCCTGCATACGTCCGAGAAGCAATTCATAGGCCTATGTAAAGTCGTGCTTGCGTAACGGCAACGGACTCGCCATGAATACGTGGCACTTAAAATATATCTCTGGCGGAAAATGGGTGTTTGGGTACTACCTATAAACCTCTGCCTACCCCTTTTCATTATTTTTTTTTTTTTTTTATTGTCTCTCGTAGCGTGAGTTCCGGGAACTTTTGCTACTTAACCGGTCAATGGCGAGACCTAGGCCTCCAGCCAGGCACTTTATTTTTAAGCAACACAGCTAAGGGCACCCCCTGTGGGGTACGAACCTCGGCTTAGGGCGTTGCTGGATCGCGAGCAAGGGAGCTGGGCTGGACTGGTAATTTTATTTAAATATTATTTGGGGGCGGGATTTGCGCGTCTGGCTCGGCGCGGGCCGGCGTTTGCGGCGGAGGTCGGGGGGGAACATTACGGCTTATTCACGTCGAGCCTCGCCGGCGAGGACGGAACAGTGGTCGGTTGTGTGTAGTGTTTGTATGTTTTTGTCGGGCGTCCTGGAGGACCGTTATGTCGTCGTCCGGTTCGATGACGGCATGTCTTGGACGCCTTATCTTTGAGATAAGGGAAGGTATCGGAAGTGTATCGGGCGGCTGATACGACGAGGGGGTTGGGGTGATTTACAGCAGAATCGAAATGACGTTTGGCCAGTTTTTTCAAAAACTGTTTTATAGTTGGGACTTTGAGGTCAACGTGGAGTTGACTACTACGCATGTACCACGGAGCACCTGTGGCTCTCCGGAGAAACCGGCTTTGGAGCACTTGCAGGGGGTTGAGTATTGACTTGCTAGTGTGTGCGAACACTACACCCGCATATGTCATGATTGGTCGAATGCACGTCGTGTAAATCCTCACCTTGGATTTCAATGAGAGTTTACTTCGTGCATTCAACATGCTGTGAAGTCTACAGAGCGCGAAGGCGGCTCGCGCGCGTACCGCCTTTACGTGGTGACGGAAAGAAAGGCGTTGATCGAGGATCACACCCAGGTATTTGGCTTTTTCTTCCCATGGAATGGGTTTGCCGAAGAGGGTGATGGGGGCTACCCGTGGGCGTTCGAAGCCTTTCCAGAATAGAATAGCTGCGCTTTTGGTGGGGTTCACTTCAATTCTCCACTTCCGGAACCACCGCCCCAGGGCTGTGACCGCGGATTGGAGGTTGTCGTGAATTCCCTCGGTAGTTCTACCTTTGTAGTAGATAGCCGTATCATCGGCGAATAGAGCGCTTTTAACTCGTCTATGGAGGGGAATGTCGCTAGTATAAAGCGTGAATAGGAGTGGCGAGAGCACTGAACCTTGCGGGACTCCTGCTCGTATGGGATGGGGGGAAGAGAGTGTGCCCTCGACTCTGTAGCGGAAGAAGCGGTTCGACAAAAAGTCCCGTACTATGCGTACTAGACGGTCCGGCACGCCCAAATGGTACAGCTTGTATATTAAACCGTTGTGCCAGACCTTGTCGAATGCCTTCGCCACATCGAAGAGGAGCATACCCGTGGTATAACCGAGTTGGAAGCCGCTACTGACGTCTTCCACTATACGGTGGACTTGTTGGATACAGGAGTGTTTGGTTCGAAAACCGAACTGCTGGTCAGGTATGACTTTCTTAGAGTCTGCAAAACTCTTTAATCTATTGTAGATAAGTCTCTCGTAAATCTTGCCAAGGACGTTGAGGAGACTGATGGGGCGATAACGGGAGGCTTCGGTCTTAGGTTTCCCTGGCTTGAATGAGATTGGGGGAAGAAGTTGTTGCTCAGTGCTGCATTGAAGATGGCAGTGAGCAAAACTATAAGATAAGGGGAGAAGAGTTTGATAACTCTGTTAGCGATCCCGTCGGGGCCTGGGGCTTTCCTGGGGTGGAGATCCTTGATCACTTTCCGGACTTCGTCGACCGTGATCGGGGCGATGGGGTGGTCTGGGTCCTCGGAGGGTGGGAGAGATAATTCGCTTTCGACCTCGGCATCCACCTTATTGAGATGGCGCGGATCTACCGGCAAGGTACTGGGCGTACATTGAGCCTCGAGACTGTCGGCCAGGCACTCGGACTTCTCGTCGTCGTCAAAGGCGGGCCCTTGATTTGGACGAGTGAGTGGAGGCATGGACGAGATTTTATCCGATTTGAGTTTTCGTTGGAGATGCCAGAAGGCCAAGTGACTTGGTTCAAGTTCCCCTAGGAACTTGTTCCAGCGAGCGTCTCGCAGGTCTTTCATGCGGTATCTCAGCTTGCGGTGGAGTGACCTCAGAAAAGTGCGGTTCGCTTCAGTCGGGTGAGCTCTATGGGCTCGGAGGGCGGCGTTCTTTTCCATCACCAGTTCACGCACATCGTCGGGAAGTTTCCAGCGATGGTCTTCCATCACCGTAACTTGTCGTGAACAGGCGTCCACGGCTGACTGTACGTGAGCTGTGAGGGAATCGACCGCCTTTTGAGTATCGGCTGCCGACTCTATGAGGGGCGGGATACTATCTAAGTGAACAGATGAAGAGGACTTGAGGAGTTCCTCCAGTTTTCTCCAGTCTGTTATCTTTTTCTGAGGCAGGGGCTGACCTGAGTCCGGGGGGCCTAGTCGGGGGGAGAGCGCTAAGGTCACAGGTCGGTGGTCGGAATCTAATTCGTCGTGCGACCTCAACGAGTGCAAACGGAGGTTTACATTCTTGAGGATCGCAATGTCTAGTACGTCCGGTCGGTGGTTGATATTCTCGGGGTAGTGGGTGGGGTGCATAGGCGCAATGACGTCGAATTGGAGGAGCCCGCTGAGGTCCTCCAATTGGCGTCCTCTGTTATTTCGTGAGTGGCTGTTCCAAGCATCGCTCTTGGCATTCAGGTCACCCGCGATAATAACCGAGCTGTTGAGGTTAATGAGGGCTTTGATATCAGCTTTGATATCGGCCGTCGAGTTAACTGGGGAGCAGTATGCAGAGACTATCGTGATTGGCTGATGGCCAGTCATTCCTAATCGACAGATCGAGGTCTCAATGTGGGAGAGGGTTGGTGGTTGGATCGGAATACAGTGCAGGGACCTCTTGTAATAGATCAGTACCGCCGAGGGCGGATCGAGATCTATCATTGCGAATTACGCAGTAGTTTGCAATTCTAGGGTCTCGGTGTGATGGTTTCAAGAAGGTTTCCTGTACTAAGAAAACGTCGATATTGTTGTCGCGGAGGTACGCGGCGATCTCTTCCTTTTGGCTGTGAATGCCGTTGGCATTAAAGTAGCCAATTGAAAGCGATCGGGGTTTGATTCTGCTGTTTACGTTTGAGTCCATTATTGGTTGGACGAGAAGGTAGCCAGGGACTCTGATACATCGGCGTAGTCGCCGAGCACCTTGAGGAGGGCCAGAGGGTCCTTCCGGACGGCCCTGAGGCTTCGGGCCATCTCGTTAACCCTTGAGAGGTTGACGGTGGAGAAAAGATCCGCCAGGAATGCCATGTTGGCGGAGGTTTCAGAGGGGACGGAAGTGGGCTGGACCGCCTGGGGTCTACACGGGGCAGTAGCAGCCTGGGGCTGGGGCTGTTGAGGTTTGGCGGTGGAGAGCGACGGCAGAGGTGTAATCTGCGGGCTCGGGGCCACTGAGGGGACAGGGGGGGAATCTTGTGGTAGGGGTGGAAAGTCCCTCGGAGGGAGGGCCCTCCACGGGGAAGGTCGAGATGGGGCGGGTTTTGCGGGGGGGGCGTTACGCCATTCGCGGGCCGCTGCCCTCTTGACCACGACCGGTCTGGGTTTGGGGGCTTTGGGACATCCCCTGTAATTGGCCGGGTGGCCTTCCTGGCGGCATAGCACGCAGCTCGGGGGCGAATCGGCGAGAGTGTGGTCCTTAGGGCGAGAGCAATCGCTCGTCCCATGATCACCCAGGCACTTGACGCACCTGGATTTTGCGTTACAGTTACGCGATGCATGACCGTATAGTTGGCAGTTGTGGCACTGCCCTATAGGGCCGCCTTTGTGGGGGGTTTCGACCCTTATGCCAGACAGGTGGCATAGGGTTTATATTTTGAAGACGGCTTTGCCGTCGGTGGAGTTCTCGCAGATGGCGAGAACCATGTTGAATGCCTCTCCGGCATTTTGACGGTGCATGCGGTGCACCTCCTTCACCGCGACATTCTGAGCCTTCAGATCTTCTTTTATTGACTCAGTGTCAATTTCTCGCGGGACGCCACGGATGACGACCCGGAGTGAACGGTCCTCCGGCAGGTCATAAGTGTGGTATTCCACACTTCTGGCCTGCAGGAGCTTGGTGAAGGCTCTGAATTCGGTCGAATTCGGGAATTTCCGTCCACTTGGACTTAGTGTGGACGAATACGGGGGCACGAGCGCTCCTTCGTCGAGGAGGGCCGCGTGGGTCGTGGGACGGGGGAGAGCCGGCTAGCCTGAGTGGCTTCGGCTTCCGGAGAGGCGATGGGGCGGGGGAAGGGGGTGCCGGGGAGGGGGCTGCCGGGGAGGACAGTGCGGAGGGCACGGGCACGGTTTTGGGGGCTGTAGTCGGGGGGGGAGGTGAGGTTGAGGCCTCCTTCTTTTTAGCGCGTCTGGCACCCTTCTTGGAGCCCGTGACGGGCGTGAATTCGTCCGAGGAGCCCTCGGACGACTCAGATTGAAGTGACTCCATTTCGGAGTCTACGATGACAGAGTCGGGGGACAGGGGGGAGTCTTGAGACTTGTTGGCCTCATTGGTGACGTCAATGATAGCGCTCTTGTCGAGCGCTGCTGTTGCGTCGGCAGTGGAAGTACCCGCGATTACGTCGCGGGTGAATTCGTCAAATTGACGTCGGAGGGTGGGCACGGTTTCTAAGAGCCGCGCGAGAAATGCCAGTGAGGCTTGGGGTCCATACTTATGGACATGACGTTGGGCGAGGGAAACGTGTTTCGGGGCGCGGTCGCCCAGGGGAAGAAACACGCAAAGAAACCCCTGGTGACTTAAACGTTAGGAGACCGATCCCCGGGGGTGTGTACTGAAACCTCCCTGTCGGGTGTAGACAGGGAGGTGAGTGTGCCTATGGTGTGAGCCCTAAGCTTGTATTCCCGCTGCCAGTCTTATTGTGCAGCGGGCTCCTGACTGTTCCGGTGTAGAGAGCACTAGTCCGTGGACAGTGCCCAAACTAACACCGGAGGATAGGAGGTAAGGGATAGGTAGGGTGGGCGGTGGGTGATAACCAGGCGCGACTAGGGTAGACCCCAAGGCCGGTGAACCTGGTCCCGTCCGTTTGCAGCCTTACCCTGAAGGGGCAAGGCTAAGAGCGCAACGGGGCAGCGCCCCACTCGGTTTCGTTGGCACCGTTTGGTTTCCACCGAGTGACCACGAAACTGTGGATTTTCCCAGAAGGGGACAAATATTATTGTCGAGAAACAAGAATTGTGATTGTTGTTGCCTTGAAAAAGGCGACCAACAATCACCACGTGCGGCTAGCGCGTGGCGATTTGCGTAGCGGCGGGTGTGGCTTCAGCCGGTCGTAGCGGGCGCAGAGCGCGGGAGCGGTGGGAGCACACGTCTGCTCGGTACGGCGGCCGGAGCGAGAAATCCCTTCTCATTATTATTATTTAGGATTTAGGAGATATAGACTATATATAGGAGATCCCATTTGTGAACTCACTCATCACGAAATCTCAGGAACTATAAGGCCGTTGGACTTGAAATTTGGTAGGAGTATTCCTTACGTGGTGTAGAGGTCAGCTAAGAACGGATTTTATGAAACTCAACTTTTTTTTTTTACTTTTTCACCCGGGCGAAGCTGGGTGGGACAGCTAGTATATTATTATAATAATGCTCATGTCTGTATTCTTGCCCTGTAAAGCTTAGTCTCTACGAGGTCAACTAATAAGACAAACGTATTTATGTCACAAAAATACGACAAATACCGAGAAACCGGAGCTTATTCTGACAAGATAATAAATTGTGAACATAATCTCTTTAGTTAACTTAATATGTTAGCTTAACATCTCATCCGAACTGTTTGTTATTGGTGCGAAGTATGAAAGTTAACATGAATACACAGATAAAATGTGATCTTTATTTAAAATATAATTTATTCCAATGTAAACGTTTTATGTAACTTTACGTCATTTAGCAGTCACATAGCAGTAATTCTATTATCAAAATTTACGCGTATCTTAATGTAATTGATAAATGGGTATTTACCTGATTTTTACATCTCATTGTTGATTCACTATCCACCATGTTTTATAATCTAATCAATTTCTGATGGGTATCATAACAAATCACAAAAATTGTTGTTGTTGCATAAATTAATTTTATTCATTGTGTGTCATGGGGACCGAGTGGGTCTAGTAGTCGCTTGCAAGATAAATAGGGCATGTTTGAATCCCAAATGTACCAATGACTTCTTCCGAAGTTAAGTACTGTTATTATTCCCAACATAAGCTTTTCGGACAAGGAAGATAACTTTCATACGTTTGAGAAGTTAAAAACGCATGTATAGTCTGTGACAAACCATGTTCTACACTCTCTCTTATATAAATGCTTGTATGTATTAATTTATACATGCATATCATCAGGACGAGTCCATCAACAACAATACAACAACTTCCATTTAATTTCATGTCAATGCGTCCAATAAACTTCACGGTTTTAGATGCCAAGCAAACAGCACACGGAATCCATTTTCCATTTTGTTCTACGTTATTTGTTTCATGTAGGATGTCCCCTTGCGTAGCTGCATTGAAGTTTCCGAAAAACCAATTCCAGTTTACAAAGGTGGCCAATTTATGAGCCCAACTCCGGTCCCGCGAGTGCCGGAACGTGTAAAGCCTTCGAAAATTAATATCGATTAAAGTGACAAGTGAAATGATGGGACTGAAATGTCAATGGTAACTTATTATTTTCGCATAAATTGCATGACCGTCGAATTTAATATCTGGAAAATGATTTTCCCTGTGGTTGTATTGAGTCAGCGGCGGCGTGTACGTCAGCGTCAGAGCGATCTCGCCGGATTGAGTTGGGTCGCGTCACACCGTAATGTGACTCATCTGAGCATTATTATGGGTTTTATTAGCTGCCAAATCATAATATATTTTTTACAAACCAGCAGAGATAAACGATCGCGAAAATATTTTTTATTTGTAAAAAAATCTGCTATTTTAATATTTTCTATTTGTCTATTCGGGACGTTGTGTCGCAAGCTTTTTTCTATACTCACATTTATCATTACGCCGACTGCCCCACGATGCAGGTACAAAGATCCAGTTTTCTCTGCCCTTAAAGGCCTCTTTCGCTTCATCCACCACCATTATGTTCTCATATATGCTCGTAGGTTTCGACCTAGGTACTTTGGGTGTTTGCTCGATTTGATTTATATAGTTGAAACGTCTCCTTTTGCCTCTTCTAGACGCTTTCACATTTTATTCTTCTGTTTCGTCTCTCTTATTATTATTACTCAAATATTTTGTGACACGAGTATCCGTTCATTGGTCATGTGTATAAGTAAGGAAACTTTTGTCTAGTTTCCACAGAAAGTCATGTAGCTCAATTTGGGCCGAAGACTTTGGCAACGACTTCGGGGCAATCCCCGATGTATTAATTTAGCTAAGCACTGATAGTTAGAAATAAACAGGTAAGTCGATGTATACGAACTGCGAAGCCGTATATTAGACATAAAAGGCCCTTTCAATTATAATCTAGTCACTTAACGTCAACAGATCTGTCACCACCATATTACCAGTTTACGACATAGGTGTAACATAACGACCTACTAAAACCCCTACTTAGCAGCTCAGTAGATACGTTGGTTAATATTACAAGAGCCCCAATTCTAGCGCCACGTTTGCTTTTCAATAGATATCACGTAATTACATCAGTGTTTATGTGCACTACGCTTTATTACACAATTAATTGGTTATGTTCCTGTTATGTGCGTTGTTATGAGTTTCAACGCCAAAGTGCGTTTGTAATGACATATTAAATTATGTAGTTTCAGAATGCAGACCGCTATTTGTTTACGTCCAGCGTAAATTGGTTTGGAACTAAGTACATATTATTTTTAATTCATTTAATTGTGAACATAAAAACATGTTTTGTGACTAATTTAGGTACTGCCAAATATTATTGATGTCGTTTGAGTGGCAGAAATTGAAATCAGCGTATAATTTTTCAATAATATGAATGTTCTTTACTAAACCATGTGGGACAAAGTACATTAACAAAAGTTACAAAAAAAAATGCCACCTTTATATTAAACCCGGGGCATTGAACTCACAGCCGCGCACATAAATTGATATAACATTGTTAATACCTATCGGTCCACTCTTTTCATTATGGTAATACGATCTGGCGCCATCTGTCGGCCGGAAGGATCGGCAAACATTGAATATTTTTAATTAAACTCTACTTATCGAAGCCTTGTATATCGTAACATTGCAATATGAGGTATTTCTATAAAAAAAATTATAACTTTGTGTTATTATATTTTTTTATTACTTATACTAAGTCAAGAATATACACTTTTCTATATCAATTTTAACCATACCGCGAGCATTACAGAGAATACAATCAAAAGGAAACCTACATACGCACTACTATATACCGTTCACAGGGTATCCTCTGGAGCCATACATAAATACACCTCGAAACCTTAAAAAACCTGCATTCACTTAAGCAGACACACAAAGACGAACCTAATGTAGGTATAGTCGTACTTGAGAAACGGCTATTGGTCATGATTGTGACGTCTGGGCGTCACTGTGAAACGACATGGTCATATTTGTACACTTTGTACAAATATATGCTCACAGATATACTCAAGAATTAAATAACTTATAATAATAATAATAATATCCTCAAGCCTTCCCACAAGGGTCCCTGAAGGGGTAAGTAGAGGTGTATAGGTAATACCCACACACCCACTTTCCGCCAGAGGTATATTAGGTGCCAACGTGACAGATGGCGAGTCCATCGCCGTTACTCAAGCACGACTATACATACGCCATTGAATTGCTTCTCAGACGTATGCAGGTTTCCTCTCGATGTTTTCCTTCACCGTAAAGCTCGTGGTGTGACTAATCACTATACTTAAGTTCAGAAAAACTCATTGGTACAGTCGGGATTCGAACTTGCGACCTTTGCGTCGCAGGCAACTGCTCGAACCACTCGGCCACCACGGCTTCTTAAATATTATTATTCATTAAATAACTTAACCTAACCTTTCACAGTTGATAGTGATCGCTTCATATTATAATGCTCACCATACTTTGTTACTTTTATTTACGTTTTATACGGCGTTTCTCCTTGACGATGTTTTTCCTTAAGGAGCGAATAAAGGGTTATATTCAGTAACTCAATAACGATTCCAAAGGCTTCCTAGGCTTATATCTAATCACACTGAATAATGGAGCCCGGGACAATATTGAACTTACATAAAGGAAGCCTTTGACTGAATAGTTGCTTATATATTTTCAAGTGCTTCATATATTTTGCAGGATAATAATGGACAAGATGTAGATCCAAAAAGTCAATTTAATATATAAATATACGTCTAATACATTTGCCTTCGCATGTATAATTGTATCACTGTGTACGTGTTTTTCTTGTTATGTAATAGAATAACAATTATAGCAATTATTCTATTAAAACACAGTATAAATAAATTATATGTTTAAGTATATAAGTTTTTTTTTAGTTTTGCTTTCTATTCCCTTTTTTTTTTTTTTTTTTTTTTTTTGTATTGTCTCTCGTAGCGTGAGTTCCGGGAACTTTTGCTACTTAACCGGTCAATGGCGAGACCTAGGCCTCCAGCCAGGCACTTTATTTCTAAGCAACACAGCTAAGGGCACCCCCTGTGGGGTACGAACCTCGGCTTAGGGCGTTGCTGGATCGCGAGCAAGGGAGCTGGGCTGGACTGGTAATTTTATTTAGATATTATTTGGGGGCGGGATTTGCGCGTCAGGCTCGGCGCGGGCCGGCGTTTGCGGCGGGGGTCGGGGGGGAACATTACGGCTTATTCGCGTCGAGCCTCGTCGGCGAGGACGGAACAGTGGTCAGTTTTGTGTAGTGTTGGTATGTTTTTGTCGGGCGTCCTGGAGGACCGTTATGTCGTCATCCAGTTCGTTGACGGCGTGTCTTGGACGCCTTATCTTCGAGATAAGGGAAGGAGTGTATCGGGCGGCCGATACGACGAGGGGGTTGGGGTGATTTACAGCAGAATCGAAATGACGTTTGGACAGTTTTTTCAAAAACTGTTTTATAGTGGGGACTTTGAGGTCAACGTGGAGCTGACTATTACGCATGTACCACGGGGCACCTGTGGCTCTCCGGAGAAACCGGCTTTGGAGCACTTGCAAGGGGTTAAGTGTTGACTTGCTAGTGTGTGCGAACACTACACCCGCGTATGTCATGATTGGTCGAATGCACGTCGTGTAAATCCTCACCTTGGATTTCAATGAGAGTTTACTTCGCGCATTCAACATGCTGTGAAGTCTACCGAGCGCGAAGGCGGCTCGCGCGCGTACCGCCTTTACGTGGTGACGGAAAGAAAGGCGTTGATCGAGGATCACACCCAGGTATTTGGCTTTTTCTTCCCATGGAATGGGTTTGCCGAAGAGGGTGATGGGGGCTACCCGTGGGCGTTCGAGGCCTTTCCAGAATAGAATGGCTGCGCTTTTGGTGGGGTTCACTTCAATTCTCCATTTCCGGAACCACCGCCCCAGGGCTGTGACCGCGGATTGGAGGTTGTCGTGAATTCCCTCGGGAGTTCTACCTTTGTAGTAGATAGCCGTATCATCGGCGAATAGAGCGCTTTTAACTCGTCTATGGAGGGGAATGTCGCTAGTATAAAGCGTGAATAGGAGTGGCGAGAGCACTGAGCCTTGCGGGACTCCTGCTCGTATGGGATGGGGGGAAGAGAGTGTGCCCTCGACTCTGTAGCGGAAGGAGCGGTTCGACAAAAAGTCCCGTACTATGCGTACTAGACGGTCCGGCACGCCCAACTGGTACAGCTTGTATATTAAGCCGTTGTGCCAGACCTTGTCGAATGCCTTCGCCACGTCGAAGAGGAGCATACCCGTGGTATAACCGAGTTGGAAGCCGCTACTGACGTCTTCCACTATACGGTGGACTTGTTGGACACAAGAGTGTTTGGTTCGAAAACCGAACTGTTGGTCAGGTATGACTTTCTTAGAGTCTGCAAAACTCTTTAATCTATTGTAGATAAGTCTCTCGTAAATCTTGCCAAGGACGTTGAGGAGACTGATGGGGCGATAACTGGAGGCTTCGGTCTTGGGTTTCCCTGGCTTGGGAATACCTATGACCGTTGCACTTTTCCAGGATTGGGGGAAAAAGTTGTTGCTCAGTGCTGCATTGAAGATGGCACTGAGCAAAACTATGAGATAAGGAGAGAAGAGTTTGATAACTCTATTAGCGATCCCGTCGGGACCTGGGGCTTTCCTGGGGTGAAGATCCTTGATCACTTTCCGGACTTCGTCCACCGTGATTGGGGCGATAGGGTGGTCTGGATGTTCGGAGGGTGGGTGGGATAGTTTGCTTTCGACCTCGGCGTCCACCTTCTTGAGGTGGCGCTGGTCTACTGGCAAGGTGCTGGGCGTACATTGAGCCTCGAGACTGTCGGCCAGGCACTCGGACTTCTCGTCGTCGTCAAAGGCGGGCCCTTGATTTGGACGAGTGAGTGGAGGCATAGACGAGATTTTGTCTGATTTAAGTTTCCGTTGGAGATGCCAAAAGGCCAAGTGACTCGGTTCAAGTTCCCCTAGGAACTTGTTCCAGCGAGCGTCTCGCAGGTCTTTCATGCGGTATCTCAGATTGCGCTGGAGTGACCTCAGAAAGGTGCGGTTCGCTTCAGTCGGGTGAGCTCTATGCGCTCGGAGGGCGGCGTTCTTTTCCGTCACCAGTTCACGCACGTCATCGGGAAGTTTCCAGCGATGGTCTTCCATCACCGGAACTTGTCGTGAACAGACGTCCACGGCTGACTGTACGTGAGCTGTGAGGGAATCGACCGCCTTTTGAGTGTCGGCTGCCGACTCTATGAGGGGCGGGATACTATCTAAATGAACAGATGAAGAGGACTTGAGGAGTTCCTCCAGTTTTCTCCAGTCTGTTATCTTTTTCTGAGGTGGGGCTGACCTGAGTCCGGGGGGCCTAGTCGGGGGGAGAGCGTTAAGGTAACAGGTCGGTGGTCGGAATCTAATTCGTCGTGCGACCTCAACGAGTGCAAACGGAGGTTTACATTCTTGATGATCACAATGTCTAGTACGTCCGGTCGGTGGTTGATATTCTTGGGGTAGTGGGTGGGGTGCATAGGCGCAATGACGTCGAATTGGAGGAGCCCACTGAGGTCCTCCAATTGGCGTCCTCTGTTATTTCGTGAGTGGCTGTTCCAAGCATCGCTCTTGGCATTCAGGTCACCCGCGATAATAACTGAGCTACTGAGGTTGATGAGGACTTTGATATCAGCTTTGATATCGGCCGTCGAGTTAACAGGGGAACAGTATGCAGAGACTATCGTGATCGGCTGATGGCCAGTCATTCCTAATCGACAGATCGAGGTCTCTATGTGGGAGAGGGTTGGTGGTTGGATCGGGATACAGTGCAGGGACCTCTTGTAATAGATCAAAGTACCGCCGAGGGCGGATCGAGATCTATCATTGCGAACCACGCAGTAGTTTGCAATTCTAGGGTCTCGGTGTGATGGTTTCAAGAAGGTTTCCTGCACTAAGAAAACGTCGATATTGTTGTCGCGGAGGAACGCGGCGATCTCTTCCTTTTGGCTGTGAATGCCGTTGGCATTAAAGTAGCCAATTGAAAGTGATCGGGGTTTGATTCTGCTGCTTACGTTTGAGTCCATTATTGGTTGGACGAGAAGGTAGCCAGGGACTCTGATACATCGGCGTAGTCGCCGAGCACTTTGAGGAGGGCCAGAGGGTCCTTCCGGACGGCCCTGAGGCTTCGTGCCATCTCGTTAACCCTTGAGAGGTTGACGGTGGAGAAAAGATCCGCCAGGAATGCCATGTTGGCGGAAGTTTCAGAGGGGGAGGAAGTGGGCTGGACCGCCTGGGGTCTACGCGGGGGAGTAGCAGCCTGGGGCTGGGGCTGTTGAGGTTTGGCGGTGGAGAGCGACGGCAGAGGTGTAATCTGCGGGCTCGGGGCCGCTGAGGGGACAGGCGGTGACGCTTGTGGGAGGGGTGGAAAGTCCCTCGGAGGGAGGGCCCTCCACGGGGAAGGTCGGGGTGGGGCGGGTTGCGCGGGGGGGGCGTTTCGCCATTCGCGGGCCCCTGCCCTCTTGACCACGACTGGTCTGGGTTTGGGGGCTTTGGGGCATCCCCTGTAATTGGCCGGGTGGCCTTCTTGGCGGCACAGCACGCAACTAGGGGGCGAGTCGGCGAGTGCGCGGTCCTTTGGGCGCGAGCAGTCGCTCGTCCCATGATCGCCCAGGCACTTGACGCACCTGGGTTTCGCGTTGCAGTTACGCGAAGCGTGCCCGTATAGTTGGCAGTTGTGACACTGCCCTATAGGGCCGCCCTTGTGGGGGGTTTCAACCCTTATGCCAGACAGGTGGCATAAGGTTTTTATCTTAAAGACGGCTTTGCCGTCGGGGGAGTTCTCGCAGATGGCGAGAACCATGTTGAATGCCTCTCCGGCATTTTGTCGGTGCATGCGGTGCACCTCCTTCACCGCGACATTCTGAGCCTTCAGATCATCTTTGATCGACTCGGTATCGATTTCGCATGGGACGCCGCGGATGACGACCCGGAGTAAACGGTCCTCCGGCAGATCATAAGTGTGGTATTCCACACTTCTGGCCTGCAGGAGCCTCGTGAAGGCTCTGAATTCGGGAGGTGCACCTTAATGCCTTCGGCTGTGGCCGTGGCACGGGTGAACGTGATTCGGTTGGTTTTACACCAACCGGAGATTTCCGTCCACTTGGACTTAGTGTGGACGAAAACGGGGGGGCAAGAGCGCTCCTTCGTCGAGGAAGGCCGCGTAGGTCGCGGGACGGGGGAGAGCCGGCTAGCCTGAGGGGCTTCCGCTTCCGGAGAGGCGAGGGGGGCGGGGGAGGGGGGTGCCGGGGAGGGGGCTACCGGGGAGGACTGTGTGGAGGGCACGGGCACGGTCTTGGGGGCTTTAGTGGGGGGAGAAGGTGAGGTTGAAGCCTCCTTCTTTTTAGCGCGTCTGGCGCGCTTCTTGGAGCCCGTGACGGGCGTAAATTCGTCCGAGGAGCCCTCGGACGACTCGGATTGCAGTGACTCCATTTCGGAGTCCACAATGACAGATTCGGGGGACAAGGGGGAGTCTTGAGACTTGTTGGCCTCGTTTGTTACGGCTATGATGGCGCTCTTGTCGAGCGCTGCTGTCGCCTCGGCAGTGGGGGTACCCGCGTTTACATCGCGGGTGTATTCGTCATATTGACGTCGGAGGGTGGGCACGGCTTCTAAGAGCCGCGCGAGGAAAGCCAGTGAGGCTTGGGGGTCCATTATTGTGGACATGGTGGATGCAGACGTGGGAAGGTAAAGCGGCAAGGGAAACGTGTTTCGGGGCGCGGTCGCCCAGGGGAAGAAACACGCAAAGAAACCCCTGGTGACTTAAACGTTAGGAGACCGATCCCCGGGGGGTTGACCCGGGGGTGTGTACTGAACCCTCCCTGTCGGGTGTAGACAGGGAGGTGAGTGTGCCTATGGTGTGAGCCCTAAGCTTGTATTCCCGCTGCCAGTCTTATTGTGCAGCGGGTTCCTGACAGTTCCGGTGTAGAGAGCACTAGTCCGTGGACAGTGCCCAAACTAACACCGGAGGATAGGAGGTAAGGGATAGGTAGGGTGGGCGGTGGGTGATAACCAGGCGCGACTAGGGTAGACCCCAAGGCCGGTGAACCTGGTCCCAACCGTTTTTAGCCTTACCCTGAAGGGGCAAGGCTAAGAGCGCAACGGGTCAGCGCCCCACTCGGTTTCGTTGGCACCGTTTGGTTTCCACCGAATGACCACGAAACTGTGGATTTTCCCGGAAGGGGACAAATATTATTGTCGAGAAACAAGAATTGTGATTGTTGTTGCCTTGAAAAAGGCGACCAACAATCACCACGTGCGGTGCGTAGCGGCTAGCTAACGCGTGGCGATTTGCGTAGCGGCGGGTGTGGCTTCTGCCGGTCGTAGCGGGCGCAGAGCGCGGGAGCGGTGGGAGCACACGTCTGCTCGGTACGGCGGCCGGAGCGAGAGTTCTTTCTATTCCCTTAGTTAAAGTAGCTTACTTAAGTCAATAAACATACACACATAAAAACGATTAATTAAAGATTAGTCACACCACGAGCTTTACGGTGAAGGAAAACATCGAGAGGAAACCTGCATACGTTTGAGAAGAAATTCAAAGGCGTATGTATAGTCGTGCTTGAGTAACGGCGATGGACTCGCCATCTGTCACGTTGGCACCAAGTATACCTCTGGCGAAAGTGGGTGTGTGGGTATTTACTACCTATACACCTCTGCCTACCCCTTCGGGGACCCTTGTGGGAAGGCGTGAGGGTATTTATTTATTTTATTTTACATAAAAACGAGCTTATATTTAGAAAAAGCGTTTTATTTTCAGTAATTCGCAGATATGTTTGATTATTATACTAGCGTTCTATTATTTATTATGTACCTAAATCATCCCCGTGAATTAATCTGTATGTAAATCCTTTTAGTAGTTTAAGAGTTCAGGAACAGATAGACAGGCGGACGCTTTTTGTACTATAAAAGAAGCTGTAACAATAATAATTTAGTTAATAGCTGTGCCAAGTTGTTTGTCTTATTTTTTTTATATTACACGAAGGGGCTCCTACATAGCTCTCGTGGTTCTTTATTCCGGATTAGAAATATTCTTCTTTTTTTTTTTTTGTATTGTCTCTCGTAGCGAGAGTTCCGGGAACTTTTGCTACTTAACCGGTCAATGGCGAGACCTAGGCCTCCAGCCAGGCACTTTAGTACTAAGAAACTCAGCTAAGGGCACCCCCTGTGGGGTACGAACCTCGGCTTAGGGCGTTGCTGGATCGCGAGCAAGGGAGCTGGGCTGGACCGATCTTTTTCCAAACTATAATATATAAGTGTGCCACATTCCATCCTATTCAGTTCAGCCGTTCTTGCGTCATTGTATAACCAAAATTCATCCATCCATCAAAATTTTCTCACTCATAGGAGATATTAGTAAAGGTTACCTTAGTCAATCTTAGGATAATAATCTTACTAGTGTCATTAATAAGCGCAATACAATTATTTTGACATAGGTTTGATTGAGATTTTGAATCAAATCTGGCTTAATTATACCCACATCAACGAATGCAAATTCCCTATTATTATTCTCAAATAGGTATTGCAATATAGCGACAGAAATGTGTAATATATATCTCTTCGTAGCTACTACGTCTTCTGGACTAGCGAGTGATTTTTACCTTTCATTTCAACCCTATAGCTTTGCTACGAATATCCCCACAGAGGAGCAAAGGTGTACGGACACAAATATTTCGCTGGAGAGATATATTGGATGGCCAGTTTTTCACTTAAATTTATTAAAATACGTATTTCGTTACTTACTGAAAATGTTTTCGCTGTAAAGCTCGAGGCTTAACAAATTACTATATTAATTCGGAAAACTCGTTAATGTATAAGTATCACCACCGAAGTCAAAACGCAATCTTGATTTTTCACGTAAATAGTATAATAATATTATATCAAGCCGTATGCAAAAAAAAAGCTGTATGTAAAAAAAGCCGTGGTGGCCGAGTGGTTCGAGCAGTTGCCTGCGACACAAAGGTCGCAAGTTCGAATCCCGACTGTACCAATGAGTTTTTCTGAACTTAAGTACAGTGATTAGTCACACCACGAGCTTTACGGTGAAGGAAAACATCGAGAGGAAACCTGCATACGTTTGAGAAGAAATTCAAAGGCGTATGTATAGTCGTGCTTGAGTAACGGCGATGGACTCGCCATCTGTCACGTTGGCACCAAGTATACCTCTGGCGAAAGTGGGTGTGTGGGTATTTACTACCTATACACCTCTGCCTACCCCTTCGGGGACCCTTGTGGGAAGGCGTGAGGATATATTATATCATCTCGCAGACTCCTTCAGACAGAGGGGCAGGCAGGCAGAGAGAGTAGAGCGCCAGTGCTCTCTAGAGTTATTAACGTCTTTCCTTTCATCCACATTCACCAGGCCGGGGCCGGCAGCATACATGCTCCCTGGTTTCGAGTACTCCAACAATATGATCAATAATATATTAAAAAAAAAAATTATTAAAAAATTTACATTTATCAGTGCTCAAATCCTTGTTATGTTGAATTTTTACGATTATATCAGATTATTAAATAATATTAAATGCCGTTATTATGAAAATGCTGCATATTGCAGAACACCAAACCGATTTCTGAGTTTCTTACGTACATAGGAAGCAAGAAGAAAATGGCTAGTAATTTCTTTAACTGAGCCGGCAAAATGGAATGGTATCTCGGCTAGTCCAGATGCAATAATCCGAATAACGACGCTAGCAGGTGCCGCCGCTCATTCGCTGCATAATGCACTTTTTTACTTTACAAAGCCAATGCTCACTTGATATATTTCCCTTGCTGCAGCGAGGGGTTGTTTTTTTATTATAATAAATGCGACGGGATATTAAGTTTCTACTGTAAGCGTTATTTTTGTAAAAAGATCTATATTAATTCTGCTTTTATGCTAATAAAGACCTATATTTAATACAAAACAGAAGCACAGAGTCTCGCATACAAAACAAAGACATCGTCTACAACGTGTCGAACAATTCTGCAGAACACTCCCTATTATAGAAGCGGTAGAATATACACAGAGAGGCAAAGTCTCTCCTCAGACAGTGGTTCCAAGCCGCCTGTGAGCATGGGATCATCGACAATACTAGCGGCGTGTTTAGGAACCGCGTCAAAAAGCCCTAGCTGGTATCCAGGTATATCATCTCTGTACTCAAACCTTTTAGCAGGGAGCTTTATCAGTTACACCGACAAGAGTTATACTATTAAATTTAAAAAGAAAAAGAAGAAGAAGTAATTAAGACAAGTAGGAATTTGAAAGTGAGACTGTAGTGTCGTACATGAGATACGCTGACAGATGTGACATCTATTACATTGGCACCAAAATATATTTCCCGCTAAATATTGGTGTACTTCTTTCTGCACTATGTGATTATGTGAAGATTAAGAATAAAAAACCCAGCCAAGTAAATATGCTTCCCAGTACGCTGTTAATTTCGAGGAGAACAGTGGATATTCATTGGAAATAAATCCCAGCCACAAAAACCTGCACTAGCCAACTACGAAATGATGAATTATTGCTGCGGGTAAAAACCTATTGGGCGGAAAATATTAGAGCAGTTTGGCCGACTAAATAAATTATTGGCAAACGGGATTCTGCCATTCATAGCTGAATAATACTATGCCATTAACCTTGGGAAAAATCCACTCAAATTGAAATAGTGCCAAATAAAGCAAGGCTTAAATACTCGTGTTCATCATACAAATATCTGCACTCAGCGGGAAAGGAACCCGCGACCTCATACTTCGCAGAAGCGGTAACCATTAGACCAGACGGCCGTTAGTACTGACAATCAGTTCGGTATCCACAACACGTTTGTATGTTTATTGCCTTGCCGCAAGTTATATTTAATTTAGATGGCAACATAATATCGCCGGCAGTTTCTGAAGTACGAGTAAACATGTTTTTCTAAACAGGTTTCCTCTGAATGTTTTACTTCATCGTGAAGCTCCTAGTGTGACAAATAATTGTTAAAGGGTTAACTCACTTATACTTTATTCTATTAAATAAAGTTGTATTCACAAATATATTTAAATTCAAATATTGTACAAGAATTAAAATATCTTGTCGTATTAAATCTGAAAAGTCTTCGGTTTGAGTGTCCTCAACTTTAATCAGGCAGTGGTTAAATTCTTCATTGTTATCATATCTTGCGAACTTATCTGAACAATACTAGGATTAAGAAATTCAATTTCCGACTTGGCTTCAACAACAAAATGTAAGACAACTAAAATTTCTATGGCTGGAAACCTCATTCATCGAACGTCACACAGAGACTCGAAACTGATCACCAGTTTTGATCACATAGTTAACTTTTTTGCAAAAACATAGGTAGGTAAATACTGTTCTTCAATAATTGTTTTAATTTAAGCTCCTTACGCCTTGCCTCAAGGATCCCAGAAGGGGTAGGGAGAGGAGAGGTCCGTTCGTTACTCAAGCACTTCAAATGTATGCAAGTGTCCTTTCGATGTTTTCCTTCACCGTAAAGCTCGTGGTCTGACTTGAGGTAAGAGAAACTCATTAGGATTCGAACGTGCTATCTTTGTGTTACTGGCAACTACTCTAACCACGTGGCCACCATGGCTCTTATAAAATAATTTAATCATATTATTATAAAGCAATATCTAAGTATGATTCGCACGTCGGTGACCTTTAGATTGATGAGTTGCTGTCAATGTCAAAAATATTTTATTCAATGTTAGGGACACAGGCACCTCTTATTGATCGTCAAATACTAAATATAAACCTACAGCTATCACCGTTTCCACGGAAAAACCTGTCAAGAGAATAAACGGCGTAACAAACTCCCTGGTTTTCTCTTTTTAACATTGGGTCCCTTTTACGTAAGAAACGAATCGATCTCGCTTCTGCAATTATAGAAATTCTCGAATAGCGAGTTTGAGTTCGAAGTCCCTTAGTGTTGTGGTTTAACACAGCAAACTTTGCTTCTAGTTTGATAATATATATTGTGATTTTAATTGATCTGAATGGAGCTGATAAAAATTAATTTAAGAAGTAATTAATTTTCAATTTCACCCACTTTGATTAAAATCCTGCAAATCTACGAGGGTGCCACATAAAATTAATTAATTATACGAGCACTGGTGAAGACAACTGTCCTTAAGACCTTCGAGAGAACAAAAACTTTTCGACTTGAACCAAAACCAAAGGAAACTTTATATGACTTTCATCAATTTGGGAATTCTGTACCTAAGTACTGTTATTGTTTTTTAAGGTTAAAGCTAAAGGCGTTTGCTAATAACGATATATGTAGATGTAGGGTTAATATACATGAATCAATGAATACATCTTCACGCCTTCCCATAAAAGTCCCCGAAGGGGTAAGCAGAGGTTTGAAAACACTTTCGCCGAAGGTGGTAAGAGGTGCCATTACCACATATGGCGAATCCATCGGCGTTTATCAAACGTATGCTGGTTTCTTCACGATGTTTTCCTTCGCCGTAAAGCTCGTGCTGTGATTGGTTAGACTTTATTTACATACATACTTATACACCACGCCAAGGTTCTCACGAGGTAGGCAGATAGAGCGGAACGCCAGTTTTCTCGTTTCTCTCAATCGCTTTATATACTTTCGAGTATTATTAAGTTTCTCAATAACTGGTTATTCCACTCGAATTTCTGTTTGTGTTTGACTATGGTGCCAATATGGATTTATTGAAGTATAAAATATGAAATTTTACGATGTCACAACGGAATTGAACGGAGTCTTGTTATTAAATCGAACGTGTAGGTATTGTACGACAGGTGCGCCGCGAATATTGCTCCGCACTATGAACTAGCGGCTGCTTCCGGGTGCTCACTCATGTATGCACTGTACACTTGACAACACACATTGTCTGACGTGATTGACTTTATACAGGTTGTGAAAAAGTCAGGTCAAACTTGTTTAGAATCGACGCTGACCCATTTTACATGTTGGGGATGCTTTAGTATTTACAAAGACATAACAAGCTTATTAAAACTCAATCTGTTTACCACTCCATTGCCTTTGCGGTGGTCCGTAAGGTAGTGCGGTAAGCTGTAATAATACAAGATAAAATGTACCTGTATTAACCTTACTATTATACCTATTTATAACATACCTATTTATATATACCTATTTATTACATAAATTGCAAGTACGAAGGACTATTATCTAATACCTTTAAACGAGCAATTCTTCTATTTCTTCTTCTAATTCTTCTATTCTATATATATATATAATCTGAATCTCATAAACGGCTCCAACGACTTTCATGAAATTTGGTATTGCGAGGATTTCGGGGGCGATAAATCGATCTAGCTAGGTTTCATTTTAAAAAAAAGTAGTTTTATTTGTGTTATTTTAGCAACAATAAAGGGTTGCTAAGCAACAAAAGTGTTTGGTTGTCATAAGTATGCCATTCGTACGAAATAATATAAATGTGAAAAAAGAACCGAGCAAAGCTCGGTCATCCAGGTACTTTATAATTATATGATAACAGGTAGTTACATCTTGTAAGGGACCAGCAATGAACAAACTTATACAGATATACAAATATAGAGATCATCTCGCTGATTAGGTACTCCAAGGGTTAGGCAGAGAAAGCAGAGCGCCAGTTCTCTTTCGATTTACAGATCCACCAGCTTCATCCACATTCATTAACTAGTGACTAGTGATAACTTATTTTGCTATAGTTAAAGCATATTTTCGTACATAATTTTGGCAGGTATTATTGAAAGTCGGAGATATACGGTTTAGGAAGTTTATTAATTTACACTTGACTCCTTTGAAAAGTGACGTCACTCAGACAGGGGAAGTGAAGAGCGGACAATTATGAAATACGGAGCCCCGCCCCCCGCCTGCAACTAAGTGCATCGTCGCTTAGAAGCCATACAAAACATAGCACACCCTACAACATCTAATAAAGTAGCTGGAGCTGAAATTAATTTCTGCCTAAGTAAAGTTAGCCTAATCTATTATTATATCTTACTTTCTTAACGATAGGTACAGTTATATGTTAGCAACGCACTAATTAAAGGTAGGTAATTACGTTGAGTTATTATAAAAAGATTGATCTGGAAAATACTATAATTATCAATATAACTAAAAATAATATAAAGTAATAATAATTTTAAAAACAACCATGGAGAAGAACCAGTTGATAGCTGAAATATAAATACCATGATTATTTGTTATTTATCGGTTGGTATTGTGCTAAAGCCAAATATACAAACGATAGCATATTATTTATACGATTTAATGTATATACTTCTTATACAGCACATAAAGAATAATATAAACATTTATAAAACGTTAAGAATGTAATGTTTTGCATCTCTCTTATATATCTATATCATTATCTCGATATATTTGGATGAATACGTTAAGGAACGGACAATAAAAATTATTCGTACATTGACTGAAACATAACAACAAGACATTCACGCGAATATTTTATAGAAGCTGGAATAGAAAGATGTTAATTAATACCTATTTGACATGATCAATTTACGCTAAAAGCGAACCAAGTTGTATTGGCCCAGTTTTATATCCACGTGAGCTTACGGAGTGGATACACCCAGTGTAAGCGCCCAGGAGGCTTGCGGTTGTTATTTCCACTGGTTTTGTTACACTACATTAGCTTAATTTGAAGCTAGCTTCTGTTGCAAAATTCTGCCGGTATTGTAATTTCGCTGTCTATTTTCCAGAGGCCTGCCTGCTTTTGTCTTCGTTTATGAAATCTAATATTATTTATCGTTTATCCGCTCATTTTTGGAAACTGAATACCTACTGTCGTCTAACGGGATAGATCCCAAAAAAGGGCGGTTTGAATTCCTTCTCAAACTGATGCAGGTTTCCTCACTATGTTTTCCTTCACCGTAAAGCTCATTGCCTGATTGATCACTGTGCTCGGTATCCGACCGAGTCTTAACGCAGCAGGCAACTATTCAAATAAAATCATTCAGCATAGGGTCCTCGAATAACATAACTATTGAAAGTAATTTATAATGTATTGCGTATTATCTATAGTTTATAGTCAAATATGACTCCAGCAATACTACATATATACACTATATATATATATATATATATATATATATATATATATATATATATATATATATATATATATATATATATATATATATATATATATATATACTATATTATACACTATAATAATGAAAGTGAAATATGAATTTAGGAAAGGAAGAGAATAATGAAAGTGGACGAAGCGAAAGAAGTATGTAAGAATCGTAGCAAGTGGAAAGAAGTGGTCTCTGCCTACCCCTACGGGAAAGAGGCGTGATTATATGTATGTATGTATGTATTATACACTACCATTGCATGCCAAGTCCATTTTCCATTTTGGACAGAGGCTTAATTCTACGTCCTTTGGCGGCTAGCAGACAACCGAATCGATTGGTAGCCAAAAGGCATAAATGATTGTTGTGTCAAAGGCCCACGAAGACACATGAAATTGCAAACGTTTGAATCTAACCTCACATAACCACCGAATATGTACTCTGTACTCGACAGATGGACAAGAGTCCGTTTCTTTCATTCGAGGCTATCTCAGGTCAAATTAAGCTCAACCAAAGTAAGCTAATAGCGGAGTTATTGGCGTTTCACGTTAAGGATCCCCGAATCTCCGATGACCAAAGAGTAATCCCCAAAAAAAAAGGGTGCAATTTCAGTTTTAATTTGCTATGAGAGGCGCCTATCATGTTGTGTTTTTTGTGAGTTCATAACACACTCAGACATGACACGTTTGTCTTACGGTAGGTATCCTTAAGATGTATTCGTTCAAAGTCTGGGTTTTATAAATCACTGTATATAGTAAAAAAAAAATGTGCAACTTGGACTTCCACTCGGCTTCTGAGAGTCACTTCATATGCGTTCTGCTTTTGATTTCCATAGTACATTAAGTTTTTGTGATAAGGGTGCGTCTACGTCTACTATTTATTACGCACGATAGCACATATCAAAATGATAAGATTATAATTTCCCTTTTTACCTTACCGCCTTTTATATGTTTCTCGTATCAGATGACGATTTTATAGAGCACGTCGGGTCGAAAATATTTTCCCCATTTTCCTGTCGGTATAAGGTAGGTAGGTAATATTTGCAGGAAATTCATTTTCTCGTTATTTCCGCAATGAAATGAGCGTAGGCCTGCAAAGATCTACTTGTAGGTAATTTGATAATTATGAACCCAGAAAATGTCATGCCATCCATCATATGCGTCTAATTTCGGCAGCCAATTCTCTTAAGTAATAAATACTAAACTTTACAAACTACGTACTGTACAAGTTAAATCAGTATTTGTCTCCAACAATTGTATAATGAGAAGACTGATATTAATCAATTGATCTGCCAATACAAGGGAGCCATTTTATTAATATCATTATAAATTTCGAACTGAGATCCTTCCATTTGCCTCTACCAAGATTAGATATCTCTTTGACAAGGAAACCAATATATGGAAAATGAACATCAAAATATAGCACCATTTATTTCAATAATGTGTACGTCTGCTTATGCGTCAGTTTAGTTCACATGTTCCTCGCACGGGAGCATGGTTTCGTGAAGATAAGCGCGATATCTGTCAGCCGAAACACTCTGCTTCCCCGGTAACCTACGGCGTTCGGTACCATTCGTATGGAAACTGTATTTGATGCCTCAATATGTGCAAATAAACTCGTTCAAGAAATCATCGTCTTTCCAGCGATGTCAATTTAGATTATAATTTTAAAATCGATATCTCAAATAAAATATTGGTATAATTAGATAACAAAAAGACATGAATAATTCCCTTAAGGGTCCCTGAAGGGAAGGCAGAAGTGCATAGGTATAACCCTGTGTGGGTTCCCCACTTTCCGCCAGAGATATATTTTAGGTGCCAACGTGACAGATGGCGACTACGTCGCCGTTACTCAAGTACGAGTATACATACGCCTTTGAATTGCTTTTCTAACGTATGCAGGCTAAAGCTCGTGGTACTTAAAGTAATAATAAAATAATAATAATATATCCTCACGCCTTCCCACAAGGGTCCCCGAAGGGGTAGGCAGAGGTGTGTAGGTAATACCCACACACCCACTTTCCGCCAGAGGTATATCAGGTGCCAACGTGACAGATGTAAAGTAATGTTCCTATAATATTCGTTTAGCATTACGCTGAAAAATTAACGGCTACAATCAGGTTATGGGACACAACAATGTATTTTATTCGCTAACAAGAAGAAGAAATGGCGCCTTCTCATCTCAGTGGAGCCAACTATTATCCCTTTATCTAGACGCACCGTAGTGATAGAAGAATAGTATCATATTTATCAAATGTATCGGTCAAAATGCATCACTCAATTAGATACATGACTCATAAATTAGTTATGCTAATAAATCATTCGAAATATGAAACTAAAATTAAATGAATGTATGAAACCAACATATTTGATGTCATAAAATTGTCGCTGTTGGTTTGCCGTTGAAAGCTACGAGTTATGATGGTAAATGTTATATTTGATTAAATATACAAAGCTTCTTGTATTTTATAGCCTACCATCGGTATGAGTAAGTTAACAGTATACAAAACGCTCGAGCATTAATTGAATTGCTCGCTCTGATATGTATGTAGCCCGGGTCGAGCATTTGAATGCATTTCGAATCAATCCATTGATATCTTTGGAACGACTTAACGCAATGAATTTATGATTAATAACATTTCGCCGGAGATATATTTAGTTGCCAACGTGTGTAGAAACCTAAACTATACATTCATGTCGATGTATCGCTTCAAGCTTGTTGTGGGATTAATCAATGTATTTAAGTTAAGAAAAAACTTATTGGTACAGTCGGAGTTCGAACTTGCAAACTTTGCGCGGCAGACATCTACTCGCACCACTCTGCTCTCAAACTATGTAGAAGGCAAATTAAACGAAGTTCCGAGTAGTGTTTTGTTTCTACAGTGTGAAAAAACTCCAGAACCCATTATATATATGGATAGCTCGCCGATAAAATAATATTTAACTAACCTAATATTTCACAACTAAAATAATATTTGATAGCATCAAAGGGAATAAGCAAACTCTTATCGCAACTGTCGATCAATTTGTGTGAAGGTTTCTGAGCAACGTGAAGGCACTAGGAACGTTTCGTAAACAGACAGCGGACGGTTTCCTGTTTTATTTGAGTATGATTTTAGTAAATATTTACTATGAGCAGTCATATTTCCGTGAACTAGCTGAAATTCGGGTTGTATTCAATTAAATACACTTCTATTTGGAGTTTTATCGTTGTTATCTCAGTACCAGAATCATTTAATAAAAAATATTGGTAACGTTTGGTTTATTATTCTAAATTATTGTTAGTTACAAAAAAATGCTTTACCTTATAAAAATCTATCAAACTACGCCTTCACCGAGAAGGAAAGCATTGTGAGATAGCCTTCATACGTCTACAGAAGTAAATTAGAAGATGTACACTTTAGAGATACACATTTCGTTTCATTAAACTTTTAAATTGGTTACTTTTATCTATTTATATTTTTTCACTAAGGTGGCAAACAACCTTACAGTCCGCATGCCAACCGCGATTCAAAACCCGCTATAAAAGGCGTGTAGGTAGGTATAAGGAATTATACATACATACACATATACATATCATCACGCCAAGTCCCTAACGGGGTAGGCAGAGAGTATAGAGCGCCAGTTCTCTCTAGACTTACATACCTCTTTCGCTTCGTCCACATTCATCAGTCTCTTCATACATGCTCGTCGGTTTCGAGTATTCTTAACGTTCCCGTCCATGAGAGTCCGATCTATTTGATCCAGGTTGTTGGAACGTGGCCTTCCTCTGCCTCTTCTTCACACTTTTGCTTTGTATATCTGTTTCGTCAATCTTTCTTCACTCATCCTTTCTATGTGTCCAAACCAACGTAACATGCCTTTCTTCATCTTTACAATGACGCCCTCATTCACGCCAGTTGATTTGCGAATCTCTTCATTGCGGATTCGATCTAATATCGTTACGCCGCACATTTTTCGAAGAGATCGCATCTCAACTGCATTCAAGCTATTTTCATACTTCCTCTGACATACCCAGGATTCGCTGCCATACAATAAGGTAGGTACCAATATCGCGTTGTGGACAGCAACTCGAGCATTCTTGCTCAGACTTTTACTGCCCATCAACGCCGACATGGCTCCATTCACCTTATTTCCGGCAGTTTCCTTCTTTCAATATCTTTTTCATACTTTCCATCTCGTGCTTCCTAGATATACAAATACATTCACTTGCTCTAGACTTTGCCCATTTACCGATATAGCACACTCGGTCACTTGTTCATCTCTTTCGAATACCAGAACCTTAGTCTTGCCAGCGTTTAGGCGCAGCCCCTTCTTTTCACATTCCTCTTTCATTATGGTAACTAGTGACTGCAGTTCGCCCTCTGATTACGCCAGTAAAACCGCATCATCGGCGTATAGTAGGCAGTTGACCACTAAGTTTCACATAAGAAATTATATTTCCAGAATTAACGGTATGTTCTCCCGTAACCCATAAGTGTTATTTACATAGGTAGACATTATTACACCGAGTCCCTCACAGAGTAGAAAGAAAGCGAGATCCTTACAAACTACCACAATTCTTTCGCTTCATGCAGATTATTTTATTTTATTTCCAATTAAATTACACTGTATTTGCTGACTTTTCAACTTAACATTATTGTGACCATATTAGTGGAATCTTTATTAAAGCCTCCTAATATCTTGTTTCTCTTATCATTGATATATATATATATATATTATATTGTATAGCTTTTAATTACTTATTCCACGTATTTGATTCAATTTCCCGAAAATAATAGGTGGTACAGTTCACGTGTTACACACAAACTTGGAAAGAGCCCGGAGGGTGGATTTTCACAGAAGCTTTTTAAACTTGGTGTTAGATTATAATCCCCGTGAGGTGAAATAACAAGGTGCAAGTATCAGGTGAAGGCATTAATGCGGGAACACCATAATGAATGACGGTAATACGAAACGTGATCTTAAGAGCCCAAGGAAAAATGGTAAGAGTAAATATTATCGCATTCGCTATTGAAGAAAGACATTTGAAATTTTGCTCTTAAAAATAGAACTGGCCGAATGATTTAAGTAGTCGCATGTAAATCCATATTACAGACAAACTTCGTACTGTTCCAATGAGTATTTTTGCACCGTGCTTTATTACCTGCATACGTCTGAGAAGAAATTCAAAGGCGTATGTATAGTCGTGCTTGAGTAACGGCGATGGACTCGCCATCTGTCACGTTGGCACCTAATATACCTCTGGCGGAAAGTGGGTGTGTGGGTATTACCTATACATCTCTGCCTACCCCTTCGGGGATCCTTGTGGGAAGGCGTGAGGATATATATTATTATTACCAGCTTAGCGGTAAAAGAGAACATCGTGAGGAATCTTGTAATAGATATAAGAAGGTCACACTCAGAACCTGTCATATATTTTCTCTGGACATATAAATATAGATACTAGTTGTCCCGCCCAGCTTCGCTCGGGTGGAAAAAAAAGATGGTGGCGCCACCTATCGGGTCCAATTGTGAATCTAAACCATTCCCAGATCCCCTTGAACACACAAAAAATTTCATCAAAATCGGTCCAGTCGTTTGAGAGGAGTTCAGTGACATACACACTCACAGAAGAATTATATATATAAAGATATGTGTGTCCCGAGAAAATTCTATAACACGTTTGCGAAAAGGCGTAAATATATAATTATAGCATATAAAAGAAAACAGTGAAATCCCACGTCCCTAATCAGAGATACTCCGTCGTGACAAGTACAAACAAATATATTTATGTTAAAAAATACAACTCACATGACATTAATCCTATGTAGTGCCAAGATTTAGAGAATTCCTTAGAGAGGCGCTATGCTGGCAATTAAGAACGGCACCCATTAAACCCTTTTGGTTGCGAGCGCAGCATTTTCTGCAATATCGGATATCTTACCATCAAAACGGCTTTGGTTGCCCGCGTTTTCGGCTTAGATAAAAGATTAAAAACAAACAGTAGTATATATATACTTAGGACACTGGAGGGCCTGCCTGCGGACGTACAATAATGAGCATCTTTTCGCGAATTAACTGATTTTAATCCTACTGTATTAACGTTGGACTGGAATAACATTTTAATACAATTTGTTTTCAAAGTACCTACTATCTGCACTAATATTATAAAGAGGAAAGATTTGTATGTATGTTTGTAAGGAATTAGCTCAAAAAGTACTGCACCGATTTTAAAAATTCTTTCGCCATTTGAATGCTACATTATCACTGATTAGTAGGCTATTTGAATTGCAAGAGAAAAATACATTTTATGCAAAAATGTTTAAAAAATAAATGTCCACCCGTGCGAAGCTGGGACTAGCCGCTAGTATAGAATATGGTTAATACGCATTTAATAAAACCTTGTTTTCAAAATGTTTTTTGGAGTTTACTCCTTAAGAATCGATTTTCATATATAAGGCGCCCGGTATGAGAAAAATATGAGAGGTAAAATGTACTGATTAATGACAGCGTTACGTTTTTGGTGCTCTCGTACTCTCCATGGCAACGAGAATAACAGAATGGCGATGTAATTAATGTTAATATTTACTTTCAATTGCATATTGTATTAACCTGATATTAACCTACAACAACTGTCAACTTGCGAAGGTTTTATCGTAAATTTTATATTTTATTTATAATTGATATAAATATAAATTTATATCAATTTATATTTATTTCAAAATTGAGAAAATTACTCAATGAATAAAATTCAGTCTATAGATGTGTCATGCATACTCTAAGTAATATAAGAAATACATTCATTTACCCTTATTAACTAATCTATTTATTTTATAATCGTTCGTAAGGAGTAAACTGCAGTCGTGCGTCGGAGCTGACACACTTTTTTTTTTGTCTTGTCTCTCGTAGCGTGAGTTCCGGGAACTTATGCTACTTAACCGGTCAATGGCGAGACCTAGGCCTCAATTACTTGTTTATACTTATTTTCGCGGCCCACTGACAGTTGGCTATCTAGTGTATATACGTCATATCTTGCGAAAAAGGATTTATACAAAATTACTGCAGGTTAAATATTAAAGAAATATAGAGAGGACGAATAGACACAGCATAGATATGACTCCAAAAACAAGTGTACAAAACTAGCTTGCGACTACGTGATAGAACGGCTGTCCTTATGTTAGTAATTTCTCTCACATTTGACTTATAATTTGGAATCCTTGGTACAAATCATGTCCCAAGCTCTTACTTTTTACTTTATAGACTTTTCTTAATTGAATACGACGGCATCAAGTACCAATTCATTGTTCCAATTTGCATTTCATCAAAGGACCATTTACTCGTAAACATTGGACGGATTGTACGGGCATTGGAAACAAAAGAAACCTACTTTAGCATTCAGCACACTTGTCCTTGTAACACACTTTGTCCTATTATTTACGAGCTACGTGTACTATGTTCAGAGGACATTTAATTATATTTGAATTAAATATGAGAGAGTGGCAATGGAAATATAGTTAATATAATATATTAGGTTATAGTTTAAGAGGAAACTTGCATACGTTTGAGAAGTTATTCAAAGGTGCAGGTAGTGTTCTTGAAGGTACCAGATCGGCATACTGTCTCATTGGCACCAAAATATGTTTCTTTATTATACCACCTATGTGGTATAATAAAGAAACCCACCTATGTGGTATATAAGGTAAGCGGTTACCGCCGCCTATGGACCAGGGGTATAGCTCGCGCGTTGCCGACCCTGCAGGAATCTTTTCACACCCTTCTTGAAGAACACCATAGAAGGTAGAAGTGGGCATCACGTCGAACATTTTTTCAGAACACTAGCAAAATGGTGTTCTCTTACAAGTGTAAGATATATATATGCCGCAATTATACCCCCATATTCGGAAACTAAACTAAAGAAACATAAACATCACAAATGGCTTACTTTTTCCAGCAAGTCTTTAAGTAGTTTTTGATTCGTTTTAACGACTGTCATCCATAGCTTTTCTATTGTATTGTTCCCCTTCATTTATAATATTTTTTTTATCGTTGATCAAATATCAACGCGAAGTTAGATAAAAATAATGAAATTTGGCAAATAACAAACCTTGAAGAATCTCAGATAAGGTCAGAGATATCACTCAGGAAGTACCTGCATTTCTACCCTATCAGTATTTGATAATGGTTTGCTTGTCAGTTATCACTTTTATTATTTCACTAGCGACCCACCCCGGCTCCGTTCGGGTGCATTGTTTTGTTATATCTCAAATGGATTAAGGTATTCTTCCGACATTTTTAATAATATATAATATTTATATTTTAACCAATTTCAACAAAATGTTTACAAATCAACAAAAAGCGCCTTTCTCATGAATTATTCTATCTTTTGTAGAGAACCGCATGAAAATCCGTTCAGTAGTTTAAGAGTTTATCGCTAACAGACATATAGACAGACACGGCGGGGACTTTGTTTATAATATGTAGTGATTATGTTGATCATAACGTTTCGATGTACATATTATATCGGCTTAAACTGAAGGAAAATAAGGGATCTCCCTTAAAAAGATAGTGAATTTGAAATTACCAAATAATTCTTATTTTCACGACACTCAAGATACGCTTAAATAATATTTGACATAAGACGTTCAGATACAAAGTGGGCGATGTATTTGATCTGAAGGAATTACTAGATAACTGAGGATTTAAAACATACGGGGACACCTCTGCCATATTGGTATTAAATATATATATACAAACATCATATTGGTATACCTACTGTAAGGATGTTAAGGTGTGTGTAAATAAAGAATAAATATTGGGTCAAGCGGCTTAAGAGATAATCTTTAAGATTTAATATAAAATATATATACATTATATCCTCACGCATGCCCATAAGGGTCCCCGGAAGGGGTAGGTAGAGGTGTATAGGTTGTATCCCACACCCAATTTCCGCCGGAGATATATTTTAGGTGCCAACGTGTCAGATGGCAAGTCCATCGCCGTTACTGAAGCACCACTATACATACGTCTTTTAATTGCTTCTCAGACGTATGCAGGTTACCTCTCGATGTTTTCCTTCACCGTAAAGCTTGTGGTGTAACTAAGATTTAATATTTGCTATAATAATGTGGGGAAATAAATTTCTTTCTTATCTCATTAAAAGGGACAATTGTTAGATGAGTATTCATTCTAATTTCTGGTGTTATATTAATTTTCTTCTCGAATTTATTTGTGCACACGATGCTCAATAAATATTTTATGGAAAAAATAAATTCAGCTGTTTATTTAACTCGGAAAACGGTATGAAAATCAGTAACTATATAAATATAATATTCATAGTGTGAGGTCGCCCAATGCCAGCCTGCGTATATTTCCTACAATTTGAAATAGCTGGCATTAAATTCACTGGAGCATGTTTCGTTTTATTGCTCTCTGACTCGGAAGTGTAACTCTGAATACATTGTGAAAAGGTCTTGGTCAGTTCTTGCTGGATTTTCGAGCTTAGAATATTTCTAGTTGCAATTGTATTGTGCCATTTTGTTAACCAACTCAAAAATGCAATACGTACGAAAAATATAAGTTTATATAAGTAAGTATAACACAGTATAACTCATAGTATCGTTTTTGTTAATAGGCTACGGTAACCGCTTCCCCTTAGGTAAGCCATATGCCTGTTTGCCACTCTTGCGGTACAAAAATAGAATAAAATTATTAAATATCCGCTTGATATTATTGAATGATTTTGCATTAAAATTTAAATACTTTTATCTTTATTTCGTATCAACAGCCTATGATCACGTCCAGACCCATACGGGGTCCCCCAGCGCGTCAGGTGTGCGCCAGGTCTTACAGAATTCTTTCGCATCATTCACATTCGTCAGTCTCTTCGTACATGCTCGCCAGCGCTAATTGATTAAGTTACTGGATTTAACACAAATACTGCATACACAACATTATATGTCTGCTAGGCTTGAGCAAAACGTGATATATCTACAATACATATCGACATGTTTTTCTACGAGAACCCCGAAGGAGTTAGTGACAACGTAACGGATGGCGAGTCCCTCGCTTTTCTTCTCGAACGTATACTTACGCGGTTTTCTTCACCTTAAAGCGTGTGGTGTGATAAATCACTTTACTTAAGTTCAGAAAAGCTCATTCGAACAACCCCTTGGATTCAAACCTTTAATCTTGATTCTGCTGGTTTGTCAAATATTTCAGTTTCGTTCAAATAAATAATAATTACAATACACACATGCTCACGTCTTCCCACAATGGCCCCCGAAGGAGTAGGCAGAGGTGTATAGGTAGTACCCACACACTCACTTTCCACCAGAAAATACTATACATACATATATCTTAAAATATATATTTAAAAAACTACGCCACGGCTAAGACAATTAAGACTGAGTTGGGTAACCTTTTGTTTAGGTAATATTTCTTATCAATTTATGTGTTCATAACTATTTACATTAGCATAATCTCATCTATCAAAAAAAGGTCTTTTTTTACTTTAGATATAATAGAAATATATCTTATGGAAAAATCTGTGTAACACTTAACTATCCTATAATGATATTACAATAAGCGGTCCTTCGGGTAGAATTTGAATATGTATAGTCGTGCTTGAGAAACAGCGATTTATTCGACACGTTGAAATCAAAATATTTATCCGGTGCTAACAGGGTGCTATTATTTATTTATTATACCTGTACCTAACCCTTAAGGCGTAAGGGTAGAATATATCTCGAGAAAAATACGTTTTTAATTACGCTGAAAACAAATAGCTATAATTTGGAATACAATAAGTAAAGAAGTGCGCTAAAGTCTGCGAAGTGCGAAATTTGGATAAGCAAATAATAAACTTAAACCACGAACTTGAATCTATCGGATGCTTAATTGTGAGACAATATTTACTTATAAACAACCCGGACGAGCTGAAGACAGTCTTAATTATCGTCTTAATAAAGGTAAATAGGTGTCACGGCATAATGTAAAGCGACAGTGATTGGAGGCGGGCGCGGACATGAAAGCCGCTGCGAAAGTTACACAAGATCGAACTGACACTCCCAGCGATAGATGGCGCTTTTATGTTGACTTTTGTTATTTTTTAAATAATGTTTGACATATGCTTAAACTATTGAATACACCAGCAAAGTGTGGATTAAGAACAATTATTGCAAACTGTGTACAAATCTGAGACATTTTTAAGTAATACACATTATTACCATGAGCGTCAAGGAAACATCGTTAAGGAAGCACACATGAGAGAACGAGTAAAATACGTACCTTTGCGAAATTGTGCATGAGAACTAACGATCGTTTCGATCTATGTGTAACTTCTTTTTTTAATTTTTTTACATCACAAGAGTGGCAAACAAGCATATGGCCCAATTGTTGGGAAGCGGTTAATAATAATAGGTTACGCCTATTTACGCTTACGATACCGAAGTATCACTTGCACGTTACTACTCTGTGTTCGGAGAGTTGTACTGTGTCTGCAGCATAATTGGACTAAATGCGTCTGCTACCTACACAATATAATAATCCCTCCTCCCCAAGGAGATTCATTGGAAACTTTATTCATGGAGCAGGAAAACAACACAAAAAATTGTGTTATTTGGCTACGGACTTCTATAAGGTGGAGGTCCTGCCCCAGTCGGGCAGCTCCAAATTAAAACGGGGAAGCCGTTATATCCTACCCTTCGTTATACTTCGATACGGTCATAAGTGTTCTTACCTTACCTATAGTGAAATGGGATAGTGAGAAAAAAACTTTTTTTTTTCATTTTCCCTGGGATAACACCTTTAATTTCCCCTATTCAAACAGAAGCAATTTCTTGCCTATTTGTTTTACCGGGCATAACAATAGTGCGACCACAAATATTTGTCTCGGGGGTATGAATAACGCGGACGTCATGTTGGCCTCGTTAAGTCCTTGGCACATATATCACACAATGTAGCCCCATCTTTAAAACTCTCTACGGGAAAATAAACTCTATGCCAACAGCTCTATGAACGAAATGCAATACCCTTGCTAGAACTTTTAATAAAGGTATCTACACCCTTGTTCTAGAAGAAAGCAGTATTGTTCCTAAAACTATTTCAAGACTCGTTAGGTTTCCTGATTGACATAATTTTCTGACAGCTTTCTCTCAACATACCTCTTTCATCATCACATTTATCAGGCTTTATACATGCTCAAGCATTACGAGCTTACATAATAATAATGAAATACGTTAATGTTTTAATATTACGTGGCTTAAATCAAAGCGAACAATTGTTACGTTACGTCATTGCCAATAATCCAGCCAAATATTTTGAGCGGTTTTAACCAGATAAGGTAATCCGATTCAGTAATATAATTAATGCCAAAATGGCATATAGAACGTGTTGACCATCACGACCTCTAGTTTGGTTGGGAAATGCAAACAACGATTCGGGATTATTGCCTACGAGTACAGTGAGTGAGGAAAGTGTATAGATAAAATAAAAATATATTCATACATATCATCATGCAGAGTCCCTGCCGGTGTAGGTAGAGCGCCAGTTCTATGGCAGACTACATACCTTTTTCGCTTCGTCCACATTCATCAGTCTCTTCCTAAATGCTCACCGGTTTCGAGTACTCTTCCCGTCCTTGATTATTGCCTACTTGAGTGTTCGATCGATTTGATCTAGTTAGTTGGAACGTAGTCTTCCACTCCTTCTTAAACACACTTTCGCTTTGTATATCTGTTTCGTCAATCTTTCTTTACTCATCCTTTCTATATGTCCAAACCAACTAATATATATATATATAAAAGGCGAGCCTATATCTGCGGGAGATTTAATGCAGGACTCATATAAACTGTTGGCATTCTCAACATAACTATCCGTAAACCTTACAAAAAATGTATTTAGCTAGATACATTTTCATCGTTTATTTATAGAACCGTATACGATGAATGAGAGATCGTGCCTTCAGACTATTTCAAGTACTCGGCATTTCTACAGAATCTTTAGTCAATAAGTTCTCTCTTCTTATCTTATTGCAAGATTTATTTGTTATATATTTTATTTGTTATATATATTTATATATGACAAATAAAGTCGAGAACCTAACAACAAACTCGTATTAAAACAACAATACACTTTAAAATATGATTGATACCATCAATCCCTTGAAACCGTTTGCGGTAAGCAGAAATCTAAGGATATCTAGATTTCACTTCAACTCTTCTATTCAAACATTAGGGATTCTGTTAGATAATATTTTGAATGTAAATATTATCTTTGTATAGTCATGATGTAAATTTGGACATAATGGTCTCACCAATTAGTTATAGAATTTGCAACTTTGTTGCTATAATCTGAAGGTGCTATACTGTACGTATGTATGATACACTGAAACAATCTGCTCAGGGCGGACTATCTAATTAATCATGCATGTGACAATATGAATACATGGAAATTGATTGATCGAGCATTTGATCTGAATATGGGTCACGCTTTAGAAATTATAGCGGAGAGCTATTAATTACATGAATATTTGATGAACATCTTGAATATCTGATTGACAGTATATCATTAATTATTAGAGTAGATGGGGTTAAATACAATGGTTCCACGCCAAGAAGATCACCTGAAGAAAAGCTGGACGTGTAACATCACTCTTTAGCAAACTTACACAGACATTATTATTAGTGAATCACATTTACAGCTCTGCCTACCCCTTCGGAGACTCTTGTGGGAAAGCGTGAGGATATATTATTATTATTATACACTAGCTGTGCCCGCGACTTCGTCCGCGTGGAAAAGTGACTTTGGGCAGCATTTTTTGGATATACATTTTGATTTACTTTGTACATGTTACGAAAAGCTTACCACATTATATTATTGAAAAACCACATCTAAATCGGGTAAGCCGTTTCTGAGATTAGCGTGCACAAACGCACAGACAAACAGACAAAAATTCTAACAATCAGTGTTTTGGATGCTATTTGCGTTGAAAAAGGTCCCTATCACATTTTTTCTCATATATCAGCCATGTACAGACAGCGATCCGTTACATTTTTATTATATGTATATATTACATATATACCACCTACACACCTCTGCCTACCCCTTCGGGGACCCTTGTGGGAAGGCGTGAGGATATATTATTATATTATATTATATTATATTATATTATTATATATTATATTACATATATACAAAGAAGTGTTTAAGTCTAGAGAGAACTGGCACTCTATACTCTCTGCCTACCCCGTTAGGGACTCGGCGAGATGATATGTATGTATGTAGTACATAACATTCATTCATTCATACGTTCAGGGAGTGTGGATCTCTCGTTCGAATTCTAGAGCTGTCCGATTATGGAATGTACCTCTAACCTACAGAAGTGTTCAGTTGCAGTCAAGTGAAGCATCTCTCGTGAAGTGTTGTATTCCTGTACAAGATAACTTAGCTCAATATGAAAACCTATATTATATGAAATACACTTGCCAACTTAATAAAGCCAAAAATTAAAATAAAAACACACTTTGAATGGCTTGTGGCACAATTCAACTCCGGATTTCTGCAAAATAACACCTGATCTTATAAAAATATATTTGGCTGAAACACTTGACTATGCATGGCTGTACCCAAACCTAGTTATACAGACAATTGAACAACATAAAAGGCGAGCCTATCTCTGCGGGAGATTTAATGCACGACTCATATAAACTGTTGGTATTATCAACATAACTATCCGTAAACCTTACCAAAAATATATTTAGCTGGTTACATTTTCATCGTTTATTTATAGAACCGTATACGATGAATGAGAGATCGTGCCTTCAGACTATTTCAAATACTCGGCATTTCTACAGAATCTTTTGTCAATAAGTTCTCTCTTTTTATCTTATTTAAGATAAATAAACATCATTCAAATAAATATTTTATTGAATCTTCATAAAGCTGTTCTGTATAAATCATATTGGTTAGTCATAATAGTCATAAATCATCAATCATCATCAATAGTCATAAATCATAGTGGTAACCTTATTAACAATAGTAAAAGGCAAACATCGTGAGATAATGGTACCGGAGCGGAGGTACGTCTACAATGTATAACTAGTAAATAATTGGTGACTTAATATTAATTCCTCAGAGACAAAGATAGTGGGCTGTTTCTTGACAAGGTTCGTAGAAGGGATAGGTAAAGATGGAGTAATACCCAAATCAACATTTCGCCTGAGTGATTTACAAGTGGTAAGTGTCGGATGGCAGGTCTTTGAAATCTTCTCAGACGCGCTTACAGAGAACATTTTTTTTTTTTTTTTTTGTATTGTCTCTCGTAGCGTGAGTTCCGGGAACTTTTGCTACTTAACCGGTCAATGGCGAGACCAGGGCTCCAGCCAGGTACTTAAGTATTAAGCAACACAGCTAAGGGCACCCCCTGTGGGGTTCGGACCTCGGCTTAGGGCGTTGCTGGTTCGCGAGCAAGGGAGCTGGGCTGGTCTGGTATTTTATTATTATTTAGTTATTTGGGGAGGGGATTTGCGCTACTGGCTTGGCTCGGGCCGGCACTTGCGAGAGTCTGGGGGGAACGTTACGGCTTATTCGCGTCGAGCCTCGCCGGCGAGGACGGAACAATGGTCGGTTTTGTGTAGTGTCGTTTGTGTGTCGTCGTCGGGCGTCCTGGAGGACCGTTATGTCGTCATCCGGTTCGATGACGGCATGTTTTGGGCGCCTTATCTTAGATATAAGGGAGGGTGTGTATCGGGCGGCCGATACGACGAGAGGGTTGGGATGATTTTCAGCAGAATCGAAATGGCGTTTCGACAGTTTTTTCATAAACTGTTTGATCGTGGGGACTTTTAGGTCAACATGAAGTTGACTGTTTCTCATGTACCACGGGGCACCTGTGGCTCTCCGGAGGAACCGGCTTTGGAGCACTTGAAGGGGGTGGAGTACTGACTTTTTGGATTGTGCGAACACAACACACGCATAAGTCATGATCGGTCTGATGCACGTCAAGTAAATCCTCACCTTGGATTACAGAGAACATTTACGGTATTTTCCTTTATTTATTTATATATGGCTTATATGGGTTTGTCATGTAAGTCCGTGAGGATTTTTATTCCACTTTCACGTAAAAAATACTGAACCAAAATTGGGTGAAATTTTGTACGGTCATAGATTTCAGCTGGATCCACATAGGATATGTTAAATTTCAGATAAAACGCCAGAAATTAATTACACGTGTGAAACCACGGGGTAAGATAGTACTCTATATGTGATTTATACCCTAATTGAATAAGGTTTCCAATAATGAGCTCCTTGGGGAGGGGTGAGGATTGTTATATTCTGTTGACAGCAGTCCCATTATGCTGCCAACACAGTATAACTCTCCAAACATAGAGTGGCAACGCGCAATGTGATATTTCGGTATCAAAAGCGTAAATAGACTACGGTAACCGCTTTCTATCGGGTGGGCCATAATATATGCTTCTTTGCCATTCTTGTGGCTCATCCATATTGTTTTTTTTATATATTTTATTTTATTCTCCAAAGATTATCATGCAAAGCCAACAAAGGATGCTTGAAAGGCTGTATGAATGATACTGTAATGAAATTCAAGCTTAGTAGAGATTACTTCGTATTTACCGACGGGATGCCGAATGTAACGATCCGCATTAGACCTAAGTTTTAACATTACAGTCAGGATAATTTTATCACAATTGCCTGGTGTTTGTTTGGGTAATATAGGGTAATGGATGGATCCCGTGGTAAATAACTGTAATCGTACCCTTATAACACAGATACCCTTTTATTAACGGATTTAATTTCGTACGTATAACGTACGTACAAAGAGAGCCTTGATGATCGAGAGCTTTAAGAAATGCCTGCCAAATTCAGGTTTCAGATTCAAAACTTTGCGATTTGAACTGAGGTTTTCCGAACTGAATTACAGTGATTTACGGTGAAGGAAAAATGACAGTGAAATGCATGTATTCGTGAACTGCTATACGTTTAAGCAAAATATTATATTAAGCGTATTATTATATTGTCATTGTTTTGATTGATTATTGTTAACAAATAAATGGGACAAATATTCTAAAGGACTTTGTTTTGACATTCGTTAAATACCTACCATACCTACATAAGCAGAATATGGCCGATCTTTTGGTACTAGTTGACTAGAAGGTATAGGATTTGCTTCAAAATTGACGTGACCGAATTCAACACCGCTGCTTGTTAGCGAGAGACGTTCTTCACACACCGTCTTGTATGAGCTGTGATGCACTCGCGAGGGATAACAAGGCACTTAGATCTGCACCTTGCTTAACAAAACGGCGACAAGCTCAAATGACTTGCTTCTCCCACATTTTGTTAATTTTTCGAAACCTACGAAAGGTGATAAATGCGAAGGACGAAAGTGACTTTGTAAGATACAGATAAAATAAACTTAGCCTAAGTTACTCCTTTTTATATCAGCTATCTGCCACTGAAAGTCGCATCAAAATCGGTCCAGCCGTTTCAGAGATTAGCCAGAACAACAAGACAGACAGAAAGACAGACAGACAAAAATTTAAAACAATGATATTGGTATATGTACCGTGTATACATCCATATGCAGTTAGTAAAAAGCGGTTATTTTAATGTTACAAACAGACACTCCAATTTTATTTATTTGTATAGATATCTTATCCAATGGATATACTATGTTTGAATTTCGACCACAGCTCCATAAGCCACGCACAGGTATAATAGAGCCTTCTTAGATATATGAAAATATCAATATAGCACAGAACGCGTCATTTTTCAAGCACGATACATCTTTAAGTTTCTTCTCAATGTATCCTCATAAATCTCATTAGAAATAATTTTATAATAATAAAAATAAACCCTTATCCTAATCTTTCACATATTATCTACGTTGAATATTTTCCTTATTTCCTTAACTTTTGAATGGGTTTTCTGTGTACTTTACTCTCTAAGTAGAGTTCCAAACGGAAAATCTTAAAGTACGAAGGAAGTAAGTTCTAAGATACGAATAAATTCATACGACTTTACAAACGTACTTAAGGACCTGTGCGTTGAAACTCAAAAAATATTAAAATTCAAAGCGGTTTTCTTGACTTAAAACTTTCTTAAGTCATTTAAGTAAGGAAGTGTTTCCTTTCTGCACAAGAAAGTCGTGTCTTTAAGGAACACTACGCTGAAAAACTAGAAGATAAGTTTGCCGATCTTTTGTCCAGTTTTCCTCGCAGTAGTTACAATGGAGGTAAAGTTAATATTATGACTTTATTTAAGCCCACTAAGAGGAGCTCGACAGTTAATAACGTAGATAATAATAACAGTTGGTTGTCAGTTTAATTGTTCTGACAAGGGAAACTTCGGGTTCACTCATTATGAAATCTTTGGCCTGGTATGTTCTTGAATAATAATATATTCTATATATATAATAATATATTATAACACCATTGAATGCCAAAGAGTTAATAATAATAATAAACTTTATTTACTCACAAAGAGTACTCTTAAATATATTACAATAAGAATATAAGGCGTGAGATAAAGTACTTACAAAACTTTTGAACTTCTTGATGTAAAATTGTAGTGGCACAACACCGTTAGGCTCGAATAAACATAATATTAAGTATATGATATCTGAATACTTTTTACCTATATAGGATGTGAATTTGAATTTAGCGAAAGAGGTCAGTAAGTCTATTAGAGAACTGGTGCTCTACACTCTCTGCATTCTGTGAGGGACTCGTGATTTTACTGTATAATCGATTTATTTAAATACAGGTCTTATTACTTATGGCTTTACACAACATACAAGCTCTTCAAGAAGGGTGTGAAAAGCTTCCTGTAGGGTCGGTAACGCGCGAGGGATACACCTGGTGTTGCAAGCGTCCATAGGCGGCGGTAACCGCTTACCATCAGGTGGACCGCATGCTTGTTTGCCACACAAGAGAAAAAAAACTAATATTTTCTGTTTTACATGATAATTTAAAAAATTTCTTCCCACGTTGGCTTATCTGTAGACAGATATGAAGCATGAATAATCAACAAAGCTAGTACAAATGGCTTCAGCCAATGATATTAAGCCTTCAAATTGCAATATGAACGTTGCTCAAGAACTATTCCAGTACTTTGAGGCTTTATCCCGCTTTCATGGTTAGAGAAATAATAATCGTGGATTCTCTTTGGTAGTGCCACTTGAAGTTGGAGCCATGAACATTTTGAATTTATCATGGCACAGGAATATGAAACATTACACGTGCCCGTGGCTTTGCCCACTGCTATTTAAATATTTGAATACAGCCAATGGCCACCCTGTACAGTATCAATGCCAGACGTCTATTCTATTTTCTTAGTCTATTCTATTCTATTCTAGATTTTTTTTTTTTTTTAATACCACTTGGTTGGCAAACAAGCATGCGGTCCGCCTGATGGTAAGCGGTTACCGCCGCCTATGGACGCTTGCAACACCAGGGGTATCACTCGCGCGTTGCCGACCCTGCAGGAATCTTTTCACACCCTTCTTGAAGAACTCCATGCTGTTTCTTCTTATTTACTAGTTATCATAGCGTATCTCTCTCATCTTAATAAAACAAACAAACATATAATAGTAAGTAGTAAGTACAAACAAACATATAAAATAAAACAAACAAACATATAACATATAGTAGTATAAACAAACAAACATATAATGAGCCGTGGTGGCCGAGTGGTTCGAGTTGCCTGCGACGCAAAGGTCGCAAGTTCGAATCCCGACTGTACCAATGAGTTTTTCTGAACTTAAGTACAGTGATTAGTCACACCACGAGCTTTACGGTGAAGGAAACATCGAGAGGAAACCAGCATACGTCTGAGAAGAAATTCAAAGGCGTATGTATAGTCGTGCTAGAGTAACGGCGATGGACTCGCCATCTGTCACGTTGGCTCCTAATATACCTTTGGCGGAAAGTGGGTGTGTGGTTATTACCTATACACCTCTGCCTACCCCTTCGGGGACCCTTGTGGGAAGTCGTAAAGATAACATATAATATATTATATGTACACGCCAATGCCAAAGGTGTATTGACTAATGTCGTTGGATATATTATTATAATGAGCTAACCTTAAATGAATATATGATGTTCGAAATTGATGTGGTATCCAAATTTTGTTATATCAAATGCACAGAAGAATATGATATAAATAAAGCAGATTGAAAATCCAAACTAGAAAATGATGGTCATCTAGATCGATTAAGAGCGATAGTTTAGGTAGGTATATTTTCACTATCTCGTCTTTCTTCTTTATTTTATCTGCTTTATCTTCTCTTGTACTGGGCATTAGTCAATTCATATTCGATATGAGTTTGTATGGTTGCCACAAACTTGTGTTGCAACTGTTTGATTTAATTATACTTAAAACAGCTACTGGATGTTGTTATTGTTGCTTCAGAGAATTATTCCTAATTGTAGTGTGAGCTTTCCGCTACTCTGGCGTGTGTCGGGCATTTTGATGCGGAAACTCGGTCCAGTGTTGTAAATTACGGCTGTCAAAACAACCTTGCTGCTACAAATTAATTATAATCTTGTACAATGTTGTACTTAATTATCTTAAGCAAAATGTATGTAGATGTGTTCTTCAATCGCGTATGTCTTCTGGCTTTCCCATAAGGTACTTCCTGAAACGCTTACATCATATTACTACTGACATATATTTATGTGACAGCGTAACAGACGGCGAGTCTGTCACCATCGATCATTATGCCCTTATGTCCGAAATTTGGTTTTAGAGAAAATAAAAAGTTCTATAACTTTATAAGATCTTCATGACTTCCCACGAGAAGTAGGCACCGAAGGGGGGTGCACACACCCACATTCCGCTAGAGATATATTTTTAGTGCTAATATGACCGACGCGAATCCATCGTCGTTACTTAAGCACGACTTTACATTTTGACCTTCACCGTAAAGCATAAAGCGTAGAGTGATTAGACACATCACGAGATGTTTCTAATCACTCTACTACTTCAGTAAAACTCGTTGTTATAGTCGAAATTCGAATTAGGAATTTTTGCGTTGCAGGCTCGAACCACTCAGTCACCACGGCACTCTTTAATAGTCACTATAAGGGGCATAGAAAATACCTACTTATCGTTATCTCGAAATACAGTAGATACAATAAAATCTCCATAAACGTTACCAGTATGTGAGTCAAATTCCACCAGCAGAAGAAACAGTGAAACAAACAACACCCCAGCTTTTTGTCTCATTGGTCCACTTTTCAGTAATGATCATTGTTACAAAACGATTCTATAGGTGGAATGGAAACTAAACGCCTTTAGTCTAGGCGATCTGAACAATACAAATTGCTACGATTCATGTTGATGCACTTGAGTTCAACACCACTTGGATCTAATTTCAATGGTACTCCTGCAAATCTCCTAACTCACAACGTAGACGTTTGAGGATACAGGTCTAAAGTATACATATTTCAAGTAAGAACATTCTCGAGATGCTTTATGATGTATCACGTTTCCAGATAACTATCTGAAGAAGCAATTTTCATTGAATAGAAGTGCAACATTCCCTTTTGGAAGCATGAACACGTCTTCACGCCCTCTCATAAGGATTCCAAGGACTAGGCAGAGATATAACAACGCTGTCTTTTCGCCAATTCATTAAAATGCTAACGTGACAAATGGAGAGTCTATAACCGTATCGAAAGCACGACTATATATGCCTGACTTTGAATTTCTTCTTAGACGTTTGAAGGTTTATTTTCTTAATTATTGCTGTCACTTCAAAGCTCGTGGTGTAAATCACTGTACCTATTTAAGTAAAGAGGAAACTCATTGGTACAGTCGTTACGTTCGGACATCACAAATCGATACTATAATCGACTAATTTGTGCGAGAAAAAAATGACTTGCAGTTATGTAACAATAGTTTTTGACTACAAATGGAAGTCTAAACCAAAAATGTTAAAATTATATCAACTTTTGTGATGATGAACAATGAGCAACAAACTGTTTCACCTAAAGCGATATAACGGTCTAATGGTTTGTTGAGTAAGTAATATCAATTATCAATCATCAATATTTACCGTCAAACATAAAAAACGATAACGAAACAAAAATAACGATATTAGATCGAATCCGCAATGAAGAGATTCGCAAATCAACTGGCGTGAATGAGGGCGTGATTGTAAAGATGAAGAAAGGCATGTTACGTTGGTTTGGACACATAGAAAGGATGAGTGAAGAAAGATTGACGAAACAGATATACAAAGCAAAAGTGTGTGCAAGAAGAGGCAGAGGAAGGCCACGTTCCAACTACCTGGATCAAAAAGATCGGACTCTCAAGGACGGGAACGTTAAGAGTCCTCGAAACCGACGAGCATGTATGAAGAGACTGATGAATGTGGACGAAGCGAAAGAGGTATGTAAGTCTAGAGAGAACTGGCGCTCTAAACTCTCTGCCTGCCCCGTTAGGGACTTGGCGTGATGATATGTATGTATGTTTATAACATAAAAAAAGAAAACAAACTATACACAGTCGTTCTCCATTCCTAAACGCAGGGCCTGTAATATAAATTTATATGAAAATGACATGGCACCAACAGACCTAATGGTTTACTTACCACATAATTACAACAAGTTTTTCGCATTATTTCTGTTACTTTCGAAATTACCAATTAAACATTCAAAAAGAAGACGGTAGCCGAGTGATTATAGTCGTTATCTGCAACACAAAGAATTTAAATTCGAAACCTGACTGTACCAATGGATTTTTCTGAACTTAAGTACAGTGATTAGTCACACCACAAACTTTACGGTGAAGGAAAACATCAGTAAAGTTACATACGTTTGAAAATAAATTTAAAGGCTTAACTATAGTCAAGCTTGAGTATCGGCGATGGACTCGTCTTCTGTCACGTTGGCACCTAAAAATATATCTGTCTCGCGAAAAGTGTGTGTATGAGTAGTGCTACCTTCAGGCCTCTGCCTACCTGCCTCGGGGACCCTTGTGAGATGGCGTGAAGACATTATTTTTATATGTCAACCCTCGAGAGAATTCAATTAGATGAGATTCAGTAATTTATCCAACAGAGTACTAAGTGAACAGCTCAATGAGTGACGTCAGGATTAAACGCCATCTGTCATTGAACTAATCAGCGGGGTCATTGCCATGCAACTGGACTATAAAGAGTGAAAATGCTGCATGAATACCGAACATCAGAACACTTTTATTTCAATGACACTTTTTACGCACAAACATGGGACAATGACCTTTGGTCGCGTTTAATTAACAATGAGAGCTCGACGGAGCCCATCACGTACTAAAACAACACTCGAGGGTAGCCTTAACTGTTGTCCCGTAAAGCAAATTTACTTTTCTAGGCGATTCCACTAGAAACATGTTTATAAGGCGATAATTAAACTGTCATAGATATTAATACATCCTTGGCATCAGTTTAACATGAAGTAAATAACATTAGTTATTTATACATCTCACAGTATCTATTCTATTTATAACCTATTAATTTCTATAAAAAAAATGCGTGTTCAGTCGTGAAATATTGAAATAGTTCAAGGAAGTTTCGTTAACGAGTATTAGATGGGGACAGGAATAGAGCAACGGTAGCAGTACAGATCCCGTCATATCAATAGGAAACAAGATATATGGGCTCTTTAGATGGCATCGCTGTGTTAGTTACCGAGTCCTGGATGGAATCGATCAATAGCTACTTCATCATTACGGCTTATGTCATAAGATATTCCCCGATAGTCGCGTAATAAGCCGGAAGGAACACAAGATTAGTCTTCAGGCTACTCGGCAGTCGACGAGGCGTCAAAGGGGTGATTGAAGATTCGTGAAAACATAGATCAAGTGAATTTTGTAAAGATGCAACTGAAAATACTTCTTAGTATTATATATATACATCTGAAATTCATACTTTTACTTGAATAAGTTCATGATTTTGTGGTTCTACACTTGTGGCTTGAAATAGCGCGATAACATTGTTTAAAATATTAAACAATGTTACAATATCCTGTTACATCATAATGTTGAGCACTTTTCGATATAGTTGTGTTGACCGAGTGGATTAAGTAGTCACCTCTTAAGTCAAGTTTGTAGGTTCAAATCGGCGGTCTGTATAAATTACTATTATTAAAGCACATTCAACCCTCTTTTACTTTACAGTAACGTATAACATCGTGAGGAAACGTTGAGAATACATGCAAAAACGTATTACAGTTGCGTCAAAGTTACGGTTTAAAAAAGTAAAACGACCTAGGCGTATGAGCAATTAATATCTCTGGCTCGATCAATGTAACAAAAGTTCAGGAGGATATTCAAATTATTCAGGCGTTACTTGGGCACTATATTGAGCCATTTTTTATTGTTTCGCTCTATGATATTCAGTCTATTGTTAGCGAAACAATGCTGCGCTCTACAATACTGGATCACCATTCAATAACCCTTCACCCAACTATTAACGGATTTGCGGGAGACATTATCTGACCATTATGGTCACTTTTACTCGGTATATTTTTATCATTATGGAATAACTTGCTCAAAATATTAGCGAACTATATATGTATTACATTGATGACATCGAAGGTCAAAAGGCCAACAGTAACTGATATAGATCTCTGGCTTTCTAGCTGTCGATACTATCTATTCAAGGCCTAATAACAATACCAATCTGAAGATTCCAAATAAACATGAGCTTGCGACTGATAAACACAAGGAAATAAAAAATAAAATAAATATCGAATCACGGATTTTTCTGGATGGGATTCGGATAACCATTAGCGCAGAAGGTAGGATCATAACCACTCCAATCGTTACAAATGTTCTGCCAACCATGAACGGTATGTTTGTAGAAAAATAATATAATTTATAAAGCGTTACGAATCAAATATTTCCATATTATTTTTACAAACACACGAATATATCATCACACCGAATCCCTCCCAGGGTAGGCAGAGAGAGTAAAGCCTGGGCCTCTCTAGACTTTAGATCGATAATCATGAATGTAGTAGGACTGAGAAACATGTATGAGCGAATTTTTTTTTAAGTTTTGCAATTTAAGTGTAAAATCACTTAAATTGATTGTGATAGATTTTTTTGTCCGCTACAGAGAAAATGGATTGAAATTGACAGTATTACGTTTCATACATTTCTGTCAGAATTACAAACAGTTCATCTATCTTTGAGTCGCTTGAAAGTTACTAATCCCAGCTGGTTTAAGTATAGCGGTGGGACAAATTAATGGTCCTCACCTCTCAAGTGGGAACGGGAGTGGCTAATGCGGCACAATGCATACTAATTATCCTGGGCTCTCATGATGTAAGGGTATTAATTGCCGAACGCATTCGATGGGTAATCAAAGTTCCAATGAACACGGGAGCATTGTATAGATTGAGTAGGTACCTACTACAGTTGATTGCTTATTAAATACATGAGATTGTGGCTGTTCAAACCCCAGTGCAATCATCTTATGATGTAAATAAAATGATGCCGTAGTGGCCGAGCGGTTCCAGTAGTTGGAAGCCTGGAACACAAATATTGTATCTTCAACTCCAGACTGTACCAATGAGTTTTCTGAACTGTACAGTGGTTAGTAAAGCCACGAGCTTCACGGTGAAGGTAACATCGAGAGGAAACCTGTATACGTTTTATTAAACGAATTAAGGTGTATGTAAGGTCGTGTTTGTGAAACGGCAATTGACTTGTCATCTGGCAACGTTGACATCTAAAATATATCACCTACGAACGTGTGTGACTTGTGTGGAAATGTGTGAAGGAAAATTTATTGTGTCATCGTATAGTAAAATGCACTCAAATTTGTATCTAAATAAATGTGTACACGAAGAAGTTTTAGGCATGCAAATTCCTTGAGATTATGTTTCGTTTAACTGCTTCATTTGAGATAGCAAATTTTCTTAAAGAAACCGTGAACCGTGATAGAAATATGAGTCATACCCTCAAAAATATGCAATTCATCGAGTATTTATCAAAAGACCTACCGCCTCCACCGCCTGTTCCTCCCCTAGTCCATTAAATGTATTAAACAGGCATCACGGCCGCTTGCTTCTCGAAAATTATTAATATACGCGCCCGTATGGTAATTATGGCGAGATTTAACAATTTCAATACTTATATATGGTATTATTATTATTATAACTGATGAATGTTGACGAGGCGAAAGAGGTATGTAAGTCCAGAGAGAACTGACACTCTAACCTCTCTGCCTACCCCGTTAGAAACTCGGCTTGATGATATGTATGTATGTATAATATATCTCTGGCGGAATGTGGGTTTGTAGCTACTACCTATACACCTCTGCCTACCCCATCGAGGACCCTTGTAGTAAGGCGTGAGGATATATTATTATTATATCAAAATACAATATATACTATAATACAATATCAATATCATAGCATACAAATTGATCACATTATAAATTGCAATTTTTAATGAGTCTGCGACAAGTTAAATTTAAATTTAATTTTGACGTGTTAAAAAAATTGGGAGTATTTTTATAAAGAAACTGTATGTGGTTACGAATACCTAATGAATATTTATTTCTTGATATGCTCGGTAGGGCCACAACGAGCGTTAACAATTAATGTGAGTTTAGGTAAGCTTGAAAATAATTCTAAGTAAATTGGCGTTAATTAGGAACCTACATAAACTGGTCGGCTGCACATTTTTAATTGGCCCTTTCAATTCAATTATGAAGAATACTTAGTATATACGCCGTGCCGTTTCCTTTAGAGGTAAATAAACAAAGCTAGGAGGGCCATTTCCCTCTTGTCTTACACATCTTAAACTTCATTAATATTTCCCTTTAGGTGAATTGCTACATACTTACCCTCTGGTCTTCATGAGAATGAGGTTTTTTACTGAGTAGGTATGTAGAGAATCTACACTTTCATTCTCAGCCAGCGGTCAGCCTTTCGCTTTATTAGGTTCTACGTACATACACGTACGTACGGTACAGTACATACTCGCTGGTTCGTGGACTCAGTACTTATATAAGTATTATTCCCTCAAACTGGCTGGAGGCCTAGGTCTCGCCATTGACCGGTTAAGTAGCAAAAGTTCCCGGAACTCACACTACGAGAGACAATACAATATCAAAAAACTTACAAGAAAGGCGGCGTAACCAAAAGGGATCCAAGCCTCTAAGAAGTATATGTATACTAGCTGAAAGTGAGACTCCAGCACTACTAATAATTTCTTCTAAAGCGTATGCAGGTTTTCTTCTCGATTTTTCCTTCACCCTAAAGCTCGTGATGTGACTAATCACTGTAGTTAAGTGCAGAAAAACCCATCGGTTTCGGATTTTTTTCCACCCATCGGTTTTGGGATTCGAATTTGTAATCTTTCTCGGCCACCAAGGCTCTCATGGTTATGTATTATTCCAGAAAAATGAAAATGTACACAAGTGAACCCGCAGTGCACAGCCAGTATGTAAGCAAGCGATGTATGTATTGCCTGATACCTGACGGGTAGCCTGACAGGTTCACATTGCATATTTTAATTTTCATACACAAAGAGGAAAATTTTATTTTTCATTTCAACATTGACAATCTGTCAATACTATATCGTATAGTGATATGAAGTTGAAAAATTGAGGGTAATAACTGTTAAAAATCGAAAATTTTAAAACAGAGTTGCATAATATTAATTAACACATTTTTTTCTTCGAACCAACATCAATCCTTTGTTGTTGTATTTGTAAAACATCTTCATATTATAACTGTAGAGTATAATTATATAGAACTATATGCTTAGGCCTATCGTAAACAAAAGTATAGATAGTTGCACTATAGATGTCATTAATGAACCCTCTTTTAAACATCTCGGATACTGGAAGTTTGTACTAACGGGTTGATTACAAAGTGAGTTTTAATCTAGGCTTCGTTACAGGTCCTTGGGTTTTAGTACCTAGTAATAGCGTTAGTAATTGCAAGCTCCGGGCGATGTCATGATCCGATTACTGAGTTTATTACAGTTTCATTAGTTTCTGCCCTTCCATTTAATAATAGAAACCAGCAAATATTTTTTATTCTTCGCTAAGGTGAAGAATAAAATGAAGGCCCTTGAATAGGGAAAATATCGCGCCAAGTTCCCAACAGGGTAGGCAGGGAAATTAGAGCGCCAATTTACCACGCGAATCAACCTCTTTCGCTTCGTCCGCATTCATCGGTCTCTTCATAAATTCTCGCCGGTTTCAAGTACTCTTGACGTCCCGCCCTTGAGTTTCCGATCGATTTGATCTAGGAGTTGGAGCATGGTGAAAGACCATCTGCCTCTTTTTGCACACATTTTCGTATTGTATAGCTGAAATTAGCTTACATTTTCTTTTTAAATCTATAAGTATCTCTTATTGGCGTAATTGATGGATGGATGGATGGAAATCTTGGGATAAAACACGCTATTACTTTGACTTAATTACTTATGCTATTGCTATGCTAATTTAATATCAATTGTATTTGTTTTCTTACGTATTCTGTGTTAATTCAGCAACTCTGTGTGCCAAATTGCAACCAATTCCGTTGAAAAACTCTCACAAACATTCGAATTCATAATATTAGTAGGATGACAACACGAGTAATTCAAATTCCCATTCTAGGGTTCCCAAAAGGAGTATGCAAAAGTATAACTATGGCCTTCTTTTTACCTAGACATTATAGTATTCCACAGTCCTTTCTTATTTGGATAAATGTGGTCCAATAATTAAATCTAGGACGATTAGCACCACCTACATATTTCTAAAAGTTCTAATCCTAAAGAAAATACAAATCTTATTCCCTAGAGTTTTTAGCTCTGAGTCATGGGACTTTACGGAAGTCTGAGTTTTTTTATTTTTCCGACTTCTATTCTTGTACGAAGAGGCAAGTTTTCCCTAAAGACTTGGCTCGAGCCAGAGCAGTTATTTATACTCTACCAAGCCTAGCTTATTTATTTTGTGCTTCGAAGTGAAAGGTACACAGTTTTTATTGATATAAAGTATTCATTATTCGAACACGTTTCAAATTGAAATGGTTCGCCTCGTCATACTGACGAAGATAAGTGGATTTATCGCGTCGAATACGATGACTGCGTACATAAATCCATACATCCATACATACAAATAAAGGGGTGACTGTTTGTATTATCGAAATATTGTTTTACCTAATGCATATGTCCAATTGTTTGTTCATACTATATGTATGTATATTGTACATATAGTATGAACATATATATATATTGTACAGCTAATCTTAAAAAATTGGCCCAATTGGAACTAATTTGCCGGAACTGCTATTTATATTTTATAAAAAAAATATGATTCCGCGCCAAATACATTGTCTATGAGGGTGTAGACCGCGGGGCACAACAAGCTTACAATATATGTACATTTTCCCTACCACCTGTTAATGCGATGAAAGGCGGACGATTATACAATGGAAATCATTTTTCGGAGCATAATGGTGGAAAAAGATAATAACCTTTCTGAAATTATCATAATATATTTTTTTGGTATCCATTTGTTCCGAATTTTATTGATCCCTGAACAATGCAGGATCTCTTGTCGACCGTAATTTAAGAACCTCTGTTGAGGACATTTTATGTGATTCATTCAATGTTCGTATGGTATTGCATGAAAGGAATACTAATCACGCTGTCTCCTCTTGAGTTTAGTGAGCAGTTACATACATACCATGAAGACCTGCTGTGCAATGTTGGGGGCCAACTGAAAATCAGTGCTGTGTTTAACATAGCGTACACTGAGCTGGTTCCATACACAAACTACTAAGGTGCTTAACATAACATAGTTATTAAATGATTGTTGTTATTTATCCTTCTAGTAACGTAAGTTGTATTTGTTTGTGTGTGTGTGTTAAATAAATAAATAAAAAATACTATTTATTCAGAGATCATGCCACAAGAGTTTAATACGGGCTTACAGTAAGAAACATATAGCCCGTTTTGTCAGAGGGAAATGAGAAAAGTTGACTGCATACCAAATTCCACAATGTCAAACACCAATAAGTTCCTGTAGGGTAACCTTACAATAAAAAATGTGACAACTTTTTTGACTTATGGTGCTATATAGTAGGCAATGTGTAAGTAAATTATTTCGCCAACTTTAATTTACATTACATACATCACGTCGAGTCTCTAACTGGGTAGGCAGAGAGGATAGAGCGCCTGTTCTTTCCAGTCTAATAGGACTGAAAAGAACAGGAACATTATTTTGTTTTACTAAATAATCAATCAAAGTACTCGAAACCGACGAGCATGTTTGTATATAAATAAATCAGTTTATACGGTGTTTAGCCTTGTATTAAAATAATTTCATATTTTCATACAAGGCGAATTAATATTACCATAAAGACTATAATGTACCTTTTATATCTTACGTTAATCGAGCTTTGGTGAGTAAACGTGTGTTTAACGACGTAGCTAGTCAAGCAAGCTTATGTAAGCACATGCTGCGCACATAGTAATTCTGTTCAGTTATCTGGCTTAACTACTATGGTAGTCTTATCGCTGTATATAAATCGTATTGGCATTATTATTTTATTAACATTAAACTGAAAATATTATCAAGCCACTAAAACTTGTCAGTTAATTATGAATTTATCTCAGCAATTACATGTTAGCAATAATCGATGTTGCGTGTAAGAATAACTGTGATAGTAGAATCCTATCTTGCTAATATAAATTTGCTATAGTCCATCACAGCGTGTCCCTCACGGGATAGGCAGAGAGACTACAGCGCTAGTTCAATCTAGGATATTTAAATTGCCGGAATAATACATATTATTTTTATTCTATTTAGTTTAGATACCACAATACAGATTGACTATTATCCTCAAGTCCTGGCCTTTTGCTTATAAATATATTATAATTTCAACTCGTGAAGTTCACAGAATTATGTAATTTTTTTTCAATATATCCGTGCTTACCTTTCTTAATTAAATTTGATTTGGCTTTTTTCGTATTCAAAGCACAGAAGGAAAACCTACAGTGTAGAGTATATTAAAATTGATAATTTGAACGGTAAGCGCGATAGCCACAGGTAAACATTTTATAAATTACTTGATAAAATATTTCATTAAAAGCATACCTCTCTGAAAATTTATGATGTTTTCGATAGCGTGATTTGAACAATGAACAACCTAACGTTATAAATACTGAATAACGTTTTTCAGTGCAGTATGATCCGGTAATAGAATAGCTGAAAACCTATCCATCTCAACAGATCAGTGTTAAATCAGACTGACGGAGTAATGTATTATTAAAAACTATGTAAAACAAATTGGCTGGAAGAGCGTTGACAACCTGCTACAGGTATTACTTACTAGGATTGTCATCAGTAAATGATTGCAAAGTATTTTTTTAAATGAAAATAAAAATATATTTTTTTATGTTTAACTAAAAAACTAAAGTTGGTGATGTCTTATAGCAAAATTTTTTTTATCTTAAATAATATACAAAGGTATATTATTTTATAAAAAAAATTATAATAAATACATTGTATTCATACTATACTAATGCTATAAATGTGAAGCTTCCTCTATCTTTGTGTCTATAAGGCGTCCAAGACATGCCGTCATCGAACCGGATGACGACATAACGGTCCTCCAGGACGCCCGACAAAAACATACCAACACTACACACAACCGACCACTGTTCCGTCCTCGCCGGCGAGGCTCGACGCGAATAAGCCGTAATGTTCCCCCCCAACCTCCGCCGCAAACGCCGGCCCGCGCCGAGCCAGACGCGTAAATCCCGCACCCAAATAATATTTAAATAAAATGACCAGTCCAGCCCAGCTCCCTTGCTCGCGATCCAGCAACGCCCTAAGCCGAGGTTCGTACCCCACAGGGGGTGCCCTTAGCTGTGTTGCTTAAAAATAAAGTGCCTGGCTGGAGGCCTAGGTCTCACCATTGACCGGTTAAGTAGCAAAAGTTCCCGGAACTCTTTTTTTTTTTTTTTTTTTTTTTTTTATACCACTTGGGTGGCAAACAAGCATGCGGTCCGCCTGATGGTAAGCGGTTACCGCCGCCTATGGACGCTTGCAACACCAGGGGTATCACTCGCGCGTTGCCGACCCTGCAGGAATCTTTTCACACCCTTCTTGAAGAACTCCATGCTGTACTCTCCAGGGAAAACCTCAACGGGGAGCTCATTCCACAGCCTGAGCGTTCGCGGAAGAAAACTTCTTTGGAAGCGCACAGTGCGAGACCTTTGTGGTTCCAAGGTATGGGGATGAATTCCCCGTCGATGGCGAGAGGTGCGGTGGTAGAAGGTGGAAGTGGGCATCATATCGAACAATTCTGCAGAACACTCCCCGTTATACAAGCGGTAGAACACACACAGAACTCACGCTACGAGAGACAATACAAAAAAAAAAAAAAAAAATATCTTTGTGTCTATTACATTTTCGGGCTTTATTCACTATATCAATATTCATTAATGTTTGTGAAGAAGTAAATGTAGCGTAGAAGAACGAGAAGGATAGATTTTGTCGTAAAATAAAAATCTCACTCAATAATAGATCATATTTTATATTACGGACCAATACTTTTTTAAGTTACGGAAAAAAACATAATATATGAAGAAAAAAATATTCTTCTAAGAAGGCGAACTGGTGATTTTTTTTTTTTTTTTTTTTTTGTATTGTCTCTCGTAGCGTGAGTTCCGGGAACTTTTGCTACTTAACCGGTCAATGGCGAGGCCTCCAGCCAGGCACTTTATTTCTAAGCAACACAGCTAAGGGCACCCCCTGTGGGGTACGAACCTCGGCTTAGGGCGTTGCTGGATCGCGAGCAAGGGAGCTGGGCTGGACTGGTAATTTTATTTAAATATTATTTGGGGGCGGGATTTACGCGTCAGGCTCGGCGCGGGCCGGCGTTTGCGGCGGGGGTTACATTACGGCTTATTCGCGTCGAGCCTCGTCGGCGAGGACGGAACAGTGGTCGGTTTTGTGTAGTGTTGGTATGTTTTTGTCGGGCGTCCTGGAGGACCGTTATGTCGTCATCCGGTTCGATGACGGCGTGTCTTGGACGCCTTATCTTCGAGATAAGGGAAGGAGTGTATCGGGCGGCCGATACGACGAGGGGGTTGGGGTGATTTACAGCAGAATCGAAATGACGTTTGGACAGTTTTTTCAAAAACTGTTTTATAGTGGGGACTTTGAGGTCAACGTGGAGTTGACTATTACGCATGTACCACGGGGCACCTGTGGCTCTCCGGAGAAACCGGCTTTGGAGCACTTGCAGGGGGTTAAGTGTTGACTTGCTAGTGTGTGCGAACACTACACCCGCATATGTCATGATTGGTCGAATGCACGTCGTGTAAATCCTCACCTTGGATTTCAATGAGAGTTTACTTCGCGCATTCAACATGCTGTGAAGTCTACCGAGCGCGAAGGCGGCTCGCGCGCGTACCGCCTTTACGTGGTGACGGAAAGAAAGGCGTTGATCGAGGATCACACCCAGGTATTTGGCTTTTTCTTCCCATGGAATGGGTTTGCCGAAGAGGGTGATGGGGGCTACCCGTGGGCGTTCGAGGCCTTTCCAGAATAGAATGGCTGCGCTTTTGGTGGGGTTCACTTCAATTCTCCATTTCCGGAACCACCGCCCCAGGGCTGTGACCGCGGATTGGAGGTTGTCGTGAATTCCCTCGGGAGTTCTACCTTTGTAGTAGATAGCCGTATCATCGGCGAATAGAGCGCTTTTAACTCGTCTATGGAGGGGAATGTCGCTAGTATAAAGCGTGAATAGGAGTGGCGAGAGCACTGAGCCTTGCGGGACTCCTGCTCGTATGGGATGGGGGGAAGAGAGTGTGCCCTCGACTCTGTAGCGGAAGGAGCGGTTCGACAAAAAGTCCCGTACTATGCGTACTAGACGGTCAGGCACGCCCAACTGGTACAGCTTGTATATTAAGCCGTTGTGCCAGACCTTGTCGAATGCCTTCGCCACGTCGAAGAGGAGCATACCCGTGGTATAACCGAGTTGGAAGCCGCTACTGACGTCTTCCACTATACGGTGGACTTGTTGGACACAAGAGTGTTTGGTTCGAAAACCGAACTGTTGGTCAGGTATGACTTTCTTAGAGTCTGCAAAACTCTTTAATCTATTGTAGATAAGTCTCTCGTAAATCTTGCCAAGGACGTTGAGGAGACTGATGGGGCGATAACTGGAGGCTTCGGTCTTGGGTTTCCCTGGCTTGGGAATACCTATGACCGTTGCACTTTTCCAGGATTGGGGGAAAAAGTTATTGCTCAGTGCGGCATTGAAGATGGCAGTGAGCAAAACTATGAGATAAGGAGAGAAGAGTTTGATAACTCTGTTAGTGATCCCGTCGGGACCTGGGGCTTTCCTGGGGTGTAGATCCTTGATCACTTTCCGGACTTCGTCGACCGTAATTGGGGCGATGGGGTGGTCTGGGTTTTCGGAGGGTGGGAGAGATAGTTTGCTTTCGACCTCGGCTTCCGACTTATCGAGATGGCGCGGGTCTACCGGCAAGGTGCTGGGCGTACATTGAGCCTCGAGACTGTCGGCCAGGCACTCGGACTTCTCGTCGTCGTCAAAGGCGGGCCCTTGATTTGAACGAGTGAGTGGAGGCATGGACGAGATTTTGTCCGATTTGAGTTTTCGTTGGAGATGCCAGAAGGCCAAGTGACTCGGTTCAAGTTCCCCTAGGAACTTGTTCCAGCGAGCGTCTCGCAGGTCTTTCATGCGGTATCTCAGCTTGCGCTGGAGTGACCTCAGGAAGGTGCGGTTCGCTTCAGTCGGGTGAGCTCTATGAGCTCGGAGGGCGGCGTTCTTTTCCGTCACTAGTTCACGCACGTCGTCGGGAAGTTTCCAGCGATGGTCTTCCATCACCGGAACTTGTCGTGAACAGGCGTCCACGGCTGACTGTACGTGAGCTGTGAGGGAATCGACCGCCTTTTGAGTGTCGGCTGCCGACTCTATGAGGGGCGGGATACTATCTAAGTGAACAGATGAAGAGGACTTGAGGAGTTCCTCCAGTTTTCTCCAGTCTGTTATCTTTTTCTGAGGCGGGGGCTGACCTGAGTCCGGGGGGCCTAGTCGGGGGGAGAGCGCTAAGGTCACAGGTCGGTGGTCGGAATCTAATTCGTCGTGCGACCTCAACGAGTGCAAACGGAGGTTTACATTCTTGAGGATCGCAATGTCTAGTACGTCCGGTCGGTGGTTGATGTTCTCAGGGTAGTGGGTGGGGTGCATAGGCGCAATGACGTCGAATTGGAGGAGCCCGCTGAGGTCCTCCAATTGGCGTCCTCTGTTATTTCGTGAGTGGCTGTTCCAAGCATCGCTCTTGGCATTCAGGTCACCCGCGATAATAACCGAGCTACTGAGGTTGATGAGGGCTTTGATATCAGCTTTGATATCGGCCGTTGAGTTAACTGGGGAACAGTATGCAGAGACTATCGTGATCGGCTGATGGCCGGTCATTCCTAATCGACAGATCGAGGTCTCAATGTGGGAGAGGGTTGGTGGTTGGATCGGGATACAGTGCAGGGACCTCTTGTAATAGATCAAAGTACCGCCGAGGGCGGATCGAGATCTATCGTTGCGAACTACGCAGTAGTTTGCAATTCTAGGGTCTCGGTGTGATGGTTTCATGAAGGTTTCCTGCACTAAGAAAACGTCGATATTGTTGTCGCGGAGGAACGCGGCGATCTCTTCCTTTTGGCTGTGAATGCCGTTGGCATTAAAATAGCCAATTGAAAGTGATCGGGGTTTGATTCTGCTGCTTACGTTTGTGTCCATTATTGGTTGGACGAGAAGGCAGCCAGGGACTCTGATACATCAGCGTAGTCGCCGAGCACCTTGAGGAGGGCCAGAGGGTCCTTCCGGACGGCCCTGAGGCTTCGTGCCATTTCGTTAACCCTTGAGAGGTTGACGGTGGAGAAAAGATCCGCCAGGAATGCCATGTTGGCGGAGGTTTCAGAGGGGGAGGAAGTGGGCTGGACCGCCTTGGGTCTACGCGGGGGAGTAGCAGCCTGGGGCTGGGGCTGTTGAGGTTTGGCGGTGGAGAGCGACGGCAGAGGTGTAATCTGCGGGCTCGGGGCCGCTGAGGGGACAGGTGGGGACGCTTGTGGGAGGGGTGGAAAATCCCTCGGAGGGAGGACCCTCCACGGGGAAGGTCGAGGTGGGGCGGGTTGCGCGGGGGGGGCGTTACGCCATTCGCGGGCCGCTGCCCTCTTAACCACGACTGGTCTGGGTTTGGGGGCTTTAGGGCAGCCCCTGTAATTGGCCGGGTGGCCTTCCTGGCGGCATAGCACGCAGCTCGGGGGTGAGTCGGTGAGAGTGCGGTCCTTAGGGCGAGAGCAATCGCTCGTCCCGTGATCTCCCAGGCACTTGACGCACCTGGGTTTTGCGTTACAGTTACGCGAAGCATGACCGTATAGTTGGCAGTTGTGACACTGCCCTATGGGACCGCCTTTGTGGGGGGTTTCAACCCTTATGCCAGACAGGTGGCATATGGTTTTTATTTTGAAGACGGCTTTGCCGTCGGGGGAGTTCTCGCAGATGGCGAGGACCATGTTAAATGCCTCTCCGGCATTTTGTCGGTGCATGCGGTGTACTTCCTTCACTGCGACATTCTGAGCCTTTAGGTCTTCTTTGATCGACTCGGTGTCGATTTCGCAAGGGACGCCGCGGATGACGACCCGAAGTAAGCGGTCCTCCGGCAGATCATAAGTGTGGTATTCCACACTTCTGGCCTGCAGGAGCTTCGTAAAGGCTCGGAACTCGGTCGAGTTTGGGAGGTGCACCTTAATGCCTTCGGCTGTGGCGGTAGCGCGAGTGAAATTTATGCGGTTGGTTTGGCACCAACCGGAGATTTCCGTCCACTTGGCCTTTGTGTGGACGAATACGGGGGGGCACGAGCGCTCTTTCGTTGAGGAGGGCCGCGTGGGTCGCGGGACGGGGGAGAGCCGGCTAGTTTGAGTGACTTCGGCTTCCGGAGAGGTGAGGGGGGCGGGGGAAGGGGTTGCCGGGGACGGGGCTCTCGGGGAGGACTGTGCGGAGGGCACGGGCACGGTTTTGGGGGCTTTAGTCGGGGGGGAAGGTGAGGTTGAGGCCTCTTTCTTTTTAGCGCGTCTGGCGCGCTTCTTGGAGCCCGTGACGGGCGTGAATTCGTCCGAGGAACCCTCGGACGACTCGGATTGTAGTGACTCCATTTAGGAGTCTATGATGACAGAGTCGGGGGACAGGGGGGAGTCTTGAGACTTGTTGGCCTCATTTGTGACGTCATTAATAGCGCTCTTGTCGAGCGCTGCTGCTGCGTCGGCAGTGGAAGTACCCGCGTTTACGTCGCGGGTAAATTCGTCAAACTGACGTCGGAGGGTGGGCACGGCTTCTAAGAGCCGCGCGAGAAATGCCACTGAGGCTTGGGGATCCATACTTATGGACGTGACGTTGGGCGAGGGAAACGTGTTTCGGGGCGCGGTCGCCCAGGGGAAGAAACACGCAAAGAAACCCCTGGTGACTTAACGTTGGGAGACCGATCCCCGGGGGGTTGACCCGGGGGTGTGTAATGAACCCTCCCTGTCGGGTGTAGACAGGGAGGTGAGTGTGCCTATGGTGTGAGCCCTAAGCTTGTATTCCCGCTGCCAGTCTTATTGTGCAGCGGGTTCCTGACAGTTCCGGTGTAGAGAGCACTAGTCCGTGGACAGTGCCCAAACTAACACCGGAGGATAGGAGGTAAGGGATAGGTAGGGTGGGCGGTGGGTGATAACCAGGCGCGACTAGGGTAGACCCCAAGGCCGGTGAACCTGGTCCCGTCCGTTTGTAGCCTTACCCTGAAGGGGCAAGGCTAAGAGCGCAACGGGGCAGCGCCCCACTCGGTTTCGTTGGCACCGTTTGGTTTCCACCGAGTGACCACGAAACTGTGGATTTTCCCAGAAGGGGACAAATATTATTGTCGAGAAACAAGAATTGTGATTGTTGTTGCCTTGAAAAAGGCGACCAACAATCACCACGTGCGGTGCGTAGCGGCTAGCTAACGCGTGGCGATTTGCGTAGCGGCGGGTGTGGCTTCTGCCGGTCGTAACGGGCGCAGAGCGCGGGAGCGGTGGGAGCACACGTCTGCTCGGTACGGCGGCCGGAGCGAGAATCGCGAACTGGTGAAGTTTCCCGGAATTTATAAAGATTTGTTTTGCTGGTCGTAAGGGATTCGCCCCTAAAGCTGCTTGCAAGGCGATCCGCTGAACAATATGACGACAGCACAAATTCTCCCTTTCCTAGTAACTACTATCTTTCAATTGTTCATATTGCTTGTTTGTCACTCTGTAGAGAATACAAATGCCCATCCTACATGTATCCTACACTTTGGTTGTATTTATATTTTACAAACATCATCAATAAAGGCAAATTGTCGCCGATATTTTTCGATACCAATTTACCTGGCTAAGCCGAGTGGGAAGGCTTGTCGCTGTGACAGCCAATGGCATTATTGGTAAAACAATTGACATTTTATAGGTAGGTATTTATAGGTTTAAGGGGTTGAGTGAATGAGGTATTAGAAGTATGTAAATAGATATCATCACTCCGATTCTCACACGTATACGAAAATAGTAGAGTGGAGAGTAAGGAGCATCGCACAGGGTTCCAGGGCTCAGAGCGCCAGTTCTCTCTAGACTTACCTACCTCTTTCGCTTCGTCCACATTCATTAGTCTCTTCATACATGCTCGCCTGTTTCGATTACTCTTGACGTTCCCATTTTTGAGTGTCCAATCGAATTGAAGTAGGTAGTTTATTAGGTCTTCTAGTTTTACAATATGCTATATGGTTAAAGGCTTCTATAAAACTAATTTGAAGTAGATAATCTTGGAATTAACATTGGCAGATCACAAGATGAACCAAATCTGTGATCTTACATTTTTTTGTACATAATATATTTGCTAGGGGCTTTATCTCCCTAAATAGGCGGTTTTCGATGATTTACTTTGAGATAAGTACCTACCAATTTTGTTGTGTAATTTTCTATTACATCTTTATTTAATTTATAAACCATGGCGGCAAAGTTACTGTTATAGTTGAGTGTTTGTAAGTTCGTATTCATATGGCCATGGCAAAGGAGTCATTGTCGGATCTATGTAAGAAAGGTACTTTTAAATTAAATAATTCGAAAGTTGATTCATGCTTATTACCTGAACTTGAATACAGCAAGGAATTACATTTCATACTGCACAATAACTTAAAAAAATCAGGTTATGTTATTTTCTTGACGTCAGTTTTCACCATTTGAATGCTACATTATCGTTAATTAATATTTTAATTACAAGAAAATAAAAAAAAATTATGCCAAAATATTTAAAAAATTAATGTCCACCCGTGCGAAGCCGGGACGGGCCGCTAGTATGCTATGAAGTATAACGGGTGCAAGCATTCGCTCATTTAGCGCCAGTATTAACAATATATTATTTTTAATTATAGCATATGTCCCCGAATAAGCCGATGTAACGTAAAATCCCTGAAATTGCGTATAAACGCCATTACTTAGTGTTAGTAACGGCCCAGTGCCACATATCACATCGCTTCGCTAATTTATGGGCGACATTCATTGCTGTGTCAGTGCAATGGTTTGATGTTACCTCGGTTTGTAGAGTGGCAATGTGAACCCAACATGATTTATTTCCCATAAGGTCCTCGTTCATTGTATGTACTAATAAAGAAAAAGTCACAACGTGTTTTTTATTACGTGGGGAGTCCAAACGGGCCGATATGGTACACTCCTGCTAATTAAACGCCACGGTGTTCTTCCTGATCGCTTATGTAGGAATGACTTGCGACTGTTAACCCTTCTAACCTAACAATAGGGCTTTGTCCACAAAGTGGTCTCTGTCTAGCCCGTGAGGAGCTCGGCGTGGTGATATTAATTATAAAAAATATAGCTTTAATCTGCAAAGAATTACTCGCATTCTACACTGCGGCTATAAACTAGCTTTAGACTGAATTAAAAAAAGTAAAATGATCCAGCAGTCAATTCATATCCCGAGGAGAAAACTGGCCCCAAAAGTTTTATTCCACTGCAATAGACCCATAACTTATCCGCCGGAAACAAAGCAAAAAAACATTGACGTTCAAAAATTGGAATGGTGTCCAACACAGCCGTGAAAATACTTCGTGCATTTACAAAACTGAAAACAATTCAGTATTATTTTTCTAGCAGTAGCGTACTTAGTGAATTCGTGGTCGAACTAAGCCGTTGCTATATGTACATGCATTATGAGTGTTGCTTGATTACCGCATTATGGTAAACAAAAAAAAGTTCAAATTAAAGGACTGATAAACACTTTTATTTGTTGTAAAATTGTTGATAGTTGCAACAACATCGCCTTTGATGGTAAGATCGCCTTTGTTCGTTACCTATCTGACAACTAAGAGACATTATATAGCCTGTACAATAGGGTCCCAAAATCAAACGCCAATGATATACGTCAACACATGTATTCGACCAATACACCACTGCTGCTAGCGACAAATAACAAATATATTTTCAAACCTTAAGCCAAATCAAGGAGACATCTCTTTAGCGTGATGCAGCTTTTGCAACACTCGGTACAGTGACATCTAGCGACGCATTCGTAAAACTGTATAATTAAATTTAAATATCATAAACCGATACTATTATCGCCATCTGTTGTTGACTAAATGAACTATTACATTTTAACTAATGTTTCTTAGTTAGCAACTGAACATAGCCCGAATACTTATAGTAACTAACTTGTGCACCTGCCTCGAAAACATTACACCTTTTAGTAAAGCACAAGAAATGATTTGATGATGACACAAAGAAACCTTTCCTTTTTAAGTAGTATAAATAATATTAGATCACTTGATCAATTGTAATTAATATTGCCTTATATTTTTACATTTATATTTACATTTGCGTTTCTGACAACACAAGTTTCCTCCCATAACATGGAACTAACTAACCAATCTGCGCTAACAAACGAAGATTATGTAAATCATTTCATTAAGTATGCACAGGCCTGTCCTAAAATATCCACTTGATTAGCAGTCGCGTTCCGAATACCCACAGAATAAGTTAGCCAAATGTTCTTGCTTTACTTTCTACTTAGTCTCAATAAAATCCTCATCTGGAAGGTAGTTTAAGAACGCTCCGTTGGTTTTAAGCTGCTATAGAAATGTACTAAACGAACGATCCCCAAGCCGACTGGTATGAGCAACTTATTTAGATTTTCTATTATCATAAATAGCCATTACATTAATACTCTGAAAGCAATAACATAAAGGAAATATACCATCTGAGGAAATAAAAATGTTTCATGCGTATTGTATGTAATAGAGGCGAGCGCTACACAAACATTACAAGATTTCTAACGGTATAAGTAAAACTAACCAAAACGTATCAATTTCCTTTTATTTTATTGCAATGCAATATAAAGAATTACCAATACTTATAACAGTTGTAAAACTACATACTTAGAGATACAATATTTGACCCTAATCGTTATCCCTCGGTAACTTGTCTAGAAGACTAGCATCGCCACGCCGGATAGTAGATATCTACCTAATGCTGATTTTTTGATAAGAGATATATATCAGACCGCTTGTTACATTATGTATTCTACCTAGTATCATAAAAAGTATTCTGTCACGTATTATTTTATGTATTCTATTACGTATACACAACTTTCGCCATTACGTTTTATTAACGCGACAGAAAAGTGGTTAAAAATGGAGCCAACCTATTTTGTTATACAAAGTTCGCGGACCATGTATTATTGTCGCATTGTTTGCTCTGACCTACTTAAAAGGTAAATGCTTAAACATACGTAAACAATTTGTTGAAAGGTCAACCCTTAAAGACAAATAGAGTGACAAACCAAAGGGATGTAACCACGAGTGGTAAAGACAGACAGCTAGCAAGGCTTATGCGACCGCAAATTGTTTAAGCCGGACAAAAATCTGAGTACACACCAAATATCCATTTAAAAATGGTACTCATTGAATTACAAATTCTGATATACATATAAAGAATATTCATATGGATTTTTAGGTTTCTAAACTGTAATCTCAGAATAAAATTCAATAATAAATAACAGTACGTGAGTACAATTTTGTATCGCTTCGATTACTTTGGACATCAAATAATACTAAATATAGATATATCTTTGGATAAATCAAGGCCACCTTATTTCATGCAATTAGATTTTCAAGTGAAATGACTATTTACAAATTAAAGAAGCCTTCTAACTCGGTCGCTATAAATCTGTGGAGGAAATAATTACAGTAAATCGATGAGATAACTGAATCGAAGCCAACTCAGGTCAGGACGGCGACACAGTGTCTCGCCAAAGACTATGAAAATTATTGTTTATTTACACAGTGTATTCCATCTGAAGGCTGTGTCCTACATCCCAACTATGACCTTTAAATTGAACAGATTAGCTAATATAGCAGAAACATTTTTCCAAGGTGACAAGTTTATAAGGAGTGTATGTGCGTAGAATCCCACTTAAAGCACAACCACACCTGTATCTGTACGAATGGCATTTAGCATGTTCATTTTGTATACTAACGCGACGACCTGGAATAATATTGTAAATGAGCTACGAGGTTAGTTCGTTTTGCGAACTTAAAACAGTCGTTGAATAATAAAATGTATGTAAGAAAAAACTCACTTTACTTGCGCTTTACTCTCTCTCTGCGTACTCTGTGAGGGACTTGTGTCGATCATATTATGTATGTATTTACAATAAAAGGTGCACAAATAAAAAATTCACAAATAAATATGTCAGTCTTAATGAAACTAATTACGAAGGACAGAGCCGAGGGATCCAAAAAAAAAACAAATTACTCTAACTTATTTAATTAATAATAAAGACTACAACTTACTTATGGACTAATTATGTCTGAATGCTACCGATGCTAGGTTAACACTGACTACATGATTTAATTAATACTCATACATTGGATACAAGAAAGGAATAAGATTACAGTAAGTTTCCGTAGAATAAGCTGACTCTGAGCATCGTGTATCCGACGTATCGTGGGACCTCACGAACCGTGGGAGCCATGTCCCGTGAGAGCCATATAATATCAGGAATATGGAAACCGAAGTCAGCAGTTTCCATATGTTGCTATGGCGTAACAAACTGGTGAAAAAAGATAAATAAAAAAACCATATAATCTGTAGTGTCCAAATAAGAACCTCCAGGATGATAATTCTAATTATTTGCCGATTAAGAATTCAAAATGATAAAATGCTGAGCAGATAAATGCCAATGAATCTTGCTGGACTGAATGTAGTGGGAGTAATCCACAATCCTTTAATCCGTATTGCTATAAAATACGCGCTGAACGAATAATTTCAAGTGCTTACTCGTAAAACCAAGACCCGATTAATTAAGATTTCTTTGAGTATCTAACGATTACTGCTGCGATAAATCCGTAGTTATTGAGGCAGGATTTCTACGGTATTTTCCTGTAAAGAAGGCTGTCTATTACCATAGCCAGAATAAGTATAATGGCGATATAAATTTTGTAATCGCGCAATAGCCGTGGTGGCCGAGTGGTTCGAGCAGTTGCCTGCGAAAAGGTCGCAAGTTCGAATCCCGACTGTACCAATGAGTTTTCCTGAACTTAAGTACTGTGATTAGTCACACCACGAGCTTTGCGGTGAAGGAAAACATCGAGAGGAAACCTGCATACGTCTGAGAAGAAATTCAAAGGCGTATGTATAGTCGTGCTTGAGTAACGGCGATGGACTCGCCATCTGTCACCTCTGGCGGAAAGTGGGTGTGTGGGTATTACCTATACACCTCTGCCTACCCCTTCGGGGACCCTTGTGGGAAGGCGTGAGGATATATTATATATATTATTATATTATATTATTTTATATTATATATAATCGCACTTAAAAAGCTCGATGATCAATAATTACGATTAGCATCATGAATTTTTGTCCAGCCGATAAATATGAAATGACTACCCTTCAAACAATTCCAATTTCAAAACTAAAATTACTGGAATTGCCCTATGTAGAAACTCATGCATATATATGCGGTTGTAAAATTGAGATGGAAAGTTGTCGGCATGTTTTAATACTATGTATATAGAGTTATGATAAACAGTAAGTAATCCAAATTATACATTCGAGATGTGACACAACAATACTCATGAATAATCTAGTAACATCTAACAGTAAATAGCTGAATGCTAATGTTAATCCGTAGCGAGATAATGCTTCGAAATTCACAGTAATGATCTAATATAGTGTTCAATTCACCGCCAGTACACAACGAAGCTAATGATTCATCTACATTAGTGTTGGAGCTTCGACAATGGATACAGTTGGATAAATTGAAACTGAGCTTAGTTCTTGCTCAGGGTAGACAATATTCCGTTGTATTTAGATTAACTAATCCTTTTGCTGTTCAAGGTAGACGCATTCGTCAATTAAGAAGAATAAGTCTTCTTCAGATGCCTCTCTAACGATTGAAGATTTGCTGTCATTTAATGGAATTTGTCCGAACTTTTATGTTTTTTGCATTGTGATTATTAATATATATCCTACTAAATAATATTACCTATACATGAGGATCTTTGTTTCTCTTCCGTGAAAAAACAAATGAATGGCATTTGATACAATTTTACACGGAGATAAATTATTAGCTGGAAGAACACATATACTAATATATTAACGGATATTATCTTATTATAAAAGATGTTTTTCTTACTAGTACTGTGTTAACGATGGGGTGACGAATTACTATATAGATATAAGATGGTAAAACTACTTGGTTCAGATTGCATGGCTTTGAACTGGCAGTCAAAATAATTGTATAGAGGTTTAAAGCCAGAATAGTACCGGAAAAGGTGAAACTTAATCATACATAAATACATGGACATTACCAACCCAGTCACGACTCCGCTTGTGTCGTATTTTACTCAACTCACTTGCTTACGAACGTTTCAGACAAATCGAGATAAATATTTCAACAGAAACTACTGGATATAAATCTTGCGAATTTAAGCCAATAGTAAATTATATTCGATCGAGATTATTAAAAGATATATATGTACACATTTTTAATGTTTTACTAGATAAATCTTTCATTAAATAAAAATGTAATGTAAAATGCGAAATTATTGTAAATGGTAGCCAAATTATAGTTTAAAGAAAGCAAGGAATAGATCTTAAGACCTTATCTGCAATACCTTCTACAATTACCTACCTATACAAAGCGTTACTAGTTGTACAACGCACTTTAACACTTAACTTAGTTGTACCATGTATGATAGCTTATACGTAACATATATCATAATAAAACGGCCTTAAAAGCAGCCCTTTCATAGGCATCACTATATTCATTATGTCACGCGGTTTTGTCGCCACCGAGGCAATGAATTAAGGTGCGAGTGCCATTATGCGAGACAGGAAATTTGCACGCTTGGCGTTACGGGTGCGTTTAGTAAGTACGTGTGCAGACAGGCTAAATTAATGGGAAATTTTTGTTTGCCTAATATAATTAGTACTTCCCGAGTTTGCGATGATGTCGTACAAAATTGAGTATGGCCTTTGCTTTTTGAGAGCCATGGTGACTGGGTTTATGTAGTCATCTGCAAGATTAATACTTCAGGTTCGAATTCCAGCGGTGGTCTGTACCAATAAGTTTTTACCGCATACTTTACAGTAAAAGAAAACATCGTGAGGTAACCTGCGTAACCTTAAGAACTTCAAAAACAACTGAACACTCGCCACCTAAACAGTGGCGTTGGCACCTTAACAGGTTTCAGGAGAACAATATGGTGTTGTTTTAGACGAAAGAAGAATGAGAAGAAATTCGAAGGCGTATGTATAGTCGTGCTTGAGTAACGGAGATGGACTACTTTACTTTAAGCACTTGCTCTTGCACAGCACAATTGTACTTTAAGCTCATAAAGCACTGTGGAGTTCATTATTTTTGTATGAGAGTCAAATATGCCGCATTGACATACCAGAACTAAAGTAAACACGGTGGGTTAGTTTTGTAGGCGCGGTACCATCTCAAATTAATGAGTAGGTCACGCAAATACCACTATGTCATGAAATATATACTAATTTTAGCCGAACTAGGGTGAATAAATTGGCCTTGGTGTTCATTTAAGTTTTTACTTTGATGGTTTAAGCTATAAAGACACAACTATTAATAATTTGTCAAGTTGTAATTCATTCGCTTTTCATACATCGTACATTTTACAAAGACGTAGAAATTGTAGTTGGTAAGAGGATTAACTGTGTTAACAGCTGAAGTTCTGAATTAGCCTTCCGAGTTCTGTTAGCACGGTAATGTATTATTATTGCATACCTTTACACGATAGTTAGGTACCAGTATTCAATCAAAAGTGGATATATAAAGTAACCAACGTTATCAAATTATTTTACCTCATTGAGACTAGACAGTGTATGATGATTGGATAAAATGCTAAAATAATTTTGTGTTTTTTTTTCAATGATTTTACCTTACTCTTGATATTATGCAAACTTACAGCATGATAAATGATAAGAGAGAAAAAAAAAGCGTAATTAAGGTCTTTGCTTGATATACGGACGGCACCTAAATATAATTTCGGCGGAAGGGTGTTAATAAACTTGCTACCCCATTCTAGGCCCCTAGGGGCTAAGGGTAAGGCTTGCAGATATATAAAATGAAAAAGCTATAAAATATACTGAGATATATTTCCCGGAAAATTATCGGCTTGTAAAATATCTTGCTGCGATTTATCCAGGATTCTGAGAATCATGAGGTAAAATGTGGACATAGTCCAGTTTATCGGCGATAAATTTCCACTTTATTTATTTATAACGGTTGGCGACCATTCGGTGTGCTGGTTTGACAGTTATCACGTTGTCAAAGTGCAAAATTACCTTCTTCGCCAGTAAAAATTCGCATTGATACCTAATACGGACTCGTTAGTTTTTGTTAAAAACTTTTCTTCGCTACAACATACCAACTCGACAGATTTACCTTGATTTCAGGTATCTTTACCAGCGTGAGAGATAGCCCTGTTGCTCATTCCTTTAACATGACATATGTCCTTAAAATTTTGTCCATGACAGTTTCCTCTCGATTTTTTTACACCGTAAAGATCGTGGTTTTATGAATACCTGGGGCTAGGATCGGATATATGGTGACTACAATGAGTATTTTATGTAACCTAATTGTGCGGCATCTGAATAATATTTACTGTTCAGGCGAGTCCTTAACAACTCAGATACCTATACTATATTAATGTTTTTATGTCGCAATACCTAGTACTAGTAACTGAGTTGTAAAGGTTATCTAGATAAACCAAAGATATGTTGGTGATGCCGGTAATGAATACATAAATAGTTGAAGTTAACGAATCCCATGCTAGTGATATCTCTCATGCAATGACTGCAAGCGTCCATATGCGGTGGTTGCTAGCTACAATGAGGCGGGCTATATGCTTATTTGCCACTTTATTATTTGTCATTTTACTTATTTGTCATTTTATATATGATGTAATTTACTTATAAGATATATAAGCGTTCTTTTTTCTGAGCCTACCCTATGAAGGACTCGACGTGATGATAGATATGTAAAATAATAAATAATAATAATAATAATATCCTCACGCCTTCCCACAAGGGTCCCCGAAGGGGTAGGCAGAGGTGTATAGGTAATACCCACACACCCACTTTCCGCCAGAGGTATATTAGGTGCCAACGTGACAGATGGCGAGTCCATCGCCGTTACTCAGGCACTACTATACATACGCCTTTGAATTTCTTCTCAGACGTATGCAGGTTTCCTCTCGATGTTTTCCTTCACCGTAAAGCTCGTGGTGTGACTAATCACTGTACTTAAGTTCAGAAAAACTCATTGGTACAGTCGGGATTCGAACTTGCGACCTTTGCGTCGCAGGCAACTGCTCGAACCACTCGGCCACCACGGCTGTTTAAGTGAAGAAATATACAGATCTAAATAGGGCTGATTTATCTATAAAACTGACAGAAACATGAGCCTGTTAGACCTTTTACGTACAATGAATAACCGCGATCATGTTATTGTTATTAGCTTTTATTCCAAATACATTACATTGTTTATTATATCTTGTACTCAAATATGCCGTTATTGTTCGCTTTGTATGTAGTGGTTGTTGCCAATATATGAAAGAACAACCAATAAACAAGCTCTCATTCATATTTCGACTATCTATACAATCTATGTATATATTACTTCTCATATATTTCACCAACGCTCTCTATGGGGAGAAAAACATTTATAAGTATAAATAATTCAGCTCGCGAACCACGGTGCAATGTTTCCATATCAAATGTATGTATTATTATTTCGCATACAACAAATCAGAGTCAATATTCCGGCTGGAATGAAAATGGATCTTTGAACATATTTAGTTTGTAGTATTTCACAGCCTTAGGTCCGAGGCTTAATGGCGAAAAAGAAACCTGTGATGCAGAATCTTGGTAAATCTCTCATCTCTCAATCTCATTTAGTTTATGTTTTTCAAAAGTAATTCTCAAATGATTACTTGTGGTATGATAATTCATATCACGAGATTTAAGTTGAAGAAAAAAATCGAGAAACCTGCATTCGTCTTAAAAGAAATATTAAAGACATATATGTGTGGTCGTGATTGAGAAAGAACCACGGAGTCATTTTCACCTAAATATATGGGTATGCAAAAGAGGTGTAGTTGAACTTACCTTCTTATTTTTTATTTTTTTTATTCGATAGGGAATCTGCTATATCTACCCCACCGTCCTAGGGGGGGACGAACGGGCTACATGAGATTTCCACTCACTAAACCTACTTAGCCTACCTCTACCCCTTCGTGAATATTTATGAGAGTGTATTATCTATTATATAACCTTATAGATTTATTGTACCTAATATTTATGTCGAATATATTGTTCAAATTGAATGGAATATATGACTATCCAATCTCAGGACAGGAAGGAAAAGAGGATTTTGTTAGAGTAATTTATCGGCCCACCTGTAGCCGTGTTCCGTAGAATAATGCGGAGCTTTAACAACTAATCGCTTGTGAAATTAATACGAAAACTTTGATGAATTTTGCCAAGTATTTAGATAGTACGGAATTATTTCAGGCGCTCCGATTCTGTCTGTTGCGAATTATGCTACCGAAACACTAACTTCTTAATTCCTAAACTAGCCTGTGCAAGTAAGGAATATTCTGAAGGATTTGTATCTACTAAACTTTAATAATATTTTATACATTCCCGTATGTTTGTTACCATACCAGAACGGCATTGGGTAATATTAACAAAGAGATAAATTATAGTCTGGAATAACCCCAATGCTTTAGCAATTATTATATTAATAAAGACAATGATATTACATACATCATCACGCCGAGTCCCTAACGAGGTAGGCAGAGAGGGTAGAGCGCCGGTTCTCTCTAGACGTACACACTTCTTTGGCTTCGTCCAAAATCATCAGTCTCTTCATATAATCATAACTAATGATACTTCGTTTTACAATTGAACCGTGTGGATAAATAGCCACCTGAAAAGTTAAGATTGCAGGTTCAACCCCCGTGGCCACCGTACCAACGGCGTCTCAAAACTCACGTATAGTGATTTGTTGCACCTCGGGATTCACTGTGTTTGAAAAGTAAATCAAAGACAAGGTATTGGCATATTTGAGAGATGGCGACAAATAAGCAGCCTGCCTCGTAGGCATTCAAATATGGGAGTTATTACACCCCCCTGAGAGTACTCTTATGAGTTTTTTTTTTTTTTTTTGTATTGTCTCTCGTAGCGTGAGTTCCGGGAACTTTTGCTACTTAACCGGTCAATGGCGAGACCTAGGCCTCCAGCCAGGCACTTTAGTACTAAGCAACACAGCTAAGGGCACCCCCTGTGGGGTACGAACCTCAGCTTAGGGCGTTGCTGGATCGCGAGCAAGGGAGCTGGGCTGGACTGGTAATTTTATTTAAATATTATTTGGGGGCGGGATTTGCGCGTCTGGCTCGGCGCGGGCCGGCGTTTGCGGCGGAGGTCGGGGGGAAACATTACGGCTTATTCGCGTCGAGCCTCGCCGGCGAGGACGGAACAGTGGTCGGTTGTGTGTAGTGTTGGTATGTTTTTGTCGGGCGTCCTGGAGGACCGTTATGTCGTCATCCGGTTCGATGACGGCATGTCTTGGACGCCTTATTTTCGAGATAAGGGAAGGAGTGTATCGGGCGGCCGATACGACGAGGGGGTTGGGGTGATCTACAGCAGAATCGAAATGACGCTTGGACAGTTTCTTCAAAAACTGTTTAATAGTGGGGACTTTGAGGTCAACGTGGAGTTGACTATTACGCATGTACCACGGGGCACCTGTGGCTCTCCGGAGAAACCGGCTTTGGAGCACTTGCAGGGGGTTAAGTGTTGACTTGCTAGTGTGTGCGAACACTACACCCGCATATGTCATGATTGGTCGAATGCACGTTGTGTAAATCCTCACCTTGGATTTCAATGAGAGTTTACTTCGTGCATTCAACATGCTGTGAAGTCTACCGAGCGCGAAGGCGGCTCGCGCGCGTACCGCCTTTACGTGGCGACGGAAAGAAAGGCGTTGATCGAGGATCACACCTAGGTATTTGGCTTTTTCTTCCCATGGAAAGGGTTTGCCGAAGAGGGTGATGGGGGCTACCCGTGGGCGTTCGAGGCCTTTCCAGAATAGAATGGCTGCGCTTTTGGTGGGGCTCACTTCAATTCTCCACTTCCGGAACCACCGCCCTAGGGCTGTGACTGCGGATTGGAGGTTGTCGTGAATTCCCTCGGGAGTTCTACCCTTGTAGTAGATGGCCGTATCATCGGCGAATAGAGCGCTTTTAACTCGTCTATGGAGGGGAATGTCGCTAGTATAAAGCGTGAATAGGAGTGGCGAGAGCACTGAGCCTTGCGGGACTCCTGCTCGTATGGGATGGGGGGAAGAGAGTGTGCCCTCGACTCTGTAGCGGAAGGAGCGGTTCGACAAAAAGTCCCGTACTATGCGTACTAGACGGTCCGGCACGCCCAACTGGTACAGCTTGTATATTAAGCCGTTGTGCCAGACCTTGTCGAATGCCTTCGCCACGTCGAAGAGGAGCATACCCGTGGTATAACCGAGTTGGAAGCCACTACTGACGTCTTCCACTATACGGTGGACTTGTTGGATACAGGAGTGTTTGGTTCGAAAACCGAACTGCTGGTCAGGTATGACTTTCTTAGAGTCTGCAAAACTCGTTAGTCTATTGTAGATAAGTCTCTCGTAAATCTTGCCAAGGACATTGAGGAGACTAATAGGGCGATAACTGGAGGCTTCGGTCTTGGGTTTCCCTGGCTTGGGAATACCTATGACTGTTGCACTTTTCCAGGATTGGGGGAAAAAGTTGTTGCTCAGTGCGGTATTGAAGATGGCAGTGAGCAAAACTATGAGATAAGGTGAGAAGAGTTTGATAACTCTATTAGCGATCCCGTCGGGACCTGGGGCTTTCCTGGGGTGGAGATCCTTGATCACTTTCCGGACTTCGTCGACCGTGATTGGGGCGATGGGGTGGTCTGGGTCTTCGGAGGGTGGGAGAGATAGTTTGCTTTCGACCTCGGCATCCACCTTATCGAGATGGCGCGGATCTACCGGCAAGGTGCTGGGCGTACATTGAGCCTCGAGACTGTCGGCCAGGCACTCGGACTTCTCGTCGTCGTCAAAGGCGGGCCCTTGATTTGGACGAGTGAGTGGAGGCATGGACGAGATTTTGTCTGATTTAAGTTTCCGTTGGAGATGCCAAAAGGCCAAGTGACTCGGTTCAAGTTCCCCTAGGAACTTGTTCCAGCGAGCGTCTCGCAGGTCTTTCATGCGGTATCTCAGCTTGCGCTGGAGTGACCTCAGAAAGGTGCGGTTCGCTTCAGTCGGGTGAGCTCTATGCGCTCGGAGGGCGGCGTTCTTTTCCGTCACCAGTTCACGCACGTCGTCGGGAAGTTTCCAGCGATGGTCTTCAATCACCGGAACTTGTCGTGAACAGGCGTCCACGGCTGACTGTACGTACTCTTATGAGAAGGCTTTCTCTTATATAAATACAAGCTACACATTGCGAGCTTTCCAATGCGACGCAAAATCATAGCGATTGGTTGAACGGTAAGTTGATGTTCTGCAGTGCCATTTAGCAGAGTTATTTTTTTGTCATTGGACCAGAAACATTGGCACACAACATCTTACCAAAGTGTCATCACAATCAAAGGACAAACATACTAAATTTTGATGCTTATTTTATTCAGAAAAAGATAGATGTAATTTTATCCTAACACTACATATATGTGCTATCCTTCTATTGTAAAAAACGTATTGAAATGAAACGGTCAAAAATTTTTTCCTAAAGATAGGTACTAAAACTTCCGAACTCGATGATAATGGACTTGAATTATCAGCTTAATATTGATTAAATTAAAACAAAATGGTACGGGATTAAATTCCATTGCACTTAGAATGCCCTCCAATTCCCGTCACGACTCGGACAGCCGTATCTGCTATTGAATACCCACTGTAGTTAGACGCCATTTTATTTATTCGCTCCGGGAAAAGAATATTTTTACTCTTTGTCGCGTCCGTAATTGAATTTCGTTCGGAATAAGTACGACGGTGGTTCGCGGTAAAATAATGGGATTCACTACCCCAGTATTGACATTTGACAGTGGAAACGGTTTTCTTTAACATTTATTCGAATGAATATGCTGCAAATTCGATAATACTTTAATTATTTTGAGAGATTGTAAAAAGTGGTTTCTTGAAACAAAGTTACAATCAAATTTGAAGACTGTTATTTGCTTGATGTAAATCAATGTAAGCCAAGCTGATTCGCTTGAAACAAGGTCAATATGTGAGGTTTAATAAGGTAATAGCAGTGCCCGCGACTTCGTCCGCGTGGAAAAGTGTCTTTCGTCAGTAATTTTTAGATGTATATTTTGGTTTATTTTAGATATGTTAAGGTGAAGCATAGCACAATATATTAGTGAAAACCACATCTAGATCGGATAAGCCGTTTCTGAGATCCAAACTGCACAAACGCACAGACAAACATTATAAAAATCATTGTTTTGAGTGCTATTTGTGTCGATATACATAGGCCCCAATAATATTTTTCTCAAATCTTCAAAACAGACAGCGATCCGTTAAATTTGTATTATATGGATTTTGTTATCAAATATATTTTTAAATTATTGATTGAGATATTACCTAACGGAATTGATATATCAAATTTACTTTCCTGGTTATCAGGTACCTGTAACACAGAGGACTAATTATGAGTCCCGGTATTGCTTTTGGAATAATGTGTGCATCAAATAAAGCGCCCTATCGATACAGTTATGCATATTATCTATGCCACGCTCTGATTTGTCTCATATAAAGGGACCGACAGACCGTGAGCGGTGTAGTCGTGTGGTTTAAATAATCACCAGCATAATCAACTTAGCAGGTCCGAACCCAGTTAGTCTGTGACACTGAGCCTTTTTGAACGTATGCATAGTTTAAACACAAACTTTACGATCAACTGATATCGTAATGTGCCTGCGTCCGTTTGATCAGATGTTCTATGACGTAGGTATGTATCTGAGTCGTGCCTGAGAGACGGAGACCGTCTTCACAGAACAGAAGAGGACACCTAACTCACCGCGCACATCACATAATACAAATAGAAGTGGTGGCCGAGTGGTTCGAGCAGTTGCCTGCGACACAAAGATCGCAAGTTCGAATCCCGACTGTACCAATGAGTTTTTCTGAATTTAAGTACAGTGATTAGTCACACCACGAGCTTTACGGTGAAAGAAAACATCGAGAGGAAACCTGCATACGTCTGAGAAGAAATTTAAAGTAGGTATAGTCGTACTTAAGTAACGGCGATGGACTCGCTATCTGTCACGTTGGCACCTAATATATCTCTGGCGGAAAGTGGGTGTGTGGGTATTACCTATACACCTCTGCCTACCCCTTCGGGGACCCTTGTGGGAAGGCGTGAGATAATACCCGATATAATATTTTTTACTTCATGTAAAGTCAAATATCCCGAGCAAATTCTTGCTTTATTTCGTACAATCCTGCAAGGAGTTGGAAATAGTTACGCCGCAGGGAAATGTGCGTTATAGGTATCTGGATTGAAGGCAAAAGTATTTTTGACGCAGCCCTAAGTCACGTGAAAGTTTAATAGCGCCTCGACGTGTTCACACAAAACAGAGCCAGTCGAACGTAAATTTTGCACTTCTATCGTGTACACAATTTTACGCAGCCACCTCAAACCTTTTCTTAGATTTTCTTTTTCGTCGAATGAACAAGATTTCCACTGGAATCACGGACTTGTCTCGATAAACGAATATTTATGTAAATGTACAGTTTTCCTCACGACCGCATGAAATGGTATGCTATTTCATGCGAGCACCGCGCAATATCTCATAGCTTAGTCGTTTACGTCAAAAACGGAGGTTATAGATTCGATTTCACTAAGAATTTATTCTGTGTGCTTTCATACTATTTACTGATAATAAATTACCGGATTTTTCTCTATATAGAGGCTGGATGTGATAGATACTAATGATTTGTATGTCTACGTTTCAAAACTATTAACAATTCTCGTGCATACAAGACTATTTATAGTTTGTCCTGAACCCAATCATCAGTAAAACTAGCTATATGGAACTGGTAGGTATAATACGGATGTAAATGTCTACTTTCATAACTACTAACAGTATTGACACGAAAACTTTTTCTTTATTTTTATTACTCTAAACTGTAAATCTAACTTCGAAATAAATATTTGACCCAAATCGTTACGTTATTGCAATCAATCGGCAACGCTTGTCTAAGGAGACTAGCATCAGTCGCTCGAAAAATAAGCGTTGCTTTTTCGGCTGAATATGAACACTGGCTCACTGAGCGATATATGTATATTTGTACGCGCTGTTTTGATGGTACGTTATAAAGTTACATACCGAAACTAACCGCTGCATTAATACTTTCTTGAAAAATCCCAGCATTAAAAGGAAAATATCAAAGCAACGTTGTTTACGAAACTAATGCGCTCACTAACGACCCAACAAGAGACATTATGAACAAATGTAATAATGAAGCTATGCACGTTACAAGATTATGACAAAGGAGATTGAGTTATAATGGGGTTGGTGGGTTCCGAGTATTATTATGGACATATTAGGGGAAATGTTAATACATTCTACGTACAAGGGTTATGAAAGCTTCAGCAGAAAAGTAATAATAACCAATTTTTGTAGATATATACCAACATGATAAATGGCGATTCTATTATCGTCTCTTAAGCTCGACTGCACGTAATGCCTTCTCAAACATATGAAGGCTGCCTCAGGATATTTTTCTGTTTAGTCTTCTATATGCAATCTAAAATTCCTCAAGCTAGGGAACTGAGAAATCATATTCAGGCTCTTGGTAGTAAATATAGACGTACGTGTTTAGAAAGTGTACGAAAAAAAAAAAGTGTGTGTCAGCTCCGACGCACGACAGGAGTTTACTCCTTACGAACGATTATAAAATAAATAGATTAGTTAATAAGGGTAAATGAATGTATTTCTTATAATACTTAGAGTATGCATGACACATCTATAGATTGATTTTTATTCATTGAGTAATTTTCTCAATTTTGAAATAAATATCAATTGATATAAATTTATATTTATATCAATTATAAATAAAATATAAAATTTACGATAAAACCTCCGCAAGTTGACAGTTGTTGTAGGTTAATATCAGGTTAATACAATATGCAATTGCAAGTAAATATTAACATTAATTACATCGCCATTCTGTTATTCTCGTTGCCATGGAGAGTACGAGAGCACCAAAAACGTAACGCTGTCATTCATCAGTAGATTTTACCTCTCATATTTTTCTCATACCGGGCGCCTTATATATGAAAATCGATTCTTAAGGAGTAAAATCCAAAAATATCAAAATATGTAAGTTTATAATATTAGCAACTAATATTTTTATAAGGACAAACTCGCGCTTTCCAGCTAGTCTGAAATAAAGTAATATTTATTTGCTATCTGTGATATTCCGTCGCAAAATTCAAAACTGACACAGCTGAGAATGCAAAATAGATTCACGTGTCTCAATCTGGGTCCAATACCCAGATTGGAACAAAGAAACTCGTTACTCCAAGACCGCGTGTACAATCTTTGAAATACAAAATATTGAACAAATGTAGAAAGCTTTGTGTCAATTCAGAAAATTGCTTTTCTTGTCCGTGACCTCATCTCTACAGGTATGACATCATTTAACTACGAGTCATAATATGATCTTTTAAATGTATCAAAGTCTGTCTTTGTTTCTTGTATCGCTATTTACGTACTTCTAAGAATTATCTACAGTAATCAAGACAAATGCGTTATAGATGTGTGGTTGCATACATTTGATTTAAAATAGCCCATGAAACATACAATTGTAATGCTACGTAATGTAATCATTTGCAAGCTTTTTATAAGACTTAATGTTATTACAAAGAGTAAAAATAGAAGTAGTAGAAATAATATACCGCTAAGCTTTTAGCTAGTTTTGGTAATTCTTTTCTTTTAGTAGTAATTACAAAGGAACTGCGTAGCGGATTTAAGTTCGTATGTCCTAAGGTTATAGCTGACCAAAGTTGTAGGTATTCTTAAGTCCTATCCACGCTTGTTGGGGAGAACTACCCAAGTGTTAAGCATTCTGTTGACAGTAACAGAGTAAATTACTTAACAAGTTCCCGACCAGCCAAACTACATATCCTTAGCAATGTGTTCTTATTTAATTAGTTTGTAGTGCAGACTCGTGTTCGTAGGTGGGTAACCAAGCTTTTAAGTCATTGACACTACCAGAAGAGTAGTAGTCTTACCTTAGGACATACTAACTTAAATCTGCTACGCACTGCCTTTGTGCTGACTACAAAAATAAAAGAATGACGTAGTGTCATTAGACACTACCAGAAGACTACTAGTCTTCTGGTAGTGTCAACTCGCAGATAAAGTACTATTCGTAATTCTTTGTGTGAACCAAGAAATCATTAGGTTAGATTAAGGGTCTATAAATAAAAAAAAGTCCATAATTACTAACACACCTATGATGTAGAACTAAAACCCATCAAAGTTGTCCGTACAGATAAGGTCAAGAAAAATCCTGAGTCAGACGGAAATTTAAACATGAATTCGATTTCACGCTGGATTTTTTATTATTCTTGTTGGTAACCCAGTTCGTGCCGGGCCGCTATACTATGGTTAAAACTCTCTCATAATTAGGGTGTGCTTGTGCTCAAAAATAGGGACAAATTATTCTTTCAGCATACATACTCTTTGAACCCTGAGATTTATATTAAATGTAATTAGTCTCGTGAGCTCTGAAAATTTCTAAGAACTCAAGTCCCTCGTGAACAAAATTCCCACTCGGGAAGTAATTTTCCAGAGAGTCTAATTTGTCGCGTTTTATTTTTTCATACATCAGAATTTTGATTTCCTCTGAAAAGCGGTAAACAACTTCCTGCAAAATATATTATTAAGTTTTATTCCGACCACTTCGGCGATATACTGAAATGTTTTCTTATGAATCTAGATCGAGTCTGTATACCTGTACAATCTATGTACAAAAGTACATTACTACTAGTTTCTTCACGTCTTCCCTCAAGGGCTCTTCCTACAAAGAGGTAGGCAGAGATGTAACATAACACCATCTTTTCGCCTGAAATATATTTAGCTTTCAACGTGACATAATATGGCGAGTTCGTCGCTGTTTCGCAAGCCATGTCTTTGAATTTATTATTTATTTAATAAAACTTCCTGCAAACATTTTGAAACGGCGGACTTAGTGCCGAAAGCATTATCTACCAGTCAACCCTTGGGCGATGCAGAGACAGGCATGGCAGGCTTTAAAATAAATATAAACATAAATCCTATATGTATTATGTTATTATACTATGTAATATTTAAGTTTGTCATCTCCAAATTAAACAGGTTTCCTCTCGATGTTTTCCTTCACTGAAAACACTCGTGGGATGTACTCATCACTATGCTAAAGTTCAGAAAACTCATAGGCATACTCCGAATACGAATTCCCAATCTTTGTATAACAGGCGACTAATCAAACCACTCGGCAACCACAGCTATAGGTAGAATACTCGTAACTTACTCCAGAAAATTGGCCTGACACAGTTATTTACTACAGAAATGTAATTTTATGCGCCAGTGAAAATATTACTTATGTACATAGCAGACGCTGTAAGTAGCCCGACATCGCAACATCAATCATAAATAGCGTACAAAGTAACAATATAGGTGAATGCGTAGCTAATATGGCCGTACTAGTGAGAAATGCTGAGCGCGAGTGTCGAGTACCAACTGAACCAATAGGACGATGTTAATAAATCATGCTGACAGGTATTACCTCGCACCTTGAGCGCCAGTGTAATTACGTTCGTCATACCCTTAAATATTCAAAATAAACAGTCTTCCCCATAATGGAGATGATCTCGACGTTCCAAATTGACGTTGAAATGTTGAATTATCAAATAATATTCCGGTCATCTGATCATAAATATTCGAAATTCAAGACAATGTAATTAAATTCACGTCCTGCTTCCGTTTCGTTTGTTATTCCAAACTGAAATATTGTGTTATTTAATAATATTAACATGATTATGTTCTATATATACGTTTATCTCAGTGGACTTGAATTTAGATTTATTAACTCCAGCAAATTGTGGGTGTTACTAAACCTCTGCCTATCGGGAATTAGTGTCAAATTATTAGCAGACAAAATATTATGAAAACAATGGAAAAAATTACGTAATATACTTAACAGTACTATTAAAGTTGATATTTAGTTACAAAGAGTAACTTTTTCTTGAACAGCGAGGAAAATTCGGAAAAATGAGATAACTTTTGTCAGTCGCTGTGATGTTACTAACTGCTTTTATTTTAATTCCTAGAGCCATTCCATAATTATGGTTTTAATTAATTCTGTAGTTAGGTAAGTTAAACCTACGTATATGGTAATGCCATCGGTAATTTAAACATTTGTTTTTACGTATGAACACACGTTACGTATGAACAATATTCATTATTAGATTATTCACATTCAATGAGAAGCTGGGTGATAAAGTACTGTAAGTACAATACACCAAACATAGGTTTTGACTAGGCAATCTTAACTTTGTAAGAACTTGCTTGTATTGCTAAGCCACTAAGGCTTTATATGTATGTATGTCTAAAGGAAATAAAAAGTTACACAACTTGCAATAGTCGTAAAAGTTAATAGTTTCCCATAAAAGAATTTACGCATATAAGCAAAACTTAGACAAGCAATACAGTCGAAAGCTTTCAGTAAATCCCAAGTGATTCGAAAGGGCAAATATCAATTTTTGAAGCTCCAACTTCATTTGAAAGGTTCCTTTGGATATGACATCACTTTAGTATTCGAGTAATCTGGGATAGTTGCTTGCATACATAATGAAGTCATGAGGATTAAGGATTTGACACGCGTTATTTATACATGAAGGCATGATCGTGTTTTAGTAAAATGTATGATATTTTAATGTTCATTTTCTCAAACACATGATCCGCAGAACTAGCCTATATCCAAAATTATAATTTTGGAAATAAAAAAGGATGAGTGCAGAACGATTGACGAAATAGATATACAAAGCAAAAGTGTGTGCAAGAAGAGGCAGAGGAAGGCCACGTTCCAACTACCTGGATCAAATAGATCGGACTCTCAAGGACGGGAACGTTAAGAGTACTCGAAACCGACGAGCATGTATGAAGAGACTGATGAATGTGGACGAAGCGAAAGAGGTATGTAAGTCTAGGGAGAACTGGCGCTCTATACTCTCTGCCTACCCCGTTAGGGACTTGGCGTGATGATATGTATGTATGTAGTATAATTTTAGATTAACAATGAATTCCCAATTTGTAATTGACCTGACAGTTTAAGCAGTTCCTTAGATTGATTGAGCGACTTATATATTCTATAGATAGCTTTTGATCTGGTTTTAAAGTGAACAAGCTGCACCCAACATTTTATTGCGATAGTTTAAGCGGCAAGTTGATGTTCTGCAACGCTATCTAATGAGCTTTTTCTTTCTTATGGGCCGGGATAAATTGCGAGCGTTCCTAAAATATAACTACTACTAATAAGTATACAGTTTTCGATTATAGTGTATTTTATTACAGTTTCATTTTTTTAATGTTTCTCATCAATCAACGTTTAGATATAGTAAAAAACCTTTAGATTTTTTTTTATACCACATGGGTGACAAACAAGCATGCGGTTCGCCTGATGGTAAGCGGTTACCGCCGCCTATGGACGCTTGCAACACTAGGGGTATCACTCGCGCGCTGCCGACCCTGCAGGAATCTTTTCACACCCTTCTTGAAGAACTCCATGCTGTACTCTCCAGGGAAAACCTCAACGGGGAGCTCATTCCACAGCCTGAGCGTTCGCGGAAGGAAACTCCTTTGGAACCGCGCAGTGCGAGACCTTTGTGGTTCGATTCTTCTTCTTCTTCGCTTCTTGTGTTCCCCGTCGATGGCGAGAGGTGCGGTGGTAAAAGTGTGATTTGTTGACTTAAATAGTAAATACGGGAAAAAAATCTAAATATAAATTTGTATTTTCTCACGTCTGAATCTCGTTATTTGCCACTGTCCTTTATCTGCACATTCTCATATTTCCTCGCTTTAATTTGCTACGAACAATGGAAATAAACTTAAGCGGGATTTTCTCAATGCCGTTGAAAAGAACCACAGCAATTTGTTGCTGGGCCTACTAACCAGAACGAGTTGAAATGAATTTATGTACGTCGCGTCGGCGTTTTGTGAATCGCTTAACATTCCTCGTGGTGCCTAATTTAACAACAACTGAATACAAAAACAAATTCGTTTATTTTCTCTAACAAATTATCCTCAAGTTAACTGTTGCTCTTCATATATATGTATATATAAAGAACCAACTGACTTTGTGAAGTATAAGAAGTTTATATATCTTGCTGACTATGAACATATATATATGAGTTAATATAGATTTGCTAGTAGATGCGTTACCAGGAACGCGTGTATAATACCTGTGTTTACGATCCACACTAAGCCCATTAAGTTAAACTTTTTAGACCTTTATTTTTAAATGGAACACCTTAAATATGCAAGCTTTACCAAACAGTCGGTGTTGCTTACTGCATAGGCCTCCGGGCTCCGGCCCATAAGGGATCCTAGGCTATGATGTAAGTAATAATACGATTCCACTTATGAGTAACTATTCGCGCCCTCTCTCTAACAGCGAATACGTAGTTTATTGTTTTCGAGTAAAAACTTTTGCTGCCTATCTTACTTTCATTCGATTCAAATGGGCGTGAAGAGATTATAGCCATAATGGAAATGTCCTTACCTCCAGCTTCTACGCACTTTGGACTAAGTCAATGGGGCAACATGTAGGATGCAAACAACCTTAATATCGGAAAGTTAGCTTACTAATGGACGCCACTCAGCATTAAGTGAAGTTGTGGTCTTTACGTCTCAGCCGTGTCCAACTTTGACCACTTCTCGCGTCCTTAATGTTTTCCTCCAAACATTTAACTTTACTTGACAACGTCGACTTACCTACTTTTGTATCTCGTTAATTACGCCTTGGATTTTTGAGGACATCTTAATAGCATAAATGCAGTTGAGATGTGTCTCTGCGATCTCTGTATGTCTCTGTGGCCGGTGTGGCCCTGGAGGGGTGAGTCAGCTAACTTATGATAACTTAGAGCTCAGGAAGGTACAAATATCGATGTTTTTTTTGCATCCTTTTTTCACTGACAATTTTACAAGAAGAGCGCCAGTTCTGCCTAGACTCACAGACTGCTTTCGATTCATCAACATTCATCAGCCTCTATATTTGTTCAATATAACCTAGATATAAAACTCTCGTTTTAGTTTTATATATGATCCTTTTGGTGCTCTATTTGGTCTCTGCCTACCCCTTCCAAGACGTTTGTAAGAAGGCGTGAATATATAGATACATAACAAATAATCTTACAAGAGTTACTTTGGGTCGTAACTCATCCCAGCAATAAGCGTCAAAATGATTTATTTGTTGCTTGCTTATTGGAGCAAAAACGTTAGCATTTTTAATGTCCGTTTCGCCAACAAAGACGTACCCAGTACACTTTATACTTAACTTGGGAGATTTTCGTGAGGTTTCTTTTCTTTCTGAAAATTCGTTTTTGTACACACTTTAATTACCTTAAGATAATTATTATAATATTTAACTCTGAAAGACGTTTGCATTCGTCGCTTAAATTAATCGTAATTTTCTTCTTCCTACTATCTCCAAAATGGAAATAACTGTTTTTCGAAACCAAATGTAGTAATTTATTGATTTGACAGACCGATGTCTCTGTTCTCTGTTCTTATTTCAAATAATAATTTAAATCTGAATTACTAAAAACTATGTACGAAAACATTTGTGCTCAATTCAGAAATATCACAAGTGTATAATAATAATATCCTCACGCCTTCCCTCAAGGGTCCTCGAATGGGTAGGCAGAGGTGCAAAGAACTATCTTTGTGGCGGAGAGTGAGTACTAACCCACTCTCCGCCAGAGACATATTTTATGGTGCCAACGTGACAGATGGCAAGTCCATCGCCGTTACTCAAGGACGACTATACACATACGCCATTGAATTTCCTCTCAAACATATGCAGGTTTCCTATCGAGGTTTTCCTTCGCCGTTAAGCTCGTGGTGTGAATAATCACTGGACCTAAGTTCAGAAAAACTCCATGGTACAGTCGGGATAAGAACATACACAACTCGACCCAATCGACCACCACGGCTTCGAATACCAAAGCTATGTAAATGTATTGGCCTACAACAAACATCAATCTGATTTCTAATAGTCATTCTCAAGGCTATACTGATCGCAAATTTAATTTAGTGAACATTATTATGTGAAGTGGATGATGAATGATCGTGCGCTTAGTTCAGAAATTAGTTTCGCATAAGCTTATGAAGTATCAGCTGTGCCGGTTTCACCCGATAAATACAGATATCAAGAGTTTTTTCTGAAATAAAACGTACTGTATATGTTAATACAGCTAATAATCTATCTCTATGCCAACCGCGATCCAATTTCCTTCAGTACTTTTTGCGTGAAAGAGGAACAAACATGATCACATTTATAATATAAGTAGAATTTACTAACGTAATAAATATTTCTATTGCAGCTTTATCAACCGAAGCGGACGATGGCGAGCCGAGTCTGCGCATTATGGCCCGATCAACGGTTTATAGCGTTAATGAAACCAAAGCTATATTCTGTCAAGGAGCAAACTTAATAGAGGTAAATAAATAATACAAGTTAAAGACGCCCAGTGCATAATTAAGAGCAAATGACAAATAAACATTCAATTAAATGTAACCAAAATTAATAATGTTTATATTATCGATCTATCAGTCAATCGATCGCGGGGGTGGAACGAGAAGAGAAGAAATACGTCTTTAAAGCGCTTTCAATTAATAATAATTATAGGTACTAAAAAATACCTAATTAGTGTCAGCTGCTTTCAAAAGGTTCCTGTTACACTTAATTAGCAGACACTACCAAGTACCTTAAAACTTATGGCTTTTCTTATTGGCTTTTAGAAAATGTGTAACGCCCTACTGACAGTGTAAAAACAATTTAATTAAATATGCCATTTAATATGGCATATATCCATAAAATGAGCAATGAATTGCTCCTCTTATACAGAGTTTATATATGTAACTTTAAACTTTCCTACCCCTACGTAAAAGGGAACAAATGTCAAAAAAGCAAACCGGGGAGTTTGTTTCGCCGTTTCTTCTCCTGGCAGGTATTTTTTCTTGGAAACGGTGGTAACTTTAGTTTATATTAAACGTGACGTTCAATAAGTGTTCCCTGTGTCCGTTACGTAGAATAAAATATTTTGATTTGATTTGATTTGATTTGAATGCCAACTGTAGGTAATATTCTAGTAACTGAAATTTTATAAAAATCTTTTTTTAAAAGACACATGTTCTTCTGGCTCTACTTTAAATTATTGAATACAAGACACCATATATGTATAAGATAATACACATATGTGATCCGAACGGAAATTGAGTCCGCAACCCCGTATCTTGGTGCAGTAGCTTTCAACAAGGGTCGTTGATAACAAGTCCACGATCGTGATTAGACTTCTCATTTATTTCTCAGTATTAATTGATGTTATTAACAATAATCGTACAATGGGCATGGTTTGTCTAGACTCTTTTCATACCGCTCGTTCAGCAATTTTATATATTATTAGTTAAAAGTTATATTTTATACTTTAAATAAGTTATTATTCAAATAAATTTTAGAAGTAATTGCACACAGCCTCTTACAATTATGTATACATACATGTGTTCCAATTTATTACATAGCATTCATAGCATTCGAGTTTATTACAGGTTCCTTTTTTTTTTATACCACATGGGTGACAAACAAGCATGCGGTCCGCCTGATGGTAAGCGGCTACCGCCGCCTATGGACGCTTGCAACACCAAGGGTATCACTCGCGCGATGCCGACCTTGCAGGAATCTTTTCACACCCTTCTTGAAGAACTCCATGCTGTACTCTCCAGGGAAAACCTCAACGGGGAGCTCATTCCACAGCCTGAGCGTTCGCAGAAGGAAACTCCTTTTATAATGCTCCAATCGAATTTCACAGACAATAGACTGGCTGAAGCCGAGTGGCGAGAAGGTTCGAGAACGCTCTCCAGACAACAACAGGGTGTATGTGGAGAGGAAGAGTAACAGCACCAACAGCTTGGCCGTGCTCATCATGCATGACCTGGGCATCGAGGACGGAGGCAACTGGACCTGTAAGGCCGGAGAGCTCAGTGAAACTAGGGAGATTATTGTCGGCAGTGAGTATTTAATTTATTAGGAACACAAAATATAGTTATTAGTTTCAAATACATGTGCGATAAATACTGCTGTAGTATAAAACTGTGTCGCAGGCACTGACACTCATCCATAGACAGAGGTGACACAGAGTTCATGGTTGACAAAAAAAGTTAAAGTAAAATTAAATTAATAATGATATTATATGTAGGATAAAAAAATGCGCGTGTGAAAGCGTGGGGCACAACTAGTATGTAATGAAGACACTTCCCAAAGCAATATTAAAAAAAAGTATTTTATTTGGACTGTTTTAAGTAGTGTAGTTATTTGACGATAGAACATCTTCTATCGTCAAATAACTACACTACTTAACGGTAGCGGTCGCGGTAGAAGGCTTGATCCTGATATACACGTGATCTCTGTTGGCCCTAAATGAGCAGCCTACGATGTAGAATGCAACAACCCTTCTAAATTTGAAGGTGATCAGCCAATCAGTACAGGGTAGAGAAGAGGCATGAATATTAACTGCTAATTGCTTTTGGTGTTTATTATTTTCCTTAGTGCATTGCGACTGCGAGCCATTGCCAAATAGTTAAAAGTGTGTTTCTTAGGAGTATTCCTTATTGTAATGTTTCGAAGGAATAATATTCCTTGTATCAAGGGACTATAGATTTCACGTTTACTTGAATAGTAATACTACATCGAATTTGCGTCGTCGTGTCACGTGTTCGTCAATTTGATTCGGCTGACTGACCTAAGTATAGCTTCTCAATTTCGTCCATGAAGCTTGAGGCAACTTATTTTCAGACATGTTTAATAAAATAATGGGATTATGTAAGTTACTGGGAAAAATACAGCAAGTAATATCGTGTTTGTGCTGAAAAAACACAAAAAGTATTTCAAACAAGATTCGAGACTAAGTCTTCATTTTTTCTACTTAACATTACTCTGTAGACTTGATAATATTATACATCATTACTCATGAACACAAAATTCAGAGAAGTCGAGGCGATCGCTCAAAAACATGACTTATACGTTGAAGGTCAAGTAAAAATCTTGTTGAGAATACATAACTCTTATTGTTTTCAGGAAAAGTGAACATAACAAACAGAAATGTGTTGATGGAGGGTGAAGAGGGTAAATCAATCAAGATGACGTGCGAGGCCAGCGATGGATATCCCCCTCCAGTCGTAGTGTGGTACCGAAATAACTTGCCTATAGTCAGTGAGTACCGTTGTTTATCTAGCTGTAGCTGTTGTGAATATCCTCATTTATTGGAATTATGAAACGGGTACACGCCCTTAATTTCTTTTGGAAGAAGCTCCATTTCTTCCGAGACTTATTCATTATTGTCATGATGTTTTCCTCCTTCGAATAAATCATATGAATAAAATATCGTGTTTGTGATGTCGTTAAATTATAAAATATTCATGTATAAAACTCATCTTACAGAAGATAACGAGAAATATATGGGCAAATAAGTATCCATATTTTTGTTATCTCTTGTAGGACCACTGTTGTCAGTGATTGAAAAAGTTCAAACATTTTGTAGACTACGTTTACGTCTAAACGTTGGCCCTGTCAACGATGGATTACTTAATATTTGCATTTAAATGTGCAGGTGATCATAAGAAACATGAAATCAGAAAGGACAACACACTGGAGATCAGGAAGCTAGATCACACTGACGTCGGTAACTACGTGTGCAAAGTGCGTCAGAAGGCCCTTTCCTACTACACTGACAAGACTGTACAACTGACTGTGCAACGTAAGTATTATACAGTATGTATTAGAAAATACGACAGTTGTTCAAATATGATATAGGGCACAATGACAGGAAGCCAATAAAAATAAAGTGAAAAAAATTACCTGTATATTCTCAACACCCCTTAAACTTCTAGAAGACAACTGTTATTTTATATGTATATAGTATTTTCTAAAACACTGCGACGCTCACCGCCTTAAGGATATTTATAGTAAGTTAAGCTAGCTTTTACCTCTTCGTTTCGGTATATTTGAAAATTCGTTTATCTTATCATCTGAATAGTTAGCCCCTAGTAGGTAAAAAGAATTCTTATGGTTAACATTGCCCTAGGTATAGGCTTAATCTGGTAGCTCTTAATCTCTCTGCTAACTCCGTTAGGGATTCGCCGCAATGATTTGTATATTTAATTTAAAATATTAATAAATAACTACTTACCCGTTGCTATTGAAAGTTCAAATTTCAATGACTTGCCGTATTTCTGAATTTCAGATAAACCAATATTGTACAACAGCTTCACACAAGCACTTTATACATCCAAATATAAGACTGAGGAAGTTTACGCAATTATTAATTCCACGTAAGTTTATTTCCTTACATAGAGCCAAGATAGCTGTGTTGTCAGCCGTAGTGGCCGAATGGTTTGAATAGTCGACGGACAACGCAAGCATTGCAACTTTAAACCCACACTGTATAATATACCTATTAGTCATATATCTAAATGTTAAGTACTGTGGCTCATTACACCACGAGCTTTACCGTGAACATCGGGTGGAATCTTATATAGGTTTGAGTAGAAATTCAAGGTAAGGTCTTGCTTGAGAAACAGCGACGGACTCGCCATCTATCACATTGGTCCCTAATGTGAAGGCTTATTCATGGCTCTCTTATCTTCATGTAAGAAAAATACTGATGGATAAAATCTTCGTAAAATTGTCTATGTAAAAGTTCATATAAAAGTAACATTACCCAGTTCCTAAATATAGTCATGGTTTATAAAATTAGAGAATATAATGAATTAATAGTGGTGGTGGCCGGGCGGTTCGAGTAGTTGCCTGCGACACAAAGATCGCAAGTTCGAATCCCGACTGTACCAATGGGATTTTCTGAACTTAAGTACAGTGATTAGTCACACCGCAAGCTTTACGGTGAAGGAAAAAATCGAGAGGAAACCTCTTTATAAAAGCTATATATAAAAGCGCAAGTCGTGCTTAAGTAACGGCGACGAACTCGCCATCTGTCACATTGGCACCTAAAACATACATAACCTATAAATACACCTCTGACTACCCCTTCGGGGACCCTTGCGGGGACGCGTGGCTTATAAAAAGTAGCACCATGTCATCTAGGTTCCTTTAGACGTATAATTATATCGATACACTTATCGATATTAAAAATAGTATATACCACATCCAAAGTTTTTTGTCATCATTTATGTATATCGTCCTTGTGTATAATGTTCCAGTAAGAATATAACGTGCAGTGCCATAGCCAACCCACCACCGACCTACCGCTGGGTCAGGCGAAATAATGGTTTTGACAGCGACATCGTTGACTCGGAATCTGTAAGTCTGTCTGTCTTAGTATTTACCCCACCTCTGCCTGCCATACTACACCTGTTTTCATATAAAAAAAATGCTTGTAACTAAATACATATTATGGAATTATGTACGGTACTTAATTACTTAAAAATATCAGGCATATACGTTGATCTGTGTGTCTCCCTATCTGTCTGTCCCGACTGAACTTCGAAACGGCTCAACCAATATTGACGAGACTTTCACTGCCAGATGGCTGATATTAAGAGGAATAATATATGTAGATATTTGATTATTAAAATAAATACTTATTAATATATGATAAGAAATATTATTAATATTTGATTATTAAAATAAATATTATGCAAAATATCATAGTCCGCACAAAGAATTAAAACCTCATGTAATTCAATCTACGCGAGTGGAACAGTTGGTAATACATATTAATCCAGATACCAATTTAACAGTATCCAAATACCCGATAAATGACTGCTGAATCTTTCGCTTTGTATTCGCTTGAAAGGCTAGCATTGAAACCTCTGTGTAAATAAATACGACAGAGGCCCTTAAAATCTACGGATGATTACAGGAAGATTATGTTTCTATAAAATGTTTACCATTTTAATAAAATCCACTGAAAAATATGATAAAAATTGGGTTTGTGTTTAATTCGGGTTCGAATCCCGCTGAGGGCAAATATTTGTGTGATGAACTCGAGTATTTGTACCTTAGTCTTGGATGTCCTATGTATTTGTGTATATATCTATCTATATTAGTAAATATATCGTTGTCTAGTTACCATAACACAAGCTTTGCTTAATTTGGGACTAGGTCAATTTGTGTGGAATTGTCCCAGGTATTTATTTATTATTAATATTAATTCTCTTCCTCCTTCACACTCACCTTATATTTTTAATATATAATAGTCTATTGTGCTAAGTTTATATTCTGCTATGAGGCTGCCTTTGTATACATCATTCTAATTAAAAATAAAGTTTTGATTTGAAAATTTTTGATTTCATTAGAATAGTGGTGACCCATGGTTTTTAATTTGTCGGTTTTAATCAAACTATTAATCACAACTGTCTAGTGACTATGTATCACCGCAAATATTACAGTAAATTAAAAGAACAGTATGTGAAGGTGATAGATACCAACAGAATCTGTCACGTTGACACCAAAAAATATCTTCATACATTTTTGGTGATAAATCTCTGTCTGGAAACCTTATTAAGTGTAGATTTAATAATTAAGTCATAGTAGTAGTAGATATTAATAAGACTGCTTATTTACAGGTTTTTATGGAATTTAATTGTTCAATAACATAACGTTCAGTAATATTCTAGCGGTACTTTTTAACCGCTAACATAATATGAATGAGTATGACTATGATTTTAATACAACTTCTTACTGTAACGATTACTACGTATGAATTTGCAAAGTATGAAGCGCGGATTCTTGTATGTTAAATACCTACAACATAATTTAATTGTTATGCAATATGCCTATCAGGTGTTTACGTCTCCCGACGGGACCAGCTCGGTTCTGGAGCTCCGGCTGTACGACAAAAGCTACATGGGCGAGTACAAGTGCTCGGCTAACAACAGCCGTGGCTCCGAGTCCATAGTGTTCCACGTCAATCCTGGCACGCCTCCACCACCACCTGACTACGTCAGTATTCCACTTCAGAGTTACTATTTTATCTTAGTAACAATTATTTCTTGACCATATTTGCTATTTCAAATTTCGAGAAGAAAATTTACGTGTAGTAAATTGTAATAAAGATCTCTTTGCCCGATTTCGTAATTGGACAAGATATAGCATCAATCTCCTTCATAATTGACTTCCAAATAGGTTTTGTAAACGATTGCGTATGTTTGTTATGCGATAATTTCGCTAACAAAAAAGTTATTGTGTGGATTTTTTGTTTGGTACATCATCAATTCTGAAGTAAATAATAGCATAAGTTTTAGAGAAATAGATTTTTTTTAAAAGGAGAATATAATAACTTACTCTCCTTTGTCTTTCATTTAAAATCAGTTTTTTTTTATTATTGTATGTATGTGACGTGAAATTAATACGTATAATTTTACCCGAACAGGTTAGTTTTGTTCAAGCTAACGCGAGCCATCTCATATTCAACGTGACCTGCACGGAATGCAACTTCAATGCAGACGAAGATATTTCTCCGGACCCTAAGAATCTCACCGTTCTTGGTAACAACATCTTATGTACAACCCAAATGCAATACTCAAAGAGCCAGTACAGTAGTTTTGAGTAACTTTTTTTTAAATTTCTCAAACAGAAGTGGTGGTAGTATTAAATAGAGAGACGAAACAAAAATCGTAGATTCGAATCCCGGGGTCTTTACAAATGTTTTTTTTTCTGAACCACAGTACAGTGATATATTTCACTACGAATTTTACAGAGAAAGAAAGTTCTGCGAGGGAACCAAAATACGTTTGAGAAGAATTTTATAAGACGGACGGCAACGGATCCTTTTATCACTTTGGTACCTAAATAGAACCCCAGTGAAAAGAGGGAATAGTTCAGCTTTGCCTACCCCTTGTTTGATGTAAGGATATATAGGTACATATGTATTAACAAAAATGCTGACACGTCGACCCATATTTATTATCGTATTCCCTAAACATCTGTCCTTTCACAGGATATACCTTTCAATTGGTACCTTTGATAGCGGAATATCCTGCCGAATGGGACAATTCACAAGAGTTTGAAGTTGACATCGTGGATCCTGAAGGTGAGTTGTTCAAACTCCTTATTTTTATAAATTGAAAAGCTCACTAAAAAACTAGTGAGATTATTAGTTCTGTGAGTCGATTTCTCACTGTATAGGCTACCGCAATCAGGAACCTTCAAGCAATAGACTATCTAATTTGAGGTTAGAAATCAGAACACCACCTAAGATTTCAGGAATGTCCGTGAACCTACAACATCGAAATTTCAACCATCCCACCAGACAACACAAAAACAGCGCTTAGAATCCAAGATTTTCTTAATACACCAGCAAACTTCCTTAACACATACCTACTCGAAGAAGAAAAAGAAGTCGTGCCTAATATGTGGAAAATTACGAATCCACAAGGATTGCTAGTTATTCAGGATCACGTCACTGTTTTATGGTCGTTCTATGGGATCGTTACAATTGCAATTAGATTTTTATTGGTAGCATCACCAATCTTACAACCAGTTGTTACTTTAATTCCAGACACACTATTCTCGGTGGGTCCACTCTCCAACTCTACAACATTCCACGCTCGTATCTGCACACGCAACGCGGCCGGAAGCTCGGAATTCGTCACCATCGAACAAGACAAAATCGCCACAACTGCTGCGGCTGCGCATGCCATTGCTTCCCTTGCACTCACTCTCTGGGCTATCATACTTGTTCTCTGAATTCGAATGGGTTAGGCTTCTTAATGTGGGCTATTTTTTTCGCTCTGATTACTTTTATGTCATGTTCTATTAAAAATAAAAACATAATTGTGCGCTTTTAGAATATAAATAGTATACAATTTATATATGAATAACTAATTTAAAAGCTGTGTTTTTTATTTCGGTTAATTTACTTATGTATGAAAAAGGTTGATATAGAATGATATTTATTGATTAAAACGGTTTAATTTGCCAAACTGCCGATTCCCTTATATAATACCTATCTACATATTTTTAAGACAATTAGTTTCTATAAGCGAATAATGTTACCCTAATAACATTCCACGTTAAAATGTAGATAGATAAATGTATTTACTTAAATGAAAATAATTGTCTATTATAAAGAGGTTTTATGTACCTAATTAAGAGTTCAATTCTATCATCAAGTAATCATTGAGAACGGTCTGAAGCTACTGTTGAATTAAGTATTGTTACATTTTATTGCATACTTATATGTATGTTAACTAAAGTTTTAATAGCATCTCGTGTTATATCGTTCTCTCAGCTGGCGTTCTTTAGATTTAAAATTTTATTATAATTATTTTATTTTAACCACAACCATTGCATGCGAATATGCTTAAAATATTTAGCGCATTATTTTTTTTTATATTTTAGGCGCTTTCAAAATGAGCCACGTGTCATATATAGTACTAATAGACTTCAACTAACTTCGCAAACGTATTTCTAATAATGATAAAAGTTTATGATTTAATATAAACTATAAGACGCAAGGAATTTTGGAATTGATTTTTTTAATAATTAATATTCATATTGCGTCCAAAAACTTTAAGATGTGCTTTTTAATGTGAAAAATCTTTTGTATATTTACCAATCATTCAAGAACATAATTTGAGTAAAAAATACCTCTATTCGAAAGCTTTTCATTGGTGTACAGTAATTAAAAATAATGAGAAATCATTGAAACTCAGTTTATACTTCAAGCTTGTAAATTAAATGCATATAGTTTTTGTTTAATTAATATTATATTATATATATATATATATATATTAATACTATTTCTTTCAATATAATATATATAATACGTGTAAATTTTGACACATAAAAATTAAGATTTACATTGGTCTTATTAAAAACTGCTTATTCCAGAAATATCAGTCTAATTTTAAATATTCTTTTAGTTTTTTTTAATAAGATTTTTTTAATTAAATGTTTTTTTTTTCTGATATAGTACTGATATACGAGTACACATTTAAGTAAAGATATTTAAAAAAAATCGTTTTTAAAATAAATACTTCAAAGAATATTGTACCGAGGGAACTCACAAGAAAAACATAAGTCCGAATGACATTAATTGATATTAATGTCTCAACCGGACTAATCGAAGCGTATATTATTCGCATAATTATCAACATTTTGGTTTAATGATTTGTAATGATTTTGGTGATATTTGTAAATATTGGCAATGATTTGAAATTTGTACCTACAATGATAACACTGGATACTGATACTGGTTCAGGTCGGATAAGATCCATTTCATACTCTGTAAACAATGAGTAAGTAGTGGTATATTATGTAGTAGTCATATATTAAGTTATTGTGATTATTTTTAGGATAAGGGGTTATTTTTAATATTTTTAATTCTAGTTGAACTGTGACAATATACTTGCAGGTACTAAACAACTATCCTATTATTATGTTGACTGTTAAACCATATATATATATGGTTTATTCGTTCTTAGCTCCGTTTGTGGGTAAAATTGTTACGCAGTTTGAAGGACTGAACGAATGAAAATTTCAATTATTGCATTGCATAAAACTACATGAACTGGAAGGATAATTCAATCGTATTTTGAGGCTCGTTTGGACGCATCATTTTTTAATCCTTTTTTGTATGTAGAATTGTGTTATTCATTAGCTCTTCTCGCACCAGATGACCACGTGATGTAATAAGATCAGCATGTTATACAAGGACTATTTTATTTATTTATTAATCATACCTATTGCATATAAAAATTTATATTCTTTTTATATGTTCTTGTAATATATATATATTTAAATGCGGCTATTATGAATACTCAAAAGATGACCGATTTGATCTTAGTACCTAGTAACCATCAGTTTATTTATCAGGAAGTAGATATTCATGACGAAGGGGTAGGTATACCTAAAGAAATGAAATCTGTATGAGATATGCACATACACATCACCGAAGCCCGTAGCTTAAAGCGATTAGCTATAAGACGATTTTATTATGATCTAGAAGATCCATACAAACTCTGAATATTTGTAATGTAATACTTTATGAATTGGTAATTACATGGTTTATAAAACGGTATACCTATAAATAGTTGATAATAGCTGCAATTATTGTTTTCGGGCATGTCTATAGTGGTTTGCGACAGGCAAGTGGTGATAGTCAGATATGCCAAACCATGATTTGGTACTTACTGCCTTCAAGGGCCAAAAAGAGATAAACATTCGCCATATACGTTTGTCACTTTTGCACTCTTACGGCAATATCATGGTTAGGTATTGTCTATTTTATGTATCTTTACCAAACAAAATGTTACATCATATTACCTACTTTAAACTACATACTCACCATTTCGTTACATACACTGGTGTTTCAGCCTCCAATAAAAACAATTTATAAAATAAACCTTGTTTTTTTCTATTAATGCCGTCATATAAAGCATTCAAGGTTTGTAGTTTCAATCATTACCGACTGATTAGATGATGAAACGCCATACCTCCATATCCCAGGATATATATATGAGAGAAATGTCAGAATTCCGAGAAATAACTTACTTGAAAGTTCAAGGGTACAAAACTTTTTAAGACAAAATTTTACCCATTATTGTACACCTTTGAATTGTTTTCTTTTTCTTTATAAGGCCAATTGATTAATTTGACGCATAAGTACATAAGCGTCAAATACTAAACTACTACTAACTACTACTACTAAATAGGTAGGTAGGTATATGGTTTTTCATATTTAAAGAAACTATAACCCCCTAAAGGATCTAGGTCGCACGTGTCGTTGGAGGGATGAGGTTGCATAGGATTCACCTTTTGTGGTTTTGTGGTTCAACGTGGCTGAACCACAAAACTGAACGGAGCTACTATACAAATAAGACAAGAATCCGACGCCTAGCTCATCTTGTATCTCTATATTTTTCTTGAAAGCTAGCATTTGCTAATCTTTTACTACAGGAGCCTTATTGCTTATATTACGAAGGTGGAAAGATGGTTCAAACTTCTTCTCCACCAGAAGCAATGTACTGTTAGCACCAACTAATGGTCGTAAAGAAAAAGCGTACAGATATTCCGCAGGCATACATGTTAATTTATTATATAATTTTTCCAAAGCTATTATTTTTATGTCGTTAAGGTGGCAAGTAAAGCGCTTCCCACCCCATCATAAGCGATTACCGCCACATAATAGACGCCTGCAACTAAGGAAAATTATTGATGAGCATTTTAGCATATCGATAAAAAAACTTATATTAAATTCAGATCTCTGTAAATTATACATATTATCATCAAATCTTTAACACTTGTTTGAAGACAATCATTGTATTTGTATTGTCTTAAATTTTCTTAAGTATTACAACCTTCATTTAGACAAGTCTCATCGCAAACATGCAGACAACAGCGACTACTAAAATACCGACACCGAAGAAAATTCCATAGAACGTAGCGTTAGGGAAATCTGGTTCAGAATTCGACGTTGTTTGCTCAGTAGAGTCAGTCTCTTCCAGTTTAGCTGCAGTTGACACAGTGATTGCTTCAGACCAGGGCGACTCACCCGCACCATTGGTAGCCCGTAGCCTCAGCCAGTACTCGGTCTCCTCTTCTAAATCTGGGATCGTCACTAGTTTCGATAAACCTGTAAGTGTCCGATTGTGTTTGATTTACTGTGTCACGCGTAAAATTTGATTTCATTGATAGATTTTTTCGGGAATAATACATTATCTATTCTTATATATCGCACGAGTCAAAAACGTCAAATTTCATCCAATTCCGTTTTCGCTTTTTGGCGTGATTGAGTATCAAACATGCTCACAAATTATCAAATGTATAATATCAACAGGATATGGTCAGACATTTACAAAAAATGGTTACCATAGCCTAAAGACGCTGGCAATAGCTGATACATCGCAGCCAACTCTTTATATGGTGGATTTGCCGAGCTAGCAACACACTGAACGAACAGGTTTCATATCTGCCTGGACAACCATTCCTTGTAGAATGTTCGAATGTGTCGCAATTTTCATGCATCACGGACAATAGTAACGGATATTTATCATATTTGTATTATGAATTAAATCTTCGCTCAGCTGCCATGACAAAACTATTGTTTTATCTTAATTTCAGATACTACACGCTTATGAATATACACTAAGACTAACTATGGTTAGTCTGATATTTTCTTAAGGTATGCCTTAAGAAAATATCAGACTTAGCATGGCTTATGCGTATTAGAAGGTAAACATGCTTAATCTCATTTGAGCACCTGAACAATCGCTTAAGTAACACACATGTCATTCAAGCACTTACCTCCAACTTCAGGATTTTGTTCATCTTCATTCAATTCAATAAAGAATAATTTCCCCCTTTTCCATTCTGGTCCGCTCTTGCGTGAATTTTCAAAAACGATCAAGTATTGAACTTCGAAACCTGAAACGAAAACATTTCATCAATGATAATTTTAGCTATCGCTTCAAGCTATAATTTATAACGACCACAAAGAGAAGCTCTTCAATAGTAGATACTGTCCCAGTCACGTAACACCAATTTTAAACAGGGATCCTTCGTCCATCCATTAAATTTTCTTAAGCAGGACGATGAGCGTCATCGGTACAAGACCGCAAAGGCAAAAGTTTGCCTTCTTGACGTTGCTGAACTCCTCGGACACGCTCCAATTGCTTTGGTACTCGAAACCTTGGTATAAAAAACTGATAAATTTAGACGAAGCGTAAGAAGAATACCTATAAGTCTTAAGAGATCTAGCGCTCTACTCTCTCTGCCTACCGGACTCGGCGAAATTATATGTATAATCGTAAGTAAGTAGCTTGGCATAAGCTGATAAATAAGAATGAGTAGTTATTACAAAGTAATTACCATCAATTGGATAAACCATTCCTTCATTCCACGTCACATTAAGCTGTATACTAGTCAAGGTGGAATCGTATAGAGTTACCTGAAAAATAAAATGTATGAAAGATAAAAAGTCGTGATGGCCGAGTGGTTCAAGTCATCTCAAAACAAAGATTGTATCCCGATTGTTCCAATGAGTTTCACACTTTCGAAACTTCAGTACAGTGATTAGTCACACCATAAGTTGTTTACGGTGAAGGAAAACATCGAGATGAAGCCTGCATACTTTTGAGAAGAAATTCAAAGACGTATATTTTTGCTGTTGTGTTTGAGAAACGGTCATGGACCCGCCATCTGTCACGTTAGCAATTAAAATATATCTACTGTGTGGGTACTACACACTTCTGCCTTCAGGGACCCATATAGAAACTGGAATAACGCACCTCGCTCGGTGTCCAAGGCTTCTCCATTTTCAGCAAAACAAAAGACTTCTCAGCAACTCCTCTGTCATTAATTGCCTTACATATATATCTCTGTCCAAACGTAGCCGGAGATGCCGTCACCAGCAGCACAGCCTCATTCTCGTCTTTAGACACAGTAATGTGTTTCTGATCATATTCATACAAGCTGTCCCCAAGATCTCGGAACCATCTGTATTCAGGTTCCGGGAACGCACTAGCGGAACACACTAAGCCGACTCTGAAAAGGCATGCATCATTACACTTTACGTTAAACTTTCCCTGTTTCTCAACTTATAATATATCTATATATATATACAGGTGTCTCAGAAAATATATATATACAGGTATCTCAGAAAATAGGACAGTACAGCAGTTTTAAGCGAAAATAGGGTAAAGAAATTGTCAACTTAGAATGTATTTCTTTATGATAAGTATATTTTTATTATTATTCTTGTTTATTTTTATATGCTTCCTTTTTTTGTGCCTTACCATATATGTGTACAATTTTATAGGCATAGAGTCGAGTACCTGCAGTTCTCCCTTTTCTAACAGACTTTCGACTCTAGACGTTTCAGAAACCACTCGGCCACTATGGCTCTCTATTTATTTATCTATGATATTGAATAAATTCAGATAATAGTAATGCTGAAATATATGTAATACATACTCTTGGCTATTTTTTCCGTAAACGAACTTCGTGTCGTTACCATTTTCAAATATAGGCCCATCTGAAAAACAATATAAAATGCGATTACGATATTGTGACCCAAGGGCGTCAGTTGTATTATTGCGTTGATTGACGCAATGAATTCATAAACACACGTACAATACAATAGTTCTACATATATCAAAGTAAATAATGATTTTATTATTCCTGTAGTAGGTAACGCGGTAATTTTTGAATTTGCAATGTTCGAATAACAATCGAAAGTCAGCAAGATCTTCCGTGATATTGCCATAATTATTGATAATGTGAAAGGGGCAGACTAACAGGCGTCATATACGCGGGTCTCTTTCGCACACTTGAAATTTAATTAATTAAATGATATTAGCATGACTCATGATATGTTCCAGACACGCAAAGAATACAAGACAGCACTAACTTGTTTGTTCAATTTAATTCTTTCACTGTAACATTCTAGAAGCATTCAGCTATCACCGTTAATATATCAAAATATAATACTCTTACAGCTGACGTGCAGTGTGATATTCAAGGCCCGGGAAGTGGAACAGAAATCCAGTGAAGGACTCTCTTGTGTACTTTCGCAGCTGTATATACCACTGTCTTCGGCTTTGAGATGCATAATTGTTAGTAAGCCTTCGAAATCTTGACTATTATATTTCGTCATGACTCGATATTTTGTCGAATTGCCGTCATCTGTAATATATATTGATGGATGTATTTTTTGTATTTCATCTCATTAATTATACAATTTATCTTATATAGACATGCAGATTTAAACATTGTTTCAAATAATATTTATTAAGAATTGAGTAGGCATGTATATTTAATGTCTGAAGTGTTAACACAGGCATTACGAATTGAATTTCAAAAATAAATATTATATATGGAAACCATAAATTATGTTTTCCATTTTTCCATAATTAAGAAATAGAAACCTAAAGACATTACTAAATAGGTACATTGTTTATAATAAAAATTCAATTTAAGCAAATGTTCCGAACCCCTGTCAGGGGAAGGGCAGTGACATTACCACGTTCACACAATAAGTTCTTCTGAACGAGATTCAGAAACGTATGACAAGGTATGTGCAAGAAATGGAAAAAACTAATTTGTTTTCATCTCGTGCATTGACAACTAGAATATTACTAGTCCTATTCCAAGTCCTTCACTGTGCAAGCTGTCCGTCTATGGAACACGCTGCCCCAGAACATCAGACTGGCAAAAACATTGAACTCCTTCAAGAAACTTTTATTTGATTACTATTTCTCTTTATAACTTGTACATATGTAAGTATATTTATGTATATGTTATTGTATGTATTTAAAGTAGGTATATGTTTCGTATTTATTTATTTAGATTGCTTAGTATATGTATATTATAGTAAATATGTATATTTCATCCGCTCAACTATAGCACCTACCTCTTTTTTTCTCTATTTCTTTTCTCTCTTCACTTGGTTGCCTGGAAGCTGGCTTTTACGATAAGGCCGCCTAATTGTGCGTATTACATGTTTTTTTTTTCTGTCTTTTTTCTCTGTGTTTGTATATATGTGTGTGTGTACAATAAAGATTATTATTATTATTATTATTATATTACTATAATAAAACTCATGAACTGAGGTTCTCGCTGATGTATTTAGAAGATAGGTACCTGTAACAATTAGCCCGTTTCTTGTCCATTGCAACCTGGGTTCAGGTGTCCCCTTAGCTTGGCAAGTAAGGGTTATAGATCTCCCAAGATCCACGGTTACTTCGAGTGGTGTGTTCACAAATTTTGATGGTTCTGCAATAATGCATTACATTCGAATATTGTATAACGTATACAGTCTTAGTATTTGCTTAAAAGTAATTATTATTTTCACATTGTTATGGGAAGATTTTTTTTATCGTAATAGCGTGAACTCCGGGAACTTTATCTGCTTAACCGAACAATTACGAAACTAAAAGGTCTTTAGCCAGGCAATTTTTAAATACTTTTTACTATTATATTCGGCATTCCCTCTGGCATGGGAGTCAGAAAAATTTCTCCATTTTTATTTTGTTTTTTCATTTTTGTTTTTTCGAATCATTTGGCTTTTCATTTCTAATTTCTCCGTAAGCAAAAATATTTGGCGCGTACGCAGTTATTGGAGCAAAATTTCCTTATAATGAGCAAAATATTAGACTTGCATGAAATACAACGATTCAAGATGCGTATCGGTGAACTCGAGGAGCACTTAAGCCTACAGTTACAGATCAAATCGGATCATACCAGAACTAATTTTATAGTCATTAGAATAAAAGGCAACACTTCGCATAGGTATACGTATGAGGTTTTCCCTGGAGAGTACAGCATGGAGTTCTTCAAGAAGGGTGTGAAAAGATTCCTGCAGGGTCGGCAACGCGCGAGTGATACCCCTGGTGTTGCAAGCGTCCATAGGCGGCGGTAACCGCTTACCATCAGGCGGACCGCATGCTTGTTTGCCACCCAAGTGGTATTAAAAAAAAACGTATACATATACGTATCCATACGTACGCTACAATACCACAATGTAGATGAGCGTTTTTACCCAAACCCTTAGGTACTTTTAACCCTGAGGTACATATACTATTATGTTTAAAAAGGACAGAAGTATCAGACGTCATGCAATCTTCAATAAATATTTAAGCACTAGTCACGAGGCCCAAGACTTTTTTATATGTTCACATATTTAAATCATAATACCTATCAAAGTTTAAAAATAGAACGAAAATAAACAATGTGCTTTAATTATACATTGCGTAGCTCTTACATCTAAAGTAAAGTACTTAATAACTTAATTTTATAATTAATGTGCTGTATAATAAAGTTTTAATAATACACTTCTCTATTTTTTTATATACCTCTACTACCTCTAATATACCTCTGGCGGAAAGTGGGTTTGTGGGTATTACCTATACACCTCTGCCTACCCCTTCGGGGACCCTTGTGGGAAGGCGTGAGGATATTATTTAATAATCTTTTTTATTGTAAGTTCTTTCACCCTGGTTCTCGAAGTTCATAGGCCATGGGACATCTGTTTGTACGCATCAGATGTTTATTGAACTTAATTAATGATTTATTTCCAAAGAATTATCATTTTTATCATTCATATTATTGAATAGTTATATAGCATAAAGGTCGTCATTTATACATCTTAAATCATAATAATGAATATTGATATTAAAGAGACAAGACGTAACAGGTAAACACTTTATTCTATTTTAGCTAATAATACGCAATTGGATTAAATTTGGCACAGAGGTAGGCAATAGCTTGATTAGCACATAGTATATGTATCATTCTAGAAATAAAAGTACAAAACATAAACACGGGTGAAACCGCAGAACGCATATAGTAACTGTGTGTAGAGAGAAGCGGATCTTACCAATAACACAGAGCTCAACACTCATCACATTATCTTTCGACCTGCATTTGTAAAAGCCAGTGTCCCCTACGGTGGCTTCACTGATTGTGAGGAACAGCGCTGGAACCGTGCCTCTTTTACCGTCTTGAATTAGATGTTCCTGTACATGGAGGCGATTCCGGGGCAAGCGCCTTATTACATTATCTGAAGGATCAAGCCATTCTAACTGTAAATAATATAATAAAAGGCCGTTACTTACATTTTGTGGTTAGGTTATCTGGACTAATATAAATAATAATAATATAATAATATATCCTCACGCCTTCCCACAAGGGTCCCCGAAGGGGTAGGCAGAGGTGTATAGGTAATACCCACACACCCACTTTCCGCCAGAGGTATATTAGGTGCCAACGTGACAGATGGCGAGTCCATCGCCGTTACTCAAGCACGACTATACATACGCCTTTGAATTTCGTCTCAGAAAGGCAGGTTTCCTCTCGATGTTTTCCTTCACCGTAAAGCTCGTGGTGTGACTAATCACTGTACTTAAGTTCAGAAAAAACTCATTGGTACAGTCGGGATTCGAACTTGCGACCTTTGCGTCGCAGGCAACTGCTCGAACCACTCGGCCACCACGGCTTCATTAATATAAATAAAGAAAGATTTCCTAGTTTGTACCTAATGAAGATACACAAAAACTTAAAAAACCCATTTGCAAAAATTTTAACAGGCTGAGGTAGCCGCTTGGTTTGAGTATTGCCTGCAACACCTACACTGTAAGTTACTATCCCGACTGTACCAATGAGGCTTCTGCACTTAAGTACAGTGATTAGTAACACCACGAGCTTAACGGTGAAGGATAAGGAACCCTGCGTTTGAGAAAAAAAATCAAAGACGTATGTATAGTCGTGCTGGAGTACCTAATGGCACGGTGGACTCGTCATCTGTGTCGATGACACCTAAAATATATCTCTGTCGGAAAGTGTGTGTAGGTACTACCCACACACCTCTGCCTACCCCTTCAGAGACTCTTGTTGGAAGGCGTGAAGATATTACTTATTATAGATTTGCAAATAACACTTTTGGCAAGTTGCATTATCCCGGAGTAATTAAAACTCATCAATAATCAAATAATCATATCAAACAATAATAATCACTAGTGTATTTATAAAGTGTGCTGCATAGTTATGATTATATTGAGTGATTTTCAGACATGTAGGCAGTGGTGTGAATTCACCCTCCTTTCGTCGGAGATATGTTTCGGTGCCAATTTGGTAGGAAGCGAAAACATCGCCGATTCTCAACCATAAATTTAATATAATTGATTTTTCTTCTTATATATTAGGTACGTACGCAGGTTTCTTCACGATGTTTTACTTCACCATTGTATTATTGAATTCACTTAGTACGTTAGTAAATACCTATACAATACCTTTTGCAGTGGTGGATTAGTCACATAGCAAAGTTAGCAAATACTACGGGCTCCGAGCATTTGGGAAGCGCCGTGTAACAATGCTCACTAACCGTTACTAAATATTTATTTACATAAAAGTTTTTTCGTTTGTTCAATACCATAAACTTACATACATACATATCTATAATCACGCCTCTTTCCCGTAGGTGTAGGCAGAGACCACTTCTTTCCACTTGTTACGATCCCTACATACTTCTTTCGCTTCGTCCACTTTCATTATTCTCATAAACTTGATGACTTAAATCAAACCAAGGGCTGTCTTAGCCCACCACAGACCTTTTGATGCTTGGAGGATCCTTTACAAGCAAGAACTTTACGTGCACCGACCGCAAGATATCCCTCTTCACCATAAGTCACTTGGTCCACTGATATGGCATTTGGTTCTAATACTTTAACTCCATAAACTGTAAGATTGTATGTATGTTTTAATGAATTGTAAGTAATTTTAAAGATTGCATTAGGTACCTACTTGTTCCTATACTTATTTTTACCCCATTTTCGCTTAAAAATCCACTGTAACGATAAATTTATCCATGTAGACTCTAACTACGTTTTTATTTATTTATCTCTTAATTTATAAATGACATTAAAAAATTATAATAAAATAATAGTTTTTGATAAAACTATGCTTTATAATGAGTATTTACTGCCATTAATAATGTTGTAGTTTTATTATCTTTAGAGCTATTTGTTTATTGCTTCCTCATGAGAATATATTCTTAAAAACTTCTAGAAGACAACTGAACTATTTTCTCAGACACCGTATAAACATTGGATATGTGTTTATATAAAAAATAATTATATTTATAATCTCATCTAATAAATAATTCTTTGAATTGTGAAATTTGAATGAACGTCAATACAAAGTTTACAGATATTTATTTGTGTACGTATTTTGCTTGTCAGAGCCGCTCGCATTTTGCCAGATGGCTTATAAGTACTGTCACAAAAACGTCCATAACTTACACATAAACTTATTTGAATTCCCAACATACCTGCTCGATAACACATATAGATGAACACTAGCAGATAGAATACCCACTTCATATTATTTTTTTACCGTCACTTTGTATCTTTTATTGTGCTTTAACAACGACACGTCATACTCCCGATGCGATAGCGGTCTGCACAATGGAATATAAGTGCGATATGAGGTCGCACCGAGGTATTAATTAATTAGAACAATGAATTAAGTCCCGTTTGTGTTAATACAACAAAGTAGCATCTACGGAAGTGGCACTTTGTGCACGCAGAATTGAAAAGGTCATCAGAAATTATAGATGCTAAATAGTTGTTGACACTCCAGCACTAACCTAAAACTAAATGAATAATAATAATATATCCTCACGCCTTCCCACAAGGGTCCCCGAAGGGGTAGGCAGAGGTGTATAGGTAATACCCACACACCCACTTTCCGCCAGAGATATATTAGGTGCCAACGTGACAGATGGCGAGTCCGTCGCCGTTACTCCAGCACGACCATATATACGCCTTTGAATTTCTTCTCAGACGTATGCAGGTTTCCTCTCGATGTTTTCCTTCACCGTTCAGCTGGCTTCGTGCTCGCTCGTGTGACTAATCACTGTACTTATGTTCAGAAAAACTCATTGGTACAGTCAGGATTTGAACTTGCGACCTTTGCGTCGCATGCAACTGCTCGAACCACTCGAATGAATAGTTAGTAATAGTTAATGAATAGTAAAAAAAAGTTTTTTTAACTATTATTAGATTTATATTTATTATATAAAGAGGTATATAGATTTATATATAGATTAATATCGAGAAAATTCCACACAAATAAACATAGTCTAAAATTAAGTGCAACGATAAATATGTACTCATATAGATGAATATATACATATAAATACATAAGACATCCAGGACTATAGTACAGTCGTTTACATCACGTAAATATCAGACCGGACATCCTTATTAACATGAACCTAAAGACGTAATAATTAACTGTCTATAATAGTATAAGTAATTACGTCAGTGAATTGGTATTGAACAATTAAAATGTTGTATCAATCCCAGTTCCCAGAATAAGGCTCATTAGATGCTGGGCATGGACCGCAACGACCGCTACCCCTGGTATTGTAACTGCCTATAGGCAATGGTAGCCGCTTACCATCAGGCGGACCGCAAGCTTGTAAGTCACCTTACTAGTATGAAACAACAATGTCTTCGTCAGATGTTACCACTGCTACCGATAGATCCGTTTATTTAAACGAAACGAGTCGAGTGTTAAATATGAATTTCTATTCTAGCTGGGGTCAAATGTTTGTACCTTAGTCTTATATTAAAAGTTGATGAAATTAGAAAACCGTATATTGTCGTCAGTATGACAAAAACAAAGGTACCTATTAATAGTTTACAATGCACCCGTATCATTATTAGTCCTTTTCCGCGGCTCCACTCGAATAAATGTAGATTTTCTCGTGCTATGAGATTTATTTCCCGATGAGAATCCTTCTCTACTTTATTTATTCCTGTTATTTTTATCTATTCATCTCGGTAAGATGAATTGTTATACAGGGCAATTGTCGTCTTATGATTTCTTAAGTTGTTGCGAAAAAATATAATTGTATATTGTGTCAAAATTTAACTAAATCAGTTTAGAACTTTTCGAGTTTTTAAAGTATAAAAAAATACGTATACAGTACAATTAATCTGCATACACAATAATTTTGTAACACTGATATTTATTTATTTATTTAAGGTTTTCCAACAGTTTATACACAAAGCTTATGTTAAATAATATTAGTCTAAGGGTCTTATGCTAATGTGCTAAACCTTTTACAGGCAAACACCACATGCTTATAGTGCGAGGTTTTACAAATTTGTATTTACTAGCTGTACAATTAAAGTAAATACAAAAATAAAATGAACGAAACTATTACATAGAACATGTACATACTACAAAAGCATCATGGGTTCTTTTGAAGTAGACAATAAATATTATGCTAATTACGTAGTCCTTTATCCAGTAAGTGCTGACGGAACTTGGCTACATTATCGAAGTGAATATCCAGGGTGTTACATTTATTAAGAAGTTTACTTAGGCGGGGGACCGGGGAGTTGGCACCCAATACAGTTCTTCTGAACGGTGGAACGAGAGGAGGGATTTTACTACGGAGCCAACGAGTAGGAACTCTAAACTGTATCTTTTGTAATAATTTTTGATATAATTTTTCTTAATGGCAATATCTGCTATAATATTTTGTATCCTGTGTTGTACACTGGTTGGATGAACTCTGGATGGGTTCAAAAAGGTAGTATCTATACACCCACTCTCCGCCAGAGATATATTTTAGGTTCAAAAAGGTTAACGGGCACAAAAACGTTTATTCAAATCTCACGGTTACTTCGGTTAAGCAGTTAAAATAAAGGCGAAACAAACAGACATACTCACTTTTCCATCAGCACTATACGTAAGGATTGGTATTTCAAAATAAACCTCCTTATAACGTACCTACATACATGCTTCTTGTCGTATTTAAGCAAAAAGTTGTCAATTCTGTTAGTCTCCTATTATATTTATAATTCTGGGAATTACCAGTATTTTCTGACGTATTCATGTTGACAATAAATTTCATAAATAATAATACATAAATTTATTACATAAAGATTGGAACAGAAAAATTGCTGAAATGGCAAATGTTGATCCTGCTACAACCAATAAATTTTTCTTATATTATGGATCATGAGTTGATCTCTCAATTTCACTGGTGTTGTGTTTATATTCATTGTGACTATTGCCCTGCTCCCTTAGGTACTAGCGTGATGATATTTAGCATATGGCTGCCCTAATAAACGGTCATATAATTCAAAATAATGTTTCAAATCAGATAAGTAGTTCCTGGGATAAGCAAAGTCAAACAAACGAACACTGCCTCTTTATAATTATGGCATATAATAAAAATCTAATATATAATATAAAATAATATCCTTCTGCCTACAATTTCGGGGACCCTTGTGGGAAGGCGTGAGGATAAAATATATTGGTAATTCAGATATAAATATTAGTTAATGTTTAGTGAACGCATCAGCAAAGTGTCATTCATTAATAAATAATAATAAATTGAGACTTTTCTGAAAACAAATAAATAAATAAGTGTTCCAAGAGTCGCTTGTGTGGTAAATTAGATTATTTAAATTTAAATAAGACGTTCGCTTTTCTCTATCTGCCAATCCTTATAGGGACTCGGCGTGGTGATATGTTATGTATGAATTCGATGTTTTGGAAGCAAAAAAGCAGTGTTTAAATTCATTATTTCCTACAGTGGCCCCGCATAGCAGGGTTGTGTAGAAACATATGTATAGGAACAATGTTGTGCTAACCTTTAATTTAGTTACATTTCGAAGTAATTGTTGGTCAAATGTCTACAAAAGAAGCGAGTATATATGTATACTAGTTAGTAATCCTTATAAAATAAATAAAAAAACACAAAGACAACGTCCTCTCACCGAAGATGAGACAAATGGAAAGTCCACCGCCGTTCCTCAAACCCATCATACATACGCCTTTGAAATTCTTCACAAACATATCCCGTAGGTATATACGTTTGAGACGATATTTCCTCTCGACGTTTTCCTTCACCGTTAATATTAGTATGGCAACTTTATTCAGTATTCCGTATATGTTATCTAAGCAAATAACTCACACGATGCAGAGGGAACCCTAACTTTAGATTTGATAAGAATGCCTTGTTGTTGATAGATTACATTTTAGGCGTCAAGAGCAAGATTCAATGTTGGTTCGTGAATTTGGGTCATACCATATCACAATATATTTACAATAAATACGGAGTCTACTTCCGCAACTTTAAGGTCACTTTACGGACATCAAATACGTGACTTATAAACCCAATTCATCAGCAATACGTTATCACTAAAACATATTTCTTATGTTAAATATTCACGCCTTTCCACAAGGGTCTCTTCCGGTTAGTGGAGGTGTAAAATCATCCTCTTCGCTAGAGATATACTATCTAGTCGTATGCCAACGTGCTAGTCGTCGCCGCTTCTTATTAATTAAGGCCCCAAAGGGACAGGCAGAGGTATTAGTAGTGCCCACACACCCACTTCCCGCCTGAGATATATTTTAGGTGCCAACGTCACAGATGGCGAGTCGATCGCCGGTTCTCAAGCACGACGACACATTTCTTCTCAAAGCTGTCGGTGTCCTTCCCCGGAAGACTCGTGGTGTGATTAATCACTGTACTTAAATTCAGAAAAACTCATTGGTACAGTAGGGTTTCAAAATTGCAATATTTGTGTTGCAAACAGCTCTCTCAGACTCGAACCATTCGGCCACCAATATTGCCGGCTCAAATGTTGAGGTATTCTATATATCTGATATGAGTATAAGCATCAGGAATGCTTTCAACGGCATAAATTATCCAAACATAGTGTCAAAAGGTTAACTCTTACAAAAAAATACTCCATACTTGTTATATAATCGAAAATTGCATAACAAAAACCGTGACGTCGTTCAAAACCCAGAGTCAAAAGGCTACATTTAACACATAAATACGTTGAAACTAAATAATAGTTTGTATAAATTCTACAAATCAAGTGATTGTTCTTACTAGTAACACGCCCGATAATTTAGAACAAACTAGCTGTACCCGCGACTTCGTCCGCGTGGATATTAACAAAAAAGTTCTTGTTTAGTTTCTAAAATAACTCCTTTTTACATCAGTTACCATATCTACCAGTGAAAGTCCCGTCAAAATCGGTTCTGCCTTTTCAGTGACTAGCTGGAACAAACAGACAGAAAGACAGATAAAAAATTAAAAAAACAATTGGTATATGTGTTCCCCACTATAAAACAGTTTTTGAAAAAACTGTCCAAACGACATTTCGATTCTGCTGTAAATCACCCCAACCCCCTCGTCGTATCGGCCGCCCGATACACTCCTTCCCTTATCTCGAAGATAAGGCGTCCAAGACACGCCGTCATCGAACCGGATGACGACATAACGGTCCTCCAGGACGCCCGACAAAAACATACCAACAGTACACAAAACCGACCACTGTTCCGTCCTCGCCGACGAGGCTCGACGCGAATAAGCCGTAATGTTCCCCCCCGACCCCCGCCGCAAACGCCGGCCCGCGCCGAGCCTGATGCGCAAATCCCGCCCCCAATTAATATTTAAATAAAATTACCAGTCCAGCCCAGCTCCCTTGCTCGCGATCCAGCAACGCCCTAAGCCGAGGTTCGTACCCCACAGGGGGTGCCCTTAGCTGTGTTGCTTAGAAATAAAGTGCCTGGCTGGAGGCCTAGGTCTCGCCATTGACCGGTTAAGTAGCAAAAGTTCCCGGAACTCACGCTACGAGAGAAAATACAAAAAAAAATAAAAAAAATTGGTATATGTACCGTTCATTCCGATTCTATTTATTTGTATAGATGAACTTAATTATCATCTATTGCAAATATGTTACTAAAGGTGAAAACCACATCAAAATTAGTAGTTATTTCATTTATCATGTCCAAAGAGACGCATCGAGAGGACATTGCCTTATAAAACGTGTAGGTATATAGCGACAATAAGTAACTGATTTGTTTAATAAAAAAACAATTTAGTAAAAACAGAGCATTTTAACATCCACGTAGGACATAAACGTATAAAATAATCAAAGCACGTACATATTTACAAACAAAATACGAGATGCCTCACCATACAGTCGATTCTTGTGTCCTTATCATCGCGTCGCGGACGTTAACTCCGCGAACAGTAAGTCTTACTATCTGCAGATATTCATAATGTAAGGTTGTACATCTGCTATGTGTGTGATAGATTAAATACCCTTGTACAGCTCATATCACATTAATAAAAATAATATATGTTTTGAGATAATTACATGCCTAGAATTCGTTATGCAGCCGTGATGTGCCGAGTGGTTCGAGTAGTAGCCTGCGACACAAAGATCGCAAGTTCGAATCCCGACCGTACCATTGAGTTTTTCTGAATTTAAGTACAGAGATTACGTCACACCACGAGCTTTACGGTGAAGGAAAACATCGAAAGGAAACCTGCATACGTTTGAGGAGCAATTCAAAGGCGTATGTATGTATAGTCGTGCTTGAGTAACGGCGACGGACGGCGGAAAGTGGGTGTGTGGGTACTACCTATACACTTCTGCCTACCCCTTCGGAGAACTTTATGGGAAGGCGTGAGGATATATTATTATATCACATTAATGAAAAAAAATATTTTGAGATAATTACATGCATAGAATGCGTTATATATCTTTATAGATATAATTCTTCTGTACGTGTGTTTGCCACCTAATTCCTAAACGGCCGAAATTGATAAAATGTTGACTGTAATAATGGAGAAATAAGGTAGTGAAAGAGGTATAAATGTCTAGAGAGTTAGTGACGTTAAGTTACTCAATAAATGAATGAGTTTGAACATTCCCAAATGTAGTAATTACGTCAACATATCCATATGTTAGAAAATCGAATGTTAGGAAGTTAGTGGTTAAATGTAAATATATTCAGTTGCAATACGCACTGCACACATCCTGAACGCAATATACCTAATAGGTTACCTTCAAGACCACAGGCAAATTACGCCAAATCCTTCAATCAAATTTCAACGCAAATATGATGTATGAACGATAATTACCTATGACCGTTTTATATCGTTATAACGATAATAGTCGAATACCATTCTCGTGCGTCTTTCTAAAAAGTTTTCCGAAGTATGCTTATCTCATAGGTTTTTTTTGAATGTTTTTTTTTATACAACTAGAGTGGCAAACAAGCATACGGGCCCACCTGATGGAAAACGGTTACCGCAGCTTATTTACGTTTGCAATACCGAAGTATCATTTGCGCGTTGCCACTCTGTGTTCAGAGAGTTATACTGTGTTGGCCGCACAATGGGACTAATCCCTCTGCTGCCAACACAATATAACAATCCTCCCCCCTCCCCAAGGAGCTCATTACTGGAAACCTTATTCACCGCGTAGGAATACAACACAAAAAATTGTGTTATTTGGCTACGGACTTCTATAAGGTGGAGGTCCTGCCCCAGTCGGGCAGCTCCAAATTCGAACGGGAAACCCGTTATGCCCTACCTCTCTTGAATTAAAAGTTGTAACTATTAATCGTCCTTGAGGCTTTCTTGTAATGTGAGAGAAGACCTCCACATATATATATTGAGGCGACAGTGTCAGTACATACGCCTTTGAATTTCTTCTCAGAATGATGAATAAAATTATATAATATATGTGTATGACATTAGACCTAAATTTATCCTAGATCATGTGCATTTATTCTGTATTCCACAAACGGAAGAGAAAATCAGTTCAAATGTATATTTTCTGCACGCCTTCGCCCTCGAATTGGTACAGTCAGGATTCAAACTTGCAATCTTTGTTGCAGGTTGACTGGTCGAATCACTTGACGTCACGGCTGTTTCAAATGTATTTTTAATAGGAAGCAGTGTCTGCAGTGCATTGCATTAAAAGCAGTATTAAGATACCACGGATGAGTTTAAGTCAACATATCCGTTTACTTAGTCTGAAATACGCAACTTATTATATAGCACATATTATATCGACAGCCTAATATCCAAGTGGTCACTGGATTAAGTGTAACAAAATAAACGTTTGATTAACACGAGTTAGTACAAAATGTACAGGAATGCATATATGTAAATGTACAGGAATGCATGTGTTCATCAAACATGCATTACTGTACATGTATGATGAACACTATGGTGTGTTTATACTACTCTTGCTGCCTTTATTTCTGTATATATTAATCTGTAGAGTATAAAAAGTTGCCGTTATAAAATTAGGCTTAGTTGGGACCTATTTTGTAGTTATACAAATACGCGTAATTATATGAACACGACTATGTGCTAGTTCTCCAACAGGATACAGAACCGACTTAAATGTCAAACGTCAATAAAAATAGTGTGTTCTAAATGACCCGATAGGTACAAAAATGATGTGAACGCATTGTTTGCCTTGTGTACCGGACGAGATATGTATTTGTGATTATTGTTACAGTAACTAAAATGGCGTGGGTTTCAACTGTCAACAGGATAAAACTGTATACATTACAATGTCATAGCCAACAACGAGAAGCAACAGATTGACGACAAAGTAACATGTTAACAGTTGTACGACCGAAGCTCAGAATAAAATCAATTCGATGTTCAAGGGCTTATCAAGACGTATATTAGTGTCAGAATTATTCAAATGTGCGAATGGAACACTAATTTCTCCATACATACATATCATCACGCCAAGTCCCTAACGGGGTAGGCAGAGTATGGAGCGCCAGTTCTCTCTAGACTTACATACCTCTTTCGCTTCGTCCACATTCATCAGTCTCTTCATACATGCTCGTCGGTTTCGAGTACTCTTAACGTTCCCGTCCTTGAGAGTCCGATCGATTTGATCCAGGTAGTTGGAACGTGGCCTTCCTCTGCCTCTTCTTACACACACTTTTGCTTTGTATACTTGTTTCGTCAATCTTTCTTCGCTCATCCTTTCTATGTGTCCAAACCAACGTAACATGCCTTTCTTCATCTTTACAATCACGCCCTCATTCACGCCAGTTCATTTCCGAATCTCTTCATTGCGGATTCGATCTAATATCGTTACATTTTTCAAAGAGATTTTAACTATATTAAGACTAATTTATCCAATGATGTAAAACTAACCTCATTGAATTTATCACGTTTATGCAGATGTCTCTTTCATTCTGGAATATCGCACGACAGGATTGGCGTGATGATATGTATATGTATGGTTAAGCTATAATTACAAACACGAATAAGATTCAAAAGAATTTCATGCGTTTGAGCTATTATGGCCTTTTCTAATATTCACGCCTTCCCACAGAGATTAGAGAATTAGTTGGCTGAGATTTAACCAAACAAATAAGTAGAGTTTGTCATCTCAGACATTACTTCACATACATATACTATCATACGAGGCTTGACTTCAGGTGAAGCTAGTGAGAGCATATTAAGCGTCAACATCTTGGAATCCACTATGAAAATTTACTATGGAATTTCTGTGTATAAATCCCCCCTCAGTACTTGATTGAAACTGTCGGGCAATGGTTAATTACGCTTAATTATAGTGACGTTATTTATGAATTTAATAGTGTTTTTTTCTTCGTGGCGTGTCTAGATTTGAACAATACATAGAGAAGCAATCAGTTGGCCAACAGACCAAACCACTTTTTATTACACCGGAATACGTCACAAATATATCGTTGGCTTAAAAACTTAAAAAAGGTTAACATTTCTGTGTCTGCGAGATGTGACGCGAATTTCCCATAGCACTGCATACAAATCGCAAGTTTCAATGAACTCAACTCGACAACACAATCAGGCGTGTCTTAAAAAACATCATTACGCTTCATAGCGTAATTATGTTTTTTAAGATATATATTAGATATAGATAGAGAGGAGATATTCATATATCTCCGCCTAACCCTAATTAGTGGAATTATTATATTAGCTTTCTCGTTATTTTAATTACTAATATAATATTTATCTAATGATAGTTGTTAATTTCCTTTAGCAAATAAATACCCAAAGTATTCCGCAAACACTTAAAACAATTTAAGCATTTTTATTTTATATAACGGCCAGCTACTTTATATACTACTTTATAGCTACTTGCCTTTAATAAGGTAACTATGCTACTCTATCTCGACTCATATTAATAAATGCAAAAAATGTTCGAGCTGCTTATTATTCAAATTGATGCGTCTCAGGGCAGGGCCTGTGAATGATAAATAGTGAATATCAAGATTCATAGCGTTTGTGAATCGATAGGTTGACTCAGTATCAAATAAATTCCGATTGAAACTGACATGACGTAAGTAATGGTCGTTAATTTATTGGAATATTATAAGTTTTTTCAAATACCTATCGTTTATTCGAAATTGAAAGGATAAACTGCTGGGATATGTCAAATTAATCTTCATTGTCAGTTGACTCAGTTGTATAGACATATTGTTATAAAGATATTTTACACACACATAACATATATCCTACCTACTTATTTATCAATATACTTAATAGTTTTATTTTTTGGTATACATTAATACTCATATAGCATACATACATATCATCACGCCAAGTCCTAACGGGGTAGCCAGAGAGTAGAGAGCGCCAGTTCTCTCTAGACTTTCATACCTCTTTCGCTTCGTCCACATTCATCAGTCTCTTCAAACATGCTCGTCGGTTTCGAGTACTCTTGACGTTCCCATCCTTGAGCGTCAGATCGATTTGTAGGTAGTTGGAGCGTGGTCTTCCTCTGCCTCTTCTTGCACACACTTTTGCTTTGTATACCTGTTTCGTCAATCTTTCTTCTCCCATCCTTTCTATAAAACATAATACCTTTTTGTTTGTTTTATACATTTCATTTTATAAATTACATCTTTCACCTCTCCATAAAGAACTTTGCAAAAGCAAGATAAAAAATAGATTTTAGACAGTGTTCAGTTAAGTAAAACATACATTACTAAATTTTTTTATGTAACTAATTATAAAAGTGTTGTCATAACCTATTATTTGATGTACATATTAGGTTTTTAATTTTAGAATTACAGTATCCAAATATGTATATTGTAGGAGAACCTTAATAAAAAAATATTTTTAATAACTGCTTATAATAATATTAATAACGTAATATCAAGACCACATTGAGAGCTTCCGTAAAACAATTGACTTCTGTTTTCATACACCATTCACCTTACAGAAAAAGTACCCTAGCCTTGGATACAGAAATAGACGAGTATTATATGTACTCGATGGACTCGCCATCTGCCACGTTGGCACCAAAATGTTTCTCCGTCGAGAAATGGGTGCTACACCTCTGCCGATGTAGGGCTGGCGTGAAAATATTTAATCATTATAATATGTATGTTAATGAGTTAGCATATTAGCCAGACAAAACATAATATGTTTTTAGTTAATTCCGTTGTTTTGACGTCACTACCGTTGTTATGACGTCACTCCGTTGTTCCCGGTTTTACAATTTTTTTGAACATCGGGCCTATCGTTGTTCAACTACTACTAGAATGGTCGAGTGCATTGTAATATTTTTACAATAAAATACCGCTAGTACATTAAACATCATTTAATACCAGACATATTTTATCATATAAACTCTAAAATGCGACATGCAGCATGTAATTTAATAATAAAATAATACCAAATACATTTTATAATATCGTTTCGTCGTCGTGACATAGATACCTTTTTGTCCAAACTATACAGCTTAAATATTCCTTTTACATATATTACCATCAAACGAGGCACAATTCTATTTCATCTATACAAATAAATACAATTGGAGTATCTGTTTGTAATATTAAAGTAACCGCTTTTTCATACCAAAATTTTCTTTTTATTTTTATCTGACTGTCTTTTTGTTCCGGCTAATCTCAGATAGCTAATGTAATAAGGAGTAGCTTAGGCTATTTTTATGTCAGAAACTGAACAATATTTTTTTTGTTAAATTCCATGCGGACGAAGTCGTGGGCCCAGCTAGTTACAAACAAAATCCCCCGCCACATCTGTCTGTCTATTCACCATATGCTCAAAATCATAAAACAAAAAATAATTCGCAACGTATTTGCGGGCTTACCAATAGGCAGTTATTCATAAGGAAATATTTGTCATGTTTTATTTAGGTATTTGTATATTGATTGAAATAAGCTGATGTAGTATAATATCTTTTACTGATTGTGCGAAGCCGGGGTGGTCACTAAAATATATTACAATCGCGATTAGTTTTAACTCTATCGAAGAAATTAATAAATGTAGCTTATAACGTGAACTACGTATATCCTTATATGACGTCCGTCTGGTCAGTAGTTAGAACTCCTGACTGCGAATGTTGAGGTCGCGGGTTTGAATCCCGCTGAGGGCAGATATTTGTGTGATGAGCACGAGAATTTGTAGCTTAGTCTTGGATGTCCCATGTATTTATATATATATATATATATGTATATCTATCTATGTAAGTCAATATATCGTTGTCTTTTTACCATAACACAAGGTTTGCTTATTTTGGGACAAAGTAAATTTGTGTGGAATTGTCCCAAAGTATTTATTTATTTATAACAATGTAGCTACTATAAGAAAAAAAAAACAAAATTTTACAAATTGAAAGTATAATGCAAAAAAGCATAGCAAGATTAGAAAAAGGTAATACCTACTATTTTCTAATCTTGTATCCATACGTATTTAATAACGGAAGTGTATTTTGTTATTTCCTTGATGGTGTAGCTTAGACCTTGCACGTCTTATGTTCAGGATCCTATATAATGATAACAATAAACAAAGATAAGATAAATCAATAAATTTTAGGAAACGCATAAAATATTTTGCAAATTTTCATCGATGTCATGATGTCAGATGAGAAAAAGAAAGCAGATGAAATCTCCAAGAGAGAAGTCGGTGGTGGTGGCCGAGTTGTTCCCGTGGTAGCCTGTAACAAATGGATTGCTAGTTCGAATCCTGACTATACCATGAGTTTTTCGGAACTTTAATTGCAGATTTTTTTCTTATCTCTCGTTGCATGTGTCTTCCTTATGCTACTTAACGGAAAAATGGCCAAACCGAAAGGCCTTTAGCCAGGCACTGCTGAGGTACTAAGCAAATACCTAAGGGACCCCCAGATCGGTATGTCGTCAATTATTAAGCAGGCCTTAAAGGTGCCTCGTTTAAAGTGCAAAATACTTAGGTCCACTTGCGTCATATACACTATAAATAGTTTTAATAACAATCAATTTGTATTTATAGAATTGTAGGCGTTATATGCAAATGAAATAATTATATTTTGAATGAGACCTAAAGGTGAATATCGGTTATATAAGCAAATCGAAACGGCTGAATAATTAATGTTTTTTAACGTTTTAATGGCTCCGGCTACTGAGATTAGGTTCATAAACAACTCTTGCTGCTTGTCCCAGGAGTAAGTAAAAGAGCACCGCTCTTTTAGTCACAAATGAATTAGGTGCAAATGTAACTGATAGCAGTTCTATCGTTGTTTCTCAAACTCAACTATACCTATGACTTTGAATTCCTCTCAAACGTATGCAGGTTTCCTCACGTCGTTTTCCTTCGCCTTAAAGCTGTAGCAGTAAAAAGTAAACGACAATACTTAAGTTCAGAAAAAAACTGATTGGTACAGTAGGGATATGAACATGCAATATTCGATAGTAGTAGTAGTCATGTGTTTCGTGTAGTCTGGAGTCGACTACTCGAAACACACGGCTGCAGCGACTCACACATTTCAATAATATTCACAAGATGTTGCAAACAGTATTTCATCATGTGTATTCTTTAAGGTGCTCTCTACTGTAGAGAGAACTGGCGCTCTATACTCTCTGCCTACCCCGTTAGGGACTTGGCGTGATGATATGTATGTATGTATGCTCTCTACTGTGCCTTTGGGTTCAGAACCGGCAATGATCTCGCGTTATTTTACTTTACTACCTACTTTACTAGGAAACGATAAAAGCCGTACAGTGGCGGAATTAAATTAGTTTTCTTGTTCCGCTCTGAGACTTTTACGCGTTGATTGATACGCCAACTGCGTCTTTAGTAACGTGTTAATATGGCTGAAATTTCAAAACCGCTTATAATATATAGTCCTAAATTCGGTGTTATCAATTCGGTGACTAATATAAAAAAATAAATATTATAAGTTTCGCGTTATACGATACGAGAACATGCGGCACATTTTTCAGGCGAATTTAACTGGGTCGATTCGAGCGATCGCCAGTTCAGTCGCACACAGTGCAACGTACGGTTTGGATGTGTCAGGCGAGTCGCTTCCACGCGGTACGGACAATAATAGCATTAAGCTTCGAAGTTCGGACGTTTAATAACTACAGACATTTTATTACAAAATTATTAGTGAAAACGTAAATAAACAAGTGTTGTGAATATTGAAAAAGTAAGGATTTTCTTTTACACAAATTATTGGGTACGGTAACAATAGAATGTAATTTCTCGCGTTTACTTTTTCTCATACATACTTCAGCTAAATAATTGAGTATTTCAATTGAAAATATATCACATTATTAGTCGTTTTACTGTCGCTATAACATTGGGGGGGTGATGGAACACTTCTATTATAAAAGTGTATATTTGCCTCGTATATTAAGGGGTGACTCACGTAGATTTAGAATCCCGGTGATCGTTGTTTTTGTGCAGTCACCCTAAAATGGATACAAGAAAAAACGTTATCTTATCCTTGGATGCAATCTCTTTTGTTACTATAAAAAAAGTATCCTCTCTGACAAACTGGGTACTTTTTATTCCCAAATTATAAAGGGTATGTGTAAGTGGGTTCACTGCTTCTTAATTTGTTACTTTATAATAGAAGTTAGGATAGATATATTAGGATACATGTTTTACTTAATCGTAAAGTTCGTGGTGGTACTAGTCGGTGTAATTAAGTACATAAATATTCATTGGTACAGTCAGGATCCATACTTACAAACTAAGTGTAGCAAGCAGGCGGCTACTCGAACGAAGTGGGTAGATAGAGAACTAATTCGTCACATTCATATTACACAATAACTACAGTATACGTTGGCAATACATTTTAATAACGGTTACATTATATTTAATATCCTCAGGCCGATAAACCACGTTAATGGCGTATCAGGCTACATTATTACTTTCAATACAGCATTTTTAAGCCAGAAAGCTATTTACATACCTTACCACATTTCGGAAGGAAACCTACTTGTGATGTAAAAACCTTAATAGATTCTAGGCAGCACTTATAGAAATGACATACGTCCATTCTGACCCTTATTCAGGATATAGTTCGGGATAATATGCATTCGGGATAGTCGATTTGTTAAAAAATATCTAGAACTGTTTCATAGTAGGTAATACGATTTTGTTTTTAATAAAAGTGCTATATGCTTTTAAATAAAATATATTATAAACTAAGTATTTACCATAAAAAATATTATATATCTTCGAAAAATTTTTATAATTATTTTATTGTAAAAATAATGTATTACTCATTTTGTGATGATTTATATATGCGATTTTTTAACCTTAGATACAATATTGTATTTTAATCTGAATCAAATACAGATAGTACACAACACCTTTGTATTCCGACAAAAAAAGAGTATTTTATCGTTTTGATTCTAATAAATAAACTAACGGTGATTTTATTTGTCATGTAGTTGTTCTTTTTTCAACATTTGACATTTTTTATTTTCCTACAATTGTTTGTGCTGACCGACAAACCCGAGGCACCGTTAAATCTTTATTTAATAAATATCAGGCGTATTTTAAATTTATTTTTCTTAATGTCTAGTAAGTAGCTATTAATCATCGCGATTTTGGATTTTTTTATGGGAAAAGTATGACTGGAATTTTAATACAGGAAAAAACTATCGAATATCGTCATCATCCAAAAATATATTGATGAATAAAACTTAGAATGAAATGTAGAAATTTACCAGCCTTCACCTTCGCGTAGCCATGGCCTGCTAACAATACCAGTCTGTTGATAACAACCCACGCGATTGTAGGAAAACGAATGTGCTCTTTGAATATAAAAATTTACAGCCGACATCGATCGCTTTATTAAAAATAAAACCTAATAAATTGAACTAACTGTCTTAGCCAGGGTTCTCCGTTCATGTCAAATTGTTGTATTAGTTTCCTTATAATTTAATAAAGTTTGTTTTCTGATTTCAACACCTTTATTATCTTTCAATAACAATAATAATCAGTCGATATTGTATAAAAACATGTAGTGTTTACATTTATTTACTAGTGCCGATTATATCAGATTACTAGTTTTGTCTTTCTAAATAGTAATAGATTTGCAAAAATAAAAATTACCTGCAAGCCGTCTTATAAGAATCGTTAGTTTTTTTTTTATAAAATTCATTAATATTTTTAATAATACCGTTAATATAATTTTTAGTATAATTTTATAGTTATTATAATACTTATATAAAATAATAATATAATCTATACAAATAAATAAAATTGGAGTTTCTGTTTGTAATACTGAAATAATAGTATATATATATATATATATATACATATATATACACTATATATATATATATACACTATATATATATATATACACTATATATATATATATATATATATATATATACATATACATACATACACCAGAATAACGAAAACATCGAGAGGAAACTTGCATACGTCTGAGAAACAATTCAAAGGCGTACCTATATAGACATGCTTGAGTAACGGCGATGGACTCGCCATCTCGGCACCTAAAATATATCTCTGGCGGAAAGTGGGTGTGTGTACTACCATTACACCTCTGTCTACCTCTTCAGAACCCTTGTGGGAAGGCTGGAGGATATATTATGTATTATATTATTATTTAATAGATATATGTAGAAATTTTAACAAAGAGCTTACTTCCTGATATAATCAGGTAGAGAGACAGACAAGAAAGAACACGGAAGTGACATTAGTATGCTTCTCCTAGATACGGAATCCTAAAACGACGCGACGGATGCGGCACTTTTCCGTTGTCTGTACTGTAGTTCTATCGTGTCTCATGACAAATACTGCCTACGCACGTAGATATTTATGATAAGAAATTAATTAATTCAGTAGTATTTCCATTACGATTGTTTAATATCATTTGTAATAGCTACATTGATACCGAATTTTCCATTCAAATAGCAGCAAATTTAGAGTAAATTTAGTATACGAATAATCAAGTTCTATCAGTTCATTTTGACGACCGTCTGGTCTAGTGGTTAGAGCTCTTGACTGCGAAACTTGAGGTCGCGGGTTCGAATCTCGCTGAGGGTAGATATTTGTGTGATTAACACGAGTATTTGTACCTTAGTTGGATGTCCTATGTATTTATGTATATATCTATCTATATAAGTAAATATATCGTTGACTAGTTACCATAACACAAGTTTGCTTAATTTGGGACTAGGTCAATTTGTGTGGAATTGTTCCAGGTATTTATTTATTTATTATTTATTTAATGCATCAAAATATGACGAGGTCTACATATGGAGTTTAATGAGAGATGAAAATATGATAAACGTGAGAAATAAAGTAATAGCGTTCGCTTTTTAACTTCATTGTACTTATTTGTGCTGATATTATATTAAAAGTTGATAAACGTTTAAGCAAATATAATTATTTAAATTTATATTAATTTCGGTCTATTTATAAATATTTACTTTAATTAAAGTACAACTAACCCTTTTTAACCAACCGTTCTACCGGAAATAAACGCAAACTTTTTCAGGCCACATTTAGTTTTCGTTTAACATCTGTCGAAATTTCATACTCTCTTATGAATAGTTGCTCTGAGCCAAGTTTCATCCAATTCCATTGGTATAAAAAAAGTGAAATAGTAATATATCCTCACGCCTTCCCACAAGGGTCCCCGAAGGGGTAGACAGAGGTGTATAGGTAATACCCACACACCCACTTTCCGCCAGAGGTACATTAGGTGCCAACGTGACAGATGGCTAGTCCATCGCCGTTACTCAAGCACGACTATACATACGCCTTTAAATTTCTTCTCAGACGTATGCAGGTTTCCTCTCGATGTTTTCCTTCACCGTATAGCTCGTGGTGTGACTAATCACTGTACTTAAGTTCAGAAAAACTCATTGGTACAGTCGGGATTCGAACTTGCGATCTTTGTGTCGCAAGCAACTGCTCGAACCACTCGGCCACCACGGCCACCACGGCAAGGCCACGGTGAAATAGTACATCCTCACAAACTTTCAGATTATACATTATATACGTTGTGTAAGTAAGATATATATGTATAACTAGCTGTGCCATGTCACGCTTCGCTGTGGATATGTGACTGATGCAAAGATACAAAGATAGATAAAAACAATCCTTGATGCGGATTATATATCATGCTAAAATTTCAGCTCGATCGGTGCAGATCTTATTGAGTTTTTGTAGCGTACACAACATAACATAAAAAAACATAACATCTATATATATATATATATATATATATAGATGTAGGTTTGAATAAACTGCTTGGTATACAATCTGTGCAGGCATATTTTACCGCTGAATCACGGACCGTAGTATAAATAACAGTATTTTTAAGTTCAGGTAATTCATATGTGCTTTACCGTACGTAAGTGTCAGTCACTGATATAAAAATGAGTAATGTATCTTTATTATTTTCCTTTCCATCTCAATATTTAAGTCTTTTACGTGCAAAATGTACTCTTTTTTATAAAAAAATACATTTTGTAACAGTACGAATTTGTAATGGAGAGAGAGGACGACAGACTCGCCATTTGCCAGGTTGGCAATAACTCTAGGAATCTTAAAGCCGATCACCAGATGTGTTTATTCTAACAAATTTATTTCAATAGATATGTAATTCTGATTAGAATATAAATAATGAACCTTATCATATTAGTTCGTACGAAATATTAAGATTAGTAAGTTTCCATTTTGTTTTCGAGCTGACATCAAATACCGATGCGATGATAGCATGCTTCGTCGCATTTTCCTGCTAAATCGAATAAAATAATTATTATTATTAATATTAGAATTTCTTGATCTTATTTACAACGTGTGTTGTTTTATGTTCGTATATTATGAAGCGCCTTCCTTGTACGGAGAAAAATTTACAGTACTTACACTGAGAAAAACTCATCGACTACTCGACAAACAGGCTCATCGGAATATCGGGATCGGAATAATTTGTATTTTAATGCGGTTAAGTTTTTCATGCCGTTTTGCCATTTTCATAGCCGTGGTGGCCGAGTGGTTCGAGCAGTTGCCTGCGACGCAAAGGTCGCAAGTTCGAATCCCGCCTGTACCAATGAGTTTTTCTGAACTTAAGTACAGTGATTAGTCACACCACGAGCTTTACGGTGAAGGAAAACATCGAGAGGAAACCTGCATACGTCTGAGAAGAAATTCAAAGGCGTATGTATAGTCGTGCTTGAGTAACGGCGATGGACTCGCCATCTGTCACGTTGGCACCTAATATACCTCTGGCGGAAAGTGGGTGTGTGGGTATTACCTATACACCTCTGCATACCCCTTCGGGGACCCTTGTGGGAAGGCGTGAGGATATATTATATTTTTATAAGTTTTTCATATTATATCACTCATAATCCTTACTAACATCATTGGCTTATTTAAATAACGTCTGATAGATAGGCAAACAGATCGAAGATTTGCACTTTTAAATCACCACAAGCCTCATAATTAAGCTGCGCAAACGCATATTTTTCATATAAATTTTCGCATTTAATATCGCTATGCCATTATTGTATGAATATTGACCGAGTGACGTCATGTTCGAATCAAATAACTTATTGTTAAAATACCAAGGTAAACTAATTACGACAAGTACCACCTGAGAACCTCCTACGGAATAGGCGATGCGTAGTATCTATCGGGGCAAGAAATACAAATGTTGCAATATGATTATTTTTCATAATAAACGTAATTATTATTACTGAAGGCTACGAAAGAACATCACGCGCTATGATAAATTAAGAAAATTTTAAGCAATAAATGTACATGATCTCAATATCTGACCCTTTTCCTCTTGAACCTAGGTACCGTCATGGTTACAGAACCTGATAATAATTATATCTCATATATTGGATACATAATAATAAAATATATCCTCACGCCTTCCCACAAGGGTCCCCGAAGGGATAGGCAATGGACTCGCCATCTATCACGTTAGCACCTAATATATCTTTGGCGGAAATTGGGTGTGTGGGTATTACCTATACACATCTCCCGTTCGGGAATACATCCACCGAAGGTAATATACCTACTTAAGAGCTGTTTTGCCTGATTATTAAAAGTTAATAATGTATATATCTTAATAGATTTCATTGGATAAACAGTGTGGCTCGCCTTTACCTACTTAAATGTATAATTTGTTCATAACAATCACCTGCCTATCACCAGGGCCGTCCCTCGGCACTTGGCACAGGATAACGAATGGGGCTATCTGCATCTCGATTGTGACTATTTTGTTAGAATAGGCTAAGAATGTAGATAAGTAAAGTTCTAGATTTATTTGCATGCTTATAAAATAAGTAGCCACCGTAGTCATTTAAATACCTCTGATCTAAATTTAAAAGTTAAATTTTCCTTGACTTGAACAACATATAGGTATACATATATCTAATATTGTATATCCTAATAGAGACAAAAATTGTGAAGAACCTGAACAAAGAACTAACACGTGATCAGGTCGATTTACTTAGTTTAATAATGGTTTTATAAACATCGCGGTTTCACATTTGAAAATAGGGCATGATAACTCGTACACGCATGCGTGATACCGATCTCTCCGGCGAATGGCAGACAGTCGCACACGCGCTCTGAACAAGACCAAAATAGCGTAAACATGACGTGATATCATCTTAGAGTTTAGTCAGTAGTTTCCCTCCCAAAGTTCCTCCACCTTATAGAAGTCCGTAGCCAAATAACACAATTTTTTTGTGTTGTGTTCCTACGTGGTGCATAAGGTTTCCAGTAATGAGCTCCTTGGGGAGGGGGGAGGATTGTTATATTGTGTTGGCAACCGAGGGATTAGACCTATTATGTTGCCAACACAGTATAACTCTCTGAACACAGAGTGACAACGCGCAAGTGATACTTATGTATCGTGAGCGTAAATAGGCTACGGTAACCGTTTCCCATCAGATGGGCCGTATGCTTGTTTGCCACTCATGTTGTATTAAAAAAAAATTAAACAACAGCTGATGAGACTAACCGCCGGTTTCTGGTACAATTTTAGCACGATGAATTAGTCAACACTTTGTCACAATAACAATTTGTTAACAATCTGTCATCGAGCTTTGAGTTTCTAGAACGCAAATCATCGAAAAATTAACTAATCTACTGTTGACAGCCGAATTATTTTTTAAAGTATATCTATTTCCCTCTAGCTTATAGCTTCGTCTTTGTCTTGCAATGTCAAAGTATTCCCGCCGGGAGCTGAAGTTTCGTTAGTTGGACAAAAGTTTGATTTGTTGTTGTTTATCTTGTTTGTTTAGGTACTTCAGTTATCGTGTGATAAACAAGTGTAAAGAATATAAATAAATAAAGTGTAAATGTTAAAATGCCGCCGCTGTCGCGTAAAAATTACACAGAACGCGATCTATCTACTTATATTTTATTCTAATATTTATATTATATAATTTATAGTAATTCAACATATAGGTAGGTTCCCGACAGGGCTGATGATGATGATTTGAAACTTGCCAATTTCTAATATTTTTGCTATTATTAAAAGATTATTTCGATTTCTGTAACTTTACACACTTATGTCTTAGGGTTTGTCTAAAGAGATTCATATTAAAAAAATATCAGATTAAAAATCAAATAAAATTATATGAATAAAAATATAACCAATTCAAAACTAAAAATCAAAGGCAATGTTCTATTAATATTTCAACGTAAGGAATTAGGAAACCAAATAGCATTATTGATAGAAATTAAGTTTTATATTAATATTGCTATAAAAAACGAAAAATTAAAATCGATTATTTTGTAACATCCCTATATCCTATTAAATCCGCTTAGAAATTGGAGTTCAAATCGGAATACTTGCGTTAACACGTCGATAATTCCTCGATAATCTACAATTAAAAATTGTATGTCAACAATATGTTAACAAAGAGAAAATGCGTTCAGAAACTCAAAATGGCTCCAATCGGCAATTGATTTGGGATTTGACATACCGTTGACAAACTGCCAACAGTTTGTCAGTTGAAGCTTCTAGCAACCCAAACTACGTCTAATTAGAGATTAACAATCTGTCACGTAATTTGATGGATAGAAATGCGTACGAGAAACCGGCTGTAAGATTCGGAACGCATAAAAAGCAAACATACAAACATTGTTTTTATCTATATAATAATAGCATATACGCGTCGGCTTAAAGTAGGTGATGGTTTAGTCATCATATAAAGCTTAACTGCCTACGGGTGTTAAAAACCTGCCAACTAATCGTAAGTCCATAGGTATATGTTTTTTATAAGTAAATAAACAAATTTGTGTTGTTTTAATAGTGTTTAAGAAGAAGTATCTAAGCAATAATCGTAGATATAGTAGAGAGAATGACAGCACCAGCCTCGTTTAGTAATTGAGAACAATTATGTATGTAATGTTATTTTCTTTGTATAACAATAAAATATTTACTATTTACTCTCTAAGTACACAATCTATTATCATGACATTAGTACCTACATTTTGTACGAAGCACTATCTAGGTACTCTTAGAACTCGTAAATGAGTCCAATTTTTTTTATTCTTCTCCATTAACTGGGATAAAAGCAGGTACCTAGGTTCATTTGTTTTACCCCTACAGCATTAAATCAAATGTTCAAAGTAATTCAATCCAACATTCTTATTGAGATGGAATAATAATAATAATCTGGATATCCATCCACCAATAGATCCTCAACTAGGAGACAGCCTTATGGTTCGAGCAGTTACTTGCAACACAAAGATTGCATGTTCGAATCCGGACTGTATCAGTGAGTTATTTCTGAACTGTGAAGAGATTTAGGAGTCGCAGTCAGGAGCTTCAACCACTAGATACCTAAACAAACCTTACATCACATCTATTTCAATATAGCAAAATACCTACAGTTCGAGTGAAACTTATCTATTATATATAACAACGTAATTAATAATTCATAATACCTTGATAAAAACCGAATGAGTTTGCAAGGCCTATTATAATACGTATATATGTATATGTACTTGGCTATAATGATAAGCAGATATTGGTTTTAGTTACGTGTACCTACGTTATCTGAGAATGTATTAATTCGGTGAAGGAAAAAAATATTGACAGAAAACTTGCATACGTCTCAAAGTGAAGTCAAATATAGATTACCGGCGTAATAAGGTTTTAACAAAACCTGTGCCAACCATTATGAACAGTCTAGATATACGTGAAGGTATAGATGAAGTATATTTTTTTTATTGGACAACATACTTGAGTTAACGGCTTAAATAATCGTTCGATTTGCGTTGCATTTTGTTTTTGTATTTGCATTGTTTCTTAGACCATGAGTTCCGAGAACTACTGAGCTACTGAGCCAGGATAGTAAATTCTTAAGGGCTTAGCAATAAAGTATAGTAAGTCACCCCCCTGTGACGACCAACTAGCATTAACCTAACTCTCATCCAGTAGTAAGGAAGTAGGCTATACCGGAATACTCACCATACTTTGCCCGTTCAACCGTCACACTCTATTGCCAATGTAACAATTGATTATTTTAACTTGGTTGAAGCTTGAGATCCAACGTTCTTTGCGATATATCATATAGTTAGTTCCAGATACCAGTTAGTTTATTTATTTATTTATTTAGTTAGTTAGTTCGGGAATGTCAGGGACATCTTTCTGAATAATTGCTATATAAAAATTATATATCCTCACGCCTTCCCACAAGGGTCCCCGGAGGGGTAGGTATATAAAAATTTACCTTATATAATTGATAAAAACTGAATATTCTACGTGATACAAATAACATTGGATGCGTATTTTCAGTTGGAATTCGTAGATAGCTGTAACCACTGTAGTCTGTACCCGCGTAAGGTTATCAGCACCCGCTGGCACACTCTATTCAAAATATTTTTGTTAGCATGATAATACCGTATAGATTAAGTACTCGTTTGCGAATTCAAGATGATGGGAAGCATCTTAACAGCTGGGCTCTCGTGTGCGCCTGTCATCAACTCCTTCTATTTAACTCTTTTAAGCGCGATCTTCTTGACCTCCCTATACGCCATGACAATGTTTTTTTTTCTGACTCATGTCATGTTGACCTTGGTTTCCCCCTCCCTCTCTGTCTCTACCTTTTTATATTTTTGAGTACTTTTCTATTATAGTATTTTTTGTCTCATGAAATAAATATGAAAGAAGCTGTCATATTTTTTACCGCTCTAGTTTCGACTGTAGTTGGCAGTACTTTTATCTCGTCGACTCTTTTGAGTATGTCTGGCGTGAACAAATGAGTTTAATCTAATCAATCTTCAATAAGTACAATAATGAAGAGCTTTACGATTAATATACTGTGGGAACAATCTGACAGCCAGAGAACAATTTAACGCTTGATATGCAATATAATTAATGGCATCAGCCAGTTCTCTTGGCATTCAATGTCTTATCAACTGCCCATCATGTAACTACGACCATATTAAACATTACAATCTATTCATTTACAGATATGCTGCAAATGTTGCGGCAAGGAGCGATCTCGAATTTACCGCGCGATAGAGTTACACAGCACTGAGAGAGTGCGAGAGAGACAAGAGACTAGAAAGTGCGATTGAAAGTAAAAGTGAAAGTGACAATGACGCCCGGCGTTATGGAAGAGACGTCGATGATGGGGAACAATAATGTTGTTCCCCTCATACCTCGAAGCACGGTGCAACTGGAGTTCAGGAACATCACGTGTAGCATGAACCTGTACTCGTTGATCAAGTTTAAAGTCGGTGAGTAAACTAAAGCTTAAAATTTATTATATGTCGTCGTGGTGACCCAGTAACTTGGGTAGTTGCCTGCAACAAAGATTGCAATTTCAAACCTCAACTTTATGAACTAAAGTACACTTATTATTCACACCACGAGCTTTCTGGTGAAGGAACACATCAACCTTCATATGTATGAGAAGAAATTCAGACTTATGTATAGTCGTGCTTGAGTAACTGCGATGAATTTGCCATCTGTCCAGTTGGCATCATAAATGTCTTCGGCAAAAAGTTAGTATGTGCGTACTACCAACATAACTCTGCCTACCCCTTCGGAGACCCTTGTGCGCAGGGCCTATATAATTTTGAAAATATGTATTAATTATCTACAAAAACCCCGGATTTCGATCTTCTTTCTCTTAATCTAATATACTAGCTGTCCCGCCCAGCTTTGCTCGGGTGAAAAAGTTAAATTGCCCGTAACACGATCGCAGCGCCACCTATCGGGTCCAATTGTAAATCTAAACCATTCTCGAATCCACCTTAAGACACACAGAAAGGGATAGCTTCGCACGGGTGAAAAAGTTAAAATTCCTAAAACTCGATCGCAGCGCCACCTATCGGGTCCAATTTAATATAGCCTATGTTACTCGGGGATAATGTAGCTTTCCAAAAGTGAAAGAATTTTTGAAATCGGTCCAGTAGTTTCGGAGCCTATTCATTACAAACAAACAAACAAATCTTTCCTCTTTATAATATTAGTATAGACTAGTCCCATATTACGAACGATTAAAAATAGCAAATGATTATCAAAAATAAATCTAAGTTCTAGTGGAATAGCAATAGAACTCAATAGCACTTGAATCTCTTGTTCACGACTCTCATGTTGGAGTGTTGTTTAAACATGTAGTACGTACCCATGTTTGCGACATAAAGTACGATGTTATGTTACATACATCCGTGTGGTGACGGAGTAAGAACTCGAATGTGTCACCTTTCTTAAATATCTTAAACCATGGTCTCCCTTAAGAAGAAATTATTTGACCCAAGCCCACCCAGAAGCGTTATAAGAGGTAGACAAGGTCTTGAATTCGAGCTTCACGTCGGTTTTAATCGGACTTCCACTAGGTTACAGGGCTAGCCCCCTGCTACCTAGGATAAAATTTGGAGTTCGTAAAGAAGGATATGAAAAGATTTATGTAGTCAGCAACGCGGATTCGCAGAAGCGGCAGTAACCGCTTATTACAGACGGAATGCAAGCTTGTTTGCCTTCTTAGTTGTAAAAAATGAGACGAAGATTCGGCGGGTGCGCCGCTTATGCACTTAGTGGAAGTCCGATAAAACCGACGTGAAGCTCGAATTCAGGACCTTTTCTTTTCAGAACACTTTCATTATCCGTATTAAAATCTAAGCAATGTCAAAGATTATAAAAAAGTTATTGTAACCGAGAAAAATATTTCCAATATTTATTTCGACTACAACAATATTTTTTGCTAAAAACGTCTAATCTAATAATACCTTGAATATTTTTTTATCTGATCTTACATACCTTAACAAAACATACGCTTCGAGCCCAATAGTAGACAATTCAAGTCTTTTACGGTAGGTAGGTAGGGAACCATATAGTAGTTTTCCACTCAGTGTGTTGACGATGTGAATATCTTAGGACTATTCCGCACAAAACATAATTCCACACAGGTTGAATTTGTCCTAAACAAAAAAAAGTTTGTTATAGATAAACTAAACAACGCTGTACATACTTATATACTTTTTTATATAGGACATCAGAGAAAATAAATATGTGTCTAAATCACATAGCGGAAATCGAACCAGCGACATCACGCTTAGCATTCAGGAGCTATGGTCATCACGACAGACGGCCAGCACTAGCCTACTTGGTGGAATGTCATAATTAAAATATGGATAGGGATTAGTTTCTTTATTTTTCATACTAATGTTATAAACTTTACTTATGAAGTTTACTTTCATGAAGTCTGTACCATTTCCAATAGACCTTCGGGTTGGATGTAGGCTATTTTATGTCTTCTTTATTTTCACTGTTATATTAGTTCTTTTACCGCGTTTACATCAACGGCAATTTAAATGTCGTGGTGGTCGAGTGGTTTGTGTAGTTGCCTGCACCTCAAAGATTGCAGGTTAGAATCCCAACTGTGCAGATGAGGTTTTCTGAAGTTATGTACAGTGATTAGGCACAGTACGAGCTTTACAGTGTAGGAAACATGGAGAAGAAACAAGCTTGACAAGACAAAAGCTTGAGAAGAAATTCAAAGGTGTATGTATAGTCAGTCGTGCTTGAAACTAAAATATATCTCTAACGGAATGTGGTTGTGTGGGTACTACCTACATTTCTGCCTACCCTTTCGTGGACCCTTGTGGGAAGGTGTGAGGAGCAACTTAAATTTCACCCAATTCTATTCTGGTGTGATTGAGTAACAAACATCCGAACATACTCTCATAATTATAGGTAATATTAATCGGTAATTGGATGCATGGTACATTGTATATAACATTATTTATACAGGTACATTAAAAAGGGAGCGGACGAAGTTGTAGAAACTGGAAATTTGTTAATCGGCCCTACGGAGTTGTTGTGCAACACTACTGTATCCCTCAGAAGAACCGGAATTATTGCACATGTTGGTTTTAGAGTGTGTTTAGTAACACATTTATCAATATTCTGTTGGTCATTGGGCGTCTTAATTATGTCAAGGGTCGCTTTTATATATTAGGCAGAATCAAATTAATTCACCTTTGCTTTCCTTTGCTCTATACTCTCTGCTTACCCCGTTAGGGACTTAGCGTGATGATATGTTATGTTTGTATGTATGGTTTCCTTACGAAAAAAAATTCATAGGTATATTGTCGCAGACATCCTTGAAGGTATAAAAAGTAATGGAATAATACACGGTTATACCGGCGATATGCCAATGCGATTAATAGCGAAAATAGACTGCTGAAAGACCTCAAACTAAGGGCGACTTCATACAATTTGCCTTATCGCAAGCATATTTATCACAAGTTATATTTCATTTTGAAGCTCTAGTTCCAGAAACCTGGATTGACTATGTATATTTTTAATTGCCTCCGAAATTGCTTATCTTGAGAAAAACAGCAAAATTTATACCTCCATAGTACAATTACTGTAATCGCGCCTGTATTTGTTTTATTAAGGCATCTACATTGATAAAGAGTTCAAATATGTCATAACTAGCTGTCTCCTGCGACTTCACCTGTTTTTAATTAATACCTATGTCAACTGCTCTGCCATCTTGGAGACATAGCATAATACACGAACTATCTAAAGCAAATATGTTCGTCCAACTTCTGTAGACTTTGAAAGATCAAATAAACTCCTGCGTTTTTTAAATATTGCTATGAATATACCTTGTATGGACAACAATGACCTTTTGTAACTGTGTCATCAGCTAAAATTTTAAGCGCACAAAAATCCACCGTGAACTGAGATTTCGTAATCGTCGCCATTGCTGTTTCTTAATTATTTATGTGGGCCTAATGGCCTCTCTAGTATTACGATGCGCTAACCTCTCTTCAACCTTGTCTCCCTCCCACAGTGACTTTAAAAAAGAACTATAGACATTTTGAAATAAGAGATAAAACAATTGTGTAGCATATTTCAAAAATGGTTGGTGAATGCAAGACCGTGTTTCGCGTTGTGGGGTCAGCTCTTTTGATTCGGATTCGAAGGAGGCCTGACTCTATAAAAGGTTTCGTGATCTCGGGTGTGAAACAAGTAATAAATTAAGTTAATTAAAATAAAGTAGTAAAGACAATAAATTTTGCACAAAAGGATATTTTGGCAGTCGGCACCGAACGAATGATAAAGTCCTCCTCCAATACCTTAAAAGTACTGGTCTATCCAGTAGCATTGAATAATATTGAACAGTCCAGCCCAGCTGCCTGGCTTACGAATGAGAAATGCCCCAAGCCGAGGTCGGAGCTATTCATGACTGCACTGATTGTTTAGCAGCTAAATTGCCTAGAGACCTATCAGTTTTACCATTGTTCGGTTAAGCAGTAAAAGTTTCCAGAGCGTCGCGAGATCATATACCACGGTTGCAGCTTACGTTTTCAACTAATGTCTTTAATAATAATTGAATACTACCAGTATTCTATTTTATTATATACGTAAAAGATTAATACAGAGTAAAATTATTGGATGCAAAATTCAAATATCGATTCAGACGTCCATTGAAATAGTTTATCATCTACATATTATTGTCGTCACGATCAATAAATATTTATGAATCACATACGTTTGCTATACGAAATAAATTAAGCTAATGACTTATTAGTAAGTCAACAGATTTGTTTAAATTTCCTTGTAGTTTTTTAAATGTAGTTCATGCCTAGTTATCGTGGTAAGTTGTTTTAAATGTTATAAACCTACAAAAATAACAATTGTTATCAAATATTTATTCACAATTTAAAAAGACCGACCTCCGTTTCCGTATACTCATTAATTATGTTTAGATAAGAGCCGTACTGGCTGATTGATTCGCTTGAGTCGAAATTCTTCAAGATTGCTGGTTCGAACCCCAGCGGTTGTCATAAATTATTTTTTACTGAATTCAGTGTAATATTAAAACAATATTAGAATGATAGTGATTAATTGAACCACGAGCTTTACGACGAAGGAAAACATCGAGGGGCAACCTGTATCATTTGAGAATAAGTTTAAAGCATTCCTGGTCCTTCTTGGGAAATACGATGGACTCGTCATCAGCCATGTCAGCACCTATACATCCGGTTCTTATATACTTACAGTATGTATGACAGAGTGTCTTGTAAAACCTCTGTCACCACTTCAAGGGGACCCTTTGGGTAATCATGAAGAAAATTTTTAATATTTGCAAATAAAGCAGTTACACATTTCATGTTTAGTTTACTTCATCGATTTATCACCGAGATGTAATAATATTCCACAATGTATACCGATTATTCTACAAATTAACACAAACCACGTTTTAATATAATCACTGTAATAATGTGCGTAAACGTGGCTATATGTACATTGCGGTTTTATACTGAGCGTTTCACTAGTAACAGAAAAGCAATGGCGCAATGTATTTGGTCATATCGCGTTCCTTTGCCATGTAGTGTTTCATGTAGATTGCATAATGTTGTATGACGAGATGCAAAGAAATTCGACTCACTTTCTAGTTTCTACTGATGACATAATGGCATGAGATGAAATTATCTTGGTCGGGTATAAGTTATGTCAAGAGTACATATAGAAGTTAGGTGAAATATATATAAACTTTTCAACCTGTTTAATAAGTTCGAAAACTAAACAGAAAATTATTAATATTAATATATATATATATATATTATATTATTATTATACCGGAAGCGGAAATGAAGCTAACTAAATACGCGAGCAGTATACATAATAAAAAAAAATTGCGTAAATAAAACTCCCTATTAAACAATAATATGCGTACCCGAGTTAGCCTGGATAGCCAATACAAGGATTGCAAGTTCGAACCCCGACTATACCAATGAGATTTCTCAACTTAAGAACTTGAGAAGAAATTTAAGGCGTATGTATAGTTGTGGTTAACGACGATAAACTCGACATCTATCTAGTTGGCAACTAAATATATCTCTGAATGGAAATGAATGTTATACCTCTACCTAAATATATATACAAACAATTTCTAGAGAAAAAAGATACTATATCTAACAAATGATATGTTATGAAACATCATTAAGCATTGAATATGCAAATTCAAACGAGGTCCTCGGTTAGGTTATACGTATTTATGCAATTTATTAGCTTATTAGTAATCGTACAATAAATCTTATCAAAAGTACAAACAAACACTTCCTTGTCACACCTGCACACATAGTGTGCTTAAATCTGGTCTGGTCTCGCACTGTGCGCTTCCAAAGGAGTTTTCTTCCGCGAACGCTCAGGCTGTGGAATGAGCTCCCCGTTGAGATTTTCCCTGGAGAGTACAGCATGGAGTTCTTCAAGAAGGGTGTGAAAAGATTCCTGCAGGGTCGGTAACGCGCGAGTGATACCACTGGTGTTCCAAGCGTCCATAGGCGGCGGTAACCGTTTACCATAAGGCGGACCGCATGCTTGTTTGCCACCCATGTGGTATAAACTTTTAACATGCACGGGTTCTAACGCAATTTACATTAATAGTAAGACAGAGAAATTCAAATAGAAGGTTTTATGTATTCATAGTTTAATGTTGTACTGCCTAAGGAGTTGAGCAGTAATAATATATACATATAGCTTCACACCCACTTTCCGCCGGAGATATATTTTAGGTGCCAACGTGATAGATGACGAGTCCATCGCCGTTACTCAAGCACGACTATACATACGGCTTTGAATTTCTTCTCAAACGAATGCAGACTTCCTCTCGATATTTTCCTTCTTTCGTTCTTCTTTTCTTCACTGTAAAGCTCGTGGTGTGACTAATAATATAATCCTCACGCCTTACCATAAGGAAGGGGTAGGCAGAGGGGTATAGGTAGTATCCATGCACCCACTTTCCGCCAGAGATATATTAAATAATATACTGTATAATAAAAACAAGTCTCACAAATACTTTTGCACGTAGGGTATCTTCAATCTCTTTAGCTCACTTTCTCTGCAAATGCCCACGTATCAGAAATTTTATATATAATCAAGCCTTCCTACAACGATCCCTGAAGGAGTAGGCAGAGGTGCAATAGCACCCTCGTTTTATCCAGAGCTATATTTAAGGGTCAACGTAAAAGTGGCTATACTCCATCGCCATTTCTCAAATATTACACTATGTATACATGACTTTCTTATACGAAGATATCTTCACAACGTCTTCCTTCAGTTGAATATTATCAAAAGAATAAATAAAGATAGAACTGAACTGGTGCTCTACTTGTACCTCGTGAGGGACTCAGCGTGATGATATGATAGAATGAATGCGACTTCGCGGGCACGGATGTCGGAAAACACCACAAATGCCAACGCCATGTACAAACACCACACATACTTACTAATATGATGTGTGTGTATATGTGTCTGCGGAAAGGTTTGCGTGAATAAGGATTACAGCATGTACGATATACTTATGAGCCGTAGTATAAATCGCTAGCATCCTGACCCGGTTTCGCATGGGTAGAAGAGCATATCTTGACAAGATGTAATTCTCTCCCAATTGCAATACTTGTAATGTCTGTGACGATTTATATCACATCCTGATGGAATGTGACCAAAACAAAGATGTCAGAAGAACTATGATTGGATGTAGCCAGGATGTGGGTCTGTGTAACAGTATCCTGGCGAACCCTAGTTCTGATGATATAAAATATATATTGAAATTTATAAGCGTAGATTTTAATAACTTTTATATTCAGGTGTCCTCACGGAGTGACATAGTCGCTGTGCGACAAAACTCCTTCAATAAAGAGAAAAAAAAATTATGTAATTCTAACGTAGGGCCACTTTAGCTCATTTCAACCCATTTACCTTAACAAATGGTACATCTAAATCTTCACCATGAATCAGCCGGTCGTATTGGTGAAAACAGCAGCAATCGGTCTAGTAGTGCGTATAAGTTTGCCGCCAATCAAACAGTCAAACTGGGTTATCCCTACTAATATAATATTATAAATGCGAAAGTAACTCGGTCTGTCTGTTACCTTTTCACGCCTAAACTACTGAACCGATTTAAATGAAATTTGGTACAGAGATAGCCTAGAGCTTGAGGAAGGACATAAGCTACTTTTTAATTTGAACAAGGGTTGCAAGGGGTTGCAATAGGGGATGACAGTTTGTATGGAAGTTACGTAATTTTTGAAACTTATTTTTTTGTATTTTAATACATATAAATTAATATTACATTCTAAGTTGGTAAAAAAATTGCACTCTATTTAGAAAAAAATTAATACTGCTTAATATTACTTTTCCGTGCGGACGAAGTCGCGGGCAGAGCTAGTATTTTATATAAATGTGAAGATGAAGATATTATGTAGTGTTTAGATTAAACTACGTCCGGGTTGTGTGTGCTGAGCTCAGTCTACATATAAATATGTATATAGGGTATAAGAAATAAAGTGAATACTTGCAATGAACAGACATAAATATTTACATTTATATCCATACTATAAAAAGGTGTTAGTAGATGACAAACACACACACACTCTCAACACGCTCAATAAGATGTGCACTCTTACACACACACACACATGTAAAATAAAAATAAAAGTTTTTATGTTATACTTTATTCCTCGCGTACTCGCGGAAATAATACTATAATCGATATAGGAATGTAAAAGTATTATGTAAGGAGCCGCGGTTGGTCAGCTCCTGTTATAATTATGTATTTTATAGACTGAAATCAAAGCTAGACTTCGCAACAACATATAAAAAACAGCTTTTAAACTACATTAAAAAAATACTCACGCTTTCCCACAAGGGTCCCCAAAGGGGTAGGCGAAGGTGTATAGGTATTACCCGCACACCCACTATCCGCCAGAGATATATTTTAGATGCCAACGTGGCAGATGGCGAGGCAATATCAAACGGAACATATTGATAAAACACTAAGAAAACTAGCTGTCCCGCCCAGCTTTGCTTGAGTGACAAAATACGACGACAACACCACCTATCGGGTCCAATTGTGAATCTAAACCATTCTCGAATCCAAGTAAAATCGGTCCAGCCCTTTAGGAAGAGTTCAGTGACAAACACACGCACAGAAGAAATATATATATATATAAAGATATAGTCAATGCCATCAATTTATCATAAAACTTCTCGTTTTTTGATGACATTTAAAACCTACTTCATAAAATACATCTATCTAATACCTTTAAACGAGCAATTCTTGTATATATATAATCTGAATCTCGGAAACGGCTCCAACGATTTTCATGAAATTTGGTACGGGGGGGATTTCGGGGGCAATAAATTGATCTAGCTAGGTTTCATTTAAAAAAAAAAAGTTTTATCCGTGTTTTTAGGCAATGAAAATCTCCTACAATTTCATTAGAATTTGAAATTCGCTACTGCTTTACCGACACAGCAACAATAAAGCGTTGCTAAGCAACAAACTTTAAGCCAATGAGTTTTTGGTTTGACGTTTTCGTAGACGTATTAAATTATATAAAATCAATTGTTTACTTACATGACAAAATGCCTAAACCTTCAAGAAAATAGTGATCGACAAACAAGACTCATTTTAACAAATTAATGAAAATAAACAGCTTTCCGCTCGTCCCACACGTAGTGCTAAAGTCTTGCAAAACTTGACCAACATTATACGAGCAGAAAGGTCTAATGATTTAGACCTTTCTGCTCTTCTTTTAGAGATTTGTTTCACTGAATATGACCAACAGCGGGAACGACGTCCACAAGATTTGCGGCAGCGAACAGCATAACGTGTAGCTACTGAACATTACGAACAACGGGAACGACGTCTACAAGATTTGAGGCAGAGAGCAGCACAACGTGTAGCTACTGAACATTACGAACAACGAAAACGACCTCTACAAGATTTGCGGCTGAGAGCAGCACAACGTGTAGCTACTGAACATTACGAACAACGGGAGCGATGTCTGTAAGATTTGCGGCAGAGAGCAGCACAACGTGTAGCTACTGAACATTACGAACAACGGGAACGACGTCTACAAGATTTGCGTCAGAGAGCAGCACAACGTATAGCTACTAAACATTACGAACAACGAGAGCGACGTCTGTAAGATTTGCGGCAGAGAGCAGCACAACGTGTAGCTACTGAACATTACGAACAACGAGAGCGACGTCTATAAGATTTCCGGCAGTGTGCAGCACAACGTGTAGTTACTGAAAATGACGAACAACGGGAACGACGTCTACAAGATTTGCGGCAGCGAGCAGCACAACGTGTACCTACTGAACATTACGAACAACGGGAACGACGTCTACAAGATTTGCGGCAGCAAGCAGCACAGCGTGTAGCTACTGAACATTACGAACAACGGGAACGACGTCTACAATATTTGCGGCAGAGAGCAGCACAACGTGTAGCTACTGAACATTACGAACAACGGGAACGACGTCTACAAGATTTGCGGCAAAAAGCAGCACAACGTGTAGCTACTGAACATTACGAACAACGGGAACGACGTCTACAAGATTTGCGGCAGCGAGCAGCACAACGTGTACCTACTGAACATTACGAACAACGGGAACGACGTTTACAAGATTTGCGGAAACGAGCAGCACAACGTGTAGCTACTGAACATTAGGAACAACGGGAACGACGTCTACAAGATTTGTGGCAACGAGCGGCACAACGTGTAGCTACTGAACATTAGGAACAACGGGAACGACGTCTACAAGATTTGCGGCAGCGAGCAGCACAACGTATAGCTACTGAAAATAACGAACAACGGGAGCGATGTATACAGGATTCGCAGCAGCGAGCAGCACAACGTGTAGCTACTGAACATTACGAACAACGGGAACAACGTCTACAAGATTTGCGGTGGCGAGCAGCACAGCGTATAGCTACTGAACATTACGAACAACGGGAGCGATGTCTGCAAGATTTGCGGCAGCGAGCAGCACAACGTGTAGCTACTGAACATTACGAACAACGGGAACGACGTCTACAAGATTTGCGGCAGCAAGCAGCACAACGTGTAGCTACTGAACATTACGAACAACGGGAACGACGTCTACAAGATTTGCGGCAGAGAGCAGCACCACGTGTAGCTACTGAACATTACGAACAACGGGAACGACGTCTACAAGATTTGCGGCAGAGAGCAGCACAACGTGTAGCTACTGAACATTACGAACAACGAAAACGACCTCTACAAGATTTGCGGCTGAGAGCAGCACAACGTGTAGCTACTGAACATTACGAACAACGGGAGCGATGTCTGTAAGATTTGCGGCAGAGAGCAGCACAACGTGTAGCTACTGAACATTACGAACAACGGGAACGACGTCTACAAGATTTGCGTCAGAGAGCAGCACAACGTATAGCTACTAAACATTACGAACAACGAGAGCGACGTCTGTAAGATTTGCGGCAGAGAGCAGCACAACGTGTAGCTACTGAACATTACGAACAACGAGAGCGACGTCTATAAGATTTCCGGCAGTGTGCAGCACAACGTGTAGTTACTGAAAATGACGAACAACGGGAACGACGTCTACAAGATTTGCGGCAGCGAGCAGCACAACGTGTACCTACTGAACATTACGAACAACGGGAACGACGTCTACAAGATTTGCGGCAGCAAGCAGCACAGCGTGTAGCTACTGAACATTACGAACAACGGGAACGACGTCTACAATATTTGCGGCAGAGAGCAGCACAACGTGTAGCTACTGAACATTACGAACAACGGGAACGACGTCTACAAGATTTGCGGCAAAAAGCAGCACAACGTGTAGCTACTGAACATTACGAACAACGGGAACGACGTCTACAAGATTTGCGGCAGCGAGCAGCACAACGTGTACCTACTGAACATTACGAACAACGGGAACGACGTTTACAAGATTTGCGGAAACGAGCAGCACAACGTGTAGCTACTGAACATTAGGAACAACGGGAACGACGTCTACAAGATTTGTGGCAACGAGCGGCACAACGTGTAGCTACTGAACATTAGGAACAACGGGAACGACGTCTACAAGATTTGCGGCAGCGAGCAGCACAACGTATAGCTACTGAAAATAACGAACAACGGGAGCGATGTATACAGGATTCGCAGCAGCGAGCAGCACAACGTGTAGCTACTGAACATTACGAACAACGGGAACAACGTCTACAAGATTTGCGGTGGCGAGCAGCACAGCGTATAGCTACTGAACATTACGAACAACGGGAGCGATGTCTGCAAGATTTGCGGCAGCGAGCAGCACAACGTGTAGCTACTGAACATTAGGAACAACGAGAGCGACGTCTGCAAGATTTCCGGCAGCGTGCAGCACAACGTGTAGCTACTGAAAATGACGAAAAACGGGAACGACGTCTACCAGTTTTGCGGCAGCGAGGAGCACAACGTATAGCTACTGTGCATTACGAACAACGGGATCGACGTCTACAAGATTTGCGGCAGAGAGCAGCACAACGTGTAGCTACGGAACATTACGAACAACGGGAACGACCTCTACAAGATTTGCGGCAAACAGCAGCACAACGTGTAGCTACTGAACATTACGAACAACGGGAACGACGTCTACAAGATTTGCGGCAGCGAGCAGCACAACGTATAGCTACTGAACATTACGAACAACGGGAGCGATGTCTGCAAGATTTGCGGCAGCGAGCAGCACAACGTGTAGCTACTAAACATTACGAACAACGGAAACGACGTCTACAAGATTTGCGGCAGCGAGCAGCACAATGTGTAGCTACTGAAAATAACGGACAAAAATTGCGACGTCTGTAAGATTTCCGGCAGCGTGCAGCACAACGTGTAGCTACTGAAAATGACGAACAACGGGAACGACGTCGACAAGATTTGCGGCAGCGAGCGGCACAGCGTATAGCTACTGAAAATGACGAACAACAGGAGCGATGTCTACAAGATTTGCGGCAACGTGCGGCACAACGTGTAGCTACTGAAAATAACGAACAACGACAGTGACGTCTGTAAAATTTCCGGCAGCGTATAACACAACGTGTAGCTACTGAAAATGACGAACAACAGAAGCAATGTCTACAAGATTTGCGGCAGCGTGCGGCACAACGTGTAGCTACTGAAAATGTTGAACAACAGGAGCGATGTCCACAAGATTTGCGGCAGCGTGCGGCACAACGTGTAAATACTGAAAATGTTGAACAACAGGAGCGATGTCCCCAAGATTTGCAGCAGCGTGCGGCACAACGTGTAGCTACTACTAATGACGAACAACGGAATCGACGTTTACAAGATTTGTGGCAGAGTATGGCACAACGTGTGTAATTGTTGATAAAGGTCCCAATCATATTTTTTCTCATACATCTACCATGTACAGACAGTGATCCGTTACAGTTTTACAAACCACATCTAAATCGGATAAGCCGTTTCTGAGGTTAGCGTGCACAAATGTACAAACAAAAATTCTAAAAATCTGTGTTTTGGGTGCTGTTTGCGTTGATAAAGCTCCCAATTATATTTTTTTCTCATATATCTTCCATGTACAGACAGCAATCCGTTACATTTTTATTATATGTTTAGATAGATGATCCTTTATTTTGGCATATCTTTTTAATTTCTTAACCAATTAAGTCGTGATTTTTTATTTAAATAACAAGTTCATATTTTTTCATTATTATATTGGCAACATTAAAAAATATTATTCATATTCCATAAGTCTGTAATTCGTATAAATTATATTTTATTTATATTTACCGAGCTAAGCTCGGTCATCCAGGTACTAATATTTAAGCACAGTAAAGCCAAAACAAGTGATTGTTGAATTGCCTTTCATAACGAGAATATAATGTTCGAGTTTTTTATGGATTTACCCTTACAGTTGGCCATGTCCGTATGTTTGTCTTCCGTCCGTGGGTTAGCTCTGAGGCGCTCGGTTCTAATGAGCTTAATTAGTGTGAGCGAAATTAGTAAGCTCTAGAATTTGCTATAGTAGTACATATTAACAGCGCTGACAAAGTTGTAAAATAAAAATCTGAAATCTAATCTTGTATGAAGCTTTAAGGCTAAGTTAGCCATGTGCCCCCCCCCCCCCCCCCCCCTACAAACTAAACCGTTGTTTATATACAAAGATTTTTATACAAAACCTAAAAAAAAAGGCAGAAATAGTAGAGCGCCCGGTCGTACAGTCTCTAATTTTTAAATAAAAAAAGTTGTATACCTATGTACTTTTCCTTTGATGCCAAACAATCCGACTCCCAGTATTACAGACGGAAAAATGGATTATTATATTGATTTTATTAGGCCCGACTTTTTTATGGTTAATTTATTAGGTACCTACATGTAAAGATGACCAGAAGCCGATTCTTGGCATAACCATAAATATTCAAGAATAATCATGATGATGACGTCATATAATTATATCGGTCCTTTATTCGTTCTTGGATGATGATTGCAATGGTTCCATTTTGCTCCAACAAAAATCATAATTAAATTGGTAAACATAAAAGATACTGCAGATATTGTATACTAAAGCTTTTTGTCGTGAATGAATGTATAAATAAATGATCGAAATTAAAAATAATGAGAAGCTTAATTGCTTGGACACGAAAAGGTAATTGTCAATTGATTCGACCCGCATTTAAAGTTCTTGCAAATAATACTTAGGTATTCTCTGAGACCTTGGATCCCGGATGCATAGGTCTGAAGAGAACGATGTTCTATCTTATGGCGTTTTTTTTTTACAAAGCTGACCAACATGTGATTGAGAAGAATTTCAAAGTCTAAGATATACCTTACTGTGCCTAAATGGACGTACTGAAGACACGGACGGAGACGGAAACGTCATCTGTCACGTTGAAAACTAAACATATCTGTAGCGAAAACAGGGTTACCCCTCTGCCTACCCCTTCGCACACGTTTATGGGAAGGCGTGAGAAGTTTTTTTTTATACCACTTGGGTGGCAAACAAGCATGCGACCCGCCTGATGGTAAGCGGTTACTGCCGCCTATGGACGCTTGCAATACCAGGGGTATCACTTGCGCGTTGCCGATCCTGCAGGAATCTTTTAACATCCTTCTTGAAGAACTCCATGCTGTAGTCTCCAGGGAAAACCTCAACGGGGAGGTCATTCCACAGCCTGAGCGTTAATATTAGATGTTAAATATTCGTATTATCATTTACCTCTTATTACCAAACAATTTTGTTGCAAATAAAGAGAAAATTATTTCTTGTGGTGCAATCAATACCGATTGTCTGATTGACTTTTACAAACATCATTATGAATTGTGTAATATTTCGATAATAGTTTAACCAAACGTTATGTGAATAGGTGTGTATTGATAATTACTTAATCATATTTCCAACGTTAGATAGTATTATGGGAATGTATTTGTAATATCGTCAGTATAGCAGTGGCTGTCTGGTCTAGTGGTACGATGTTCTTTTGCTATTAAGAGCTCCGATTGCGAAGCTTATGGCCGCGGGTTCAATTCTCACTGGGTGCGGATATTTGTTTGATGACTACTAATATTCGTCTCTTAATTCTGGAGGTTCCTTTTTATAATATATAATAATATACCCTCACGCCTTCCCACAAAGGGTCCCCGAAGGGGTAGGCAGAGGTGTATGGGTAATACACACCCACTTTCCGCCAGAAATATATTAAGTGCTAACGCGACAGATGGCGAGTCCGTCGCCGTTACTCAAGCACGACTATACATACACCTTTGAATTTCTTCTCAGACGTATGCAGGTTTCCTCACGATGTTTTCCTTCACCGTAAAGCACGTGGTGTGACTAATCATTGTACTTTTTTTTTTTTATTCAACAAGAGTGGCAAATAAGCATACGGCCCACCTGATTAGAAACGGTTACCGTAGCCTATTTACGCTCACGATACCGAAGTATCACTTGCGCGTTGCCCCTCTGTGTTCGGAGAGTTATAGTGTGTTGGCAACATAATGGGTTTAATCCCTCTGCTTCCAACACTATGTAACAATCCTCCGCCCTCCCCAAGGAGCTCATTACCGGAAACCTTATTCACCGCGTAGGAACACAACACAAAAAAAATTGTTATTTGGCTACGGACTTCTATAAGGTGGAGGTCCTGCCCCAGTCGGCCAGCTCCAAATTCGAACGGGAAACCCGTTATGTCCTACCTCTCTTACTTAAGTACGTAAGTTAAAAAAAAAACTCATTGGTACAGTCGGGATTCGAACTTGCGATCTTTGTGTCGCAGGCAACTGCTCGAACCACTCGGCCACCACGATTCCTTTTTAAGTATATATATATATATATACTAACAGACCCGGCCACGCATTGCTGTGGCTAAGGTTTTTGTTATACCTATTACATATTGTAGACAAATAAATAAATACTTCCTCAATCCAGTCAACAGATCGCCATCTATTACAATCGTCTGGAGCTAACAGATAATTACGACTGTCAAATAATAGACAAATAATTTGCAATAAAAAAATATTGCGACTATAAATAAAGATGTCAGCTATCCTATCTTTCAAGTTGGATCAAACTGCACACGGTGTGAAAATTTGATTAAAATCGGTAAAGTAGTTTAGGAGTCCATCGCAGAAAAACAACGTGACGCGTAATTTATATATATGTATTAAGTTAAGATATACACTTATATAACTGTATAGTTCCCACACAAGCGTGGATTTGTTTGGCACTAGGTCAATGCGCATGTAACGTCATAAAGGGTATTTCCGTAATGTTCTTATGAAAGAATATGCCTTGTAGTCATACAGTCCATAGATACATTTTTGTACGAATTCATAGCTCAGTTTCTCTTTATTAAATTCCTAGGTACAAGTTAGGTAAGCTGAGATACCGGTTCACTAACGGCATCTAGTGAAACTAAGTTTTGAATTATTCTAAAATGGAATACTTAACTAATGCATTGGCTTGAGTAGTCGCTTTCAGAATCAAGTTTCAGATTCGAACCCCGATTTTCGGTACGAATGATAGTTAACTGAACATAAGTAGGTACAGTGATGTACACTAACATGAGCTTTATCGCATAAAAAATCATTTAAAAATGTATTTAAAAATGTAGGTAGTAATTTATCAAGCCTTGCTTGATAAATTACTACCTACTTATGCCTACCCCATCGGACGAAATTATGGGAAGATGTGCTCTCTCCCAACGTATTTAAAATGTTTCACAATACGGGACTCACGCAGTTAACGATCGTCTTAAAAAATCGTGTAGTTTGAATAATACCTTCTTGAGATGTATTTACATGTATAAGTTCAACGATCTCAAAATTGCATAACCACGTGTATATCATGATAAGGTCGCAACGAAAAAAATGCACTGCACTATGTATGTATTTACACGATTGTTATTGTCTGTATCATCCAGTGGATAAAATCGCTGACGTACGAACGTCAGGGATTGGTAGTTGACCTGGTACGAACCAGGATCAACTGTATATACTTAGTAATCATCGTTGCTCTGGCCTTCATCCAATGTTGGGGTTGTGAGCTAAAACGACCTTGATAACTCAACATACTCGTAAAACCAGTTAGCTATTTATATATTACACCAGTTTTCAGACTTTCTAAGTGTCAGGATGAGTTGCTGGGATTTGACAGCTCATCGTAAATTCTGAGATACGCATGTTTGCAGAATACTGTACGGACATGCGGTCACCCATGCGAAGCCACATTGCTTAACCTCACTTATCATTTTAGGCCCAGTCACAACTTTCCCCTAGTCAAGCAGCTTATTACATGGATATGTTTATTTATATAATGTATTTATAATATCGGCATAAAACTACTTATTGAAATAGCAATCTAGCATTACTTTGTTACTGCTTTAGCAGAAACTATAGGTTTAGAGCAAAATAATGGGGACGAGAATTTAATTCGCAGATAGCTGCCAATTATTTATATATATTATTAGGATACTTAAATTTTTCATATACATGCATATATGTATAATCATATAGGTATATATTTACCTATATATAAATAAAATCATATACCTAAATGAATTAAAAGAAATCAGGTCGCAGTGGTTTGCTATTTATTTGTGAAAAGGTGAATGACCATAATATCTTTTTTAGATAATTTATTATTGACCGATTAAGCGATAGGCGTTATCTAAAAAATGACAAAACGAAAAAGAGTAGCTTAATTATTTATGGTATCTCAACAAAATGATGTTAGCAAATTACGCCACCGTTGTCGATGGTGCTTGCACCGTTATGGACAGGTTGTAGCGCTTACCACCAATGACCTAACCGTCCATAGCACGACTTGTCTAATCTTAATATTGCTATTGCATTCCATTGAAGTCCCTACTCCTTTAGCTCATTTCCACCGAATCCAACAGAAAATCTCAAGTTTTAACCTAAAAGCTAAAATACAAATCATTTGGAACCAATTTATATAAACAAATATATCTCTGGCGGAAAGACGGTGCGTGGGTACTATATGGACACCTCTGGCCTACCCCTTCAAGGACCCATGAGGGAAGGCGTGAAGATATAAGAAATAGTTATTAGTGTTATACCCATAGTGAAGCCAAATCAACAACATCCAACTAATAACTCGCATCTAAAAATTGCACGTCAGAAAATCTAAATAAAGTGGACAATTTGGAAGTAGTGGAAAAAATGTTTACATTTTAGGGCACTTTGTATGATCCTTACAAATAATAATAAAGTTTCTTTTAAGCGGGGCATGGAAATATTTTTTTAGACGTAATTGAAGATTCCACATCACGATCTTGACCCGGGAAGTCACCACGACAAGGTCTGTAAATAAGTAGACGATAAATCTACTACAGTGCGTATATCCGCTCTTTAATGACAATTGAATTGACTTCTAAGTATGGGAATAGGTAAAGGGCATTGTTTATCAAGGCTACGTTGAAAGACAATATAATTGACATCCAGAAATAATGTTCGCTTTGTCAATCGTAGTCGCATGTCCGTTCTGGAAAATAGAATTTTAAATGCAGCTTCTTTAGTGTTGAGAATCAAATAATTACGTTCTGAGACATGATAATGTAGAGAACATTCTTACGTATTGTTTGATGAAAATAAAGTTAAAAAGTACTGATATTCAACTGATTGATGGATTGAACTGAACTGAACAACAAGAAGAGATTTATAGCTGCAAAGACCAATCATTTATTTTATGTAAACCATTAAAATTTTACTTTGAATCATATTTATATACCTGGGAATAATTATAATATATTAAATGAGGTAAAAAGAGCTGCGGAAGCAGAGTGGTTCGAATAGTTGCCGGCTATACAAAGATTGTTCGAATTTCGAAGTTCGAATTTCCAACAGTACAGTGGTCTGGTTAGTCACACCACGAGCTTTAGGTGAAGAAAAACATATTTTCTAACGTAAAACACGATGACTTGACTAAAATATATATCCGACGAAAAGTCGTCGTGTAGGCACTACCTACCTCTGCCTACCTCTTCGGTGACTGTTATGGGAAGGCGTGAAGATACATATTAAATTAAATTTCAATAGCGATTCCAAAACTTGCCTAACCTTCAACAATAAGATTCTAATAATGAGGCTAATTAGATGCTCAACGTCCGTTTGGCTAAACAGTATGTACACTTTTGTATTATAAAAGCAGGTCGGACGACTAAAGTACCTACGCAAGCATGTTTTATTTGAAACCGTTGCGGTTTTTTACTGCAGATAAATATAGAATGTGCAAATTCTGTGAGAAAAGGAAAGTAAACAAGAAAATGTGTTAACGTAACGGTGCTTGATATTTTTGTGCTGTCGGCTCGCTTCGGAACGACTATGTGTAACCCTTAAGATTTATTTACGTCTAGCTGTGCCCGCGACTTCGTCTGCATGGGAAATTAACACAAAAATGTATTGTTATCTGCCAGTGAAAGTCCCGTCAAAAATGGTCTAGCCGTTTCAGACAAAATCTTTCTCTGGCGAAAAGAGGGCGTGTACCGTTTCTCAGTCCCTTGTAGGAAGGTAAATAAATACCTTGTACCTTGCCCGTACTGGTACTGTCGCGCTCGGATCTGCATCATGGATGATAGACATCCTAAAACATTCATATCGTATATTGAATTATTGTCACATTGCAAATCAGCCATGCATATGTGTATTAACCAGAATAGGCCTTGATTTTCTGATCGCAATGCATAAGTTAGTCGTTTAAATGCAATGTTCCATATACTGTATTATAAATTAAATGTAGGTGATATCATTTAGATCGGTCAGCGGTTAGATCATGAGGTCCTTAGCTAACGAATAACGGAATAGAGATTAAAGTAGACATACTCCAATCAACAAGGGAATAGAGATTAAACTTACAAAAATAACTTTAAAATATAGTATATTTAAGAATATATGTGTTTTTTTTTACACAACAATAATACTTTCAAAACATTCCATATTAATGGACCTATGCCCAAACTAAACAAAACTTGTATTGCAACTAGATCACGATATATAACTTATATAGATACCTACATTAAGTATAGTGTTTGAAAAATGGCGATGGACTGTCAAGACGCCTTCTGTCAAGTCGGCACTCAAATATATTTCCGGCGATTTCCTCTGTCAACCCCTTTGGGGATCCTTAGAAGTGAAGATAGTCAGTCATAATTAATTAAGATATCAAAATCAAAATCAATCAAAATCTTTTTATTTCACTGGGCACTTATAAAACGTCGAAAAAGAAGCACGTATCCAAGACCAAGACCAATATAATGATGGTCTGGTAAAACATATGTCATATGTCAAGCACAGGACACAAGGATGCAGCATAAGAGTGACTGCCCTGGTTTAATAAACGATAGCCACTTATCAAGTGAACGGTACGTTTGTTAACATATTGAAATAAAAATGCAATATCCGTACATGAGTATGTTTAATCGTGTTTTATTGAGTCATTGATCTGTAATTGCTATTTAATTTATATTTATGCGGGCATCATTTCAAGGGGCATTGCATTTGCTTACGCTCCGTGAGTATTTTTGTCGAAGTTACTGAGTATTGGCCTAGCTATTTGATTTATAACTGTACTTTCGATTCGAGTGGTGTATATACTTAATATAAACTCGAACATTCTACAGATTTATGAAGGAATAGTTCCGTAATGGAGAAGGTTTCATCAAGAGCCGTAGTGGCCGAGTAGTTAGAGCAGTTGCCTGCAACACAAAGATTGCAAGTTCCAATCCCGACTGTACCAATGAGCTATTCTGAACTCAAGAACAGTGATTAGATACACAACGAGCTTCGGTAAAGGAAAACATCGTGAGGAAACCTGAAGATAGATAATAAATTCATAGATTTATTTATCTACTCGTATAGTCGTGCTTGAAAAACATCGATGGACTCACCATCCTATACGTAGGCATCTAAAACAAACTGATTAATGATAATTAAAATTGAAGCAAATCCTTAATTAAAACGTAACCAACATTTTGCTCCTCACTCGTTAGTAAATTATCCAAGAGTTTACTTGGACTGCACAACACGCTTTGTGAACTCATTAACTAATAGTTACGAATTAAAAGTCATGAATCGAATTGACCAGCAATGATTGGCAAGTATAAACGAAACTTGAAGTATAGCCGACTCGTGACTTGAATTCTGAAGGCGCACTAAACTTGACCATTATGAAGACTTAACATTACGAGTGTCATTTAAATTATAAAAGAGACTAGTTTCTATTTTATATCAGCTCTGATATACAGCAAATGAAACTCGTTATACAGGATGTATATCAAGTTACTAATTAAGAATTATAGATGTGAAAGTTCCTGACGATTTTCGTTCCTTTTTCACGCAAAAACTACGGAATGAAATTAGATGAAATTTGACATAGCGATTTTAGGCGGGTGAAATCGCGGCTCACTGCTAGTACATATATAAATATACCTGAGATACAAATATATGTTTAAGGCAGGCATCAAACCCGCGACTAGAATAAAAAAGTAAATGATAATATAATTAAGCGTCTATGAAATCACCTTTGGGAAGAATTTATTTTAAATAAAAATAATAATACAAGTATTTGTATATGGTATATTGAAAGCTGTGATTCTTGATACGGCAAGCATCGTGAATAGGTTCGGGATCGGAGTGCAAGTTCCCGGTGGATACCCCTATTCCGATACAAGAGGGAATATACATTTAATATTGTATAGTTCTTAGTGAGTTCTTGTTATTTCGTTACTGCAACAATAATGTGTTGGATGAGACGCATAATACTTTTATTTATACCAAGTGAATCCGTAGTACGTAGTCCCTCTCCAATAGATGGCCAAAATACGAATCTTTCAATTCGCACTCCAAAAATTACAACTTTAAACTTGCAAAATAATTAATTTCAATAGCATGCAGATTATACACATAATTATTTACAAATATCATAGACATAAAATATAATTTTTTTAGAGGAAACTGGTTATATTCCATTATAAAAAACGAACTATTATTAATTGTGACTTACTTGTTCGCCAATTATAACAAAAACAATCTTTCAGAATGGAAAAAAATAACATAATATAAGAAATAAAATTATACAGCGCGGTTTGTATTTTGTCAAAACATACTGATATTGTGAATGCGAAAGTAACGCTGTCTATATCTATCGGTTACGTTTTCACGTCCAAGCCGATGCGCCAAATATGACGAATTTTAGTACAGAGATAGATGGAACCATACGGTCATAAACTAGTTTTTGTTTCGTAAATTAACTTGAAAGGGGGAGGAAATTAAGGGGAACCGACGCAGGCGTATGCCATTTTGGCTGTAGCAATTGCTGGAGCAGTCGCAGGTGGCATAATATTATCCTTTACACGAATTATTTTCATATACCCATTAGCATATAATACAACATATATTAGGCTTCTTACCTAATAGTGACCCTACCTTAGGTATGTATATACCTAGCATAAGGGTAGCGATAAGCGGCCCCGGCTGCTTAAGAGAAGCAACCGTGGCTAACCAACCATTAAAATAATAATTAGTATTTTATAAGTAACTTTCCGATGTACCTGAATGTGAGTAGATTTATTCACTTGGGTCATAAAATATGTAATGGATCTGACATACGTACGGATACATTACGTGTGGAACTTAATTCGCAGAACACATACCTCATTTGACGTCACAAAATGAATTCTTGACGTATCTGGCAATTCATCTAAATGCATACCGGTTGTTATTAGGAGAGGAACATTTATCGAGTTGTTGATTAACTGCCTGCCGCGTCGTCACAGAAATGAGAAGCTATTATTTCGGAAAAGATAGCAAACCATGTGGGAGCATTCTTAAAAGTATGGACAAAATATAAAATCTCTACTAATATTATAAATGCGAAAGTAACTCTGTCTGTCTGTTACCTTTTCATGCCTAAACTACTGAACCGATTTAAATGAAATTTGGTACAGAGATAGCTTAGAGCTTTAGGAAGGACATAGGCTACTTTTTAATGCGAATAAGGGTTGTAAGGGGTTGCAATAGGGGATGAAATTTTGTATGGAAGTTATGTCATTTTTGAAGCTAGAAGCTTGAAACTTATTTTTTTGTATTATTATACATATAAATTAATATTACATTCTAAGTTTGTATAAAAATTAGACTTTATTTAGAAAAAAATGTATGCTGCTTAATATTACTTTTCCGCGCGGACGAAGTCGCGGGCACAGCTAGTTTGTATATAATTGAACTCGATGCACCAAAACATAATCGATTAATTACTTATGAGGTTGAACCCGTGAGGTGAAATAAGATACTCATAGCACTCATGGCTAAAAATTAAATCGTACATCATATATATGATACACTGGCGGTCCGTCCCGGCTTCGCACGGGTGGACATAACATTTTTTTTATAAAGGAAAATATAGCCTATATCTTCAGGGAGAATATAGCTTTCCAATGGTGAAAGAATTTTTCAAATCGGTCCAACAGTTTCGGAGCCTATTCAATACAAACAATCAATCAGATCTTTCTTCTTTATAATATTATAGAATAGATGTCATCACGAAGTAGGTAAAGAGAGCGAAGCGCCAGATGTAGACATACAGACCTCTTTCGCTTCTACCACATTAATCAATCCCTTCATACATGTTCGCCGTTTTTACGTACCCTTGGCGCTTGCTTCATTTGTGAGTGGTCGCTCAATTTGATTCAGGTAGTTAGAAAGTGGACCTACTCTGCTTCTACTTCCAGACGCTGGCATTGTACAACTAAATGACATAATATAACTTTTCGTCTAATCGTTTATTCATGGGAAGGGAAGGAAGATTTCGTCTAATCTTTATGTATAGACATTTATCACCGAAAAAACTGTCCTCAGAAACTGTAAACAACACATTTATCGTATCAAATTAAAGAAACAGGTTTTATTAAAGGCAGTTTAAAGTAAAAAGCTTAAACTGAAAAATCCTCCTGAGGCCGTTACCGTACCATTACATGCTATTGCCATCATTATTCAAAATCCCAAAACAGAGAGATAGGACGTTATCAATACCTGTTCCTTAAACATTCCTGAATTGTGAAGCCAATAAAACATCAAAGGCCAAGAGCCGTGGTGGCCGAGTCGTTTGAGTAGCCCGTCTCTACCAATGAGTTAGAAAAGCATCGAGAGGAAATCTGCATAATTTAAGAAGAAATTTACAGATGTTATATTTATATATTTTTGGGTTTGAGAAACAGCCATAGACTCGCCATTTGTCACTTTGGATAACCTAAATAAATCTCCGATCGGAAGGGGACGTTACACCTCTGCCTACCCCTTTGTAGGAGAGCGTGAACAGATTTCGCATTTAAAGGACCGAGGGAACGAAAGGAAGGAAGAGAAAGAAGGAAGGAACGTGACCGGGTGAAACAAGTATTCCAAGACGGTTCATTCTACTGAACCTGTAAATAAGTCACAGCTTGGTTATTTTTAAACAGGATTCTGAAACATTTTTTTAAAGGTTTAATGTTTATATGTTAACACATTCGACAAGAAATACCAAATACAATCAACAAGTAAACATTTAATAGTTAATAGAGCAGAAATTTAATGACGCGTCCGCGCAGGGTTCCCATGCGGCAAAATATTTTTTTCTTATAGACACGTGACCGTTTGTCAGCTGTTGTCGCCTTGACGAATTTGTTTGTCATGTTTAATTTGTAATTTAAAGGTCGTTGACATGTAGAAATGTATGAAAAACTATATGGAAAGTTCTGATTGCGAGCAGAAATGTCTTACTGCGTATATAAAGTGTTTTTGTATTGTGTGACGTACGTTGACATGTACAGTAATATAAAGTCCTCATGAAAAGTTCCAGATATTGGGCTAGACTCTTTTCGGTAATTGTGCGAGATTGATTCACGAACTCTCGAGTATTCGGTGATTGTGGGAAAGTTGTTTAGTCTAAAGCAAATACTCTTTTCAACTTCATTAACGTTTTGTCATTTTAACATCCTAACATTCGAAACGGTACTTGAGAAAGTCTATCAATTCGGACATTTATTAGCACGTAGATTTTTTCTACGGTGCTTTTCAAATGATGCGATTTCAAATACATACCTAATACAACAAAGTGTGTATGGGATGGAAAAAATGGTTCTTCACGCCGTTCCACAATGCTCCCCAGCGGGGTAGGCAGAGGTGTGTAGCAACTTTTCGACATATACAGGTTGCCACTCGATATTTTCCTTCACCGTTAAGCTCGTGGTGTGACTAATAAAAAAAAAATGTGGTGTGGAGCATGTCGCATTCGCATCCCACACACATTATAACTCAATCATGCACAATCGCAATACACAAATTTATCATCTTACACACTCAATTTACACACGTACCCAACACACTCATTATATCTCCCCACACTAAACTTCCACTACACACACTCATCTCCATACACGCACACACACACTTTCACATACACATACACGCACGCACACATGAACATAATTATTATATTTACCTTAAGTTAAACATTTAATGTAAGTAAAATTAATCCTCTAAAGCACTGTGGGGCACTGGTAACCTGTACTACAGGTATTGTATACCTATCTCAGGCACCAGTCTCACACATTATTAAGTGTTAAACTTGCTTACTTTTGTGTGAGAAAATAAAGAAATTATATTATTATATATTACTATTATTAATACAACATGACATATGACACAGACAAGTTAAAAAATAATCTTTGGACAATCCGAATTCAAACTTGTAATCTTTGTGTTACAGGCGACTACACGAACCACTCACCCGCCACGGCTCATTGAATTGTGAAATTAAAAAACATTACACCCGTACAAATTGCTGTATTCAGGACTTGTAAATGCCTATTTATTCTTATACTTCACAATGGCGCAAATAAAACGAAATATAAATAAAAATAAACAAAAACCGACTTTAGATACTGGAAATACTGTAAGTTTCAAATCACAGCCACAGTATATTAAGCCAATGCTCTTTAGTATACTGCTTTTAGTCTATGCTATAATCTATACTCATACATAAGTATGCTATGTCACAGTCAAGCAACTCGCATTACCACGTTGTATGGCATGGCAACCTATTATAAAACTGACAATATATCGATCCAAAAAAATCTAACCTCAACGTCAGTTGTAAGTTTCACAGCCCTGCAATTATTTTACTGATAATCCGATCTTTATCTGTTTCACACATTCAATATTGCATGCAATGATGCAGTAATGTTTCGAAATGAACAACAATGTATCTTTGTCCAATATACAGAGTGTATTTATAATGAAAGTAGGGTTTAAATAAATACCTCCAATGACAACTGTAATTTAAATCCATTGAATATGACTGAATCGATTTCATTTATATACAGCTGCTATGAGTAATTGACCGCAATTTATGTGGATGAGACGGACGATTGTTCTTTGTAGGTATTAACAAGGTTTTAAAATGTTACAGTTCAATTAACGTAAATTTTCGAGGCTATCGAATTGTTTGGTCGCACGTAGGGGCATATAGCGCCATCTCCCGCAAAATAGTGGAAGTAACAGTTGTACGAACGAACAATAATGTGTAATGTTCCGTTAGCATTATGCTTAAAGCTAACAAGTTAGTGAATACTTAGTTGTTACTTCTAATTGAACGATTGTTTAATTTTACAACAGTGTAAGGTCCAAGATTATTTTAAAATAAGTCTAAATTTAGAATAACGTCTACAAATGTTATCCATGTCGCAGGTTTCGTCGGTTGAACATAAAACGTATTCGCCACGGGCTTCGTCATACAAAAAGAAAAGTTATCAAATAACTTCTAATTAGTTAGTGATCATCATCATCACAAATTTAAGAGCTGGGCTCTTGTTGGCGTCTCTGATGCAGTCCCTTCCATTCGCTTCTGTCCAGCGCAACCTCCTTGACCTCCCTATACGTCATGAGAGACACTTTTTCTTTGATCTGACCCATTTATGTTAATCTTGGTCTTCCTTTTCCTCTCTTCCCCTCTACCTTTCCTTCTAAGATGTTTCTAAAGAAGCTATCATGTCGTATAAGGTGGCCTATCATCTTTCCTCTTCTATTCTTGACATGTTAAAAATTTACAAGCAGGTATATTGTTCACAGATCAAAAACATATCCTCAAGGGCGTGAGTGGATGCTTCAAGCCTGGACAGCTTACAGCCATCATGGGACCTTCTGGTGCTGGGAAAACAACTCTGCTAAATATATTAGCGGGTTACTTGTGAGTAACTGTAACTGTAACGTAAACTAACTTTTTTTTTATTGCCAATTAAACTGACAGATTACTGCCACAGATAGCAAAAAATCTCTACGACTACTGCGAGCTGGCTCGAAACTTTTTTATTTGTTTATTAATAACAGTGCTAATTACCTACTATCACGTTGGAAACAAGAAACCCTACTAAGCATAACCGGTCGATTATTTAAATATCTGATTGAATTTAGGCCTACTTAATTCATGTTATGTGTTGTTAAATAATGCTATATTTAATCTTGTGAATCACTTTAGCACAACTTGGAACTCGTGAATTTGCATTTATGAGTTAAAGTTGTGCTATAGTACAATGCCAACAGGGATACATATTAAACCCAGCCCACAAATTCTAAGAATAATCAGTAGCTGTTAGATGATGGTGAGCATTGGCCAGGCGGAATACTTGTTTACCACATTTGTATGGATCTCAACTAATGATCCATAACACATTACACTTGAGTGAGAAGTTTCATTTGATGCAACATATCCTTCTATTCAGTGTTTCATGCATTCAAGTAGAAGTCAATCAGAACCTTGTTACACTACTACAAGTTGTAACAAATTGGTAGGTATTTATCCCTTAAATTTCGTTCGTGGCAAAATGAGTACTTAATTAAGACTGGTCTCATACAACAGAAAAATATTTTGTCTAGAAGGTCTTGTTGGGAAGGCATCAATCAAATAAAGTACATTTTATTTTTGTATACTCGAAACCGACGAGCATGTATGAAGAGACTGATGAATGTAGACGAAGCGAAAGAGGTATGTAAGTCTAGAGAGAACTGGCGCTCTATACTCTCTGCCTACCCAATTAGGGACTCGGCGTGATGATATGATGATGATGATTATTTTTGTACAAATTATAGAACTCAAGGCGCTAAAGGCGAGATCTCGGTAAATGGAATCTGCGCATGCGCATCTCAGGCAACCGGCCGGGGCGGAGCGCGATACATCCGACAGCACGACGACTTGCGCGAACACCTCACTGTTTACGAAGCAATGTCCCTCGCAGCTTCCCTCAAACTCGCTGACTTCACCGCACATGAAAGGAAAGAAAAGGTAAATAGACAATTTGTCAATTCCTATAACCGGCCATTATGGACACAAATTTATTTAAAAAGATGCAATGGTTCAAAGTTCAGATCCCGGTTTTCACCAATGTAGTTTTTAAAGTGGTTATCACGGTGGTTTGTAGAAAATACGACAAGTAACGCGTACTTCTATGAAGAAATTCAAAGATATATGATTAAACATAGTGCCTGTGAAAGCTAACTAGCCATTTTCCACTTGCATGGGTTGAGAGCGTGGAAAATGGATTTACTCGTATAACACTTCCGCTATCCCTATAGAAAACATTATTTTTATAAACTGGAAACTAATATTTTAGACAGTTTCTAAAATCTAAGCTGCGAGTTATTTTTGTTTATTATAAAGCTACAGGGGTAAAGAAACAGCCGTGGTTTAATAAGCCCTGCAAGGAAGCTATATTATCCAAGCAAGCCTTGTATGAGGCGTGGACCACGGCTCGATCCAATCTGGACTCCAACATATCTGATGCAAAGCGGAAACTTAATGCTGCCTCGAGGCACTGTAAGCGAGCGATTGCCAGGGCGAAATTCGATTTCGTCGGCAGAATTGGTAAGAGACTCGCTAGCTACCCTTCTGGCAGTCGTGCTTTTTGGTCCCTTGCCAAGGCTGCTGAGGGAAACTTTTGCCAGTCGTCCCTGCCACCACTCCGTAAGCCGGATGGTAACTTGGCCCACAGTGCCAAAGAGAAAGCGGATCTATTGGGCTCTCTCTTTGCCTCGAACTCTACTATGGATGACGGAGGCGCCACACCGCCAACCATTCTGCGGTGTGAGAACTCTATGCCGGAGATAAGCATAACCCAACGGGAGGTCCGGCGGGAGATGCTGTCTCTGGATGTCCATAAATCGAGCGGGCCAGACGGTATTCCGGCAGTGGTGCTTAAGCAGTGTGCTCCTGAACTGTGTCCTGTTTTGACGCGCCTATTCGCGCTTTCCTGCTCCACCCAAATAGTCCCAACTTCGTGGAAGACCGCCCACGTGCACCCAGTGCCCAAAAAGGGTGATAGATCAGACCCATCGAATTACAGGCCGATCGCCATCACCTCCCTCCTCTCCAAAATTATGGAGCGAGTGATTAACACGCAACTCCTGCGATATCTAGAGGGTCACGGTTTGTTGAGTGACCAACAGTATGGCTTCCGCCACAGTCGCTCAACGGGTGACCTTCTAGCATATCTCACGCACCGTTGGTCACTCGCCATTGAGAGTCAAGGTGAGGCATTAGCTGTTAGCTTGGATGTGGCGAAAGCGTTCGATCGGGTCTGGCATCGCGGTCTTCTATCGAAGCTTCCATCCTACGGACTGCCAGAGGGATTATGCAAATGGGTCGCCAGCTTTCTGTCCAGCAGACGCATAAGAGCCGTCGTTGATGGTAGCTGCTCCGAAAGCATGGACATTAATGCTGGCGTCCCGCAAGGCTCTGTGTTGTCCCCGACTCTGTTTCTTCTGCATATTAATGACATGCTTTCTATTGAAGGCATTCATTGTTATGCAGACGACAGCACTGGGGACACTTACTACACGGGCCGTGCTAATCTCCCTCGTTCCACTGTGGAGGAAAGTCGCGAACGACTTGTGTCTGAAATCGAGAGTACACTTCGCAGTGTCTCCGATTGGGGTCGACTAAACCTAGTCCACTTCAACCCCACTAAGACACAAGTATGCGCGTTCACCGCTAAAAAAACTCCATTCGCTGTGGCTCCACAATTCCACAACACTCCCCTGAACATCTCGGAAAGCATTAGGATCCTTGGGGTCGATATTTCTAGCGACGTTCAGTTCCGTGGTCATTTAGAGGACAAGGCTAAGCTGGCGTCGAGGAAGCTCGGTGTGCTCAACAGAGCTAAGCAGTACTTCACACCGCAACAAAGGCTGCAACTTTATAAGTCGCAAGTTCGGCCACATATGGAGTACTGCTGCCACCTGTGGGCTGGAGCCCCTCGATACCAGCTTGGTCCTTTTGACGCGGTTCAGAAACGCGCCGCTACAATAGTCGATGATCCCATGCTCACAGGCGGCTTGGAATCACTAAGTTTGAGGAGAGACTTTGCCTCCCTGTGTGTGTTCTACCGCTTGTATAATGGGGAGTGTACTGCAGAATTGTTCGACACGATGCCCACTTCCACCTTCTACCACCGCACCCCTCGCCATCGACGGGGAATTCATCCCCATACCTTGTAACCACAAAGGTCTCGCACTGCGCGGTTCCAAAGGAGTTTCCTTCCGCGAACGCTCAGGCTGTGGAATGAGCTCCCCGTTGAGGTTTTCCCTGGAGAGTACAGCATGGAGTTCTTCAAGAAGGGTGTGAAAAGATTCCTGCAGGGTCGGCAACGGGCGAGTGATACCCCTGGTGTTGCAAGCGTTAGGTACGTACTTACTAGCAGTAAATACGCTTTAAGTATGTATTTTTAGTAGTGAGCTTATACATTAGAGTACATACTTTACTTTATGCATTTGTAACAAAGGATTTTATACGTAAATAGGTATCTATTGTCATTGCTCATGAAATACCTATATATCGGTTTAATGTGTAAATATATTTAGTGTGTATTATTATATTTAGTGTGTACGTATACATATATATAAGCATGAATATCATTACCTAGTTGTAGTAGTACAATCTTGGCTGAGTTAGGTAAATTTACGTAGAATCGTCAAGGTATTGATTATATTTTCTTCCCAAATTCGAACCTCGTTATCTGCTGTGGAAATCTCATTGTAAATATGTATATTATGTTCAAGGTATTTGAAATTTTGGCTCTGTTGGGGCTAAGTGGTACTTCGCGAACAATGTGCCGCGATTTATCTGGTGGCCAGAGAAGAAGGCTTGCGGTGGCTCTTGAGCTACTATCCGACCCCTCTCTTATGTTCCTTGATGAGCCTACCACGTAAGTGCATTGGTATAAGTATCATATTCATCATCATCACATCATCGTGCCAAGTTCCTCACGGAGTAGGCAGAGAGAGTGCGCCAGTTCTCTATAGACACAGACTTTTTTCGCTTGGTCTACATGCATTGCTCTTCATTCAGCCACAGTCACGAGTAACTTCAGATATAGTTCAGGTATATTTAAGTTGAGTGTAAAGTGGGCGTGTGGGTATTACCTATACACCTCTGCCTACCCCTTCGGAGACCCAAGTGGGAAGGCGTGAGGATATATATTTTACTTTATACCTTGTGACATAAAATTATTCAGTCATTACATGTACCAAATAACAAGAAATAAGTTTCGTTCAACGTTTTCAATTAAATATTCACAGTCCTTATAATTCAACCTTCAATCATCTACGCCACGATAATTGCACTACAATTAATCGAGTTTTTCATCGATTCGAAGTAGGTTGCTATTATTACTCATTTGTACACACCCACCTTTATAATTAAAAGGATAGAAATACTTTCAGTTCTTTTCCGTAAGTTGAGAAACATTGGCATTCCTTCCCATCCTATACTATTTATCAAATGTGTAACATCAATTATATTAAAGTCTTCCGATGGTAGAATATATAATAATAGATAATAGAATACCATCATAGAATCACTCGTCTGTCTGCCTGGCTGTCACAGCCAATTCCCTCGAAATCTACTTGGCAGTTGAAGTGTATTGTTGTGAATGCCTGTGACAACACAGATGTGTAACATAAATTATTTTCAGGGGCCTGGACTCGTCGGCTTCAGCATCGCTTATAGCACTCTTAAACAGTTTAGCTAGGGGAGGCCGCACCATTATAGCGACTATCCATCAACCTTCAGCGTTACTCTTTGAGAAGATAGACTCGGTATACTGCTTGGCGGATGGCAGAACCCTTTACAGTGGACCTCGTAGAGCTTTGGTCCCCGCACTCGCCAGTGCCGGACTCACGTGCCCTCCTTACCATAACCCAGCAGATTACTGTGAGTATACCATCATATTCATAAAAATTAACGTCACTGAGTTCTAAGAAAGGTACTCATGAATCATTATTTATCCTCACGCCTTCCCACAAGGGTCCCAGAAAGGTTAGGCAGTGGTGTATACGTAATTCCCATACACCCATTTTTCACCGGAGATATATTTTGGGTGCAAACGTGAGAGATGGCGAGTCCATCGCCTTCACTCAAGCACGACTACTATACATACACCTTTGAATCTCTTCTCAAACGGATGCCGGTTCTCTCTCGACGTGTTTCTTCATCGTAAAGCTTATAGTGTTACTGATCACTGTAATTACGTTCAGAAATCTCATTGGTATAGTCTTGCAATGTTCAGAGCTCCAGTTGGAATTTCAACAGTGACAGAGAAAGCGGTGTGCGAATGTATGTGTGCGTGTGTGGGTGTTTGAGAGTTGCTACTGATGCTGACTGCACCAGTTCAATAAAAGTAATAAAACCATAGGCTTATTATAAATTTCTTATGTAATGGCTTATACAAGTAGAACAAAGCTGTAATGCGACTGCGCATTGCAGTATAGTAGTCTGATTCCCGCGTTATGTATATTGCCTTATATTCCTTTTTTACTGCTTAAAAAGTAAAAAATATTGTATTGATCTCAAAACACACTTTATCCAGTCTCACCGTCAGTAACAACTACTGTTATGTCATCTGATTGCTTAAATTCCATAGCTTCGTATCATTACACCCGTTTTTTGCCAAATGGGTACTTAGGTGCCTGTCTGACTAGTTTGTCGCTTTCTTGTATGCTCAGCGTAAGTTCACTCATTCTCCATACCTATCTATAACTCTGGCAAAAGGTATCTAATACGTACAATTACTTGCGTATTGTGCAGAGCCATCAACGGCCTTTCTATTGTAGTGAGAATATCCAATATTTTGTTTTATTTTGTTTCAGTAATGGAAGTTGCTTCCGGCGAATATGACGTGGATCTCATTAAAGCTGCCAAAACTATTTCACAGTTCAAATTTGATTCCAGCGCTGACGGCAATTGGGCAGAATTTGTACCTACTATACCATCCTTACCTGGCCCTTTAGGTACATATACTGTTATAAAATAATAGTTTCAGCTTTGATAACTACTAATTATAATTTGGTACATAATGATAATCTATCATTAAATGCTAAACAACAAAGTCACCCGCCGCGTCTTTCTGTCTATCTGTCACCAGAAGACAAATAATTAATGAGAAATATAAATTTATTGAAATATGGTGCTAATTATTGAAAATGTCGAAAAAGATGAGACGTCTGGGCGCTTTTATCATCAATATTTGTCTATTTGAGATATTAAAAAACTCGAGAGCGATGCCGGGGTAGAGCGCCAGTTCTCTCAAGACTTACATACCTCGCCAATTTCGAGTACTCTTGACGTTCAACTCGATCGAATCGATCGAAAAGGTCGATCGTGTCCGTACGATTTAATCTAGATCATGAAGTGTCTAGCTTGTAAATATATAAATTTATAACATGTCAACTTTTATTTATATTGTACCTGTAATTTCAGATATAAGTTCAGATTTGAAGTCGAAAAATCTTCGAGGCAGTCACAAACAACAGCATAATTCGAAATACATGTATCGACAGTCCGGCCTGCTTCGACAAACATCTATTCTACTCTATAGAAACTATTTAATGACTACAAGAAATTATGTAAGTTACCTTTACTTATATATTGCATAAACATATAAGGCATAGGTACTAGGGCAGACGGAATGTATATTTCGCGCATATTATTCCGGTTTTGATAAACGTGGCAGTCATGCGAGTTCCCCTGTTTCGTACAGAATGTCTGAACAGAATCTTTACGTACTCATAATGTGATAACAATCGGATTTTTGATCGGTAGGCACAGATGTGTAGTTTTAGGTGCCAACGTGACAGATGGTCAGCCGCCGGACGAGCACACATGTCTTATAATTTCTTATCAACGTATGCAGGTTTCCACTCTGTTTTACTATAGTAATATATATTAAGTATATTTAGTATCTTTATTATTCAGTCATTCAGTTTTGGAACACCTGTATATATTTCTTTTCTAGTCTCTTTTCGTGTATCGGGTCGCTGCTCACGTCTTGATAGCTCTGATATTCGGCTATTTGTACCACGGCGTTGGCAGTGAGGCGAGCTCGGTACTCGGCAATTATGTCTACCTCTACGGGTCTATGCTTCTCGTCGTCTACACAGGCAAAATGTCCGTCACTCTATCCTGTGAGTAGTACTCCATATTATTATTATCTAGTAATTATTGATAGCTATATATTGCATCACGAAAATATTATAAATCGTAGTAATATTATAAAAGCGAAAATGTTTATGCATGTTTGTTCCCCTTTCACGCAAAAATCACGAATTGATTAATATTGGCACAGAGATAGATTATTACTTGAATTAGCACATAGGGTACTTTATGTTCAGAAAAATAAAATACTAAGTATGATTACTTTTTACATCAATAGCTTGACGGTAAAGGAAAGTATCGTAAGATCTCTTTTCATGTGAGAAGTGTTCCATAAGACCCTTAAGGATTTGGGCACATTAAGATCCTTAACGCTGAAAGGGCAACTACCTCCTGACCCAATATTAAGACATTATCTCCATGCTTTGGACACGTCTTATAGTGATTTTTAACCATCACAGTAAGGGCAGCACAGTGGCTGTATGTAATCGAATTGCCTATATTGAAATGAAGCAGACGTGGCAAACAAAAGATAAACGGTGACTTCATGTATGAATCATTGAAAACTGTTGGGAGTCCGAAGATTTTATTTATTATTTTATTTTATTTTTATTAATTATTTTTTTTACGATTACAGTTCCTCTCGAAATGGATATACTCAGGGGTGAATATTTCAACCGGTGGTACAAATTAGGACCGTATATATTTTCAATATTAGCAGTGGAATTACCATTTCAAGTGAGTTATATAACGTGTTTAAAATGTTCGTTACTAATGGTTTGACTTAACATGTGACTCAAAGAAACTGCCCCTAAACAATGTAAAACCTGGAGTGATACCATAGTGCTATTTTCATTATTATTCCAGAATGAGAAAGAGGTAGATTTATAGACATGATCTGCTGTACAGAGCGTGATCGATACCCGCTGAGGGCGAGGGGGATACCTGTGTGATTAACATGATTCCTTAGTATTGAAAGTCCTATAAAAAAGTGTGTAACAGGCTCAAGGTATTTTTTAGGTCATAAAAGACGGCTCATATGTACATACATCTTCATTCCCTTTTTCAATAATAATAGTCATAGCAAGTCATAGTAAAACCCCTGTTCTTTAGGTATCAGCAACATATAGCTTAAATGCGCAACATAAGAAAGGCTGCGTTCACAAGTTGTGGCATCTTTTTCCAGTTGCTCTTTTCACATCACCGAGGATCACGTGTGTAATATACCTTACACTAGGGTCCTGAAATTAGCAATATCAACCGTTACTCCATAAGGGTGAGACTACAACATCATGTCAGTCATTAATAATACAGGCTGTCTCAGAAAATAGACCAGTTGTCATCAAGAAGTTATATGTTCATAGAGTGTTGCGAATATATCTTCATTTCAACAAAATAAATAGCTCCAAAGATAACAAAAAGACAACATTATTGAAGGGAGTACCTATATAATACTCATTCCGAAACATATTTTACAGGTTTCTTTCAGAATTTATTTGTAAGATAAACAAAGGCTTAGTAAAATACATAGATAGTTAAATGGAATCAGCTGCAGATTTTATGCGAAGCTCATTTTTCATTGGGCCCTATTATATATTGGAGCAACCGCCCCATTTTCTAGGGCATCCTGTATAATGGTGCCTGTCTTCTCTAGATGATATCGTGTGTATCGTACGTGGTGCTGTCATACTGGCTGACGGATAACCCGCTGGACCCCACACGAGCTACCCTGTTCCTTGCCACAGTAGTCGCGACTTCCCTATGTGGCCAAGCGTGGGGCTACTTCATCGGTTCTACTACACCTACCAGGGTAATTTTTCAGATACTTACACTGTTTTTTAAATAAACGCCGTGAACTATGAACTAATGAAATGTCGTAGGAATGTATATCTATGCGATGAACTTTGAACTTTTAATAAAAAGAAGGCCGTCATACAACTTCTCAATTGCACCACGTGTAACACCACGTTTTAGTCACACCACGAGCTTTACGGTGAAGGAAACCTGCATACGATTGAGAATACGTATATATAGTCGTGCTGGATTATGGGCGATGTCCTCGCCATTATTCTGTCATCTTGACACCTAAAATATATCTCTGGTGGAAAATAGTTGTATTACCTACACTTCTCTCTCTACCCCTTCGGGGACCCTTGTGGGAAGGCGTGAAGATATTAGTATAATTGCTGTTGTTTTCTTATTTATATAATATATATCCTCACGCATTCCCACAAGGGTCCCCGAAGGGGTAGGCAGAGGTGTATAGGTAATACCCACACACCCACTTTCCGCCAGAGGTATATTAGGTGCCAACGTGACAGATGGCGTGTCCATCGCCGTTACTCAAGCACGACTATACATACGCCTTTGAATTTCTTCTCAGACGTATGCAGGTTTCCTCTCGATGTTTTCCTTCACCGTAAAGCTCGTGGTGTGACTAATCACTGTACTTAATTTCAGAAAAACTCATTGGTACAGTCGGGATTTATATAACTTTTAACTATAATTATTTTAATTTTAATAAGCTCAATTCCTTAGTACAGGTCAAATCTTACCTTGTTACCATGTGCTTTACTGTATTCAAAAACTAAAACAAGAGGCGTTTACGAATAAAAAAAAAATGTACTTTCACGTTAAGGACGTGTGATTTCGTAAATCAAGTTTGTATACTTACCTCGCTCCACAAACCATAAACTAGATTTAATTGAAATATTACAACTTTTTAACATAATTTTTTTAGACCTATATATATATATATATATATATATTAGTGCAATGTCCAAGTAAAAGTCTTGCATGTTTATTTAATAGATAAATAAATGTAAAAAAGAAATGGGCGCTTCATTTTTTTTTGCAAAAATGGTACTAACCTTTTTTGGGCGTGGCATTCACACACACTTTTATTTTTAAGATTTTATATCAATAATACACATCATTAATATTGTACGTGCGTCACATTGACGGATATGAGGTCAAATATCGATAGACATGATACTTTACATACATTTGAATAAATTATCTATTCGATTATTATATATATATCATATATATATATGTATATGTTTTGGTGGCCTAGTGGTTCGAGTAGCCTGCTATATAAATATTTTAAGACCGAATCCCGGCTGTACCAATAATATTGTTAAATATATTGTTCTGAGCTATAATTTATTTACAATAACAACAATTAATAATATTTACAAAGAACAGTTGAAACTAACTACTTACAGATAAAATATTTGTCCCAAATCGGTATCCCGAGGCAACGTGCCAAGAAGACTAGCAGCATTGCCACGCTGGATAGCAATGCTGATTCTCTGAGCGAGATATGTTCCAGCCCGCCTGTCACGAGAGGCCTCGACTAGACGGCGCGAGACCTCTTTAAAAAGATGGTGAGCCTCAGGACCCCAAGGCCCCAGAGTTTCAACCGCAAATGCAGCAAATATGTAACCTGACCCGAGACAGGTATACTTGCGGCGCTTGAGGCACTCCTGCTGAGCAGCAGCGGCGCCGGCCGCCACCGATGTGTCAGGAAGATGGGAAGGAGCCAGTGTATCGACACACGTAGCGTCCCACACTAAGGGCCGACCCATCCTCCATGGCATCAGAGACATACCGTCCGGCCTCCGGCCATCGCCGCGAGCGAGACCGACTGGTTCCAGCACAGCAGGCACGCCGGCGCTGACCAGAGCCCGGCGTATCAAGTCATTTATGGAGGAATGACGTGATATCCGGCCGGCACTGCTGATGCAGGATAGACCATGGTGTCCGGAGTCATTGACAATATCCCCGCTGTTACACCGATGTGGGACAATACATTTAGCGCCTAAACGTAGGCTCGCACACAATCTGAAGGTTGAATCATCTAACAGCGTACCGATATTAAAAGAAAGCAATGCATGAAGCCAGAGTCCGGACTCCCATCTAGCGATTGCCAGGAGACGGGCTCTATCAGCAGAGTTGAATGCACTATCGAGAAGTGCATTATAGGCCAACCTACTGATAGGCTCATCCCATTGTTTTTGTATGTGCGGACTAAGGGGAACGTCTGTGTTTGGGCATGCCATAATCCAGGCATCTCTGGCCTCAGCCAAGTGCGAAACCTCACAGCCACTAAGTGACGTAATAAGAATATTTCCTATGAGGTCATGCACACCATGTACTGAAGCCAGAAAAGCCGGTAAAGCCACATCGGAAATTTTGCGTATTCCCAGACCTCCGAACCTAATAGGAAGGGAGGCCTGAGACCACGAGCGGTCGTCAAAAGATATATTTAAAACTGATGAGAGGGTAGACCTAATTGTGTCATCTAAACTGTGTAAAATTTTACGGTCTTTCCACATATGGCTACTACGTAAAACGTAGGTAAATTTGGGTACAAATAGTTCTGAGCTTAATATATTCACATTAATCACACCACTAGTTTGACGGTGCAGGAAATCTTTGAGAGGAACTAGCATACGCTTGAAAAGAAATTCAAAGGTGCTAGGATAGTCGTGCTTGAGAAATGGCTATGGACTAGCACGCCGCACCACGTTGAAACCTAAAATATATCGATGGGAAAAATACGGTGTTGGTTTACACCTGCGGAAAACTTCGGGCGCCAATGAGGGAGAGCATGAAGATAAGTGTGCTTATCCACACAATCGGCTTAATAGTAAAGGATAACATCGTGAGAAAACTGACATTTGAAGAAGAATTAAAAAATGTATTACTTTCGTTCGTGAAAGATAGCGACATGCCATCCGTCAAGTCAAAATATATTTCAGGCGTATTTAATGCAAATAATCCTAGGCATATTCAATAAAAATAATTATCAATTTATGTGTGTAGATAGACTAATGTTATAACACAATTATTATCAATATCCACGTCACAGGTTTCGTCAATACAAACGTAATTAATTCACCGCAGACTTTTAATCAAAAATTTACTACAGATAATTAGGTATATCAAATTAAATGACAAATATCTTCTTTTAGATCGCAGTGTTCATCGGTCCGGTGCTCGCATGCCTGTTCTCAGTGTTTGGCTTCTGCCTGGCTCTGAAGGACACGCCCTACTACTTCCGGTGGCTACACCACATATCCTACTTTAGAGCTGGTTTTCACGTCGCCGTGCATTCTATCTACGGCTTTAATAGAACTAGAATGAGTTGTTCCAAAGGTAAGTCAATATATTGTCATAATATTGTCACGGATGAGATTTCGGCTTTGAAAACGAAAGACCAAATGAAAACTCTTGACTTTGAGATAAATCTCAAGATGTGTTGGCCGAGTACTTCGAGTCGCTTGCAATACGAATATTCGTTAATTCGAATGAAGGTATTCCGCTAAATACCTGTACTAATATTATAAATCGAAATCGAATCGAACTAAGAAAAGTGATTTTCCTGTGTCCTGTGTGCGTGTCTTTAAAAAAGATTTCAAATTTCATTTTTGACAGAATGACTGCATTCTGCTTTGAGCTATAGCGTATGGCGTAAACAAAACATAAACAGCGTCACGTACGGAAAAAAATATACTACTATAATAATAATATATAATAATATACTACTTGAGATTCGAATTCTACGCAGTCTTGTCTGTCTTCCACAAATCTGCAATCTGCTGTGAAAATACGACGAAGTTCAAACATGCTAACCTTGCCATTTCCAATGCAGTTAGCATAAAACAAAGACGGTGCTTTGATAAACTATCAACTCAGGGCAACTTGCCTATAAAACACAGGTTCACAGACAAATAATGAATAAAAAAAACTCATTCTCATAAAATCTTTTTCATTGCTTTTTTGTTTATTATGTAGCTAATGGGTATTTTATATAATGATATATTATTTTTGTGAATACAAAGTTTATTTGAATACTTCAGAATTTTTATTAAAATATTTTTCTCCTCTATTCTTAATAACTTTATTTACAATAACAACAATTAATAATATTTACAAAGAACAGTTGAAACTAACTACTTACAGATAAAATATTTGTCCCAAATCGGTATCCCGAGGCAACGTGCCAAGAAGATATCGGGCCGGATATTCTTAATTATATTATTTGCGTAATTGTTTAAAACATTTTAAGCATTTAATACCTAACATTTAAAACTTAAATCTAGCTGAAGTAAATATTTTGCTGGGAAATCATTTTGAAAACCAACACTATCTGTTTTGAAAAAAGAAACGATCAATTGTAGTTTGTGCGCACGCGCAAGTAGAAACGAAAGAATGTTTGGCAAATGCCGTTTTTCCGACGGATGTAACAGCACGTTTATTTATAAAACGTGAAACATTTCTTTTCAGTATACTGTCACTACATAACACCAAAGAAGTTCCTGGTCGAGATGGACATGGAGGATGTTGACGTGGGAGGAAGTATGGCGCTGGTACTGTCCACTACGGTCCTTATGCACCTGCTCACTTCCGCTGCGCTGTGGTACAGACTGAACAAGAGATGAAACGTGGAAATGAGGACCACACATGGATGTGGCATGGACTTGGGATATTAGACAAATTAGCCCTTAAGGAATAGTTCTAACAATTGAAACGGAGTGATGCCAATCTGTTATATTTTGGGATGTTGGAAAGTAACCTGTATGATTTTTTCATGTTTTCCATTTCCAAAATGGCTTCGATTATTTTTGTATGTAGGAACCTATTTTTTAAATCGTACATAATTGACGCTGACAAAATATGACCTAATGATTCACATACGACGTCCTGTTTATAAATATGTCAGGCATGACTGCTGTCTGTAAATATCTATTCATTGTGTAATGTTAACTGGAGGTAAGTTTACAACTAAACGCGCCGCCAACGTCTTATCATGTCATCAAGTTGGCGATAAAGTGTTAATTAAAATATTTTTCCCTTAATGGACAAAGGTCGTGCAAATACATCATTCAGATCACTTTCAGCACTTCAGCTTCTAGCAGCCATTTCTAAAAGGGTATGCTCAGATAACTTAGTACTTTGCGCGATCGCCAATTTTACGGTCAGCTTATATTCTCATATAAACTGACGTCGACGGGACGTGTCGGTGACGGTGTCATGGCAACTTGATAGATATATAAAAGACCTATCCTCTCAATTTTAGTTGACGATATAAATATATTTTTAAAAGCTTATATTGCAGTCATGAAGAATAATACAAATTCATAACCAGCTGCAATGAAGTCATACATTATATTAACACTATAAGGAAACAGAACCAACGCAAGGAGTTGAAAATCAACACAGTAAAATGAAAGTAGTAATTGTGCGATGAATTCTTCCTTTTCGTTTAACTTTGGTTCCTTCTTTTCAGGACAAATAACCCACGTTATTTTCCTGGAAACAATAGAATGGTTTATAAATAACCCTTTTCAGGTGCTGAAAATTTTCGTTTAAAAGGAATTGATAGTGTTAGAATATAAATACCTAATTAAATTTTAAGTACATATTAACAACATCTTCATTGCCCTTGATCTCATTACAACTCTGCATAATGTATTTTTTCCGTTTATATCAATGACAGAAAATGGAATGTCTCATTTCAGTCATATATCTGAATATATATTTTTTATCCACAATCGTATATATAAATAAGGGTGGCATTGCGCTATAATAGGTATTACATCCATGAGATCCAGTTTCCACCAATAAAGGATGCAACAAAATGTACATACATATCATCACGCCAAGTCCGGCTAACGGGGTAGGCAGAGAGTATAGAGCGCCAGTTCTCTCTAGACTTACATACCTCTTTCGCTTCGTTCACATTCATCAGTCTCTTCATACATGCTCGTCGGTTTCGAGTACTCTTAACATTCCCGTTACAAAATGTATTATACCTTTATTATACAAGGGCTATCTTTGGCAGACACATACCCTTAGTTCCATAGAGCATTGACTGGCGGGAATAAGAAACATGTAGCCAGTTATTGAATTAGCACATTAGGAATACATAAATAATAATGGTTCACTAAATTATAAAGTTTCTTCAGTTAATACAGTAATCATATTTTTGTAAATTGCCAAAGTCATTTGATTCTTTTGGTTGATGGAACGGGGTAGAACGTGAGTGAATGTGAATGAAGTTTATGAAGAAATCTGCGATTATTTACTGATGGCATCTCCTCAATAGGGTTTTATTGAGGATGCAGGTATTAAGTTAATTATCATGTGTCAAAAATATATCTCCTTGATGGGCTAGTGGTTTAAGTATTCACTTGCAACGGGGAATTGCAGGTTTAAATCCTGTTGGCTGGTACCAATGAGTTCTTGAGAACTTGAGTATAGAACCTTGTCAAACCACAACCTTCGCCAAGAAAGACGCTTGTAAGGACACCTAAATTTATTTCTGGTAAATTGGAGGTGTTCTTATACTTCTCCTTTCCATTATGGGGATCACTATGGATAGTTTTATCCCTTTTCCGAATATTTGTACCATTTGTAACGACCGAGTAACTGTGCATTATCCACTTTGTACTAATTTCATAGTTTAATTCTAGAATAGTGGAAATACGCCGTACTTGCCTTATTTAAATATTTCCAATCAATGACTAAGCGAAGAATATATTTAAAGAGTATGTATCAAAGGTAGATTTTTAACTTAAATGATGTAAGTAACTATAGGGTAAATATTAAATTATTTAAAGTATTAAAATATTATTGGACATTGTAACTGAACTATAGGTAGGTTAAGTGACAAAGTTCTATAACTTATTTCGTTAATATTGTGATGAGTTTGGGTATTTTTACATTTATATGTGGTAATAGTATCTAAGTAATTCTTTTTTGCATGTTATGAGTACAAGAAATATTTTAGTTTGTTTTTAACTGAGAAACTGTACTAATGTGTTGCAGTTACCACTGCTCCTTGGACATAGGCATCGTAATCAAATACTATTGCTTCGCCTGAAAATAATTTCATGACATATACATTTTAATGATAAGTACCTTTGTATGTGCTATTACGTACCTTCTTCCTTAAGGCTTGTGAAGGCTACTAAATATTTCATTTCTCAAACATCCTGATTTCACGCATTCGTTGAGTCGCAAGCAGATAACTGGCGAGATTCAAATTACCATAGTATGGATATCGCAAAATAATGCACTTTAAAGCTTCTTACTACTTGCTCTTGAATTCATAAGTCGTTTCTATTTACGACACATTCAATTTCTAAAACCAAAGAAATCATTGGTAGCATCTTTCCTTTGTTTAATATCTAAAATCCGGACTATTCCTATATAGAACTGTAGATTGGATATTATGAAAGTATTCCAAAGCTGTAAATAAGGTGAATGATATTAGATAATTAAACAAAGAAAAAGGTATCGATTGCAACAGGCTGACTGATAATAAGCCTCGAGAAGTATCGCAAAGGATAATCATTGATTTTTAAGTAATATAATTTCTAATAAACTCTATATATAATCTGTATACTCCAGTGAATATGTGTTTTATTTTTTTTTACCTAAATCATAGCAACCGATAAGGTTTAAAATTTACTGTAGTTCCGGTTCAAATACTTTTTATATTACTAATATAATATATAATATATCCTCACGCTTTCCCACAAGGATCCCCGAAGGAGTAGGCAGAGGTGTATAGTACCAACACACTTACTATCCGCCAGAGATATATTTTAGGAGCCAACGTGACAGATGGCGAGTCCATCGCCGTTTCTCAAGCACGACTATAAATACGCCTATGAATTGCTTCTCAGACATATGCAGATTCCCTCTCGGTGATTTCCTTCACCGTAAAGCTCGTGGTGTGACTGCCAATACCCTGCGTTACCCTTAGCGTTGTAAGCCTTAGGCTTCGAGAGGGAACTTGCATATGTCTGAGAAGCAATTCATAGATCGACCTGACAGGTCGCTACCATTCTTGTACGATTATTAATTCCAAAATACCTATTTTATATAACATCTGTTAGCTTTGAGACTGGTCTGGTTTTTTTAATACACTTTTACATAACAAATCGTTATAAGTTTATTCATCCCAACTTTTATATTTTCTCGTATTCTCGCATATATCGGCTGAACACATTCAAATGCCGTTTGAATTACACGTCATGTCTAACACACAATTTATAATTTATTACATATTTATTAGCTGTGACTCGTCGTTTTATTTTAATTTCATATTATATATGAAAATTGGATCATACATATACTTGATGCAAAATTTAAGTAGCTAAAGTAATAAACAAAATCGGTGCCGATATCTGCCGGAACAATCAGACAGATAAATATTTTTTGGAAGTTATGTTTCAAAACAAGATTGTATTCTTGATATCAGTTCCGTATATGTCATATTATGCATATTGAAAAAACAGCTGTTATATTGATGCTACAAGCAGACACTTCGATTTTATTAATTAGTATTCTATACAAATAAATAAAATTGGAGTGTCTGTTTGTAGTATTAAAATAACCGCTTTTTATTAACTGCGGATGTATACACGGTACATACACCAAAATATTAAAATTTTTGTCTGTCTGTTTGTTCCAGCTAATGTCAGAAACGGCTGGACCGATTTTGACGGGACTTTCACTGGCAGATAGCTGATATAACAAGGAGTAACTACTTTTATTTTAGAAATTGAACAATATTTTTTTGTTAAAAACCACGCGGGCACAGCTAGTAATAAATAAAATCGAATATCTGGTAATTTTGACATCTTACGTGTCAGGATACACCATACTGACCGGGCACAATTTCACGGTAGCGTTGGCAAATACGTGAGAGATAATTAATATATTTTAATGGAAGTGTGTAAAAGAGGCTTACAATCGTCCCACACTTGTCTAGATAAGCGACCGATTACCTAATTATTGTCGGCGTTGCGTAATGCGTATTTTATTAATTACCAGTTATCTTATTTTACTAATCCAGTCTATTGATATATTATCACAAGTGGAACCGTGACTTGGAAACAACACTAAGGCGATTAGATGATAAATAACCGGATAAATACAAAGTATCGAACATATTTAAGGGGAATCATAAATGAATTATAATTTATTATAATGTAGAACTTGATTAAATCTTTCAATTATGCCTGGATTGAATCCTGAACACACGATTTAGTATCAAGCGATGAGCAAAACACGTGATGATAATCGCTTTTCATAGATATTCTTGGTGGCAAAGTGTAGATACACTATATCTATAAGTCTCAATATTTGAACTATCTTCATATCTTTAAGTCCTACTTTACCAGAGTCAACGAAGGAGTAGGCAGTACTACAGTATTTTTATTACCATACTAGCTGTCCCGCCCAGCTTCGCTTGGGTGGAAATTAACTATTTCTGTAACACGATCGCAGCGCCACCTATCGGGTCTAACTGCGAATCTAAGCCATTCTCGAATCCACCTGAGAAGACAGAAAATTTCATTAAAATCGGTCCGTCCGTTTAGGAGTTCAGCGACATACACAGAAGAAATTTATACAAACATTCTCCTGACAATAAAGGATACATAAAAGAATGATTTATCCAATTTGGCGCAGTCGTTTGGAAGTTATGCGCGTACAAACATTTCGGTTTTTTTTTTTTTTTTTTTTTTTTTTTTTTTGTATGGTGTCTCGTAGCGTGAGTTCCGGGAACTTTTGCTACTTAACCGGACAAAGGCGAGACCTAGGCCTCCAGCCAGGCACTTTAATACTAAGCAACACAGCTAAGGGCACCCCCTGTGGGGTACGGACCTCGGCTTAGGGCGTTGCTGGTTCGCGAGCAAGGGAGCTGGGCTGTTCTGGTATTTTTTATTATTATTTGGTTATTAGGGGCAGGGGGTTTGCGCTACTGGCTCGGCTCGGGCCGGCACTTGCGAGAGTCTGGGGGGAGCGTTACGGCTTATTCGCGTCGAGCCTCGCCGGCGAGGACGGAACAGTGGTCGGTTTTGTGTAGTGTCGTTTGTGTGTCGTCGGGCGTCCTGGAGGACCGTTATGTCGTCATCCGGTTCGATGACGGCATGTTTTGGGCGCCTTATTTTTGATATAAGGGAGGGAGTGTATCGGGCGGCCGATACTACGAGGGGGTTGGGATGTTTTTCAGCAGAATCGAAATGACGTTTCGACAGTTTCTTCATGAACTGTTTGATTGTGGGGACTTTTAGGTCAACGTGAAGTTGGCTGTTTCTCATGTACCACGGGGCACCTGTGGCTCTCCGGAGGAACCGGCTTTGGAGCACTTGAAGGGGGTGGAGTACAGACTTTTTGGATTGTGCGAACACAACACACGCGTAAGTCATGATCGGTCTGATGCACGTCAAGTAAATCCTCACCTTGGATTTCAATGAGAGTTTACTCTTTGAATTTAGCATACAATGAAGTTTACCTAGCGCGAAAGCAGCTCGCGCGCGTACCGCTTTTGCGTGGTGACGGAAGGTAAGCTTACGATCGAGTGTCACTCCCAGGTATTTGGCCTTGTCTTCCCATGGAATGGGATTGCCGAAGAGCTTTATGGGATTGGTCCGGAGGGCATACTTGCCTTTCCAAAAGAGGACAGCTGCGCTTTTTGAGGGGTTCACTTCAATTCTCCATTTCCGGAACCATCGCCCTAGGGCGTCGGCCGCGGTCTGGAGGTTGTCGCGAATCGCCTCGGGGGTTAAGCCCCTGCAGTAAATGGCCGTGTCGTCGGCGAACAGTGCGCTTTTGACATTTCTTAAGGGGGGGAAATCGCTCGTATATAGCGTGAAAAGAAGAGGGGAGAGCACCGAGCCTTGCGGGACTCCTGCTCGTATGGGACGAGGGGAAGAGAGTGTGCCCTCCACTCTGTAGCGGAAGGAACGATTCGACAAAAAGTCCCGTACTATGCGTACGAGACGGTCCGGCACGCCCAGCTGGTACAGCTTGTATATTAAGCCGTTGTGCCAGACCTTGTCGAATGCCTTCGCCACGTCGAAGAGGAGCATACCCGTGGGATATCCGCGTTGGAAGCCGCTACTGACGTCTTCCACAATACGGTGGACTTGTTGGACACACGAGTGTTTGGTTCGAAAACCGAATTGTTCGTCTGGAATGACTTTTTCAGAGTCAGCAAAACTCTTTAATCTACTATAAACAAGTCTCTCGTATATTTTGCCGAGAACGGTGAGGAGACTGATAGGGCGGTAACTGGAGGCTTCGGTCTTGGGTTTCCCCGGCTTAGGAATACCTATGACCGTCGCACTTTTCCAGGATTGGGGGAACAAGTTGTTGCTCAGTGCTGCATTGAAGATGGCAGTGAGCAAAACTATCAGATAGGGGGAGAAGAGTTTAATGACTCTATTAGGGATACCGTCGGGGCCAGGGGCTTTCCTAGGGTGGAGACCATCGATCGCCTTCCGGACTTCATCGACCGTGATTGGGGTTATGGGGTGGTCCGGGTGTTCGGAGGGCGGGTTGGACAGTTTGCTTTCGACCTCGGCGTCCACCTGCTCGAGGTGGAGCTGGTCTACCGGCAGGGAGCTGGGCGTAACAAACATTTCGGTGATTCATTTTTATATATATAGATTTATCTTTATACGGGATATATACTAGACGTATCCGTAGTTTCACCCTCGTAAAATTTGCTTTCTTTGTTAGATATGTTAGCTTTTTTTTTAGACAACAATAGTGGCAAACATGCATACTGCCCACCTGATGGGAAACGGTTAACTTAGCCTATTTACGCTCACGATACCGTAGTATTACTTGCGTTGCCATTCTAAGTTCGGAGAGTTATACTCTGTTGGCAGAATAATAGGACTAATCCCTCTGCTGCTAACACAATATTACAAACCTCCTAGGTTTTCAGTAATGAGCTTCTTGGGGAGGGGCCCCAAGAAGCTCATTACTGAAAACCTTCCATCCTTCCTTCTCATCCTTGGAGATCCAGATCCATTGGTAAATCCATGGCTAACAATCTGTGTCAAATTTAAACCGAATTGTTTTATCATAGTAATCCTGGTCCGCCCGCCGTTTTACTTAAGTTTCATTCTTACTGTCGATTTATTCAATTAAAATAAAACTGCCAGAAATACAAAAAATATTAATAGATACATTTATACTGCAAACTACTGACTACTAAAAAAGTCCAGTCACAGTGGCAAAACAAAATCACGCTAGATTTCGTCATTACCTAATTTAGGAATTCAATGTTTAGACGTTTGGGGGCTTCCCCGCGTGCGATACAGAATATGATGGGTATTTTATTTTTCAAATCGGGAATTTACCAATAATTTTCAGGTGTTATCATCATTATCATATACAGCACATATGCACCTGCTGGGCCTCCCCGGCTTAACTGCAATGTCCTCGGTCCTGAGCTGGTCACAGTTCCCCAGCCGTTAGCTTAACATGCAGGAGGTCTGTTAGTTTCTCGGTTGTCATGATCCACCTTCCTTCTTCCAACATTTACTACGAAAACCAGAATTGATAATCCTTAAGCCCTTCCATAATGGACTGTATAGTAACGTATAGACTAGCCTGGCTCTCACTGCTTCAGTCTTATGAAGTCTGAATGTACCTAAGCGACTACAAATGACTGTAACCTCCGCCAAACAGCTGAAACACTGCACCTTGCGCTGCCATGTTGCTATATAAGAATATCAGAAGACGAAACTGTTCATCTGATTATGATAATCGCACAGACGCGCAAACGTCACAACAAGACCAGCCGGCTAACGCCGCTTGCCACTTTACGGGTCAGTCACAGTATGCCAGCCGCCGGCTTCTAGCGTGCCTTGGCGTTGAGCAACTGGCGCGATAACACTATTTACATTCTACGCGCTTGTGCATCACGTAGACAACTTGTGTTATATCTAGTGTGGATTAGTGAATGAATGGATCAATTTCACAAAATGGACAGCGAAACTTCTGAGACAAACTCGACGTCCCTCGTGGAAGATGCTTTGAATATATCCTTCAAAGACATCTGCTACTCGGTGGGAGGTGGACTCCTGGCCAAAGGTACATACGCGAGCCTTAGTTCGATCACAAGTATTGTATTAATCAGTATCAACTGATAATGTAATTAATTAGCATTCTTGCGTTAATAAGCTAATCAGAATTTGTATGGGTGTTTTTATTCAATGTTAAACTTTTCATTTTATTTTAATTGTTACGGTGCCAAGTTATAATATGCTAATGAATTTATAACCAGTTGCAAATATCATAATTTATACAAAATTATGTTCGGTAGTTTTATGTCGTTGTTAGTAGTTTTCTATTCTATGAGGTACATACATATCATCACGCCAAGTCCCTAACGGGGTAGGCAGAGAGTATAGAGCGCCAGTTCTCTCTAGACTTACATACCTCTTTCGCTTCGTCCACATTCATCAGTCTCTTCATACATGCTCGTCGGTTTCGAGTACTCTTAACGTTCCCGTCCTTGAGAGTCCGATCTATTTGATCCAGATAGTTGGAACGTGGCCTTCCTCTGCCTCTTCTTGCACACACTTTTGCTTTGTATATCTGTTTCGTCAATCTTTCTTCACTCATCCTTTCTATGTGTCCAAACCAACGTAACATGCCTTTCTTCATCTTTACAATCACGCCCTCATTCACGCCAGTTGATTTGCGAATCTCTTCATTGCGGATTCGATCTAATATCGTTACGCCCCACATTTTTCGAAGAGATCTTATGAGGTATTTATGATTCTATGAGGTACTTACCTAATTTATATAGAGTTTGGATGATATAAGAAGATTAAGAAGGATATTATATGAAATAGATATATCTGCATGCCTACCCACAAGAGTCCTCGAAGAGGTAGGCAGAGCTGTAACATGAGATTTTTTTTTATTGAAAATAAATTTTGAAATTTGCTTAGCATGTCGAAAATCGCTATTTTCGAATCGTAGATATTTAATTGCTGATTGTATAAAGAAAGCTATAAAACAGACTAGGAAAATCGAAGGACAATGATATTCTGACTGACAAAACAGACGTCCTCAGGCGATGGAGTGAACTCTACAAAGATATGTATGATGATGATGCCGCTGATCTACGCATAGAGCTGCCTCCAACAGAATCTGTCGAGGATCCTATAGCTAATAAAATAAGTATGGGAGAGATTGTAAGAGCGATAAGAAGTCCGAAATGTGGAAAAGCACGGGAATAGATGGGATTACGGCTGAGATGATCAAGTACGGTGGACCAGCGGTCTGTGACGTCATCTATTTGCTATGCAATCTTTGCTGGGAAAAGGGTGATGGTTTTGATCAAACCTCGCTTCGCGGAATCGCGGAAAAGTTTTTGGATATTAACCAAAGGGTTTTCTGCGCTTTCCTCGGCGTGAATGAGGGCGTGATTGTAAAGATGAAGAAAGGCATGTTACGTTGGTTTGGACACATAGAAAGGATGAGTGAAGAAAGATTGACGAAACAGATATACAAAGCAAAAGTGTGTGCAAGAAGAGGCAGAGGAAGGCCACGATCCAACTACCTGGATCAACTCGATCGGACGCTCAAGGACGGGAACGTTAAGAGTACTCGAAACCGACGAGCATGCATGAAGAGACCGATGCATGTGGACGAAGCGAAAGAGGTATGCAAGTCTAGAGAGAACTGGCGCTCTACACTCTCTGCCCCGTTAGGGACTTGGCGTGATGATATGTATGTAGGAAAATGGTTTTCGATGTGCATTTATTTGTAGTAAGTTAAATTACATTGTATAGCCTCGGAATTCTAATGCTATTAGAAGAAGGGGCTTCTTGTAGGAAATATATTTAGGTTCCAATGTGATAGATGGCGAGCTTATCGTCACTTTTCGAGTATAGTAACTATATATACGTCTATATAAATATTTATATAGATATAACGATATTTATTTTATTCCAGAAAGAAAAACCAGTCGATACATACGCCGCATAATAAAGTTAATATCTCTGTTACTCGTAATAAAATAATATAACCTTCGTTTATATTATACATACATACATACATAAAACCTTCACGGGTTTGTGCACAATAATGAAGAAACTAAATTTTATGTTTAAATGATGAATTTTTCGCATATTGCAACTTATCTAATTATTATTTCTTTTGAACAGGTCAAAGCGTTTGTGGGAAGACGTATAAAAAAACAGTTATAAAATACATACAGTGAAATAATTGTAAGATTAGGCTAAATAGCAACGGTTTCACCCCTCACGGAATGCAATTAATGTATCCGGTGTGGATTTCTCCGCTATTACGTAGATTGAGCATTTCCACCCTTTCGAGCACTATGTTCTCTCGTCCCACTCTGGCCAATAATACCAAGTTAGACACGACTTAGGCAGTGACCGCAGAGTTTTGCGATGTCGCATATCACAAACTGTTCGCCTCATTTAATATTATTCAAGCACCACAGTCCCTATAGTTTCACTGATATCATATGAATGATTCCGCATTAAAACCGTCTAAAATGTATTGTTATAGGTGAATTCAGTTCCTCAAGCACAACTTTAGACACGTCTTTGAACTTTCTTCACAAACGCAGGTCTTTTTACGATTCCCTGGACCGTAAAGCTCTTTGTGTGACTAATCACTTAAGGTTAAACACATTTATGCAGTCGGAGCTCGAACATACAATGTTTCTGTTGCAAGCAAATACTCAAACCTCTCGGCCACCGTGACTCCAACAATATTATCATTAAATCTGATGTTTATGTCGTTAGCTACGACAACATACCTACTTATCAACTGACTGACAGCACGATATACACATAAACGCAGCAGAGCGCGTTTATATATATTGTATGTGTAATAGTACAATAAGTTACTGGGGTTACTACTTAACCTGAGTGATTAATTTAACGAAATTACATGACACATGACACACGCTTATAATGTGTATACAACGGCTCTGTTTATGACATAATTAAAGCCGTAAACGAAACACGTTTAGAAACACCTTCGATTAGAATCTACCTGGGAAGGAAACGTATAATAAAATGTGTAACATCTCTTCATAGTACGAACATGTTTACTTAGTATCTTTTATTAGCCGGTTTGTTTATAAAACTGACACTGGTATATTAGAAATTTAGCTGGACGGATAAGATTTTTCCAGTGACAATTTATAAGGAAAACTATGTATAAGCATGTCACTTTTTTTTTTATTTATCGGACTAATATTATTAATGTTATGAAAGTGTAAGTTCATATGTCTAATTTTTTTTACTGAAAAACATGCTATCAGTTTCGGATGAAATTTTGAGCGTAGCTTAGTTTATATTCGAAATTCGCTGTTTGCAAATCTTACATATTTTATTGCCCATCAACCGCAGATGAAGCTAGTATTGTCTAAGCTAAAATCAGACTACGGAAGAATAAAGTGTACAATCTTAGATAATTGTTTTCGATGTGCATTTATTTGTAGTAAGTTAAACGAATGTTAGACTTTACGGAGATTTTTTCGTTTCATACTTGTACCAGGCCAGCAAAAACTTCAGGAAATATTGTATAGCCTCGGCATTCTAATGCTATTTGCAAACGAAATGTAGATCAAACGGTTGTCAAGGCAATATGCAAAAAAAAACTGTTTTTCGAGGGTGAAATCTACTATAGGTACCCGACCGTCCTATGTCAATGAGTGATAATAGTTTTTATTATCTTAATGCCCTCCCACAAGAGTCCCCAAAGGGGGTAGGCAGAGGTGTGTGATAATACCCACACACCCACTTTCCGCCAGAGGTATATTAAGTGCCAACGTGACAGGTGGCGAGTCCATCGCCGTTACTCCAGCACGACTATACTTACGCCTTTGAATTTCTTCTCAGACGTATGCAGGTTTCCTCTCGATGTTTTCCTTCACCGTTAAGCTCGTGGTGTGACTAATCACTGTACTTAAGTTCAGAAAAACTCATTGGTACAGTCGGGATTCGAACTTGCGACCTTTGCGTCGCAGAAAACTGCTCGAACCACTCGGCCACCACGGCTACTCTTTATTTTATCTTAATGCAATTCATTTATTACTTTGCACACGAGGGTTTCAAGTTTTCCGCCAAGTTCGCTTACCATCAGCCGAGCTGCAGACCTCGCTACTACCTCAGCGGTTAAAAATAATTTAAGAATAGCGATGGTAGCAATTTTAATTGATTAATCTATACATACGTGTATATTCCCATTCATTGCTGCTTTTGTTGGTTTATTCGGTTATTCTGGCTTTGTTAAGCTTTTGTTAGTTTTTGATTATAACACTATGACAGCGTTTGTTTGAATTCTAACATCCGAATTATAAACCATAAGTCTTTTAGTATCTAAAAAATTATGTCCATTCAAAAGTTACATTTGTACAATTCGTCGCAATTTTATTTTTTAGATCAAGGGGGCTAGTGTAAAGTTAATCCAAGTTTGTGGGGTTAAAAGGTCTAAGATGGTAAAAGGAAAAGTCATAGAGCTAATAGAGATCGGCGGGATACGATGTTAGCAATTGTGTCATGGGCCGGAACCAAAAATTATAGCAAAATGTGCGTTCACACATATTGTATAATCATGCTACGTTAACAAATTATCAGGCTCAAATGATAAATGATTAAATATATTAAATATTTCTACAATATGGTATATTGAAAGATTTACAATTTATGACGTAGCCTCATAATATATCCTCACGCTCCCAAAGGGGTAGGCAGAGGTGTATAGGTAATACCCACACACCCGCTCTCCGCCAGAGATATATTAGGTGCCAACGTGACAGATGGCGAGTCCATCGCCGTTACTTAAGCACGATTATACATACGCTTTTGAATTGTTTCTCAAACGTATGCAGGTTTCCTCTCGATGTTTTCCTTCACCGTAAAGCTCTTGGTGTGACTAATCACTGTACTTAAGTTCAGAAAAACTCATTGGTACAGTCGGGATTCGAACTTGCGATCTTTGTGTCGCAGGCAACTATTCGAACCACTCGGCCACCACGGCTCTTAGCCAAAATTAACTTAAAAGAACATATTAAATCATTCTGAAAATAGTCGTCACTTTAATATCGTGATCAATAAACCTCACAAAATAGCCTGCCCTCAACAGATGCGTATGTGTTTATTGTTTATATCACAATTAGCCGCGTATTTCGGCCATCGACTCTTTTAATGGTAACCCTTTAAGCACTTTCGATGTGATAAGGCTGGTACTCCCATCCACCACAATTTTCGAACAAACTACTTATTTTTTTCAAACTTCGAATATAGATCATCATTATATCATCACGCCAAGTCACTCACGGCTAGGCTAGTCACTAGTAGGGCGCCAGTTCTCTATAGAATTACAGACCTCTTTCACTTCATCTATACTGCACAAAAAAATATTGTAAGCCTAATAAAAAAACATATAAAACCGTATCAACCTTTGGCACTCCTGACTGTTATCTCACCAAACCGGCTAACTGGTTCTTACGAGAATCAACGCTTGCTATTTGAGTTTTGCAATTGATTGCTTCTGTAATATGGTCATATATTCATATATATGTTAGATAATGTTGCGTCTCATGGTATATATTTAGACTCCTTCCCGAAAGGTATAATAACATTCAAATTTTGCGGACATATATAGAGATATTTTGCAATAATCTGCAAGGATATGTGAGCGGATTTTAGCAAGCATTCTTAGATCTCATCACGCCAACTCGCTAACGGGGTAGGCAAGTGGGATACATCGCCTATCCTATATAGATAGACAGCGCATTGCTTTGTTTTAAATATATCGTGCGTGTAAGCTTTCAGCTTCACGTTACTTTGGGCCTCATACTACTGTTAAAATTTAATATTTTACTTCAATAAGTTCAATAAAACAAACAGACTTATTATTTCAATAATATACGAAAGGAAAAATGAAACTAAATAACTTAAATTAAAAACTAAGTTACAAAACTAAACTCAACAAAACACCTGTCTCAACTCGTAGTCCCACGGGAATATGCCAAGAAGGCTGATAGCATTGCCACACTATTTGCAATGCTGATTCTTTGTGCAAGATACGTGCCAACCTTGATAACGACACGAGACTCCTTTGTGCAGCAGTTGAGCGTCATTGCCCTATGCCGCGCCAAAGGCTACAAAGATGTAAGCTCTTCCTAAGCCAGCATATTTGCGACGTGGAGGGTCGACGCCAGAGTCGAAACGACAGCATCCAATTCATTTTTTTTTATACAACAAGAGTGGCAAACAAGCTTACGGCCCACCCTATGGAAAACGGTTACCGCAGCCTATTTACGCTTACAATGCCGTATTGGCTGTATTGGCAGCATAATGGGACTGATCCCTCTACTGCCAACACAATATAGCAATCCTCCCCCCTCCCCAAGGAGCTCATTACTATAACCTTAAATGTAAAACCAAATAGTTTTATATACGTGATTCGTATGCCTCTCTATAGCATGCAAGGTTTTTGAATCTTTTTTTGAAAAGTGAACACCTGCGTAGGTACGTAATTATCATCAAGATAACCCAGCTAAAAGGTAATTGACACTATACAATTTTATCGCACTATTGCAGCTAGTCTCGATAATCACAGGGAACTCGTATCAAAATACGTTCCTATAGATATATCTTTTTATCATTCAATATCAAATAATCATGGCAACTGGCCCGCATTTTATAAAGCTTGATAAACATATAATAATAATATAAAATAGTTCATTACTACCGGCGATGGACTCGCCATCTGTCACGATGGCACCTGAAATATACCTCTGGCGGAAAGCGGGTGTGTGGGTATTAATTACCTATACACCTCAGCCTACGCTTTCGGGGACCCTTGTGGGAAGGCGTTAGAATAAAAAATAATTAGAACCATTAATTATGCATTAAATTAATAAACGTGGCAATGCCGCTAGTCTTCTTGGCACCCTTCCGCGTGACACAGATTTGGGTCATTTATTCTATTTATAGTTAGTTTATATTTATTATTACTTTCTCTAATAGCACTTAATAATTTTTAAGTTTTATTAATATTATTATACATATATATATATATATATATATATATATATATATATATATATAAATATATTTGTATACTTAAGTATATAATACTTAAGTAAATAAATAAACATGTATATATAATATTAGATAGTGTGCAGTATTCACACAATCACTTTTCCATATTCCGTTATGCTCGTAGTATGTCTTATCTTATTAGTCAAACCACGAGCATTACGGTGAAGGAAATCATCGAGAGGAAACTTGCTTACATCTGAGAAGCAATTCAAAGGCGTATGTATAGACGTGCTCGAGTAACGGCGATGGACTCGCTATCTGTCACGTTGGCACTTAAAATATATCTCTGACGGGAAGTGGGTGGGTACTTTTTACACCTCTGTCTACCCTTCCCTTGGGGACAGCGTGCAATTATGAACATGAAATATTATTTCTGATTTGTAATGGTCCCAACCATCGTTTTCCAGGTTTACGTCGCAAACGCAAGGATATCTTGAGCGGACTGAGCGGTTCGTTCAATGCCGGCGAGTTGACTGTGATAATGGGGCAGAGCGGAGCGGGCAAGAGCACACTGATGGACATCCTGGCTGGCTACACGTGAGTCACTCCTATATTTAACTTATTTTTACAAAAAAGAAAAATACCATGTGCTCGCCTACTATCTTTGTCACCCAAAGGGCCTGAATATCGGGATCAATACCGACCAGACCATCGTGATCATGATCAGAGAAGGCATTTTGCATAATTAAACGCAAGAAACCTTTTATTAATTATTATAATTAAGCCGTGGTCGCCGAGTGGTTCGCATAGTCGCCTACAATACAAAGATTGCAAGTTCGAATGCCGAAATTTGAACAACAATCTTAATTTTAGGGGACTGTTTAAAGCACTCGGCTGCCATGCCTTTCTTAAATATTAATTTATCATATTAAATTATTTGTAGATTTTTCAGAGTGCATTGTATGTTAATTCATTTAATTGTCAGATGAACGAGGAAATACTACACGCTCTTGAGCGTGAAGCTACTAACCATAATTAAAATGTTAGTTACTTCAATATAAATACGTTATTAATATTCAAATCTAGAATACAGGATTTGACAGCTAAGTTCAGCTGAACGTAATTTTCACGGCTTGTTCTAACAATATGCTTAAAATGGGATACAATTTAGAGAAGACGGCTTATAAACGAATTTGGGTAACAAAACAAACTGTCTCTTCAGCATTTTCTGAAGAAAGAAAAGAAAGTCGTCAGCTAAAGATACTACCAACATCTGATATAAGAATTATATATCATCGGTTTTTACGTTCTAGAAGCAGTGGCCTACATATATAATCTATAGCAATATCGACCCGTTATTTAATTTGTTTACCAAGTCGACACTTGTCGCTACATTTTTATTTCATATTGATACCAACTTATATACATATATTGTTGAACTGCTAATAGAATGGTGTATCACGTGACATGTGACATCCATTTTGCTTAATAATTGTAACATTAGCGGTATGTAATGTTCCAAATCGAAGTCTGCCATGTTCCAAGTACAGTATTATACTAGTACCATACCATATTTAAAAAAAGAATCTTGTCTTCACGCCTACCCGTTGCGTATATATACTATATTTGTCTCTTTCGCACTCCTTAATAATAATAATGAAAAAAATCTGGTTTTAAGGTTCTCGATTATTCATATTTCATGTAGTTAACTGCCGATAGTGGCTGTGATGACCAGCAAAGTCCAAATTGCAGACAGTGATTTATCACAACGCAAGTTGTACGGTGAAGGAAAACATTGAGAATAAGCCGACATACGTCTAAGGTAGGGTGAGTCTGGAAAAGTCAAACCTTTGTGATAAAATAATTCCGGCTGTAGAATTAACACACCGTTGAGGTTTTCCCTGGAGTGTACAACATCGAGTTCTTCAAGAAGAGTGAGAAACAATTGCTGCGAGGTCAGCAGCACGCGAGCGATACCTTGGTCTTGCAAGCGTCCATAGACGGCGGTAAGCCTGCTTGTCTCCCTTATTGAATAAAAAAATAAAGCAGCTTGGCATAATATGCTTAACTACTCCAAAGACAGAGCGGGTTCCTTTTTTACGGGTTTACTTACGGGTTTACTATACATTTCACGCTAACAGTCACTAATGTGTAAAGATAATTGATTCCATTAAACTACTTAGGTAGGTATAGGTACTTTGACAGAGGATTGAAACAAAGAATCTCCTCATTCGATGTTATCTTTGACGATAAGTGCTGGAATGGATAGTAAGATCACACTATGAAAATCTTTTGTACGTGGCTTATCAATGTAGGGGTAACCATGCTTAGAACACTGGTTATTTATGTAAAAAATTATCTACATTGACTCTGATCACTAAGAGACGTAGTGGCCTAGTATTTCGAGTAATTGCCCACAACAAAGATTGCAACTTCGAATCCCGACTATCCCAATGAGTTGAGGTAAATATAAAAATTCCATTAGCATAATTAACAATAAAAAACCTGTTGGAGAAGTGACTACTTTATTACGTGTCAAGAGGCAAACAATGACGATATATTCTTAGCCTACGGTCGCTTTAAATTAACAGTGTTAGTTAAAATAAATCATATTGAATCAGTTTAATGACACAAAAGTACAACCAATAAATAACAACGAGATAAATTGATGTAAAAACGTATCCTTATTTCTTGGTAATTGCGTGGTTATTATAACATTACATATATATGTAAAATAATGTTGTCAATACATGCTAGTTATATACATACGTAAGTGCATTACAACCAGTTATCCGCAACAAAGATTTTAAAGGTCGGTGAGTTATTTAAAATAAAAGAGACTAACTGTTTTGCCTTTAAAATAAGCTTTGTTTTCACTGGGTATCTATCTACTCAGTATTGTGGCACTAGATTTTTTTTATTTTGGCAACTTTGCAAGGCCGATGCCCAAAAGAGTCTCGCTCTAATCTACCATTAAGTACATTTAAGAGATTCTCAATACGTCGGAATCTTTTATTTTATTTTAGGATCGAAACCCTACCTTAAAATCCTCTGTGCAAGAATGTTTTCTCTGTTACTCTCGAAGTTTTATTATAGTACATTTTTTCGAAAAGCTCGTTCTATCAGATGTGTAAGCAATTAACCAATCGAAATAGTTACGTGCTTTAGAAATTAGCGCCAATTGACGTAATTGTTTACGAAAAGAGGAGCCCGAAGAGCAATCGCAGTATACAATCATTGTTTAGTCACTGTTTCCGGGAATCGAGGTTAAACAGACGTACCAAGCAAGCTGCATACATTCACTAACCGACCTACTTTGGAAACTGGAATCACAACTTTTAACATACCTACACGATATAAAGATATAATAATATGACATGCGTAAAACAGAACAGGAATTGACGAGCATCCTTTTTGAAACCTAGAGCGAAATAATAAAATCGGTCGAGTTCGGGTTGAATTCGCGGGGAGACCGGGGGCGCAGTTACCGCCGTATCAGCCGGTTCAATGATACGGAGCCTCCCGGCTACAGAAGCTCCTAACGCGTATGAGCATAAATTAGTCAAATGTTATCCACTATGTCACTTACAGCCGGTTTCTCGTACGCATTTCTATCCATCAAATTACGTGACAGATTGTTAATCTCTAATTAGACGTAGTTTGGGTTGCTAGAAGCTTCAACTGACAAACTGTTGGCAGTTTGTCAACGGTATGTCAAATCCCAAATCAATTGCCGATTGGAGCCATTTTGAGTTTCTGAACGCATTTTCTCTTTGTTAACATATTGTTGACATACAATTTTTAATTGTAGATTATCGAGGAATTATCCACGTGTTAACGCAAGTATTCCGATTTGAACTCCAATTTCTAAGCGGATTTAATAGGATATAGGGATGTTACAAAATAATCGATTTTAATTTTTCGTTTTTTATAGCAATATTAATATAAAACTTAATTTCTATCAATAATGCTATTTGGTTTCCTAATTCCTTACGTTGAAATATTAATAGAACATTGCCTTTGATTTTTAGTTTTGAATTGGTTATATTTTTATTCATATAATTTTAATTAATTTTTAATCTGATATTTTTTTAATATGAATCTCTTTAGACAAACCCTAAGACATAAGTGTGTAAAGTTACAGAAATCGAAATAATCTTTTAATAATAGCAAAAATATTAGAAATTGGCAAGTTTCAAATCATCATCATCAGCCCTGTCGGGAACCTACCTATATGTTGAATTACTATAAATTATATAATATAAATATTAGAATAAAATATAAGTAGATAGATCGCGTTCTGTGTAATTTTTACGCGACAGCGACGGCATTTTAACATTTACACTTTATTTATTTATATTCTTTACACTTGTTTATCACACGATAACTGAAGTACCTAAACAAACAAGATAAACAACAACAAATCAAACATTTGTCCAACTAACGAAACTTCAGCTCCCGGCGGGAATACTTTGACATTGCAAGACAAAGACGAAGCTATAAGCTAGAGGGAAATAGACATACTTTAAAAAATAATTCGGCTGTCAACAGTAGATTAGTTAATTTTTCGATGATTTGCGTTCTAGAAACTCAAAGCTCGATGACAGATTGTTAACAAATTGTTATTGTGACAAAGTGTTGACTAATTCATCGTGCTAAAATTGTACCAGAAACCGGTGGTAAATCTCGTGCTTCTCGGGAAATACACATAAAAAAACTGTGCCTATCATATGTGCCTAATTATAGAGTTTTCACTTCAGAAATGTCAAAAATATAAAAAGGCTAGAAAGTGTATATGTATTTAAATTGAATTGTTAGGCTAGCTCAATTTCTAGGAGAAAGTGATAACTTATTAATTAATTAATATTTATATTAATTGAATGCAAGCATTTTTGTTTAATGTGTGAGAAATCTTTACCCTTCGTTTGGGTTCCCCAACTTGATACAGGGCCCCTTCTAGGCACGCTACGCCACTAGTGATGAGGGCAGGTATAACTCCAGTATACAATAGTAGTCTTTGGTATAACTCCTTAGTTAATTATTATCGGCATTAAAAAAACATAAGCTCGTAATTAAGGGTGGGTTTATAGTAAATTTTAATTTTTTTTTATTTTCAGCCATAGCATAGGCAAATTACTTTTTAGCAAAACAGAATAACTATATACAAGTTGCCAATATTTACCTTTTACGTGTTTGGGGCAAAGAAATTAATTTGTATACCAAGATTGTAGTTGTTGATTCTAGAGCCCTTAGATTGGGGACAAGTTAATTGTGGTAGACAGATGGTACAAAATCTTTTTTTTCATTCGAACGTACAGAAATATAAAACAACGTAATTTGAATTCCAGGAAACCTACAAGCGGACAAATGTTTGTCAATGAGCGCTTAAGAAATGAAAACACATTCAGGCGTAGATCCAGCTACATTCTACAGGACGCCAACGTGTGGGACACGTTCACAGTTAAGGAGTCACTCAATTTCGCCGCAGAATTCAAATTAGGAAATCATGTCAACTCGGAACAAAAGAAAAAAAGAGTTAGTATTACGCTTTATGATTTTCAAGAACCTGTACTGTGTTCGTGACGTAATGTTCAAGCGAGCGAAAGAGACAGGTTTATTGACATTTTAGTGTCCTATGTTAAACACATCTGCCCCATTGGCCATAAATCCTGTATCAATCCACCTACATATGGTAAATATGGATAATCTAGCCGCAGAACATAGTGTCACGTCGATTTCGCGAACAAGGGCCACACCAACCCGTAGTAAAGTGAAGGTACCCATGGGCCTTAATATGTAAACTTTTTCTACACAATCGCATTGGGTAATTCTCAAAATGATAGTTGTAAGAAAGAAGAATAAATAAACTAAACCTTATTCAACGAAATCTGATAAGGATGCAAATTTATAAAAAAAAATATTAAAAGAATAAATAAAAATGCACCTCTGCCTACCCCTTCGGGGAACCTTGTGGGGAGGCGTGTGGATATGTTTATATAAAAGAAAAAACTTTATTGTAGGTCACTCTTAACGCCTTGTATTTATAAAACTTGTATGACAAAATAATTGTATAAGCGTAATAAACGTTAAAAAAACTACGTCAGATATATATTACGCCAATTGAACTATTTTTTTAATTGAAAATTGATGTATTTTTTCAGGTAAAAGAAGTGACCACATCACTAGGTTTATACCGAAAACTACATACCAAGGCTTGCGATCTCTCTGGAGGTCAGAAGAAACGACTGTCCATCGGCCTAGAATTAATCAGCGATTCATCTGTTATATTCCTAGATGAACCCACCAGGTACAAATTTGCCGATTTATTCTTATACCACGGGTGACAAACAAGCATGCGGCCCGCCTAATGGTAAGCGGTTACCGCCGCCTATGAACGCTCGCAACACCAGGGGTATCGCTCGCACGCTGTATTTTTTTACTATTTCTGAACTACTCTTTAGGGAAAATCTCAACGGCTTTAAAAAAATCTTCTGAAAACTCAATCATTCAAGTGGTAAAAATATACAGGAAGGCAAGTTCTCCTCAGACTAAGTGTTTCAAGAGCTTTGCGAGTATGGGATTGTCTACAATCATAACGGCGCGTTTTTAACTCACTTAACCCTCGGACTTAGATGCCAAAATACTGCCCACTACTATGCCTTAATAATATAAAATTCTACGATCGCCCTATCAGTTATACTATTTACACAGTTGAGACGTAGTCACTAACCAATATATGAAATGAAATTAATGATTATCAACAATATCTTCAGGACAACAAACTTAAATGACGTGACACAATTTGCTTTGCTTCCGGTTTCATTAGTATTTTAAGCCCCATGTTGGGCGCCATTCTGATATGGAGAATTAAAAGTTGCAAAATTGATTATAATAACTTTTTATTAAAAAGAAAATATATTCATCTGGATGTCACCTGTATTATTTTTTCAACTCCGCGAGCTATATTTCCTGTTATGTGTATGTTAGCTGTAAGACACTGTGCATAATAAGTCAAGCGCACGATTCATGATACTTATTAAAAAAAGATGAAGTCCATTTCGATCCAAACACAAAATTATACTAGTTTCCTTTAAAATTTAAATGCCACAAATATATCAATGCAATCATTTATGTTACATAAATGCTAAAGCTACAAATGTCTTTCTTTGCAGTGGGCTGGACAGTTCTATGTCGAAACAAATAGTGTACTTGCTCTACTTACTGGCTCGGCAGGGAAGGACGATGGTGGTGACGATCCACCAGCCCTCGGCCACCCTGCTGCAGATGGTGGACCGACTGTACGTCGTGGAGGGCGGCAGGTGCGCATACATGGGCTCCGTGCCCAACCTTCTACCCTACATTGAGAGCATGAACCTCGAATGTCCACCCTACCACAGCCCTGTTGATAGTTGTAAGTATATGTTTACGTCTTACGGTTGCCTGTTGAATTTAATATGATTTTATTTCCTGTGTGCCCCGGACCTATGAAAAAAAAGTATATCTTCTTATTGCAGCAGGCACATTAAATTAACAGAAATGGCTCACGGATTATTTAATATCGCCTACCAAACACTCTTCTACAAAATAAAAACTACTTATCTTAGCGGTTTTCAATTCTTTTCTCGGAAATCATAAAGTTTATTTAAAAAAATCCTGTGTCTATTTTGACCTCCATTCATTATTTCTGTTTAACCCTCTGATTTATCCCAAAGTATAATAAACGAAAGCTTATCCAGAGCTCCCTGTTCTCGTATTAGTGGAGCTTATACAATAAGAAATATCGTGGACTACAAAGAAATTCTGTTATTACGTTTCAGTGATTGAGCTGTGTGCCGCTAGAGCTGATTTACTGGTGAAAAACTCCGAAAACGGCAAGAAGTCCAGTTGGATTACCAAATGCCAGGCTGGTCCGTCCGTTCACCAAGAAGCTAATGGTTTTTTTAATAGCAGTACGTATTTTATACATATATATCCAAATAATAAGATTTAATATACCCCTTCGGGGACCCTTGTGGGAAGGCGTGAGGATATAATAAGATGTATATTCCTTGAGGATTTCTAGAAACCTTGTTCACCTCAGAAACACTACCCAGTGCTATTTGGCTGCGATCATCTGTAGTAATACCCAAGTTGGGCGATTCCAGTTAAAAGTGGGCAATCTCTTGTGCCTTTATAATATCCTGTCCAGTTGTGCGCCCTAACTACCCGAGGAACGGTGAAAGGGATTGTGAAGTGGCGCGTGTGAATTTATTTGCTTTACTATCAAAACGTGTCTCTAACATTCGATTAAAAATTAATGCATTCTTAGACTATGGCTAACGCTAATGCTGAGTCTAACGCTAAAGCTAAGTAGAGTTACGAACTTCTTTTATGCTTTTAAAACTTTACTTAGAACTGTATATTGCCTTGTATTTTTCAGAAGAGTTCATGAGATGTATATCAATTGATATGTACAATGATCTTCAAATATCAACGCTACCGCCCCCAACAGAGGACCCAACGAGTAAAGTAATACGAGCCTTGAAAAGTACATATCCAACCTCGTTTCTGAAACAATTCTCTACATTAAGCCATCGACATTTCCTGGTAAATATACACTTGTCAGATCGCCGTGGTTGCACATTTAAAATGTTGCTTAATTTTGTTGGTTTCTTTGTTAGGATGTCGCGCAAATACTTCTGAATGAGCTTCGCCTTTTTGCGGAGTAGGCTTTATCCCGAAAAGTAGCTTTGCTCATGTGTTTGAGTTGTTTTATAACCATGTGCAAATGTACATAAACAACCAACAACAAATCAACAGATCGAGTCACTCACAGGGTAGACAGATACAGTGGGGCGCCAGTTTTTCCAGCTACCGCTATTGATAAAGTTAAATCGATATTATTATGTTATCGATAAAAATATCGAGGCTAAAGACAGTAACTACCTGCCAACTAACTAACGCGTTTTAATAAAAAATGATAATTATTTTATATTTTATTTGTTAATTATGTTTCCTGACATAACATTATAATTAATACTTTCCTCTGCTTCTGAGTTTCTGAGTGTTTTATCTATTATTTTCTACAAAATTTAAGAACGCTGAATAATTTCAGACCATCTTACGTGATCCAAGATTCACGTTGACAATAACTGGCATTCACTGCGCTATGGCGCTGGCGATCGGATTGCTTTTCTACAATATTGGACATGCAGCAGAGAATATCATGGACAATTACAAATTCCTACACTTCAGTGCTTTGTTTCTAATGTTCACGGCCTTTAGTGCGGTGACAATCAATTGTAAGTATATAATGTATGATCTCTACAGAGTATAAACATTTTTTTTAAACATTTAGAAGTAGTAGTGTTCCACCTTTAACAATCTTTATATATATTTTAAACCAGTAAAAATTACAATTTGACATAGGTACATTATGTAAATAATAATGATACATTATCTTAATTATTAAATTGATATATACATATATATACACATACATACATAGGACACCCAAGACTAAGCTACAAATACTCGTGTTAATCACACAAATATCTGACCTCAGCCCATCATATATATATAACATCAAGAGAAAGGGAAGGAAGGAAGAGAAGGAAAACATCGAAAGGAAACCTGCATACGTCTGAGAAGCAATTCAAAGACGTATGTATAGTCGTGCTTGGATAACAGATTGCTTTAATTCATACATTGACTCAATTGAAGCAAGCTTGCGTAGTGATATAAAATGCTTCTGGTCCTTTATCAACAATCAGAAGAAGAGATCGGGTATACCGAGCACTGTTTTTTACGGTGATAATCAATCTAGCGGTCCTGAGGATGTATGTGGTCTATTCTCTAGCTTCTTTAGTTCTGTATATGAAAAAAGTGACCCTATTGACATATCTCTTGACTCTCTGCCCTCTTCACCAGATATAAATTCAGACTTATCTGATATACACTTATCGTACGAGGACATAATGAAAGAATTGAAATCACTAGATATTACCAAGGGATCTGGGCCTGATCTTATCCCACCTTTCTTTCTTAAACATACTGCCGAATCGATTAGTCACCCCCTGAGCATACTTTATAATCTTAGTTTAAAAGAGGGAACCGTACCGTCAATTTGGAAAGCTGCAAACATTACTCCGGTGTATAAAAGCGGTTGTAGAATTGACGTTACAAATTATCGACCTATCTCCCTGCTCTCCACACTCTCTAAAGTACTTGAAAGACTGGTACATAAAGCTATCTATCCCAGTCTACACAATATTATTATACCTCAACAACACGGCTTTGTAAAGAAACGCTCCACCGTCACCAACCTCTTATTATATACAACATTTTTGTTTGAAAGTGTTGATGGCCGTGAGCAAGTGGACGCAGTATACACTGATTTTTGTAAGGCATTTGATAAGGTAGATCATGCATTACTACTTAAGAAAATTGCTTTCAACGGTATCCATGGGAATCTTTTACGCTGGTTCTCCTCTTACATAAATAATAGAACTCAAAGGGTTGTAATTAATGGTCACGCATCTAGTCAGATACGGGTCACGTCAGGTGTCCCCCAAGGATCCATACTAGGACCACTGCTTTTTATAGTATTTATTAATGACATAAGTGAGTGTTTTTGGAATTCTAATTTCCTTTTATATGCAGATGACCTCAAAGTATATAATCGCATTCGTACAATAGATGATTGCGTAAAGCTTCAGGATGATCTCAATCGACTTCAAATGTATTGCCTGGTTAATAAACTTTATCTTAGCTTGCCGAAATGCAAGTCCATCAGTATCACCAAAAAGCTTAATAATGTCGATTTTACTTATTCTCTTTGTAATACACCCCTTGAAAAGGTAAATTTAATTAAAGATCTAGGAATACTTATTGACTCCAAATTGCATTTTGATGCTCATGTTCGTCAAATAATTAATAAATCTTATCAATTATACGGCTTCATCATGCGCACATGCATTTCCTTTAGAAAGCCCTCGTCATACATGTTGCTCTATAAAGTTCTGCTAAGATGTCATTTAGAATATGCATCCGTCATTTGGAATCCTTTCTTTGCTAAATATAAAGACTCTATTGAAATGATACAGCGTAAATTCCTTCGGTCAGTACATTACAGATGCTACCGCGCCAGGTCTTCATATAATTTTCTTCTTAAGAAATATTCTCTCCCGACATTGCATGCGAGAAGATTGCTCTTGGATCAGACTACTTTGCACAACATTTGCCATAATAAATTCGATTGTAATGAAATTACTAATAATATATACCTCCGTGTACCTTATCGCCCTAAACGGCTACGAGTAAACCACACTCAATGTTACTTTGCACCCAAACTTTGTCGTACTATTGCAGGCGAGCGCGCGCCTTTGCGGCGTATAATGCAATCCTATAACGAGTTCTTCACTGACCTCGATATATTTAATGTATCTCTTAGTATGTTTAAATCGCAAATCGCGAAAAGACTTATAGATGTTTGTACTGAACAAAAATAATATAAATTTTATTTTTAACTTTGTAACAATTTGCATTAAGAAAGCAGTAGGCTAATTTGAAATACTATTCGTCTTTACTATTATGTTATTTGGAATACAACCCTACAGTAGTAAATAGCAGCATATCTTTATAACTTTAATTCGTGGGTAATGGTGTTGGGTACATAATAAGTAACTTTTTTTTTATTCTAGAATAATCTATAGTCTATAAGGTCATTATGTATCTGTTTTTTACCCCAAATAAAATAAAATAAAATAAAATAACGGTGATGGACTCGCCATCTGTCACGTTCGCACCTAAAATTTATCTCTGGCGGAAAGTGGGTGTGCGGGTACTACCTTTATGGAATGGTTTATAATTGTAGTGTATATAATTTTTTTTAATAATCGACTTCTAAATATTTATGAAAATAATTCAGTTATAAATCATCTGATGTTAAATAGTTCCAGAGCAGATCCCAGTGGCTCGGCGGGAGCACTTCAACCGCTGGTACACGTCTGGCGCGTACTACTCGTCCACGCTGGTGTCCTCGCTGGCCACGCAGACGGTGTGCACGCTCACTTACGGGATTATCGCCTACTTCTTGACGGGACAGCCGATCGAGTTGGACAGATTCCTCTTATATATCCTCATGCTGCTCCTCGTCTCGTATGTCGCTTTATGCGTGGGTCTCTTCAACGGCGTCGTTTTTAATGTTAAGGTTCGTAATTCTTTGCACATACTTGAAAAATTATATTAGTTGAAAGCTTTCGGTAAACCAGACTTTTGACGGTCGTCTGGTCTAGTGGTTAGAGCGCCTGGCTGCAAAACCTGAGGTCGCGGGTTCGAATCCCGCTGAGGGCAGATATTTGTGTGATTAACACGAGTATTTGTATCTTAGTCTTGGGTGTCCTATGTATTTATGTATATATCTATTTATATAAGTAAATATATCGTTGTCTAGTCACCATTACACAAGCTTTGCTTAATTTGGGACTAGGACAATTTGTGTGGAATTGTCCCAAGGTATTTCCAAAAATCCTGTAATAAATTTATTTAATGCTATGCTTATCAATAATTCCTCTGTAAATGCTACAAATATTTTATAACTGAAATAGTTAGTAAGGATGTTAGTTAATCTAAAACAGAAAAGCAGAAACTAACTGAAAAAATCGATGTAATTAGGCACAGAGATACATTATTAGCTAGATTAACACATGAAATGTTAAGATAAGATATGTCGTTTCACAAGTATACCTTCATTTCAGAATGGCGTGGTGTTCGGTCCGCTAATGATAATGCCATTTATAATGTTCTCCGGCTTCTTTCTGCTCTACGTGGATGCACCGTCGCATATACAATGGCTATTCCAGATGTCGTTCCTGAAGCACGGCGTCACAGGATTAGTGCTCGCTATTTTCGGTATGGGCCGAAAGAAATTGCCGTGTTCAGCCGAATACTGCCATTTTCCACGACCATTGGAGTTTCTCAAGCATCTTGGGATGGAAAAGGAGTCATTTTCAGTAGCTATCCCAGCAATGTTTGCTACTGCGGCTGTTATAATCGTGTTCTCGTTTGTAATATTAAAGTTAAGACTAATGGGTAAATGGTGATGAATTTCAAGTGTCTAAGCACTCAACAATGTAATTTAGTACAAAGAACTCTATGAGAACAGTAAAGAACTTTATAATAATAGGTTGCTAGTCTTTAGGCATTTTTTACTGTGTTTGGTACAATAAGATGTACGTTTTCTCGTTGTGAAAAATTATGTAATGGTATTTGGTGAAATACTAGGTGATACAAAGCAAAGGTTATAAGAATAATAATTTGTGTTGGGTGTAAAATATGTTTGTGTAAGTAGCTTTAGTCTTAATGAACCCAGTTTTAATGTACCTGCATTTACAAACTATGATTAAGTATAAACTATAACATTCTAAGATGGTAAGATGGCCGAGTGGTTTGAGTAGTCGCCCAAAGATTGCAGGTTGAATCTCGACTCATGAGTTGTTTCTGAACTTTTGTATTGAGATTAATCACCCCGCCAGCTTTACGGTGAAGGAAAAAATCGATGGGACACCACTATACGTCTGAACAGAAATTCAAAGATGTAAGTCGTGCTTGATAAACTGCGATGAGCTCGTTATCTGTCACGTAATATATAGTGCCATCCACGAAGACGCGCCCTTCTATTCCTCCCTGTAGTTTATAGTGTGAGTTTCCAACCTTCCGCTAAAATTTGAGTATTATCGGTATACACCGATTACCTATGAGTGCTACACACTATAAGTAATAGACTCGGGTCATACTGCCCGTAGCCCGAAAACCCCTCGACTAGAAATTGGTGGGGTGCGTCTTCGTGGATGGCACTACCTATGTGCCATAGATAGTGCCATCCATATCATGCAATCAGAATCAAAATGTTTACGCTATCTGATATATATAATTTGTATGACAATGACATTCTATTTTCCGCTGTTAATGTTGCTATACATCGCTTAGCGTGAACGCCAACAGAATAGGATTTTGTCCACAGCCACAGATGTACTCTGTTCTAGTGTACACCCACATGGTGCTTACCCACACTAAGAGGAAATTCTGAGATTATCACCAGATTAGTACCAGTACGATTATCCTTTCCTTACCCAAGAATATTGCAATTAGGATGCGATCTTTCTTAAAATAGAATACTACCTCAGTTGTCAAACGCAATTTTAAACGAGCAATGCATTGTGCCCTACCTCTGAAAATAAAATAAATATTTCTATTTATACGTGTATGTGTTGTATTTGTGCTATAAATATATGTTTCTATATTCAAACTTTCTCACAGTATTCCCGAAGGGTTAGGCAGGGGCACTTTTCGTCCTAGGTATTAATATATAGGTATGTATGATAGATGCCAACGTGACTCGTTCTCAATCACGATTATGTATATATTCGAACTTGACAAGGCAGGCATAGAGTAAAGCGCCAGTTCTCTCTGGACTTACATATAGCTTTCTTCTACACCATAATCAGTCTGTTACATGCTCGCCACTTGCATTGATATCTCAGATGAATAAAAAAAAATGCACTATATTTTTAAACACAGGAAGAACCCGTGTTGATTGATGAAAAACCCTTTTTTACTTTAAATTATCTATAACGTCTCATTAATATATTTGTAATTATTTATATCCTCACGCCTTCTCACAAGGGTCCCCGAAGGGGTAGGAAGAGCAGTATTAGGCAGTACCCACACATAGTGGGTGTAATTATTGAAGGGGTTAATAAATACTATTATTGTTACGAGCTGGGGTTCGGGATAATTTAATGATAGCCGGTTGATGCACTTTAAACGACACTTTATTCTATTACACTGAATAATTCCGGAAACTTGTACGATAAATCAGTACACTATCACTATAGCACTATTCACTATAACACAGTACTAGTAAAACACAGTAAACCCTAGGTACTGAAACACTTCTACTCTGTGTACACTACAACACAGTAACAGTAGAACACAATAAACACTAGACACTGAAACACTTCACTAATACTGTACACTCACTATAGTCACTGATAAAACACTTGTGATCACTCGCACTGAACTCAACTGACTGAACTGACTCTCTCAACTGAACTGAACTCACTGTGCCCATCGGGTACCGCCTTATATATGGCACCGGCACGATATTCTAGATATCGGTGGAAGGTTCTAGACCGCCATTAAGACTTTCGTGGAATAGCCATTTAAATGCATCCGCAGAACAATGGCCGGGTGACGTAAACAAGTTGTTTACGTCCTTTCTTAATTGCATCCTTTTGTTTATATTTCCGGCTAAGTGTTGTTGTTTGGCATGGCTTTCACACGGCAAGCCCTCCAGAACCTTCCATCGTAACATTATTATTAAACAATAACATTATTAGCACTAAAATATATAAGGCTATATTTAGGCTATCCTTGCGGAGTATCGAGGGCTCCCCACTGAACGAGGCAGTATGGGCTAGCATAACAACAAGCGAGCAACTGACGAACGCGTCTGATAATAGCTATTATGTAATATTAGATACGTGCACGTGTTTGATATTGCGTGCGACAGAGAACATAACATTTCATCAAAAACCGTCAGTCGGGCGACATACTCGCGGCCTAATAGTGTACTTGGCGCGGAATTTTCGTTTAACGCTGTTTTTGTTCGAATTGAACAGTGAAACCGCGGATTGTGTACGAGTAATGAAACAGGTTTTATTAAGAAGAGATGGATTCAAACCTCAAATCTATTTCGATTAACTCTACATCCCTCACCGATGATGCTCTTAACATAGTTTTCAAGGACATTAGCTATTCGGTGGGTGTTGGACTCCTAGCCAAAGGTACGAATGTTTCTATACAATGTGACTACTGCGAATATATATCATTTATTCAAATGTAGTATTTTGAAATTTGATGTCATTAATCCCACTGGTCTTTGGTATAGGTGACATTAAAAAATTTGGCCTTCAAACGAATTGCATGTTGAAGTCCCTTTCATTTTTGCTTATGGTACTAGGTAGGTACCAGGTATGGTAGTCGTCGTAACAGTATTTGTATTTTATTAAATACATTTGAAAAAAGAACAACAAAAAACATATAATCAATAAGCGTAGAAAACCTGGCTTTTATTGTGCATATATGTATATATTTATGTAGCATTCAATGAACTTCCTCACCAGATAAACGTACGCCGCTTATATGATAACTGCTTTGATAAATTTTATATATTATGTATACTGTATCTATACTTATATTATAAAGAGGAAAGATTTGTATGTAAGTATTGAATAGGCTGCGAAACTACTGGACCGATTTGAAATATTCTTGCACCATTGGAAAGCTACATTCACCCTGAATGACATATATTTTCTATTATAAAGAAAATCTTATTATTAGATACAAAAACGAAAAATAACTAATTAATGATGTGTCAATCCATCTAATAACCTTTGTGCCAAATTGCACAGAAATATGTTCACAAACTTATGCATTTATAATATGTGTAGGATAGCAGCATTATATTTGCATAATGCATGCATGCATGCAATGCGATATTAGCATAATTTTACATAAAACGCCAAAATTTTTTTGTTTTCAGTCTTACGTCGCAAACGCAAGGATATCTTGAGCGGACTGAGCGGTTCGTTCAATGCCGGCGAGCTGACTGTGATAATGGGGCAGAGCGGAGCGGGCAAGAGCACACTGATGGACATCCTGGCTGGCTACACGTGAGTCACTTCTATGGCTATCTTGGTCTTTTATAACATACTGTGGCCGGGGTTTCACCCGTGTTAAATTCATGATGATGAATATGTATGAAAGCTTGATTAAGTATACAATACGCCTTCCTGCAATGATCCGCGAAGGGATAGGCAGAGAAGTGTAGTACCCACACACCCACATTTACGTCGGAGATACATTTAAGACGCCAAAGTGGCAGATGGCATGTCTATCGCCTTTACTCAAGTACGAGTATACATAGATATGATTTGAATTTCTTCTTAAACGTATGCAGGTTTCCTCTCAATGTTTTCCTTCACCGTAAAGTTCGTGGTTTGACTAATCACTGTACTTAAGTTCGGAAAATTCATTGGTCGAGTCATTTATAATTATCCTCACGCCTTCCCACAAGGGTCCCCGAAGGGGTAGGCAGAGGTGTATAGGTAATACCCACACACCCACTTTCCGCCAGAGGTATATTAGGTGCCAACGTGACAGATGGCGAGTCCATCGCCGTTACTAAAGCACGACTGTACATACGCCTTTGAATTTCAATTGGTACAGTCGGGATTCGAACTTGCGATCTTTGTGTCGCAGGCAACTGCTCGAACCACTCACACAAACACGCTGCTACTTTGATACATACGTACATAAATGTTAGGAACTAACCATGGCCCTGACTATTAATTGTCTCGCTTTATATTCGTGCATATATACGACGCTTATTTGTACATATTCGTGCTGCTATGGTATGCTACAATAGTGACAAGCAAGCATTTGACGACCGTCTGGTCTAGTGGTTAGAGCTCCTGACTGTGAAACTAGAAGGTTGCGGGTTCGATTCCCGCTGAGGGCAGATATTTGTGTGATGAACACGAGTATTTGTACCTTAGTCTTGGATGTCCTATGTATTCATGTATATATTTATCAATATACAGTAAATATATCGTTGTTTAATTACCATAACACAAGCTATGCTTAAATTAGGACTATGTCAATTGGTCTGGAATTGTCCCATAATATATGGTATGAGAGGTATATCACGTATGCTGTCTCCTGAATTCGTTTGCGAACCCTTTTGGATGGCATGAGCTGAGATGTATAACTTACATCGTACCCACTTTTTTTCTTTTTTTCTACGATATTTCTACGATACACTGTATACGAGCAGACACTCACAGTAAATGTTAAGTACGTAATTATAAATAATAAAAAGCCGTGGTGGCCGAGTGGTTCGAGCAGTTGTCTGCGACACAAAGATCGCAAGTTCCAATCCCGTCTGTACCAATGAGTTTTCCTGAACTTAATTACAATGATTAGTCACACCACGAGCTTTACGGCGAAGGAAAACATTGAGAGGGAACCTGCATACGTCTGAGAAGAAATTCAAAGACATATGTATAGTCGTGCTTGAGTAACGACGATGGACTCGCCATCTGTCACGTTGGCACCTAATATACCTCTGGCGGAAAGTGGGTGTGTGGGTATTACCTATATACCTCTGCCTGCCTACCCCTTCTGGGACCCTCGTGAGAAGGCGTGAGGATAATTATAAATAGTACATAGTATACGTATAAATAGTAATACTAAATTAATAAATCTACACAGCTATGAGCACAATATGCGAATTCAATGATGTCCGATATATATAATGGAATATCTGTCATTGACCTCAATTTGTTTTATTATAACATATTCCTTTTAACATCAGCTATCTGCCAGTGAAAGACCCGTTAAAATCGGTCCAGCCGTTTCAGAGATTACCCGGAACAAACAGACAGACAGAAAAAAATTGGAAAAAAATATTTTGGTGTATGTACCGTGTATTGCGTGCGGTTATTTTAATATTACAAACAGACACTCCAATTTTATTTATTTGTATAGATGTGCAAGTATTTCGATAAGACTTCTAATATAACTACTAGCTCCCCCCCCCCCCAGGATTCGCCTGTGTGAAAAAATATTAAATAAAACCACGATAAGTACGGGGTTCAATTGTATTTACAATTATACTAATTGTATAATTGTTTATATGATTTGAAAAGAGTAACCATGGAGTTTCTTGCCGGTTCTTCTCCATGGAAGCGACCAACCCGAACCGTGCTTCTTTTTCGACGTTTTATAAGCGCCCACCTGGGCCTATGTGAAATAAAAAGATTTTGATTTGATTTGATTTACAAACCATCCAGGGACCCACTCAAACATCACACAAATATTTTCCGGTCCAGTATTTTCAGAGCATTTAGGTAACAAACACACGTAGGTAGTATTAAATTTTATATATAACGATTTGATGATTGGTGTAATGGTACAATAGAAGCTGAGTTCCTTTAAAGAGGTTCCTCAATTTCTTTGTTGTAGGACTATCTAGAGCGACCATAGATCGTCTTAAGCCCTTCGAAATTGAAAGACGTATGCGTCTAGTCGTTCTGTAAAAATCGAGATGGGCTCGCCTGTTATCACACTAGCACCTAAATATATTAATTTTTTGTTTATTTACTTTATTGACACACCAACAGTTCATAGGCAAATGTTACATAAAAAAATAGTATAACTATAATACAGACTAGCCTACTCACTAATAACAGGTGTGAGACAGCTTACACAGAGTAATCACTTAACACTGATATATGTGGAATGAGCTCCCCGTTGAGGTTTTCCCTGGAGAGTACAGCATGGAGTTCTTAAAGAAGGGTGTGAAAAGATTCCTGCAGGGTCGGCAACGCGCGAGTGATACCCCTGGTGTTGCAAGCGTCCATAGGCGGCGGTACCCGCTTACCATCAGGCGGACCGCATGCTTGTTTGCCAACCAAGTGGTATAAAAAAAAAAAATCTATTATATAACCAATTCTGAACGGAAGATCAACAGTGCTCCACTTTTATAACATACTGTATTTTGACGTGTTTAACCTTAAAAATTACCTCAATAAATCTCCCTTTGTCAGGCATAACCAGTAAAAGAGATTTGTAAACTACTGAAAACTATTCTACATACCAATTAAATAAAGGGATTCTTAGTTCATTCATCCACTCTCCAAACAGGTGGCCTATCTCAGCCAATCAACGACTATGAATATCAATTCTCAATATTGCTCTGGTGAGCGTGCAGAGCAGACGTCTCACATCGTATTAAAAAGAATAGTAATTAGTTTGCAAATATAAGTGCATCATATAACATTACTATACTAACTGACGCCGGCTAACGTCGAGGTAACCGCTCCTCTCCACCTTGGGTAAAAGAGACGGGACCATTAACTACCTTCTTGCTCTCTCCATCTTTGCATATACGCCTGTGCCATACAATGAACAAAATTTTGCACTCGCCTACTAGAAGTGCCATTGCGGACCGAAGTGGCTCACAACCGAACCTATCAGAAATGCATGAATCACCGCTGATCACCTTCCGCAGTAAGAGAAAACATGGACTAAATGAGGACGACCAGGTCAAAACTGAACTTGGTGAAATTCGAAAACAAATGTCTGAAATGATGATTCTCTTAACTACAGTGAGTAATAATCAGATAGAAAACATTAACAAACTCGCTGCTGACATTACCACAATTAAGAACCAAGTTAATAATATTAACCAGACAGTCGAACTATTAGCGAATGAACAGGATAAGATAAAAACTGAAATGACTGTAATAACTAGCACCACAAATCAAACTGAAAAAAGGGTTCAAGCACTTGAGACCGAAATGCTTTCACTGAAAAAAGTCCCATACGTGGAATCCAATACTTCGAATAATACTGCTGCGTACGAATCTATCCTAGCTGAGGTAAATGAGCGTAACATTCGAAGTAAAAATATTGTAGTCACAGGTATAGCTGAGCCAGAAGGCATGAGCGAAGTAGAAAGAAGAGAATCCGACTCACGTGAAATAATAAAAGCTCTAAGGTTAGTAACCCCTAACATTTCAAACCCAATACGAGTCCTGCGTCTCGGAAAGTACACTCCCGGTAAAACACGTCCAATTAAGGTATGCCTAGATTCACAAGATACTGCAATTACGATACTAAAATATAGAAACAACAGTAACTTAGATCCCATCAAGATATTTCCTGATCAAACGCCACAGCAACAAAAATATCTGAAGGGTCTTAGAGAAGAGCTTAAACTGCGCACTGAAAGTGGTGAAACGAATCTCACAATAAAATACACCAAAGGAATCCCAAAAATAGCTAATATGTCTACAAAAAACTCATAGATGGAATACCCCATTATCCTCTTGTCATGAATAACAACACCTCCTACCAACTTATTGAAAACTACGGAGACGCAATAACTGCCATAAAATCCTTAAAATTCCTTTATGCCAACGTTCGAAGTATTGTAAGACCTGGGAAATTTGATGAGCTCCAATGTGTTATAGATTCTTTTTCAAATATCATCCACGTCATAATACTCTGCGAAACATGGATCAAGTCTGACGCTGAAGCCAAAAGATTCCAGCTACCAGGGTACAAGCACTACTATAACCTCAGGACTGAAAGTCGAGGGGGTGGAGTGTCAATCTACGCTCATAGCACCCTTAAACACCATCACATTGACGATCTGTGCCAGAATGATAATCACTACCTCTGGATCCACCTTGAAAAGTTCTCTTTAGACATAGCGGCTATATACAAACCAGGAAGTACACGATCAAAAGACTTTCTTGATACTTATTCTCAGCAGTTACAGAAAAGTAACAGAACGATAATATTCGGTGATTTTAACTACGATATACTGAGCTCAGGTCGAGATATTGATAATTACAAGGATACTTTGACTGAATGCGGCTATAAAATTTTAAATAATATTGATGACAAGTACTGTACTCGACAAACGGAGTCTACGAAAACAATTTTAGACCATGTGTGTACTAACCTAAGAAATAACCGTTTCCATTTAGCAATAATAGAATCTGCAATGTCGGATCATAAGCAAATATATCTAGAAGTAAATAAATATGAACAAAGCCCATTAATTAAACAAAGATTCGAAAAGATAGACTACGACAAACTTTATACAACTGTTAAAGAAGAGAGAGGCTGCCATCTTAATGAAAAATATATATATGAAATACTAGAGAAAAAAATTATAGCAGGTATATCCGAAAGTAAGGAAATAAAAACCAAAATACTAAACCCACCAAATAAGGATTGGATCAACAGAAAAATTATAGCAGATATAAATAAAAGAAATATTTTATGGCACCAATACAAGACTAATCCTAAAGATAAGACTATAGAACATAATTATAAAAAGAAAAGAAACGAAGTATTGAACGCAATTCGAAAGACTAAGAAACAATTCTATTATAAAGAGTTCATGGGCTGTAAAGGCAAACCAAAAAAGATGTGGAATTTAATCAACCGCCTATCCTGTAATAAGAACAAAGAAGTAGTAACAGTACCAAAATTAAAAACCCAAACAGGCACAACAACAACCGACACGAGGGATATCTGTAATTGCTTCAACGCCTTCTTCTCGACGATCGGCCCAAGTCTGGCAAATTCAATACCCAAAACCTACCAAGACACTGGGAAGAAATCGTCTCCTCCGATACATAAGCTTACTGAAATTGAACCGGCCACCGCTGACGAAGTGAGTAAAATAATTGATGATCTAAACTCTAATACTAGTTCAGGTATAGATGGTATAAATACTAAGTCACTAAAACGAATTAAGCCATTAATATTACATGAACTAACGAAATGCATTAATAGGTGCTTAGAGCTAGGAAAATTTCCAGATACATTAAAAATTGCAAGAGTTACACCGATTCATAAATCTGGATGCAAGTTAGACGCAGGTAATTACCGCCCAATCTCAGTGCTGCCAGTACTGTCAAAGGTATTTGAAAGAATTCTTTACAAGCGACAAGAAAAATACTTGGATTCAATCAAATTTCTCTACCCAAAGCAGTACGGATTTAGACCTAAATCTAATACATTATCAGCAACAACCGATCTCGTTACAAAACTCAATATTAATATCGATCAGAAAAAAATTGGACTTGGGATTTTTATTGATTTGAAAAAAGCATTCGATACGGTTAGTCATGAACTTCTACTGCAAAAGTTAAAGAATATTGGAATAACACAGAAGGCTCACAATATTTTTCAATCATACCTCACCAACCGCTTTCAGGTCGTTAAAATCGGTCAGCATCAAAGTGATAGCATGCCTATAACGTACGGCGTTCCACAGGGTTCAATATTGGGGCCATTGTTTTTTCTTATATATATAAATAGTATACAACATATTGGTCTAGCTGGTGACATCACTTTGTATGCGGATGATACCAGCCTTTTTTACTTCGGGGAGTCTATTGAAACTGTGATCAATGACGCACAGGCTGATCTTATATTGCTTAACAAGTGGCTCCTTTCAAACCTATTAACAATTAACGTAGCCAAAACAAATTATGTAATTTTTTCTGCCAAAAACAAAATAATTAAAAGTCATCAACCTCTAAAAATTAATAACAACATTATTACAAAAAAAACTCAAGAGAAATATTTGGGCCTTACAATAGATAGTAATTTGACATGGAAGGTACATACTGATAATATTAAAAACAAATTAACGTGTCTAACGGGAGCACTCCGAGGTATTGTCAGTTGTCTACCACAACAAGTGCGGTACACAATATACAACTCTCTGATCAAGCCACACATTGATTATCTCATAGAGGTCTGGGGCACATCGGCTAAAGTAAATCTTGATACTACACAGAGAGCCCAAAATAAAATAGTAAAAACCCTCTTCAGTTACAATTACCGAACGCCAACTGAGAAAATATACAAGGAAACTAGGCTTATGAATATAAAACAGACATACATATACTATACTTGCATACTCATACGTAAAATTATAAATAAAGAAATACACATACAAATAACATTCACAAAAAAACACCAAGTACAGAAAATAATGTTAAGACGGGCAAACGATTTATGCTTGCGATCACCAAGAACCAACTATGGCAAGAAAAGTATAGTTTATGCAGGGGCACAATTATATAATAAGCTCCCAAAAGACATAAGGGGGGTAAAATCTATGTATATATTCAAAAAAATATTAAAACACTACGTTACTCAATATATCTTTTGACTTCTATATTCTAATAATATATATTCTAACTTAATACATCATACCTGAACTAGGCCACTTCCAGCAAACTGACTTTGTGTCATATTCCAACAACAAGTCACCGCGTGGCCGGCCAATTTATTTTTCTACCTTATTATTGTTATGTTATTTGTTTTTGTTGCACGCTCATTAGACTAAAATGTATACTTTTGTAATAATCTCACGCAAGTGAATTTGTATATAATTCTTGTGGGAAATAAATTTCTATAAATTTAATTTAAATTTAATTCTAATTGAATGATTGCAAAACATATTGCGATTGATTTGAACCTATTGAATCTACAAATAACGCACTGTCCTAGAGTTCTCCAATATGTAACAAATTACCTAGTTATGCTTTTCATATTACAAGAGTCATTGTTACAATGAACACGCTGTGTTGCATACACCAAGAGATTGATTGATTTGACTAATAGAGTATAAACCATCGGGACTATTTATCTTGTACAATAATGACTTTGATTCTCTTTGATTTTATCTATCAACTGCATTTAGATTTTCCGATAGAACAGTGCAATAAATCCATTTCATCCATCAATCCATCCAATATACTTGCATTTTTTCACAGAGAAATAGCTAACCACATTTGAAATTAATGTTAGCTATAATGATAAGATAACATGCTGTTTTCATTGAAGTCGCTAATTAAGATATGAGTTCCTTTCTTTCCTTTTTTATAGATTAAAATTGTATGAAAATGTTTATAAAATGAGCTATCTAGGTAATACATCTAATGCATGTTTCTCTTCATCCACATTCATCTGTGCATGCATGTACGTCAGTTTAGAGTACATACTCAGGACGTAGTGTCCACATACTTCCTACGCTGATGACGTACTCGGCGTCGTCTTTCGATGACAATATATGTATATGATTTTCGTTTTTCAGAAAACCTACAGCAGGTGAAATTCTCATAAATGGTCTTAGGCGGGACAAAAAGGCGTTCATACGAAGGTCCAGTTATATTCTGCAGGATGCAAAATTATGGGATATATTTACAGTTCACGAGTCACTTACAATTGCAGCAGAATTCAAGTTAGGGTATCATGTCAAACGGCAGAAAAAACAAAAGCGAGTTAGTATTTTCTTTTTATTTCCTCCCCACCTTTAAACCACAACCTTAAATCCATCTGTGTTTGTGCCTCTTGGTCATTGCCACTTTCACAATTTTAAACAATTAACAATCATTGACTTCAGATTCGTATAATTCTGAATGTCTTTTGAATAAAAGAAGATCATTTGAATTATTTAACCATTCACAGGTAAATGAAGTTCTTTCATCACTGGGTTTATTAAAGAAACAACACACAAAAGCGTGTAATCTTTCCGGTGGCGAAAGGAAACGACTATCCATTGGCTTGGAACTAATCAGCGATTCGTCTGTTATGTTCTTGGATGAGCCTACCAGGTGAGGTCAGTTAATAGATCACGGTTTAATTACATCACTAGAGTATTTTAGTAACTTATTTTTTAAACGTTAAAACCGAAAATTGTGTATGACTTTGATATGATGTAAGAATGTTTGCACTCAAGTACATTCTGATGGATAATCCTACTGATGTTATAAATGCGTGTCTGCGAAGTGGTTTGTTCCTCTTTCACACGAAAACTACTGTACGGAATTGGATGAAATTGGCACACAGACATACTTTATTTGTCTACACTATCGCATTGTTTCATACTGTAATAATAGTTCTAAGACATAAATAAAAACAAATAACAAACATCTGGATTAACACATAGGAAAGACTGAAATCAAATTTTACGCGGCTGAAACCTCGATCTAGATCTAGATCTAGATGTATGAATAAATATAAATATAATATACGTAACAAACAAGCACACAGTCCGATTTATGTATATAGGGATATGCGCGCTTTCCTAACTGTACAAGACATACTGCGCGTGTGAATAATTAAGTACCAAAAATGTACCGCTTACCTTAGTTATATTTCCTACAGTGGGCTTGACAGTTCTATGTCGAAGCAAGTCATTTATTTGCTGCACTTGCTGTCGCGCCAAGGCAGAACAATTGTGGTGACGATGCACCAGCCCTCGGCCACCCTGCTGCAGATGGTGGACCGACTGTACGTCGTGGAGGGCGGCAGGTGCGCATACATGGGCTCCGTGCCCAACCTTCTACCCTACATTGAGAGCATGAACCTCGAATGCCCACCCTACCACAGCCCTGTTGATTTTCGTAAGTTGTTTAATCATCTATATGTATCATCAGTACTAACTTTTTAAAGATAAAAGAAAAATAAATCTCTAAGTCTAAAAAGTCATAACTGTAAAATTTGTTCATTGCCATTTATTATATATGACAATTTTATATGTCCCAATTTCAGTTATACTCATATACACATTTTTCAGTAATAGAGCTGTGTGCTGACAGGGCTGATGAAATGGTATCATTATCCCAAAACGGCAAAAGCTTAGAATGGACCACCACTATATCCCCAGAGACCGATAGAACTTTTAAAGGTGAGGCAATCATTATTATTTCTTTTGTGTGCACGAAGAGGCAGAGGAAACCACGTTCCAATTACCCAGATCAATTCGATCGGACACTTAAGGACGGGAAAGTCAAGAGTACTTGAAGCCGACGAGCATGTGTGAAGAGACTGATGAATGTGGACAAAGCGAAACAGGTATGTAAGTCTAGAGAGAACTGGCGCCCTTTGCCTACCCCGTTAGAGACTCGGCGTGATGATTATGTATGTATGCTTACTGAATCTGTAATAAGAGCGCTAACTATGTGGACAATATTATAGAACTCTTTTTAAGCTATTCTAGCTCTAATACGTAGGCCTTCAATTATACGGATTTCGGCTAGGAGATTATTTACGGTTATCCTGTGGGTGGAACTTTGTTACAATATTACATTGTAGGCTTTTTAAGCAAAATTCAAACTAAGTACAAATAACTATCAATTATCAGTAGAACTCATTAGTTTACCGCTCTTAGTCATTAAGAATTCGTTTTTCTTATTTACTTTGCTTTTCAGATGGCTTTGATCTATTGAAGTTGAATGATATATACAATGATATACATCTATCGTCGCTGCCGCCTCCAACGGAAGATTCAACGAGTAAAGTTATACGAGCATTGAAAAGTACATATCCAACCTCGTTTTTAAAGCAATTTTATACTTTAAACCAACGATCTTTCCTGGTGAGGCAAACTTAACTAAAAACTACTTATTGTATCACACCTTGATTTCTTTTTGAAGCCTTTCCTCATTCTACAACGTGCAGATATACAGTAGCAAAATTGCAAATTTAAACTAATCACTATCATGGAGATATGTATATTTAAGGGCCAAATTTACACGTAGCGAATACATCGCAAATTATCAGACACGACATTGGATAACTCTTTTAACTTATTCCCAGATGTAAGCGGTTTTATTCCGGATTTTTTCCCCATAAAGCCACAAATATGATAAATCACCATGAACACTTAAATTAAGAAAGTCATTGTACCTACAGACTTTTCAGATTCAGACAACTCGTCTCTGCCTCTGTTTATAAATGCATGAGCTTTTGAATATATATTTCAGACAATATGGAGAGATCCTAGATTTACGTTGACTACAATCGGGGTCCACTGTGCCATGGCGTTGTTCGCCGGCTCACTGTTCTACAACATCGGTCACGGTGCACAGAACATCACCGACAATTACAACTTTCTATACTTCTGCCTCATGTTCCTAATGTTCACATCCTTTTGCGCAGTCACTATTACCCGTAAGTAGATTTAATGTATATACCGGGCATTATCTACTTCCTAGTAATAAAATAAAATCCATTGGCTGATTTACTTGACCTTGATCTTTGAAATACTTGTTTTTTTTTAGTTCAGTGTTAGCAAATTTTTTATTAGCCATGTTTATCCCACTGCTAGGTTTAGGTCTTTCCTCTCTTTCCATCGCCCGGGACTGAACGCTTATCATTCATCAATTAAATTCTTATAACTATATGGATGATCAGGTATTGCTTTAATTTTCCTTAATTGCTTAAAACATTAAACAAATTATGTATGAATGATACAATCGTCATAAGAATAATTCCATTATAAATTCCAATCTAGTTGTAAATATATTAGTAGATCAATTGAGCACTCGGTTCTTGCTGCAATATCTCGTCTTGTACAGTTCCAGAGCAGATCCCAGTGGCTCGGCGAGAGCACTTCAACCGCTGGTACACGTCTGGCGCGTACTACTCGTCCACGCTGGTGTCCTCGCTGGCCACGCAGACGGTGTGCACGCTCACGTACGGGATTATCGCCTACTTCTTGACGGGCCAGCCGATCGAGTTGGACAGATTCCTCTTATACATCCTCATGCTGCTCCTCGTCTCACTCGTTGCACTCTGCATCGGCCTTCTCAATGGCTCTATATTTAATGTTAAGGTTGGTAATAATAAATCTTCAGTTCCCACGGTTCTTAAGATTCAACGTAAGGTAAGAGGTATACCCACTTTTCTCAAGCACTTTCTCAAGCGTCTTTGAATATTACATTCAGGTTTCTTCTCGGTATTTTCCTTCCATAAAGCTCGTTGTGTGACTAATCATTGTACTTAAGTTTAAAAACAAACACATTGGTACAGTCGTGACACAGAGTGAGTCGTGATGAACTTGTAATTTTGCAGTTGTAGGAGACTACTCGAACTTGGTCAAAACGGCTCATAATTATATTGTAAATTTACAGTTACCATAATAACTAAACTGCTAGTTCCAGTAGTTGGGCTACAGTCATAGCCTGGCTATGATTCCCGTGGAGATTATATATGCTTAGATCACGCACGAAAGACGATGGGTATTTTTCTTTTCAGAATGGCGCAGTGTTCGGTCCATTACTGATAATGCCGTTTATGTTGTTTTCCGGCTTCTTCCTGCTGTACAGGGACGCGCCCTCCTATCTACGATGGATGTTCCAGACCTCATTCGTGAAGCACGGTCTCACAGGCCTAGGGCTAGCCATTTTTGGCATGGAGCGAGAAAAACTATCGTGCACTGCCCTTTACTGTCATTATAATTATCCTTCCTCATTCCTCATTGACCGCGGTATGGCTCATGAAACATTCTCCGTAGCGATTCCGGCGCTGTTCACAATAGCGACCGTTATCACACTGTGCTCGTTTACAATATTAAAGCTAAGGCTAATGGGTAAATGGTGATTGCATACCTTATATGTACATATTTATCTATGTGTATGCAATGTGTACATATGTGGGTTAAAAGTCGGGCCTGTTCACTATGTTCTAAATGTTCACACCTTCCCACGTATTTTCGAACTTAGTAGACTTATGATTTAATATTTTTGGGTTTACGTCACTAAAAATGGCATGCTTATGTGTTAAAACAAATTAGTTTTATTTGGGTATGGGTACTACCTATACAGCCCTGCCTACTCCTTCGGGGACCCTTGTGGGGAAGCGGCAAGATATATATATCTTGTATGTGACGTTCAGTAAGTGTTTCCTGTGTCCCTTACGTTGAATAAAAGATTTTTGATTTGATTTGTAATAAATTGAAGACAACTTATTTTTCACATTGAATGATATGGGATCTATTCAGCGTTATTAGGCATATATGTATGTATATTTGATATTTATACTGACACGGGTAAACACGGTCTGTTTATGTGGATAGCGAATGCGGTCAGTACAAAAAATGTTTTTGATTTAACACTGAATAAAATTATTTGAACGAATTTGTGTGGTTTTTCTTGGAGCATATAATATATTGCCTCAGCCTTCCCACAAGATATGCTTGGGTCGGCGATGTATACCTACGAAGAAAATAATTATTATAGTCCACACAAAGTGACCTGATCCTAGCTCAGACGCCTTACATTTTACATACGCCTTTAAATTTCTTCACAACCGTATGCAGATTTTCTCTCGTATTTTCCTTCACCGTAAAGCTCGCGGTGTGACTAATCACTGTAGGTACTTAAGTTCAGTAAAACTCATGGGAAATTATTCGAAATTGCAATCTTTGTGTTGCAGGCATCTACTCAAACCACTCGGCCACCATGACTCTACGTTGAGATATTAATTTGATTAATCACAATAGGTGTATTAGTAGTAGATAGTAGTTTATTCGAACTACGGCAGTTCTTAGGTACCTATCCGACAGGTTGTAGGTAACCAATGAATTCTTTGCGAACTTAGGTACAGTGACTTATCACAGCAAGAGGCTTACCTTAAAGGAAAACATCGTGACGAAACTTGTGAACGCGCGTGTTCTTGCCAAATAACCACAGTCACACATGAGCATTCAACGAAACTGTTTTTTTTTAAAGAAACAAATTTTTATACTTATTTATTTACTTACTTTAACACATACGTCATGTTCTAACATGCTTATTTTAACTTTGCTTTTATGATTTCTACACCATTATCATCCCTGGATGCTTATTACACTACATACATATTAAATGAATTGATTATGTGTATGTGTATTTAATATCCCCGAAAAATTCGTAAACTTCCGCGGATGTTAGAGTTATCTACGTCAAATAAACTTCATTCTTATTCATCTTATATTCCACAATAGAAAACAATTTTTTTTACCTATAGAACGCGCTAGCAAGGATCGATGTATATTTTGCCGTACGCAGGTAAGGAACTTCCAATTAAGACAGATTATGTCCAATAAGTTTTTCTAGATAATATCTACAATTCTACACCTATTATAAAGATTTTTTTCCTGTAAGATAGCGCTTATAACAGCCGCGAAAAAAGTTGTATTGTCGAACTTGAACGGGCTTCTTTGCTAAGATGTGATTAATGCATACGTCACAATAAAATATATAACACACCACACGATCATAAAACCAATGTCTCATACGGTATATTGATACAATTGAACACCTTCCCAGGTAGGCAGAGACCAAACTATCAGCCAGAGTTTCCAGACATAGGTATGTAGGCTTCCTCCCAACATTTTCGTTCCCATAATACTATGAACTCATAAATCATGTGACAAAGTTTTCGGTACTGACTGAATGAAGTTTGATCCATGACTTAAACTTGATGAATCTAAATTTGAACCTGCCGTCACGCCTCTAAATACGCCTACAAGTAAGCAGCACGCAATGATACTTATCGTGATATTGCCCGTCGTATTGAAGCGACACAATGAATTTCTTCTTGTGACACCAGTCAACACTTGGTTGTTGTCAGTAGCTGACGTGCAGGCCATGTGGGGAGTGGGGGAAATGACTGATAATCGCTCAAATGCGTGTAGGAATACTATTAACTCCAGCGCACGGCATGCGCTACGCGCTGTGTACTCGTCAGTCGTGGTCTGCCTATCGCCTGTATAAACCGTGCCTGGGCGTCAAGCAGCTGGCGCGATAACAGTATTTGCATTCAACGCAGTTCTTTGTTCAGCACGCGGACGATTGATGAACTGGTGATATATATATTTGTTGTGTATGAGTGACTAACACCGCCAAAATACGAGATGGATAGTGAAACTTCCGAGTCACATGAGAGCAACTCTACATCCCTCGCAGAGGATACTCTGAATATTTCCTTTGAGGATATCAGCTACACTGTGGGAAATGGACTTCTAGCCAAAGGTATCAAGCTTTATACAACTCACATTGATTAGGTACTATTATGCAGCTGCGATCTGGGTTTACTTATTTGGACTTTGATGTAACTCTGATACGATTATAATAGGGAGTATAATACCGAAAGTCGAATAACCGACAATTTATTTAATAAAAGTAAATGCAGTCATGTGGGCATTTACTCTTTTAAAAATAATCAATTTTTAACTCAACCCTTCATTGTAAGGAAACAATGAAATTGTTACAATTGCTATATTTTTATCTTTATAAAGACACGCTATTCTCTGAGTCACGTCATTGATCTTTGTTTAGATATTAACTGTATATTGAGATGCTTCGCTCGGCTGCCAGGGCGACTAAGAACCCTTTGATCGCTTTCATCTCTGAATAGTTCAACGCATGGCATATCTTCGTGAGGTGTTCTCTACAATATGATTAGCTCTTTCTAACTAGTTCATGTACATAGACAAACTATTACTTATTAACGTCCTGATCAGCTGACACAGTATAAAATTTCATACGAATTGGACTTCCTGTTAAACGATCAATGAAAATTTGGTAGTGAAGAAACTAGCAAGGTTTCGTCCAAGTAGTATGTAGACGTACTTAACTACAAGTGCTTAAATAATAATTTTTTTCTTGACTTGCGATACGTAAATATTTACAATTTTGGTTGCTTTGTGTAACAGATTTAGGTCAATGAGCTGTTTCAATTAATCCATTCATACGTTTATTGTTTGAAATTGTTTTAAGATTAACAATCACATTGGGTACATTTCGCTACGTTTTACGTCACAGTTATACGTTTATAAGTATTTATCAGAAAAGGTTATAAATGTTAGATGCCTATTTAAGTTTCCGTATTCTATCATTATATCTCCCTTTGTGTGTTTCCTCTTCCGCATCTAATCTAGTAAAGACTATTAGACTAATCATCTGACCGATTTCTGCCTACCTCTTTGTATGAAGAGGTATTCTTGAACTTGACCTTGTGTTATTTGAATTATTAATTCTATTAGCGTGCGTTAAGAACGTGAACCTAATTGTAGGCCAGGAATCAAGCATAATAGAAAATTTATTGGCATGCGACATGCGAAAAAAGTCAATAACATTACCTGCGATGAAATAGAGGGATACATTTACTTGCTATAAAACGGATTACGTACAAATATAGGCCATCGGAGGTGAATCCAAATAAAGTGCACTCATATTTATTTGGATTGGTGTCCGAGTGGTTCGAGTAGTTGCCTGCAACACTAAGATTGCAATTTCGAATCCCGACTGTCCCAATGAGTTTTTCTGAACTTACGTACCGTGATTAGTCACACCCCGAGCTTTACGGTGAAGGAAAACATCGAGAGGAAACCTGCATACGACTGAGAAGAAATTCAAAGGCGTGGTAGTCGTGCTTGAGTAACGGCTATGGACTCGCCATCTGTGACGTTGGCACCTATTATACCTCTGGCGGAAAGTGGGTGTGTGGGTATTACCTATACACCTCTGCCTACCCCTTCGGGGACCCTTGTGGGAAGGCGTGAGGATATATTATATTATTATTATACGTACCGTGATTAGTCACACCCCGAGCTTTACGGTGAAGGAAAATAGCGAGAGAAAACCTGCATACGCTTGTGAAGAAATTTAAAGGCGTATGTGTAAGGCTTTGTCAAAGCTAGGATCAGTTCAGTTCACTTTGTGTGGAGTATAATAATTATTTCTTCGTAGGTTTACGTCGCAGACCCAAACATATCTTGGGCGGAATTAGCGGTTCGTTCAATGCCGGCGAGTTGACCCTGATCATGGGGCAGAGCGGAGCGGGCAAGAGCACACTGATGGACATCCTGGCTGGCTACACGTGAGTTACATCTATAGTTCTTTGTTCACGTTTGGATAACATCGTCCCTCGAGAGACCTCAACGTTTGATGAGAGTTTAGTTTAAATCTGGCGAGCTTAACGTAATCGTGGGGCAGTAGCTGTAGCAGAGAACAGCTTACATACTTTACCCGTACCATTAACATTACGTACATTATATAATACACTCATAACTTTATATACCGACCCAACTGCAAAGGAGCTAGTGTTGAGCACTCATACTGGCGCGGTAAGGATGTATGCCGAATTGCAGGATAGAATAGGGTAGTTGATAACTAAAGATACTTCATTGGAATCGTACCCAGATTTTCTACCCCGTGAGGGACTATGCGTGATGATTTTATACTAAAAATTAAAAATAATTTGGTTGCTACGAGCGTATCCTTGAGCGATAACGTTACAATGTTCCGTTAATTAACATGAACTAATTAAATTCTCAATTGTAACGACACGTATATCTGATTGATCAACACAATTTTATTAAATCATTGAAATTACAAACTAATTGATTTATTTCTTATATAATTAGTTTCGCGTTAAATGTGGTTTCATCTGTGTAAAGCATTTTCCTGAAATAACACGTATTCTATGTGTTAAATTCAGATAAAAATCTATCGCTGTGCCAAATTTCGTACATTTCTAATCAGTAATTTTTGCGTGAATAAGACTTACTTATTTGTTTATAATATAAGTAGAGAATATGTTCACGAAATTCGATTTCTTATTACTGTCATAACTGGTCCGATCAAGAATAAGAAAAATGGGTAGTGGAAACTTTTTAGTGAAGAGCAGCAAAGATTTTTTGTGAAAAGCAGCAATTTTGAACTCCGAATGCGTGAAGATGGGCGCAATTTTCGAATTCCGAATGGGTCAAAATGGGCGCGAAGATATTATTTTTAACTTTTAAGCATACGACTGCGTGCTAGTAAACCGTTAGCAAATAGGTGCCACCAGGAATATAATTCATGCATTGTCGATCTTATGGTGAGTAAAGTTGCTGTGCAAATATGTACCTAGTTTGGGAAAATACGGCCAATGTGATTTTTGTGGAAAGTGGAAACCTTATTGGAACATAGGAACGCTGAACGATAGCAGTGCCTTCTAGCGTGGTAAAACAAATTAACTGATCCCCACACTAGCCAACACCTGCCTTGCGGGGGAAATTCATTTAGAATAAATCATATGAAATATTATAGTTTGTTCCCAAATACAAATTATTACTCATCTTTAGCGAGCAAGCCCATAATAAAGATAATATATAACGTTATTATATACATTATAACGACCATTACGTTACGCCCTACAACTTATATTATTCAATGAAAGCTTGGCTCTTATCTCCAATAACTACAACGGTTTTAAGTCAATAATGCCTTGTTATCTTTTCGCTCCATGGCAGAATGTGTTACTCAGATCATGTGTGTATAACATCACACTGAGTTATCTTAAATATTAATAAATAAGATATCTGGAATCGTATCAATTAAGAGCAATTTTAAATGTTGAAAATACTCCTATTGATTGTCGTCCATTATAAAAAAAACAGACAATATTTTGTTCAGCATAAGATCGGTTGAGAGGTAAGCTTTTGTTGCATTTAGTATGCCTTTGTGGCACTTACAAGACTGCTTTTAATCGCTACTGCAGTCAAAGTTCAAGCCCCGATGTTACACCTAGTTTCACCCGTATGATATGATTTATTCAGAAATAAACCATGCCTGTTGTTAGTAACCTTGTTCCATCCAGCTAATAATCTATTTGTGTTCCAAATTCCATCCAATTTCCGTTCAGCTGTGTTGCCGTGATATAGTAACAATCATCCCTACAAACTGTCACGTACATACAAATAGATATCATTACGCCGAGTCCCCAACGGAGTGGGCAGAGAGTATAGAGCGCCAGTTCTCCCTAGATTCGTCGCTCCGTCCATATTCATCAGTCTCTTCATACATGCTCGTCGTCTCGAGTACTCTTGACGTTCCCGTCCTTGAGCTTCCGATCAATTTGATCCAGGTAGTTGGAACGTGGTCTTCCTCTGCCTCTTGTTGCACACACTTTCGCTTTGTATATCTGTTACATTCATAATCTAAATATGATGGACTATATATATATATATATACTAGTGGTCCCGCCCAGCTTCGCTCGGGTGGAAAAAAAAAGATGGTGGCGCCACCTATCGGGTCCAATTGTGAATCTAAACCATTCCCAGATCCCCTTGAACACACACAAAAAAAATCATCAAAATCGGTCCAGTCGTTTGAGAGGAGTTCAGTGACATACACACTCACAGAAGAATTATATATATAAAGATATTTATATTACTAGACTAGACTATATATATTCATTACATCACATTCACCGATATCGGATCCAATCATTTAAATAAACTTCTTCAGAGTTTACTTAAAAAACCATTACAATAAACTGCATTGTGCATTGTCTTGCGCATTGGACAGTGTAAGTAAAATATTTTATGTCGTAGTCTTGTTAAAATAACACTTATTCTATTAGACTATTATGTGTTTATAAACCTTACTGTATTCAGTCTTTACTAAAAGGATACCCTGTGTTTTTAAAAGTAGATCTGTGATTGCATCTTGATGATGCAATTAAACAAACAGGACCAAAGGTTAAAAAAAATTACAACATTATTGAAAAAAGATTTAAATAAATAGTTAAATCGTAGTTACATGGAGTTCATGTTTAACAAATAACCTTATCCGTACAGCATTAGTTTTTTATATAACTAAAAGAGTTGTCAATTAAGATTTATTTTTTCTTTTCAATACGCCCACATATTTGAGGTAATGTCCCTATTTTTTGGCTTTTGTAACAAATATGCAATATACACGTTGTGTATGTACATACATATATACATACATACATACCTATTATTACCACGATTCCCTCACTGGGTATGTAGAGCGCCAGTTCTGTCTAAACTTACACTCCTGTTACTACATTGCCCTCATTATTCAGCCACTTCATATATATTGTGCGGTTTTCATTTCATTGACTTTATATTTTAAAATATATAATTTTTTGCAACGAAACACCAATAAAATAAAGCTCGAGGATCGAACTACGACGGCTCTTGCCATATTTTTTGCCGACGACCGGTTGGTGAACCGAGGCAGCGTCTGGACGTCATAATCTGGGCGGATTTTCTCGCGCTCCGCGAGTACAGAGATGGACTTAACAACGCTAAGCATTTCATTTCATTGGACTGATTCCATAAAAAACAACACTGAATCTGTCGCGAAGTACTTTCCTCAGTTTTATAATTCTGTATATTATTTTATAATCAATTAGAAAAAACTATAATTTATCACAAATAAAAAATGTCTAATAAGATTGTGTCTAGCGTCAATCTCTTTAACCTATCCCGAAACTAATCTGGTGAAAAGGAATCCCTAAAGAGCATTCTCCCTGTACCAACATCTGAATCAATAGATATATTCTATTACTTGACGATGTCAATAGAACTTTACAAACGATAAACATAAACATGACGCATGAAATGATTGTAACGTTAGGGCGACGTTCTGATACCTATAAATTACAGTGTCAGCTTTTGCTTTCCTTATTACCTGTATATTATGTATAATACACATACAAAACGTTTTGAAATTCATAATATACTCGCAACCAAATAATCCGAAAAATGGGACGTGGTGGCCGAGTGGTTTGATTTATTTTTCCTTTTACTCACGTGGAGAAAGCGTAAAGTACTACAAAGTACAATAACAATGATATCAACCACCTAAAATGAAAGAATAGAATGGAATGGAATGTAGCTTTATTGTAGAACTGTGTTCATTTGTTTCGTTAAATTCAATAAATATAAGCCTCAACAGTTTGTCCTTTACGGACGTACATACTCGTATTGTGTGTGTGTGTGTGTGTGTGGTAATTATTAATGAGTATACATATACACTTCGGGGTCAATAAAATGTGATACGGAAGTATGGTAGGTCTCCTCCTCTTCCATATTACATTATGGAATGAAGACATAAATCAAATTATTGTGATAGATCCAATTCTGATGGAATGTCAACATATTGATGAATGTGCTTTAGTAATGGAGATCTGAAGCTTAGAATAAAATGGCGCTCTATACTCACTGGTCTCGTGACGTACGTAAGAAAAACTAAACAATAATAATGCGTAGTAGTTTAATATTAACTATGCCCCGCGTTTCACGAGCGAAAACAATTATCAATTATCAATAGTTTTATTCTGGAGTAAGATATATTTTATGTGTAAATCTCACAAATAATCTATCTCTGTGCCAAATGAAATCCAATTCCGATCAGCCGTTTTGGCGTAATTAAGTTACAAACATCTTCAAAAACTTTCGTATTTATAAAACGAATAAGTACTATGTACATGGAACTCATAATCATCAACCATTCGCGAAGTAGATAACACGCAAATATAGTTTACTAATATACATCCATCCTTATCTTACGAAAAATAATCTTATTTTGTTCTCACACTGCTCACTCCCAATCTCATTCTACGTATCCCATTTGACCATGAAGTTTCATCAACAAGCGTAACCTTGTTGGTATTATAAATTTGACTGAGGAAATAGAACACTTTTTTCTAAAAGTTGTCCGGCACTGTGAAAATATCCTCAAGACGAGGAAACGAAATCAACAACTCCGAAAATAACTAAACGACAAAATTGTTAAAGGGGTAATATTCACTCGGGATTATGGTTTTATGGCGTTTTACAGGAACTATTAATGGCATAAAAACTAAAAGATCATTTTTTTTTAATTATATTAACCCTTTCATTGTGCCCATTCACCTATTTGAACAACTGTCGAATTAACTGTTCCTGTACATATTATTATTACGCCTGCCTACCCCGTTAGGGACGGCGTGATGATATGTAGGTAAATATTACTACTAGCTGTGCCCCGCGATAATGCAGCTAATAATCTGTGTCACACAAAATCCATAGGTAAAGTTTTGATCCCCATTTCAGAGCTCACCGTGCTGGCAGCGCTCGGTGCGGGCGCACTTAACGCACTGACCTAGGGGTGCCACAAATTCAAAATCAAGACAACATTAAAAATTGTCGCAAAACTAGTTATTATTGTATTACTAGTTTTAATTTCTTTTATATTATCCTTTATGACAACTCGACCGGAATTTAATGACTAAACTTGTTCTCTTTTTCCTTACATTTTTTATCTTTATTTATTTTAAAATAAACATATTATTTGAATAATGATATGAACATCTCATATAAAGTTGAATCAGTAACATATATAAGAATGAAGTAGGCACGCAGGGCAAATACACTGTGTCATTCAACCAGTCATCAATCAATGAACATCATCAAAGAACAAATACACCAAGATCGTTTTGAAGGTGGCATCTGAAATAGCAGCATATTTTGCATTCGAAGTCTAACAACTATTTTCATGCACGTGTAATGTTTATATTCGTTTTTTAAGTCTGATATTTTCTTATAAATGTATATATACTACGTACATATATACACGCACACAATAATTAATAATTAAGACTCCAGTGGATCCGAGGCTTTCTGTAAACTTAAATAAATAAAATTTGGTACTTAATACATTCCAATATTTATTTGAACAATTAGGACTAGAATATCTGATTATATTATACATGAACAATGTTTACAAAGAACAGTTGAAACTAACTACTTACAGATAAAATATTTGTCCCAAATCGGTATCCCGAGGCAACGTGCCACGAAGACTAGCAGCATTACCACGCTGAATAGCAATGCTGCTATATATGAATATTACATGTAACAAAATATCAGAAGTGAAGATAAATACATATATTATATTGAAACATTGAAATATCAACGGCATGCTTTTTCCTATAGACTTACACTTTTACAATGAACCAACCATGAGAAAGTTGTGTCGAATTGAATTCGACAATGATAATGAACATTTAGAATTATAATCCCATTTTTTCTAGCCAGTATTACATTGTTATCTTTCGTTAGAGCTTACAATGAGATGATCTCAGGAAAATAATATTTGGTGTGTAGGATGACGGACAATTTTCTACCTTGTTCACTTATTAACCGGTCATCTCCCCGTGTTTAGTTCACAGAAGCAGCCGCGTAATATAGATCACAGGAAAGAATTCATTATCTGACCTCATTTGTTTCCATTCCATGCACTATCTGGGAGTATACGTGTATATTATATAGTACTTTGTAAGCGTGTATTGGTGTATTAATGTTGTTTGATTGTAGATTGCTTAATAAAACAGGCAACTTTACCATCAAACGAGTAGTATATGCCTGTATCAAGAATTTTAATTAACAATAGGTCTACATTTGTTGACAACCACGAATCAAGTAATAACCTACATAATTCGATATGACCTTGTTACATCAATTTAATTTAAAGTGTACTAAACTAAATAGGGTAAATGGGTTAAGAAAATAACCCACTAATTGAAATAACTTCGTAGAAACGTTATTATAACAAAAGTATGTTCCTTGCTTACATTTATTCAGTTTAAAATCGAAACTTTGATTGTTGTTATTAAAACCTAACAATACGCGATCTCCTTAATAAATATAGGTAGCTTGCCAATCATTAATTTACTTCACATAGTGTATGGCTAAACATGTGGACCAATATTGGGGATAAACGGATTCGTATCTTGGATACAGGTTCCATCTACTGCATGCAGGCTTATTCAACTCATGGAGTTTATCGATATTATTATTTTGTCCTACCGAAGGCATTTATAGTTTTCATTACTTCAGAAGAAATTTAAATTTGAGAAGAAATTCAAAAGTGTATAGTCGTGCTTGAATAACGGCGATGGACTCGCCATCTGTCACGTTGGCACCTGAAATATATATCAGCGGAAAGTGGGTTCTATATATTATTATACCTATTACTTCACTTTGCTGCACACTTACAATTATGTCACGAAGTATTACTTAAATAACCATACATTAAGGAGAATACTTGGTAAATAAATCGTAAACTTATTATCGTTTTTATTAACAACTTGAATATATGTCTATAATTTCAGAAAACCTACAAGTGGGAAAATTCACATCAACGGACGGGTTAGGGATGAGAAAACATTCAGACGACGATCCAGTTATATACTTCAAGATGCTGAAATGTGGGACATGTTTACGGTTCAAGAGTCACTCAAAATTGCTGCAGAGTTCAAATTAGGGGATCACGTCAATCCGCAACAAAAAAAGACTCGGGTAAGTGTTTGATGTATATATATTCCCGCCTTCCCACAAGAGTAATAGCCAATCTGTGAGTAACACCCTCTTTCAATTATAATCTTGGCATTGGGAAGGACTACTCGAACCACTGGGCCACCACGGCTGTATTTATGAAGTGTTTGATCATTTTTACAATGTATGAAACCACTTTACGTACTTGTCCAACTTATACAGAACAGTGGTCGTTATTATTCTATTAAAATATATATTGTATCATTTGAGTCATACACTGTTACTCTATAAGTGTAGTCTAACCAGGGGCGACCCTGGGTCGGTGCGTTAGGTGCGAACGCACCGAGCGCTGTGTGTAAAATGAATATGATTTAAATAATTAAGAAACAAAAAGTTATATATAGGATAAATTATACATAACTAGCTGTACCCTGCCACGCTTCGCTGTGGATTTGTGACTGATGCAAAAAATAGATAAAAACAATCCTTGATGCGGATTATATATCATGATAAAATTACAGCTCGATCGGTGCAGAACTTTTTGAGTTTTTGAAGCGTACACAAACCAACATAACATTTTTATATATATATATAGAATTTAATACCTGCAAATTTCAAACAGTCAAATATAAGTGCGAAGTTGACATACATATGTTTATGTACATACATGCACGTCATCAAGAGTCGCTCATGGGGTAGGCAGAGAGAGCAGAGCGCAGACTCTCTCTAGACTTTAGACATAAATGCTTGATGGTTTCGAGTATTTTTGACATTACCATCCTTAAGTGTCCGCTACTTCTTTCACACTGTTTCATAAATCTGTGCTTAAAAATTTCATCACGGTTTGAACGTACAGATAGCTGTACGTTCAAACCAACGGAAACCTTTCTTCATTTTTACAATCACAGTACTAGAGCGTAGTTGCTAAAGTGCAAGCGAAAAGTAACACACTTATTTCAGGGCACGTCTATGAGGGTCAACCACGGCTTAGGGCGCTGCTAATTTGTATACATGATACGCCTTACTGTATTCATTTTTAATCACAATGTCAAGCCAAATAAATACTTAAAAACTGTGAACAAAAGAAGTTGGCGTTGACGTACGCAGCATACGAAAGACAACTGTATCTGTATAACCATACACTTTATACTTTGACAATTCCACAGGTGAACGAAGTTATCAAATCATTAGGTTTATATAAAAAGCGCGATACAAAAGCATGCAAGCTCTCCGGCGGTGAGAAAAAACGATTATCCATCGGCTTGGAATTGATCAGCGATTCGTCTGTCATGTTCCTAGATGAGCCTACCAGGTGAGGTTATACACTTGTATGAAACTTGTCAGCAAGGTCATGGCCCAGGGCGGGCGGCTGCGAAGGGTGGCACAAGCTGCACCATTTTGTTTCGACTGTATAATAATAATAATAAAATGTATTAGCCACACCACAAGTTTTACGATGAAGGAAAACATCGAGAGGAAACCTGTATACGCTTGAGAAGAAAGTCAAAGGCGCAGTATAGTCGTGCTTGAGTAGCGGCGATGGACTCGTCAACTATCACGTTGGTACCTAAAACTATCTATGGCGGAGAGTGGGCATGCGCGTAAAAAAAAATCTATCGAATTGTCAAAACTCGTTTGCTTGTAAGATTGATCATTCATTGACATCTACTGTAGTACTGGCAGGATTTTATTTAGTAATTAAAAGTTTATGGCAAATTTATTGGACGGCAAGTTAACTGAATCTTAAATTAAGCCGCTAATTGTATGTCAGCATAATATTGAAACGAGAGCAATTATTACAAGTTAGCAGATTGCTAAAGCCATAAATATTATTTGCAGTGGATTGGACAGTTCCATGTCGAAACAAATAGTGTACTTGTTGCGCTTACTGGCTCGGCAAGGAAGGGCAATGGTGGTGACCATCCACCAGCCCTCGGCCACCCTGCTGCAGATGGTGGATCGACTGTACGTCGTCGAGGGCGGCAGGTGCGCATACATGGGCTCCGTGCCCAACCTTCTACCCTACATTGAGAGCATGAACCTCGAATGTCCAACGTACCACAGCCCTGTTGATTTTCGTAAGTTACACGTTCAGTAATTAAGACTTTCTACTAACTAGTCATTTCAGTCAACTACGAAATTGCTTTCATCCGTTCATCTGATAGCTATTGTATTAATTTATTCCAGTAATCGAACTGTGTGCTGATAAATCACATGAACTAGTCACAAATTCTAATAACGGCAAGAGCCTGAAGTGGAACGTTACCCTTTCCAAAGAGACTGATAGAATATTTAAGGGTGAGTTACTATTTTAATGTTTTGTAATTTATGCTGTTGTCTCGAATACACGTCACACGGTCAGGTGATATTAAATGAGCGGCTGAAGAGAGTTAGAGCATATCGGAATACACCGTTAAAAAGGGGGGCTCTAACTGGGCTTGTACCGTCAATTACAAAAGCCTTTATTTAATTATTGATTTTTTTCAGATGGATTCAACCAATACAATTTTAGTGATATATATTTGTCATCGTTACCGCCACCGAAGGAAGACACAACTAGTAAAATAATACGGACTTTGAAAAGTACATATCCAACATCGTTTTTGAGACAATTCTCTACACTCACTCGACGATCTCTCTTGGTAAGGAAATCGAAGTTACTATTTGTCTCTCCACGTCGTTACGACTTCCTACAATGGTCCCCGAGCGTGTAGGTAAAGGTGTAATAACACCCACATTTTGTGAATTATGTATATGTATGGATAGATATGCAACAAATATACTATGAACAATAGCTCAAAAACTATTTACATAGGTGCATATATATTGAATTTATCATCAGATGTCTGATTTTTAAGAAATTTTATAAGAACTTGAGTCCAGAACACAGTTCGAACCTCCAATCTAGCAAATCGGGGGGTTACCGAGACCATTCAGCTAACACGGCTGAAATTGAAATAAAATGAACGAGAGAACGAGAGAACATTAATACGAGTAGAGTAGATTGTGAATGTATGAAATATTGTAATTAAAATGGATCATGTTATCTGATAAATAAATAAATAAAAAATAATTATTATTAATATACAATAACAACAATTAACAATATTGACAAAGAATTGAAACTAACTACTTACATATAAAATATTTGACCCAATATACAAAGGGCGTGAGAAAAATTGTTTTAGCCTATTGTGCAAAACAATACCTTAATAAGTTTCATCAAAAGGGATTAGTAGGTAATTAGGGTAGGGTTTAGCCTTAAATAACGGCACCCAAAATGTATGCTTTAGTGATGATATAAATATATGCGAATATTAAATAGGTTTACTGAAAAAAATCATAGCTTACAGAGACGTCCACGTTTACTTAAAATTCGACATGGTACGTTATAGATTTTCCGACCTCTATCATATTTTAAACAATGTTCTTAATCAGTCCCCTCCCCTCCCTACGTATTTTATGGATGACTAATATTAAGATACACTACTTTGTAATTTCAGACTATATGGCGAGACCCAAGATTCATATTAACAATAACAGGCATCCATTGCACCATGGCGTTATTCGTCGGCACACTTTTCTTCAACATCGGTCACTCAGCTGAGAACATCAACAACAATTACAACTTCCTCTACTTTAGTCTCATGTTCTTAATGTTCACCGCCTTTAGCGCAGTCACTATAAATTGTGAGTAAATAAAGTGAATATACTACAGTAAAGAAAAACACGTCCATCCACAACTGTTGCCATTCACGAGGAATTCCTCCGCAAACCTTAAGCGGTCACGTAAATAGGTTACGGTAACCGCTGCCCATTAGATGGGCCGCATGATTGTTTGCCGCTCTTGTTCTATAAAAAAAAAGTAATCAGGAGTTTGCCACTTGTTGTATAAAAAAAGTAACCACGAGCTATGACCACTACACTAAGACCTCTGATTAGTTCTTTAATGGTTGGAGACCATATTTACAGATCCAACACCAAATAATTCACCTTCCCGTATGCTAAATAGCTCATTCTCAGTTCCAGCACAGATCCCAGTGGCTCGCAGAGAGCACTTCAATCGCTGGTACACGTCCGGGGCGTACTTCTTGTCTACGCTGGTGACCTCGCTGGCCACGCAGACGGTGTGCACGCTCTTGTACGCTACCACTGCCTACTTCATGACGGGACAGCCACACGAATCAGCCAGATTCCTGCTATACATCATCATACTACTTCTCGTCTCATACGTAGCTCTCTGCGTGGGCTTACTCAATGGTTCTTTCTTTAATGTTAAGGTTAGTATCAACTCGTCGCTAACATTAACGCGTCTTTATACGAGCACTAATCAACTTGTGTATCGGATTTCAAGTGAGGTAGAGCAAAAATAATGCTCTTATCAAATTAGTTTAGAGCATTATTTTTTTGGAGTTGCCGGACCAGGGCAGCAATTTCACTTTTCAGATTATACATGCGCCTATGATTTTCTTCATAAGCGTATACAGGCTTCCTCTCGATGTTTTCCTTCACCGTAAAGCTCGTAGTGTGACTCATCACTGTACTTAAGTTTAGAAAACTCATTGGTACAGTCGGGATTCGAACATGAAATCTATGTGTTACAGGCAACTACTCGAACCACTCGGCCACCACGGCTCAACTTCAAATAAGATCTGCGAAATACATTGTTGTTTATCATAGATAGTGTTCATAAAACTAAGCGCACCAAGTCTTAGTTATCAATGCATATCTTATTCATTGTTAGTATAATGGCTTGTACAACTATCTTTACTAATAAAAAAGTTGACTATCGGTCATAGTCTACTGAAGACCTGAAAAGATAAACATATATTGCAATCATATCACAAACATCAAATAAGCGATCCTGTTAAATCCTAGTGCAATTTGTATGTAATTATTGTGATTGTATTACTTTTAGATAACAAATGATATGGTGTTATGAACCATATTAATACCGATATTATTCTAATTGTATTACTTTCCATTCCAGAATGGCGTAGTGTTCGGCCCATTTGTGATAATGCCGTTCACAATATTTTCCGGCTTCTTTCTGCTCTACAAAGACGCGCCGTCGCTACTGCGATGGATGTTCCACGCATCGTTCCTGAAGCATGGCCTCGCAGGGTTAGGGCTCGCCATATTTGGAATGGGTCGAGAGAAGCTGGTGTGCACAGCCATTTACTGCCACTTTAAGCAACCCTTATCGTACCTACAGGATCGTGGTATGGCCAATGAGACATTTTCCGTAGCCATACCAGCCCTGTTCGCTATTGCCGCTGTCATCATCGTGTCGTCCTTTATAATACTTAAGATAAGACTTAAATGTAAATGGTGATGAAAACATTATAATTTTATTAGATCAAAATTATTTCAGCTCAATTATAGATAGAATATTTCAAATGTCCTTTTTTAACTCCGTTTACGTCTTTAGTGATCTCCGGATTGATTGCGTGGTTAAGCTAAACCAATGTTAGAACGGATCGAAATATGTGATGTTGCATTTACGAGTTGTATTACTCGATTTGAAGATCGGCTTTGAAAAGCGTATGATACCTTTATGTATCGCCAAATTCTCTGATCTGACAAAGTAAGAGAGTGTTTAGGCCGCGTGATGTAAGTAGTCATTTGCAATACCAAGATTGCAAGTTCCCATCCCGGGGAGTACAGTGACTTATCATTCTGTACATTCACAGTAAAAACACAACGTGTGTAAACCTACATAAGGTTTGACAAGAAATTCCAATAAAGCATGTATCCACTGTAGTACAGTCATACAGTAGGTAGAAACGGCAATGGTTTTTGCCATCTGTTACCCTAGCCATTTTAATGCATCTCGGGCGAAAGGAAATTTCAATTCTGCTTGCAAGTCGTGAAGATATACATATAAAATCGGTAGGTACCCGATATTCTCATAATTAGTGGTAGTCTACATAGTCAGTTGGTTGACTGTCCTAAATGCCGGATAGAGTTAGTTAATAGGAAAAGTATTTTATATGAAAATATTTGCGTAGATAGATGAAAAAAAATATGGTTGCTTAAGTAGAAAATCTGTTTTATTTTTACCATTTACCATTAATATTAAATATTATATACTTAGATAAAGTTACAGGGCGTTTAGAAAACGGTATATTGAGACAAAGTACCTACCTATGATTTTTATTAAAAGTACTTGGCCGAGACAGATTGGAAAGTTGAGTAGAAGTAGTAATTACAATACAATTAATTTGTTTCATGCCATGAACCTTGTGTCAAAGGATATTTTTTCACCAGTTTCAAAGGTCTTATTTGGTTACTATCTATGTAGGGTTTGAATACTCGATGCGTTATAAGGGTGTATAGGTACTTTATATAGACTTTAGACAATATTTTGTGTAAGACATAAATCAGCGCTCGAATCCTAATTAATGTTCGTAGGTATGTGTTGAGCCATGGGCGCCATCTTAGACCCATGATATTAAATAATGAAAGCATTTGATATCTATACTAATATTATAAAGAGGAAAGATTTGTTTGTTTGTTTGTTTGTAATGAATAGGCTCCGAAACTACTGGACCGATTTCAAAAATTCTTTCACCTTTGGAAAGCTACATTATCCCCGAGTAACATAGGCTAAATTGGACCCGATAGGTGGCGCTGCGATCGAGTTTCAAGAATTTTACCTTTTTACCCGGGCGAAGCTTTCTGTGTGTCTTAAGCTAGATTCGAGAATGGTTTAGATTTACAATTGGACCCAATAGGTGGCGCTGCGATCGTGTTACGGGCAATTTAACTTTTTCACCCGAGCGAAGCTGGGCGGGACAGCTAGTATAATATATTTTACTCCTAGTTACTTGCTACCTAATATATTTTTACGTAGAGCATCGGGAATCGCTCGTCCAAATAGAAGCTATGACAGGCTATTGTATCACAGACAATTAAGCTGACACCACATACGGTTAGTACACCGACAGGCGCATTCGCATGGCTATTGTTTGCCAATTTTACCCAGTCTATTGAAGGCTCGAAAGAATTGTATCCATTGTTGCTGCCCCTATATGTGCGTGCACTTATGTTCCTTCTAAGGAAATACATACATACATACATATCATCACGCCAAGTCCCTAACGGGGTAGGCAGAGAGTATAGAGCGCCAGTTCTCTCTAGACTTACATACCTCTTTCGCTTCGTCCACATTCATCAGTCTCTTCATACATGCTCGTCGGTTTCGAGTACTCTTAACGTTCCCGTCCTTGAGAGTCCGATCTATTTGATCCAGGTAGTTGGAACGTGGCCTTCCTCTGCCTCTTCTTGCACACACTTTTGCTTTGTATATCTGTTTCGTTAATCTTTCTTCACTCATCCTTTCTATGTGTCCAAACCAACGTAACATGCCTTTCTTCATCTTTACAATCACGCCCTCATTCACGCCAGTTGATTTGCGAATCTCTTCATTGCGGATTCGATCTAATATCGTTACGCCGCACATTTTTCGAAGAGACCGCATCTCGACTGCATTCAAGCTATTTTCATACTTCCTCTGACATACCCAGGATTCGCTGCCATATAATAAGGTAGGTACCAATATCACGTTGTGGACAGCAACTCGAGCATTCTTGCTCAGACTTTTACTGCCCATCAACGCCGACATGGCTCCATTCACCTTATTTCCGGCAGTTATCCTTCTTTCAATATCTTTTTCATACTTTCCATCTCGTGTGAACATGCTTCCATTACTCGTGTGAACATTTTTAGCTCTGTATTTGTGTTAATAAGTAAATAAAATATAGTAACAGGAGAACAGGTATTCGAACTGTACCGTACACATATAATAGGAACTATAGTTTAAATAATATATATTGAGGTCATTATCAATGATCGTAAGGTAGGTGCTGGTATACTTGAAACCAAAGGCATGCCATAAATGATATTATTTTATTTACATAAGGTCTTAACCGTTATGGTATTTAGTTAAATCATTGTATTTATATATACGTATATAATTTATATTTTAATAATAGAGTGGTTGTCGATTGGTCGGAATAGTTGCCTGCAAGACAAAAAACAAAAGAATGTTAACACGAATCCCGAATGAATTCGAACGAAGAACTCATTGGTACAACGAGTTTTTCTGAACTTGAGTAGAGTGATTAGTCATACCACGAGCTTTACGGTGAAGGAAAACATAGAGAGGAAAACCTGCATACGTTACGGATGAAAATCAAAGGCGTATGTATAATCGTGCTTGAATAACGCCGATAGACTTGCCATGTATCACGTTAGCACCTAAAATATATATCTGTAAGGATAAAGTGGATATGTGGGTGACTACCCATACACTTCTGTTTCCCCTTTGGGGTCCCTTGCGGGAAGGAGTGAGGATATATTATATTATATAATAAGTTTCTGTAACATTCCTAGGAATTTTATTTATTTATTTATATGCTTTATTGTACACCATAATTCAATCAGGACAGAACATCATAGACAGACAAAGTACAATTGGCGGTCTTATCGCACTCGGTGATCTCTTCCAGACAACCTTTGGATGGAATAGATTGATATTGATATACAAGTAATTTGGTAGTTGAAAGTGTACGGCATCTTATTAAGTAAACATTTTGTATATAATATTATTATTTTATATTATAAACAGACAGTATACCAAAAGATAATTGTACCAGTAACTGTATAAATTAATTACCACAAATCACTGTGTATATTTTAGTTAGAGTATATGTATATATTTTCTTAAAGGCAATGTGCTAACAACTAAGGCGAGATAAATAATAAAATAATTCGAAAATATGGTTTAATGTATGAAGATCCAACGAAGATGTATATAAAGATGATAATTTAGAAGGTAACAGATCTCTTATACATTACCATGAATTAATTAATGATTAACTATTGATCGATAGAATATGTAATGCCCTGGAAGCAAATTTAATTCCCAAAAAACATGTAATATACAAAACAATGCTAAAAAAGCTTCATATACTATAAAATACTTGGGTTAATTATGAATCATGAACAGTTAAAATTTTCAGGTTCAATTAATTTAGGTGGGAATTTAGAAAATTATCACAATTTATTTGCTTTTTGAATATATGACAAATTAAAAGAAAAAAATAGTTATGAAATAAACACTATTAACAAGATACTGTTTATTATTAACATCTCCTTATCGACGAATAATTACACAACAATTCTCTTTCAATTCTTTCGCCAGATATATATAGTATGCTATGTATGCATTGACAGTGTCAACAATATTATAATTTCAATACTGTATATCGACAAATTCACATGTGGTCAAGTTTCGTGTACATTAGTGCCAGCAAGACAGATGACAAATCTATCGTCATCTTTCAAACAGATTAAATACGTCTGAATTTCTTCTTAAAGCTCGTGGTGTAATTAATAACTATAGACTCGTGTAAGTTCAGAAAAACTCATGGTGCAAGCGGGATTCGAGCTTGCTAACTTTCGTTAAATTGCAACTATTACAACCACTCCGCTTTCGTGGCATATTTAATAAAAAAGTATATAATGTTTAAAAGTGCCAGTTCTCTGTAGACTAACCTCCTCTGACCAAGGCAAACGTCTTTCGCTTCATCCAAATACATACATGCCAACGAGACAGACATCGAGTCCATCGCTTCTGTCACGATGGCACTTAAAAGATATTGTCTCCAGCGGAGAGTGAATGTGTCGGTACTATCTACACACCTCTGCCTACCCCTTCGGGGACACTCGTGGGCAGTCGTGATGATATATTATTTATTTATTTATTTATTTATTTATTTTATTAGGTTTGCCAACAATTCGAACACAAATATATACATTAACTTAATCTAAGTGTCTTATGCTATGTGCCGAACCTTTTACAGGCAAACACCGCATGCATTGAATGAGTATGCCGGTAATACTGCACTGTAAATAGTTGTATGGGAAATACAAGTATCAAAATAAAATTATATAAAAAAGAAAAAACATGTTAAAAACATTATAACTACACAACCTTTAGATTAATGCTGTAAAGAAGGATGGCGGGCCCTACTTTGAGCTGTTATCTCTGTTCTGATAATGACAGGTTCCTTAACTTCAGAATACATACGTCCCTTACTCTGAGAGACAGACAAGACAAAACTGCAATCAAGGTTCGTAGAAGGCCCACCAATCCAATACCATACACCAATACAAATATTTTATACATATACCTACACATAAATATAACGTAGCACGTAAACATCTGTTTCTTTTAGGTCGATTAACTGAGGCAGAAAACATGGACCATGAACCTTGTAGTTGAAGTTATAAATTAATAATAATTATTATTATTATTATAAATACTTAAGGCCCGTGTATCATGTTTAAAAAAAAATTTAGATAATAACAATGCGATAAACTGCTACGATTATATATCTATGCCATTCTTATCTATTGTAATTACAATAAAGCAACCAATAGCAACCGTCAATACAATTACTTGCTGATGTGGAGTACCCATATAATACGCAAGAATGTCATGATTAATAAATCTAATGACTGGCTTTCAATAATATGTATATAACTTAATATAATATATTCACATATATCTCTGGCGAAAATAAGGTGGGTACTATAGGTAGTACCGACCTACTTTTCGCCAGTAGGTAGGACCACAGGGTCGGGACCTTCCAAAATCTTTTATCTTTTAATTATTTGTCGTTTATACAAAAATTAGCTTCGACGATGTTGTATTGCTTATGGATCAGCCCTTATGATTGCAAAGTGCAAGGTACTTGTGATAATCAAAGGAAGTCGGGCGAGACGGTTCCCAATTACCAATTCAGTGAATATTAGTCTCATCTGTAGTTTCTGAGCAATGGACGTCGAGATAGGAAAGGACGATTCTAGTTTTGAAGAAGGAGAGCTTATTGTGTACACAGATATTACATACAGAATCGACAATAAGCCAAGTGAGTGTTAAATTTTTAATAATTAATGAGTGATTGATTGTTGTACTTTATAAGGTTTTGATCCGTGAGCAATCTTTGTGAATAGTTTGTGTTACTTAGGTTGGTAACAATTTACATTGCCTTGCGTACTTTTTAAGACAATCGACAAATAAGAACTTCATAATTAGGCATCATTTAATTTTAATATTTAAGAGAGGTAGGGCATAACGGGTTTTCCGTTCGATTTTGGAGCTGCCCGACTGGGGCAGGACCTCCGCCTTATAGTAGTCTGTAGCCAAATAGCACAATTTTCTGTGTTGTGTTCCTCCGCGGTGAATAAGATTTCCAGTAATGAGCTCCTTGGGGAGGGGGGAGGATTGTTATATTGTGTTGGCAGCAGAGGGATTAGTTCGATTATGCTGCCAACAAAATATTGCTCCCTGCTTTTTCTACTCCCTTCAGCTGTTCGTCTAGCACCACCCATAATCACTTGTAGGGTATCGCAATCCCTCGGAAGAATACTATATTATCTCTATTATATTACTATATATAGTACTAGTGGTCCCGCCCAGCTTCGCTCGGGTGGAAAAAAAAAGATGGTGGCGCCACCTATCGGGACCAATTGTGAATCTAAACCATTCCCAGATCCCCTTGAACACACACAGAAAATTTCATTAAAATCGGTCCAGCCGTTTAGGAGGAGTTCAGTGACATACACACTCACAGAAGAATTATATATATATAAAGATAAATACACCATTGTACATGTGTTGCTGATGCGTAAAAGACAGACTGTCTAATTAGGTAGGTGTTGTACGATTTTTTGCGATATAGAGATATCAGAATTTACGTAATATTTTAAACATCAAAATACCTAATTAAGAAGTGCTAGAATGTCAGGCTTATATCATGCATTTATATCATGATAGCAATTTATATAATACTGCCAAAATGCCCGATTAATGTACGTTCATATCATTACGCGGAGTCCCTCACGCGGTAGGCAGAGAGTACAGCGCCTGTACTCTTTAGGTTACAAATAGAGTCCAAATCAGTCGTTCGTAAGTTTGTACTAATCAATATATGATAATTAAGGTTAAAGTGTCGGTTCAATTATTGCCAATTCCATATATGTATGTATGTCACTGATAGTTTGTGTTAATTTGTAATTAGCTTGAGAATCGGTCAGGGGTAAAACAATAATGGAAGATTTTTCAAGTGCGTGCGATCTGCATGCATATTTTTTTACAAACATACGTACATATCATCACGCCAAGTCCCTAACGGGGTAAGCAGAGAGTATAGAGTGCCAGTTCTCTCTAGACTTACATATCTTTCGCTTCGTCCATATTCATCAGTCTCTTCATACATGCTCGTCGGTTTCGAGTACTCTTAACGTTCCCGTCCTTGAGCGTCCGATCGATTTGACCCAGGTAGTTGGAACGTGGTCTTCCTCTGCCTCTTCTTGCACACGCTTTTGCTTTGTATATCTGTTTCGTCAATCTTTCTTCACTCATCCTTTCTATGTGTCCAAACCAACGTAACATGCCTTTCTTCATCTTTACAATCACGCCCTCATTCACGTCAGTTGATTTGCGAATCATATATTTTTATAAATTGATAATCTCCCTAAAACTCACTCTACTGTAGGTAGGTAGGTGTGACGATATGTATATATGTATATGTATTGAGTGATTTATATAAGTATGTAAATTAATCAAAAGCCGTGGTTGCAAAGTGGGATAGTTGTGAGCAATGAGCTTTTCTCCGCTTAAGTACAGTGATTAGTCACACCACGAGTTTTAAAGTAAAGAAAAACATCGTGATTAAACCTGCATACGTATGAGAAGAAATTTTAAAGACGTACGTCATGCTTCAGTAACGGCGATGGATTCGCTATCTGTCACGTTGACGCCTAAAAACACCTTTGCCTACCCCTTTTCGGAAGGCGTGAAGATAAAATATATAAAAAGTGGTTTGTAATGATACGTAAGTATGTATCTAGAACCAAGAGACTGGATAAACATCTAAAATGCCAAAGTATTAATATTTGTTTATAGTGACAATTGAATGTGCCTACTACGTAATGACGAGCCACTACATGAATATTTTGATCACGTGCCCGTCCTCTTGTTCTTCAACGAACTAAAAAGAGTTACAAACTTTTATATATAAATATTATAATATTTGAGCGTATTGTCTTTGCGACTGTTGTTGTGTAATCAAATAAGCAGTTATCGCTCGAAACCTCTTGACCCGAAATGCGATGTAAGTCGCTCAAACTCAGCCAAGGTAAATTATATTATTTGACCATTTAAAGCATTTGCAACTCCTGCGTATGACGGAAGACGTTCGTTGCGGAAAAAAATATGTCATTGCCATACAATGGATGTCGTTAGCGTGAACAGAAAGGGATTTTGTCTAGGGGGCTGGGACTTTGCTGTGACATGTCTATTGCTGTCTATTGGCGATATTTTCCAAATGTAAGAAAGGGACAGATATATAGATGTCACATACAGCTGTCACTTTCACACTCATGAGTAATGATAAAGGGTTTATACATATATAGCTTATTTATTTATTCCATGGAATTATAAACATCTAAATACATATCTGAATTCATTACGGAACTTTTTTCTGAACTTTGCAAATTTTCTTGGTAAAAAAAAAGTTGTCCAGTTGATTTATAGACCGAATTTTGACAACTCAGAAGGCCAATTAATCAATTTAAGTATTATGTCACTATACCACTACATACCAATCCTACTAATATTATAAATGTGTAAGTTTGGCAGAACGAAATTGAGTGAAACTCGACACGTAGATAAATTCTGGATTTCTGAATTAACGCATGGAATCAAAATAACCAAGCGAGACTGCCAAGCCGCCGCGAAACCAAGAAACCGCGAGACACAACTATTTCATTACCGCGCAACTTAAGTTCGTGGGTTCGATTCTTGCTTAGAGCAGACATTTTTGTGATGAGTATTTGTACCTTAGTCTTGGATGTCCTATGTACATATCTATCTATATAAGTAGATATATCGTTGTCTAGTTACCATAACACAAGCTGTGCCTAATTTGGGGCTATGTCAATTTGTGTGGAATTGCATTTATTAAAAATAACTTGACCAGCAAACTTCATACCGCCAAAGTCAATGAATGTAGTGATAGATTTTTTACGTTAATAATTCCTATATTATAATAGTAACGATTATTCTGCTATTCTCGGATTAGACGAATCCAAAAATCACAGATCAACAGAATCGGTCTATCCATTCGTGAGTTATGTGTAAATGGTGTAAACGCGTGTAACGCGACTTTTATTTAACATAAGATTTGGGAGCAGAAGATTTGAATTTATTTTTGAACTAAGCTTTTACTTCCTAGTCGCCACTTCTAACTTCTACCTTGTACCACGTAGTTCTCGCCATCGAAGTTGCTCCCGAGTGAAATTCCCAGTGGAATGAGCTCCCCGTTGAGATTTTCCCTGGACAGTTGCAGCATGAAGTTTTTCAAGAAAGGTGTGAAAAGATTCCTGTAGCGTGCGAGCGATATCCTTGATTCTGCTTAGCTCCAGGTGGACAGCAAGCTTTTTTGCTACCTTTACAAAACAAATGATTATCAATACAAATAATTTATAGTTCTGATTTAACAACTTCGAACGATTCCTATTAATGAAATGTACATATCTTAGCACTAATGCCCTGAAACTCGACAAAATCACACAATAGCAAAATTGGCGTTATAATTTACAAGTTTTACATTAAATTCCACTAACCACCGACTTGATACTGCAACCACCAGCAGTTTGCCAATCCGTTGCTTTCCTGTCAGATCAGTTACTTCGACGCATGCGCGAGTAGTAGCCGCGCGACCGCCGAGCTGCCGTTATACCAACGTACAATATTGTTTATATAAATTATTTGAGTGTCAACAATGGACATCGAAGCAGGCGATGTGGAGATGAAGACAAAGCCCGAAGTGGCTGTGTTTCTGGGGCTCGGCTACAAAGTGACCAAAAACTCTGGTAAATTAACTTTTGAGAAAGTGAATAGAGAAAGTTTGCTAAGGCAACGGCTGCCTATGGGTTTTATAAAGCAAAATAATTAATATTTCGTGCAATACGTTCGCATAAACCTATCACTTATCGGTACGCGCATAATATTCCACGTTAATGCTGAAACATATAAATACAATATAAACATCTAGTCCAACCTTATATTATAAATGTGAAAATAGCAAAATAAAAGTGGGTAAAATATGGCAAAACAAGACTTTTAAATAATTTCTAAGTACCTACTAACTAATTCCAGACGAAGAAGCGTGCACGGCTATTTATCTATCTGTGTGCCAGTTTGTCCCGGACAATCGCCGAAACAGCTGGACCGATTTTTGCGGATGTTTTACTGAGAACTTGTGGGAAGGCGTGATGAGATCTAATGTTATTAGTAGTAGCTGAGGATACTTATGTATTTTATATTTATAATATTTTTTTTTATATATATATTTATTATATATATATATATACATTTAACTCGGACGACCGGGTGTACGGAGAAACCAGGGGAACTCAGCTAGTAAAAGATAAAACTCTAATAATAATAATAGCCCACGTGGAAACAGTCACTGACAACAAAGATAACAATCCCTCAATGTTGACATGTTATGGTAGCTATGTACTATATAGATAATAAAGTTATATAGTATGTAGATAATATAGTTCATTCAAATAGGAACGGATTTGATTTTGAACATCAATAACGAGTTTCAGATGTGCGTAACTAAGACATTCAGATAAATTTACGAAAACAATTTTAAAGTGCTCTATACCTTCCTTCCTCCTCCGATATGTGCTTATATCAAGGATATTTCATCCATTTCTCATTCGGGTCAAAACGAGACTTTCAGAATTATGTATTTTTATATGAAAAAAAAATATAATAAAAAAGAGAATATTGACTTATTAATTTATCTGTATGTTTTCAACAGTGTAACCCTCTTGAGCCGGCCATATTTCGCCTTGCCATACACCCTATAATTTCTAGACCAAATTAAAAATGCAATAGTTGGTACTTGGACGATGGAACCCCAGGCGGTGAAGTGAATTCGGTACTGTAATTGATTATTTCTGAATTCAAGTCAATCGGACTTAAATATTTTTTTTCCAAGTGTGAACTTTTTATCTCCGATCTCACTTCGGAGATTGAACTTTCCACTATAACCAAATTTAACTCCCTGGCTCCAAATATAAATATTTTAAACAAAAATTCATGTTATCATGAACATGAGATCCGCTCGTTTCCACGCTTCCGTCTTTCAAGTTTAGGAAATGGATTTTATGTAGACTGGCAAAGAAATGGGTATATACCTAATATTTGGTGTGTTTGCATAAGCGGGACCTTCTGCTTTAGACAAAGTCCCCATCTATCAGCGTTCATGCTATCGGATAGTTTTTTTTGTGGCAAACAAGCAAACAAGCTGACTCTTCTCAGACACGACTTCAGAAACGTCTACGAATTTCTTCTCAAACATACGCAGATTTCATCTGTTAAGCTCAGGATGAGACAGTACATAAAACAAAATTGCGGATTATTTTAGAAATAAAACACTCGTTGTATCTACAAAAGTTTTATTCTACATATATTGCTAGTAATCTTATTTGTGAAAAGTGATTTTTTAAACTTTTTACAATTAATTTTTAACGGCCAGTGACATCCTGCTTGCCAGAAACAACCTACATTGTCAACACTTACCTCCTTGGAAAGATATTTAATATAAGTATACACATTGAATTAAAAACTCTTTTTACCAAGGTAACCATCGTGGCTCCTATAAAAGAGCAGGTGAACGTGCATGCGAACTGAACTAACCTTTCAAGCAAATTAAAATGTACTCTTGCCGAGTTCACTTGCAGAACTCGTTGTTACTGACGGTCGGGGCTCGGACCTGCAATGAACATGATGCCGTATACTCAAACACTTGGTTGTCTTTTGTTATTTTTTCATGTTTGTTTGTTTGCTCATATTCCAATAAGTTATCAGTCAAGCAGTAATTATTGAATGGAAAAAGATTTATTACAAGTATTCCTGTTTACATATATGTATGTATGTACATATATAATTATGTATTATTTGTTTTACTATAGTATTAAGTTTGATAATGTAGTGCAGCTGCCGTTTGTATTTTGAAAACATACCAAGCTAGATAAGCTAGTCGCTTTGTCATCCGAATGCAATTAAACGTCCATTGTTCCCCAGAACATAATATGTTAATAATATTATTATTAATTAATCGATTTAGATGTTAGGTTCGTTGTTATTATTTGTATTTTATAATATTTTGGCATTGTAATAATATCCACGGGCTGAAGCCAATTGGTTATTATAAGGTAATTATTTGTTTGATGTCAATGATCGGTCTATTTAAAGGAACATTCGGATTATATGGCGAGTATTAAGAAATGCTTTTTGAGATTGAGATAGGTGCGTTTAAGTAGTTTTATTGTGGCTATGGATGGATGAAGCTGTTTGCAATGTGTGGAAATGACTATTGGATTTATGGTAACTTCTTCCAGGTTTTATCTATCCGTGCTTAGACTTAGCTTAGCCAAGCATTCATTCATTAATTCGATACATTATTTTGCCCTGGTAATAACACGTTCAAGCCAGTCATTCGAAGTATAGATTAGAGTATTATATAGGGCTTATTCGAAGCAATTTTGTGTCGAAGTGTGGTTCAGACGTTAAGGTCTTCCATGCCGACACTTGCGGGCCCACTCATCATGTTTAATCTATCTGTCAGTCAGTTCCTGATTCTTTTGGGACTTATATTGTGCAAGTTGAAGGATGTCAACTAAAGATCATTAAGAAGACACTATTGCTTTGTACAACGTAGTTTTTGGTGATATGTTTTGTAAGTAGGTTCGGAGATTTTTAAATCTGTTTATTGTGTAAGTCCACTATTTAGATCAACCCTCTATCTACCTCCTTGTTTCCCAGTGATCGTTAGTATTTGCACATAATATCAGGGTTAATCGGTGTAATGTTTTAGGAACTTCTGTGTTTGACCAATGTATTATATCGTACGAGTCAGAAAGTATAGGTAAGGGCTCCCACACATAAACACGATACGACGGCGCGTCGTACAACGATGCGGCGTCGTAACGTGTCGATGCACGATACGACGTCGTGACGTTAGAAACTCACGATGCAATCCTGCGCAGTTGTTATTCAAAATTCATCTCTTTCGCTTCGTAACAATAGCATATAATTATATTATAAAGCTTTACAAATAAAATTATACTAGCCATGCAAAGTGTAAAGAACTGCGAAATGTATAAATTACTTGGCTAGTTATCCTTGGCACAAAAGGATCCGGTTGAATGGCACTACTTACTACTTATACCTATAGCATTACCATTAAAGATAAACGCATACAAGTTACCCCTACGTTTTATTATTTTTGTTGGATTTGTTGCATTCAGAAAAATGTGTTGCAAACTGTTTTGACCAAAGCTCAGAATTAAGTGTCATGAAGAAAAATATAATAATATAATATATATCCTCACGCCTTCCCACAAGGGTCCCCGAAGGGGTTGGCAGAGGTGTATAGGTAAATACCCACACAACCATTTTCCGCCAGAGGTATATTAGGTGCCAACGTGACAGATGGCGAGTCCATCGCCGTTACTCAGGCACGACTATACATACGCCTTTGAATTTCTTCTCAGACGTATGCAGGTTTCCTCTCGATGTTTTCCTTCACCGTGGTGTGACTAATCACTGTACTTAAGTTCATAAAAACTCATTGTTACAGTCGGGATTCGAACTTGCGATCTTTGTGTCGCAGGCAACTGCTCGAACCACACGGGCACCACGGCTTTTTTATTGAGATTAAGAAAAATATGTATTGAAATTTTTGAAGTATTGGTTATTGGAGTTTTTCTGAACTTAAGTACCTACATACAGTTATTAGTCACACCATTAGCTGTTTACGGTGAAGGAAACATCGAGAGGAAACTTGCAAACGTTTGTGAAGAATTCATGCCTATGTATAGTCGTGCTTGAATTACGGCGATGGACTTGCCATCTGTCACGTTGGCATCTACGATATATATCTTTGACAGAATGTGGGTGTGTGGTGCACTTATACACCTCTTCCTACTCCTTTGGGGACCATTGTAGGAAGGCGTGAAGGACTTGATTAATCGTCCGGCCTTCCGGGACGGATGGCGGCGGACTGTTGATCGAGGATGTATCCACAATAACTTTCCCCAGGGTATATTGTTTCAACTAGTAGGGGCTATTTTGAGTAGCTCTAGCCCCTCATCACTATTTTACTGCGTAGAAACGGACTTTCCAAATAGGACATATAATAATACTTTATATATGTATTGTAAGTTTCCATCGTGATGTTTTACGGTGAAGGACAACACACTTCTCAATACGCTTAGTTATGAGGAAGAGCCGACAGACTCGCAGTCTGGTACGTCAACATCTAAATATACCTAAAGACGTGTGTGCTATTCTACCTCATACATACTGAATAATACTCAGTTATAATGTTAATATTTTTGTTTTTTTTTACCACTGGGGTGGCAAAGAAGCATGCGGTAAGCGGTTACCGCCGCCTATGGACGCTTGCAATACCAGTGGTACCCTCGCCTGTTGCCGACCCTGCAGGAATCTTTTCACACCCTTCTTGATGAACTCCATGCTCTCTAAGGAAAGCCTTAGGACTTCATTCCACAGCTTGAGCGTTCGCGGAAAGAAACTCCTTTGGAACCGCGCAGAGCGAGACCTTTGTGGTTCTAAGGTATGGGGATGAATTCCCCGTCGATGGCGAGAGGTGCGGTGGTAGAAGGTAGGCGTAGGCACCAAGTCGAATAATTCGTCATAATACAAGCGGTAGAACACACACAGGGAGGTAAAGTCTCTCCTCAGACTTAGTGGCTCTAAGCCGCTCGCAATATAGCAATTTAATATTTTTGTAAGCTTATTGTACGCTGTTTCTAGGTCATCAGAGAGTTTATCAAGGAGTCATTAACGAGAGGCGATAATTCAATTTATCATTGACTTATGATTACGTACTTAGTTTCACACCCAAATGTAATAGCGGGACTGACCATATTTATCATTGCAGTATTTATTTATATCTAAGCGTTGATAGGCGGTAACCGAATATCATATACACAGGACTCATGTTTGTTTGCGCGCTAGTTTTCGTTTAAAACAAATACACTTCACAAATTTGAATACTATTTTCTTCTATATATAAAGTTATTCGAGAGGAAGGTTTATATGTACGTGCCTATAGCTTAATATTTTAGTCAAGTCGAACTTGTTACTGTTCGCTGCTGGCTACAGCTCTTAAAATGTATATTATAGCGCAAACCGATTGATGTAACTAACGTATTTGTATTTTTTCCAGGATCTTTCTTTGGCAAAAAGCCGTTGAAGCCGCACGTCATCCTCGATGGAGCCTCGGGAGCCGTCAGGCCCGGCAGGCTGACCTTCATCCTGGGGCCTTCGGGTGCTGGCAAGACGACCCTACTCAAAATATTAGCTGGCAGGAAGTAAGCTAACTAGATTATCATTACATTACTATAATACAAAGTCCCCGCTGCGTCCGTCCGGTCGCGATAAACTCAAAGACTACTGAACGAGACACGTGTTTATCACCTATAGACAAATATTTTTTCTGTGGAACATGATGATTAACGATTATTGGAGTTTGAGAAACGAAAAAAGACAGTGTGGGAACTTTAATCAAAAATATGTAGGCTCAATATGGTCTACTAGTCGTGCGAAGCCGAGGCTGGTCGCTATTTACCTATGTATGAAAGATGTGGTGGAGCTTAAGTTAGTAGTTAGCAGTTCATTGTAGCTTAAGTAATTAAACGTAACAAAGTAAATGTTCATCGTCAGTAGTTACTACTAAGCCAGTTGTAAAATAAAACTTATTACTTAACGTTCTTAAGTACACTTATTTCATAAAAAAAACTCATACAAGTTGAATAACGAAGAGTTTATAAAAACTTGTTTACTAAATAAGAAAAATAATTTCGTGCCCGATAAGTAACTACCGTGAACCATTAATCTATACTAATATTATAAAGAGGAAAGATTTGTACGTAAGTATGTTTGTATGTTTGTATTGAATAGGCTCCGAAACCACTGCACCGATTTGAAAAGTTCTTTCACCATTGGAAAGCTACATTCACCTTAAGTGACATAGGCTATATTTTCTTTAAAAAATTACTTATGCCCACCCGTGCGAAGCTATGCCGGACCGCTAGTCTTGTAAAAAGTAATTTCCGTTTCATTTTGACATGTATTACAATTTTATAATGTTATTTGTATAAATACTGTAATTGATAAAAGTCGTGTTAATTAATAATAATAACAAAATTATGATGTCAGTAATATAACGGAAATTAGTAACGAACCATTATGCTAACAGTAGCTAAGCGACGTAGTACGTACTCAGGTAGTACGTACGTACCCAGGCGAAGTCGCGGGCAGTATATGGTATTGCCTACTTACCATTCTAACATTAACACATTATACGTATGCCACAAAAAACCTAAATACCCAAGCTCATTACACATTATTCCGTCCTCAAGAGTTGTGTGAATAACGATGTTTACTTGTTACATGCTAGCCTCATCCGTACTCTTTATAATAGCTTAGTAAATATGTATTTTTGTTACTAGAATTCTTCTGTAATAAAGCTTATGCTATTTCGTTGTGAATTAATATTTTCGCTTATCAATTTAAAATGAGAAAAGAAAAACATAAATAATAGTTTTCTCTTATATTTTTTTGAAATTTTAAATTCTTTTATTTAACCAATAATAATCCTTGGGATACCGATTTTGGTAAAAAATTATATCTATTAGTAATTAGTATTAATAATAGTATGAATAATTAGCAACTGTTTTTTATAAACATTGTTATTAGTTGTTATAGAGCGCCAGTTCTTTCTAGACAAATATTATATAGTAATAATAATATCACGCCTTCCCACAAGGGTCCCCGAAGGGGTAGGCAGAGGTGTATAGGTAATACCCTACCCACTTTCCGCCAGAGGTATATTAGGAGCCAACGTGACAGATGGCGAGTCCATCGCCGTTACTCCAAGCACAACTATGCATACGCCTTTGAATTTCTTCTCAGACGTATTTAGGTTTCCTCTCGATGTTTTCCTTCACCGTAAAGCTCGTGGTGTGTCTAATCACTGTACTTAAGATCAAAAAACTACAATATATATAATTATTATTATTATTTTTACATTTATGGATAAAATAAAATCCACTATGATTTGATTTAATATCGTCGATGCTACTCGGTTTTATTCAGTCAAGTAAAGTTTTGAATTGTGAATCTGTGACTTGAGTGGTTGGTATTGCTTACAGAAAGACAGGCGTGACAGGGTGTCTGTACGGTGCAGGTCGCGATTCGGTGCTCGTGGCACAGGATGCTACGCTCATCGACACACTTACTGCTGGAGAAACTTTACAGTTCGCGGCCAGCCTCAAACTGCCCACATCAAACCATTATGACAGATCTTATGTGGTAATTGTTTTTTATATACCACATGGGTGGCAAACAAACTTGCAGTCCGCCTGATGGTAAGTGGTTACCGCCGCCTATGGACGCTTGCAACACCAGGGGTATCACTCGCGCGTTGCCGACCCTAATAATAATTATTATTATAGAGTAACCAACGAACTTCCGTCAGATTTATAATCTATATGCATATTATTAATACGAGAAGTAAAAACGTTGTACCCATTTTTACGAAAATTGCGCAGACGGAGTACTATGAAATTTTGCACACGTTTATATAGACAAGGACAAAGGCAGAAGGCTAATATTGAAAGAAAAAATGCAAAAAAACATACATTAAATCAATAAAAAAAAACAGTGCGAGAGTACTCTGGTGCTGCGAGCGTTCATAGGCTACGTAACCGCTTACTTTATCGGCGGACAGCACGCTCGTTCTCACCTTTTGATATAAAAAAATAATATACTTACTCTTGACGTTCTCATCCTTCATTGTACGATCGATTACAACATCACATTTGAGTTAGCATTAGCTAATATGTTCGCGTCATTGCTTCCGCACCCTAATTTGGAATCAAAGTCCATCTTAAACGTATAAGTACTTAAAACAAATTCTAGGTATATTGTGTGATATATGTACGTATTTTCATCGCGATATTTCAACTCGTTAAAGCCTGCCATACGGAAACGTACCTAAAAAGATAAATAAAAAACTCGAGAGGTGTCAAGGGACACCCGGATGGAACGAAGTTCAAGAAGCACACGTCACTCACACGGGGGTTATAAATATACAGCAAATAATAGGTAATCTGTAAGACAACAACCTATTTGTATTAACGCCGCCATTTCTCACCTAACAGACTACGTGACGACAAGAAACAAAAATAAACAAACAAACCTTTACCTAACCCAACCTACGTACCCAACCTACGTACCCAACCTACGTACCCAACCTACGTACCCAACCTACGTACCCAACCTACGTACCCAACCTACGTACCCAACCTACGTACCTACGTACGTACGGTTGGGTAAGAATGTCGTGACAACTTTTCGTAAGAATGTCGTGACAACTTTTCGTAAGATTTTTTTCCGTCTTTTCCCCCCCCCCCCCACCTTTCACAACGCGCGATAAGGAACTTCGTTCCAAAAAGAATATTTTCAATTGCTGCATGCAATAAAAATATAACACAAAACGGACCGCCATGAAAACGCTTAAAATCTAAGTATAATACAACATTCCAAATATGTATTGTTCTTGGTCAAAATATGTTTTATATATTTTCTTGGCTGGCTTGGCTGTTCCGTTATGACAAGAATTATTGTATAACAAAGAAGTAAAGAACAGAGAGTACCTTTTTTACCTATAGCGAGTCGGTCAAGCCACGATTTTGACTCAGGTGTCTTTGTGATGTTAGCGCTTGTGGAGCTAGAGTGTCTATGATTATTATGATCTCAGCAACTTTTTACATGACAATATTTTTGTGGGATTTTTGTTAGGACTACAGATTAATAATAATAAATAAATACCCTGGGACAATTCCACACAAATTTACCTAGTCCCAAATTAAGCAAAGCTTATGTTATGGTAACTAGACAACGATATATTTACTTATATAGATAGATATATACATAAATACAAAGGACATCCAAGACTAAGGTACAAATACTCGTGTTCATCACACAAATATCTCAGCGGGATTCGAACCCGCGACCTCGAGTTTCGCAGTCAGGAGCTCTAACCACTAGACCCGACGGTCGTAAATGCGTGACTAATATGTCTAATAAATAACCATTGTAAGTCATTATATTTTTTGTAAAAATATTTTAATGAATTAATTTATTAAATCATAAGATTGGATATGTGGCATTTGTTTATCATATTTTCGCTCATAGAATAACTTTAGTTTTTACTTATGATGTCTTCTTAACTTTGGAACAGTCCCATACGGATAGTATTAGTCGAGTGGACAGTGTGGGTCCATACAAGTACCTACTTGTATGGACCCGGCTGCCATAGGTACACAGTACACGATAATTATTTGTCCTACGAAAACATAACTATAAATGAATACCTATGCAAAAATACTTACTTGTTTACAATAGTATGTTTTCGCTTCCAGATCGACAATGTGACCAAGCAGTTGGGAATACAGGATGTGCTTCACACGAGAGCTGGGAAGCTATCCGGTGGAGAGAGAAAGAGACTCACAATTGCTTGCGAACTGCTGACTGACCCCGATATCATGTTGCTTGATGAGCCTACCAGGTTACAACTTAGATATTTTCATACGCAAATAAAGTTTCTCAAACTAGACATACATAACATGATAATTTTATCATAACGACCAATGTCTCTCAAAGGTTAGGCGCAGCTGTGTCGGATTTACACATTTGCCGATAGTAGGATATGTAATTGTTAGAGCCGACGCCGACCCCTTCAATTCCATAGATAAAAATTAATTACAAAAACATATTTTTTATAAATAAATAAACACATTTATTACATTCAGGGACCGATATACCGAATGTCTTTAATAATAATTTCTAGAAGGCATAAAAAAGGGGCCCTTAAATTTACCGCCTTCTCAGCCTATTGGTAAATCCGTCACAGGTTTGCAACATATTTCGGAGATTTACACTTGTGACTAACAAGTCGCCGTCCTCCCAATAACACTTATTAAGCTCATAGTGGGATCATAAATGTACTCAAACATAAAAACGTGTGCAACTCGGGGACTGCCGCGGTAAAGCTATTGCATATCATTTTTTATCGACTTATGCAATACACGTATATACCTACTTTCTCACAAACAGCTGCTTACGTACTAGGCATGCTTTTTCAGTTCAGTTGTTTCCATATTTCCCGGCAAATTTTGAATTTGGAACTGCTCTATATTCGAATGTGTTTCTTCACGCTCAAGGCCCGCGATAGAAGCTATGCAATAGCTTAAAAAACAACACAAAGGCCGCATTACTAGACGTTTAGTACCTTTTGCAAGTAAAGTACTATACAGACAATTGCATATTAAATTATACTGACTTGGTAAGACAACAACAGCCAGTGTGTTTAGTACTTATACATATTATTGCGCCGAGTTCTATCCTTCTAATATTAATTTTTCTTAGTTATTAAAGTAAATATTAAAGTTTATTAATGAGTGATGTAACTACAGAATCGAATTGGATAAAATTTTGCACACACAAAGGATATCTTTTATTTCGGAAAAGAAAACATAATTAGATTCATATAGTTATAGACTCGGCGATTTTTTAGACCCTTTTAGCTCTTTCGAAATATGTATCTGCAGTCGATCATATTATGGATGTATTGTTCCAGTGGCCTGGATACTGTATCATCAATGTCGGTCTCGCTAGCTCTACACACGGTGGCGCGCAGTGGTCGTACAGTAGCGTGCGTAGTACACCAACCTTCGTCGCAGCTTTTTAACACGGCTGATGACGTCATAGTCCTCGCTAATGGACGGACCATGTATGCAGGCGCGGTCGTCGACGTCCCGGCTGCCTTATCGAGGGCGGGCTTCGTCTGCCCTCAGTATTATAATACGGCTGACTATTGTAAGTTAACTTTATTTTAGTTTGCAATCCTGGCTATAATATATCAACCCTTATAAAATTTTCTGTACCTTGTTAACTGTATGTTTGAAGTTTGAATGGTTGGCTTACCAGATTGTGATGGAACTTTGGTAGGATGTTCTGGGGATACTCGCGATGGTTTCTGGCAAAAGAAAAATAACTACTCAACTTACTGTTCAACCCTATGAAGCTTGGGTGGTGGTATTGTAATTTTAATTACGAATATTTTATCTTTTATAGCTTACGGACTTTGGATCTATTTACCTAATAAAAAATGTATGTAAAATTTAATTAAATTTATAATATAAATGTAAATGATGATAAAATATAATAACAAATTTTACGTACATCAAATTTTTATATTACGAATACTCACACCACGAGCTTTACGGTGAAGGAAAACATCGAGAGGAAACCTGCATACGTTTGAGTAGAAATTCAAAAGCGTATGTATAGTCGAATGGACTCGCCAACTGTCACGTTATCACCTAAAATACACCTCTGCCTACCCCTTCGGGGACACTTATGGGAAGGCGTGAGGATATATTATGTATATTTTAATAATTTTCATACATCCCGATCAATTTATAAAATAAAAATAAATATCCTCACGCCTTCCCACAAGGGTCCCCGAAGGGGTAGGCAGAGGTGTATGGGTAATACCCACACACCCACTTTCTGCCAGAGGTATATTAGGTGCCAACGTGACAGATGGCGAGTCCATCGCCGTTACTCAAGCACGACTATACATACGCCTTTGAATTTCTTCTCAGACTATGCAGGTTTCCTCACGATGTTTTCCTTCACCGTAAAGCTCGTGGTGTGACTAATCACTGTACTTAAGTTCAGAAAAACTCATTGGTACAGTCGGGATTCGAACTTGCGACCTTTGCGTCGCAGGCAACTGCTCGAACCACTCGGCCACCACGGCTTTTTTCATCAATTTATCCAAGGGTCCGTAATCTAAAAAACTGAATAATTCATATTTAAAATTGTACAAGGGCCAATTCTATAATTGAGAGCATAGAGTAACATAGAGCCATGTATTATTATACTATATTGTACAGGCTGCTCCTTTTTTTTTACTTTTTTTTATAACACAAAAGAAAATACATACAATTAATACAATTTTACAAACTTGCAGTATTAGAAATCGCAAGTAATGATCACTCCAACAAGACTCTACTTGAGAACGAAGCACACAGCTATGCACAAGAAATGCAGAAGATCGCGAAACAGGACGTTCTACAAAAAGATGGAAAAGGTAATTTTACATACATACATACATATTATCACGCCAAGTCCCTAACGGGGTAGGCAGAGAGTATAGAGCGCCAGTTCTCTCTAGACTTACATACCTCTTTCGCTTCGTCCACATTCATCAGTCACTTCATACATGCTCGTCGGTTTCGAGTACTCTTAACGTTCCCGTCCTTGAGAGTCCGATCTATTTGATCCAGGTAGTTGGAACGTGGCCTTCCTCTGCCTCTTCTTGCACACACTTTTGCTTTGTAAATCTGTTTCGCCAATCTTTCTTCACTCATCCTTTCTATGTGTCCAAACCAACGTAACCTGCCTTTCTTCATCTTTACAATCACGCCCTCATTCACGTCAGTTGATTTGCGAATCTCTTCATTGCGGATTCGATCTAATATCGTTACTCCGCACATTTTTTGAAGAGATCGCATCTCAACTTCTCAAGGTAATTTTACTTACATTAATACGTTATATATACGTATATAACCAATAACGCGAAAGGAAAACTTAGTAATATACTATAATATACGTCACACACATATATTTTTCTTTTACATAACCTACTTTCTTACTCTTGAATAGGGAGTGATATCCAAAGCATATGGTAATGCTCCTGTACTGACCCAAGCGAATGGAGGAGGGCGTATTCTCGAAATCAGGGTCAACAAAGGTCACTTTTATGCACACCCCATACTGAGAATTTTGTAGTAAATAAAATAATTTCAAGAATAAAGTCAAAGAAAGATTTTCATATAAAATTATCATTAATTACAGTGTGTTCACCAGAATCAGAGGCCTTACTTAACCCAAAATCAAAGCCACCTAATGTCTACCCAGCCAACGTGTGCCAGCAGTTACGAACGCTGTTGTGGCGATGTTGCATCGGAGCGATTAGGGATGTTCATCTTACACAGGTAAGGTCATAGACTCCCTACGTTCTTCCACATAACAAAGAATTACAGCTGTTTGTTGCTAGATAAATATTTATAATAATTTATCCTCACGCCTTCCCCGAAGCGGCAGAGGTGAATAGGAATACCCATACACCCACTTTCCGCACGAGACATATTTTAGGTGCCAACGCCTTCAGTACATACGCATTTGAATTGCTTCTCAGACGTATGCAGGTTTTTTTTTTATATCTACACGAAAAATAAAAAGAGTACCTATACCTACGGTACTTTACGGGATTGGGAACAGAAGGATCAGTGAAATTAAGCGAGATATACTTACTCACCAAAACCTCTTCTCATACCATGTGTGGACATACTATGTGCATTTTGGAGGGCTCTAGGACCGCCTACGAAAACTCCTGCCCTCCTGTGTTCTGCAAAATATATTCTGGGGCGTTCAACACTACACATAACTATCGCCATGCTGTCAATAGCATGATCCATTTATAACCACTAAGCCTACTATGGTTTAGTATCGGAAGATGGCAGGCTTATGGGTAGTATATAGTAAGGTTGCAAGGAAGACATGCCCGGCAGGATTTAATTAGACTTCTATTATTTTAGATCCGGCTAGCTTGTCACTTACTAGTGGCGCTGCTTCTGGGTGCATTGTATCACGGCGCAGGCGCAGACGCCGGTCGCATCATCACCAACACTGCCTGCCTGTTTTTCTTCTTATTGTTCCTGTTCTTCTCCAATGCAATGCCTACTATACATACTTGTAAGTAACTTGTGGTAACTTCGATTTTAATCTGTTACCTGCGTCAGTTGGGTCGCAAATCGCAATATAAACTCGGGTAACCAGAACAAAAATGACTGCGTATTATGAGTTTGGTGTCGCCGATTTAAACAGCCTATAAACTACATTGAATGTCTTAGTCCTATGTAACATAAGTATATCATTTTAAAATTTTCAGTTCCTACCGAAGCCACCGTCGTCCTTCAAGAGCATCTAAACAAATGGTACTCATTATCGGCATATTGTGCCTCGAAGATCATAGTAGACTTGCCCATACAAGTAAGTACCAATTCAGAATACACACAGCAAAAATTTAACATTACATAGATACAGAATGTCCAAGCAATCCTGCAATGCTAAGCAAAAATACTCGCACAAATTTATTTTTCTATTTTCGGATTAAACCGGCTACGAATTTTATTTAAATGAATTTTATTATACCTGTAGGTAGGTATGTATACTAGACGACCCGGTTCGTTAGGCATGTAATAGAGCATTCTGTCGCGCCAAGTTTTTTAAATTACATTTTCAAACAAAACAAAAATATATGCGTTATTTAAGAAAATATTAATGTCAAACAAATTTAATGTAATCGTGAGTCTGTGTGGATCATCTAAAAAAGTGAAGTTCTCTCTTCTCAAGTCATATGATACATAAAAACTTGACTTGTTAGAGAAGCCACGTAATAATGCTTCAATTGATGGATTTCAGCTTTTGTGCGCAACTGTATTCCTACTGCCTGCTTGGTACCTGACTTCGCAACCAATGGAATGGCAGCGGATAGGAATAGCATGGATCATCTGCGCATTGATTACCATTCTGGCACAAACTTTTGGACTCGTTGTCGGAGCTGCCTGTGGTATGAAGGTAATATTTTGAAAATGTATACCTACCTACTTTTTCATCTAAGTATTTTAGCTTTCAAACTGAGTTTGAAGAAGGAATATGACGAAAGAAGATTAAAAATTTACGTTTTCTGCTGAATCAAGCGATCTCTAAGGTCATGTATTGTATTATATTTGACTACGATGTATGCGAGATACGATCTTTCGAATTCGCATTGTTTTACCGTAGATCCCAGACAATGTCAAACTGCTAATGGATTAACCAAATAATTATTTTAAGTTTTATATTTGTTTCAGCTCGGATTATTCGTCATCCCCGCGGCGAATATCCCGATGCTGATGTTTTCAGAGTTTTTCATCCCATACAGCGAAATGCCGCCTTATCTACGCCCATGTGCCGCTGTCTCCTACTTCCGTTATGCGTTCGATGCTTTCCTTGAAACCGTATACGGCTTTGGGCGTGGAAAACTCCCTTGTCACAAAGCATTTTGCATGTTCAAGCAACCTGTTAAATACTTAGAGTATCTTGAACTTTCTAGGAACATAGCCAATGACATATCTGCCTTACTTATATGGATTGTTGTACTACAAATTTCTCTCATTTGTATCTTACAGTTTAAAGTATACAGAGCTTGTAAATGATGTTGACATAATGTAATTTTTGGTAGCAATATCTATCTCGATACATAAGAGCTTACTTGCTAATGGTCGTCTGATTTAAACTACATAATACGAATGTCATCAACTGTTAGTGTTGACAAAACTACTACGTACTAATTGTTTAATTAAAAAAGGAAAGAATTAAGAAAATATTAAGATATTTTATAATTATAATAGACTGCATTGCGGATTAATGGATGAGAATTACCGGTAAAAACGTGTGTTCAATCAGGGCAGAACTTTTAGTTTTTAATACGCACACAAAGCAACTTAACAAGTTTATATAAATAAGATTACCTAAGAATATAAAACAAACAGAAACTATGAAATTATTAATACATCATACAAATTTTACTTAAATGTGTGTAATATGTATAAAATGACATTAGTTGAGCTTAACTAATGTCTAATACCTTTGATTCGCCATAAACTTTTCTTTTGATATATAAATATCTCATCGTATATATAACGTATATGAATGAATTTGTACCTATATCTAGGATGCATGTTCACACGAGATGGAAAGTATGAAAAAGATATTGAAATAAGGATAACTGCCGGAAATAAGGTGAATGGAGCCATGTCGGCGTTGATGGGCAGTAAAAGTCTGAGCAAGAATGCTCGAGTTGCTGTCCACAACGCGATATTGGTACCTTCCTTATTGTATGGCAGCGGATCCTGGGTATGTCAGAGGAAGTATGAAAATAGCTTGAATGCAGTTGAGATGCGATCTCTTCGAAAAATTAGCGGAGTAACGATATTAGATCGAATCCACAATTAAGAGATTCGCAAATCAACTGGCGTGAATGAGGGCGTGATTGTAAACATGAAGAAAGGCATGTTACGTTGGTTTGGACACATAGAAAGGGTGAGTGAAGAAAGATTGATGAAACAGATATACAAAGCAAAAGTGTGAGCAAGAAGAGGCAGAGGAAGGCCACGTTCCAACTACCTGGATCAAATCGATCGGACGCTCAAGGACGGGAACGTTAAGAGTACTCGAAACCGACGAGCATGTATGAAGAGACTGATGAATGTGGACGAAGCGAAAGAGGTATGTAAGTCTAGAGAGTGGGGCGCTCTATACTCTCTGCCTACCCCGTTAGGGACTTGGCGTGATGATATATATATATATATGTATGTATGTATATATAACGTCGTTTTGAACGTAGCTTTTAAGGTAAACTATTCAGTGTCTCGATTTCCAAGTAAGAATACCTAAATCGCTTATGTAGATCTGAAGTATTTTTTGGATAACATCTACAACTGATCTTTGGACTTTATATGTAAAAAAATTAAGTACATTAGTGAGATAAGCGTTGTTCTGTGATAGGATGTTCTAATGAAAAATGTTAAGGTATTTTTTAATATTTATGTTTTAAAGATATTTTACATGTCTTTTTTAATAAATATTTTATGAATTAATTTACAATACATTGTGATACTCCAGTTATTTGTAAAATAAATAAGCTTTAGTTTATAGCATGTCTAATAAAAAATATAGATTTATTCTATAGCTCGGGCTCGTTTTAGTGTCATTAGTACAGTCATCGTTACAACAATCTTATCGGGTTTATGTAAAAAAACTCACTACGAAGGAGGTTCATCTATCTGATGCTGACTGTACATTAAAAAGTAAGTTACAAAATACCAATTGTGCAGACTAGACAAAGTGACAAAAAATAGCGCCATCTATATAATACTATAACAAACCAAATGTTATTACATATGACAAATTACTTATAACAATTTTATGGAATTATTGACAGGTTACTACCAAACAATACGTTACTACCAAATTAGCATAGCATATCTCTACTATAGTATCAAGTGACAGTTGGCGTCCGTCAATCTCTCTGGCAACTGATAATTTTTCAATTTCTTCCCATATAGCTTAAACAGATTCTTATTGTTGGCTCAGTCCTACCATTTTGACTTGGGACCTTCGGGCTTATTAAATATTATTATTATATATATAATAAAAAAACGCATATTTAAACTATTATAACATCACTATTTTCTGTTGAGTCTTGTGATAATCGTCGTTCCCTGTCGTTATTAAAGTGGATAGTATTACATAAGTAATACCTAGTGCTTAACAACCTCGCCAATAAATCTATTTGGAATGTATCCATGACATATCGTGACTTCATTAATTTTGAGTGACCATTTAAACAAGGTGCAAAAATTTTGGAAAAATAATTATGAATGGGACTGGTGCGTAAAATGTAAACAATTTTTTTACTTAATGGTAAGTGTCACAAAAATAAGTTAAGTTTATCAACATTCCAAATTTGAAGACGTTTATTATGTACGTACTTACTTTTAAAATTAGAATACGATCGAAAAATAATTGGATAATTTAGTAAGTACTCACAGCCATATACATAGTATACAGAACAATTAAGTCATTCTTATTCAGTTTCATTGCATTAAGTTCCTTAGAAAATAGGATGGAATTGTGCCGTTGCATCTGTATATTAATATATAATAAAAGAAAATCATACATTTATAAAAAAAATACTTGTTTTTTTTTTAACAGCTTGCTGCCTGCTGGGCTATCTACACCCAGAACCAATACAGTCTGACCTAGAAAATAGAACGTCTTCCAAAATTTTGAGTGTTCTGAATATGTCGATACAATAAAAGAAATAGCTCCAAAGATAACAAAATAACATTATTAAAGGGAGCATTATATAAACAAAGTGGACCATCACGCAAGCACAGTTACCCATATAAGTCGTAAAGTTTAGCATATATTTAAAAGGTGTAATAGTCCCACTCAAACCAATAATTCCTACTTCTTCCTATACATGTGTGCCATATTTGAAAAAGTCGACTTGAACGTAGGCTATAAATCAAGATAATTAATTATTGTAAGTAACATAGCGCGTGAAGCCAGTCCAGGCACTAATTTTGTATTATGAAAATACTGTAATCTTAGTAAAAAATGTGTGGCTATCGTCAATAAGCTCGCATTCGTCACAATTTGTAACATCAATATAAAGTCTACAACACACTACAGTGCCGCCATAGCTCACTATAGCTTACATTCTCATATTTTTATACGTAATATAGATGGTGCCATACACGAAGACGCGTCACACTATTCTTCCTAATAGTGTACAGTGGAAGTGTGCAACCTCCCACTAATGTTTGAGTATTATCGGTACACACCGATTACCTATGAGTGCACACTCACTACAATTATTAGACTCGGGTCGTACTCCCCGCATCCCGCAACCCCCGCGACCCCCTCAACTAGGAATTGGTGGGGCGCGTCTTCCTGGATGGCACTATATATAATACACTCTAGACAATTGGGAACATAAAATAGAGATCTACACTCATCTTTGGTGCTAATTAATACTAGGTAAAATATATTATTTACGGAATATACATTATCTAAGTTGTTATTGAAATACTTTTGTTGTACTCATTAAGTCACATTACACTGGAGTTTAACTGAGTCAAATTTAAAATAAACAATAGAACGTACTAGATTACACATGGGTATCTAGTTACAATTATCACACAATAATTCACTGCCTAAAGCTGGCCCTGTTGGCAAGCAACTAGAGTTAAATATAATTTGTTTGCTTTTTCAAACAGTAAAGTATCCAAAAGAATAGGTACTTTTATAGCACTATGATGGTAATTCGTTCAACTTCGTCAGTTTCCTGAAAAAAATAATTACATATTATTCTCCTGCGAGTGTGCATGTCAATGAACTGGTCCTCGTTTAGGACTGGACACACTATGTTTTTATTTTGGTGGGTTTGAATCTCTTGTTGGTTTAGTTTCACAATGTAACGCTAATATGGAATACTTTTTTTCACTTTAGCGAGGATGATAGCATAATTAAAATATAAGTATGTATGTATGTATGCATATCCTCACGCCTTCCCACAAGTGTCCCCGAAGGGGTAGGCAGAGGTGTATAGGTAGTACCTACACACCACTTTCCACTAAAGATATATTTTAGGTGCCAACGTGACAGATGCCAAGTCCATCGCCGTTACTCAAGCACGACTATACATACGCCTATGAATTGTTTCTCAGACGTAGGCAGGTTTCCTCTCGATGTTTTCTTTCACCGTAAAGCTTGTGGTGTGACTAATCATCGTACTTAAGTTCAAAATAACTCATTGGTACAGTCAGGATTTGCACTTGCGATCTTTGTATCGGAGGCAACTACTCGAACCACTCGGCCGCCACGACTATATAAGCAGGTTTGCTAGTATTTATAAATGAAAACAAACCTGCAATAATCCGGGGGCAACGTCAATGTCTTGTACCATAGCAAAATGCTCAGAGCAATGCTCCAAGTCCTCAGGGGCCCAAATAAAAACGACATTGTCCCATACTCCAGCCAGAAGAAATAAGCTAACAGAAGTTGTATGGATAGCAAACAAATGAAGGGCAGGTTTTTTATCAACCTTTTTATTCCCCTTGCACTGTAGCTAAAAAGACGAGTGTCCAAGGAATGGGCTAGCACAAATATCAGTGGTATTTGCACGAACATGAGTTGTACACTTCCGTACATATATGTAAACGGTTCTGGCAGAAAAGCGCCCTTTATTATTATGCCCCAAGCAAATATAGCGCCTATATATCCATCAATGAGTTCGCCCACTGCCCAAGGACCGAATGGTACATACATTGCATATAATACAATTGGGTAGAATATTCTATCCACTTTGCTCAATAGCCATAGTCGTCTGAGCACATAAGTTCCCAGCCTTCTTTTATACTTCGGTGGTCGTTTTTGAAATCTCAGTGTCACGAGTGGGACAACATTTACCAATAGAAGTGTACCGAATATACACTGAAACTGAAATAAACACAAATTAAATCACAAACATTTCTTCACATAATATATGTTACTATATGTGTATGTGATACTGACCACAGCTCCCGCATCAAGCATCAACAAAATTCTTGCCATAATATCAAAGTTGACTAATGACCCATCCAATGAAAATGGATGCTCAACAAATGTCTCCTTTTCTAATTCATCCACAACTGACACATACAAATAATGTATACCATTCTTAAATAAGTGAGGCAACCATTGACACACATACAGAGGACCTTCTGTAGGTTTGCATTTCATCCAACTTATTTTATCAAAAGATATTTTAACATTCTCTATATTCACATCACTAAATGCAAGTATTCTAATGTGGCTCGACTCAGGAATCAGGTGTAGTGGTTCACGACCAGCCATTGCATAGCGAGCATGTTTTGGATTTGTCACTAGCACGAGTGGCCAGTCATTGTGCCTTTGATCCACAAATGAGAAGTGTCCATGGTCAATAGCAGCTAACCTGAATACTCTATTATCTTTCCAGTCTCCCAACTCAAGTTCTAAATATCCTTTTTTATGTTTAGTATACATTTGTGGCACAAGACCGCCCATTGAATGCAAGTGTCCGCAAACATACACTTGCGATCCATGAGTGCTGCTTATCAACTCACGCAAATTAAGCTTCTGAGATTCTTTAACTAGAGAGAGAATGCAAGATGTTGGGTAGTGAGCAAACCAAACAATGTGGTCTGCTTTAGATTCTGCCTCTGTTTTCAGTCTCAGCACATTTTGCTGTTCCTGGTAATCCAATATGCCAATAAAATTAAATGGCCGCCTTAGTCCGGGATCTGGACAAGCATCAACACCCAAAAATGCAACATTCACCTCATTTTGGTTGTAGTAATATACATAAGACTTAGTGTGCATACCTCCTTGTACTGAATAATTTCGAAAATAATTCTCTTGAGAATTAATATTTCTGATATTGAAATTATCTGTAAGGAAAAAATAAACATGAATCCTTTTTAACTATTATGTGTTCTCCAAAACACACAGCGTTGGTTGAAGAAGCTGTCTCTAGATCTCGCCATTTTGCCAAATTAAATGGAATAACTCACCAAGTTTCCATGTTTTTATACTTCTCTCTCTTTCACTCGCAGTAGCGCGCGCCAAATTTGCTCTATCCTGGAGCGCGGTGTCAACTGTCACTCATAGCGTCTTTAGATTTTGCCGCCAATGGATGCAAAATCTTGTTTTGTAAACTAAATTTATGTTATTATAAGTGTTATACACTTAAAACTACAGGAAATGTTTAAATAATAGTCGTGGAAGTTCGATTGAAATTTTTTTTTAAGTTGAGTGCGCGTAATTCTTGTTCGGTACTAATGTTTGTACCAATACCAAAACCGAGGCTTCCGCGATTGCAGTGCTCAGGTAAATGATCGACCAGCGGTATTCCGTGATAGTCACTGACCGTGGTGATCCCTCTCTCAGTCTGAGTGAAGAGGATGAGAAGAGTTTTTTATCCTCGGAGGATGAGGTAGCGGCTTCAACAGCCAAGAAAAGAAAGCGAACTACGCATAAAGATTCTGATTCCAATTATTGCAGTGAAAACTGAAGGTACCAGGTAAACTTTATATCAGGATATATGTTACAGTTGCCACAGTATTGTCAACTTCATCATAGGCTACAATAAAAGTCGGAGTTCCCTGACTCTGCCAGTGCTGGTAACTCCTAAGTCAACCTTAGCATTTTAACACCACTCATTCCGGCACGCAAAAATTGCATACGTTATGACAAATAAGATTGCTATCTTATTTTGGCTTATTAAAATTAATCAATCTTAAAATAAATTAAGATTCATGTTAGTTCAAGATACTTTGGATTAGTTAGCATCTGCAGAAGCAGTGTTAACTCCGGCCAAGAAGGTCTATATACTACTATTATAGCAGGGCTTGTAAGATTTATAAGTAGTAGTAGGGCAGCAGCAAATTTACAAGAATTATCCCTAAGTAAATATTTGTGAGAAAGCTGCCACATTCTTTTGTCCAGGTGTCCTTACTGTATTATGATAATAACATGGAGGTAATTTGTGGTACAAGTTAAAGGGAAAGTATATATTGAAAATGAAAGTCGTGTCGGCAGAATGGTTCAAGTAGTTGCCTGCAACAATGATTGCAAGTTTAAATCCTGACTGTCCCAATTAGCTTGTCCACGCTTAAGTACAGTGATTCATCAATCAGTCGATTTATGGTGAAGGGAAATATTGAGAGGATCCTTCATATGTTTGAGAAGAAATTGAAAGGTGTATATATAATTGTGGTTTAAGTAATGACAATGTACTTGCCATCTGTCACATTGGCACCTACAGTAGAAAATACATGTCTGTAGGAAAGAGGGTGAGCAGGTTTTTGCTACACACTTCTGCCTACCCCTTTTGGGACGGAGTGAAGATAAAAAAGAAGTTAAAATGTTCTTTAATGATATTTATGTATGAATTTACTGTAAGAAGGTTAGAGCATCCCTGTCAGACATAAGCTCCAAACTTAACTTAGCTTAACCAAGGAGAGATAGACAGAAGAGGATAAAATCCTTAATCAATAAATGTAAAGGCGATGGACTCGCCATCTGTCACGTTGGCACCTAATATACCTCTGGCGGAAAGTGGGTGTGTGGGTCTTACCTATACACCTCTGCCTACCCCTTCGGGGACCCTTGTGGGAAGGCGTGAGGATATATTATATATTATTTACAATAATTGTATACACATGTACATGCATAAATGCACCAGAATACCTAAGATCCAGAAGGAATCCCAGAGATCAGAACTGAGATTTGAATAGAGGTGAGAGATGACTTTTTAAGTGGGCTTAGAGGTTGTAAGTCAAGGGGCAAATTTCCCAATAACACTAGAGCTTACATGCTTACATGAGAACTTCAGGGAGGTTGCGCTTCTTAAGCCAACCAAAGAGCTACAGTATGAATTCATTCTGAAGTTCATAATAGCAAGTCTTATACCCTTCACTAAGACTCTTATACAATATTGTAACAAAGTTTGTTTGGAAAGATATAAAGTAGAGAAACAAGTTTGTTTTTAAATAGAGCTGTACTCTGAAATGACAAAAACAATATTAAAGAAGCAAAGATCTTACAGAGACATGAAACCTGTCCAAGTTTAAGTTATTCATAGTTAAGAACGAAGATAGCATTCAAGGTCCATATTCAACCTATGGGAACTATAATGGTGAGAGTATAATATACAGTCTTATACGTATAATATACGGACTTCATAGCAGTAGAAACTAACTACCTGGCAGCAGAATTGTACTGTTAAGGTAGCAGGGTACATGCTAACTTAGATAATGTTTTACTTGGCTACTAGAGCAAGTCAATTTAGTTTCCCAGTTTTCAGAAACTGCAGCCTTTGGCAGCCCATGGCTGGCACATAGATGTCCAGAAAGTCTCTAAGTAACTCAGTTACAGAATTTATAAAGCCGGACTTTACCAATCTGTTTACTACAGAATGAAGTAGTAGGGTGAGCACTTTGTCACCAAAGGTAAACCTGGACAAATACTATTACTACCCTATCTTGTGTACCAGAAGCTGAGATGCTGGCAAGATGCCATAGATCACAATGCTATTGCACCATACAAGTCACCAATAACTCGCTTTCATACCACATATGCAGCAGATGTGGGCTGGAGTGCTCAGCTGAATGAATATTACCTTTCATTAGCCTGGCAATATCAGTTTTATTGGCATTTAAGCCAGTGGGAGAAGTTGGCTATGTCTGGAGCAATAAGACAAGCAAAGCATACATAGCCTTCTCTTGAATACTCAGATTGTGGTGGGCAACAAAATGTTATTAGAGTGTTGTAGGGTTAATGCGGTACTCAATCTAGTGTCCTCCTAAACCTAACTACCAGACTATTGGAGTTAACAAATCACTTAGGCACCACTCTCTGACTATCTCACTGATGAGATTAAGTGTCAGAGCCGACCGCCTCTCAAGAAACGGATCCGTCCCTGAATGACAACTGTTTTACCTGGCCTCGGGGGCCATGTTAAAAAGTTAAAAAGAGTCTCAGAATCAAGCCGTGTCGGAATGGCACCTGGGTTACTAGGCCTCGAAGGCCATACTTCTAAGAAAGGGAGGTCCCAGACGGACTTAAGAGCTTTCCCAACCTATCGCCTCTTACAAGAAACACACCCGTGTCGGAATGACACCTGTTGCCCCAGGCCTCGGGGGCCAAATTTCGAAAGTGGGGCGTCCCGGACGTAGTCGGCCGTTGTGCGACGTAACGTCATTGGGACTCGGATGGTTTGGCATGATTTTGCGATGCGTACCGTCCAAGGCGACCGTTTCAATTGGGCTAGTTATTTTCCTCCGCCAAACTTAAGTCCATGCCGTCTCATTACGGCAGGTAGAATATCGATTGCCCCTCATTGGATTCGGTTTACACTGCCCGAGGAAAGCAAGAGCTTACGAGGAATCGGTATCAAAAGCGGACCTATGCAGGAAGCTATGTATGTATCTATATATTATGTATATAGTCAGGTCTATACCGACCAGAATGTATCCCAGGGCTAGTAACAATTACCCAAGGGACTATTGAGGATGATGTACAAAATAGTAATAAGTTGAATTAAGAAAATGGGTGTCAAGGTGTCACATAAGATAAATCATAGAGCCTTGACACTATCTAGGTAACTAGATTACTTGCTAAATTATATCTTAAGAATAACTTTGCCTGCAATATGATAATTCTTCATAGATCAGTAATTTGATTTACTGTGCCACTTTAAGTGTAGATAATATATCAGATACATATTTCATGTATTATTTTCACTAAGCAAATATTAAGACCATATAATTGGTACTGGTATAACACCAGTTCCTTGCGTTAGAATACAACAAGTTTAATATTCCAGATAGTAAGGATCTGGAAGGCACATTCTTACTCTTTAACATAATTCGGAATATAATATGTAATATGATTAAAGGAAAGGGAGGGATAATATATGCCCCACATTAAAGATGGGAGGGAACTGACTCACCCTGACCATAATGTATGCCCTGTAAAGCATATCAGATGTCTTAGACGTGCCACACAAGAAAGACTAGGTCCAGTCAGGCTGCTGACTAGCTGGATAATCTCTATAATAAGTGTGGGTAAACCAACCGCTACAAGGACTACAATAACTGGCTGTATTAAAATGATATTCGAGGAGCTTAATATTGATGCTCCCTCGAGAAGTATCAGGGCTGCAGTCACTTCTAGAAGTTACCTAGAAGGCAGCTTTTGGTTAAATAAAGAAAAAAATTATATACAAAGCCATGAAGCTTTTATACTGGCCCCAGGTAGATCTGATCATTCTCAGGAATGAATGAAGAAATTTCATGTTTTTTAATTATAATATTGTTATTGTTGTACTGCTATTTTTACAATATTGACATCATTTAAGATTTTAATGATAACCTAGTATTATTACTTTTACTTCTATCTCAATAGGAGCAGTTTGGCTCAGATTATCGTTTCTTTTGTTGAAAAGATATTAATTTCATCAAAGCATTATTCCATAAAATAAGTAAGAAGTTTTGCAAATAGCACAATACTTCAAGAGATCCTCTCTTGGTTGTTCTGTTTAACAGAGGATTTGAGTTTATCTCAATTTATTAATTTATCACATAGCGTCTACAATCAGATACTGATTCTCTTTCACCAGCAGATAACAAACAGGTCTTCAACCAACGCTGTGTGTTTTGGAGAACACATAATAGAACTGTTTTGCATTCCAACAAAACAGATATTATGTGTGCGAAGAAACACACAGCGTTGCAGCAAGGGCTTGCTGGTGGATATTGAAGACTTCTATGAGTGACAGTTGACACCGCGCTCCAGGATAGAGCAAATTTGGCGCGCGCTACTGCGAGTGAAAGAGAGAGAAGTATAAAAACATGGAAACTTGGTGAGTTATTCCATTTAATTTGGCAAAATGGCGAGATCTAGAGACAGCTTCTTCAACCAACGCTGTGTGTTTCTTCGCACACATAATATCTGTTTTGTTGGAATGCAAAACAGTTCTAATATAAAGATTTGATTGGCAGGATAGAATAGCTTGTAAAATATTTTTTCTGATGAGAAGATTTTTTACAAAACCATATTGTAACTGTAACAATATTCTTTAATCTACTCTTCCTATTCTGAAAATGGTAAGCTTATGCCAAACATGGTAACTATAATTAAAGACATACCATGATTTCCTCTTATGTCTAACCATATGGTTGCCTCCGTAACTCCTGATTCTTTCACTATGTTATGGTAATAAACCCATTCAGTTTTCACTTGTGAGCTACCCAAATTATCTTTGGCTTTGGCATCGGTGAGGTCTCCAGTTGCAAGCACCAGTGCAGGTTTAATCCTTTTAACGGTACTATCACAAAATTGTTGGAATTGCGATATTCTGCCTGGATCTCGGAATATGCTTATATGTATATCTGAAATCTAAAATATTTACATATTCATTAATTTTAAGGGACCTTGACAATGCTCATATATGAATTTTAAGAGAGAACAACAATGCTCATTGTTTATCATTCATAACACAAGACTAGATAACCCACAAAAAAGCCTTTGAAATAGTTGGCCTATTAATATGATCCATTTTAAATACTTTAAGAAACATCTAGACAATACCTTTTCTTAGCTTACACATTTTAAATAACTACAAATGAATAAGCTTTTTAAATACATTCAGTCGCTACCTATTTATTGTTGTTTGATTTGCTAATATTTATTATTTATTGTTCTAGCCTTACTAGTCAGATATTCAAACAAAATCAAACAAAAGTTATTGTAGCATCGTAATAGTAGTTTCGTTCCATTTTATTATCCCTTATCACTAGAACAAATATAACTCTCAAACAAAGAAACTTAACTTACTTGTAGAAACCAAATCAATTTCTTTGTTGTATCAGTTATTGGTCCGTATTTCTCTCCTAGGTACCTCGTATAGTTTATACCTTCATTATTATTTTCAGTATGATAATTATGATCCGTAGCGATGATATTCAAGATATTTGCCATAAATATTGAAATAATTAATAAAGAACACAGAAGCCATAACGCAGTTTTTGAAAGAATCATTATTGAAATGTTACGTATGGTGGGACTACATAAATTCACCAACTAAATATTTATCTAACTAATTACCAAAGGAAACTGAATGAGAATGTAGCTTTAATTTTGCCTTTCTTTTCATCATATAAATATTGGAAAAATAGTTCGGTGGACGATGAAGCAGACACAAGAATGAAAATACTAAGATAAGACAGACAGCTGACAGCAAGACTGACAAGTTCTTGACAGATACTTAAATCGTAACCACAGAGAGATAGATGCATAGATAAAAAAGTTAGTTTCAATCGCTGCATACTGCATACATATGCACACATACAATAAAAAAAGTATTATTACAATGGGGTTCCAAAAACAACCACCAAAATATATTTATTAAAACTAGGGGTTAATGATCGGGTTATAACTATGTTCGTAATAAATAGATCATGCATTTAGTAGGTGTGCATTGCAGCAGTTGGCAAACGGCCATAGCTCAGCGTGCGACATTGCTGCAATATCAAAATGCTGATTTTCAGATATCGCCAGGGCTTGCTATGTATATAATATAAGTATATCATGTAAGTATCCACAAGATCCCGGGCCCCGAGTTCTCCAGCGCTACCTGCGCACGAATCAAAGGTTCATTATGGCTCTTGCACTCATGTCAGTGCCATATAAAAAATATACTTATTCAAACAGACTGTACAAAGTTCAGAATTAAATTATACATACATACATACATATAATCACGCCTTTCCCGTAGGGGTAGGCTGGTATTAAATTATAAACTAGATGTATCATTAACAATCATACAAAAATATCCAGTAACTCATGCAAAAAATATCCTCAAACACTTTTCAATAACTTGTAGGCCTCTGCATCGTACTGAGCATAACTAGGCTATGATAAGAAAAAAAACTTTATTTCTCCTTGCCAATCGTCTATGACCGAACGAACCAGCCACACACAAACACAATATTGTATTAGTCCCTCAAAGGCCTCAAATAGTAGCTTTGAGTCCTTCTATTGCATGTAAGAGCGTCAATTAAATACTTTTGTTCTTTAGCGTGTCTTTCGTTGCTTTATTGAACTTTCACTACTTAGCCATTCAAAGGGGAGAGCAAAAATAAAACCATTTGACAGACATCCGCTCAAAATCCTACTACTTTGGTATTTTTAATATTTTCTAATTAATAAAGGTACTCATTGGTTACATTGGTTGGTTGCACATTGGTGATTAAACGTACACGAAATATGATCTGCTTAAGATACACTAATTAGATAAAAAATCTTAGTACGCATGTGGTAGATAAGTATGTGCCTGCGTATTATCCTAGCATAAGAGCGTCCTAATAGTTATAACTAGGTAGGTGCCTAGAGGCTAAGTTCAGGGCATTCATTTTTAAGATAGAGAATGCACTCCCGTTGGATGAGTTAGCGGGAGGAAACAAGGTTTTTAAGGGAGATAAAATGAACCTACATGCTGTGGAACTAGTTCATAATCTATGTGGTGTAGTTTCAAAAAATTATCCGACAGGCTGATGACACACAATTCTAACAATAGCTACTGCAGTATCTTAATAATTATCTGAACTTCTAGTTAATATTTGTAGACAAAAAGAAATATCTGCGATCAAATGCAGGTCATGAGATAAGTATCACTGCAAAAAGGTAAGTTTGAAAGAAACAAACGAATTTTCATGTATGCATAAAATTTATAATAACATCCTCATGCCTTCTCACAACACAAGGGTCCCCGAAGGGGTAGGCAAAGGTGTACAGGTACCCCCACACCCATTTTCCGCCAGAGATATATTTTAGGTGCCAAAGTGACAGATGGCGAGTCCGTCGCCGTTGCCAAGCACGACTATACATACGCATTTGAATTGCTTCTCAAACGTATGTAGGTTTCCTTCACCGTAGCGCTCGTGGTGTGACTATTCACTGTACTTACACACTGTATCCAGAAAAACTCATTGGTACAAGCAAGATTCGGACTTGCGATCTTTGTGTCGCAGGCAGCTAGCGAACTACTTGGCCACCACGATTCTTAATTTTACTATGTAATATAGAAATAATTGGGATTGTTTTATGGTAGTGTAGGTACTGGCCATGTAGGGTTTACAGGCCAGCATCGAGGGTTAAACAATTTGGTTTTTATATCATAAGCTTTTTTTATTTTTTTTATGCTTTTTATATCAATATAATCAATATAATTTAGTATTTATTTAATCACTATAATTTGTGATTTGTCAAGCTTTGTAAACATTACACCACAACTTCATTCAATTCAGAGTTATACTGTTAACAGTAGGTACTAACGTTAAACAAATGATATGAGGTTCTCATAGGTAGTGGAGAGAGGGACCCGTGTCAGTTTGTATATTGTACTTATTTATTTTAATGGGCAGACTAGAGGTAGATTGGAACGCGCGCATTCCAGGCGCACGACGCCGTACCGTCGTCGCTCAGACACGCCGTGCCTATGCCTATGCGGAGGCTCCAGCCAGCCTACACCGGGCCTCGGCCGATACCCATGCCACTATCTTGCCGCATTCCACGGAGCCGAAGTCGCGGCGCGCCCCGCGCGTGCCTTCGCCGACCCACGCGCCCGCTTCTCTTCACTCAGCAGTCGCTCTAGTGCGCCCGAACACTTCGTGCGCCTTCACGCCTCGCGTCGTTACTTTCTACACGTGAGATCGCGAAACTAACAGTGAAGTGAAGTGCCAATGGATGCGGTTTACCGAAGGATATTGTGACTTTGCTGACAGCAATCTTGGATTTGTTTATTCATGGTGAGTGATGGGGGTGGACCGATGGCGCCATGGACAACCGTAGTGGATGCGCGCGCTTTCACGATGCGGCCACTTTCATTTCATACGCATAGCTCGCATTCCGCGCGGCCGCTGCGACCGCGCAGCGGCCGCTGACCCTGCGCCCGCGTGCCCTTCCTCCATCCATACCACCACACCACTGCTGGCGGCGCCGGTACGGCCGGTAGTAGATACCTTCCAACTATTGCTAGCAGAATAGGTGCTTGGATCGTATATTTGATAACTTAAGGTGTTTGCTGGCTCAGCTTGCATGGGCTATTCCTACGATGCTAACTAACAGAAATGTAATATCTACGTATTCCTATATAGAGTCTATAACCCTATCTACATCACTTAAAGCCACGTAAAATGCATACTATAAAAATAATACCTATTTATCAGTTATGAGGCTAGTATCTGCAATTTCAAATTACGATTGAAGCCTTTTTGGAGAGAAGTCATATGCTCTTCCATATGAACAAACTGTAAGAATATATGTACATATACCGTATCACAGTATGACAATATTATTGCAAAACTGACTGTGCAGTATAGACAAGGTACATTCGACCACGCATGACAAATTTAATAAATATTTATGAACCAATAATTATAGTTTAAAACAACATTGGTATTTCCGTTTGATCTCAATTAGGTAATTATATCTACATAAATTGTAAATAACAAATCCGGTTTATTTATCTTACACTTAATATAATTTTTACTACTATTTCGTACGAATAATAGTTGAATTCCAAACTATTACATGATAGTATCAAAAGCTTTTAAATTGCACAACTGTACATTTGCTGTTGTACAACGGTTGCAATCTTACGCGAGTTGGGTATTCATAACTCATAATAATCATAATTATTTATTGATATTCCACTTACAATAATATCACAATATATAATAATTATCACAAAATAACTACGATCCGTACACACTTTCTTCACTATCATTAACTTGTTGTCTAGGTATTGTTAGAATTAGTTTATATACCTACCTACCAAGGAAACGACATATATAGCACATTTTCTGTTTAACTTCAAGTATAATGGACGTAACATACCTAAATTGTATCATAAGAAAACACATTACTTCATTTATCTATTGGGTTTGTAAAACTTAACGTGATCTGAATAGTTTATCCTTAGTTTCACAATATCTTCGATAATATTCCTCTTTTACTTGGTTCTTTCATCGTTAATAAATTAATTGTGCATATCTATCCGTTACAAGCGATGCCAAAGTTACCTAGTTATGTCCAAATTCACAGCTGAAAGATGAATGCAATATCAAAAAGCTCCTTGACTAAACTTATTAATTCTTGCGTATAAACAACAAGTATACAAGTATATAACAACAATACTTGGGGGAAGGCGTGAAGATGTCCTATCTTAATATATATATTTCTTGTGTGCGTGTGTATGTGACTGAACTCCTCCTAAACGGCTGGACCGATTTTAATGAAATTTTCTGTGTGTCTTCCGATGGATTTGAGAATGGTTTAGATTCACAATTGGACCCGATAGGTGGCGCTGTGATCGTGTTTTAGGGCATTTACTTTTTTCACCCAAGCGAAGCTGGGCGGGACCACTAGTATCTACATATATATATACATACTAGTGGTATATATATACATAGTAGTATATTATATATATATATATATATAATTAAAATAAGGTTCTGATTTTTCATTAGAACCATCACCACCGCCATCACCAGTCACCAAAATGTTAAAATTATAAAATCCTTAGCTTATACTACGCTAATAAGCCTTTTTGTTTCATCCGAATCCGGAGTTCGCCGGAATACTGTTACACAAACCTACATCTTGGCTATACCCAAATTCCAATGACAGTATTGCAGCCATTTTGTGTTGGTCACATTCCATCAGGATATGTATAACACATGTGACCAATTGTGAAAAATAATAGTCCTTCAGTCAATCATAAATGTGTCGTAGTGCCTACATAGTAAAAATGCGCTTTTAAATTTTAGTCCGCTGTGCAGTTCACATTGTGATGTAACAAATCACTAACTAAATTTGTGCTAAGTCAAGCAAGTGAAAGCAGGTGTGACTACCAGATTGGCACCGAAGCAGAAGGATTAAACTGTTTCCATTTCGTATAGAACTATACAAAGTTTTAGTTAATTAGTCTTCTGTTTTTTTGCATGCAGTTTTCACCTATAATTAAGATGGCATTTAGCACGGGCACAACTTCGAATTATTTTTATTACTTGTAATAATGTACATCTTGTTGGTGATCAATAAATAAATAAATAAATACACATCTAACATAATTGGGGCTATGTCAATTTGTGTGGAATTGTCCGAAGATATTTATTTAATTCATCTGTATAAACACAAACAGCAATAGTACATACTGTTGCTGTTAACATTCAAAGGTGCGAAGGGCACAGAAATATAGACTTCAAATACCTAGCTACATGTAGCTTTTTAATCAATTGTGGCGATAGTATCTCATTTAATGCTACCCTACCCACCTACATGAACTACCTGAACCTGCCTACATCCTAATGTATGCAGTCTACAAACAATACAATAACATCAGAAAAATATTATACATGCACACAGCTATGGGCTTGAAATTGAAACCTTTAATATCAGCGTGCATCATCATAATTTATAATAAAAAAATAATTAATATGAAACATAGATTATGAAATGTCACTAGAACCAGATTTTATTAAAATTATCGACTATACTGATAAAAACCAAAAACAATTTAGTGACGTATGTATAGTTGGTGTCACAGCGACACCAAATTTGTCGTAAGTAGTCTAACCACTCAGGACAAACATCGGTGCTGTGATTGAAGTTGATGATTCATTAACTCGCTATAAACAGATACGCTACGACCGCGACCGCATTCCTCCGATAGCAATATGAGTAAGTAAATAAAGGTACCTATATTTAATCTATGACAAAGCCTACTACACGTTCTTGAAGACTTTTATGGCACTTCTAGGGCCCTATCATAACTTGCTATTGCTTCCATTATTCAAGAGTGCGAAAGGGAAAGACTCATAAACCTCATATGCATTTTTCCCTTACACACTTTTGAACTCTGGTTTAAATAGTACATCATGGTATGGTACGGCTCCTGTTGAGTTGACTTGTATAGAAGCATATGCATTAAGCAGCCCATTTCTGTGCCAAAAACTGATCTTGTGTACGATTTATTGTAAATAATTTAAATAGTGACTTAAAAATGTACACTGAAGTACCTTCATTACACTTATATATTTTTTTACATGCAACACCGAAAATGCACGTAGTTAAATCCCATAACGGAATCTGAAAAAGTTAATTTCGAAGAAACCGACAAGTCCGATGTGTACAACATACCTACTAACTACGTACCTACACTATTTTTATAAATACAGCATTGGATGATAGAAGTGGAATTAATAAATTAGTGAAGTAGAAGTGGAAGGAATAAATTGAACTACCTTTTGTAAAATTTAAAGCTGTCGTTAAAAGTAAATTAATTCAAATGGCTTATTATAAAACATCAGATTATTTGAATGATGGCCATGCATGGCAATGAATTGCTCCTCTGGTACAGAGTTTATATACCTATGTAATCTTTTCGACCTCCACAAAAAGAAAACCGGGGAGTTGGTTTCGCCGTTTCTTCTCCTGGCAGGTACTTTTTTTCTTGGAAACGGTGGTAAATTTGGTAACTTTAGTTTATATTAAATATGTGACGTTCAATAAGTGTTCCCTGTGTCCCTTACATTGAATAAAATACTTTAATTTTGATTTTTTATTTTGAATATTTTTTTAACTAGCTTCATATAAAAATAATATATGTAATGAATGTAGCTTTCTATCATGACCGACAACCATATTACAAATACAAGGAATTGACACCTATTAAGTTCGCAGATAATCGTATTATCTGGTAAACAAGGAATTGACACCTATTAAGTTCGCAGATAATCGTATTATCTGGTAAATGTGCAAAATATAGCATGACGTTGCAATTACGTACACATTATCATTCTCATAGCTTAGAACATTTATACGTCTTTTCGTTCGGACGTACATACCTACATGTACGTCATCTATTCTATACTAATATTATAAAGAGGAAAGATTTGTTTGTTTGTTTGTAATGAATAGGCTCCGAAACTACTGGACCGATTTAAAAAATTCTTTCACCTTTGGAAAGCTACATTATCCCCGAGTAACATAGGCTATATTAAATTGGACCCGATAGGTGGCGCTGCGATCGAGTTTCAAGAATTTTACCTTTTTACCCGGGCGAAGCTTTCTGTGTGTTTCTGTGTGTCTTAAGCTAGATTCGAGAATGGTTTAGATTTACAATTGGACCCAATAGGTGGCGCTGCGGTCGTGTTACGGGCAATTTAACTTTTTCACCCGAGCGAAGCGGGACAGCTAGTAATAAATAATATACTTCTCATCAGAAAAATCGACACGACAAACACCTCACAAGTTTATGTTTTGTAAGGATTATCAGAAAATTTTGTATATTTAGGAATATATATATGTCAAATGTCCTTTAACAGTGAATAATACAATGAATTTATTACATCATTGGAATAAAACCTCATATTATTGTTTCTTAGGTACTTGGGTATTTTATTTTAACGCTGTGATCGTTCTGTAGAAGTTGTTTTACCGCAAATATTTTTTTACGTGAACGCGTTGTATAGCAATCCTGATATTCGCTGGGTTATTATACCCTGGCTGATTTACGTGGTCTTATGGAAATCTCCGAAGTTTACTCCTATTGTTGACTTGTAATGTTGCATACTTCGGCTTCCTGATCTGTATCCTGGATCCGGATCTTCAGGTACTTCTTAAATGTACTATTAATAACCAACCAGGAGTTTCTATTGTCAAATCTCACAAAACTCTACTACCTCAATGGTGGGGCAATGTAAAGTTGTGCTTGACAAACGGCTATAGATTGGCCATTTTTTACGTTGGCCCCTAAATATATTACCACTCACAGCTTACTCCTTCGGAGACCCTTGTGAGAAGGCGTAAAGATACAAATAAAGGTATAGTCAGTCGCCGTCACGCAGGCGTGAAAATGAAAGCTTCGAATTTTTATTTTCACGTATTAGGTATTCACAACATCTTCACGGTTTCACAACAAATAAAAATCTTAAAATAATTAATTAATGATAAATCATGCTCTTAATGTAGATGGAATATGTATTATAATTGAACATTAGGTAAATGAGCCTTACAATGACGTGCATAGGCCATAATTATTCAAGTATGCGAAAGGTTCATTTGTAGACGTCAGATTGGACGTCAGATGTATAATCTGTTCCGTTCACTATGCATGTAGTTAATGGTTAACATAACATTATTACGATCACCGGAAAGGAATACTATCCTACTGAAATGCGAAATTTTGTGCGAATTCTTGTTATTCAATCACACGGCTGGACTGCATGGGATGCGACTTGGCTGTGATAGTTTATTATCTAGATTAATACATATGTTATATTAAAAAAATACAAATGAAATCAAAAATTACGTGGATGAAATCACGAGGCAAATAGTATTGTTTTTAATAATTCCTTACTTTTCATCATCATCATCATCATAATTTTCAGCCCACATGCAACTACTGCTGGTTATAGGCCTCCCCGGTTCTAATCCAGTGTTCTCAGTCCTGAACCAGTCTTCACCACAGGTTTCCAGCCACCTTACTTTTAATTAGTTATATTGCATCTGCCAAACTGTTTGATAAAAACGAATTTACAATGCCAAACGCTTAATTTGCAATCGTGCATCGTTCATTTCCGTGAAATATATGAAGGTTACTACTATGTGGTTACTTACTACCCTATAGCTATTACACGAGGGATACTATGAACAAGGATTTTGGAAGTTTTTTAATCGCGTTACCAAAACAGATTATTCTTAACGAATTAGATAAACACATAGGTAAGCACATACATACAGTTTTCGGCGTGAAAGCTTACTTTCTAAAGTAGTTTATACGATGAGATATAATACCTATTTTCTACAACTTTATTTTTATTTAAATGTTGATGGCAATTATGGTGACAGACGCGGTTACATGAGGCAATTGATTCTAGAAGAATTTGCTCCGGTGGTTATTGCTGGTTTAGATACAAATATGTATTTCGAAATACTTAGATACATAACTTTAAACGCTTAAACCGTTAATTCAAACTACTTCTAAACGTTTGAGTAAGTCGAAGGCGGTTCTTTTCATCACGTAACCCATACACGGGTAGATAGATAGAAGACGGCAAAGAATTTTTTCTCCATTAACGTCCTGACAATTTGTGAGTGTCAAAATTGGTGGCAAGATGTCGAAAAGTGGAGTCGACGAGGGCCTTAGGTATGCGAGGACGCAAGATGCGGCTGGCGTAGGGGGAGGGGCGCTCGGTATCTGAAGGTCGTCCGCATTCCTCGCGTCGCCGTCCGCTGCTACCGCGCTTACGTAGCGCCCCCTCCCCGACGAGCGCCCGCGCCCCGCCGGCCCCGCGTCGCCTGCCTGCGCCGACCGGTCTGCCCCCGCCCCGCCGCCTGACCGCCATCATCAAACTATCGCGCATTTACTAAAATAAAAAACATGTTCTTATGGCTATCAAGAGCTGAACAGCCGAAGAGGTACCGGATGGGATGAAATTTATGCGCGTCTAGTTTTTTCAAACATGAACTTGTGGCTCGACATTCCATTAAACGTTTTGGTACCTACTTTGGTGCCCGTCGTAAATATAGGTGCCTTCGAATTGGTAGGATAGGTACCTACGTAGTAGTCGTTCTATGAAATGCTAACCACTTAAATAACATGTCGGTAGCTCATAACTTGTATTTTTATCTGACATAAAATATTAGCAACGGAAGGAAAACTAAATGAACAAGTTTTGCGACAACGTAAAAGCCTACCTAGAGCATGATTCGAGTTCGTTCCACTCATTCATTTAGGCATACATAGAATTATGATTTGGCCAACGATTGAATAATATTTACCCCTTTGACCAGTAAAAAGGTAATCGTATACCTGGTTCGTAAGTCTCTCTGAGTTGGCTGCGATGCCTGGCTAACATAATGTAGGTACCTAAGTATTTTAATAAGCATAGCAGTCGGACCACTGCGGAATGCATCTAGCTAAAATGCCTGCCAGGCAATTAGTGCAATTGTTAACCATTTACGCGTGGGATAGAGGCGAGACAGACATGTTGTAATGATAGCAATCCAATACTAAGCAACAAACTTTGAGAAATTGTGCGTACTGTAAATCTATAAATCAGGATTGTAATAAAACAGCTCAGAATTGACCATATTACGCCATACGTTAAAAATAATTGAAAAAAACTACCAGTAAAAGCAACAAAGTAAGCATTATAGGCAGCAGGTAGCAAAAAGGGGATCGCGGCATGAAAAAAAAGCAATGGAATGCACAGATGGTGCAGATCCGACATTCCTGTGTTCCTGCGAAGCGCAGCCGCCGCGCCCGCGCGTAACCGCTTTAAACTAATATCCATAGCAAGCGGATGTTGGTGCACATTCAACTAACATAATACACCATTATTCCATTCAAAAGGGAAACAAGTTAATTTTATTTTTATACACCGTCGTAATGAAGCTTGCTTAGGTTAAGTACGTAGGTAGTTGGACACTTTATTCGCTTATTTTCTAGGATCCTGATGTGTCACAATAAGGTATAGACCTCCATTCCCCCTTTTCATCATTCGCGACTTGAGGCTCTCTCTGGATGGAAGCTCAACTCACCTACATTCCTGATAAGTTGCGTCATATTAAAAACATTGCAGACCCGTCTTGCATTTTAAGGAAAATAAAGATACATACTTATAATCCAAAACCTACGGTGGTGAGAAATAAGTTTTAATTTCGTGTTCATTCATCAATTGGTGTCACTTGCGGTTATATTTGATTGGGTAGGTGCATATGTTCGGTTACTTGCCTGATGGGTGCTTTTAATGGCGTCAGAAATTGTATGTTCTTTTTTAAGCTGAGGGCCTAATACATAGGACAAACTCAGGAGCATTCGAGTACTTTTCAAAGAAATCTATTTCTTAAATATTTAATATTATAATATTTCTTTTCCAAAACACCCTTAGTCGGTTACTTGACATATACGAGTACCTATATTGACGCCTAAACATATCATGTCCATAAGAATTCAAGAGCCACTTTCCTCAAGTAAAAAGTTGATAAAAAAAACGATCCTATAATAATTATTCATTAGTATCTACAAAACCAGAATAGGAAGTTTGTAAACACACCTAAAGTTTGCAACTAACTTCTATCGTGATTCGAAAACTGTGGGAAGAAATCAGGGCACAGGCGTAAGTTGTGCGTTGCCTTGCGTAAAAGATTATATATGCATACGTATACCTATATTACTAATTATTCTGTATTCTATATGTGGGTATATGCACAGCCAAAACATATATCTTTAAAAGGACCTCTAAATATGCCGTTTGACTAAAAGTGATTGGTCTCTGTCATGCCATTAATTGCGATTGCATATTTTTGATGGCAGTTACATTACTAAAGTTCGTAAAAGGTACCTGTACCTACGTACTAGTTAGTTTTAGTCCTTGAAATCGACTTAGCGTAACGAGCCATTGTAATTTCATTAGGTGCCCACTGATTTCCATAATATGCCTTCGCAGCAATCAAAAGTCTGTTTTCTAGAGGCCGACTTAACAATGGTTATGCAATAACAACATTGCCCATTTTGTATTAACTCGTATCGTAATATTTACGTAACAATGATGGAAAAATAATAATTAATTTTACATTACACTACTAAAGTTGAATGGTGATTTACAAAACGTACATTTGTTTATTTCAGGGCGAGTAATATTGGTATCGAGATGCGACATGCGTGCTCTATGTTCGGTTCGCGGGCCACTGGGCGGCGAGACGCGCGCGCTCGGCGCGGGCGCGCGATTTCTGTCCCTGCGCATGCCCGGCCAGCCTCAGCCGCTCCACTTCGTGGTCGAAGCCAAGGCGAGGGTCAAAGAGCTAAAATCCTTAGCCACCGCCAATGCCCAGCTACAAGGCATGACCGATGCGGACCTCTTTGGATTAGCCGTCCTACAAAGTGAGTCTTCAGCTCTGTCATACGAATCGTAGAAATGCGTTAAAGTTTCACATAATATATATTGTGTATGCATCGCACATTGTAACTCGCTAGCAATTGCTCTATGCATGCAATGTTGTTAGGTAATCAATAGTTTAAATTGATACATAGGTACTCAGCTCACATCACATGTAGGCAACATTAGGAATAGTATAGTCGGCGAGTCATGTGACCTGAATCTTTGATACCAGAACGATCCTAACATCTCTTTGCAATTTTAATCGCGTCCATCTTACTAATGTTATCTTCAATTCATTGCATTTTTTAATTTAGGGACAAGGCAGATTTTTCGAATCGAAATGTTGTTGTTAAACTTGCATTTAGATTTGATTAATTGCACAAATATAGAAAAATATAATAGGAAGGAATAGGTGGTGTCAAATCAAGAATTTACCCATCACACCACCTATGCCGTTATAAAGCAGCCTTATAAAATATGACATGTAAACTCTCTCGTGTAAGGCTCCCTCAAACCAAATTAAATAATTCCAGATGGAGAATACCTGTTTGTTGACTCGGAAAGCAAACTTTCGAAATACGCACCAAAGAGCTGGAGATCATCCCATACGCACGTAAGTCAATAATAGGACATTAGTAACTAGTCTTACTATAGTGATCAAAGTAACTCATACATAATGTATTTTCTTTAATATTTACAGGGCTTAGATGCCAATGGAAAACCGCTCCTAGAATTGCACCTGGTAGTGCAATTTCACGTGGAAAGCCCATTATTGCTTCATGACGACGTTGCCCGCCACCTTTATTTCTTACAACTGCGTCACAATATACGCACGAGGGACGCGTTACCTGCTGAGGTCCTACTACTCCTCACTGGGCTCGCTTTACAGGCTGAGTATGGTGACGCAGATAACTACGAAGACCGGGACTATTTTAAAGTGGATGAATACGCACCATCTTCCCTCACGGGTGATTGGGTCGCCGCGGCAATGCGCGCATGTCATCGGGAGCATCGAGGTCTCTCAAAACCTGATTCTGAGTCAAGGTTCATAAGAGAGGTGTGTCTACTGCCTGAGACCATAAATTCTCACCGATACCGGCTAAAACAGTCCAAAACTGAACCCGAACCGGGCACAGTCTGGCTTCTTGTCACGGCTAAAGGTATTAAAATTTTACCAGATAATGGATCAATTTCCAATTTTATATGGAGTGCAATTGGAAAATTGAGTTTTGATAGAAAAAAGTTCGAAATTAGAACTGAGGACGGCAAAATTACTTTTTTTTCATCAACTGAAGACAAATGCAAATATTTATTTTCATTGTGTAAAGAGACTCATCAATTTTCTATGAAGATTGCACCAAAATTCAATGAGATTTTAAGAAAAGAGGAAGAAGAACGAAAATTGTGCTTCGGTTATTCAAAATCATTAAATGTACAATATAATCAAAATAAGAGTGAGCAAAGAATATCAGTAATTTCAACTACTAGCTCAAATACTACATCAGGCATTGTCAGTGACAGAGTACAGTCCGAAGACGAATTAGAAATAATGATAGATTCACCACCTGCGCAGTCAACAGAAAGTTTAGCATTTGCGCATTTATTAGATAGTTCAAACTCCTATTTCATTCGACACATTAGTCAAGATAATCAACCACCAAGTAAATCGTCATCATTACAACTGCACAAGTCCAAAGTTCACGCAAGAAAAACTAAAGAAAGTTGTGAAAACAACACTAGAAATGATATACTTTCCACTGATGTCGGACAGCATACCAGTCAACAACAATCAGGGGAAACAATATCACTGCCAGATCAAAGTACTGCCGATACTTCCTCAGGAAGTCCAACATCGAATAAACTCAAATGCACAGGTTCACAATGTTCTTCCTCGTGTAGCACAGTAATAATGGCGAGAGCGGGCTTAAGTACACTAAGCAGAACATCTAACGCAAGCAGTTTAGAATTAGGTTACAGTCACACTGCTCAAAACTCAATGCTAAGTGATAACAGCACAGTAGGCATAGATTTGGGATATTCTCAAGATACAGCTTCGGCTTTATACGATGGCTTAGGACAACCCGTTACTGTAGCGGCTTCCAGTGAAACAAGTGGCGTGTATACAATGAGCAGTTCTGAACTGACAGCGCGATCCAAAATGGATACTATGTCTCAAGATAGCAGAACTGATTACGATGGTTCTCATTACAATAGCTATAATCCTTCCAAGGAAAATGATTTAGCAGATTTTGATAGTGTTTCGTCAATACTTAAAAACAAACTAGAAAGAAGCGGTCATACGGCGGCAAATATGAGACTTCCAGGTTCTCTACCTAATACCGATTGTGTCGATGGTGCCACTAAGTTTACGGACCAAGCACATAATGATAAAGAAAATATGTTTAGGGAACGAACAAATTCCAATATAAGTGCAGCGTCTTTTCACGGAGATGGGAGTGATCCAACAGATAACAAACATAATTTATTAACAGCTAGTGAATTGACCGACTTAATTGTAGGAAGGGGTGTTTATCCAAAAAGTCAATCTGTGAGTGATACTTTGGATTCTGTGTCAGATTACGTAAGGTTGCCTCTTCCTTTCTCCGGTGACAGTTACCTTCAAGGTCATGAAGATACCGCTCCTTCTGACGATAATTATCTTAATAACTCCTTTTTCGACCGACCACCAACGCCTCCAACAAGAACCGACAGTCGCAAGTTACTTCATTTGTCTTTACCCAATATATTTGATATCAATGAGGATATTCAGATACGACCTGCTTTTCCAGACAAACCTCCACCGCCATATGAGTTCAACCATAAGACTGTTCCATCTTACACAGCTGCGCCGCCAATGAAAGCGCCACCTGCTTACCCAGGACCTTCAACGTCAACGATGCCATTAAAACAAAATGCCGAGAAAGAAGAAGTTGCTGCAAGAGTTGTAACTTCCAAGCCAATGATAACTATACTAAAGGCAGAAGCCGGTGAGGTAAATGCATCAAGCGAAAGAACGTTCGCGAGTCCCATGGTACTTGAACATAGGTTTCAAAAATCAAAGCGGCATCAAGCATCCAGCCGAAGAGCCGAACGTTCAAAACTGGCACAGGGCATAAGCCACAATCTTTCTCCATCGAGGGAAATGCCACCACACACAATAGATTCTAATTTACTAGTAGCTATGATGAAATTGCCTCCACCACCGCCGCCACCGAGGCGCACGCGGCTGCCCCCGCCACCGCCCGTCGCGCGTCTTCCGCCTCCGCCCCCTCCCCACAACCCCATGTTCCACCAACAGCTTTACAGTGATGTAGATTACGTCTACTACCCTCTACAGGATCCGGCCGTGTCGCAGCAAAATTACCTTGATCACAAAATAACAGAATCCCGTGTATCAAATATGCACAAAAGCAGCTTGCAATATAGAAGCACACCTTTTCTATCAACATCTTTATCTGCATCCTCAGTATACGGTTCCATACAAAACCTTTCTGATTCTTATATTCAGTTACCCGGTACAAGAGCGAGTTGGTATTCATTAACGAGTAGAACATCCTTTAGTAACCATTCGATTAATAACGAACGGCCACCACTGCCCACACGTATTCCGGACATTTCAAATTTCTCAAGAACGAAATCCGATGAAAATATTCTGAACGTTAAGGACCCGCCTCCAGTGAAAATGAGACGAATGCCGCCCCCACCTCCACCACCTTACGAGCATAAAAAGAAACTCCCCACTTATCTAAGGGATTTGAACATTCCACTCAATATATCAAACGTGAATAGTGCAAGTGACAGTAATAAAGTGAAAGACTCCAATTGTGATTTAGACATAAAAACACTACGTGAAAAAAGTAAAAATCTTGACTTACCACTGATTGCGGCACTGTGTAACGACCGCTCATTGCTAAAACAAACAAAGGCATTTGGTGCGCCAAAGTTAAATAAACAAGCAGCTAGTGACTGTGAGAGTGAACGGAAGTGTGTTAATTCTGTTCCAAACACCACCGATAACGTAGATATTAAGAATAAACAAGAATTTAATACTAGAAGGGTAATAACAGGGTCTCAAAAGAAAATACTAGTAAGAAATCCCACAGACAAGCTCCCAGCTTTACCTATGTCGGAGAGTCACACACCTAGGGCAATGTCCAATACATATGTAACGCATCCAACCGCAGTTAAGGTTAAGAAATCACAACCAAATTCATGACATCCTCCTTATATTTACTAACTTGTGAATCCTTCCAGTGCTATGATTCACATCCACCGATTTAATGCCGTAGAAAGACTGAATTGAAATTATCAACAAAACATTCGTCCACATTTGTAGCAAATATATATTATGTTCCAAATAGGCATTCCATTTTAACGGTCTACCGTTGGCTATTGCGTAGCCTAAGCATCTTCCTCAATACTATCGGCGTGCATATTATCAAAGAATTTAGACACATAAATCATTAAATGTGTCTTAATTTTATTGTTAATTTATTTTCACAAATGTGGACCATTTCGAGGAGACATTCCTGACTTCATTAAGTTAAATATGTAGATATATCAGAACGGAATGTTTTGTTAACAGGATAAACATTGTATGAAAACTATATGGTATTGTACCTACTACCTCTCTGTTCGTCTGTGTACCCTATATGCGTATCATAAATGCTCAATAATGTATTTAAGCTCCAGTATTACAAGGTAGATAATACTCTTATGGCTGCTTTTCAGTCTGTCTGTCTACATTCCTGCTTAGGGAATTTAGATTTTTATCTGATCTGATATTGTATAGTATGTACATACCAACTTGTCTATTCAATGTATCTTGCACCAAAACACTCAAGAATTGCAACCATTTGTATTGAGTTTTGTATAAGCTACCATTTAAAACTAACGAAAAAATTTATTATTGTCACCGATCAAATACATATATATATAGGTACATATGTAATGCAGCGAAAATGCATTTATGAACCATTATAAAATTCGCTATAAGATAGTGAATTGCTTATGTTACGTCTTTGATATTGTAATAATACTCGCTGTTTAAATATTACCTGATAATTTGTTAGACGTAATAGGAATCTATTTGAAGTCATTGTTAGTGTTAGTAAAATGATGATAATGTATTAATTGCAACAAACTATTTATTTTTCTAAATGTAGGTACATAATGTGTACATAATAATATTGAATAAACAAAGTACATAATACTTTCAGACCCCCTTCATAAAGTAACAATATTTTTCCAAACAAATATCTTATGCCATAATGACAGGTCTACAACCAATCTATAATTATCTTGCTCATGTCCATTAAAATTATCACTTTTAAAGGGCAAGCCGCCATCTAGCTATAGAAATAGTGAAGAATGTGTATAAATAAGGGGGTTACTATTGTACAAAATGTATATTAAATTCCATGTAAGTACATGCAATGGCGTTTTTTTTTCTCTTTCTTTGAAATAATAAATATAAAATCTTTGGTAATTTAGGAACTTAGTTTGTAGTTATAAAGAAAAAATAGGCATTTTAGAAACCCAAAATTAGCATCATGCAAAAAACAGATCTATCATATAATACTCATCTTATGTGGTTTTAAAGACACTATAAAAATATTCTTAAGTAGTCATATTCTATAGTAAAAGAAAAAATATTAGTATAAAATAAATTGTTGAGATTCACCTGCACATAACATAAAACAAATTTCCATAAATAATCATAATTTCATACAATTTCTTTTAACACGAGATTCTTCTTTAAACTTATTACAATCAACAAGATTATGATTCTAATTATTTTTCCAATTTCAAAATGATGGCGGAATTGGGTGGAAAAGTTACTTGATCGAAATACAAAACCTGACCAACCAAAGAGGTGTTAGTGCTTGCTACCACCATACCTCCATAGAACATGGTAGATAAGTCAGTTGTAATTGAATAGTTTCCCAAGTTCCCAACAAAGACACACGTATTTCTACGAGGATACCACCGTTCGATAACAATTAAGTTTTCGTCAGTTTCACGTATTTTCATATTGTTTGATATTTTTCCGTCTTTAAATGTCGCCCTTAAGTATATTGTTGGAGTATTTAGTCTGAGTTTAGCAATATTCTTGATTACATCCAAATAATAGTACTTGGGTTCCAAGGCAGACTTTGAATTCCATGGCAAAAACCCTGGTCGGACAATATTGTCAGAAAATTCTTCATTCTTAGAAAATGACATAACCACAATGTTATGAATATCTTTATGTTCGGGAAAGTCTCCTTCTATCTCACTCTCAGATATTCCACCCAAACCAATTTCATCCCCATAAAAAATGCTTACAGTTCCAGGCAACACTAACTCCAAGACAGTCAGAGCCAATGTATTATTCATGTGCCTGTTAGATACTCTCTCAAAGTCAATGTTTCCAATATTCCAATGAACCCAAGGGTAAGAAGGCTTCTCCCACAGTTTACTACCTAAAACCTTGTTGATATGATTCTTCAATGAATTGATCCCTCCACTCAAGTCTAAATGAATATCAACCAGATCAATTCTATTTAGCAGGACATCAAGAGATACACCTTTGGCTTTAACATAAGCATGCTCACTAGCTATGAATATTTTACCAACACCTACAATATGTTTCCAGATCTGTAGAGACCTGACAAAATTGGGATCATCCACAAAATTCTCCAAATTTTTCAAATAGAATCCATCAACTTTCTGCTTGAGTGCCCAATATGCTATGGCAGTAGATGTTGGATCAACATAACTTATTAAACTATCATTTGATAGTAAGATAGCATGAGTAGAATTTAAAGTTGTTGAAGAAACTGGTGTTGCCATAGATACAACAGGCATGTCAAGAACTAATGACATATTTCTTTTATGTATCTCTGCTATTAAGTCTTCAAAGTCTTTAATTACACCAATACTTCTATCAATATCAACTAAAGTTGTTATATTACTATATTGTTCTGGATACTGGTGAGCAGGAAATATGTAGTTGAGTCGAATTGCTGAAGCACCAAGGTCTTGAATGTAATCTAGTTTCCTAAGAAGCCCTTTTAAATCTCCAGTTCCATCATTATTTGAGTCTTTGAAGCTGGCTGGGAATATTTCATAGAACACCTTACCCTGATACCATGGTAAGTCAGGATTGCACTCTTTAGGTATGGTAATGACCATAGTTACAATAGCTCCAATACATGCAACAAGACCTGAGAGTACAATCCACAGTAAAACCTTTCTAATTATTGCCCAGTTCCAGTTCACAAAACTTGGCAACTTTCTGTTGCTTGCATTACTATTGCCATTCAGCTTACAATCTTCTGTCTGAAATTGTCAATATAATTTCTTTTAGAAATTGTATGTACATAATACATAGTAACAGGCAAGTAAGTCATTGGGTCAGAATCATCAGATGTCCCAAAGATTTAGACTTTGAACTATTATTATTGCTTAGGTCAGAACTACATTGCATGAGTTGACCTTATTAAAATATTTTAGCCGACATAAGATGTTTTAAAGTACTCTTATAGGCAAATATTGACAAGGGGATATTCAGAGGTAATAACTTCCATATTTTCCACTGATACAGTTTTGTCTATGTGACAAATGGATCCGTGGATGGACAGATGGAACTGCATCACATCTCAAATATCATAAGCTTCTGAGCACTTAGCTCAGACAGTTGAAGGTTTCATCAAGTTTCTAACCTTCAGCCAAAAGCTTGTAGTGTGACCAGTCACAGTACATAAGGACAACTCATAGTCCTCTCATAGTCGACTCATAGACCTTTGAATACTTAAACCAGCCATCAAGACTTATTAAAATGAATTTGCTATATGGGATATCATAAAAGAGTTATGTAAAGCTTACCTCTCCCATTATCAAGTCACCATTCTTGCTGAGAGTTTGGTAATCCAACATGCTAATGTTATTGATAAGTTGAGCACTAACAGGGTCCTGAACCACAGAATTTGAATCTGCAGATGAACTAGAATCACCAGCTGAAGCATCTGTCAACAATATTATATATTTTATGCAAGAAATATCATCATAATGTGTCCTCACGCCTGCCCACAGGGGTACTTGTAGGAGGAGGTGTAACAACACCCTCCATAACCATGAAACTTGTAGAGTGATACATTTTTGTTCAGAAAAACCTCATTGATACAGACTATAAAAAAGGGTTCAAATTTTAATTTTATTGTTTCCATTGAAGATGAGTAGTGCCCCAGCACTGCATTACAACAAATAGTAAATACATCCTACCCTCAGGTTAATATACCTATTTAATTAGTTAATAAAATATTAACCAAACGAAAAAGTTATATTATTTTTACTTTCATGTAAGATAAATAGACAATGGGAGGTCATGAAGATGGTCAAATTAGAGTAAATTGTAATTGTAAACTCAGCAAAATCTTCATACCAGCCTGAATGTTCATACTGGACTCATCATTCAAAGTTAAAAAAGGACGTTCATTCATTTCTTCGGAGAGTGGGTGCTTGAAATCCATAGGGCTCGGGCTCGGTGTAGTAGGAAGGAGCAAACACGTTGACGACTTGACACCCAGTAAGTAATCCAAGGTCTCCACATCTGCACCTCCTAAATTATCACTTATATCACTATTCTCCGCTGATTCGTTCATTTTGATTGTGATCTATATTTAGCTGTTTAATTTAGGATATTCAACAGTGAGATAGGTAGCTAAGTTTATATACTTTAACGGTACCTATTTTACATAAAAACATTTGACTGTCACATGGTCTGTAAGACAAACTAATGGAACATTTACGTTAATATTGATGAGGATAAATAGTCCCGAAACTGTAATATAAGCAATAAGTATTTTTGTCTTAGACTGCAATAAAGAAGTTATAGATTTTAATCGATCAATTTACTAATCTGACATTTAACGAAATCGCAGTGACATTTTATAGAAATATTTATTTTATCCACATAGGTAATAGTATTGTGTGATTATATATCACTAGCTTATGCCCGCGCCAACGCCCGCGTGGAGTTCAAAAAAGTAGCTTTGGAAATTTTCCTGCTAGAATCGGTTCAGCCGCTATGCCGTGAAAGAGCATTGTACATTATAATATAAGAACTTTATAAGAATTTTTCAGGATAAAAATAAATAAAAAAAGTTGCCTATGTCCTATTCCTAGGTATAAGCTATATCTGTATCACCATTTCAACTTTCAGCCAAATCGGTTCAGCCGTTTGGCCGTGAAAGAACCGCAAACATTGAAACTAACAAACTTTCACATTTATAATATTAGTAAGATATTAAGATAAGACTAGGAAGGTCCCTTGATGTCATAATATACTGTGAGCGTATGAGGTTTAAAGGTTTATGACAAAAATATTCTGCTGCTTTGTGTGTTCAACGTATAAGCGAGTAATTTATATTACTGCATCCTAATGTAAAAAAAAATCTTTCATCGCCATCCCGATGTGACTGTATATTTAATATAGTAATGTAATATATTCTAGTTTCGAATATACTGTTTTTTCATTTGCATATTTAAAAATTTTGTCTTTGTAATTATTAAAACAACTTAAACAACGCTCCTCAAATTGTTCAAGTTCCAAATTAAGCAATGCTTATTCTTAAAGACGAGAACGATACCTAAATATAAAAAAAACAGAAAATTAAGCAAGATTAATTAAGCTTTTTGTACCCTATTCCAAGCCTATAAATTGGAGAGAGCATACCTCGACTTCCGGTGTGAACACGTCATACTTAGCCACCCCTTGTGTATTGGTAGCAGCTCCTTCCTGTGTAATTTAATAATTTATTCTCAACCATCAGCAGCCAGGCGCGAAGGCGCGCTAGCATCATTGGCGTTTTTCGACCCGTTGGTATAACACGAAAATACGGGCCTGCATAGCTGCATATATGTCTATACAAGCTTGTCCGAAGCCCTCGTCCTCCCCTGGATCGTCGTCGGCTTGTCAACGCGTCGTGTGGTCAGGAAAGTAAGCGCAAAGATAAGCGAAATATTTGGAAAAGAGTAGTATATCACGCCACGAGCGTAAGTACTATGGTGTCAGGTCAGTCAATCTCACCATTGACTGACCTGTTTTGATGAAATTTTTGATGAATCCCGTCAAGTCATGCATGATAACTGCGATTATGACAACTATTCGTCTATTATGGCAATAATTATTAACAGCCATTATCACATAATGGTGATTAGTGTAAAACAAAGTCTCCCGCTACCCTCGTTTTGCACTTAATTAAGCAAGTGACTGCCCTTAATTCGATACTTGCTTAAATCTCAGCTACCCATGCTGTAGCTCTATTTAAATTGCATTGTGGCTGATCGATTTACTTTTATGTCAGATATCCATGAATGTAACTAATATGTTTAAACAATACCTATATTCATTTACGAGTCTTACGGTAAATGAAAGCATCAAGAAGAATCCTGCATACGTTTGTGAATAAACTAAGGACGTATTTAGTTATTTTACTTTAATTAAAACTGTATACACTATTAACGGTAATTACAGATAAAGTTATAACAAACCAAAGTCGTGATTGAGAGATGACGATCGACTCTCCATCTATCACGTTTGCACCTGTATTATATCGCTTTAAATGGGTGTATAGATGCTGCCCACTCCTGTGTACCCCTTCGGGAACCCCCATGGGATCCCTTTCGTGAAGATCGAAATAAAGACCTCTGCAGTAGTGGCTAATGCTCCACAATTACGAGAATGCTTATAGTCTATATATATAGTCTTATATAGTATATATATATAGTCTTATATATATATATATAGTATATATATATAGTCTTGAAGGCTTATAGTTTTTACCTCTTTGCTGGGCTGCACTAAACAGGTATCCGGGAATGGTGGCACTGAGAAGGTTTCTTTCAGATCGCACTCCATCCATGCGTGAGGTGTGGCAAGAAAAAAGGAGTTATTTCTAACACACAACGTTGGCCGATTCGCTGTTTCTACAGCCAGTCCTAACGCAGCTTTCGCTTCACAGAGCTGCAAACTTGGAACTCTTGCGCAAAGAGAAGGACCAAGAAAACTCATCTTCAATGCAGCACGCGGCCCCGCCGCTGCTTCTATAACCAGCTCTTTAGAGCCTTCCCTTGGTAGGATCACAATCGAATGATGCCACCGAAAAGGTTCTCTGCGGACTGCGTTCAACCGTTTCGCGGGGCGGAACCAAGGAGAATCATCTCTAACCCGCAACGTAGCCGTATTGCTGTGTCTACAGTCAGTCTTAATGCTACTTTTACTTCGCAGAGCTGCAAATCGTAATTAATCCAGTACGCGGCCACGCTGCTGCTTCTACAAGCAGCCTTAGGCAGCCTTCCCTTTGCAGGGTCGCAATCGTAAGTCTGATGTATTTCTTATGTGAATACACAATACAAAAACCGCCAAACACGACGTTTTACAGCGGCATTTAAAATGACTAGCACACTTTTCAAGCAGGCGAACTGGCCTAGTTATGTTTTATATATTAATTATTACCAAAGACAAAACAGACGTCCTCAGGCGATGGAGTGAATTTTATAAAGATATGTATGATGATGATGCCGCTGATCTACTCATAGAGCTGCCTCCAACAGAATCTATCGAGGATCCTATAGCGGATAAAATAAGTATGGGAGAGATTGTAAGAGCGATAAGAAGTCTGAAATGTGGAAAAGCTGCGGGAATAGATGGGATTACGGCTGAGATGATCAAGTACGGTGGACCAGCGGTCTGGGACGTCATCTATTTGCTATGCAATCTTTGCTGGGAAAAGGGTGATGTTCCGGAAGACTGGAGGCGAGCAGTCATCGTGCCTTTCTATAAAGGAAAGGGATCACGATTGGACTGCTCAAACTACAGAGCCATCAGCTTGGTCAGCTTAGCTAGTAAAGTGTACACGAAGATCCTGACGATAAGAATGCAAGAGCGATCCGAAAGGTTTCTCTGGGAATCCCAAGGTGGATTTAGACCAGGAAGAGGATGTATTGATCAAACCTTCTCGCTTCGCGAAATCGCGGAAAAGTTTTTGGATATTAACCAAAGGGTTTTCTGCGCTTTCGTCGACTTGGAGAAGGCATTTGATAGAGTCGTACGAAAGGAACTCTGGGACGTGTTGCCTGGATATGGAGTGAGCAGTTCCCTACTGCATGCCGTGAAATCACTCTATAGTGATAGCGAGGTGTGCGTTAGGGTTAACGGTGAGATGTCACCCTGGTTTGATGTGAAGTCGGGGGTCAAACAAGGGTGTATCATGTCTGCCTGGCTGTTCATTATATATCTAGATAACTGTCTGAGAGCACTAAGAACGCACGGATGTGGAGTGAAAATGGGAAACTTAGTGGTCAACTGCCTATTATACGCGGATGACGCGGTCTTACTGGCGTCATCGAACTGCAGTCACTAGTTACCATAATGAAAGAGGAATGTGAAAAGAAGGGGCTGCGCCTAAACGCTGGCAAGACTAAGGTTCTGGTATTCGAAAGAGATGAACAAGTGACCGAGTGTGCTATATCGGTAAATGGGCAAATTCTAGAGCAAGTGAATGAATTTGTATATCTTGGAAGCATGTTCACACGAGATGGAAAGTATGAAAAAGATATTGAAAGAAGGATAACTGCCGGAAATAAGGTGAATGGGGCCATGTCGGCGTTGATGGGCAGTAAAAGTCTGAGCAAGAATGCTCGAGTTGCTGTCCACAACGCGATATTGGTACCTACCTTGTTGTATGGCAGCGAATCCTGGGTATGTCAGAGGAAGTATGAAAATAGCTTGAATGCAGTTGAGATGCGATCGCTTCGAAAAATGTGCGGAGTAACGATTTTAGATCGAGTCCGCAATGAAGAGATTCGCAAATCAACTGGCGTGAATGAGGGCGTGATTGTAAAGATGAAGAAAGGCATGTTACGTTGGTTTGGACACATAGAAAGGATGAGCGAAGAAAGATTGACGAAACAGATATACAAAGCAAAAGTGTGTGCAAGAAGAGGCAGAGGAAGGCCACGTTCCAACTACCTGGATCAAATCGATCGGACTCTCAAGGACGGGAACGTTAAGAGTACTCGAAACCGACAAGCATGTATGAAGAGACTGATGAAAGTGGACGAAGCGAAAGAGGTATGTAAGTCTAGAGAGAACTGGCGCTCTATACTCTCTGCCTACCCCGCTAGGGACTTGGCGTGATGATATGTATGTATGTATTACCAGAGACTCTCACTAATAAGCTCTGCCGTTGCCGTGTTTCGAACGTTCATATACACCGCAGTATCAGTACGGAGCTGAAAATTCGGAAAATAATAGATAGAACAGGGCGTATTGGAACCGGTTCTAGCCACCCCAAGCTTTGTTCTACATATTCCTAGTTCCAAAGGGGACCAAGCATACACGTGCGGCGAAATAACTTTCTAATCTGTGTATCCGATTACATATCAAAGTAAGCAGCAAGTTTGTTTAAGCAATAAGCAAGCTTAGGTAAACAAACATGTTCGAGATCTCGTTTCATCTATTACCGAATTACTGTCTAGTGAAAATATACATCATAACTCATATTTTCGCGCACCGATTATGTCTTCATATATATTTCCTATACCAGGATATGTTTGCAAATCTCCCAAGTTGGTCTGCCAAATTCTTTTAAAAGGGCATACACTTTCAGTGAACCTACAACTTTGCCTGGCAAATTTGAACAATTAAATATTAGACTACTAGGGGGTGCACACTGCACCTCCTTCGCAGGAAGTACGAGTAGCATTCAATGTGGGAACCCTGGACCAGCTAGAAAATTTTCCAGCAGTTATAGTAAATCTTGTTGGTAATATCCAAATATTTTAGTATAGAGACAGTTATCTTCTCTCGCCAAATAAAATCCCCACTCGGCATTTAAAGAGTAGTGGTCTCCTGAAACCGCATATAACCGACCATTGTTTTTATACAGTCCTCAGCTACTACATTATCTTTGGTCAGAATTTAAAATACTGAAATTTTTCTCCGGTGGGTACTAAAGTGGTGTATAAAGAATGCACACAAATTTTTCTTCGACACACACTTTGAGTTGCCTCTTACGCTAAGGCTTTTACATCAATGCTAGTTTGGTTTTCTCCCAACCTAGACCTATAAAACGACCTGACCATGTGTTTGGGACTAATGAAATTAGGGAGCTACACTGTATTGTTTTAGATACTATGCTCATGAGCCAAGTATTAAAATTTACTCTTGTACATCTAATGTGCGGAATGTGCCCCCAATAATATCTGTTATCGTTAATATTGTTAATCGGTGAAACTGTTAATATATAGACGTATTGACGATTTTCGCGTTAGAGTATCTTGCCTTCCAATTCTGACGCGTTGATAGTCTTCACGATTGCATAACTATATCATACTTTGGGTGGTCCAATACCGAAGCGAATTGATATTTCCCGGTTGACAAATGACTCAAATTCAAGAAATCTTTATATTTGATACCCAAAATAGATCTTTATTGCATCGTATCGTATCAAAAACTCCATCTAGTCTAGTGGTACTACAATATATGCCCCCGGATTTACGAGATCTTACGTCAATGCATTCAGCTGAACTTTGTACATTCGAATATCGTGATTTACCCACTACTTTCACGGTCCCTCGTGGTTTCACTATATTGTCTACTATCTGTTAGATATCTATAATTTGTTATTATTTAAAATATTATAAACCTTTGAAAGGTTTGTGTTTTACAGTTTCTTAGCTCAGCCCACAAGGTACGATCTAACTTCATCAAATACTTTATTTATTATTATTTTTTTTTTCAATCGGCGAGCTCTAGAAAGGCTCCTTAATCTCTCACCCGGAGTTTGCTTCCTAGACTGACAATACATAACACTGAAAATCTGGCTAGGGTCTTAAGTTTAAATATACAAACTTTACACCCAGTGAACTGCTTTAGGAAAGTAATGCTTTTATGTCTCCTGATAGGAGAGGAAATATTTTTATCTAATAAAAATGTAGCATGGTTCTCTTATACTCTTGGATATTTAAATTCCATTAAGAGGAAATCTGTATGTGTCAAGCAATCCAAAGACATATGTATAGTCTTACTTGAGTGATGGCGGTGGACTATATATTATATGCGTACTACCTCTGCCTAACCCTTTGGTGGCGTGGGGATAATTCCATTTGATATAGACTTAGGTTGCTTATTGTATTCATAAGTTGTTGTACATGATTTACAGGTGTATTAATATATATAGATATGAACGCGTAGACTGAAATATATTTCTGGCGGAAAGTGGGTGTGTGGGTACAACCTATGCGCCTCTGCCTACCCCTTCGGGGACCCTTGTGGAAAGGCGTGAGGATCTTATTATTATTTTTATTATGAACGCGGAGATTGATATTGAACCTTACAGTCTTTAATTTTTATCACATTGGCGTTATTACATCAGCAGCCGAAAACAAACACTTCTCAATTTATAGGCTTGGAATAGGGTACAAAAAGCTTAATTGTGAAATTTTACGTACAAATAAAATTTAAATTAAGCAAATAACCCTATTCCAAGCCTAGTTTTTATTGCTGTCTACTTAATAGACATTTATTTTTATTTTTATTCAGATATTAATCTTAGTACATAAGCTCTTTTTCAGATATTGATCTTAATACTTAAGCTTTCTTTCAGGCATTAACCTTAGTTAAGCTCTCTTTCAGAAATTAAGTAATATATAATTCCTCAATTCTCCCGTCCATATCAGCCTTCCATTGCCACCAGTACATCTCATACTGTGGCCGGAGTATATCAGCCCCATGCAAACTTATGGGACGCACTCATAGCTAAGGCTCATAGCCTTCCATTGCCACCAGTACATTTCATACTGTGGCCGGAACATATCGTCCTCATGCAAACTATGGGACGCACTCATAGCTAAGGCGCATGGCCTTCCATTGCCACCAGTACATCTCATACTGTGGCCGGAACATATCGTCCTCATGCAAACTATGGGACGCACTCATAGCTAAGGCGCATGGCCTTCAATTGCCACCAGTACATATCATACTGTGGCTGGAACATATTGTCACCATGCAAACTATGGGACGCACTCATAGCTAAGGCGCAAGTCCAATATACCGTTCCCATGCAAACTCATGGAATGGACCCATGGCTGAGGAAGGCTTCTGCTCAATAAAAACAACTGAGCTCTAATTAGTGGTGTTGCTGATATATTAGTATTAGTTAAGATATCACTAATATTTGACGTATTCATGTATTAGAATCTGGCCATCTATGATATGCTAATATTTCTCAGTCAACTAATATCTCTAGTGACCATCCAAAATATATCGGATTATAATATTCGTAATACTTCGGATTCACTCGACTCAACTCGGCCGGAGTGATCCCGAATGTATTACCCGCTCTCATCGCCTTCGCACTGTAAGCAGTGATATCGTAACGACGCTGAGATCCTATCAACGTAGTTTTAAGGTGCAAATTCGAGTGACATCGCATTCAAGCGAGACGAACAGTTTTCGAATATTTCTCTCTCAACTAATATTAGTTAGAGATTACTAATATTTGACGTATTCATGTATGAGAATGTGGCCATTTATGATATATGCTAATATTTCTTAGTCACCTTATCTCTCTAGTGACCATCCAAAATATATCGGATTATAATATTCGGAATATTTCGGATTATTTCGGACATATCACTAATCCAAATATATTAGTTAAAATATTATAATATTACCAGACGAATATATTAGTATTACCTAATATTGAGAAATATCGGTATTAACCCATCTCTAGCTCTAATGATGCTAGCGCGCCTTCGCGCCTGGCTGCTGATGGTTGAGAATAAATTATTAAATTACACAGGAAGGAGCTGCTACCAATGCACAAGGGGAGGCTAAGTATGACGTGTTCACACCGGAAGTCGAGGTATGCTCTCTCCAATTTATAGGCTTGGAATAGGGTTATTTGCTTAATTTAAATTTTATTTGTAGGTAAAATTTCACAAATATAAATAAAATTTAATCATAATACTTAGCAACTCGATTGAATTAACAAGTTCTGGCAAAAATTGTTACCGATTACCGAACAGGAACGTTTGTCTGTGACCAAAGATTACAATTGTCTGTGACTGAAAATGTCAAGTCAACATCAACAACATCACAATTCAGATTCACATCAAACTTCAATCAAAGTCCAGTCCAGTCTATTAACGGGATCAAATACTTCATGCCTACGTTTTAACGTAAAAAAGATTCAGACTGGCTTTGGTTATTATATATTTTCATTTGTAGTGAGTCATTGAATATTATATACAAAAAAATTGGTTTATTTGTATAAGTTAAAAATGATTACTACAAATAAGATTATTCAGAATAGCCCGATGAAAAAGCTAATCCAGCGAAGAAACTATGCTAGTAAGAGTGTTAAAAATACTAAATATCAATACATCCAGCAGAGCAAAGTACCTACTATGCATTTTCAAAAGTCATTACCACGTCTACCCATTCCGGATTTGCCAAAAAGTGGAGAGCGTTATATCAAAGCTTTAAGGCCTCTATTGACGAATGGACAGCTTGAACAAGCTCAGTTGCGAACAGATAATTTCGTAAATAATGAAGGCAAAGAATTACAGACATTATTACAAGCTAAAGACAAAGTAAACAAGCACACTAGTTACATATCGGATTATTGGTTTGATCTGTACCTACGAGACCGCGCACCACTGCCTATCAATTATAATCCTCTTATAGTGTTCCAAAATGATACAAGACCAGCATACAACAACCAGCTGATAAGGTCAACAAACCTGCTTATTAGTGCTGTAAGATTTATGCTGTCCTTGAGGGAACACATATTAGAACCGGAAGTGTTCCATTTAAACCCAAAGAAAAGCAATACACCGCTATTTAGGACTGTAACAGGCTTCCTGCCTGAAGCTTTGTCTTGGTAAGTGCCTCAGTTACCTTTGTTGCCTTTTAAATAAATATTTATACACACTTTTAAATGTTATGGGAGTTTGTGCTAACTGAGAGCTTTTTTGTATGTGCTTTTTTCTTTTAATTGATATAATACACATTTTAAATGTCACAGACTTACAGTACATTTATGTTATAAATTTCTTATGGTCTGTGCTATTTCAGGAAATCATGTAAATTGCAATTTCTATACAGAAATATTTAAAAAAAATCATCAATTGATTGATGTTTTTTTTAATATCCTTTTACTTATAAAAACTCTTGTACACTAATCAACAACCAATTATCTATGACAATACAATGATATCATTGAATATTTATAATAATAGTAAGTAAGTAAATTGTATTAGAAAAGATAAATCATGTTCAGTGTCCATTGTTTTACCATGATTATTTCCAGTCATGTTTATGTCTGAGATGAGTTAATCAGACTGATTCCAATTACTTTCTATTTTTGTTTGAGTAACAATGAATATCAAAGCTTTTGTATCACATTTAAAATTACAGGTATGGTGCATATTTGTTCAAGGCATTCCCTCTTGACATGAGTCAATTTGCAGGGTTATTCAATGCAAGTCGCATTCCACTTGTAGGCAAGGACAAAATATACAGAGATCAAAATAGCAACCATGTATTGGTTCAGAAAAATGGCCACTTCTATATTTTCAATGTCCTTGATGCCAATGGTAATTTTATAAAAACAAAAAAACTTGTCTGGCTGAATATGGTGGTAGTTTTTCTGCTTTCTGCGCTACTGGTGACAATTAATTTTCCATTCACAGTAAACATTTTTGTATATATATCATACATAATATATCAAAGGCTTATTTAATAAAGACAGACACCACAAAGGCATACACTATAATCCTAACACACCTGCTTCTTTTACTAATATCCTCGCACATTAAATGAGTTAAATTAAGTAATGTTACCTACACAAAGAGTGTGAAAAGTATGTGTTGCTGATATCTATAGTACAGTTATATCAACCATACAGGGATAAGACCAGGTTGAGTTTAAGACCATATTAATATTATCAACAAATATCATCAAATAGTTAGGTATAACAGGTTATATAATAATAGGTTAACTAAGTTCATATTGTACAATCATTGTATATATTGTTGGAAAATTTTAAATATTTGCTCCAACTAAAAATTACATCAATTTTTAAACTAAACTTGAGAAAACTAAACTAGAGAATAATTGTTATTAAGATATTTACATGCTTACATTACAGTTTTAAAGAAATAAATCCAATTGTAACACCTGAATTCTTTTCATGCATTTCACTGCAACTTGCCTAGCTAAAGTTAAATGTTATGTGGATGATTGCATTTTTTTATTCCATTGCTGAACAGCATATTGATAAAGATCATTAAAAGTTAACATCTTTATCAATATGTATATTATTATACATATTGTATGTATAATAATATACATATTGATACATACATACATGGTGAAGTGTATTTTTAAGCATACAATTTGTTAAAAATAGGTATCAACTAATGAATTCCTACATTTATGTTTTAGGAAATCTATTATCTCCTACAGAGCTACTGGCTAATCTGAATAAAATAATTAGTGACAATACTGCAAAGGCTGAGCACCCAATAGGTGTATTAACATGTCAAAACCGTAACACATGGGCCGCACAACGTGCTCATCTAGAAGCGTGTGGCAACAGTGATGCACTAAACAAGATAGACTCTGCAATATTCAACATGGTGCTTGATCATGATGTATTAGGTGATGATAAACATAAGCTTCTCAAGCATTACCTGCATGGAGATGGGTGCAATAGGTAAGTTATTATAGAATTATAGATGAACATGTTTGTGTTTTTACATGTTTCGATCGTACGTTTACGTAGCGGATGACTTGGGTCAGGCCTACAGGACTCCGTATTGCAGGTTTATCGTTTCCTTCATTACAATGAATGCTTTGGTGCGTGATCCAGTTACAGCAGTATTCGAAGTGGTGTAGGAGATATTTCATTAATTGTATAATATAGGTCTTGTTATAGGTATGCGTGCGTACCCATGCAATCGGCGCGTGATGATGTGTCAGCAGGATTTGTACTTTCGTAGTGACCCTATTACGTGTTACGACACTGGATGTAGATGAGTATTGATTGCTTGGTATATAAGTCTATAAAAGCAATTATACCTATGTAATTGTTTACTTTCTAAAGTACAAAATTAGTTATGCTGGAGAGTAGGTTGATTTGGGTCGAATTATCCTATGATATAGTTCATGATTATATATGATGATCATTATGATCATGATTATTATGATCTGCATCTTTCTTCTACAGATGGTTTGACAAATCATTCAGCCTCATTGTAACCAATGATGGTGTGTCAGGAGTAAACTTCGAGCATTCCTGGGGCGATGGCGTGGCGGTACTCAGATTCTTCCAAGACATTTATGCAGAAACCATAACTAAACCATTCATAAGTCCAGACTCCAAGCCAGCAGACACAAACGTTACCGTTCAGAAGTTAGGTAAGTAGCTGTTGCATTAAATTCATTACTTGCAAGTTACTGTTAGCCTGGTACTTCCCATTGCTGGGCAAAGGCCTCCATGCTTTCCAGACGTGCCCAATGCTAGTGTGGAGTGTGGACTAGTCTACGGGTGTACTCTTTAGGATTTTGCCATTTCCACCAAGGTCGTGGTCTCTGTCGTGGTGTCAGGTTGCCATTCTGTGGTGAATTTCGCCCATCGATCGGCATGCCTGTATGTAGTAAAGATTAATGGGAATTTATCCAAGATGCCATGGTTGTTGAGCTCGAAGCTCTAAAGCTCTGGTGAGCCGATGTGCTTCCTTAGAAAGCTTGACCCTCGGTATTCTACACATGATTGTGTGGTGCTAAATTGCCAGCTGAAAAGAGAACTTGACAGAGCCGTAGGTAAGGTCTTTTATAAGGTACTGCATCTGGTTAGTGATCTATTCTTGTCATATTGAGTAAGGGTTCCTGAACTCCACATAGGAAGGCTGCGCTGACAAGGGAGTCACATTGAACCTTTACTATCCTCTAGCGCAGGAACTGCATCGCAAAGAAGTTGGGCAAGTGATACCTCAGGCATTGCTAGCATCTACAGCTATGGTATGACACTTTTGTCGCTTTAAAAGATTATTCAATATTTTTCTAGAATTCAATCTGGATGATAAATCGAAACATTTTATTGATAATGCGAAGAAAGAATACAAGGATTGGTGTGACTCATTGAGCATTGACTATATCCTGTATGAAGGTCTGAATAAAGGTGCTTGCAAGAAATATAAAGTCAGCCCTGATTGCATCATGCAGCTAGGTTTTCAGGTACGAATTTTATATGTATTAGAAATTTTGTTATTTGTTACACTATTGTGTGACCTAATAGAGTTAGGCCAGGCCAATATGTTTATTTGTTTAATTTTGTCAACTTACATTAGTTGTAGAAGTACACCTTCCAGATCAGTCTTTATTCACAATATTTCCATAATTAAGAAGCATTATTAAGATTATTACATAGTTAACATACCCACAATAATAAAAGTGAAAATCATAGTATTTATTCAATATTAATGTATATGAATACTGATGAATGTAGATGAAAAAAGGAGGTCCGAAAGTCTAGAGAGAACTCGCACTATATTCTCTTTGCCTAGCACGTGAGGGACTCTGCGTGATGATATATGCATATAATTATATTAAATGATCCAACAATTGTGAAATTGCAAAAGTTATCACTCCCAATTGGGGAATGTTTCAGGCGGCGCACTACCTTCTTCGTGGAACCTTTGTGGGTACATACGAGTCTTGTAGTACATCTGCCTTTAAACACGGAAGGACTGAAACAATGCGGCCCTGCACTGACCTCACCAAGGTATTGTGTTTTGTTATCTTCTTAATATATATAAATTACGTGTCACGTTGTTTGTCCGCGATGGGCTCCTAAACTACTTAACCGATTTCAATCAAATTTGCACATCGTGTGCAGTTTGATCCAACTTAAAAGATAGGATAGCTTACATCACAATTGGACCCGACAGGTGGCGCTACGATCGTGTTTCAGGAAATTTTACTTTTTCACCCGGGCGAAGCTGGGCGGGACAGCTAGTTTATTTATAAATTTTGACAATACATCTTCACAACCACAAGGGTCCCGTCAGCAGAGGTGTCACACTTTCGTTTCGCCGGAGATATACTTGGGGCCAATGTGAAAGATGGCTGGTTTGTTACCATTACTTAGGCAGGAATACTTACTTAATCAATATACTTAATCAAACTCTTCTCAAATATACAACAAGTTACTTACAATGTATTACCTCACTGTACAGCTCGGGTTGTCAGAATTCAATGTTCTAAAGTTCAGAAAAACTGCACATACAATCGGGGTTTGAACCTTTAGTCTTGATTTTGCCGTGACTACAACTAGGGAGAAGCCTAGCGGCAGTGCTAGAAATACATTTGAGAAAGTAAGAATACTTTCTTATATATATTCTCTGTCACACAAAAATTATGGCTTTATTTAAATTTAGGTGTATGATATATAGGTTGACATGACAAGTTGTTAAATAATCTCTACTATAATTAAATGTGTTACAGCTGTTTTGCGAGAGCCTAAACAAACTTGGCAAGGAGGAATTGCGTGCCATAATGGCCGAGTGTTCCACATACCACTCGCAGTTGGTGAAGGAGGCTGCAATGGGACAGGGCTTTGATCGCCACTTATTCGCCCTCATGAAGACCGCAGAGGAAAATAATTTGCCAAGGCCGGAGTTTTTCGACTCGTACGAGTACAAGTTCCTAAACAAATCAATTTTAAGTACGAGCACGCTCTCCTCGCCCAGCGTAATGGCGGGCGGGTTTGGCCCCGTGGTCAAAGAAGGCTTTGGTATTGGGTGTGTATCATAATTTCAATATTAGATTACTATTTTTTCTGCAACTTGGCGCCATTTCAACGTTTGTAACGGTCTCCGTAGGGAACAGAGATGTAATAGTCTCTTTTTCTCTAGATATTTCTAAAGGCCAACGTGATTGCGAGTGTATCCCCCTTGCTCAAGCACGACTACATACAGTGTGTCTTTGAAATTATTCTCTCTCTCTCTCTCTATCTCTCCCAAGATGTGCAAAATTGCCATACAACGGGTGGCGTGAGCGTGAATAGAAAGAGACTTTGTCCAGAGACTAGTGTGGTAAATCACACTACAGAAAAAAAATTGTACTGGGATTGGACCTTTTTTTTTAAGGGAGATATTTGATTTTCTAGTATGTTTTTTTACAGATACTCAGCATTTCCGGACAAGTTGGGCGCTGCAGTGACGAGTTACAAGGCTCACAATGACAGCTCGCAGTTCATACAAGCACTTCATAAATCGTTCATTGATATCACTAAAATACTGTCAGGATAATTTTACGGAAATGTTTGTGCCTTATTGTAACAAATGTGTATTCATGAGTACGCTCATTATTACTTTTGAAAGACTATATTTTGTATCGCCCTGTCAAGTATTTCTAGAATTTAAAACCTCATGAAGATGTGATAGTAGCATTTTCTTAGTCATTATGCTTTTTTATTTACTCAGAACAGTTACATGTTAGGTATAAATTAGACACACAGAAGAATATTAATTTATTTTTATTAATAGTTATTAAATGAATGTTTATAAACATATATAAAACAGTTATTGACTGAGAGATAACAACGCCCAGCTGAATGTGCTGGTTCTATACATAGATCAAGAGTTCATGCCTAAAATAATATAATATATCCTTACGCCTTCCCACAAGGGTCCCCGAAGGGGTAGGCAGAGGTGTATAGGTAATACCCATACACCCACTTTCCGCCAGAGATATATATGTATAGATGTATCTATACCCTTGTTTCCCGGTATGTAGTATAAATGTATACTACCTACCGGGATAGAAAGGGTATAGATAGGAAACTGCTATTCTATATTCGTTCGTGTATCATATCCCAGACCCTCACCTCAGCAGACGAATTTCATATGTACTGTTAATTAATTCTATAAGATTAACCAAGAGTATTTATAATTTTGTAACGGATATATAATAGGCTATTTGTGTTTACCTATTTGAAATGTATTAAGGCAATCGTGCCTACCACATGGACTCCGGCGTGATTGAAACAATAAGCTAATAATTTATTATACGGTCTGCAAGATGACGCTGGTCAATACCAATGCCAAAAGTCTTCATGCAAATCTTAAGCGTTGATATTAACAACAATCAAATAGATAAATAAATTTATTGTTATTTCAAATTTCAGAACAAATATCATATCGTGAACGCCCGCTTCTTATGCACTTTCTCTTATACATTTAGCGTTATTTTGACGCATAAAAAGAAAATATTTTTAGATGTAAGCTTAATATACAACTTATAGTATAGCATTTTACACAAAAGTTTTGTATAAGATTGTAATACATTTTTGTATAAGACAGTTATACCGTAAATTTTATTTAGTACCACCAAATATTTCCTGAACCTAATTCATTACCATCCAAATAATTGATGATAGCCTAGACATAACTAATTTTTCAGTGAAAAATTTAAACTCTTAATGTAGTTACGGCAAACGGTTATGAACGTGTCTGTGTCTGTTAATAATATTAAAATAACCGCATTTTACTGAAATATAGCAAGATTTGAAAAAAAATTATTACTGTCTGTCTGTTTGTTCCGACTAATCTCTGAAACGGCTGGACTGATTTTGACAGGTGTTCCACTGGCAGATAGATGATGCAATAAGGAGTAACTTAGGCTACTTTCGTTGTAAGAAATTGAACAACAACTTTGAAGTTAAATTCCACGCGGGCACAGTTAGTTAATCAATATATTTACTGGTTTTTCGAAGGTCTAATTTTTATTGAAAAACACTACCTAATAATTTAAAAGAGCTTTGCTTGGCTTGTTTTAATTTGATTTGACAAGACTAGGTAATCAGGTGAGTGCCTATAAATAAAACGGTGGTAGGTATTTTGCATCAACGACTGCTATCGATTTTACCAATGCCATCCAGTGAAAAGGCGAATATCCATAGGCTGCGTCTTGTCTTAGCAAACAGTTACTTCAGTTACTTAGTATACGGTACATGATTATACTTACCAAATAGATTTTGGTAGTATGTTATAAATTACTAGGTATGAAAGTTTTAAGAGTGTGCAGATATAAAGATATATTATAATGAGTTTTTATTATACTCTTGGTTGAATAATTTATACGTAACATATTATATGAATGCTCATCAACTTCAATTATCAACATGCAAGAAACAAAACGTTCACATTGTATAAATTTTAAGAATATTTGTCAACACAAATATTCTTAAAATTTATATAATGTGAACGTTTTGTTTCTTGATAATTAACAATTTGCTTCATACATAAAGGGGCTTATAAACACTCCGGGCATACTTCATTCTTTCAATCATTACATTCAAACTAGATTAGCTAGAGCAGATGGTATTGAATGCATTCGAATATTAACGATCTTTCTTTTTTTAATGCCCATTCTGAGTAATGAAAGAACAAAAAAATTACTAGGGAGTTTGTGGCAGACTAAAGGGGATGTGAATAACACTAAAGATAATTAAGTAAAGATAAATGAAAAAGGCTTAATGTAGAAAATATGTGTGATTACGCTGTTTTAGTTACTACTGCCTTTACTTACTATAGATATACTTCTTCTGTATACTGGACTATAGATGTGAGTTTGTCCCACCTCAGCTCAAACTACGCACGAGACGTTCCATTCTACGATCGCGTGTTTAGGTAGAAACATTTTGTAAATATTGTAACGAGCTTGTAGTTTATTTATTATTGATTGAACTGAGGAATTGAGTGCTAAATTTTGTGTAAGTTACCGAGGTGTAATTCTGAATGAAAGATAATGAGAATACGTACGCCTAAAAGACTGTTGTTTTAATGTATCAAATGGTTGTGTGCAATAATATGAAAAGGAATGGCGCTTAAAACATTTTGGCACTAACAGTAACGAGCAGTGGAGTGAAATGGAAATGTCAAAGTTCACAGTGGGAGCGTAGCCCAGTGTTGTGTTGTAAAAGCCTTTATTTAAAAGATGAATTAAAAATCAATGACTAAAGTGATGTGCTGTTGCATAGGATTACAAGCCAGGAGCAAGGTAAATATTTCTGTTATTTTGCTTTGTACTAATACTTATTGTTCTGTCTTCAAATTAATAAATGGGTACAATTTATTTAATCCCTACCTCTCGATAAAATATTTAAAATGTAGCTGCGGAATTCACTAGTAAACAAAATTTCCAGGAGGCTATCGTTATAGTTGTTAGTGGATTTGTATTGTTGTTCTTACAATTATGTTTAATTGCTGAGCTGCTATCTAAAATAATATATAATAAATGAATCAATATTCTCGTATGCACATCGTAAATCGTACTGGTAGATTGTCCCAGGTATTTATTATTATTGTATTGAAATAATTAATTACAGTATTTCGCTTAATTCTAATCTACCAAAAACTATGAATAATAATTGAAATAAGTACTTGAGTATTTTATGCTCAAGTGTGTTCAACACACAGTTACATGCATGAGGATCAAACTCCTATCTTAAAGAAAATATATTTTAAAGAAAATACATTGTGTGGAAACCGGTGTATATGAGTCTAAGATTAAATGCTTTGACATACATACATTTGTGTGTGAACATTTGGCTGTCATTTGCTTTCTGGCATCTAAATAAATCTTAGCAACAATTGGGTATTATGACTTCTCTACCACCTGGTCTTGGGTAGGTTTGATGATATATTACTTTGCTTAATTATAACAATACATACATTTAAATTATTACAGTCAGATGATCAAGTCCCAAAACATACTATTACCAAAAAATTAACCTTTTATAAATATGTATGTCAATGACCTTTTTGTGATTGAAAAACAACCAGTGATAGTGAATTACCTGTGAATTAATTGAATGCACTATCATAATGTGGTTTACATAAGGTAATTTGATTCTTGATAACATAATGAATTAGAGATATGGAACAAATTGCTTAATATATATTTTTGATAGCAACATTTTATTGTTTTTAAATCTATGTAGGGTTAGATGTCCCATGGTTTCACCCACATAAAATGTATGTACTACATGATCTAGCTGATGGTATAACTTTGTCCAAATTTCATCTAATTCTGCTCAGCCATTCTGGTGTAATTGAGTACCAAACTTTTTTATTTTAGTAACTTTAGTTTATATTAAATATGTGATATTCAATAAGTGTTCCCTATGTCCCTTACTTGAATAAAATATTTTGATTTTGATTTATAATATTAATATTCCATATATATTTACTTAATATGACTATTAAAAATCACCAATTGTGTAGAACCAAACAATCCAAAATCCTCATATATATATAAAATATAAAATAGGATTTTTTATTGATTGTTTTTGTTTACTTATATAATAATTTCTACATTAAGTCTAGTATGTACATATAAATAAAAAATATGGATGGATGAATAAGCTTTTGTATTGTGGTATTATTTTTGAGTTTCCTTCTTTTATACAAAGACACTTTATACAAATATGTATATGGTATAAGTTGCTTAGTGTAGTTATGGTATAAACTGCTTATCATAGGCTTCAAGCACATTGCTGTAAGGATTCTTGAATTATGTAACATAAATTTATATGGTTCAGATGTAGATTCTGACTGAAAAGGAATTTTATAGGTAATTATTCCACAAAACATTAACTTACAATGTTTATTATTATTCTTACTAACTTAAAATGTTTTATTATGTTTATATATAATAAACATAATTTTATGTTTATTATAAACAATATACTTTCACACCTGGCAATGTGCAGATTTTCTCATTATGCATACCTTTACTTTAAAGCTCATTGTATTTAAGCTCACATAAACTGACAGAACACTGGGGATTGAACTTGCATTTATGAATTTTTACGGTGACCACTATATCCACTCATATTTTTCCATGAATAATCAACTCAACTCATGTTCATTTGTGCTTGTTACAGAAATATGATGGAGATTGTATGAATAATTAAAAAATCAAGATGTTGATAAAGGAGTACAGAATACCTTTGCCACTTACAGTGGAAGAATATAGGATTGCTCAGCTCTATATGATAGCAAAGAAGAGTAGAGAAGAGAGCTCCGGTGAAGGAAGTGGTGTAGAAATTTTGGTAAATGAGCCATACGAAGATGGTCCTGGAGGGCAAGGTCAGTATACTCAGAAAATTTATCATGTTGGTAGCCACTTGCCTGGCTGGTTCAAAAGCCTGCTTCCAAAATCCGCCTTAACTGTATCTGAGGAAGCCTGGAATGCTTATCCATACACAAAAACAAGGTACACTTGTCCATTTGTAGAAAAATTTTCATTAGAAATAGAAACATACTATTATGCTGATAATGGCCACCAAGAAAATGTCTTCAATTTAACTGGAAGCGATTTAAAGAATAGAGTAGTAGATGTTATTGATGTTGTAAAAGATCAATTGTATGGAGCTGATTACATTAAAGAGGAAGATCCTAAACTGTTCACATCTCAAAAGTCTAGCAGAGGCCCTCTTTCTGATAACTGGTTAGATGAATATTGGAAGGAAGTTCAAGGTAAATCTCAACCTTTGCCAAATGGTAAATCTCTCATGTGTGCCTATAAACTCTGCAAGGTGGAGTTTCGATATTGGGGTATGCAAACCAAACTCGAAAAATTTATCCATGATGTTGCATTAAGGAAAACAATGTTAAGAGCTCACAGACAAGCTTGGGCTTGGCAGGATGAGTGGAATGGACTAACTATGGAAGATATCAGAGAAATCGAAAGACAAACCCAATTGGCATTGCAAAGGAAGATGGCCGGTGAAGCAAGTGATGAACAAGATGTGTCAGAAGAGAATTCGAAATCACTAGCAGCTACCATGAGCAGTCTTGAAAAGAATGAAGATACACCAACACCATTAGTCACAAAGAAAAACAATGCAGAGAAGAGGCATCAAAAACACTTGAGTCCTGAAGGTACTCCACCATCTGAACACAAAAGTTCCTTAAAACCTAAAGCTGTGAGATCATCCTCCTCTGGATCTATTAAGAGTTTACAAGCACAAGCAGCAAACTGGAGAATGGAAACTCTGGTGCGAGAATCGGAAACGGAAACTGGATCTGAAGACGAGTTTTATGATTGTGAATCCTCTTTCAACAAGTGGTCTTCGATGTGCTCGCTAGATGAAGCCGATATTGATATATCTCCAACACAATGTGATCATACTCAAGAGGACAGCATCTTCAATCCATCATTTTTAAAGAGAGTTACATCAGAAAGAGGTTCTCGAAGAATGGTAACTCTACAAAGTCATCACAGCATAGATGGCTGTCCAGATACTCCTGGTCACGGGTCTTGTTCTACCACTGTGCTTATTTTAGTGTTTCATGCTGGAAGTGTTTTGGATGCTAACGTTGATATGACAGCAAAAAAATCCGATGTTACAACATTTAAAGGTGCGTTCGAATCGGTAATGCGTCAACATTATCCGACACTTGTTGGACACATAACAATCAAATTAGTTTCATGTCCATCAGTATGTACAGAACCTCTTGGTGTTCTATCTACACTCAGTCCTTATAGTTTCGATTGCTCACCTTCAACAGTAGAAACACCTTCATTGACTAATGATCTAATACCCATTGGCGCTATACCTTTGATCGCAACATCGTCCCCTGACTATGCAGAATCTGTTACTAGGACAATTAACTCTGCCAATGCTGTTTATAACGATTTTATTAAATCTGAAGACGGTAAAGGTTTTAATGGGCAAGTTGCTATTGTGGGTGATAGTATGGGCTCGGTCTTGGCGTACGATGCTCTGAATCGAGTATTACAGTATCAATCACGACATGATAGTGAAAACAGTATTCTAGATACAGAGATAACAATTCCTAATGATCCGACAGAACAAAATTACTTGAACAAATCTCATTTACAAGCTCCTACCCCTAGACGACGCTCTTCTTCAACAAGCGATAACCATGTAAAATTTGAATTTGAGGTCAGTGATTTCTTTACGTTTGGCAGTCCCCTTTCACTTATTTTAGCGTCTAGAAAAATATCTGATGACAAATTTCGAGAAATTGTGAAACCTCCAGTGCAGCAAGTGTTTAATTTATTCCATCCTACTGATCCAGTAGCATCTAGACTGGAACCCTTGTTATCTGCGAGATTCACTAACTTGCCGCCTATTAATGTTGCTAGATACACTAAATATCCGTTAGGCAATGGACAACCCTATCACTTGATGGAATTGATACAAAGTCATCCTCAGTTATTTGGAGATCATTTACAGATGCCAGCTACGCCTGTTTTAAGACGCTTATCTGAAGTATCAGTTCAGAGTACTGTAAGTGGTTTAGTTGATAACATTCCGTTGATTACAATGAATGCATTGCAACAAAAATGGTGGGGGTCAAAAAGGTTAGACTATGCATTGTATTGTCCAGAGGGATTGACAAATTTTCCAATAAACGCTTTACCTCATTTATTCCATGCGAGTTACTGGGAAAGTTCTGATGTGATTGCATTCATTCTGCGACAAATTGGACATTTTGATTTGGCTTTATATGGGCATTCTGAAGATAAAGAATGTCCCATGTTTAAGCCTGGTTTAGAAAGGGAAAAATGGATGAGAAAAAGAACTTCAGTTAAATTGAAGAATGTTGCTGCTAATCATAGGGCTAATGACGTTATTGTAAAAGAAGGCTGCCCGCAAATGTTCACAGCTAGATTTATGTATGGTCCTCTTGACATGATAACATTGACTGGAGAGAAGGTGGACATTTACATGATGAAAGATCCGCCTGCAGGTGAATGGACTCTACTCTCAACTGTAGTGACTGATAAAACAGGCAGGATTTCTTATACTTTACCCGAAAAACAAAGCGTTGGTTGTGGCATATATCCTGTGAGAGTTGTCGTCAGGGGAGACCATACGAGCTGTAACTTCCACCTTTCTGTGGTACCTCCACAGACAGAATGTATCGTCTTTAGCATTGATGGTTCTTTTACTGCTAGCGTATCTGTCACGGGTCGAGATCCTAAGGTGAGGGCTGGTGCAGTTGATGTTGTACGTTTCTGGCAAGATTTGGGTTATTTGATATTATATATAACCGGTCGACCTGATATGCAACAAAGGAAAGTAATATCTTGGTTGGCAGAGCATAACTTTCCTCATGGCTTAGTTTTCTTTTCCGATGGACTTTCTACTGATCCGCTAGGTCATAAAGCTACCCATCTAAACAGCCTCATTCACGAGCATGGCATACTTTTACATGCGGCTTATGGGTCGGGAAAAGATATAAGTGTTTACCATAACTGCGGCTTATCCCCGAAACAAATATACGCGATTGGCCGGATTAGTAAAAAGTACTGTAACATGGCAACGACATTAAATGACGGATATGCTTCGCACCTGGCGGATTTAAAGCAGCCTGGTGCAGTTCGAGCTGCTAGAGGAAATGCGCGACTGCTTGTGCCACGACGTTTGTTGGCACCAGTTTATAATACCCCTTCGACTCGTGGTCGCCGCTAAATTTACTAAGATCTTATTACTGTTATATATATATATGCATGTATGAAGAGACTGATGAATGTGGACGAAGCGAAAGAGGTATGTAAGTCTAGAGAGAACTGGCGCTCTATACTCTCTGCCTACCCCGTTAGGGACTCGGCGTGATGATATGTATGTATGTATATATATATTTAGGCGTGAGGATATATATTTAATGAGATACATCTGTGAGTTCGAATTGCCCTACATGAATGGATCGAAGATGCTTCTGAAAGTTGATTTTTCTCTGTCTGATTTGGTGGCCGTTCTAGTGAAACGAGAGCAATTGAAATATGAGATAAAAGATATTATAAAAAAATAAATTGGTGATGAATGACCGTTGTTATTTCTCGTCACTGCGTACTTATTAGCTAATTGTTATATAAATTTGCATTATATGACATGTTCTAACATAATGAACTTGTTACTTCTGCTGTCCTTCATAATTAAAAGATTATTAATTATAGAAGTTGGAGGATAAGAATCTGTGTAATAATATATAGGAAATAAAGCGTCTAGTCTCTTAATTTATTACTGATTGTCTATTCAATGTGTACGATCCTACAGTTGCATAGTAGGTTTAATGTTTTTACGCAGCGACAGGTAAGTACAAATAAAAATAAAACTTAAATTTTATACATAAAATGTGACATGCAGTCTGAAACACTAAACATAATTATAAGAATTATTGACAGTCTTGATAGATGTAATTCAGTGAAGTTATTTGGAAATGGGAACCCGGAGAAGGGTATCATTCGTCTCCAAACAATATGAAAGTTTATATCCGACAAAGTCTTGGGGAATATGTATATATCTTGAACACGCTTAACATCTATCGACTATATGTAGAAAATCGTTAAACCTAAAGATAATATAAGTGTTGTGCCACAATTATCTGCGTTACATTTTATAAAATATATTGTCATAGTATTTTATTAAATTATACTACGTGATATTATATTAATAGATAATTTTCTTATAATTATATCTAATATTCTATTATTGAAAATAGTCTTATTTATTGTATGAGTTGCTATAGGATTGAGAAAAGCTGATGTCTATTAAGGATATATTAGTTTTAATTGCACGTATTAATTATGTTCATACATTTTACTTGTAAGTATTCAGTATAATCTCTTCCTCATCAATATCATCTGATACTTTCTAATAATCTTTAATAAAAATGAGAATACAATAAATTTGATAAATTAGTGATATGGGGGTTGAGAAGAATCGTTTACATTTCATTTGAATAGTCAAATGAAATGTAGCCATGTATGCCCGATATTTATTCAATGAATTACGTACCTAATTATGATGTGATGTTAGATTTTTAATTGGTTAGGAAGAAATTGGTTAAGGATATTTTACATCCGCTATCACATCTGATTACACTCCGATTCTAATTTTTTTTACAATCTGCCCTAAATATACGACAAATTTATACTATGTAACAACTTACGTCTGTAAATCATGCTAAAAAAATAGTTTTTATAAAAAATACATAACGTTTTCCGTACAGCCGTCATAATGATCGAATTAAAATTAAAAGGTTATTTCCATTGTGATATGAGGTATTATTCACTATTAAACATTTGATTTGAATTCTTAAGTATACACATTTTTCTGATAATCCTTACAAAACCTAAACTTGCAGTGTTTCGATTTTTCTATGTGTATATATAAATATCGTTCCCTCAGTCCCCCCAATTTGCTTTTTTAACTAAAATAACAATATATCGTTCAATTTCATAATTTTTCAAAAATATTATAATAATGACATAATAAGTATATTGTTGTTATTAAAACTAAAATAATATGGGAAGATTATTTTTCTTACTTTGATTACAAATTAGGTATATAATAATAATACTTACATTAATAAATTGATAACTATATGACGTTATATATTGTGTATGTACATTCCTGTTCGAGAGTTATAGGTATTGTTATTTGTCATTTTATTCTATATATGTAAGTATAATTCATGAATTGTTAACGTACGATAGGTACAATATAGTCTTTCATTTGTCTTAGATTGTTATTGGTAGGTATTTTAATTCATTTTGCTATCGATATTGAATTAATTTGTTGTGGTTTTAGAGTTATAAGTATAATCATTAAATTTGGATGTGATGTATCCGGAGTAATCAACTTAGCGCGTAGGAGTTATATCGTCTAAAGCAATTCAATCCCTTTGCAACAAATTTTTATAGAATAGATATGACCCCAATCATCAAATTGATATTTTTATGATTAACGGCTCATGACTATCAAGTACCTACTCATAATATTTAGATGCTATTTCGTTTAGTAATGTATATAAAGCCCTAAGCACTTTATCTACCTAGTTAGTAAATTGACTACTTACTCAAGATCAATGGTAAAGAAAAAGACATGTGACCTTATGTCCAGAAAAACGGATTGTTACATAACATAACCGAATACTAACAGGAACGAATTGTAACATAAAACTTAAGAAAAGAGAAAAAAGAAAATGGACGTACCTAATAAGGGAAAGGCATCCGGGAAATTATATTTTATAGCTTTGTATTGCAATCTTAACGTGTTCTTAAACCAATTTGGAATTATTTCGGATATTGAATATCGAAATTTGTTGCACTGGGAATTGGTGAAGCATAGATCTAATCTACAACGGTAGTTGATGTTAATTTACTCATTACTATTATTATTAGCGTAGTTTCAGAGGAATGATTGTTATAGTGCGCTGATCTGTTATTCAAGGATCTGGTTATCATAACATAGCTTTGATTATAACCTTTAAAGTATTGATGCTATTCAATGTTATTTATGAAAAAAAACCTGTGGTAATAGTAAATACCTTATCTGGTATAATAGCGATGGCTTAGGATAGCCAAATGAAAAAAAAACATGCCGTTACTTAGCACATGACACAGTTGCTGTGGTGCAAATGGATCGATGTGCTTGTTGAGGCATGTTGGGGTCAATAGGTAGATTGATGGATTGTTTCATATGCTGACATTGTCATAAATTGGGCAAAAAAAATTTCACATGACAGAGATTATTGTCAACGTGAACTCTATGATTCTCATGAGGTCCTGCGTCGTGATACAGGTCTTCTGCATTATGCCTTAGTCTTGTTTCCTGCATTATGCCTTAGTCTTGTTTAGGTACCTATGTACAGTACAGTCCGTATACCTACTGTACTGTTGTACACTTGTAAATTACAGTATATAGGTATATTGGCTTGTTCAATGGGAATTGAATCAAAACCTGCTAGACATATATATTGAGTACCTAATACGTGTTGTTCTTTGCCACTTTGTCTTTGTTGTATACGGATTATGAAGTCATGAGATTGTGAGAATAGAAACAAAAAATCATTGTATTGTATATAAGTAAGGTATCAAATTTAAATGAGAAAACTTCCTTCGACATACGTCATCTTACTTGAAGACAGCAATGGCTCGTTGGTTGTAAAGCAACCAACATGTTGTGCGCCTTGGAGAGCAAATTAAGCCAGTTCTCAATTGCGTTTTGACCACAGTCATAACAGGCAACCGTCCTACTTAGAACGGGTTGCGAGGTCAAATAGCTGTGGCTTCATTTTAAGATCAATTTGCCCACTACGTGCAGATAGAGTACCAACATTCAACAGTGTTTAGGGTGACTTATGGCAATTATAACCAACGCCCTAAAGTGTTTCTAAGTTGTTTATCCTGATCACCATACACAATGATCATATTTCTATTTACCAATATAAATGCATACTGTTTACCATCATAATCTTGTCCTCACATATTCTGCCAAGTTTGATATTATTTCATTAATATTTGATTAATTACATAAATTTTTGATTAATTGTCCAATGACGGAAGTAAATTATATTTGTCGTAACGGGATTGATAATTTGTAGTCTCCTCGTTTGAATCATGTTTAAATTACATACCTACACAGAAAGATACCTAGTGCCTATAATTTGAAACACTATCAAGATTTCGAAAACCATCTTCTTAGTGATTATAGAGATGTAATTATTGTCGGTATTACGACTTTATTAGTTTATATTGCAACCTCCAACCTCGTGTGGCTTCACGCGACACGAGGTCGTTTTGTCTTTACCTAATCTCCTTGTAACTAAATTTAGACGTGTTATAAAGCTGAAGCCCTGGCGCGTCGAAGAGGATGAACATGATCTTGTTTATAATCAAAGTGTTATAACGCAGTAGGTACATAAATAGCCTCCTGACGTAGGTGTCTCAAAACACATACCATATGAATTTTTGTTGCTTTTACCCAGTTTAATGCTTCACTGTTAGCATTTACGATCATATTATAGTTGCATTAGTTAAGATGTATGACCTATGTACCACAAATTTTGGCCAAAAATGTAAAACGTTTACGAGCTGGATAACGTGAATCGCCTCAACAATAAATACCAAGTATCTTATTTCTGCCTTCACACCATTAATATGGTCAATAGCTTTATAGAATCGCAATGAGGTATTGAGTAGGTACAGGTTTGAAACCTAACGGCATAACTAGGCTACATTAGTAAGTGTGTCCCATTAAGCCGAGTAAAGATAAGGTTTCATTGGATGAACACGCTAATCTTAGTCCGTTTAAGCTTGGCACTGGATATTCAGATAAATGAGTTAGGTTGTATAATATATACAGTACTAATGCGGGTAAAATAGCGATTTAAAAATGTTCCTACATTGAAGGTTTGTAAGTGCTTCTAATCCTGTTCAAGACGGCTAATATTCATTTAGGTATAATTATCTGAGTCCATTAAAATTGCCACAAGATAGTTACGTGTCACAAACGATTTTCGTCGGTCTGAAATCGATATTGCTATAAAATATAAATCTCACCTTAGATGTATGTGCAATTACTATAATAATTCCGTAATGTCATTCCTAAATGTAAACATTCAGTACACATCTCTAGTTATGTGCTAATTTCTACTGCTAATATGATAGTTTAGTTAGTTAGTTAGCAGGTACAATGTTGAAATCATCCAGTAATAAAAAAATATGTACGTACAGACCAAAAACGGGCATCCGATATTTAAAATAAAATGATCACGACACATCGACATTTGTTTGTGCCCAAATTCTATTGATTACAAATTTACTTCAGTATTTTATCACCACAATAATTCATTGCTTTTTTCCTTTAGTATAAGTACAATTGTAGTTTAATATTTATATCAATCTCATATTTTTACGTTTATTTACATAATCGTAGGCGTTGGTGTGTAACCTATTTAACGTACTTAACACGGGCAGGTATTCAAATTAGCTATAATTTATGTATGTTATAGTACCTACTATAAAATGTTAAATTGTCTTCTAAGTGCTGTGCTAGCTTCGAATTCTTTGGTATTTATTTAATGTACGTATTGTGTGTGCGAAAATAAATTATTGTTGTTGGCAGTGTAAGTTATTTTTCTTAAAAATAAAAGGTAAAGGTTTGAAAAAAATATATAGGCACTGGTCTTATTATGAGGACCAATTTTAAAAGTGTAATACAACTTAGTACCTATAATACATCTACAAAACCATGTACACCATGAGGCTGTGGAGTAGGCAGAGGAATTACAGAGCCAGTGTTACTGTACTTATTTAAATGAATAAGTATACATTAAATAACTAGTCATTTACCCCCATTATAGTGCCACTTTCTGGCGTGTTATGCTTCGTATGTCTCGTAAAAAACTACATAAAAAATATATATAAGAAAATTTTATTTACAATTCACAGCTACAAAATATCCACACACGCCTTCCCACAAGGGTCCCCGAAGGGGTAGGCAGAGGTGTATAGGTAATACCCACACACCCACTTTCCGCCAGAGGTATATTAGGTGCCAACGTGACAGATGGCGAGTCCATCGCCGTTACTCAAGCACGACTATACATACGCCTTTGAATTTCTTCTCAGACGTATGCAGGTTTCCTCTCGATGTTTTCCTTCATCGTAAAGCTCGTGGTGTGACTAATCACTGTACTTAAGTTCAGAAAAAACTCATTGGTACAGTCGGGATCCGAACTTGCGAACTTTGCGTCGCAAAAAAAAAAATACTTAAAAAGTAAATTATACAAAGGAGGGAAAAAATTAATCCACGAATTTAATAATGTATTTTGATAAATAGATAATGTGAATATACTTAAAAATAATGATAATACTTATATCCCTCTGTTTTAGCAAAATCGCTTTAAAATAATAGTAATTATGTACTCAAGGCTGTGCTTTTGTTATGTGTTGGTTAATATATTCTATCAGCTAGTTATTAAGTATAATGCATTTTTTACTTAAAAATAACGAAACGTGAGAAAAACGAATATCTATACTGTTTGAATAAAATTTTATTAAATGAAAACAATTTTAAATATATACTAATTAGTAACAATACTTCGCAGCACATTAAGTGCTGTAAGATAAACAAACGGTTTTTTACAATCTAAACAGTACTGTTAAACCAAATAGGAAATTAATATTTCATCACACATATTACGAACATTTTACCACTACACGTCCACTAGCTACCTACTAACTTATTATATTCGTCACTGACGTGACGTCGGAACGTCAATTTAAACAATCAATTCTAATACATAATGTTGTAACAAACAGGAAATTTATACAAACTAATACTGAACTGTTATGAAAATAAACAAAAATAAATTGAACAAATTATTTTTTACTGTATCAGCTATATTTTAAAAATACTAAATAAAACCTTTCTAGTGCAACAAGTTCAATTGTACTTTTAGATAGCTAGATAAAGATAATGTCGTAATGAGAAGTGTAAAATAAAGCAGTTATATACATCCGATAACAATCTGCGGCCAATTGGAAATAGATTTTGATTTATGACGCCCAGCTAAACGAGACACACACCAAAGCAGATGGGTTTTCATAGCACTCACTTATGAACTGAATGCGAATAGATATAGGTTTTAATATAGCTTTTTTAATCATTGGTGGGACTGGTGCCATTGCCCAGTTCATTGATTATACAATTATAATGATTTGATTAAAAAAATATTAGTCCATAAAGCAAGTAATAAAAAAAACAAAAATAATCGAAAACAAATGAACGATATTTCAATTGAGATCTTATTGTACTTTTACATTCCATATTTAAAAATCACTGTAAATGACACATTTCCTAATTAATATTTCTTAAAATTCGAATAGGTATATAATAACTGTATACATGTATACAAAACGTATTAGTGTTACTTCCATTAACGAGATTTATCGTTAAAATCTTCATAACCATTAAAACTTGTGTTAAAATCGTCAAATTACAATGACGACGGCAAAAGTTTAACAATTGATTCGAACTTTCTAGTGTCCTTCGAATTACAAACAATATGGAATGCCATAGATTAAGTATTCAGATTGACTATATACAGTCAATACGATTAATACTTATATACATATATTACGTTATACTAACAATTACAAACACATATATAAAACACGTGACAAAGACTTTAGAATTCTGGTTTTAAATTGGTCATATTCTGTTAGTGGGTAGGTATACTAAACCACAAAAATTTGTTGAGGTTTAATCGGATAAAGTTTCCTTAAGCGAAGCCAAAATATACAATTAAATTAAAAATATATCAACATATCTTAAAGCTTAAGCTATTAAGTAATAACAAAAACGTGTAATTCATCCGACTAATAGTAGTAATATTTCCCGAATACTCGTTGTAGTAACGAATATGTGTTGGATATGTTCTCACGTAAGCCGACTGTTAGAGAATCATAATAATAGTTACTTCCAAGCCTTGGCACATTTAAGACATCATTATTATTAAATTTAGGGAAAAACATAGTTCACATTTCGTTGTATGTGAACATTGTTCGAGTGAAAGCTTATCCATCGAATTATAGAATACGTTTAAAATTACGTATGTAACTAAATTTTGTTCAGATCTTCGATTTACGAAAAAAAAAACTCGCTAGTAATATTTTGTGCTGTCGATAATACCTTACTAACGAACACTAGGGACTATCGTCGATTTACAGATACGTCGAAAACGTTGAAAAATTCATAAATACCTAATTTAAACCTAGTCACAGTAGTAGTACTCCCATACTGGGGAAATGGAACGCGACTAATATCTATAATTCCTTCAGATAACTTTAAATTCTCATATATTTTGAGCACGTATGACCACCATTGGCCCGAAGCTCGTTTAAGTCCGAATAACTTATTTTTTATTCATTATCGAATAAAGAATCATGGAACATATTTCGCCTCCTTTAATTCCACTATAAAGAGGGCTTGGGCAGCCACAATCCTATTTGAAATAAAAGCGATTGTCGCCATTGACAAACATGTCAACGGTCTTAAAGTTGCCAAAGAAGTTAATGGCACGCCTGATAGCAAGTAATGCCCTCGCTGCAAGTAGTTCCAATACTTGTCGAGAGATCGCGCTATTTTCGATTACGTTGAAAACCAACAAAAGTTTTCAATTCGACTGTAGTATATTCTTTGTACTACTTTGTATTACCTCCATCCTTTCCCAACCGATTTTGTTAATATTTTACGTGTTTGTTCGAATATTATTAGTGTATATTTGTGTTAAGTCGCTATGAGAAGGCAAGTCCGTTGGTGTGGTCTGCTCGCGTGAAGATGACTTCCTCGTCATCAGCATTGATGCTCTCGGCCGCGGTGAGCGCCACAGTGTCGCTGTGCACGACGTGAGGGGACTCGTTGAACTCGTCCAGCTCCTCAACGCCCGCTACCCAAAAAAAAAGTATAAAAATAATATTGAGCTGCAGGGGCAGTGTTTTTAGATTCAACCCCCAATTGAGCATAGTGATTTATCACACTGCAAGCTTTATGGTGAATGGCAACACCGTGAACAAAGTTCAAGCAATTCCAAGAAGTCCAAAGGCGTGCCAGAGAGACAGGCCATCTGCGGCGCTAGGTAATATCTATAATTTTATATGGCAATAACATAGTTTGTGGAAATGGTTTTAATGACATTACTACATACACCGGATAGCGTGAACGCTAATATAATTTCATAGAATTGGATTGTTTCGCCGCTGTCACGTCTGCTTCTTGAAGACGAATTTCCTTTATTTAATGCGTCAATTTATCAACTTTTTATCACTTAAATCATATGTGGTCTACGTTTAAATGCACTGTAAATGTACAAGGAATTTTACCTGTATAATCAGAGGGCGCTAGAAGCAGGTACTGCTCAGATCGGGTGGGCCACAGCAGGTGCGCCATTATACAGAACGCGAGGCAGTCCGCCGAGTACGTTATACCTGGAAAAACGATATGTAGACACACAAATATGTCTCAGACGAAATAGGATGTTATATAACTCTTCTGCCTGCACAATTGGGAAGGCATAGATAGATAGTATAAAAGAAAATAAGTATTAATTATTATAAAGAGCATATAAAAACACTTCTTTAGTTTTTCTTTCTTCTTAGTCTTTCGCTTCGTCCACTTTCATTATTCTCTTCATCCATGTTCTTCGTTTTAGGGTACTCTTGACCTGGCCTTTTTCCAAGACGTCCCTAATTTGGTCTAAAAACGTCCGCCTAGGTCTACCTCTTCCAACACTTTCATTCTATTATACTACTACATACTATTATAGACTATACGTAATTATAATCTCGATTTGTCTCACTGCTGTGCAAAAGGGTCTTACCCAACAAAAACTTGAACCGCCACAGCGGGCTGATCTGCAGGGCGATGAGCGCAGTGATGGGCAGGTACACGAGCCACACGAGGCTGGAGGCGCCGAAGTGCAGGAGGAAGTTGAGCTTCGCCAGGTTGTGCTCGTAGCGCATGGTGTGCCGTAGCTCCAGCACGAACCACGCCACCAGCAGCACGCGCAGCGCCAGCACCAACCACCCCGGCCACGTCTGGTACTCGTCGATTTCCTCGATTATATCCACCTCCGTCTACAATTCATTCACACACCCTTCATCTTGTCGTCAATCGTGACTTATGTTCGTTGGAAGAATTAATGATACTTAAATACTTATTATCTATATATGCAAACATGTGTATTCAGTGGCGTAGGTAAGTGAAGTAGTAAAGTAATGCAATGACGAAAAATAAACTAGGTCCCAGACTAAACTATTTAAAATTATTTGTTCCGTATTCGTCCATTTCCGAATTCGACGTAGGTAGGTACACCATATTTGTCTTAATCAAGATTCGTCCGAGGGGCCCCCTGAGCTTGGCCTCAGGGACACTGACCTGTCTAGCCCTCCGGTAGCTACGCCACTGATTGTATTCTAATAATTGCTGAGGGTTTCCGCAATATGACATGAACCTTGGAACAATCCACACAAATTAAACTAGCCCCAAACTAAGCAAAGCTTACTACTATGTAAGTACTATGGAATCTTTGTCACCAGTATATTAATTTTTACATATTAATATAAATATATAAGACAATAATTATTGCCCAATCAACCCGCCATCTGCCACGTTGGCACCTAAAATATCTCCGGCGAGAAGTGGGTGCTACCAATTCACATCTGACGACCCCTGCCCTCGTAGGAAGGCGTGAATATATACATATAGAAAATCCAAAACTAAGGTACACCTACTCGTGCCTATCTCGTATCCGTTCAAAGCAAGAATCGTACCCGCGACCTTAAATTTCGCAGTCAGGAGTCAGAGCACCTAAGGCGTTAGCACAACTCCAGCTTTCACCATTTGATGTAATATCCGATAAAAAAATATCAGAAATATACATGTATAAAGCACACGCCTCCTTACTCTGGACCGCACGAGCCGAGAGTAACCTCTCATTACTAATCACCATAATTACCTCTTAATGTCACCATACCCAACGTACACAGTTAAAGAGAAGCAATTCAGTTCTCACATATTGTAAAAATTATATTGGGTAGAGGTTTAAGATTACACTATATTTTCCTATATAAATCATCACAGCTCTTCACGTTCGATTGCACAAGTACTTACCGACTGATTAAATGTATTGAAAGTATACTGATATGATCTTATCTTGTTAAGATATTTTCATACTAACCGTGTTCCAAACATAAAGCAATATGTGCACGATTCCATACGCGAGCCACACGCCGAAAACGAGCGGTTTGTATGTAAGCTCTAGCCGCGTGACTGCCCAACCTTTTGCCAGCAATAGAAGTAGCAACATGAACAATGTCTGTGAACATAGCAATAGCAACTGTTACACGACGCTTCCGACGACACTGCCTTTGTGAAATAATGACAGAAACTGACATGAAATTGTGAAACTGATGAACATACGTGCGTACACACATGCCGGTCTAAAACATAACGCTCTCTTTTGCTATGATGTAGTCGCGAAAAAATAGTAGTAATTTTGTCATATCTATCTTCATAGTAAATTACAAGGTCAGCTAGCTATAAATGTATCAAACGTGTAGTGTGACTATTAATATTTAGAATATTGAGACATTTTAAAAATTTATTTATATATATTATTATTATATACTCTGGTATGAGGTGATAATAATAGCTCTGGGATACAGAAAAGAAAGCCAGTTAGTTATCTTGCCTCACTTCACTGGTAGATTTATTGTTTTAAATATTTTTGATGAACATTACCTAAATCTGGTGTCAAGGTAATAGACTGACACCATCCACCAAAGATAAATCTTAAGAGTTCTAAAACTCAAAATAGGTATAGCAACATCATTTGCAACATTATATTTGCCAAGGACACAATAAATTTATGGTCTGATGGTGACATGAAAGAGGAGTTAAGTCTAGAGTGAAATGACACTACGTTATCTGCCTGCCCGCAAGGGAGTTGGCAAGATGATATATATGTGACATACTTACCCTGCTCATGATATCGAGGATATCACCAGCAGCTGCCAAGCCTGCAAAGCCCACTCCATCAATAGCAAACTTAACAGTGTGCAAGACATTAAAACATAGGGCAATGAACTCCAGCACAAGACTGAAGGTGAACAGCTTTGTAACAGGATGTTTTTGTATTCTGAAAACATACAATTTTTTATTTACAAATGTGTTGGAGAATCATTATTACTACATGTGTATAACATACATATAAACTTATAAAATATGCAATATTTTCTATAAACATATAGATCTTATTCTAATATTATAAAATGTGAAAGTTATGTGAGGATATTCCTTATACAATCAAGCCAGATGGGCTAAACGGAATTGGATGAAATATTGCACAAACAGATTACTAGCTTGAGGATATGCTATATTCCAAAAACAAAATCTATAAATGAAATAAAATTTTATTCATAAATATCAACCTACTTATGCGGCTATTGATTGCATCACTTGCAAGCAATGTTTTACACAACAAACAAGTTGCAATAATGGTAGGTAGGTAATAATAGCAAACATGATGCCACTTGTGTCCACAAGGTATTGTAATGTCCAATTAAATATTTAAAAAAATAAACAGTTAATACTTTTAGTAAGAGTGGCTGGTGGCTGTGGTTTAAATGAACTCCTTAAAGAGAAAATAAATGATCATCTGTTATGTTTACTCCCAAAAAATTATTGTGCGAAAAGTGCATACACACCTTTGTTTTCGCTTTCAGAACCTTTGTGGGAAGTTCGAAGTAATATTTAGGTTCAGTTGAGGATTGTTTGTGTTTAAAATGTGATTATTATTTAAAAAAATATATATTCACCTGACAGCATATATCTGAACCGGCAATAATATAATGTAGCAGAGCCAAAACACAAGATACAATTCCAATGTATTCTGTCTATCAAATGAGAACTGATAGAGCAGTGTGTTATAGAGGGACAAGTTGGGACTTCCATTCACCAGCCAGAAGTCATATTGGATTGTCTGTGGTACATTTGAGAGTGTCTTGTTATCCTTTGACAATCCTGAGTAATGGTGCCAAGTACATGTCTCCTCATTTAGGTAGCATGCCACCATTGAAACATACCAAAACCTGCACAAAACAAACAATAAAGTTAACAAAGCTACAATAAAGAGTTATAAAATTTTCCACAGCTGTATTTGGTTATCTTAAGAGTACTTAAAACTGGCTAGTATGTATGAAAAACTGATTAATATGGATAGAGTGTAAGAGGTTTGTAAGTGTTGCTCTAGACTCTCTCTGCTTCAACATACCTAGCCCCTTATAGTGGCATGTTGATATTTAAGCACCAACAAGAGACATACTATTAAAAAAGACTATGATGTGACTACTGAGAACATCCCAGATTTATTTTTAGTAGTAGTAGGAATTGATTGTAATACCTACTTAGTAAAATAATAAATTCTCACATTCTCTCTTCTTATTTCTAATAATTAGGTAAATGAGGGGAAACAAATTGTAAAGCATAAAACAGCTTAAAAATTTCTTTACAAAATGTAAATGACATAGTATATTGATTTAAAAAATATTCAAGGAAAATTATTGGCATACAATTTTCATTCACAAGTGTGAGTAAAGCAAGCAAATGTAAAGAAATTAGTGTCCCATAAGAGAACTCAAATATTATATATTGTATAGTGAATACTACATTGTTCCATTATTCCATCTAAAGAAAGCATGTTTAGAATATAAATAAACATACAAGGATATTCCCAGGTAAATTTATACAAAGCATAAAGCACATTCTGAATTATTTCTTAAAAGCATATAAATAAATATAACTTTAATGTACAGGGTTCCAATTGAACATATTTATTTTAAATGGGATCCCTCAAGAGTCAACAAATTCATATTGGGTAATATAATATGAACATGCATGTGTTTCTAGTTGCTCATAATTGTAGGAAATTTAAGAAAATCTCCACAGCTTACTCAAAAGTTTTTACATATACTTAAGCTCATGAAAGTATGTATAATGAAAAATACCTTGGTTGACCAGAATTTTGTATGACATAGGTGAACTGGTTCTTCTTGATAACATTCCATGGTCTGTCCTCATCAATACACAAGGAACCATTGGGGCAAGGAATCCTTCTGAACAAATCCTGTCCATGTACATTACATTTTCGGTTATAAGCTGATCCATTTAAATTTTGAAACATAATTTGACATGCTAATTCTTTGTCTGTTATATCACGACTTTTATAATAATGTAAAAAATATCTTCTATCTAATACAGCGAATGTAATGGGGTACTTGAAATTTTCCTTTGACGTGATGTTCCCGAAAATATATCCATAGGTTTCCCTCTGATAATGGATATCTGTTTTCTGAAATCCAAACTTCACAAGAAACTTGAAGAATTCATCACTGGAAAATTCACCAGTGATACGGGTAGACGACACACAGAGTAAGATAGAACCAAATATTATCCCAACAGCTTTCAAACACATTTTGAGTTATAAATATATACAAAATAAACGTATCACAAATGTTCGCGATCCATATCGTTATTTTCCGACGATCTACAATTTAGGGCAAGTATGTTATTTGATGCCATAAATTAACAATATGAATTATAAATGAAAGGCATTTAAACATTTCTAAATGGCAAACGCAGAAACCTACATTTCCACCCCTACCCTACAACAACCAACCAACTTAACTAATCACTAAACGTCACCACTCACCATTGTCACAAACGTCACGAGTGTCACCAAGCCGTCAGACTATAGAAGTAGTTTCTAAAAAATCAATCAATATATTTTATTCAACGTAAGGGACACAGGGAACACTTATTGAACGTCACGTTTAATATAAACTAAAGTTACCACCGTTTCCAAGAAAAAATACCTGCCAGGAGAAGAAACGGCGAAACAAACTCCCCGGTTTGCTTTTTTAACATTTGTTCCCTTTTACGTAGGGGTAGGAAAGATTAAAGTTACATATATAAACTTTGTATAAGAGGAGCAATTCATTGCCATGCATGGCCATCATTAAAATAATCTGATGTTTTATAATAAGCCTTTTGAATTAATTTACTTTTAACGACAGCTTTAAATTCTACAAAAGGTAATTCAATTATTTCTGCTCAGTATAATAAATACAACAGAAAATAATAACTTCCGAACACTGCCATAAGCTACGATAACAAAACTACGTTATAGATAAGACCTACCTTCACAACTTCAATATATTTTAGGCCTTACCGATATAACGCCTGACCCAAAAACTAAAATGATCTTTCTTAAGTTTAATTAAATTCACATCTCACCTTTACGATTTTTGTTCCTTAAGCGTATGCAAGTTTGTAAAGGATATCATTTATATCAATCTTTAAATTACTCAGCTTCAATAATTTTTTAATTACAATACATCGATGACATGCATCCTTCATTATATATATATATATGATCTTACATTATATACTATTTTCTATACTATACTATTTAGTAATATGATTTTTTACTCATTTATTACTAAAAGTTTCGTTTCCGACGTGATTTAACATTTTAAGAAATCATAATTTCAAGTATAAATGTCAAAAAATAAAATTGACTGCAAAGTTGACAGCGGAACTGACACTAGCCCAATTGGTTTAATAAGTACCTACCTACCTATATGTACTTTTATAACCAATCATTTCTTCATGGCGGATCATGATTAAAGTTGAACTAAGATGTTTTAACCTAGTTTCTATAAATGTTTAATTTAATATCCTATTTAAAGGCCCTATAATGCTATTTAGTTAGCTGTTCAATAGTTTTCAAGTGATGACCCTCAATAAATAGGCCACATTTTGTGCCATAGCAACAATCATATACTTCTGCCCATTTCCTTTGTGATCTAGATTGGTTTTCTTATTCGATCTGATGGTGGATTTCGGGGTTTCCGACCGTTTTTGTGGTTAAAAAATAGTTCGTCTAATTTGCTATAGGCGAGATAAAAGTGTATTACAGTGTTAAACTTGGTTAGTTTACCGCAACCCTGAACACGGAAGTTGTCGCTTGAGCCGCTCCGATTTATAAAATTCAGACCGCAATTAGGTTGTTGCTTACTGTGTGGAACTTGTGAAAATTATTACGAATTGTCTTATTTAAAAGTTATTAAAGAGTTATTTCACCTATGATGAAATAATGGTTGAAATAGGTGCTCCTCAGCAGTCATCAGATGAAAGTCTGGAGAGTGCTGAATGGTACTGGGGTGATATTACACGGTGAGTGAATCTGGCTGAATATAATGTTCATTTATACTTTAAAGTATATTTGTTTTAATATAATACTAAAAACCATTGATCTTATTGTCAAACTGGATGACCTAATGATCAATTATTATAATAAATAGGTGTTTCTTTAATTCATAGTTACTATGCAGTACATAATATGGTTAAAAGTATCTCTGTTATAGGTCAACTATAGTTATTTATATTTTACTAATTAGATATTTATACTTTTTCCTCCTGAAGCATGAAAACTTTAACTATTATCGTTGGTTCTTATTTACAATATAAAAAATATAATTAATAAATTTATTCCACTCCTGCATACATTTTGGTTTTATTTTTAGCCTAAAATACAGTACTATCATATGTGAGAAGTAGGAGCCCAAACTAGGCTGCCCTGTGCTAAGGGTTGATTTTTTTTATTTGCCTGTATCTACTTGCTTAAAAAAGTTTTAATTTAATATATATCATTTTCTTGCAAACAGAAAGCAGCAGATTAGTTTGATGGCAACTATGTAATTATGCATGCATGAACAAGTTTCTGAAAACATAGGTGCTGTGGATGTGGCATATATAACTAAATAAATTTATGTATGTAATTCCATACATAAAGAATTTAATTTCATGCAATTTTTACAAAGTTAAGAAAATTATTATACAACATACTTGCTTTAATATTTACTATGTACTCGGCCAGTCATCTGTGGTGCATTGGCCTCCTAATCATGTGCTAATCTTCCATTGTATAAATGTCTCAATTACTTTTATATCATACATGTTTCTCAGATATAGTTAGATATATCTCAGAAGGATATAGATGTAGTTGTATAGGTCTGTATAAGATATCATATTAATATAACAATTATTTGTAAACTATGTGCATTTAATCCTCATTTTTCATTTACCAACATACATATCTAAATCAGCAAATGATAAATAAGTTTATTATTGATATATTGCAATTGTGGATATTGCATGGTCTTCAAAGTGATTGCAACATGTATTCATCATAATTATTATATTAAAATATAATTATTATTACATTCATACACCTACTTTCGTATCAGACAATTTATTTGTAAAGCACGGTCGCGGAGCAGGAAGAATTTCGTACAATGACCTCTTTACCTACTGACAGTGGTCACAAACATTTTTATATGTGTGGTTTGCATGAAATATTTGAAGGATAGAAAAAAACTAGCTTATTAAATAAATTATTATTAAGTATTTTGTTAAACAATAAACTCTTCAGACATTCCATTACTTTTATTTATAACAATTTTGCAATAATATCTCAATATAAAACTGAATCACAGATGTGTTATTCCTCTGTCGTGGTCGAGTATATATATGTATACGATATATGGCCGATTTTGAAATGCCCAAGATATCGGCTGTTTTGTCCTTCATTTCTTTTTTTGAAGGATATTTATCGGCAGGCCAGGATTCCTTAATGTATTTAAACACGTTAATAATCATAACCTTCTCAGATTCACTAAAGTGTGACATTTTTCTTTTCTTCCGCGGAGAAACAAACTTCTTGAATGGACGCGAGGTAGACGGCACTGGTTCCATTTTAAAACAGTAAATTAAACTTAACAAATCAACGAAACCACTTAACAATTAAAACAAGACAACAAAAACTAACAAATAACAACAAACTAAGATAAATGTGTTTCAAAATTGAACGAGCACTAACGCATCCCAAGATGGAATGTCGTTAGTTATTCAAAAATTATGAATCATGTCAAATACTTTTAATTGCGACCAAAACACCAGACGCAAGCAAGAACAAACCTTACGGTCTCAATTAAACGGTTTTCAATCCCTGGCGACAGCGGTCATTGCATCTGTGCGAGCGAGACGCATTATATTTACGCGGGAGTGACAGAGATGGGTAATAATAGGTCATTGTACGAAATTCTTCCTGCTCCGCGACCGTGCTTTAGTGACTTATGCAAAAAATATTTGTCATATTTCAGAGATGAAGCTACTGAAAAGCTACGAGATACTCGTGATGGCACTTTCCTGGTGCGTAATGCATCAAATAAAGACAGTGGATATACCTTGACAGTGAGGAAAGGTGGTACAAATAAGTTGATAAAAATATACAACCATGAGGGACGCTATGGGTTCTGTGAACCTTTTCAGTTCAATTCAGTTGTGGATCTGGTCCACTTCTACACACAGTATTCCTTGGCTCACTGTAACAGTAGTCTTGATATTAAGCTTATATACCCACTCTCCAAGCTGCAAGAAGACGAAGGAGGTGAAAACATTAGTGATGAAATACTTGAAACTAAATATAAGGAACTCCACAAAAAATATGTATTAAAAACTAGGGATTATAATGTTCGTTTCTACAAATATACTACATTAAGGGAAGAAGTAAATTTAAAAAAGCAAGCTTTGGATGCCTTTAAACAGACAGTCAGAATTTGTGAGGAACATTTGAAACTGCAAGACAAAATGCAATCTGAAACACAGCCACATGAAAAGAACCTCCTTGTAGAGAATAATAAACAGCTAATAACCCGTGTACAAAATTTGAGGCAAGCCAAAATGGAACTTGATGATATATTAAAGAACACAGTTGCATCGAATTTGCTCCTTGAGAGAGAAATAACTAAGCTGAAGTCAGATGTAATAGACCTATTCAAGATTAAGGATCGTTATAAAGCGTGAGTTACTGAAATTATTTTCCCTAAAGGTATCTATATGGAACTATATTATATTTAATTATACTATTTTCAGATGGTTGCAAGGTCGAGGCAAAACAGATGAATACCTCCAAGCCTTGGAAGAAGACAACATTGATAAATTAGAAGAGACATATGCTCACCGAGAAACAATCAGTTGGAAAGTAGAGTGTTCCAGAGAACAGGCTGAGAAGTTGCTTGCTGGGAAACCACAAGGGACATTCTTAATAAGACCTAACTCAACTGGTCAACTGGCTCTCTCCATATGTTGCAATAATACTGTATACCATTGCATTATATTTAAGACTGAAAGAGGTTATGGATTTGCAGAGCCGTATAATGTTCACAGGTTTGTTCCCACGATTTATGAGAAAATTTATATGAAAGTCATATACATATTATGAAGCCCTGAATACCTTTTACAAATATATTTCCTAAATGTATAAAATTTGTAAAGGCGTATGATGTATATGTGCTTGAGTAACGGCGATGGACTCGCCATCTGTCACGTTGGTATGGCGGAAAGTGGGTGTATGGGTATTACCTATACACCTCTGCCTACCGCTTCGGGGACCCTTGTATAGGATATATTATATTATTATTATTATTTTTATAAAATTTGTCTGATGTATCCTGCATAAATATTGTCTTTTTGCTTTCAGGACTTTAAACGAGCTCGTGCTCCACTATGCCGTTAATTCTTTAGAAGAGCACAATGATCAATTGAAGACGAAACTTAAACATCCAGTATATGCACATTATGTAAAGAAGCCAGAAAAGAAACAGCAACAAGAGGCAAAACACGAAACGCAAGAACAATCAGCAGCACAACAAGACTCATACCAGAGGCAGCAAAGAAAGCAGTGCCAATAGCATATGAATATTGTGTGAGTAATGACGAGACAAATTGTAAACCTTCTATATAGTATTCTATTTTGAGAATAGAATGACTAGTACAAGTTCGAGAAATCTTGATTGACACTTAACACTATTCCATAACGGATTAAAAATGAGAGTGTTAATGTGGTCATGAGGACGAAAACGTCCCAGTGTACCTGTTAATGCAACAGCGATCATTTCATCATTTAGCGTGCATTAACTTGTGTATATGTGTATCCAGATTTATTATAAATTTGGATTGACACAATATTCTTTCAATTCATTCTTCTCATCAAATCTCAACATGGTTTGATTTCAACCTGCCTTCCAAATGTTGTTAGTCGGACAGTAAATAGCAAGAAATTCAAAAGCATGAACACTGCAACAATACTTGAAGTATTATTCACTACGAGGATAATTTGTGTATATGTACAATATGTACAATTCAGGATAAGGATAATTGGTATACTTGGTAGGCTGACTAGGGTCTTGAGTAAATAATGAATAGTATTGATTTTTATACATCATTCATCTTCATTCATCAGACATCTTCTATATGATTATTACTTTGCACAAATAATTCTAAATAGATAATCCTGTACAACTATTAAATTCGGTTGGCGTTATATTAAGCGCTAAAACGCTTATATAACAAGTAATTCCTCGCTGTTTACTTTCGTATACAATGTATGTATGTATACGTTTTTTAGATAACCATACCTCTATCCTCTTCTCGTCATACTCTTTGTCTTCCTGTAGCTTTAGCCCATGGTACATGGCTATTTGCAGACGGAAAATTATATCCCCACAAATACGAGTCGTGCATAGTTCTTATTCTATTATCCCTGTACTGGTATTTTTTTCTGGTCTTATGTCCTTAATCACGTGATTTCTGTAAATTAATGTTTCTTCTATTTAAATAATTGAATTTTAATTTATCATTGGAATGCAGGCAATAAGGGTTTGTGCCACGAATGCCGTAAGGCAGTTTGAGTAAAGCAACCACATTTGGGGTTAGGACAGGAATGAGATGGATGGTAGGTGTTCTGGCAATAATTTTGAACAAAGTCGATGATAATGGAAATATTGTTACGCCGTATGCCGGCGTGGCCGCCGGCATACGGCGTAACACATTAAATTAAATTCTTAAAAACTAATTTAACGTGGATTCTTATGCGTGGATGCTATTTTTATTATTATAACGTTAACTAAAGCATATCCAATGCTTGAAATAATTATGTCTTATAGGAATTAATCGAAAACAATCTTTTGATATTTTGTAATACATTTCATGAGCATGTAAAATGCACGCAGACATTGTAGGTATCTTTATTCTCATTAATAAACAAGGCTTATTTCTGTAATATTATTTTATATTGTGATAATAATGTGATAAGTTCTTCTTCTGCCTACCCCGTGAGGGACTCGGGTGATGATTTGCATCTATGTAAGATCTTATTCATCTAGCATATAGCCCAAGTTAGAATAGCCCGGATTTAATTACTAACATAAAAAATACCTCCTCCATATTTGTAAATAAACGTCATTATGCCTTTAATTTGTTCGATTAATCGATGTATTTATTCATCTCGTATATCTGTAACAGCGTCTTCTTAGTGTTTTTAGTTGAACGTTATTGACGAGTTTGATTTTTCATTGGTTGCTGATTATGAATTAAAATAATCGAACTAATTTAAGAGTGCTTCTTTCTAATGTTTATAAATATTGATCTTCCAATGGATTGAAAGCTACGTGTGATGAGGGGCCTTTTCAGATCGGAACACCGACTAATAGTGACGATCAAAATAAAGATGGGGACTAGCGAGTGTCTTTTAAGTATTGAAAAGTTTTAAAGCTCTCGCTTCCGTATTTGTATATTATGTCTACATTCATAGCGTGTGCTATTATTCGGAAGATAAGGTTTATAGTGTTTGCACATAAATTACGAGGGTAAAATGAACGAAAGTTCAATTTCGAAGGCAAACAGTATTTTTGTCGGAGTTATCCCAACGACTGGATGAATGCAGACCTAATAAATGTGAAGTTCTCATAGAGATGTGTGTATTGTATGTGATAGTAATTCTTAACTTTTCATGTGTAAATCATAATTTTTGTATTTGTATAAACTGCGATCGGTAGTTTGCTCGCATTGTGCGGATTAATATAGTCTGGGGCTGGTTTGTACTAAAACCTTTTGAAGTAATGCATTGTACCCAATTTAGCTTGTCACTGGAACTTAAAAGCATCAGATACTCTGATTAACATTAACAACGAATGGAAAAAATCTCTAAATCCTCTTAGATTTTCATTTGTATGTGTAATTTTTGTTAAGTAAAAATAAACCTTACGCCACTGCACGTACAGATTTCACTTGCGAGGTTTACCAGTGTGGTTTTCCTCTATTGTACTTATATTAAAACGGTGCAAGCAAATGATAACCTTACTCACATGCGTCTGGGGAACGAAACGTAATTGCAATATTATTTTAAAATGCCTCAACTTTTTAATTGTGAAAAATAAGTCTTGCGTGCTTTTCGGGTAACGTCAGTATTTTCACTAACTAAATAATTCCATTTTTTTTATATTTCTAATAGATTATACCTAAAGGCTGCCTTTACACCAGAGATGTGCGAGGAGATTTTCTTCTAGCAATAGTATCACTCCACTTAGCGCTGAGCGCAGCTGCAAAAGATATCTCTGATGGTAAATCAAGGCTTATTTTGTGTGACGGCACAGCCTGCGTCGAAGTTATAAATAAGCCAAAATGTACCTGGTATTCATTACGTTTACACCTAATTGAGTGCGAAGGAAACTTGATGTACTCAAATATTGACTTTGCGCAGGTGACGTAGGGTTATATTTCGCTAGTTTGTGGTTCAAGCGCCAATCCGTATAGTTTAAACTTGCTACAATTGCCGGGACAAAATGTATAATTATTTCGGTACGTTGAAGTACCATTGTTTATATTTTATGTGAACGTGTTATGTAATTTGTGTATATTTGTGTGCGAGTCTCGTCAATTAATGAGTTCATTGTTAATTTGGTATGTGTTGTCGTTTTGATAATTGATAAGTTAGCAATAGCAAGACGTAGGTAGTAATTTGAATAAGTATTACTAACCTATTGATCTGTAATTCGAACGGTCAGAGTTCATGATACGGTCGGCCCAAAAAGTCGTCTATATTTTATTACAATCGCTCTTAGCACATTAAAATAGCTTGCATATATTTCATCTTGGATGGCATGTTAAAAACCACCTTATTATTTCATGACGTGCAAACCAATATCCTTTCTAGCGTGGTAGACCACTTTTCTGGCTGACTGTACACAGGGCCAAATAAAATTGAAACCGTGTCACTTCAATACCATACGAGTTTATAGAGGTGTTTGGCTATATTCTAAACCGAATTTAGTGGTGTATGAAGACACGTGTTTTGTATGATGTTATACCGTAGTAACTTTAATTATATAGTTCGCCAATTGGTACTTGTGGTGCAATATTTGAATGTCGATAGCGCTTTATATTGATATGAGCCATGAATTAAAGATATCATTATTCACATTATTCGTACCTACAAAAATGTTTTCATTATCATACCATGCTGCAGTGCTGTTTCAATTGGGCTGTCATCATGATGTACTATTACGATTATTACCACTCTTATGATGGCAATAACACGTCATGGTAAAGTCTAATTAAGAACATAGCAATAAAAGTATTTGAGGCAAGCAAAGCTATCAAAATAATTATCTACATGATCTAAATGGTAGCAATCATTGATACTAAGAAGTGTACAAATATTTATATAATTCGATGTATTTGATATAGTACCTCTTTATTTCAAGCACGCACATTATTACATAGGATTCATAGTTAAGTTCTACGGAAATCTAAAGAATTTGTTTTGCTGGCCGAAAGGTTCGTGTATTCCTTGTGCTGTTGACGCATCTCGTCCTCTCGGTTTTAAGGTGGGCAAGTAGTAAGAGCTTATAGACTGCGGTAACCGCTTACCATTAGACGGTCCGTACCGCTTTAGAGAATGTATCTCTAAAGCGGTACGGACTATCGGACTATCGGAGAACAATTCGATTTCGAATGGCATATAAAACTGTTTCTCTCCTCATGCCATACATTTCAACTGTGTCCACCCGCCCAGATTTGGGCAATGGCCATGTTACATCCGGATTACAATTTATAAGAAAGTTTAATTTTTTTTTTTATCGAATTTATATTCATACTGTCATCAATATCGGTATGCCGTAAAGTACTTTGTTTTAGTCTACGTGACGAATCACTTTGTATCAATACATGTAAATGAATACATTGTCGTCCAACATTTTGGCCAATCACTGACTTACTTACTCTCGAAGACTCGGGATTCTGTCCAATTTGTTTCAATTGTTGTAAAGCAATTTCAATGCGCAAATAACAATTACTGATACCTACATAGGTACCCTAATTTTACATATTTGGATTATTTTGTATTTAAAAATCGTTTAACAAAGTAATTCTTAATATAATACAGTCTAAGATTATAATATATATATATTTACCTACTTGTAATAATTTTATAGATTAATATAAGTGAGATTATTGAGTTATTTTTGTATTAATGTCGGTCTACGTATCATTGTGTAAATTTTTATCATGTATATTCTGACCTGGAATATTACATCTTGGCTTTATAAGTGGAGTTTAGGTATCATTAAATGATCTCAGCGATGGTATATCGTACACTTGTAAGCTTATGCAGTTGTTTGTTCGTAAAGGTTTTTTAAAACCATGGTTGTTTAAACTCAACAGGAGCCAAATCTGATAACATAGTTGTACGAAACAAAGCAGTCGCCATTTTATAAGACATTGTAATAGTAGAATGTTTTAATAAGTGTTACTTAATAAACAAATATCAGTGAATTTGTATTTCATTTTCTAATCGTCTATTGCAGTATCTTTGAATAAATTTTTTTTAATACAAACTCGTATAGGCTAGTGTCTGTACATTACTAAAAACTAATTTAAATTGCAACAGAAGCCAAAACATTATGTATTTATGTAAAGGCAGTAGGTAGTTGCAGTTTTTACAGATGGAATTGCTAGGCTCTTGTGCAAAATTTACCGCAGGAAATTTGGGCCGACAGGCGGCGCTGCGATCTTTTTCCAGATTTTAAATTATTTGGTTATTTTAGCTAATCAAAGTACTAGCACAAAATATGTATCTACAATTAAGCTTAGCAATTTTGATGGCAGTTTGTTTATCCCTTTACCTTTACTGTAGACGTCTGCCGGGAGGGCGGCGATGCAGTCAGCGAAAGCGTTTTGTACTGTATCTAGTGTTGAATTTTGTCCTAGGTACTTCAAAAATTCTAAACTTTGGAGAAAGTACAAGAAGGGAGCTTCTAGCTGTAACTCTTATAGCATTACCTCTAGACCCCATTTCTATTGCCATAGACATTTGCCGTCACTGGTGTCATTCGGTAAGCTGTGATGCAAGTCCGGCACTTGTTCACCGGACAGTCACTGTAATCTTAAAAAAAAGGCCTGGTGGCCGAGTGGTTCAAGTAGTTGCCTGCGACACAAAGATCGCAAGTTTGAATCCCAACTGTACCCATGAGTTTTCTGAACTTAACTAGGTACAGTGAGTAGTCACGTGCTTTACGGTGTTATACCCCAATTAACTAAAACAAATAAAAACGAACAAGTCAGTGATAAAAAACGTCAATTTATTGATCACAAAATCAATATGAGTCGTAACCTAAAATAAAATCAATACACTTACAGGAATGATATTTACGATTGAAACACTGTAGTAATAATCTGAACCTCAGCAGGCACATAGTAGTTACAATAAACATGTAATCAATTAAGGAAATTTTAAATTGAATGTTCACAATGACACGAGAAGTTATAATAGCCATAAGTTTAGTTGGATTTCTTGGAGTCTTTGGACGGCGAGCGGGAGCGAGAACGCGACACTGTGCGGCCCTTGGAGCGCGAGCGGCTGCGGCTACGGCTGCGACTGCGCGAGCCTGAGCGCGCCGAGCGGGATCGCGTGCGACGACGAGAGCGGGAACGGCTGCAACACAAACCGCAACCGTCACATCTCATACTCATCAGATCTTACTCCTCTGAAACCAACCTGCAGTCTTGACACATGTATCTGCTTGGGCACCCTACTAACACTTTCCTTAACTTAAATACAATTTTCAAACCTGCAGGTCGTCATCAGTTACACTTACCTATTATTATTTATACATATATTATATTTTATTTTATGCAGGAGTATATAAAAACTATAAATCTAATCAGCTTAGTTGTCTGTAGCGATGTAGGCACTTTGTTGTTTACGAAGTATGTTTGAATATGAATTGCAAATTGTGGTCAACATTCAGACAGCAAGCTGAGAAGATAAAGTTTTATAAATATGAGTTGATGTCAGCAAGCAGCAGAAGTCAGCTCTTCGGTTTACCATTACAACTATCCAATGCTGGCTAGAATTTAGAGAGAAGCAGTCTTCATGTTTCAGTCCTTCTGGATTCATCTTCAAATTTTGAATTTAACATCTATAAATACTACCTTAAAATTTACAGGATTACAGGTAAGGCACGGGCCTTTGCTGAACACAAATATGGGATAATAATGTGTGACTCACTGAGTGCACGCAGTGATTATATTAGATGTGCGTCACGATGCGCAGAACGAACAAACTCTCAAGGAAGTTCTCGACAAGTGTAGCGTGCACGTAGACTGTCGCTACGTAGTTTGCAGTGAGAAGTTACCGATGCGGCTGACTTTATCGGAGTACACGCCGCGAAGTGTACGCTACGTAGCGTAGACAATAAGAAGTGCAGACACTGACGAGTTCATTCTCGGCGCACAGGCCAATGATAACCTATAACATAGTTATCATTGGTATATGTGAATCCAAAATGGAATGGAATCTTTACAAAGTTTAAATTCTACCCTGCTCATTTGCAGGCAGGCGACTTAGAACTAAAACTTTGTGCAATTTTAAATAAAACGATATTACCTTTCACATACATAGCTTTAAAACATTTTCATAAAGATTCCAAGCCAGGGACAGCTTTCAAAAGACACTCCTGTGAACAATTGAAACTTAAAAACATTACCTTCGGCGTCGGCGGCGCGTACAATCACGAGCGTAATGTCCTCTGTCTCCGCAGTCATAGCAGCGGTCGTCATATGGCCGAGGGGGAAGACGAGAGCGCGGTGGTGGACCTCGACCTCCGAAGCCCCTGCTGCCATTTGACATTTCGACACGAGCTCTACGTCCACAAATAGTTCGGCCATCTAATCCACGAATCTGTAGAAGATCATTAATACTTTTATTCTACCTACACTTCCAAAAATCATTGCACGCACATACATAATGACAACAATCAAGAGTAAACTTACGGCGTCTTCAGCATCACGAGGATCTTCAAACTCAACGAACGCAAAGCCGGGTGGATTTCTGGCAACCCACACATTCCTCAAAGGTCCATAATATGAAAAAGCATCTTCAAGTTCTGGTTTACTGGCATTGTTGCCTAAATCTCCTACATAAACTTTACAGTCACCATAACGTGACATTTTATCTGTAATTTAAAACGAAAATGTTAAATTAAGTATGGACGCAAATGTAATGCGTCACAATTTAACCCACGCCAAAGCATGCCCACCCGGTGCAAAAACTGTAAGCGACAAAAAATATATCAGGCTGTCTTTTAACCACAACTTTATTATAATTTCAATTAAATATGAACTTACGAGATATTTATTAATCTACTATGTATAGAACCACTAATTCGCTAGGATGCGACAAAAAATAACACCGGTAATATTAAGAACGGGCATCCATTGATCAAATTTATACAACAAAATGGCTGATTCAAGCATGCAACCATAGATAATAGACTTTATTTTGTTTTGACTCTGGCCAATGTCTGTTTCAACGAAATACAATTAACTTAAAAAATTTGCGACTTTATAGACGATTAACAGGCTAATTTTATCTCATACCTATGATACTGTTTTACATTGGCATAACATTACATCACAAGTGCCCTTTTTTCATTCGTCGGTATATATATATATAGAGATATCTATTCTAAATACTATACTGTGGTTAGTAATAATAATAAAAAAGATTTGTTACCTATTCAATTATTTTATTATACAGTTCTATTTTCCTTTTGAATGGGGTCCCAGCTGTCTTATAGAATAAAACCTTCTTATCTGAGTCAAGGTCCGGGTTCAACAATCTTTTTTTTTTAAATTTATATTATACCTCCATGCCTTCCCACAAGGGTCCCCGAAAGGGTAGGCAGGCGTGTGTAGTACCTGCATATCCACTTTTCGACGGAGATATATTTTGACGTGACAAACGGCGAGTCCATCACCGTTTCTGAAGCATGACTTTATACAAGACTAAATGTGTTCTCAACAGCATGGGGGTATCCTCTTGATGTATTTCTTCCCCTAAACTAGTGGTGTGACAAATCAATGTACTTAAGCTTAGGAAAATTCATTGGTACAGTCGGTATTCAAACTTGCAATCTTTGCTTTGTGTTGCAGGCAACTACTCGATAGGGAAGCAATCAGCCATAACAGCATGCTTGCTTTTGAATTGATATTTTGACGTTATATATTTTGATTGATGTCCCACTTTTTGTCTTGGGCTCGAACTTTTATTTTCCTTCGGACGCGCGGCTTTGCACCGCATTGCATTTTGAAATGCCGTTGCAAAATTCACCAAATATATCAAATCTTAATTCGTATATAAAACAAATACACTTTTATAACATTGTGTAAATAGTATGATGTATTAAAAGTTTTGCTACGATGTGATGTCCATCTCTGAATTAATAAAAATAAAACAAAATTAAAGTTTCCGTCATGTTTTTGATAAAGAGCCGTAGAAAACACAAACGAAAAACTATGTTTTTCTTTGAATTCATACACATTAGTAGAGTGTCTTCTTGTCTGTGATTGAAAAAAGAAACAGCATTACATGGTGGCATGGTAATACTACAAAAAAAAAGAAAAGCAATGTAGCGGACGGACGTCGTTGAGACTTTTCTTTCCGTCATGCAATAATTTTTGTCATTCATGAATTCGTCGATAAAAATTATTATAGATGGTGTCACCTACGTGAGCGTTAGTTGAAATATAGTTACAATGTGTTAGTATTTCGCTTAGCATAGTACATGTTCGTAGTTCTGATAGGTGTGTGACAAGTTAAGTTCGGTAATGGTGGCCATGTCATGAAAATCCCCACAGCCATGGATGATAGCTCCGTATCTCATCACAACGGAGGGCAAGTGGGATCGCAAATCGGAGTCAGTGTAAATAATAAACAAAATGACGAACCTAGCCAAAGTGTCCAGTATTCAATACCGGGCATTTTGCATTTTATCCAACATGAATGGGCGAGATTCGAGTTGGAGAGATCACAATGGGAGGTGGACAGAGCCGAGTTTGAGGTGATATACAATCTGTTTTTAATTATTTATTTAACGAAAAATTATTTGGAATTTAAGTTTACTAAGTATTTTTGGTATGAATTATGTTTCACTGAAATAAGTACATATCCATAGTTCTTACTATTTCTGCCTCTGAAGTTTAATTTTATTTCAATTTCAACTGAATAGATATCTAGTTGTTAGTTTAACTATTGATTAATATCCATGTTTTGTTTTAAAATGTGGTATTTCTGACTAATATATACCTGATACATAGCTCATTAATTTACTTGATATCTGTTTGTTTTTATTTTTATTTGAACAATGATATGCTTTCAACCCATTTCATTGTATGTTTCATTCATAAATTTTGTGCCAAATTTAAGCAAGATATATAAGATTTTAAATCACAAACATCATAAAATTGGACTATTACCCTTAAATTCTTTTGTATTTTACACTGAGTTCATAATTTATGTTCATCTTCACTTTCCTAAAATATTGAAAAATCATAATCTTATGTTAAATAAAATGTGAATAAAACCCATTTAATAAATTTAATTTATGTTGATAATTATCATGATTTCACAAACATTTTCAAATTAGCATATTTTTTTACTTCTTTTTATTTCATGAATTGATGAATTGATGATCTTAAATGTTATCATTATTGTGTGAAGAAGCATGTGTTTTTATTAGTAGTTAATGTTAAGTAGCTACATATGACTTGGCCACTTTTCCATCTTGAGAATAGTATCTAGACTGTTTTCTTTGTTTGCAAAGTGTATTAGGAAACAACATTTCACTTAAATAAAATTATATATGTCAATTCTTTGTAGACAAAACCTTTCATTGTTTTGGAAAATGCATGTTCTAATATAACTTTAACTAAGGACAAGCCAAAATCACTGTTATACCTTTCATTATAGACAATTTTATATGGTTAAGGCATAATTATATGAAACATCTTTATTGATGGTCCTGATCTTTGATCGTTTTCCTAGGTTTGCTTTTCGCTTGTCAATTGTTTATATAATAATAATAATAATAATATATCCTCACGCCTTCCCACAAGGGTCCCCGAAGGGGTAGGCAGAGGTGTATAGGTAATACCCACACACCCACTTTGTTTATATACCAATAGATATGTGTTTTTCTATTCATTAATTGAAGTAATAATATCTGCAAAATTTAATCAAAATCAAAATCTTTTTATTTCACATAGGCCCAGATGGGCACTTATAAAACATTGAAAAAGAAGCATGGTTCGCAAGCAAATGAATCTCATGACACATATTAAGTATCATATACACATATTAGGTATAAACCACATCACATGTACATAAATTAGTAAATTTTGGGTGTATATAGTATTAACACATATTATTATTGTGTATGTGCTTTGAGTGGAAAATTCATGTTGTTTTTGCTAAGGCACAGATTCAATGTTTTGAAGTAGCAAAATAACCATATTCACCCATTTATTTATGATATGGTTCAATAAAAATAAAAAATATGAATAATATTAGGCTAATCATGGAAAATACATATAAAATACAATAAAATTTCAATCAGAATTTTATATAGCGATACCATGAAGGAATTACCCAACACGTAAACAAACTGGCTGTAGCTCTTACTAGTGACAACGAAAATATTAAAGGGCTGAAAAGATACTCCATTAGCGAGCTAGCAAATAGAAAATGACTTGTTGATTGACTAAAATTCAAAGAGAAAAAAAAGCCTTTTAGCGAATAGGCCATCTCCTCCACTAATTACTCTCAATCATAGTGCTACATCTCATAGTGGTAAGACTGATCGCAGAAGGAAACCCAAAACGGAAAAATTTTTTTTTTTAATAATATTTATTTGTATTAAATAAGAATTATGCCTACATACTTTATATGTATGAGACTATTTTTATTTTTATTGGCGTCACAGGCGCGGATCGCCTTCCTCCAAGGAGAGAGGAAGGGACAAGAGAATCTAAAGAATGACCTCGTGAGGCGGATCAAGATGTTGGAGTATGCATTGAAGCAGGAGCGCGCCAAGTTCCACAAGTTGAAGTATGGCGTTGAGCTGCAGCAGGGCGACGTGCGACCGCCGCCCGAGGAGCCCGCACCCGAGCCCGAGCCGGCAGACCGCGGGCACTGGAAGCAAGGCCGGCAGCTCATCAAGCAGTACCTGCAGGTTGGTGCCTCATATCATGTCACCAATCCATAATAATATATATTTTTAGGTAATGTTCTGTCTATTCACCTGGTTCATCATATTCATAATTCTGTTGCTCACTTATCACTTAGAGTTAGTTATTGAATTGAATGGTGGAAAAACAAAATAATATTAATGTCAATATGGTAAAGAAATATAGTTGAAATGTCTGAGAAGATCAACTACAGATCCACTGACTAAAATATATCTTAGTGATACTCTTAATTTTATAATTTTATACACTACTGGTATGTAAACTTCATCATAATATAATGAGTTATTTGTACACAGGAAATAGGCTATACTGACACCATCCTGGACGTGCGCTCGAACCGAGTGCGTGCTCTCCTCGGCCTCAACAGTGAAGAGGTGGAGAATCCTAATTACAGGAACTACGACAAACAACAGCATGATCGATGCGACTACTCCATTAACCACATGGCGCGCAAATATGACTATGGTACCTTTGATGAATATTAAAACTATTTATGAATTTAATTTAGGCCTTAATAACATGTTAAGTGATAAAAAGAGCTTATGTTTCTCTGTTTTAAGAGCTGTGAACACACACACTTTCACTGGAGTATCATTTGATTATCTTAGTAAAATTATTTTTCTGGATTTTTCCCTGAAATAAAACATATCACATGTGTCAATCCAGCTAATAATCTATATCTGTGCCAAATTTCACCCAATTCCGTTAAATAGGTAATGTATGGGAAGATATTTGTTATACTAAAGTCAACCTTAGGCAATTTTTAACACATTCAATATGTAAACCTAAAATTAGAATAAATGCACCGCCAAATGCCAATGTTGGCAATTATGCGCAGTTGTACCGGTGTTACACTATTGATGGCAGCAACATTTGCATGGGCTAACACTACCCACTAATTATACATAACATGAATAGTAAACATTACATAGCGGGTACAAATACACAGAGAGACTGGTCGATAGGTTGGAGTAGTCGACTGCAAAGTCCGAGATTCCAGGTCGAATCTCGACTGTACCGTACCAATGAGTTTGCTCTGAGCTGAAGTTCAGTGGCTAATCGTACCACAAGCTTTACTGAAGGAATAGCACATTTCAGAAGAAATTTAAATGTAAAGTAACGGCGACAGATTCGCTATCTGTCACTTTCGTCCATTCCTGAATATGTATAACTAGGGCGACAAGAGGGTATGGTTATACCTCTACCTACCCATTCTGGGACCCGTTGGAAAGGCGTGGAGACGTAGTAAATATGTATAAAGTATAAAGATATATAAATATGTAAGGCGAATTTTGGGACACACTGAAATTCTAACTGCGTTTTTTTCTTATGGTTGGGCGAAAACGAACTTAATATTAACGTAGCTCAACCATGCTTATATCACGAAGCATAAGTGGTATCTCTAGAATCCGATTAATGTTATGGTTGTGTTCTTACTACTACTGCTACTACTATTAACTAGTGATACTAATTGAAACAATTATATAAGGGGTAATGTTTGACGCAGGGGCTAAAGAGGCGCGCAAGGGCGGTGTGTCGGGCAGCGGTTACACCGAGGAGGGGCTGTCCGTGCAGGAGACGGCCGCCGTGTTCGCTAATTTCGAGTTCCTCACTACCCAGGAGATGGACATGGACGAGATTGACGACCTCGATGCCAAGCAGCCCCACCATGCAGCCGGGAAACAAGGTCCTTTTATTATTTTTTCAATCCTCAATTCTAGTATCATAATTTGCATTTCTTACTCTGTGCTCAGAAAAAGAGCGAGAGAAAACCTGTCTACGATTGTAAAGATATTTAAAGACATGTATAGTAGTGCCTGAGTAAAAGCGATGGAATCTGTCGCGTTGGTACCCAAATATACATATCTCCAGCGGAAAATGGGTGTGTGAGTACTAACCACTTCTGCCTTCTTCTACCTTCTACCCCTATGGGAATGCTTGATACATATATTCAGTGCAACTCACACGGAGCTAATCATTGTCGGCCTGTCATATTTGCCAACCGGCCCCTGAGCTTACCTATCTGCTGCTAGTTAAACCTTTTTCATCTGGGCCTTCCGACCCATAAACCAATAGATTCCTTATCCTGTATTCTAACTGATACATACACTTAGATATTAACATAAGTAAGCTCAATAACAAGTAACAACCCATCACACAAATGCTTGTTGTTGATGGGGTGGAACTTATGACTAGCAAGGAGGAAGGCCTTCTACCAAGTGTTTTTCTTAAGAATTTTATTACCCTTGTGTAATTGTCATGGTCTACCCCCGGTCCATCGAGATATTTATTACGCCCACAACAATCATGCCCTTTTGTCAATATTATTTGTATGTTCAGGTGAAGAGGTAGACCACGAAGCAGAAGAGGTCCTCAACGAGCTGAACTTGCTCACCGAGAGCGAAGCCGACGGCGGCGGTCAAGGCGACGAGTATCCAGCCGGTAAGTGTGGGTCTCTGGTGATTAGTCCTACATACATATTATCTGATATCTAATATATTTAAATTGTCCGCGATGGGCTCCTAAACTACTTAACTGATTTCGATCAAATGGGCACACCGTGTGCAGTTTGATGCAACTTAAAAGATAGCATAGCTTACATCACAATTGGACCCGATAGGTGGCGCTGCGATCGTGTTTCAGAAAGTTAAACTTTTCCACCCGGGCGAAGCTGCGCGGAACAGCTAGTAAATCACGTGTCACGTTGTTTGTCCGCGATGGACTCCTAAACTACTTAACCGATGTCAATCAAATTTGCACACCGTGTGCAGTTTGATCCAACTTGAAAGATAGGATAGCTTACATCTCAATTTATAGTCGCAATATAATTTTATTGCAAATTATTTATCTATTACTTGAGTCTAACAGATAGGTGGCGTTGCGATCGTGTTACGGGCAATTTTACTTTTTCATTGTTATCAATGCTATGGCAACAGTGCTACAGAAATATTATAGCCTGATGAATTCGGCGTTGATCGCGTTTCAGATTTTATTTCGCTTGAAGCAAGGCAAACTAGGCGGGCCACATAGTAAATAAATTAAGCTTGATGGTGCCCTATAAACTATAACTATAAAACAGTTAGACCGCTGTAACGTGTGTGTTGTGGCCAGGCGGCGGTGCTGGTGAGGCGGAGGAGGAGCCGCTAGCGCTGGGCGAGCTGGCGCAGCTGACGGTCAGCAACGAGCCCGAGGCCTATGACGTGGCCAGCGCCAACAAGGAGTCCTTCCGCAAGACCTGGAACGCCAAGTACACGCTGCGCTCGCACTTCGATGGGGTTACTATCCAGCTACCTACTTTAGATACCACATAATAACCGGTCTAACCCTGAATGTTTCAAACATTTGCGTGACAAATACGTTTTTAGTTGTGGGTCTAGGTGGAATATACAACCAACTACATTTTATGTATTGCCTCCTGCTTGAGTATTGAGACGTTTTGCTAACCAATGAATGGCGAGACAAAAAGGCTTCTACGCTTTCTTTATGTGCTAAGCAACAAAGCTAAGGGCACTTTTAGAAGGGTTAGAATCTTGTATATATCTATGTTACGTCTATGTTGATGGGCTATTGTCTAGATTATAGGCAGTTGAGTGTAAGATGACAAAAAGTGTCATGCTTTTGCACCTATGCACTATGTTCGATGCAGGTCCCTTATGCGCTGGTAGTGCACGTACTGGCAGGTTTTGTATATATTTTTTTAAGTAAATCATAAAATCATTTAAGTAAATAAAAAAAAAAAAAAAATAACAGCCGTGGTGGCCGAGTGGTTCGAGCAGTTGCCTGCGACGCAAAGGTCGCAAGTTCGAACCCCGACTGTACCAATGAGTTTTTCTGAACTTAAGTACAGTGATTAGTCACACCACGAGCTTTACGGTGAAGGAAAACATCGAGAGGAAATATGCAGGACGTATGCAGGATACGTCTGAGAAGAAATTCAAAGGCGTATGTATAGTCTCGCCATCTGCCACGTTGTCACCTAATATACCTCTGGCGGAAAGTGTGTGTGTGGGTATAACCTATACACCTCTGTCTACCGCTTCAGGGACCCTTGTGGGAAGGCGTGAGGATATTATATATATATTTTAAGTAAATCAATGTAGGTTAACAATTCCATGATCCTCTTATAACACCCTGTAATAGATCATCACAACAGATTATGTCAGAGAGTGGAGCTCTATGATCTTATAATTGCTATTGATGGTGAATGAAAATATCGAGGGGAAACCAGAAAAGTTTAAGTTGGAATTAGAAGGTGTCTGTATTGTCGTGCTTGAGTACTGGCAATGGCCATCTATCACATCGGCACTTAAAATATGTCTCTGGCGAAAAGTGGGTGTGTGGGTACTACCTACACACCTACACGTTCTACCCTTGTGGGTAGGCGTAATGATTTAAGAGTTATTTAGGAACTAATTAATATTGCATATGTGACCTTTTTGGTCCGATGTAGTGCATAGTCTATGTGTTTTTGGACGTGCAGGTGCGCGCGCTGGCCTTCCACCCCACGGAGGCGGCGCTGGTGACCGCGTCGGAGGACCACACGCTGAAGCTGTGGAACCTGCAGCGCACCGTGCCCGCCAAGAAGTCGGCCGGGCTGGACGTGGAGCCGCTGTACACCTTCCGCGCTCACACCGCGCCCGTGCTCTGCCTCGCCATGGGCGCGCCCAGGACCGAGGAGTGCTTCTCGGCCGGCCTCGACGGCACCATCCGTCTCTGGAACCTGCCGCCGCCCACCGCCGACCCCTACGATCCTTACGACCCCACCGTGCAGGTACACATTTCATATTGGGAACGAAAACAAAAACAGGGAATGGTTTTTGTTTTCTATGAGTCAACGGACGTGGATAACGATTATGTCACGTACACGTATTTTCAAATATAACTAACTGGCTGTGCTCCGCGGCTTTTGCAGCCTACATTTTTAATTTTGATAGTTATTGGGTTTTTTCTAGCATATGGAAATTATTCTGAAATAAATTATTATTATTATTATTATAACTATATCCTTTGTGTTAATCCAGCTTAGGTAGATTACCTTTCTGCCAAATTTCATCCAATTCCGTTCAGCCGTTGTAGCGCAATTGAGTGACAATCATCCTTACCAACATTTATAAAATTAGAATAGATAATAATAGTTCTATGGACCTTGCTTGTTTGCCACCCGTGTGGTATCTATACTTAATATTATAAAGCTGAAGAGTTTGTTTGTTTGAACGCGCTAATCTCAGGAACTACCGGTTGGAATTGAAAAAATATTTTTGTGTTGGATAGTCTATTTCTCTAGGAAGGCTATATAACATCACGCTACGACCAAAGGAGCAAAGCATAAATGAATAATGTTGCCAGAACGGGAAAAAAATATTCCTTTTTGAGAGCTTCCGTTGCGTGGGCTGCGTTTAAGTTACACAAATATCATGTATGAGGGAATTGTTACTTTTTAAAAGTTCTAAAAAAAAGTCCGCAACAGCATATGTCTAACTTAACCGATTTCAATCAAATTTGCACACCGTGTGCAGTTTGATCCAACTTAAAAGATATGATAGCTTTCATCACAATTGGACCCGATAGGTGGCGCTGCGTGCGTGTTTTAGGAAATTTTCATTTTTCACCCGGGCGAAGCTGGGCGGGACAGCTAGTAAGAAATAAATGTGTAAGCGTGCTGTGGGTGTGCGTGTGCAGGGCGCGGTGCTGCGCGACCACACGGACGCGGTGTGGTCGCTGTCGTGCTCGGCGGGGCGGCTGCTGTCGGCGTCGGCGGACGGCACGGCGCGCCTGTGGGCGCCGCGCGCCGCCCGCCCGCTGCTGGCCACGCTGCGCGACGAGGCCGCGCACGCCCCCGCCGCCGCGGACTTCGCCGACGCCGGCTCGCGCGCCGCCGTCGTCTACACCGACGGCTCGCTGCTGCTCTACGACCTCGAGACCGGACAGGTACGTGCACGCAATCTGGGGGGGATATTATAGCCAAATACTTATTGAGCCTTGGCTATGGGGCGAGACAGGCACCTTACACTTGTGTATAAATTAGCTTTAAGTGTAATATTTTTTATTATATGATTTAATGTTATCTATTACATATAGTAAAATATGTATAACGTTTTTTGTTCTCATAATAGACACATAAACTTTATTCTTGACAATGTTCAACCAAGCTTATTTTATGTGTAATCACACATTTATACTCGTAAAGAAGAAATGTTTTTTTTTCAACTATGTAGTTACTGTGCTAAATACCAGTTTTATTAGCGGTTTCATAGTATTCTTTATTATTTACCTAACTGGAGGAATTTTTATTACTCTTTATGAGTTTTATATACATAATTACATAATTAACTTCTAATCCAATTCTGACAGTTTGTTTTCTTGGGTACAATAATAATGGTTTGGTATAGTATAGTAAAAGTAAGTCTAGAGAGTACTGGCGCTATACTCTCCTTATCTCTCCCGTGAGGGTCTCGTAATGATTGTATGTATGTAAAATATGACCTTCAATACGTGTTGTATGCGCGTGCGCAGGTAGTGGTGCGCGCGTCGTGCGAGAGCGCCGCGACGCGCGTGCGCGCCCACCCGACGCTGGGGCTGGTGGTGACGGCGCACGAGGACCGGCACATCCGCTTCTGGGACGCGGCGTCGGGGCGCGTGGCGCACGCCATGGTGGCGCACCTGGACGCCGTCACGGGCTTGGCGCTCGACCCCAACGGGCTGTTCCTGCTGTCGGGCTCCCACGACTGCTCCGTGCGCCTCTGGAACCTGGACACCAAGACGTGTGTGCAGGAGATCACGGCGCACCGCAAGAAGTTCGACGAGAGCATCCTCGACGTCGCCTTCCACCCGCTGCGGCCCTACATCGCCAGCGCCGGCGCCGACGGGCTCGCCAAGGTCTTCGTCTAGGCGGCCCGCCCCCGTATATACGACTATATACTACATGTCATTTTATTTCGATACTGTACGAACTGTATGTAAAGCAGTAGCGAGTCGCGTCAACGCTCGTAGACGGGCGCCCGGTACTCTTGGATCACGTGTCTAGTCCCTTCGGTACGGTTACGAGTAGCGACGTATCTGCGATTCGACGACTGCCGTGTGTACGGACGGAGCCGCCGGTTCGATTTATCGTATTTAAATAATGTAACGTAATGGACGCGCGCTCGACGCTCGTTATAAGCGCGTAGTGAACACTCATCTATGTATAGACATTTGAAATCTATTATAATATATTTTTAGACTTTCAGTATGTGGATTTTAGGTTTTTATTGCGACTTTTTCACCGATTTTACGATATGCAGTGATAATATTGTTCGTTTCTATGCATCTGTAAGCGAGACCTGTTTAATAAATAGCATGTGGACACCGACGATGTTTCCTTGATACGGTTAATGTTTAATGTGTCTGTACAGTTAGTTTACGTGGTATTTGCTGATATGTCGCGGGGAGCGAAGCTGGTGTTCCTTTAGCTGCAATATTTTTATTTAAATCAATTTGATTTCTATAGAAAATATTTTTTGTTTTGTGACATTATGTAAACATGCTCTCATAGTTAGTAACTTACTCGCATGATGAGTGGCCGAACAAAAATATGATTGAATCAAGTAGAAGTACTATAAAGGAAATAACATAAGTAATGTTTGTTCGTAACGAGTACTGCGATGTAGAATATATATTATAAAACATTACATATTTATTTATTTCCCTCGATTCATACTTGTACACATACATCCGAAAATTGATAGTAAAAAGCAACATAACCGAAAGTGTTGTTTTTTTATATTTCTTGTTTTTTTTATTCCCACCTGCATCTTTAGACGATTCGCAAATTTCGCAATAAAGTGACTTTGAAACCTACAGGCTATTTTGTATTAAGACTTCTACTATGGATGGAATTCCTTTCATTTGGGCAGGAACTTTTTAAGATTTAAATTACGACCTATTTTGAAACGAAGCTAAAGTGGCATGTTTTGATGGTCGAATATGTCTAAAATGTTGTTAGTATACTTCCCGAACGTGTGTTACCTATTGGTATTTACCGCAGTTATCTTTACAAAGTAGGTATCTTAAACAACGGTTTTAAATAACGTAGGTATAGTTGTTTTATTCGACTGAGGAAGTAGTTCAATGACCAATGGACACTACAGAGTTAGCTATCGCATGTTGCTGTTTCTATACATATTTCGGATGATATAACTGGTGAGATTTAAATAGTTCATGTAACATACTGGTCCAATTTTATAGACGTGTAGGTTTTTCGACAGAACTACAAAGACTTAAATGATTTATTATATTTCACCGATCACCAAGAACATACCTTAGTCTATCACTCGCGCATTTCTGGTATTTTGGTGGGAGTAGCTGCATACATACAAACAACACTAGAGCGCAAGAGTGCAACTGGACTGCGGTCTGCTGTAAGGTAAAAGGCAATTCCGATTTTGAATGGGAGATTCCCTTGTTCCCCATATCAAATAAAATTGACTAGCTTATAGGCCCTTGCAATTAAACAGGCCAACCCGCGCGTTGTCGACCGTTAATTATTATGAGGACAGTCGTATTAACAGCATGAAGGACGAATGAGTCTCCCTTCGAGTAGCCTAGATATTCTTTGACAGATTGGAATATTATAATGCCCATCCTGCCAAGTCCTTGAGTAACGGCGATGGACTCGCCATCTGTCACGTTGGCACCTAATATACCTCTGGTGGAAAGTGGGTGTGTGGGTATTACCTATACACCTCTGCCTACCCCTGTGGAAAGACGTGAGGATATATATATATATACATATAACCATCACTGATACCTTGAGGCTTAGCCTATTTTTACCCTATTGTTTCCCGTGAGAAAGTAAGACTGAACATACCTGCCCAACACCCTAACTAGATAGTTTTAAAGATAAATCCATAATGAGTGTGTACACTCATACAAACAGGTAGGTATATTTCATTACAGCGTTAGACCACTGAAAGAGATAAAATTCAGAGCTTTAAAATTTGATCGATGCTGTGTGTTATTTCTGTTTTCCTAGCTTGATATTTTTACTAGGTCTGTATTAGACCTCTTTAAATAACACAATGACAGTGACAATGTGACAGTTGGAATCTATATTTTCGCTTTAATGGGTGGCGGCTTTACCGAAAATATATTATGCATCTATAAACAAGATACGCATCGTTAGATAATATCATAGATATACACTATACACACAATACACTATATGTAAATAAAAAACATTAATAAAAAAAAACTAAACTAAGCTCACTCAATTCAATTCAATTGCGCGAGTTCACCGCGCTCAACGCAATCTTGAATCACAGCCCTGATTGCGATCTGTTTGCAGATGATTGTATGAAAATTTTGTTGGAGTGCGTGAGGATGGAGGTTCTGCGAACGCGATATTTGGAGTCTCGTGTTTGCTTATGTTTTCAACATTTTTAATAACCTGATTTGTTGTTGTACAAGCTATTTTTGCGAGTGCAAACGCCGTCATGACTAAATATATAAAAAAAAAATAGGTATCCACTTCTCAGATGGAATATTCATAACGATGTTGTTATTCAAGCCTTGGGCTCTGCATGACATAATTTGAAGGTAGATAGGATTACTTTAACGATAACCTAGGCTAGGTGAGTATAACCAGTATACACTATTGACGTATGGAATATGGATTGAATCATATTTTGATATTTGATGTGTGTAGTAGTGATATACCTACCTACTTGCTGCTGATAATTGAAGTACCTAATACTGATACCTAAAATATACTATTGACTATGCATCTATTGTCACACTGGACAACAAGCTTTAGCGATTGTTGTTATTCAAAGTAAGAATAGAAGTGTTAATTGATTCATAGTCTGAATCTGCAACACTGTGAGTCAGTGCATTATAAACAGATTGATATACGTTGAGATATCTTGAAGTGTGTAGAATCGTTGCTGTTCAAACGACAAACGCTTTCTGTTCGTATAGTCCTGTCTTAGAATGCCCATAGAATTCTGTAACATCGTATGATCTATAATAAGTGGCGACCGTACATAATGTTTCAAATGTAAGTGGCCAGTATTTTTTTATACCCAAATTGTTTAACTTCGAAAGACACAGACCTGCTTCGATTAACCTCATTGATCAATGTCTACTTGTGACTGAATTGTTTTAAATTTGTTTTGTTCAGATTTGGTGGTCTGGGGGTGGTTGTTTACATAATGATGTGGATGGCAAAGAAATTATACGATTTGCCAAATCCTCCACCTCCGGAAGCAACCACTCAGCTTCCAGATGTTCACCAACCACCGCAGTTTCATCACCAGGGCTAAAACTTTGAGTTTCATCACCTATATCTTAGACGCTCTTGTAAGTAGTATAAAAACAATGTACCCAAGGTACCCACGACATAATTGATATCAGTATCTGTGCGTAATTACTATTATAACAATTATCTTTGCAATCCATGAAAAATTAAAAAAAAAATATGGAAGCCCATACTCCTGAAAACTATACCGTACTCTTTCTCACAAGGTCCGAGGGGGTATCAACACCCTCTTTTTGCCGGAGATTTGACAGATGGTGAGTCTATATCTTTATATATATAATTCTTCTGTGAGTGTGTATGTCACTGAACTTCTCTCAAACGACTGGACCGATTTTGATGAAATTTTTTGTGTGTGTTCAAGGGGATCTGGGAATGGTTTAGATTCACAATTGGACCCGATAGGTGGCGCCACCATCTTTTTTTTTCCACCCGAGCGAAGCTGGGCGGGCCAACTAGTATACAATAATTCAGCTTTCCCAAGCAGTACACCACCTAACCAATGCGACCGATGAATGCAACTGTACTACTGGCCAAATGTAAATAATAAAAAAAGAAATAAATTGTATTTTAAAAATGTATAATCGAATGGAAGGACGGATTGTATGCTTCATTAAAAAGGCGGAGTTTTTAGGCGGCATTGTGATGGCGTGACCCTACAGTATGTCGGGGCGCGCGACCGGTTCATTGGATTTTTTGACGTTCATTTGACGACCGTCTGGTCTAGTGGTTAGAGCTCCTGACTGCGAAACTTGAGGTCGCGGGTTGGAATCCCGCTGAGGGCAGATATTTGTGTGATGAACACGAATATTTGTACCTTAGTCTTGGATATTTTTTTTTCTATATAAGTATATATATCGTTGTCTAGTTACCATAACACAAGTTTTGCTTACTTTGGGACTAGGTCAATTTGTGTGGAATGGAATTCCCAGGTATTTAATTGTCCCAGGTATTTATTGGATGGTGCCACCGAATTAAGCAGAGAGAGACGTTGGAGAAAATCTTATCCTAAAGACTGTTGATTTTGTGATTGGATTGAACTACAATGAAAATATAAGTAAAGCCTTTTACAGTGCTGTTTGATTCCAGAGGGTGTTTACACTTAAGCTTTCTATTGACATTTTAAAATATAATATGCTATCTGTGACCCGCGGTATCACCCGCGTAGAAATCGATTTCATTAATATAATTTTATCTACATTTATTTTCGGGACAAAACATCCTATTTATTAATCCAGCTCATAGATTATTATCTATCACTAACAAATTTCATTTAATTCCGGTCGGCCGATCGGGCGTGATTGAGCAACAAACATCCATTAATACTCAACAACTTTTTTTTTTATACCACATGGGCAACAAACAAGCATGCGGTCGGCCTGATGGTAAGCGGTTACCGCCGCCTATGGACGCTTGCAACACCAGGGGTATCGCATATACACTCGCGCGCTGCCGACCCTATCTAACTATCGCATTTATAATAATAAGAAGGCTAACAGTTTGCCTTATTTAGAATTACATAAGTATCCTTACCATTTGGCAGTCGGGCGTAAATTAAAAGTCAAGTAACGAAATATAGATTATATATCATGATGTTGACATTGATTGTTTAGTTCTATTAGGTAATTGAATGTATTAAATATACATACGTATTATTATGATGAACAATACCGTATATTCTTTATTCATTGGTATAGTAACCAAAACACTTTACTATCCGCCCTATCGTTCCACCTATAGCTATACTATTTTATAGATATAATATAAGAAAAAAATAAAAAAAGAAGCCGTGATGGCCGAGTAGTTGCCTGCGACACAAAGATCGCAAGCTCGAATTCCGACTGTACCAATGAGTTTTTCTGAACTTAAGTACAGTGATTAGTCACACCGCGAGCTTTACGGCGAAGGAAAACATCGAGAGGAAACCTGCATAGGTACGTCTGAGAAGCAATTAATTTTTATGTTAGTATCTGACTGCTACTATAGTATTGTTGTTATCTGTTATATTTTAATATATGTATTGTTTTGTATTTCTTGTAACCAATAGTCAAATTTATGACCTGTGGGTAGGAATGTAGGTAGATACTATCACTTTGAATCAAATGGAATCCTTGTTTTTAGATATATAATAGCTATCTTTCAATGGGCTACTGGTGCAGAAGCCTTTGCGATTCTGATTTCTGGGCATTACTATAGCGTCCGATCGCCTTAACTTTCTCAAGAGCGAGCACGAAATATTTAAACACTTTGTTTACATCTGCCTCTTTCGAATTCGTAAATAATGACAATAGTACGTCATAGTTAGGTGTCCGGCTGATAGAGAGAGACAATAAAAAGACAGGTATTCGGTATGGAAGCAGTATTTAATTATTTGCAGTTAAGATTCTGCGGTGTCGTGTTCCGGTGTAGTTGCAAAAAATAGTCTACAATGGGATTATTTGGTGTGTACGATCGCGACATTTCAAAAAAACTTGCCTTTAGTCTAACCATCTACTCGATTCTCGATATTTCATTGGAGCTATGCATTCAGTTGCTGCTACGGTCTTGAGGTCAAACTAATAAATTTTATATGTAGAGAACAACAATTCTTTTTAATCTATAACTACCGTATATTTGCTTTTTTCTTTCATTAAAATGGCTTTGTATGTGGCATGTTGCGATCGTACATAATGTTTCAAATGTAAGTGTCTTAATTATGAAGATACTAGCTGACCCAGCGAATTTTACGCCTAAGGCAATGAATGTAGTGATAGATTTTTTACGTTGATTATTCCTGTATTTTCAATTTATACAACAAGAGTGGCAAACAAGCTTACGGCCCATCTGATGGGAAACGGTTACCGCAGCCTATTTACGCTCACGATACTGAAGTATCACTTGCGTGTTGCCACTCTGTGTTCGGAGAGTTATAGTGTGTTGGCAGCATAATGGGTTTAATTCCTCTGTTTCCAACACAATGTAACAATCCTCCCCTCTCCCCAAGGAGCTCATTACTGGAAACCTTAAATCGAATCTAAGGAATATTAAGTTTTGGTAGCCAGTAAAATATAGTCCGTTCAAATCAACTCCATTAAAATTATTTGTGTTCATGTGAAACCCTCTTACATGTTGAGGAGTATAAAACAATTTGTTTTGAATTTAAATAGGTTTCAGGATTGGGAGCGTTCGTGTACGTAATGATGTGGATAATGAAGAAATTGCAAGAGCTGCCTGATCCTCCGCCCCCGGAGATCGAAACTACTCCAATTCCGGATCGTCACCAACCGCCCGATATGCATCACCATCACCATGGATAAATATCGACACTGCTTAACGTCAATAAGATATATATTTACTAGATATGAGATCATTTTCTCAATATTAAACGCCTATTAAGTTATTAAAGTCACGCTAAAATGCAAATGAGCTGATTGGTTTCAATTAATACGGACAATTCAAGATGGACGTACATGTTGAACATCCATACAAAGGTATTTAAGCTGTGGGTTCTATAGTCTTTAAAGATGCATATAAATAAGTCCTTTGTAAATTTACGAATTTTTTGATACAAAGATAATACGCATATGATGATTGATCTCTTACGTACCTTCGAGTAATAAGGTTAAAAGGTTAAGAATAAGGTTTCCAATAATAAGCTACTTGGGGAGGTTCTTATATTGTTTTGGCAACAGAGGGATTAATCCCAATATGCTGCCAACACGTTATATCCCTCCGAACACAGATTAGCAATGCGCAAGTAATACTTCGGAATCGTAAGCGTAAATACAGAAATAACATAAAGTAATTGTTGGGCACCAGTTTCTAGGATCTTGCTGGGAAATGTACCCCATGACAATCGTGATATAGCGTTATTGGTGGGATTATATGTTTCTAAAATTACCCATTTTTTGCAAAATTTGCCCAAAATGTGATGAGTGCATTTATGACAACGCGGTTTGCTGCTGATAATGGAAGTGGTTCTTTGTAATGATTATCAAATAAATGGAATAAATCATCTTCATGATCAGCGCCCTGTTTCATCGTCACGTCATGTCACGTTTCCTATAATTGAGGAAGCACAATACCTAATCCTGGGCGCACAGCGCATGTGGTTGTTAGGTTATTCACTCCTATCTCACATGTTCACTGATGATATTATTTTTATATTAGAGTTTCCAACCAGAAATTCACATTACATTCTTAGGAGCTACATTATAAAATAGTTTTATTTTGAACCCGAGTTTTCCAAGCGCCACAACGACAAAAAAGAAAGTTCTTGAGAGACAGTGTTTTGTTGTCACTTAATAGATGTCTCCATTGAAAAAGGATGCTAATAAACCACACCTCTATTCTTCAGGGCCCCGTTTTTGGCGAGTAGAGTAGATATTAAACACGCACTACTTTGCTATGATTGCTTATGATTTATTTCCAGACGCAGAAGGAATTCACAACCAGTGTCTTAGCATCTGTAAATAGTTATTAAGCTAAGCTAAACTGTATTTCCCATGTAGTGTTTTCCAAAATTGTATCCTCTCTCTATAAGGTAAAGGTATCATTCTGAACACTCGATCAATTCTGAGGAAGTTCAAGGAATCTTTACTCTGTTCCCACGGGAAGCCCTTAGATGAAGGTACCCTGAAAATGTTTAATTTGACAATAATTATTATATCCCTGGCCTTAACTAGCACGAAACCGGCTACGTTTGAAGAGGTTTCAATGTGGATAAAGCGAAAGAGGTCTGTCTAAAGAAATAAAAGCGCTTCACTTTCGCCGTGTCGCCGAATCGCCGTGATAATGAGTATTTATGTTCTATAGCTCATAATATGATCTCATCAGATGACAGTAGTAACCTTGTAAAAAAACTGATAGTACAGATGACCGCGTTCTAATGTTAGCAGAGCTCGGGCGTCTAATGAAGCGGTAAAAGCTCTTGCTGTCGCGGGTGCAATTCCTGCTCGGGCAGAATATTTGGTTTCGATTTCCTAAATATTTATATATTTCGTTGCCCAGTTCCCATAGGATAAACTTTGCTCAGCTTGCGACCAGATAAATTTCTGTGGATTTGATCAAGGTTATAATTTAAATTTGGGTTTATGAGTTATAATAGTAGCTTACCCGGTTCTGGCAAAATTGGCCCACATGGTAGTTAGTGCATTTATAACGATACGGTCATTTATGGACAATGGGAGCGGCCCATCTATACAGGCATCAAAGATGTAGTACAGGTCATCCCCGTGATCAGCTCCGGGTTTTAGGGGGTATTTTGTTTTGAGGAACTTGTCATAGTTTCTGTCTGAATCAAATTCGAAGAAATAGTTGAACATTGTATTGTTGGAACGTAAAAGTGCTTCGGCTGTCAATACTTCTGGATATATTATCATAGCATCTGATAGGTAATTTACTAGTTGATCATATTGATTGTCATCTAAAGATTTTTTTGTAAAATAAAAACGCTTTACTTCATCCACAAATAATAATTTATCCATTTGCGATTTGAACTCAAAATTGTAGGGAATAAGCGTTGAGATTGTATTTTCTATATCATTTACGCCTGTGGAATTATATACCGAAGCCCATGTCATGCCCTCTTCATTTAGGTATCCAGTTATGACGTTTATACTGGGGTCGACTTTGAATGCTTTGAATATATTTATGACCGATTCAGTTACAACTGGCTGTTTACTTACACTCGAATCTTCTGAGCATGCTCTATATACATACAAGTCAAGAACAGTGGTGATATTTATATTATAAACTTGAGCCAGTGCATCGGCAGTAGCATTTTTATATATACGAGCAAGTTCTTCAGGATTTGTAGTATTATATCCGAGACGGAGTGCAGCTTTAGACGCTGATTTAATTGGATCTGTGTCATAGCATTGAGGTGCTAAAAGGGCTCCACTAGACATTATTACTCGATGGAATAGCCCTTTCGCTGCGTTGGTAAAAAGTAAGTACGCAATGGAGATAGAACCGACGCTTTGCCCGTACAGCGTTACATTGTTCGGATCTCCGCCAAATTGTGCAATATTTTTATTAACCCATCGCAGAGCGGCAATTTGATCTTTGAACCCCATGTTACCGGGTGCAGCGGTGTTTCTCAAGCAAAGAAATCCAAAAGCACCTACACGATAGTTAACAGTTACAACGACAACGTTCTTTTTGACGAGAAATTTCCCATCGTATGAGTACTTGCTATTACTGCCGTGGCTGTAGGAGCCTCCTGGTATGAACACTATTACTGGTAGTGGTTCATCTTTTGTATTCACTGGCGTGTATATGTTTACAACGAGGCAGTCCTCTTGACCAATCGTTTTCCCTGTACTTCTGGAATATTGTGTGCATTCGATTGCTCCACGGTCTGCTATTAGGGTGCCATTCCATGGTAAAGGATCAGCTGGCTCCTGTAATTAATAACAAAAAGCTCTGAACAGCTAATATCCGCAATGTATCCATATTTTTGTGCTAGACAACTGAAATTTTTTCAACGGAAACCGTCAACATTTTAATATATAAATAATATAATATATCCTCACGCCTTCCCACAAGGGTCCCCGAAGGGGTAGGCAGAGGTGTATAGGTAAAACCCACACACCCACTTTCCGCCAGAGGTATATTAGGTGCCAACGTGACAGATGGCGAGTCCATCGCCGTTACTCAAGCACGACTATACATACGTCTTTGAATTTCTTCTCAGACGTATGCAGGTTTCCTCTCGATGTTTTCCTTCACCGTAAAGGTCGTGGTGTGACTAATCACTGTACTTAAGTTCAGAAAAAAACTCATTGGTACAGTCGGGATTCGAACTTGCGACCTTTGCGTCGGAGGCAACTGCTCGAACCACTCGGCCACCACGGCTTCATATATATTTTTATATATAATAATAATAATATGTATAATAATAATAATAATGTGTGGGTATTACCTATACACCTCTGCCTACCCCTTCGGGGACCCTTGTGGAAAGGCGTGAGGATATTATTATTATAATAATAATTTACCCACTAACCCACTTTCCGCCAGAAGTATATTAGGTGCCAATGTGACAGATGGCGAGTCCATCACCGTTACTCAAGCACGACTACACATACGCCTTTGAATTTCTTCTCAGAACTATGCAGGCTTCCTCTCGATGTTTTCCTTCACCGTAAAGCTCGTGGTGTGACTAATCACTGTACTTAAGTTCAGAAAACCTCATTGGTACAGTCGGGATTGGAACTTGCGATCTTGCCACCACGGCTTTTAATCGTACAAGAAATATTTAAACAAACTTACAAGGTTTACAGCAGGTAACCAATGTAATCGATTCATCACCAGATTGTCATTTCTATAATCTTTAATGTATACAATAGTGTGGTAAGCCTTTCCCTTTAGATGGATCGTTTGTATGTGTCGACCAGAAGTAAATAAAACATAAAATTATAGAAATTTGTCCTATGGAACATACACGAAGCTCGAACATTGGTTTAAATAGACACGAGTAGACAAGGTTTCGCATACTTTGTTGAAACTTCATTCAAATAAAATTAAAATGGATTCGGTAAGGTGGCCTTATTTAGGTGAAATTTGAATGTGTAGATACATCATCTACTGGAAGTCTTAATACAATTATTATTCATGTAAAAGAAGAATTTAACAACATAAAATACATGAGCCGTTCAGGCCAAGTGGTTGAAGTAGTCATCTTAAAACAAAAATTATTAAAAAAAATGTAAGAACCCGACGGTCAGTACCAATGAGTTTTTTCTTAAGTACATACAGTGATTAATTCCTGAGCTTTACGATGAAGGAAAATATGGTAAGGAAACCTGCATTCGTTTAAGAATGCTTTTAGTCATCAGAAGGAAACGACATTATCACGTTGGTACCTAAATATATATCTGGCGGAAAGACCCTATATATAACCGTTCAGGGATATTAGTGAGAGGGCTCGAACGTAACAACAAATATAAAAATCAAAATCAAAATCTTTTTATTTCACATAGGCCCAGATGTGCACTTATAAAACGTCGAAAAAGAAGCACGGTTCGGGTTGGTTGCTTCCATGGAGAAGAACCGGCAAGAAACTCCATAGTTACTCTTTTCAAATCATTAGGCATATACAATATTTTTTTTTTTCGTTACAGCAATAATACCCAACTATGGGGGAACAACGTAGGCCCGACAATGGGTCGTTGCTTACTACACAAAGCATACATAAAACAAGATAATTATAACAATTTTAGCAAGATCTAAGAATCTACAAAGCCTACAATGTTCTCACATTCACAAATTAGACAAATTAAACAAGTGACACAATTGTCATCAGTACTGTAACTAATTGTGGTCAAGATATGGAATAAATAAAAAAAAAAGTAAAATTATTATTGTAAAAAAAACCGAATTGAGATCCCGAGATCCGAGAGAATATATAAGATCCAACTCTACTTACTTGAAACCTTTCTGGGATAGAAGCGAACGGAATACCGAAAAATGTTATGTACGGGTCATGTTTTCTTATCACGAAAGTGCCTTTGACTCTGCCTTGGGGCAGAGTTACTTCCGTTGAAATCATGTAGCATTTAATCAAGTGAATATTCACGTATAAAAGTAGTTGTAAAAATATGCACGACTCACTAGTAATTGCCTTCATGATGTGTCTATGAATGTGTTAGAACGAGACATTATAAATATGTATACGAAGAATTATTTAGGCAAGTAGTTATGCCACAAAAAAAATAAGAACCAGTCGAGCAGAAACCGAGATAATGGTTATCATTAACTTATACAGAGTGTCCAGCAATTTTTTCATCAATTTAATGAAATTGTAAGACTTAAGTTAACAGGAGAGTTTACCTGGCCGTTTTTCCTCCTGACATGCTTTATCTTGGAAGCGGTGGTAACAGTAATTTTATATTTAACTAGCTGTGCCCGCGACTTCGTTCGCGTGGTTGTTGAAAACTAAAATGCGTCGCTTAGATAATAGTGCAATATCCACGTTTCCTTCAATAAGAAGGGGGTAATGCAAGCTACGAACTAATAAAGAATTTGCGAATAAAGCACATAAAACTTTATTTAATGAGACACTTTATTATGTTAATGCTTCTCATATACTATGTAAGCGATAGCATCACTCGGAGCATATATAAAATGGTTGTATGGGTTGCAAAAACGATAAAAAAATAAATTTGAAAAGCAATGAAAAGTGGGGTCTATCCCCGCAACGGATAATGTTTGCCCTTGGGCTTTGTTAATAGTTATAACGTAACAGAGGCCAACTGGGAATTGCACACGTTTGAATCAAAAAAGGAAAATTATTGGGAATAATAAGGATTCTGAGAATGAAAACTACGGCACCGGTGCCACAACTTGTTAAGATTTCGATTTCATTGAAGATTTGTTACTTTTAGCAGAGTGCCGGTGCATAGGTCTTGACTGGGTAGGATGATTGGTCCTCCAACTTTTAAATAAATTGTGTGTGCTGGAAGACGGTGTATTTAGGAATTTAGGATCTTTTTTGCAGAAATTTGTGAAATTCTGCGCGTTTAGGCTGCCTCTTAAATGGGCTCGCATATTAAAGCTCAAATGATGTCGATAAAACACTACGTCATAAAATACTTAGACTTTAGACAGGCACCTATCAGCTCTCGATCCTCGGGTTAGTGCTGAGATGGTTTGGCCATGTCGAGAGAATGAATGAAGAACGATTGACGAAAAAAGTGTATAAGGCGAGTGTGAATGAAAGTGTTGGAAGGGGTAGACCTAGACGGACGTTTCTAGACCAAATTAGGGACGTCTTGAAAAAAGGTCAGGTCAAGAGTACCCTAAACCGAAGAGCATGTATGAAGAGAATAATGAAAGTGGACGAAGCGAAAGAAGTATGTAAGAATCGTAGCAAGTGGAAAGAAGTGGTCTCTGCCTACCCCTACGGGAAAGAGGCGTGATTATATGTATGTATGTATGTATAACTATATCTTCTATGGCCAACAGAGACCAATTCTTGCGTGAGAGGGCGGTACGCTCTCGATGAGCTGATAACTGCACTTCGCGTTCTTCGATGAGTTCGATGATTCTTGGGAGTGCAAAGTCGCGGTCAGAGTTATTTGCGAACATAAGCGCGACTCCCTTTCCGTGAATGTTTCAGATTCACGTGAATTCAGAGTGCCTGGTAAAGCACCATGCCGGTCAGCCAATAACCGCGCTTCTTCTGATTCCTGAAACCTACTTAGTCTCACCCATTTCGCATTCCGACTAAGCAGCGAAAGTTTTTTTTTTATAGAATGTATTTTCAAGGAAAATATCAACATACATACATACATATAATCACGCCACTTCTTTCCACATGCTACGATCCTTACATAAATATCAAACCAATAATAAATCAAATAAATTCAATCAAAACTGTTGGGTGAAAACCAACACCATAGAAATTACCGAAAAACTATTTATATACAAATTTAAAAACACAACAATTCAAATCGTTTGTACGTTGCGATAAAAACGGGTCGAAATCACAAACTTTTTAATGAATGACACTGTTCTAACTACGAAGAAATTATATCTACCTACTCAATTCAATTACGTTACTACAAACAGACAAAAAATGCTGGAAATGGGTTCTGTTGGTTATCCTTAAACACCCTAGCAATTTTTTTTTAATATATTCGATGTACAAAAACTACTTTTCTACAGATTTATTATATGTATAGAATAGAAGTGTGGCATTAAATAAGCGTCCCCTGTGTAAGGAACATAGGAACACGTAAATAAAAGGTTTTTTTATTTTGGTTATAATTATAGGGTGCACATATATTACTTACTAATAGTAACTTATGTAGCTGACTTAGTATACTCCGTTAGTTAAGCTCAGGGTGATGTAGATTATACAGGCAAATATAGACATGAAACATTTACAAATAATATAACTTCAATGTGTACTACTTATATGTATACATAATATCATATTTAAATTCAAATTAAAACATATTATGTAAGAAAATATAAAATCATACTTAATTGAATAGAAATGCTACATTATACGCGTTCATTTTTTATTAAATTTTCTGGTATACATTGCTGTATAAGGTGATTACAATGTACCGAAAACATTTTGATAAGATCAATTGTTCTCAGGAGATAACGCATAAAACCCAATAATATCATCTTCCTCATGGCCATTCATCTGTGCTGGCCATACGTACAGGTGATATTGAATATTTGTATGATATAAGTAAAAAAATATAAAGATTAAGTACTATTACAAGTGAAATTGTTTTTTCAATTTAAATAATAACAGATAGTTGTGGTAGGACTCTAGCCACCAGTACCTTGGAGCTTGATCTTATACCAGAGGGCTCTATATTAAATATTTTATATATATATCATCACGCCGAGTCCTGAACGGGGTAGGCAGAGAGTATAAAGCGCAAGTTGTCCCTAGACTTACATACCTCTTTCGCTTCGTCCACATTCAAAGGTCTCTTCATACATGCTCGTCGGTTTCGAGTACACTTGACGTTCCCGTCTTTGAGCGTCTGATGGATTTGATCCAGGTAATTGGAACGTGGTCTTCCACTGCCTCTTCTTGCACACACTTTTGCTTTGTATATCTGTTTCGGCAACCTTTCTTCACTCATCCTTTCTATATGTCCAAACCAGCGTCATTCATAATCAATCACGCCAGTTGATTTGCGAAACTCTTCATTGCGGATTCGCACGTCCCTACCGGCGATATTTAAAAATGTTAAGTATTTAAGTATTAAACACAAAGGGCATCCAAGACTAGTTACCATTCGTGTACTTCAATACACGGTAATCATGATTTCTTAACAACAATTCATGCAATTTCGTTCAGCCGTTCTGGCGTGACTGATGAACAAACATTCTCAAAAACTTTCGTGTTTATAACGACTGTACTATAGTTTCCTAAGAGGAGGTGGTTCGAGTGTTCCGTAGTCTAATCGAGTGCAATTAGTTTGACATTTCCTCATAGTCAAACTTTATAGTTTTTGCACCATTTTAGCACGCTGTATAAAATTAGATTATACCTAATACATATACATTTATAGATACCAATAAATTAATGTCAAATGTCAAGTTCGATATTATTCTGACGTTTTAATGGTTCGGTAATTAAAATCACACATTCCACAATACTAACTGGAAACACGGCATTAAAAAAATTTTGATTCCAAAACTGTAACTGAATATTAAATATAGCACTTATTGCTGAAGGAATTATTTAGAAACTGGGTATAATTAGTTTTTGTGGGTATATACTAGTCGTGCCCAGCGATCCGCGGTAAATTTGATGACAAATATATATCTGTTTATACTTATATATATGATAACTGCTTCGGTCCCTAACATGGTCATATATACCATACAGCCTTACTCTTATTTTGTTTTTTTCTTGCCTTAATACAGCTGTTGAACTAGCCTTGGAATGTTCGTTCTCTAGGTGAACAAAATGAGAAGTATGTATAGATATCTTCCCAAAACGTGTAGCAATTTTCATGTTTCGTTGCCTAGATACACAGCCTAGCATTGGAATGTTCTTCTCAAGGTGAGAAAAATTAATAGGACCCTTACCAGGCAGGTTCGAATATCGCCGGTCTTTACCGATGAGATTTTTTCCGAGGCTAGTATTCCTATTGTTTTGAACGAGTTATTCGATATATACGAGAGGTTATGTGTGTGGAAGAGCTTGTAAAGTTCGTTATCAGTCAAGTGGACATTCAAAATATATCTTCAGCGGAAAAACAACCTACGCGTTCATTCCTTCATAAAGAGATATAAAAATAGTGACAGAGGTAGGAATTGATTGTAAAACTTTAAAAAATTACAATAAGTAAGCGTTCCCAATTATTGCCAATAGTATGACTGGTTCATTCTATCTATCATATAATGTAAATAAATAAATAAATAAGTAAAATAAATTGGGTGTGTGGATATTACCTATACACCTCTGCCTACCCCTACGGGGACCCTTGAGGGAAGGGGTGAGGATATATAGGTATATAAAGTAACCAGCTTACGGATTGGGCTATTATTAATTAAAAGAATTGAATTTTATTAATTCAACGCTGTGTACAACAACAAAACTTATAATTAAAAGAAACGTGCATGGTAGTATCTTTATTATGGCCTTTAATTATTTGTGACCAAGTTCTTGCGATAAGGCTTAGACAAGGAAACGCGTGACGATATTGTATGTAGGTTCGCGTAGTATGTAGGTAGGCTATCATTATAAATTCATTCGCGTAATTCCATTTCTTTATCATTGCGCTTAGATAATAGTTTTAGACGTGTATTACAAAGATAGAAAACAAGGACTCCAAAGGCTATTCATACATGCTCGTTGTTTTCGAGTACTCCTGACGTTCTCATTTTTGAGTGTACGATTGTGTGATCTAGGCAGTTGGAACGTGGTTTTCCTTTGCCTTTTCCACACACTTTCGTATTGTTTATCTGTTTCATCAATCTTTATTCACTTATACTTTCTAAATGTTTAAACCAACGTTACATGTCTTTCTCAATTTTTACAATTACGGCGTTATCGGTGTATAAAATGCTTTCTATTGTTGTTGTTGTTCTAAATCCACATTGGGAAAGGGTTCTTTGGTAGCAGACAGATAATCTTTTCGGATCTTTCTTGCGTTCACTTCATTTTAATAATAATACTCACAGAAAAATGTTATGAAAGGAGGAAAATATTTTAATTATCCGTACTAATTACATGGCATTTTCTCAAAACTTAAGGTTTTCGCACAGTTTACATCGGCATTCCTTCAAAGCAACGCCGACTCGGTGACACAGCGACTGCTGCGATGTTGAGAAGCTCTCCAAGTTTGCGTCTTCAGGCCATTCGTATCCACACTGAAACGTTATGGATGTATTGGGCATCCGTTAAATAGTCATTGGCGCTTAACAGGTAGAGCTGAAAGAGAACAATTGGAGAACCTGTGGGTTTCATAACCACTACGTCTCACTACGACATGTCTCTCATACCGCCAGATGCATCAGATTCAGCACGGCCGTGGAATATGACGTAATTATAAACCGTACATCAAGACTCGGCTGACCCTAACAACTGCCAAAAATATTTGCACGGCACCGTATATTGCACAGATATATAAGGTTGTGAATATATGTACGCAGGTACCATGAATAATAATAATATACAATGTTAAATAAAATTCGGAAACAAATGACGTCTTTGCATGACATACAAGCTGCTTCTATCTAAGTAACAGTCACAAAAATATTGCAATAAGACAATGCGATCATAAAGATAGACAACATCGAATGGCATCAACTATAGATGTATAGTTAACTAGTTATTGCGTAGTTCGACGCTTTTCCAATTTTCCAGCAGAGTAGTAACTACACTTACGTAGTCAACCATTCGAGTGCAGAAAAGTCGACGAGCCTTGGGCTTGACAAGCTTCACGAGTAGTGCCCAGGCACGCCCTGCGCGGCGGTCCCATTTTAGCGCCTGAACTGCAGATGCTGCAGCACACGTTTTCCCTGCCACCTGATCGTCAGTACCACCTGCATCACCTCCTTCGCCCATTGCTGCTCGCTGTTATATTATAAGACATATTAATGGTTGTGTTAGTGTTAGTGGTTCGGCCTGCGAAGCTAAAACTAGTAGGTGCGATCTTTCGATATTGTCGATATTTTTGCGCAGAATAGAGACCGATACTTGTGCCTATTAAATTAGCTAGGAATGTTTCTTCCCATGTATTTTGCAGCCTAGATCGCATCGATAAGTATAGATAGGGCCTAAATAATATATTTTAATCTATGTGACATTGTCCCGAGATATATCTGAAGATATACAATCGGTAGATTTTAGTTACAATTGAGAGAACTGTTTGACAAAGGTTTACCAGCATCCAGTCGTCAGCAAGAGCCATCCAAGCGTATGCATTAGGTTGTCTACGTATTAAATCCACCAAAACAGACCGAGCGCGACTGGGGTCACGACTCGGCATCGAGAGCAGAATACTGTTCAATAAAGAAATTGTATATTTAATTGATATCCAACAAAAATTTTATATTTTCATTTTCGGTATCATTTCAACTTATCACGAAGATATATTCTAGGGCTCAAGCTTACATGAGATGAGCAACATATGAAACTATATTTTACTTGCCTATAAGAATTAACACAGCTGCCGGCTTTCTCAAAAGATGCAATCGCTGCAGGACAATCGTTCAGTTGATGATAACATTCCGCTTCCAAACTCCTTAGATAGCTGATCTGTTTAAGAATATCATTTGATTATAAGGCACACACTTTGCGAGATGAGATTATGGGCAAACCTCTCCATATTTCTCGAGCCCCGTCTGTACGTGACACAAGGCATCTGCCACGTTGCCTCGAAGCCTGCAGCACAGCGCAACCAAGTGGTAGTAGGCGGCAGACTCACCAACCTCGCATAGAGCTCGCGCCACGCAGACGTCTGCCAACTTAAATGATCATAAATGCCAAATTAATTGAAGCTATCAATAGTAGTATTTTTTTCATGTGTTGTACTATTTAGTTTCTGTTAGCTTAAACACATAATAAGAGCTCGCTAGGCTGCTGGTACTCATAAAGAATATAACTGAAGATGCTCAAAATAAATATTTTGTTCAAAAGTTATTACGAAAGACCACGAAAACATATTTCAATTGAGTGAAAATATTTGATTTAAAAAAATTACGGTTAATTCAGAACGTATTAACCGTACACCTATCTCGTCTAATTAAGTGCATGAATGTATCAAGCAACCCGTACAACAAGGGTGTTACAGGTCAAGGCGTAATTATTATCCCAGCCATTGCTCTAACACTTATTAATTAAATACCTACTATAAATATTGTTGGGAAAAACCCATGGCCTATATAAACATGGCCGTCTGCTCGTAGTATCTAGTGCTCAGAACTTTTGGCTGGGAAACTTGGAATCGAGGGAATCTGTTATTTCTGTTAAGGGTTATTTTTTATAGACACTAATATTGTTTTCGTACTAAGTATTGGATGTCCTATGTACTTTACTAAATATATATCTGTATAAGTGCGTATATCGTTATCCAGTTTCTAAGGGTTGCTTAGTCTACGACTAGATATATTTTTTTTTTAGTATTACATAGTATTATTATTCTCATAATAACCCATGCAACTTCACTGACCTTACAAACACAACTTACATTTAATGCTCTCAATCTCAACAACAAGTCAGCTGCATCAAAATAAAAGCTCATTCCGGGCAAAAGAGGAGTTTGCTCCCACCAGTCACCCAGCTCATGTTCCCACGCACGGGGATATGACAGCTCTTGTGTTAAGCCTGCTGAACGAGTCCTGCAGGAAATTAAAACCGTGATTAAATAAACTCTAAGCATCTACGTATAATAAGGGAATTTTTCCTAAAGACGCCAATATCGGTAGCCATTAAAAAATCTTCCTGTGCAGGAATCAATCTCGCGATCCTTAGCGAGGCAGATCAGAAACTTGGCTCGCACACAAGGTTTTTTTATTGGGAACGATAACAAGTGACTTTTTCAACTTTTTCTACGATTTTTCTAAGTCCAGGGTATAAGGGGATATTTTAATCCTGCGCCGATGAAATATTCTTGCTACAGTACAGCTTAAGTTACTTAAAATCAATGGAGCGTCTATAAATTTTGGGCTGCACTTCTGTGAAGATCAGGAAGTAGATACTGACCTGAAAAGTTGTTCTAGTATTTGATCTGCCATGTGGAATAGTTCCCTTTCCATGTAATAAGCACTCGCAGCTACCCAAATCGTAGGGCAAGTGGGAAAAAAAGCCAAAAGCGCTATAAAAAATGGCTCAGCTGCCGCCGGATCCTCCTCCATTACCATGCAACCTTTTGAAAGTAGACTGAATATACGTTTACATTAGTGAGATATATCGCTGAAATACATAAAGGCTTAAATCTCGTTCCCATACCTCAATGGATTTCTAGGATCAAGAACGATGGATTTGTTGATACAAACATTTGCCCAATCCATGTCCACGTCTTTCAAACAAGTAGCAAGTTCACGCCAACTACTGGCATCACGAGGCTTTTGCGCCACTAGCTATGAACAAGGAAAAATAACGATACACTATTCTTAGAGTGTTTGACATACGGTGGGTCACGTGGGCACTCTAATATATCTCCGGTGAAAAGAGGGCTACATCCGTGTCTACCCGTTCGGAGACCCTAGTGGAAAGGCGTAAGAAATAAATATACTTATACCCTGTATAACCATAAACCTTAGATAACCATATTTAGAAGCTGTGTTCCTTGACAATTATCTTTTCAAAGCCAAACAAAACCTACCTGGAAATAAAGATCCAACGCGTGTAGTATATCCTGCATTTGTCGAGCATGCCTGGCCGCTCGGAGGGTCGGGTCTAAATTTCTCCAGTTATCAATCCCAGCTAATGTATCACCAGTAGATCGCATGAGGCATGCGTGAGCCATCATCAGCATTTCCTGAACCAAATGGGATTATAATAAATTTTCACTTGTTTTTAGGTTTGAACAACATATTTGAGTTTTATATTCTGTGTAATATATGTATAATTATGTTTCTTTACGCCAGATGAGAGACAAGATGGGACCCTTGTCTCTCGTCGTCTGGTGTAAAATTCAATCGATTCATCGACGGAAGTCCATCACCGTTTCTCAAGTAAGATCCACATATCTTTGAACTTCTTCTCAGACTTATGCTGGTTCCTTCTCTTGGTGTATTGATCACTGTACTTAAGTTCAGAAATACTCATTGATACAGTCCGGAATCGAATTTATAATCGTCACGTTACAGGCGAACCACGTGGAAACTATGGCTCTAATCTCAAGCAATAGATAAACAAAGGGTACATGACAATTCTGCACAGAAAAATAATGGATGGCATACCTGAAAAGTATCTTCAGATCCTATGTATTCCTGAATTACAAAATTATTGTTTATGTAAATGGCTGCTTCTTGCCAGCATGACGTCGAAAGTTCCACACGAGTACGTGTCTCGCTTAGCTGTCGGTTAAAAGTGCAGAAGTCTGTTCGACCTGGATATTTGAATAACAGTTAAAAAAAAGAACAAGCTAGATGCTGGTATTACAGAACATAATAGGGCTTAATAACATTGGCAAATCCTCTGCCTATCCCTTCGGGGACCCTTGTGGGAAGGCGTGAAAATATGTATGAAGTCCCAATAGTTACAATATTAAGCATGATTGGAAAATTTCTCGCTTTATTAGCAAACCGAAACCTCTAAATTACCGTAATAAGGCACTCTGCGTAAGGAATTAGCTGCACTTTTCACAGTCGACTGCCAATCTCTCTCAAGTTGTCCTCTACCAGTGCATTCCCTTTTAATAGGCCCTTGATCCATAGCTTTTAACATTTCACCTATTTCAACACTAAAATAAAATTTTCAAATTTACTAAAATATTTTACGTGTATTAACTATTTAGCGTAAAAAACTCACTTAGAGATATGAGCGGGTATTACGGGTTTCTTAAAAGGCCGTGCTAACTTGACTTCCACTATAACAAAGGCGCATCCATCATCGGCGCCGGTAGGTCGAAGTCCAGAAGCTACTTCTGTACTGATACTGGTGGTGGGTCCCGATGATAAAGTTGTTGCCCTATAACATTCCAGAGAACAAATGTCCTGAGATGTAACGGATTTCTAGACAATTTCCATTGTGTATCTATTTGTTGATTTTATTTAATAAATAAAAAATCTAATACTTATATCTATAATTGTACGCACTTGCTAGTTTTACTACATTTCTGACTCGGACCGTAGTTGGAAGGCGCCTTGTCATAAGGTGTTAGCAATAACTCACAACCGCACTTCTCCATCATTATTTCAGAGTTGATCCAGTACAAAGGTACAGCCAACCGTGCTGTGGTTTCTGTCAAAGTAATTTTTGTAATACACGATTTATTCTACAATCTGGGTAAGAGTGACAGAGAGAGTTGAAGCTTACCCCCAGGATACAAAAGTCTGAAGAGGTCGAGAAACGCCATGAAACTAAAGCCTCCCGTTTCCCCATTAATGTGAACTTCAAAGGGCCAATTGTAGCGACGAAGATGCTTCCACAACCATCGCTCGGTATTCCCCAAGAGAAGCGTGCGATGAAATGATCCCCATACAGTTGTGTCTAGATAATTACAAATGTCAGAGGTGATTGTAGATTGTAGAGTTTCTGAACATAAATATATACATTTACCTTTAATGTAAATAAAAAGTGTTCAATAACTTACAATAGCATGAATGATCCTCTAGATAATGATTTAAGTCTAAATTATCATAATTTTGCAGATTTTTCACGTTGCATGCAAATTTTTGATCACTTTTTGTGAAATATTCTTCATTAGATCTTAGACTTTCCCATTTAGGAAAAAAATTCAATGGCTTGAAACGATTATACATTCGTATTCCGCGACTGAATGTTACTTTGGTCGAATTCTAAAATGTATGTACATAAATACAAATGTAGTATTGAAAGAAAATATATAAGTTTTTATGGAGATGATAGGAATGTGGTGTGTTCAAGAGAGGTAGGGCATAACAGATTCCTTCCGGAGGACCTCCACCTTATAGAAGTCCGTAGCCAAATAACACATTTTTTTTGTGTTGTGTTCCTACGTGGTGAATAAGGTTTCCAGTAATGAGCTCCTTGGGGAGAGGGGAGGATTGTTATATTGTGTTGGCAACCGATGCCGGATGCCAACACAGTATAACTCTCTGAACACAGAGTGGCAACGCGCAAGTGATACTTAGGTATATTGAGCGTAAATAGGCTGCGGTAACCGTTTCCCATCAGATGGGCCGTATGCTTGTTTGCCACTCTTGTTGTATAAAAAAAAAAGTGGTACTCACGAATTCGTTACAAACGGGTATTGTTGATGCAGCGGTATACGTTAATTCATCGTCATATGGAATTAACATATTATATGCTGCAACGAGGGTGAGGCTAAGGAAATTTGCTTGTTTCAACACTTCGTGATGAGCAGCATTTGCTGGGTTTCTCGTTACCGTTAGCTCTATGGTCAGTAAAGGTAGGTTAGCCCAGCTTTTACGTTTGAGTACGGAAGACCGAACCATTGGCTGCATCCGTTTCTTTATGACCATTTTGTCCTTGTCTGAAATAGTATTAGTATATACGAGTACTTTGAATGATTACTATGTATTATGCCAATTTATCCGCACTATACGTACCAATAAATATAGACGTAATGTCAATATTACAGCAACTGGCGTCTGCTACATCTTTCGGTTGAGATCCGGACTTTGAGCTGCTTTGACTCTCACTATTTGTGGGTGATGTTGAATAGCAAGATATGGACGAACCCATGTTTTTTATTGGGTAAATTTTCACTAAAGAAAGCATCTATTAATTTCGCACACTCATAATATACTCATGACATTCTAATTAGAAGAAGCACTTTTACCAATTAAAGGATAGTTAGCGAAAAAACTCATTTTTTCATAATCTGAGGGATCATATTTCATAGTGCCGATTGCTATAGTTCTATTCTCATGTAGAGCCATCTTGGCTGGCGTTGCTTTGACATGGCCAGCCATTAGCAATCGATTGAAGAACGACACGTTGAGGTAAAATAAATTTTGAACGTCTTCAGTTGTTCGAAGGCTTCGAATTCTAATGGTAAGTATATCAAGTGTTTCAATCTCAGCTTCAGCTTTCAATTGCTGAGTGGATTTGTGACGCACTGAGATTTCTGAACGTGCCTGGTAATTAAAGATATTGTTAAGTAAGTTAAAAAGTGGGTGTGTGGCTACTACCTATACACCTGAGCCCACCCCTTCGGGAACCCTTGTGGGAAGGCGTGAAGATATTATAAGTGAAAGTTGGGACGCTCTACAATCTGTGCCTACCCCGTGCGGGTTTCGGCGTGAATGAGTATATGTAAAATACCTATAGTTTCTTTCAAGCCAAAATAATAAATTAAGCTTAATATCATATGTTACTTGTTGGAAAATTCATTTCCATACCTTATTTCCCTTCATTTTATTTGTTGAAATTCTTGCGCAACTAAGGTCGGTTTAACAATGTATGTATTTGTCAACTTGACATTTTGGAATATTTCATAATATTACTGAGAGTCGTCGCCATTATCCAATGTTTCTTATAAAATTACTAAAAAAGAGATTTACTAGAAAAGATCCATATTAACTTTATTTGACGCCTTATTGCTTATTTAAAATCCGACGACTTATCCAATGTTCTTAGAAATTGTTCAGGAAGTAGGTAAGCTTGCTATACCATGAAGATGGCCTGCAAGCGTGCGTTCCTTATCATGGTAAGCGGTAACCATCGTAATTTTTTAAACATAGATTGTAATATACATGATTGTGCTAATTATAATTAAAGTTTTTTTTTAATACTCGCTTCGAATAGATAGATAGATAAACCTATGTATTCTTTTGTTGGTCTTGTGAACGTAAATTCACGACGGGCTTTTTCGTACAGTTACTATAGTTATGGCACGAGTAATTTGTATTCTACATAATTATTACATATGTACGTCCCAGATTATAATTTAACAGGTTCTTTTTTGATATAATCAGCTTAATAATTGACCTGTATCATAAAGTCATTACTGATCATGTAGTGATCATTACTGTTTTGATCGCTACTAAATTATTAATATATTTTTTTGTGACAATAATTTTCGTGTTATTTGATAAAAACGCGGGCTGTGTGTTGTGTTGTATTATGCATCAATGGATACTGATAACTTTATTGATTCCTTGTATTAAAGCCAATGGGCTACCGATGAAAAATCCATACAGTAACGACTTCGTGAGAACATTTCATTTGATGTAAACAAGAATATGTACATTTTGAATTTTGTTTTTAAAACTATCCTTTAAATTCAAGGGCCCATATGATGCGCAATGGAGAGAAATAAAAAAATGCACTGGACCGAAGAAAACTGATCTTACCATTCAAGATATAAAGCTCATCCAACCGAATGGGACACATAATATATTATACTTCAATACTACGTATTTCAATGATACCATTATGGAGGAGGTAGGAATGCTTTTTTATACTCGTGTTATTATGTACTTGTACGTACGTACGTATATGTACTTATGTACTAGTAGTAAGCCTGCGATACAAAGGTCGCAAGTTCAAATCCCGTCTGTACCAATGAGTTTTTCTGAACTTAAGTACACACTTAAGAACAGTGATTAGTCACACGACGAGCTTTACGGTGAAGGAAAGCATCGATAGGTAACCTGCATACGTCTTAGAAGTGAGAGTTACGTGTGAGAAGACGATAGACCCGCCAGATGTTACGTTGGAATTTAAATATATTTTCGGCGTATGGAGGGTATTATTACATCCCAAATTGGGACCTTTGCTGGAATGCGTGTTGTTTGAATTAAATTAACAGGACTGTACATGACTGTGCTGGTCATGCTCAAGGTATAAGTTTTTAAATAAAAATATAAGATCAACGAAATACTAACAAACAATTGTGAAACTAACAATTAAACAAACCTACAGATAAAATATTTGTGCCAAATCGGTATCCCGTGGAAAAATGATTTCGGATTTCAAATTATCTTAGTATTTAATTGTAATTTTGTTAAATTTCGTGTTTTATTTTCAGGTAAAGGTTACTGTGTACAACAATAATCCTGACAACAGGGTAATACTATGGAACTATGCTATAAAAGAGCCATGCAAGCATTTCACCTTTTCCATACTATTCAGTGACCATTTGAAAACTAAAAATTGTTTAATTAAAAAGGTGTGGCATATTACTAATATGAAATAAATTAAAAGAAAGTGGTAGTGGCTGCACCACAAAGCACCACAAGTTTGTGTGTGTGGTGAAGGAAAACATCGAAAGGAAACATTTTCTTAAATGATTAAGATGAATTTTGAAGATGTATGTTTAGTTGAGCTTGAAAAACAGTACGACATACTCTTTATTTGTCACGTTGGCACCTTATACACCTCGAGCGAAAAGTTGGTGTTGTGATGGTTATACTTAAGACTTACCCTTTGAGACTTACCCATCTACCCTGTGGGAAGGTGCGAAGATTAAATTTTCATTAATTAGCCATATTAAAAAAAAATTACAAACGAAAAATAAGTTTTCGGTTTATCTATAAAGATCTTGTTATACACATCTTGATATAATGTCACATTTTTATTGTTGCAGGGAAACTACTCGTTCGTAGTAAATGTCTCGGAAACGACGAAAAAATTCTTTGGTGATTCATTCTTCTACGGAGAATATGCCTTCAAAATTGTAATATTGTCCAAGAAAGGGAACATACTGTGTATAACTATGACCGCAAAGTTTATGAAGTCATCAAGATAAGAATAAGATAAAAAAACCTGAAGTAGTCTTATTCAGTAAACTTCAATATTACTTTACTTCAATTAGATCATACTAAGAAGATCTTCAAAGATCTTATTCTATATATGTGCAATTCTAATAATAATCTTATACAAAAACAATATCTTTATTCGAATACTAGTCGGGCATTTTTTTTTATAATTGTACTTACCCTTCTGCTGCCAACACAATTTAACAATCCTCCCCCTTCACAAGAAGGTCATTCAGTCATCAAAGAGTGGCAGTGATTCTACAGTCAGTTGGTACTAGTCGTAGGTGCAATCTTCGTTAGCAACAAACATTTGTGTAATTGTAATATCAAAATAATATTTTTTATATACCACACGGGTGGCAAACAAGCATGCGGTCCGCCTGATGGTACCCAAGCAGTTACTGCCGCCTATGGACACTAGCAACACCAGGTGTGCCGCTCGAGCGCTGCGGACCCTGCAGGAATCTTTTCGATGAACTCCATGCTGTAATCTCCAGGGGAAACCTCAACGGGGTGCACATTCCACAGCCTGACCGTTCGCGGAAAGAAACTCCTTCGTCCTTTCTTTATACGTCGCAGCTCTGAGGTCGCAGCTTGTATGTATAATATTATATACATATATGTAATTGAGATAGTCCAAGCTTTTCCCCTTAGGAGCTTTGTTTGTAAGAACTTTTACAATCCCACTCTTCTAATCCTACTACTACTAGGGGTTACCATAGCCTATGCACGTCTACGTCACGTAATAGGTCCGTATTTTTTATATAGGAAAGATTTATTAATTTAATCAATAAACCAATTTGAACCACAAACAGCATTGTATGACGCGCCTTAGATAGGTACAACTTTTGGATGAAAAATGTTGTATAAGTACGCGTTATTTGTAACGCGTTAGTTGTAAATATATAATATATAAAATAGTGTCCTTGACATAAAAGCAATCTTTTACATAGTAGACATTCATCACTCGGATACCAAACCGTCAATAATGATAAAGGCTTTCGATGATTTCGAAAAAGATTGAAGTTATCTTATCATGTTAAAAACTTGTGATTGCTAGAAATATTATTCAAAGGATCTCCGTATCAACATACAACGTGACATATGGCGAGTCCATCGCAACTAATTACAACACACGTCTTTGAAACACTACTTTTTCTCAAACGTATTCAGGATACCTCTCGATGTTTTCTAACCGGTAAAGCTCGTGTGACTGTACTTAAGTTCTGAAAAAGTCATTGGTACTGTTGGGTATCAGATTTGCAACTTTGTGATAGTATGTTTTAGCGTTGAAATTGTATAATGATTATGTAAACGAGTGTCGTTGGCGTGTGACTATAATAAGGTATTACAATACCCATCATTACAATAATTTGAAACTGCCTTCCATTAAAAATCACTTTGCATCAAAAATTATTCTATAACCGATATGTTTTAAGCATAAACGTTTAGTAAATCATTCAGTTTAGACCAAACTCAAACGTAGTATGACTGGCCTAAAACTGATAATACTATATTTCTTGAAAACTTATGCTGAAGGAGCCCTCGTCAAGGATGCTAATAACTTTGTAAGTAACTTATCTGTGCAAGTTCAGGCGGTGATGGCTGTTTCCAGCCCCAAATAGTCCCAATGAGGCAAGAGGTCTGATCCGTCAGTTTGCCCAATGGCGAGTACTGGCGCTCTACTCACTCTTTGTTACTCGCGCGAATGGCGCGAAGTGGCTTTGCCTTCCCCAAACCGGGGAATTTCGAAGAATGGTAGCCTCACGTTTGTTGCCCAACTCTGAAGCCGGCTTCTTAGGGATGACCTTGAGAGAGTATACGGAGACTTAGCAACAAACTTTTTCGTCGAAGATTTGGGTGTTTACGTTACAGAAGGTGAGCCCATCACCTCAAACAGGACTATACTAATACACGTTTTTTAATTTCTTCTTTAGCGTGCATGTTTCATCTCGATGTTTTCCTTCGCTGAACAGCGCGTGGTGTGATTAATCACAATACTTGAGACCTCAAAAACTAATTCGTACAATTAAAGTTCGAACCTGCAATCCTATAATAATCGTAATATAGAAGTGATTTCACCTTTCAGGGTCCGTACGTCATGGAATGGAACAGCCAAAGCATCTGCAACGGACCCAAATCCAAAAACGTGACAGATGTATGGCTAGATTTTGTCCACGAAAACGATAAATACACAGCTTATATTAATGTTACATTCTTGGAGGAAACTATCATTGATGAAGTGGGTCTTCATAAATTTGTTATAATGCCTATAAAAAAGCCAACTTATATAGACAAATGTCGTGGTCCGTGTCTGCCGTTGACTGCCGTACCATAAGACGCGGGTCCGATTCCCGCAAAAAGTAATGGACCGTGTTATTATTATATAACGACAACGCTAGTGTGGAACTGTAAATAAAACTCTTTCTAACAATGTTTATTGGGAGAGACACATCATTACGGACGTTCAAATTTGGAATTGACCCACTATGACAAAAGGAAAACTTGACAGTAAAAAAATTTGGCAGCATAATTCTAAATTAGTATAGATCTCATACTCAGATGTTTGTTTTTATTATTTTAATTGCAGTTACGCATCACAGTCTTTAACAAAAAGGGGAAAAGCAAAAATGTTATAGTGAACTACAAAGTAAAGGACCCCTGCCACCATTATACATTTGGCACCATTATTAGAGAGCACATGCGCACTAAGAACTGCTTGGTACAGAAGGTTTGTATGTTGGTATTACTGGAGTAGTTTTTATACCACTAAGTCTTACAGGCTTACAACTGAAGCATTGTAAATGAATTACAAATAACAAATTATATTTTTCAGGGATCATTCTACATCGTTATTAACTTGTCGGACTTAGTCAATACTTTCTTGGGAACGTCGTTTTTCTACGGGGAGCTGACTTTTAAAGTTATGACACTGGCTAAAACTGGGAACATCGTATGCTTTATTTTCGAAACTGCTTTTCGAAAGCCTAAGCCATGAACTAGAATTATATTATTATTAAAATCACCAATATTGGCTTTTTAATAAATGTTCCAGCCTTATCCCAAATATCAAATATATTTGTAAACGAGAACCATAGACGAATTGCTTCTCATTTTAAGATTTTGATTGATATGTAATACCTTTATAATAATATTTTGGATTAACATTCTGTTTTAATAAAACCATGGCAGTGGTATATGAGGAAACCAGGGTATAAGAAACTCCAGTCCGAAATAAAACCTTTAGTACTTCTACAACACTACAATATATTAATTAAATAAAACAATCCCTTTGCAACTTAAATATAACTTATTTTTCAAAAAACATGTTGATATAGATACTTAGCTAAAATACGTAAATGTTTGTACTTTGTAAAGAAAGAACATTTTCTTTATTTGCTCATATTCTACAATGTATTAATACAAAATATTTTAGTACTACAATAATACAGGCTTGATGTATACAAAGAAATATAATTTAAATGTTAACCCATTGTATATAATGTTTTCTTTGTAGTAATAAAATTATTATAATGTTTACCGAGACTACGTCATATATATTTTTTTTATTAGAACTGATTGTGTCTAAATATAATTCAAGCTTTATATGTATACTAGTGGTCCCGCCCAGCTTCGCTTGGGTGAAAAAAGTAAATGCCCTAATACACGATCGCAGCGCCACCTATCGGGTCCAATTGTAAATCTAAACCATTCTCAGATCCATCTGAAGACACACAGAAAATTTCATTAAAATCGGTCCAGCCGTTTGAGAGGAGTTCAGTGACATACACACTCACAGAAGAATTATATATATAAAGATGATATATCAAATATACATGTTCCAAAATCAACGACGTTTATACTTTAATACGCTTCGCACTAGAAGATAATTCGTTTCAGATTCATTGGTAATAAATTTGTATATTATAGAACATTATTTATTGTCGATATATCAACAACGATTCGGCATCGGTGTAATAGTCAAAAACATTTTGTATGAAATTAACCTTACAATAATATCCACTAGATGACCCGACCCCCTTACGCTTACCCTCAATTCCGACTACCGTACACCACGAGAAGTGTGTAGTTGAATTTAATATGAATGCTCTCAATCAAGTTGTTATTAACCCTGTCTATCATTGTCATGTCCTTCACAACTTGGAGATAATCCTCGATAAATTCCTCCATCATGTCTTTCGGAAGCTTGAAAGGGTTAATCGCAATTACGGCTTCTGAAATAAAATTATGAGATTTTTACTTACATACATTAAAACACTGGTGCGTAGAACAACTCGCAAAAGTGAAATGCAGGTACTTAGCTTAAGGCTAACACGAATAACGAAAAACAATATGGGAAACGGATATGGATTCGTCATCTGCCAAGTTGGTTTTGGCCTCATACCTAAACCTGGCGAATAGAGGGTGATGATTCACCTCTGGCCACCGAATCGAGGACCCTTGGGAAAGCGTGAATAGATAATATTTAAATGTTTCAATAAGGGTGTGAAAACATCGTCATAAAACAAGCGTCGATAGCAATCAGGTAACGGTAATCGCTCACCGTCAGGTGGACCGCATTTTTGTTTGGTACCTTAGTAGCATATATATTTTTTATACTAGTAAGGTTAAATTGATCTGAATTGCACTTATAATTTTTAATACTACTAATAACTCTTAATTATTGAAATTAAAAATCTGATGATGCTTCACCATGATTTGATGTTACCATCAATTTAAAAATTGGAAAGGGATTCATGTCATATGGGCTAAATCTCTCCCTTTCACACTGCATATTTCATAATTTTGCAGATATTTTTATTATAAGATCGATTATATCAGTACCTATCATTAGATACCATAGCCATGGTGGCCGAGTGGTTCTAGTAGTTGCCTGCGACACAAAGATCGTAAGTTCGAACCCTGACTGTACCAATGAGTTTTTCTGAAATTAAGTACAGTGATGTGAGTGATGAAGGCGTGTATCAATAGACACCAATAGCACATCATTCAGCCTCTGCCTATATATATAAATGATCCTTACTTTTCAGAACAGCAATGTCATCGAACACAAACATCATATCTTCACACTTCACATCGATATCCGTGAAGCCTATTTTTTCCATCATTTCTCTGACTTCTTCAGCTGGATCCTAGAAAAAAATTAAACTTTGAAGAACCAAACGTTTTCTGTTGAAATACCCGTTGGATAAGACTGGCACACTACCTAATCAGTGCTGGGTTCCTAGATCGTTAATATTTACGTATTTTTTCCTTTACGTAAGCCTTATCAATGCGATATACGCGTTAGCGTACGTAATAGCTGCTTAGTACGTATATTTCCATAGCACATACGGCTACGTGATCGTTAAAACGTAGGAACATAAACTTGTGAAATTCTCAGATGAAAACGTCACAAACAGTATTGCTGCTATATCATTATATATAATAAAACAGGGTCTAAACTAAGGTCAAATATTTGAACCAAATCAGAATCCCGCAGTTACTGTTGTATTTTTAATTTAGTTTTTTAGGTTACAAAAAAAATATTTTTAAACGTTGAGATCAATTCTATAATTATCGTTCAGATATGTGTATATACACAACATACTATTTTATTATATGTGGGTTTGGAAAAAAAAGAGTAATCTAAGAAACATTTAAATAAGTATAAGAAGCATCCATAAGCGGGGTTAGTCGACTTACACCAACGACACCAAGTAATCTTGCGAGCAAAATGAAATTTTATATAAAAAAATATAAACCTGTGAGTCATGATATGGTGATACAAAGCGGTCAGCGTCCCTGAGCCATGCTCTCCACTTGTCAGTCCGTGCCAGGGTGCGGTAAACGTCGAAAATGGGCACGTGGCTTGGGATTATCATCAGGCAATCACCACCTTCCCGGAGGAGGCCGTAGATGTTCCTAAATGCAATTCTGTGAAAAAACAAATGCTACAATTACAAGGGATAATAATTGTATCTAAAAAAGAGGTTCCCACTATAAGGACTAGGTTATATTTCCAGAGACTCATCCATATAACATCTACTTGGGATGACATAATATTTTACAGTTCGTGGTAAAGTAGCTTTACTATTACTTATAAAAGTCGTAGTTTTCATGTCATTGGACAGAGGTCTTAAAAGGAATAGGCAGAGGTCTAATCCCACACACATTATGGCATAGCTATATATTCAGGTGCCAACGAGGTAAATTGGAGGGTTATCACAATAATGTTTGTCTTTAATTTTCTACTCAGATGTATGCAAAATCCCCAATGTCCTTCAGCACCGTACAGCTCGTTATCATTTATTTGTGGGCATTTAATATGCATTGTACTTAATCTTAGGGAAACTGATTGATACACATAGGGGTTTGAACTAGCAATATTGGCATTGCAAGTAGGTAACTACTAAACTATGCTGATGCTTCGGCACGGCGCTATGAGAGTAACGAGCGATAATATTAAAAAAGAAGGTGAGGAGTTCGAAATTTGTATGGATGTACTGAACTCTATATATAGAAAGTTTAAGGTATGAGAGTAAATAAAAAAAAACTCACGATGAGACAAAAATACATATAAGTACCCTACCTGATTTTCGATAAATATAAAAGTAAAACAAAGATGTACATTTGATTTTGGAACGATTAATATATCTTAAGAACTGGTCGCAAATCTACAAGGGATTTTTGTAATTATATAATACCAAATTTACCTTTACTAGCCATTGTACTATAATATAAATAAATCATTTATTTAATGACATTCGCAATGTCAATAAATAAATCGCAAGGGTAGTCGTTAAGTATTTGTGGCATTGATTTTGAAAATCCATGTTTTTCACATGGCTAACTGTATGTCGCCTGCTCCCGTGTCGAAAAACTATCAGCATTATGTATTTCATCAATAAGCATTACAATAAACAATTATGATAACAATATAAATAATAATTATTAGTATACTATAAGTACAAGTAAATAGTATAAGTAAAAAAGAAAGCCGTGGTGGCCGAGTGGTTCGAGCAGTTGCCTGTGACACAAAGATCGCAAGTTCGAAATCCGACTGTACCAATGAGTCACCACAAGCTTTGCGGTGAAGGAAAACATCGAGAGGACTTGCATACCTCTTAGAAGCAATTCAATGGCGTATGTATAGTCGTGGATTCGCCCTCTGTCCCTTGGCACCTAAAATATATCTCTGGCAGAAAGTGGGTGTGTGGGTACTACCTAAACACCTCTGCCTACCCCTTCGGGGACCCTTGTGGGAAGGCGTAAGGATATATTATATTAGTATAGTATTCCAATTCAGATCAGCTACTATAATATAATACAAAATAGTACTCATTATACGACGACCGCCTGGTCTAGTGGTTAGAGCTCCTGACTGTGAAACTTGAGGTCGGGTTTTGAATCCCGCTGAGGGCAGATATTTGTGTGATGAACACGACTATATGTACTTTAGTCTTGGATGTCCTATGTATGTATGTATATATCCATTTATATAAGTAAATATATCGTCGTCTAGTTACCATAACACAAGCTTTGCTTAATTTGCGGCTAGGTCAATTTTTGTGGAATTGTCCCAGGTATTTATTACTATTATAATTATATATTCCTTAACTAGCCCTGATCTATTTAATCCACCATTTGTTTGTTTTAAAAAATTCACTGACCTAGGTCAACGCACCACCAAAAGTACCACCCTATAGACGTAAAAACAGCATTGTTAATGGATAACATAAAGCAATAAAATTTCAGCGTTTAAAAAATAGCTGTAATAAAATACATGACTAATTGGGATTAAAAAAACGTTGTTTAACACTTACTCCTGGTGTTTGATCCAATGAAGAGCGTAAAACGAGAAAAGATGGTCGAACTGGCCACTCAGATCGCGGGGCAGGTGTCCAGATATATCCAGCACGGAGAAGTGTGTTCTTTCGTCCCTGTGGTGCTCATTCGCGAACTTCACCATGTTTTTGCTGATGTCGCAACCCATCAGCTTGCCAAAGCTGCCAGGCATAAATTTCTTTATTATACTGGTCACGCTGCCGTCCCCGCACCCCACATCAATGACCCTATCCCCAAATTTCCTCCATTTAATTTTATTCCCGTATTTTTCTAGGCATTGCACGGCATCCCGTTTTTGTAAACTGTTGCTTTTCTGGTATAGTTCAGCGTCGTCATTCATGATGGTGGTTTTTTTAACGATATTTTTTTTGTGCGTCTGTATTGCGCGTACGCGGTGTACTCGACGCGGTTTCCGCGGGCAATCGAGTCAGGAACGGAGTACGTATGCATTTATATGTGCCTGCGCACGATATCGACTGGTGTGGCGAAATCCGTAGTCTCCAGTCGAAGAATCTGATTGGGGCGGTTTCACACTGGGGTGAATATAGCTATTTAAAAATGGGATTATCTAACAATTTAAATACTTAAAGTGAAATAGAGACATTCAAATCTCAATATCAAAATACAGTATCTGTAAAGTATTTTACAACCAATTGAATATAATTGTCAACTCATAAGTTCATCGAACTTATTCTTAAAATCAGTTTGACGTTGAAAATTTAGTCATGAGGTGGCAGTTAAACACATGTAAACGACGCAAATTAATTTATCTTATAATTATTAATCAAATAGGCGTTCTCTTAGATTAGATTGAAGAATCCAAACTGAAGTCTGTCTTTATAATCAGAGATTATGGCGCATTTTGGCTAGCGGGTTCGATTGCCGCTGTTCGCAGATATATTAGAAGAATACGAAGTTCCATAAAGTACTCTTGGATATGTGGTCTCGGAGGTATATATCTAATCTATGAGTTTCTATAATAAAAGCTTCGGTTTGTTTGAATCTGGGTCTATTAGTTTTTGTTTTTTAACCAGGGTATTATTATAACAGTTTTTCATTGTTTGTCTTCCAATAGAACCTGGAAAGATGGCTGTAGATAAAGTTTTATTTACGTTCTGAGTACGTGGACAGGGTTTATTAATAACTGTTTAATTACTGTTTCGTAGATAAAATAAATCAACAAATTAATAGACACTGTCATCTGTATACCCCATTGGTAGTAGATCTGTGTCATGCTGGGATGCAGGAAAAATATTTGGGAAATTAATTTTTTATTATCCTCTCGGAAGCTCTGAACTATTGGACCTGAATATTTAGTTACATTGTCGCATTTCGACTATAGGTAGCTCAAAAATAATATGCTCCTGTATAACATTATGCGAATACGTATTCGGTTAGATAATATATCTTCATGCAGTATTTACATTGACAATGTCTTCTATTCCTTTGTCATTCAGTTTCCTTGTATTTTATCTTATGATATTATGTTGCAAGGTATTTTTTTAGACTTAGAGCTTAGGTTTTTTTCAATTGGTAATTTTAGAACTCAATTTAAGCGGCAATTAATATACCATTATATTATATAATAGTTCTGTGTCCCTTTTTACGCAGTACTATTGTTTTTAGTAAATTCGCTGTCCATGACGTTCAAGTTTTCCGAAATACTTTTTTATGTCTTTCGTAGCTCATCTTACAAGAACTTTATAATTTGCGGCCTCCGGCACTGATTTAGACCTTAGTTCTATATGCTATTTATGTATTTAATACAACACATACATACTTAATACTAAACTTTATTTACAATATTTACAAAGAACAGTTGAAACTAACTTACACATAAAATATTTGACCCATGTTATTTCAGCAGTGAAACCGAACAATTGGTATTGTGAACATGAAAATTTTGAATAAAGATACCTACAATTAATTATCTATTTCAAATAGCTACTCAGATTAGCACAACCCCTGTTGGCTAAGGCCTCAGTAGTTGGCTAGGCGTTGCCAGTTAGGAAGCTGAACTGGTCATATACAACGCTCTGTTGGAGCCTAATACTGGTGTTGACGTGTTTCCATGCAGGAAATTCATACTGTGGGCCACGTATGTTTTCTCAAGAGAGTACGACGTAAGTTTCTTTAAAGACACGAAGTGAACAGGGTTGGCAACGTGCGAGTTCAACGCCTATAACAGTTACAGTTACAGTTATTCTACTGTAACTTATAGACGTTGAACATGCTTATCATTTGGTCAGCCGTTGGTATAGTTAAGCACGAATAGTACCAATGAGAGCCTAGGCGACTAGGCTACACATGCCTATAGGCAGGCATAGCGCTGACCATCAAACAACCGTCTCATCACCGAGTTCAAAAAGCCATCCTGTAAATTACAAGTGTCATTAGCATAAAGTTAAGAGCAGGAAAACTACTGATTACACATCTTTGAGTAAACATCGTAAATTAAATAGTGAATGCTAATGTTATTGCTAAGGTGTAATTATCAGAAGTCGTGAAAAAAAAGTTGTTTTTTTTTATCTTAATATATTTAAACCACGTTGACCGATTTACTTAAGTGATTTCAATCAAATTTGCACACCGTGTGCAGTTTGATCCAACTTGAAAGATAGGATAGTTCACCTACATCTCAATTTTTAGTCGCAATGTTATTTTATTGCCAATTATTTGTCTATTATTTGACAGTCAAATTTATATGTTAGCTCGAAACGATTCTGTGATCGTGTTACTGGCAATTGAACTTTTTCACCCAAGCGAAGCTGGGCGGGACAGCTAGTATATAATATTTTTCTCAATAGCCGAAGGTTAACATGATCAAGGTGTTCAAATCATCATGCAGCGTGAGCTGATATTATGAATTGTTGGGTTCAACTGCTTCGAACGGAAAGTATTCCATTAAAAGAGTATTTTTATAATATGCGCTCTTTAAGCTATAAAATATGTATATATGTTCTGTTGATGCGAAATATATTTATGTATATGTATCTACATCATCCCAGGGGGAGACGAGGTAGGTAGGTATTTCTTATTACTGAAGAGCTGAGATAGATGCAGAACGAATGAACTCTGTAATTTTACGTATTTTTTTATTTCGGTGTTGATTTTACTTGCGTTTTTAGACACCTGCTATGTGTGACTTTGGGATAGTGATAATCCAGCAACATGAAAATAGTTTGTGAATTCTTGTTCGAAATTGGAATAGCTCCATTGTAGTAGACCTCCTTCCACAAAAGCATACATACCTACATACAGTTCATAACGGGATAGGCAAAGAGAGAAGAGCGCCAGTTCTCTCTAGACTTATATACCTCTTTCGCTTCGACCACATTCAGCAGTTCTCATCCTTCCAGTGTTCCAGTTCCATCCAGTGTCCGATTGATTTGATCAAGGTAATTGGAACGTGGTCTATCTCCTTTTGCCTCTTCTTGAATACACTTTCTCTTTGTATACCTGGCCACCCTAGAATATGGTCAAGTTTCATATAGGTTACCGTAACCTTACCTACTTATCGTCAGGTTGGCAGTATGACTGTTTGCTACCTTTCTAATCACGCTTAGGACAATAGACTTGTTTGGGTATACTTTAGATAAAGCTTTCATGGAGAATCCTAATATAGCCTAATTTATGACATGAAAACTGTCAAGTGCTCTTGGTCTAACGCGATTTTCCTGTAGGCATCTATTTGTAACTACAAAGTATTGAGGCGATTTCATACTCAGCTATCCAAAAATAGTTGGGTGTTATCTGATCTTGGATCGAAGACGTCTGTATTTTTGTCAATAGCTATCCGCTGCCTTTGTGTTGTAATTTATTGAATCGTTGGCCTTCATCTAAACTATATTTGAACATGTTGTTCCATTACTTTGATATACTTAAGGAGGTAAGTAAGTGTTGCGCTAAGCCCTCATACTAATGTCGACATCAGTGTTATAAATAACTCATTACATTTTGTATGGGTTTGTCTAAGACCATTGATAACACATAGACAACTGTTATTTACTAAGCTCTTTAGTTAGTTACTATTTAGATTAATATTAATATATATTCACATATATAAAACAAGGGTCTCTGAGAGCGTAGTCAGATAGATTATTTAAGGTGAAAGAAAATACAGTCAGGAAACCTGCTAAAATTCTGGAAGAAATTCAAAAAACGTATGTATAATCGTGTATGAGATGGTAACGGATTCGCTATCTGTGACGATCGCATTATACCATATATATCTCCTTCGTGAGGACTGAAAAGTATATCAGGTTTAACATCCAAAGACGTCAGTCTCGTCTAGTGGTCAGAGCTGCTGACTGCAAAGCTTGAGATCGTAGGTTCGATTCCCACTGAGGGCAGATATTTGTGTGATGAGCACGAGTATTTGTACCTTAGTCTTCGATGTCTTGGATGTCCTATGTATCTAAGTATATATATATATATATATATATATATATCTATGTCTATATACCACAGTACAAGCATTCCTAAATTTGGGGCTTATGTAAATATGTTTTTGTAATTGAACATAATGAACATAAAAAAAAATGTTTGTTGGCGAATCCACCGATCCCACTTTGTTTGTATTTAAGCAAAATATATATTCAATAAAAATGCCAAGTTACGTTTGTCTGTACAATCTGCCCTGCATTGATCCAGTCATCGATCACCTTACGTACATTGCGTAAAGCAATATTTTGAATCCTTATCAAACGCTTGTTATTACGTCACCGTTCGTTAAGTTTGTTATGGTAACTGCGCTGTACTTTATCATTGAGATCGACCTTAAACATTATTACGAACTGCATTAGCACCTAGTTGTTCATAAATATAAAGTGAATTTCTTGCTTATAAAAAAACCTTCTTGAAAGTAGTCTTTTAAGTCACGATATAAGGTTCAATTCACATTGAATTTTGACATGGCTTCTAGAAGTGTTTATTCTGCTCACGCAGCTTAGCCAGACCTGTCAGTCGACCGACCACGAAAAAGTACATTGCCCTGGCCCTGCACGAGACTTTTTTAATTTTCTTATTACGGTTTTGGTACTGCACTGTGGAGCAGTTCGATGCTTAAAACAGGACAAAATTATACCTTTAATGTCTTACATGTCAATGAAATACTTTCATGACACGATTTTTTAATGTAAACTTTTTACACACATGTTAAATTCAAAGAACTTGTATAATATCGATTTATAAAACGTTAAAACATATATTTTTTAAAACTTTATTAGAGCAATTCCGATTCCATCCACTAAATAGTTTCTCAAAACACAAAATTTTTCGTGAATATCTACCTCACTAAAATTGCTGTAATATTCATTTTTAAATAAGAGCAAACTTCGTGAATACTATACGTTTCTGCATAGTCTAAGCAGGCTTCAACCGGTTTGAATTGGTGTGATGCTTACCATCAGATAAGCTTTCCCATATAACAGTTATAAAAGCACTTGAGTCCTGAATACAGTGGTACCACTCACTGTGCGGTGTAGACGTCTACTCCGTCGAGTTAGGTCTTGACCTAGCCCAATGTGATTAATGTTGATGACAACGTGATTCTAATGCGCTGATGTCAAAATTCCACCAGCAGTTTTGTTACCAAGTGATAAAGGAATTCGTTTGGAATATGAGATTAGTGGGTGTGTGGGTATTACCTATACACCTCTGCCTACCCCTTTCGGGGACCCTTGTGGGAAGGCGTGAGGATATATTATATGAGATTAAAAACAAATATTTTAATACTTTGGTATACATACAAAATGATTTTTTATTATTGATATTTGTACTTATTTAATATGAAAGCTGTTATTTTTATACTAAACGTCTGTAAAATTTCCACTGCATACTTGCTGTAAAACCTCTCTAAGGCCAATGCAATACGAGCGACTTAAAATCAGGTTACACTGTATTAACCCCAATGTAAGTAAAAAAATATAAAAATCCAACCAAAGTTCCAAACGCGAACTTAAACAAGGTTTCGGCAATTGCGCCGCTGTAATCTAAACTTGAAATTCAAGGACACAGTTAAAAACGCCGAAAAAATTCACCTCGATGCACCAGTGCGCTCATACGCTATAGCGCAAGTGCAGAACATTTATCTTGTGTAGCGACTGACGAGTCTTGATACTCGACATTGGCAAGAAAAATTACAGTTGTATACATAAACATATATATGCTTTCTGTAATTTCTTTTGTAATTTAAAGTATTTTCGTAGAGTATTGCGTGTTTTGTAAGTCTGGAAAAAACTGGCGTACGCCTCTTACTCTGCATACGCGGAAAGACTCGGTGTGATCTAATGTTTTAATATGTATGTATGAAATCAGCTTATTCACACTAATAAACACATATTTCGGGTAATTTTGGCATATTGTAAATATATACACAAGTTCGTATTTCGAACGAATCTAAGAATGTATCTCAACCTGTGCTGAGACTTGATACTTGACCTTATAATGAACGGACTTAAAATAACACAAAAAAGATTGAATCGGAATGTGCTCCTAGAAAAATCTTTACGCTTATTCACAAGTCAATAAAAAGTGCGGAGGGAAATTTGCCCTAAACACTCCGGAGTCTTACAATGCAATTTTTTATGTAATCACAGTTAAATGCAGGTTTTCTTACGCAATATTTACATTCCCCGTATTGTAAAGCTCTTAGTTTAAAACTTCTAAATTCATATTCATGTTCTGAAAACCTGATAAGAAACATGATTGAAAAACCTTCCTCCTTCCACCCTTCCATGAGTGGTTTTGAAATATTTAGTATTTTCCTAACTCGTTTTAATTAATTATCCCTACCGTATGTGCTGTAGTCTTTTCTCTCGTTATGATGGTGGAATGCCCCGCGTGGTCATGTTACCCGCAAGGTAGCAGCTATCACAATAATATAATGTTTCGCCAATAATAACAGTACGTGTAAACATGATATATTTTTGAAATGGCATTTTTTAATTTCAAGTATCAGGTTGATATAATTTGAGGATGTGTATGTACGTGGTAGTCATCGCAATGTCACCCCGCGCGGGTTCAACCACCGAACGTGCAAACCGGGAGAAAGGGCCCAGAATAAGGGAACTTTATTGTACCATTATGGACTTCGTTAATTTACATATCATTGCAGTCTGCCAGTTTTTGGTAACTTTCAATAATGAGCCAGTGATGAAAGTACACATTATTATAATGTATTTTTATAAGGATAAGAATAATTTAATCTGGCAATATTCTTTGCGATGACAATTGTAGAAGTTCAACAATATTATAATCGACGACCATTTATGAAGAGACTGATGAATGTGGACGAAGCGAAAGAGGTATGTAGAGGTAAGTCTAGAGAGAACTGGCGCTCTATACTCTCTGCCTACCCCGCTATGGACTCGGCGTGATATGTATGTATGATTATCAAAGAGCACCTACGAGATACATGTACTATGCTATTCTTATAAAGTAAGGATAATCATTGGGTAATGGTAACAATAACTCATCTTTGTTTTTATAACGAAATACGAAGTAGTGGAAAGCGTTATTTAATTATTTTAATTTACCACAACGTGTAATCAAACATTGATTCATGTAAAGTAGTTATTATGTAAGGTAACACTAATATTGTCGATCTTCCAGTCACTTTCATTTGAAAGACCTTGGTGAGAGTGCACTACCAAATTGGAACTGGTTTTACTTACATAGATAGGATATAGGGACTAAAATTCAATAAATATACCAAGTCTTAAAGGCATGATATGTTATATTGAAGAGTTTCGTTTATCTTTAATTTGGAAAGTAAAACTTTATGTAAGTACAAAATTCCATCTGAATCTTTCGAGTCGTTTCTAAGAAACCACTGTAATTGAAATTTCACGATTAAATAACCAGATTTAGTTTAGTTACCGTTAAAGAGTCTAATAATTTTTTCTCACAATTAAGATATTAATTGCTTTATTGCTGATTAGTATCAACCATTCCTTTACATTAGGGGTTTTATCTCATTCTTCGGGATTTTGGAATGTAGGCATCTATTTGTCTTGGACCTTACGTAACCCATCATGGGAACATCACTACTATGACGACATTTGGAAGTGAAAGTTACGTAACAGAAGCCGTATTGTCGGAGATATAATCAAACATTGAAATTTGTTCACGCACATTTTTGTTTGAACTCAATTTATTTGTTTTAAATACACGTTTCGAAGCAATGTTTATTTATGAACATACACACCTAATATCACGAGGAGTCGCCTATGGTATGATAGAATAGAACGCTTGTCTTCTATAGACTTGCAGACCTCTTTGCTCTAAGCTTGCCGGTATCTAGAACTCTTGACTTTCCCAGAGTTTACACTCAATGTTTGATCGATTTTATCAAGAAGTTCATTACATGACAGAGTCTGGAGCCTTTTATCCATTGTGCTGTTTAGCAACGTAAATCTATGAGTAGTCAATCAAGTGATCCGTATATTTGTCTACCTGTTCTATTTATTGTAAAATAATTTATTGGAAAACTCGACTGAAAAACATTGTCCAATTTATTTGGAAAATAATTTGGGGTCAAGGGGCCTCCACTCCTTTGTTGCCCCGAGACCTCTTAACCTCTAAATCCGGCGCTGGTTTTATATATTTTAGCAGTTAAAGTCGTTGTCTCCTCCGATGGAACGCAGATTAGTATCAAGCTAAAGGCCTGTCTTTTTGTTATTCCACTGTAGTGACAAACCAGCATGCGGCCCGCCTCATGGTAAGAGGTTACCGCCGCGCTTCGCTTCGCTTACGCTTCCTCATTTGGGTCCTCGGAGACAACGAAGGCAGGGGTATAATATTTGTTGGACCTTTCTAGGTGTGACATCTAGATATAAGCCCAACGAAAGTCACTGTCAACGAACTAGTCAACGTGACAGATAGCAACTATTGAGTTAAGACGTGTCTTTGAGTGTCTCAGACGGATTAAGGTTTCCTCTCTGTGTTCTCTTTCACCGCAAACCTCGAGGTGATAGATACTTAAATTTAGAGAAAGATTTAAAAAATATTTAAGTGTAATACGTCTTTTATACTTAAGAGGTGACTACTGACCCCTGTTACCACAGCAAATGTAAACAATTTCTATTATTTTAGATTTTAGATAGAAAAGACTTAATTAATAATAGGTTACGTAATTGCTAATTTGCAAACCGTACCTCAAATTCGTTCGACTGCAGAGTATTTCGATAACGTTCAAGTGCACAAAGACTTATCGCAAGTAATTTAATGGGCTCCAAACGCTCCAATACATACAATCTTTCTCTTCATTATAATAAAAAATTCGTACTTTCGTCCTTTCCCAACCAGTTAGTGAGTGCATTGCCCCACGAGTACTTATTACTGCCCAAATTTTAAATTGATTCGCCGTCTCTTTCATACATTCTCATATTTAAATTCGAGTGAACGTATAAGGAATATTGTTTAGTCATCGTCGGATAAATCGCCTCACATTGACGGTCCAATGTGTCGGGCCTTAAGGCAGGTTATGACTAAGGTCACTCAGAGTACGTTGTCGTAGGCTTAGAAATGATGTCTCAATTGGTCGAACCGATTTGCTTTCAAAGGGTTATTAATTATAAAGGCTTGGTCACAACAATTGTATGAATACGATGTTTATCTGTTTCTTTCTGCGAAGTTGCAGTTTAATTTGGCAGAACATGATTTTGGCAGTTTTCGCTGATAGGTGTTTTGACTATGTGACTAGGTGATTGTTTAGTAACAAATGTACAGATAAGTACATTTATAGTTACAAATGGATATATTTTTATTACGAGCGTTCACATGTAGGTGGTTTTTAGATTTTTATATTAGCCTCTCTATTCACACTTTACAAAGTGTAGGCAGAACTCCAACTACGCGTGTAGTTGCAGTTATAGTTGGAGTTGGAGAATTACTATGATTCATCATGTAATAACCTTAGTTACATAACGATATGCCTTATCCTAAGCCTATTTAATTTAAGAAGTGGCCTAGACTAGTTAGTAACTATTATTAGGCAAAAAATATATATCATTATTAATTATTTCTCTGGTTTTTTTCCCTGAATATTTCATTTTATTTCTATAATAACATTGTGTGGCATCTAAGTTCAAAACCTTTGAGTATTTGCCTTTATAAATTACAGATTCTACGGTTAATATATATTTGCGTTAATGTCGTTAATGCTAAGTTTATATCAATATGTGAAAATGTTAAATTGTAAGTGCCATCTGCTTTCCGTGGGGAGATATCAACATTTCTCAAAGCTTACTGTGGGCGAGTCAAAGATGAGCTTTATGTAGTTACACAAATTTAGCAAAGATGGCGCTGTTCAAAATTTTCTTTAGAGAGGGGAAAAAAGAAACCTCAACCAGATTGTGACAATGTTCCTCTATACTTTTATGGATACAATTATTTTATAGCCAATAAACCTATTTGACTGTGCACAATTTTATGACTAAACCTATTTGTTGGCAGATGTTCGTTTTATTTTGTTAATTAAAACTTATTGAAGATTTTCCACACATATATTGATCTATTTATCGACCCAAATTACAAAGGCATATGCATATATGTATAATACATGTTATTGATGGAAATACATTGATTAAATCGTCACCAAATCTTGGTCGACAATTATGAATTTTGAACAAAAATGATTTAGAATTTTGACAAAAGAAGGGGTAGGCAGAGGTGTATAGTTAGTACCGACACAACTACTTTCCGCCAGAAATATATTTTAGTTGATAACGTGACAGATAGCGAGTCCGTTGCCGTTACTCAAGCACGACTATATGTACATAGGCCATTGAATTTCTTCTTAAGCGTATGCAGGTTTCCTCTCGATGTTTTCCTTCACCGAAAAGGTCGTGTAAAGCCGCAGATAATTTAATAAAAATAAAATTGTTTATACCGTGGTGGCCGAGTGGTTCGAGCAGTTGCCTGCGACGCAAAGGTCGCAAGTTCGAATCTCGACTGTACCAATGAGTTTTCTGAACTTAAGTACAGTGATTAGTCACACCACGAGCTTTACGGTGAAGGAAAACATCGAGAGGAAACCTGCATACGTCTGAGAAGAAATTCAAAAAGGCGTATGTATAGTTGTGCTTGAGTAAAAATGTCTAGTAAAAAGATACTCCAAATGTAGTAAAATATGTCACTAAATATGAACTCTTTCGGTATCTCTACCAAAATTGTATTACTCAGGCACACAAACATGCAAGAGAATATTGTTTATATCCGTTTAAATAATACCAGGCCACGATTCTAAGTCACTCACCTTAATACAACTACTACACTATAATATATGACAGCGATCAGGCATTCAATGTCCCGTCCGCGGTGAAAAGAGCCTTACCTAAATTATAGGCCCAATTTTATTACAACAAATACTTGCGGGGAATTTAAATAAAAACTCATCGTACTACACATACGCATGAAGAATGTCCATATGGCAGGTGGTCTATACATGATTACAAGGAGAATATGTAATTATTCAGCTTGTATTTTGGTGAACACACTTAGGATGGCATCTGACGCATTGTATATTTACAATTAGTACTCACAAATGATTGCAGGGGAATATATTGTCTACTTTACCTCTCAGATTTTATTTCATAAATATTTCGTAAAGCCATTGGTGGCCGGCTGGTTCGAGTAGTCCGCAACGCAAACATTGTAAATTTTCTGAACTTAAGATCTGTGATTAATCACATTCCGGTGAAGGAAAACATGAAAAGAAAACCTGCACACGGCTTAGAAGAATCCCAAAAATATACGTATGTATAGTTGTTCTTGAGAAACGGCTATGGACTGGCCGTCTGTCACGTTAGCACCTTAAGATATATCTGGCGCAAAGTGGATGTTAAACCTCTGCCTACCTCTTCAGTGATGTTTGAGCAACAAATGTAGGTAAAACGTCATTTTATTAACTCGCGTATTTTATAATTTAGAATATTAATATTGATGGCAACAGCATGGTACGGCCCCACGTAATTGTATCAAGTTAATGTTACCGAGAACATTGTTAAAAAATGCGATCTCTAGAGAAAATAGAACACGAGAAGGAAACGATCTGCACTCGACATCAATTTCCAGCAAACGTCCACACACACAGAGACAATCGTACATATAATATTATTTACTGACTCACACAACGAACGTACCTAAGGAATACCTAAAAAAATATACAAAAAGCTTTTCCCAAGAATAAGCGGGACGGAGTGCGGATCTTATTTTTCTCGTGGACGTTTCAGTCGCTCTCGGGCGGCGCACGGGCCCGGGGATGGGGCCTCCACCACCCCCTGCAATAATACTGCGTCACTATTTTGCGCCATTACCTACACTTGCTTCCTATTCTATAAGTAGCGTAGCTCCTAGAACGTAACTTTGAGTACGGCATCTCAACAGCCGCTCTCAGGAACATATATGGTTTTCATTGCAAATGTATAAAATGTCGTATCTGCGACTGAACGACCTGTTGTTTTATGTCGACCCACTTTTCCGTTTTTGCCAGGACTGCGTAGGTCGAGTTAATGATCGGAGCGAATTAATGAATGAATAAGTAGACTATACATTTTAGGTCACTATGTCCGACCTGCTTAGCGAACTGCTTAAATAAGTTTGTTGGGAATTATTAATTATTAATTTTATTAATAATTATTAATTTGACGACCGTCTGGTCTAGTGGTTAGAGCTCCTGACTGCAAAACTTGAGGTCGCAGGTTCGAATCCCGCTGAGGGCAGATATTTGTGTGAAGAACACGAATATTTGTACCTTAGTCTTGGATGTCCTATGTATTTAAGTATATATCTATTTATATAAGTACATATATCGTTATCTAGTTACCATAACACAAGCTTTGCTTAATTTGGGACTAGGTCAATTTGTGTGGAATTGTCCCAGGTATTTATTTATTTAATTATTTCAAATTTCGACCAGTACATACGGCTTCCTTGAAGGAAGCCTTTGGAGCACATTGTGTTACCTCTGGGTTCGTTTTGGTCAACAAATCATATACTCTATAATCATAATCTCTCAGTCAATTTAGTCCGTAGACTTTTCTTCGTCATTTGGAACTCAAAACTAGTGCTGAATACTAACACTTTTTTATGTAAAAAATATGTAAATTTATAATCCAGCTGTGGCTAGGTTACGTTCTAAGTCTACATGATTTCGAGTACTAGTAGCTCTCCGCAGTGCCGGTGCTTTATATGTGTTGCACTGTTCCAACTTGTGCCGTAGGTGGTGCCTTCAATATACGCTCCTCCTAGATACATCCGCGCTCATGCCGAACGACATCTAATTAAATGCACTCTTTGTTATATTTACACCAGTGAAGAGATAGATTGTGAAAAAAATTTTTACCGTAATTACAGATCACGCTATCGCGTCTATTACGATTATTCTGAGTTTATGTAATGCAGCGATTTATCATACATATTCTTTTTATGATCAAGGAACGTAGCCTAAATATATTCCAGAACGAATTCTAAGACGGTACGTAAATTCGTAGCTAGGCTACAGTCACCTAGCCTGTAAAGAAGAAGGAGAACTGCAGTTTCGTAGTACCAAATTTGAAGTGGGGAATTTTATTTGGTCCAAGGAAAGCTTGCTTTTGCATGGGTTACAGGCTACCGTTACCTGTTAACGCTTGTCAAACGACTCTTTTTCATGTCCCTGGCAAGGATTAATACATTATTGATAGTTTGGAGTAAGCCGCTGAAACTGCTTTCAGTAAAGGCTTTATGTGCGTTATTCCAAATACCGATAGCAGTATTAATTCCAGCGAGACAATGAGCTAAGTCTAATAGGCACGGCATGCCGCACCGATATACATTAATGACAGACATCGACCACACAGTGACAGTCGATAGTTAAGTGTTGCACGCATCGATATAATTCGATAGGACACAGCTTTATCCGGATTAAGCACTGATTTTAATTCCATGTCGTCCATTTTGTAGTTAATTGCCGTATTCATAGACGAAGGTTGTTCAACCGACGGATGCTAGTTACACCTGGAGAAATTATGTCTTCACCAAAGTCTGTGAAATTTTATTAAAATTTATCTTGATATAGGCAGTTCGAAAAATATTCATCTTGACTTTTAGAAAAATGAACTTTTCTGTCTAATAAATTGAAGGGAATATGACCAAATAAGGCCTACTTCCTTGTCACAGAGGACGCATTCATTCACTTGCTCCTGACCCAAAAGTTTTGCCAAAGAATCATTGCAACTCAAGTCTAGACGCTGAAAACAATATACTACACTCGTAACTTTGGGAAGGTTGCGGCATATATAATTAATTTTTGTTTCCTAGAAGCAAACAATTTGAAGCTTTAATAAAACTCGTAGGAATATTTATGTACAGCAGACTGGAAAAGCAACTTCTCGTACCTATCTGGTCTGGAAACAGCTAAAATATACCTTGCAGATATAGGCTTGGAGACAATCAGCCAACCTCTAGTGCGACTTTGAAACAATTCCTTCGCTTAGCAACGTGTACATTAACGGCTTTGTACCAAACCAAGCATCAAGAGGTCTGCAGAAAGAGGAGTGTATACAATAAGTGAGGAGGATTTCGCTGGGTGCGGTGCAAGGTAGGTGTTTTGAATGCAGAGGTGGGTGTGAGGCGACGGTCCTTTGATTCTGGCGAGATTAAACGTGCGGCAGACGGTGGCGCCTCTATCGATTGTTGTTGTAATTACAACGCTATCCTCGCCCAGTCGCAAATGAAATTGTTCCGGACAGAGCTAGCTGTGGATGCCAACGTGTTATTACACACGACCGATAGACACGACATGGCATTTTAAGCCCTATTGCAATGTGACAAGTACCACGCCACCAGTTCCATAAAACATGGATATGACTTGGATGCAGTTGCGGATGCATTATTGCATACGATGTTGTATCTAGTGTTTTGATGAAATTCCAATGAAATGCTTTTAGTGGCACTGTGGTAATTTGCAGTAATTCATATAAGATAGTCTGTATTATGTTCATATGTAGGTAGCGAAAACTTGTAAATTTAATCCGAGATGAAATTATGAACATATGTAGGTACGAATTATTATTAGCAAAGGTATGTACAATGTCTTATGTAAGCAATTCCTTTATCGTCGAACATTTCTAGTATGTAGGTACGTACTAACGTTTTGAATCGAGTTTAAGTTGTAGGTAGGTACTATACATACTTACAAGTACCAGTGCTTGAAAACTGGAACAGGAAAAGCCTTCAGCTCTACGGCTGCGCAGAACTGATGCGGCAACAAATCCACGTTCAATTCCAAATACGAATGGGAACCCAGAGAGCAATCCAATAAAACATTCGTACCCCACAGAACGTATCTACGTCTACGTGACGTAGACGCCTCCCAGCTACGCATGCGCTTTACACTCGTACAGAACAAACGGACAGTTCCAATTTCAATTGTAGAAAAAATATAACCAATTCGAAATGCAGAAGGCTTCGCGGCGACCAATGGGAGAGCTCTCAGTCGCAATGCCAACTGTGTGGGCGGGGCGAGTGATATCTAGCATTGGAATGTTCGTTGTATTTGTTTTGTCGGATTCGAAGGCTTTATTGCTTGGTGTTTGAGCCTCTTTCCCCTTGAGGGTGGCAGCGGCGGAAAGCTCGGTATGGTTTTGGGATGAGGCTCTTCACATTATGTGCGGAGTCCTCCGCAGCCTACAGATGGGTGACCTACATAGTTAAACGTGCAAACATTTATACACATCAGTTTTACAAAATCCCGAATGAAATAATTACAATATTATGTGTGGCAAAATTAATCAAAACTCAAAACAGATTGTAATAAAGTGGTGGGAGTTTTATTACAAAACTTTGCCGTACTGAAATTAATTGCTGGAAAAAATAAGTTAAGAAAGCTTTAAAACACAAAAATGCGCAGGTGGTTAAGAATTAACTTGTAATAAAATTAAGGAGTGTCGCTCCGCCGACTTTATGAAACTGTGGGTATTGATTTTTCGATAGGGAAAAAACGAAGGCGACGATCTATGCAGATCTGGAGTGCTCTCGGCACATCAGATGGCACCGGCGGGGCAGCCTCCGCAGACAATCGAACGTGGGGGCCACCCCGTGGGGGGCGCAAAGACTATGTGTGCCCTCTGCAAGAGCAGCTCGACAGCCTTTCACGTATATACGAGTCTTAATACGATGATTATGGGAAACTCATTCAGATTTTACAGATAGAGACATTTTTTATTTTCGTCTGTCTCAACTCTTTCAACATGCTATAACATTTAAATGCCTACACGGAAACCATGATAGCAATTTTTGTCATTGCTGTTTCTTTAAATGCTGTAATAAAAAATTCATTTCGTTTATTTTACCTTGGGTAAGTTACTTATCCATTTAATTATTTTTGACAATATTCACTATTGTTATGTGCTCGTTTCTTTAAATTCATATTCATACAGGAAATTGGACCTGAATATAGTTAAATATATTTTCTATTGCTGTGTTACGAAAAAGAATCTCAATACATTCACACTCGAAATGTTTGCACCGTTGCGAAAACAGTATTCGCTATATTTGAGACTCTATTAGTTAAAGACTATTTTGAGAAAAATTCCAGAAAAGTAGATGATTAAACATTATTTCTAATCTTCTTGAATAATGTATAATTCATCATACTTCTCTTCAAGCTAGCATATTCTTGAACATTTAATTTCGTTGAATTCATACGTTAATCTCTGTAACTGTCCGCGGAAGTAAGTTGAAACCAGCACAGTGCGCAACCAATTTGGTTTTTCAATATAACAATATGAGAACGTTAGGAATTAAACAGCTATAATGTGCTTTATCTTTGTCGATATCGACCCGTCGGCGGCGACTTCCCATTCTCGAAGTAAAACACGGCGGGAAGGAAACCGCGGGATAAACCGCCCACCTCCCTCCCGATCTTTACGTTTCAGGAATAAATATTTCAGAGCGTGTGCTTCGGAAGTTAAAGTTATGTATCGCCCACGCTGGCGGTAACAATCTAAGAATGAGAGAAGCTTGCTTTACTTTTATGTAAGTTTCATTTTATGTGCGATTCTTAGTGTTTGCGAAGTATGCTCGCAACGTTCTACTGTAAGGTTTGCATTTTGAATTAACATTTACGTACGTTTTATAACATTCGTACTGATTTATACAGTGTTTTTGGCCCAACAGGCTCATTTTTAAGAATTCTTGGAATACATATAGATGGAATACCTACAAAAAGATATTCGACATAAAGCTATTAGAAATTACAAATAACATTTTTAGGACTAAATAGGAAACAAATGGTTACACCGAGTTATATTAATACAAGAGAGATATACCTATTATAACATTTTTATTTAAGATATTATCTTAAAATATATGAATGAAAATATGAAAATCCGCCGAGCATGTATGGTAAGACTGATGAATGGGAATGAAGTTCAGAGACAGCTAGCGATTACTCTCTCTGCCTACCCGGGTGGGATTCGACGTTCGATTTTTTTCGTGACACGTCCTAAATATTATTTTGAGTTATTCGGCCTTGATTTAAATTGGTATAACTAAGTGTGTATGAAAGGTTTGCCACAATTGGAGAGCGATGGTTTCTAAGTAATAATTGATTTCATAGGTAAAACTGTATGTAGCATTTTTAACCATGTATAATTAACATTAATGAAAACACGGGAAATTAATACGTTATTAAGGAAAAGAAAATAGTATTCGTTTCTTTATCAAGGCGTGACTTGAAGTCCAATTAGCCCGTTATAAAGAGAGAACTAGAGAATTTTTGAATTTTTTTTTCATGAATATACAGAGAGATTATGAGAGAGAGAGAGTAACACCTAAATTTATTTCCGGCAAAAGACGAGATTAAAGAAGAGGAAAGACTATTCTAATATCGTAATATCGGGGGTATCTCAATCTTGCCTGTGTATGGGAAAAAGATTTTTATGTTAACTAACCTTATCTTTATAATTTATCTTATAATTAATGAACCTTGTCGTCGACATCATAAGTATTAAAAAGTGTGACCGCAAAAGCAAAAGTGTGTGCAAGAAGAGGCAGAGGAAGGCCACGTTCCAACTACCTGGATCAAATCGATCGGACGCTCAAGGATGGGAACGTTAAGAGTACTCGAAACCGACGAGCATGTATGAAGAGACTGATGAATGTGGACGAAGCGAAAGAGGTATGTAAGTCTAGAGAGAACTGGCGCTCTATACTCTCTGCCTACCCCGTTAGGGACTTGGCGTGATGATATGTATGTATGTATGTAAGTGTGACCGCATTTAACTGAATGTATTTCGATGACCAATTTCTGATATTGTTGATTGAAATTCGAAGTTACTTTTACATGAACAGTGATTTAAGTTGTTTGTTCATCTTTGGGTCCATTTCGCAACATCTGCGAGTTGGGCTTAATTTTTAAATAATTAACATATATATTAATCAAAACGTTTTAACATTTCATATGGAATATGATAATAAACCACACGTTATGCCTTATATAAAATGTCCGTTTCCACCCTTCCCAAGGCAAAACCTATTAAGAAAAGAAACGGCTAAATAAACATTCCTGTTTACTTATTAACCATACTTAGGCTAATAATGCACCAGAAAAGGACTCATGGGATAAAGTGCCAGTTATCTCTAGACCACTTTCGTCATCCACATTCATCAGTATCTTTGTACATGCTCATTACTTCGCCCGATTCGAGTATTCTGGACGTTCCCATCCTAGAGTGCCCGATCGAATTGACTTAGTTTGTGGGTACGTGGTCTTGCTCTGTTCCCAGTACTACCACGAAATTCAGCATTGTATGTTTGTATCGTCAATCTTTCTTCAGTCATCTTTTCTATATCTCCTAACCAACATAACATGCATTTCTACATCTACTTTAATTAAATCCTCGTTTTAGCTTGCTTTGCGAATCTCTTAATTGAGGATTCGATCTAATAGTGTATTAATAATGTTATTTGTATACATACACATGAATCATGATTGAGAAAATAAACACACATAGATAGTATAGATGCCATAAAGAATGGTCGCGAGATGATACAGCAGATGGGAGAAAAATAACGCTCATTCCCTCACGACGCAACTACACGAATAAACTTTAGCAATTTAGGGTTGAATCGCTCTTACCAACGTTTTACTTGGAAGTTTTAGTTTCTTTAATGGAATTTTACTTTAGAGCAATAAATATTATGGTTTTTCTAAGCTACAATGTATAGTACTATGCTACTTTGTACGATGACCTTAACAGGTGACAGTTTCGACAGTGCTTACCCGACAGGGCCACTAGTAGGTCAGCGGTTATATTAAAGGGTTAGGGAAATAGTTTTAATTTACTTTCATCATAGCACGTATTTTAAATATTTCTTTATTTTAGACTGAGAAAGGCGTTTATGTATGTGTTCCAATATTCCACTTCTAATAGTTACTTAAATGAAGTATGTTTTAATCCGAAGTACGAATAAATAAAACATTAATCAGTACACCGAACCATAAATACAGACGTGACATTGCCAAAGAAATGTACGTCAAAAGGGTCCGAGAGACCGACAAAAATCAGCAGCGATGACTAGTGAATTCCACTCGAGTTGCGTTCCTAATCCCGAACCCTTCCTCGCAATATGATTTGCGTCAGTGGAGATGCGTTCAGAACAGATCACCGGACGGTAACCGAGTGGAAAAAACGCTTCTCATCGGGGCCGTTACTGAAGATCGTTCCAATTCGAGTGTTGTTTCCCAACAAAATCCTCGCTTGGGTAAAACAACGGGGAAGATTGAACATTAACGAGCTTTTGAGGCAATTCTCTTATGCTAAGATTTTGGTTTCATAGTCGTGAATAGGTACTGAGACAACTGATATTCCAACTATTTATTTGTGAAATTTCGCATTGAAGTGATAATTGATATGAAATATACGTACATATCTACATATAATCACGCCTCTTTCCCGTAGGTGTAGGCAGAGACTTCTTTCCACTTGCTACGATCCTTACATACTTCTTTCGCTTCGTCCACTTTCACTATTCTGGTTGTGGTCTGAAAGAAGATGTAGTGACAAAAATTTTGAAAGGTATGCTGAGATGGTTTGGCCATATCGAGAGAATGAATGAAGAAAGATTGACGAAAAATGTGTAGAAGGCGAGTGTGAATGACAGTGTTGGAAGGGGTAGAGCAAGGCGGCGGTTTCGAGACCAAATAAGGGACGTCTTCAAAAAAAGGCCAGGTCAAGAGTACTCTAAACCGAAATCTAACAGTATGCATGTAGATACAATTTAAACAGGTATTTGCCGATAGCATACATTCCCAGACCGCATGAGGGTAGAACCTGCAATCTTAGCTTTGCAGATGAGTACCTAAACCAGCCCGGTACCTGAATTTATTATATCAAAAAATTTACTTCTTTTTTGGGATAATAACAGGGCTTAAGATTTAAGATGTTATAGGTAGCTTTACCTTTACCTTTTGTTTGTAGTATTTCCAAAGCGTCCGACCGCGAGGTGGGTAATGTTATCATTCCATTAATTACAACAACCACCCCCTGCTTTTTAAAAGTAAATTAATCCGATTAAGGGGGAATCGAAGAACCCGCTCCGACCGAGTTTATTCAGCCAACTTTCTTTAGAATAATTATATTTTGTAATTAAATCCATCAACACGATTTTTTCCTAATGATTCTCCCGTGGGAGTTGGGGTGGTTGACCAGGCAGAGGGAGATTTTATTTTCCTTAAAATGTATAGATATATTGTTTCCTTGTAGTCTAAGAGGCACGAAAGACTTAGTGTGGACCCATCTGCAGCAATGGTGATGAAATTTTGTCCGAAAATATTAGGCTATATAAATGTAATAAGGGTAGAATTAAAATTACCAGGGCTTTCCCTGTTTCATTGATTTGACTATTCAGAACACTATGATACTATACTAAAGTTATTACTTATTCATAATTTAGTTTTAACATCTTTTTGGTTATAGACTGTAATATAAGGATTTATTTTTATTTTTACTTTATTTAGGAACACAAACAGTCTCACATAAAAAAAGAACATAAATTAAAAATAAAGTTAATACATAGACAAACAGTGTCCACAGATAACATAATTCCTGTGGAGCATGTGGTCGAAAGAGCAGTAAACAGAAGAAGAAGAACAGTTTGTTTAACAATATTTCTAAATTAAGGATGTTAATATGATTGGAGATAAATAATTAAATACATAATAATAATTATATTTTTTATACAAATCTTCATGACTTATAGAGAAATAAAAAGTATAGCAGGGACGATGATGACTTTACAACTAGTTACTACTATTTCATTTGCATTCTGTGGTGGTCTCAGGTTCGATTCCCAGCAATAAATAAAGGGGAAAAAGATTTGCGCGTTATATCCACTTTATATAAATGTAATATTTACCTAAGTATATTTGGACTAAAATGATAAATATCAATAATAAACCATAAAAAAACCATTGTTATATTAAAATAGCTTCATAAAAAACATAATAAGTTATTCGTGAATCAAATTATATTCCATAGAAATTCTCGTTGTGTTTCACTTTTTTTATTTACTACACAGCATCATTTACTTAGTTCTACGAAATTATTCCAAATGAGTTTTGACGATGAAAAGACTGCTCTTACAAAAGAACGGCCTCTAGGTGTCGCGGCGAGATAACTTGTTCATCTTTAATTAATTATTTTGTGGCAAAGAAACTGTTCGCTTTGATACTCTGCCACCATTCATCGGCTATTACAATTATGATTTCAATTAAGAAGCTGCACAAAGTTTTAAATGTTAATGATATTTAAAGAGATAAATAAAATTACTTTGAAAATTTTGGTTTTCTATTATAGTGTTCCGTACGAGTTGGCAAAAGAGGCTCTTGGATTATATTCTATGTAAAGCGAATTCAAATTCATATATACAAGAGTCCTCGAAGAGGTAGGCAGAGGTAACACCTTCATTACGTCGGATATAGATTTAGGTGCCCGAGTGTACGCTAGCGAGCTGATCACCGTAGTTCAAGGGTGAAGGGTGGTTGAATTACTTTTCATATATTATGTATATGAATATTTTCCGATGTTTTCCGTCACCGCTAAGATCATAGTACGATCATGATAATTCACAGTAGGTACTTAGTTCTGAGTTCTGTACTACGTAAAGTGTATGTAAACATACAAAACTCTAAGTCATGATCATACTCGTGACTACTTTACCACTTGGTTTAGCGTCTTTAATAGCTATTTTATGTACGTTATTATCATTCTAATATATCAGAAGAAATTAAATAAAGTCGCAGCTATTTTCTCAGCAGTGTTATGCAATTTGGCTACGATTTTCAGGTCACATCTGCGTGTGAAACCGGACCGGGGCGTGTGGGCCGCTGTAATATATCGACACGAGTCGGATCGCAGATTGATGACTCTCCCTGCCATCCCGCGGGACCTCGCTCTATTGCAATACATTGAGCCAGTTTTCTTTCTCATAGCTTATGGCTCTAATCGCTGGTGGATAGTTCTTTTGATGGAATGGTGAATTCATAGGTAATTTATTCCTTTGTTGAAATTGTATGTGAATGTGTGAGTAATTAAAATTGGTGTCTTATTCATCATCACATTGATCATTTACCGGACGACTGCAGGACTCTTGTGTGCCAGGAGCCTTACGACAACTAGCGTGGAATATTTCCTATGGGGTTTAATTGACAAACAATATTGATGTGTTCTACATCCCAGGTATTTTATCCCAATATTACGCAGAATAGGATTGGTGATCACAATTCTAATATCCGATTTCGTGGAAGGTTACTTAACTATCATCATAATATCATCATACGGACGTAATGGTATCAATATAATTAGTGGAACTTGAGGTAACAAAGTTAATTATAAAATGATATTAAACAGCTGCACATTTTTATCTCGTGTTGCAATGTGTAAGTTTACTTTTATGTGTAGGTATCGATTTCGAGAAAATATTCCGACAAACAAAGTCTTAATAGATTATCTTTTGTGTCGTTATCATTCCCATCGTAGCCCGATTAGGATAAGACCATGCCTTTCCCATCCCAACCTCGTATTTCACAAGAATAAACTGTAATAGAAGTATGAAAGTATTGTTGTGAAATATGTGTTTGAGATGGGATCGGTGAGGAAGCGCCGTGCGGTCGGGGGTCACCACAGCCGCGATACATTTCTACCAAATGCCTGCCCTGCGGCGACCGTACACTATCACTATAAATACACAATAGCACAATAGTGCCTTTGTAGAAAAGAAATATTTAGTGTGGTTGTATTTTAATCAAATGTGAATTATAATTAATATTATTTGAGTATTGATGAATGAATGACAACATTGTTAAGCAACACGAGTAGCTTTATTTAATTTTTTTTTTTTTCAGGCAACGAGGCCCATAGACATACAATAATACTATATAAAGTTAAATATAAAATACAATAAATACCAATTACAATATTCTTAAGATTAATTCACACGTAAGGTTGTCGGCGTGTGGCTCGGGGTGTTGCGTATTCGGCCTCTGAATCGCCGGAAGACTACACCTTTCGGCCAAAATTCCTCCTGAGTGAAGGTCGACAGCTGGTCGGTCGGAACTCTTACCAACTAATAAAAGAAATGTTCATTACTATCTCATTTTCTAGCATTGTTTTCTTAATTAAAAAGCTAATGATTTGATGAACTCTATGCAATATCTGAAGTTATTCCCTTTTAACCCTTGGTTATCCGCGACAGTTTCTTTAGCTTCTTATATCGCTTATATTATATATGTTAAAATATGTTGCCATATAAAGTTTTATTAGTAAGTAATACTGGAATTGAAATATATATCGTGTTTGGTTACACGTACAACATTTTCTATCTTTATCCTGACGCTTTCCTACAAGGGTCCCCGAAGGGATAGGCAGAGGCGTATTACCCACACAATTACTTTCCACCAGAGTTAATATATTTTAGGTGCCAACGCGACAGATAGCGAGTCCATCGTCGATACTCAATAACGACTTTACATACGCCGCTCGTAAAGCGGAAAGCTCGTGGTGTGACTAATCACTGTACTTAATTTTAGTTCAGAAAAACTTATTGGTACAGTCTGCTCTGCTCGAACCAGTCGGCCACCACGACTTACATACTTAGATAATCGAGTGTATTATGTATGATATAAGAGGAGGCAGCTGTTAAGATTCCGAGTACTCGATTATGCATGATGAGCGCTTCATGACACCTAATTCAAGTATCTGCGATAAGCGCGGATTATGCGTTCAATCTGCCTTATGCGACGTACTCTCATGATCTGTGCTTGTTTCCCCGCGTTAGATGCTGAAGCAGTATTTCTATATTAACTGAATCTGCTTTATAAATATAAATATTTTTTGTTTAAACAACAGTTTAAAGTTGCATTTTTGTATCTAATAATTATCATGATCTCCTTTCTCTCTAGGCTTACTGAGGTAATTCGTTTTATTTATATCGGTAGCTACAAATTATTCCCATGTTTAGAGTATGTAACAAATACAGTTGGTATTGTTAGTTGTGCGATGAGAGCCTGAATACGAGATTATACGCCCACAACTGTGTGCAAATAATACATTGGTGATTAGAAACATACATAGGTGTCTGGGTACTAACCTTTACATACACCCCTTCAGGGACCCTTGTGGGAAGGTATGAGGATTAGAAACAGGGATTTTCACTGTGACTAAAACCTATTGCCATTTTTACTGGCAACGCTGAAAGTTGACAACACTTATAATTATAATGTCATACGATCTATCTGGGGTGGAAAAGCGCGAAGTTTTCGTTCGTTGCAATTATTATGCAAAATCATTAACATCTTAACGAGAGAAATTGCTTGCCGGTTCACCCCAAAAGCGATCGATGCGTTGAAACACCCCCGTTATTGGAATTCGAGATTAATTGGAAATGAACGATTGTTTCACAAGTTTCTGAGGTAATGCGTAAAATATTCATTGATACGAATAAATTTATTGTTTAAAAAGAAAACAAACACTTCCGAGGTTAATTTTCATTATAAATGTCCATGTCACAATGACGTAAGAACACGTAGCATACTTCTCAAACGTAAGTAGTTTTTCTCATGATTGTGGTCAATATGTCAAGGTTAGATACGTTTTTTTACTCAAGTACAATGATTTATACACACCACGAACTTTATAGTGAATCAAAACATCGTGAAGGATGCTGCATACGTGTGAGAACGTCCCTGATATCCCCGTATAATCGTGCCCGACAGACGTACCGTCAACTACACCTTTGCTTACTTTTATGGAAAGGATATATATTTGTATTTATATATCTTCTAGCCTTCCACTAGGGTTCCCGAAGAAGTAGGCAGAGTGCCATAACATACATACTTTCTTTTTCGTTTTAGATATATTTAGTTGCCAACGTAACAGATTGAACGTGAGAATATAAACTAATAAAAATAGCTATTACTTTTGGAAGCTTTAAGAAGAATTATATGGGCTTGTTGGTTGCCTGCCTGGTAGGCGAGCATGTATCGAGGTCTATATGTGCAAATACTGTCTCTGCCGCGTTAGGAAGTCGTGATGATAAGCGCTGGTATGACACGCTGGTTCGCATGTAGGTTTCCAATCTAACCACTTAATTAGTAAGGTAAAATCAGCGTTGAAATAGGCCACGGGCTGCGCAGTCACATTAGTAACCTGATCCATATTGATTGGTCTTCGTTAACAACATACATAGTTGCTATTTTAATCATCTACGGTGATCTATCCGTTGTGTACCGAAGTAGGTAAATGTGTACAAAGGTTCAACCGAAGGCGGTGTGCGTGCTCGTTAATCATAATTTCACATGTTTGTTCGTGTGTATGTTCATATTATTATGTTTTGGGGATAAGAAATTAGTTGGTGGACATTAAACTTGTGTGTAATTGGACGGAGAAATCTTGATCCGCTGTGGTGTTTCCAATTTCTTACAACAATAATGCGACAGTAGTACGCAGTAGACGAAGAAAGCTTTTAATAGATATACAAATATATAATAAGATATAATAATATAAATAAATAAGTAAAATACTGTATTAAAGAGTCCAAATACAAACTATAATAAAATAACTTTATCATCAACAGGAAAATAGAATCACGTCAGAAGATAGAATGTACGTTATATTTATTGTAAATCTTTTATATCTCATTTTAAGTGAACTCATGTAATGTTCTTATGAGAAATAAATTCTTTAAACCCAAAATGTGTAATATCAATACATACACATCATCACGCCGAGTCCCTAACGGGGAGAGATCCCTAGGCAGAGAGTATAGAGCGCCAGTGCTCTCTAGATTACATATATATAATATCAAGCTAATTAATAATTTGGCGTTTTCACAAAATTTTAAAAATATCGAGTATAAGCAATACAGGAATCCCGTGAATGAATCCAATGTATCAAAAATATATTCTCGCAGCCTCTGAGTAGTTCTTATCAGGACTACTAGAATAAATAATATTAATAAAAAGGGGGAATAGTTGATAAGCAATATAAAATGAGCTAATTACATCCAGCTTTCTCGCAAGTATCAAACCTACACAGTCAGCGTAAAGGAAACTTGGCAAGAAACATTAAGGGCTCGCACATCGCAGGGACTGACCCGTCATGAAATTTAAATCTAGATCAATAACCACGCTTATATCATTGTCTTCATTAGAGATAATTGGGTTCGCTCCCGTCGGCCGCAACTTTGTTTGTCAGCTGATAACTTGAGACGAATTACTTGGGAGCTCATAAAGGTGCCTTGCCTTTGTCACAAGAGTGAAGTGAACGACAATTCCTAATGATGCATATACGAGTATATGCATGTATACATATATGTATCATCCATCAACTACGAAAATATGTGGTGTATAGAAAAGGTGGAAAATCTTTGTTTTTCACATTGAGTGTTAAGCAAAGTATACATTTTTATTTATTTTTGAATCGGTTATAATTTCTGCAGCTGAAGGAAGAATATTTTGCAAATGATTATAATTTGTATTCAGCAGAAACTTATTATTCCTTGAAGTGAAGACTACATCTTGTCTTATCTCTTGAAAGTAGCTTGAAGATCATACTTACTAGACCATTCACTAACACTACCGAATGAAATGTTTCTTACAGGATTGCAGTGACAGAATTTTATATAGTTGGTACGAGCAAGGCGGGTAAGACCGTCATTTACATCGAGTGTGTTTACATAAGGCGGGTAAACACGATTACCTGAAATTAGGTTAGTATATTATATTCTATTTACACTGAGAATACCTACGTATCTTTTCAGCTTTTCACGGAAATATTTAATACTAATTAGCTCATTAATATTTCTCAGTACTAATTATTCATGAGAATTCTTACCAAATCAGGTTCATATTTTTCATTATTAAATATTTTCAATATAATACCAAATTGTATGTGCTAGTAGGTTTTCTTTCTCGGACTTGAACTAAAGTTTCTATAGGTAGTATTGCGAAGTCATTATTCGAAACTCGCCTCACTCCTGTCTCTAAATGGGATATAAAACTTGATTTATACTTTTTCTATCGGGGAATATTACCAAAACCTTCCTGTTTTTAAGTAACCTGTGTATGCATACGACGACGTTCTTCCAATATTTGCACTCCCGCATCGCTTTCAACTCGATTTTTCTAATCCCCATTTTCGCGACGCCATTACGATTTTTCGAACGCTCACCTCACTCCATATTTCCGCGCATATCTCGACGATTCGCAGATCCATTATTTTTTATGGCTCGAATACACGATGCTTAGTAAAAGTATCTCCCTGCCTACCGAGTGTTAACGCTCGGCACACTTTGTGGGGACGGGGCGACAATGAGCCACCGCGCAAAGATGAGTAATATTTTAAAAACATGTGTTTTTAAAACTTTTAAAGTGCTTGGTTGGATAATGCCCAGGGTGCGGATGCAAATCCAGTGGATTGGGAAGATATATTGTTTCCAAGTTTTAAATAGCCACCCATCGGTATTCTAGCTTTATGGTTTTGCATCTCTGAAATTGCATTAGTAAAGCGGTGACTAAGAAGAAAAAATTCTATATATAGACGTGCTGGCCGAGTGGTTCTAGTAATCGCCTGCAACACAAAGATTGCAAGTTCGAATTCCGACTGTACCAATGAGTTGTTATAACTTTAACTACAGTGATTAGTCACACCGCGAGGACACCGTTTACCGTGTACCGTGAAGGAAAACATAGAGAGGAAAGTTGCATATGTTTGAGAGAATGTATAGTTGTGCTTGAGTAACGCCTTATGAGAAGGCGTGAAGGTAGATATTCTATGTTTAAATTTACTATTGGTATAATAATAAATTCAAATATAGAATGATATACCATTGTCATATCTTTATATATAAAAATGTTATGTTGCTTTGTATACGCTTCAAAAACTCAAAAAGTTCTGCACCGATCGAGCTGAAATTTTGGCATGATATATAATCCGCTTCAAGGATTTTTTTATCTATTTTTTGCATCAGGCACATATCCACAGCGAAGCGTGGCAGAGTAAAGCTAGTATTCCATATTATTTTACCCTCGAAGTGTTCTAATTTTTTTACACTATGAGAAATATTTATATTTGGATTTTATTGTTCTCTTAATTGTCAAAGGGTATCAAAAATCAAGAGGCTTTTGAGGTTTGCCGCTTGTGCGTTCATCCAGCAGGAAATTATTACACACGGCTGATATAATTCCAGTCAAGTGCTTATTCCTTAGTCACCCCAAGGTAAGATTTCCGACTCAGCCGTTCCACTCAATACATTTTATCGACAAACGTCAGAGCCGGTGCGTGACACTTATGTAAATATTTAAATACGATCCAGTACAAGCTATGAATATTTTAAACTCTAAGTAAACCACTCCGCTTTGTATTCCTACAAAGATATTCACACATAAATGAAAGAAATATTTTAAATGTTTCGTTTGCCATAAGGCTCAAAATCCTTTGTTTGGATCGCGAAAGGAACCTTGTTTTTTACTTGATATCTATGCATAAAGCGATTTGATAAGTGCTCGCAAATTGGGGATCGATATTAAAGTGACGAGTTATGCTGATTGGATTTTTTCAAGTGGCTTCGAGGGTACTGTGAATAATTGAGTGCGATTTTGTTTGACGAGTTAGCATTTTTGCATTTAGTTTCTCTTAAATTTAAATAAACTGCTATCCGATAATAAACAAAAAAAACGTGGTGGCCGAGTGGTTCAGGTAGTTGCCTGCAACACAAAGATTGCAAGTTCGAATCCTGACAGTACCAATGAGATTTTCTGAACTTAAGTACAGTGATTAGTCACACCACGAGGTTTACGAAAGGAAAACATCGAGAGGAAACCTGCATACGTTTGAGAAGAAATACAAAGCCTTATGTATAGTCGTGCTTGATTAACGGCGATGGACTCGCCATCTGTCAGGCTGGCACCTAAAATATATCTCTGGCGGAAAGTGGTTGCGTGGATACTATGTATACATATCTGCCTACCCCTTCGGTAGGATATATTAAAAATCATTTTTCATGATAATATATCACTACAGTTCTGCTTAAGCGCCTTAAGTTTGAATTGTTTTATTCGTTTAACTCGTACAATAAGACCATTGCTCAAAATATTTCTAAGGCGTTAGATTTAGTTTTTCTTTTTAACATTCTATCAGACACAGTTATAATTAAAAAAGCTACTTAAAATGGCTTAATGGATTATTAATTAAAGCTAGAATATTCGACAATAAAACCAAATTATAAATATAATACCGCGAAGCACACCACTCGACTTGATGTACAGCGAGCCATAGCTTATCCAGATAAAAATGACGAAAAATTACTGTGTAACATTTATGTAAACTTGAAATAGTACCATTCCTGAGTGCTACCTACTCGTATCATGAAAAGCGGTTGAACAATCCTCAATAATTCATTAGGTGGGCAGGGAGCGATCTGAATACCCTGACCGTGCCCTGATCAATTGATCGCAGATTCTCCGATGCGACTCCACCCAATCTCTCAGATCGAGTACTCTCACCTAGCTTTCCGGTTCCCATTCTTTTGTTGGCGGCACTCATCGCCCTCCTCGTCGAGGATCTCTTTGTTACAATGTCGCTTTGACAACCTATAACCGGATAGCTATCGTATACAATTAATACAAAAGTTTTACTTTATTTTTATATCAAAATTTCTTGCTACGTACCTATTATTTATGATGTATTTTTTAGTACAAACCAATTGAAATATCAAAAGCCTCGTTTACTAAATAATACTTTTGATTTCTTTGTACTATTCACAATTCTTTTGTATAATGACGAAACAATCCAAAAACACTAATAATATTACAAAGTTAAGAGGCATTGTGTACAGAGTATGTAGCTAAGAAAAGCGTAAAAGCAAAATATGTTCCAGAGTGAAAAGTAAAGATTTTTTAAAAAGCTACTTACTAACTCAGGTGGCAACTGGGAGAATACAAAGTGTGCTAGGCGGGCGATCCGCCTTCGGGCCTATTACGTGTTGTAATGTCCATAGGGTCTGCTTGAGACGTCAACATTTCTATGTACTAAATTAAATACTAATTAACATGGTTAATCATAATATGTAGTACTGAAAAAACTGTATCTTCACGCCTTACCACAAGGGTCTCCGGTCAAGGGGTAGACTAGCCAGTTTGCCAGTTCGAATCCCGACTGTACCAATGAGTTTTTCTAAACTAAGCAACTAAATATTGAGAGGGAACCTGCATGCGTTTGAGTATAAAAATCAAAAGCGTATGTTTGTGTTTTAGCAACGGCCACGCCATCTGTCATGTTGGCACCTAAAATATATCTCTAGCGGAAAGTTGTCGTGTGGGTGTTACCCGTACACTTCTGCCTACCCCTTAGGGACCCCTGTGGGAAAGCGTTAGGATATACTATATTATTATAATAAATATAAGCAGAGACTGCGTTTAAATGAAAACATATAAACGTTCATGTCAGCTAAGAAGGCAGAAATACGCAATAGGCGAGACTGGGCGGGCGAGTGGCATTGATCATAATATCGACGGAGGCTTACCGAGTGATAAATGGACGACCGCAACGTCACTGGCGGGATGACGCCATATTTAAATAGCGCTGTCACATCCGCTCGGCGCATAGGTAATACTAGCGTTAGGTATATGTATGTTCGTATGTAGTTATTTTATTTAGGGGTATAGCTCCTACGTATGCTGTTAGTACGCTGGTAATGCGGTGAGATACTTGGTACTTATTTGTAAATAAACTAATATTATTTTTAATTCTCAGTCACAACTTACTTAATCATAGTTCTGAAATGGGCACAAATAATACACTAAAGTATATTAAGTAAGACGTACCTACATAAGAATATATCTCCTTTCTCCTTAAAGTTCCAATTGAAAAAAAGCAGAAAGCCATGTGCTTTGATATGGACATGTGATGAGGCGAGATGAAGAGCCTGCTATAAGGATAACACTAGCAATACCCGAAATGTAAAGGAGCAGAGGATATCGTCAAACCATGTGATGGTAAACCATGTCTAAAGATTAAAAACGAGCCCAGCTTATAGAAGAGACAACCCAAGATGTTTTGCGAGCGCCTAAAGCGAAGAGGATCGATCCCAAATGAAATGGGAAAAAGCACAAAAAAGAGAGCTAATGCTTCGTGACCGAAATCAAAGAATTATGAATTTGTTATCAATAATATTCTTGGTTAAGGTAAAACTGAATACAAACCAATAAGTTCTAAACTTCTTTAACGCCTAATCTCCGAGTAGATAAGGTGCTTTCTGTCGGTATTATCTACCAAACAGAATCAACGAACCAAATAGGAAATTAAAATCATCAATCAAACCAAAAAAATACAAAAGCCCCGTTTCCCATTGTCGCCGATATGTTTGCACAAAAACGACTTTGTCGCATCACAGTCAAAGTAATAAAAAATCTGCACGAAGATGCTGGTACAACTGGAAGGGATGGACTCGACAGATGAAATTTACTTGTAATTTTCAACGCTAGTTGCATATGGCATTTGTTAGTTTTGATAAAAAAATACTTATAGGAAAAATAGTAAATACCTACATGTATGTAAATTGTATTGTATATTAATATTATATGTATGTATGTAGACTGTATTTAAAAAGTAGTTTGATTGGATTGTTCAAATTGGAGTGATAAAAATTTGCTTATTTTAATCCCCATTATTTTACCCATTCAGTTTTGGTAGTAGAATTCGAAGTGGTTAAGGAAACTTGACCCCTCATACTGCTAGCACAGAAAGCCTCAAAAAAGGCTGAAAACCCGTAAGTATTGCTCTGGTATTATTGCTTACGCCTAATACGCCTACGGTATAACGTTTGGTTATTATTTTTTGGTTTGGGTATTACGTTAGCCGCCTTAGTACCTAGTTCACATATAAAAAATATGTTTGATGTAGCAGTTCACAGATCCTTCCAGGATCTTTATGATGATGATAAAAGAGCTCGAAGCTTTGTGATAGGACACGTAATACGCTCACAATTGGTTATTGCGTTGCAATGACTATGCGGTTTACGCAGCGCTCACCGCTCGGCGCGCAAGGAAAGTGGGAAAGGATCATGTGACGCTTTAACGATATTTAGGCTATCTCTCGTAATACACGGGAGTCGGTGAGGTATTTTGCACAGACTCAGCTATCTATATAAATCAAAACAATTATGGAACACTTATCTAGAAGTGAATGATCGGAGTAATACTGAAGCTTTCCTCAGTGTTTTCCAACTGTGTATGGATGTTACGGTCCTAAAACTTTAAAATATTGGTATGAAGTAAAACAACTCAATTCTATACATTTTGAGGCTTGAGAAAAAAGCTAACCTGAAGTTTATTTGTCTGTCGCGTAAATGTGTGAACCAACCTATAGAACTGAAAAATATGATGAACTGCCTCTACAATAACAAAACCCTTACCGTTGGAGCAAGACAGTCTCAGCGATGCACCTCTGCCTGTGTGTTGGCTATTCGACAATATACAAATCTATGAATTAAAAAGCTAATTCCGTTTTATAGATGTATATGTATCTATAAAAGTCAGGAAATTTCATTTTTAAAATTTTTTATAACAATTTTAAATCGTCAGAAAGATATACTAGTTTGTATTATAGAATATTATGTTTTAAAACATTTCCCGATTTTGTAAATAGGTTGACATTCACATTTACCGAATCACCCTTTGCTTTTAAATATAGCAAAGCTTTGATTGGGTCGCGATGTTAAGTCCTGGACGAACTGAATTCTCTCAGACATGAACGAACGACTGAGTAATACCAATTTTTTCCTACATTTATAATAATATCTTGATGCCCAACCCGAAGGTTTAGGCCAAGGTGTGTAGTAGTACCCACCCAATTTTAGCTGGCGATATATTTTAGGTGCGTGACAGATGATGAGCTCATCACTGTCTCTTAAGCACAAATATACATACGTCTTATAATAATGCAGCTTTGCTTCACCGCACAGCTCACACTTCAATTAAGTTTAGACTAACTCATTGGTACAGTCGGGATTCGAACCTGCAATCTTTGTATTGCAGGCAGCTACTCGACCACCACGGCTTTTTATATATAAACAGCGGAATTTAATTGGAATTTTGTTTTTTATATCTGAATAGCGGCAGTAAAGAGGGGACATTAGAACCGTCCAGTTCGCTATCGGCCTGTAAGCCACTGTCGGTTATGTGGGACTCAGACGGTTTAGTGTCTTAGGCTAAAACCCACCTTGAATCTCTGACTCAAAGCATTCAATATTTATAAGAAGTTGTGCAACATGAACTTCAATAAAAATATTGTTTAAAAAAGAAATAAAAATGTACTATATTACTGCAGCGTTTGCTAGGCCGAGTTCTTTCAGCGAGCAAGGGTTCGCAATCCTCAATGATTCAACACTTTCCATTGAAAACTTTATTCCAAGATTACTCCGTTGTATAAATGTAATAAGCTTTGCAGTGACGAGATTAGACCCCGAATTTCACTCAGGCATTAATGACATTTTCAGTCGCAGAGCGGGGGTGCCCTTGTTTATGCTGAGACAATGATTTTGAAAGTCATTTTGTTGCTCGTTAAATAAGGAAACAGACACACCTACCATAGATTAGTGTTAAAATGTACGTTTTTGTGACACACGATTACCTAAATATCGTAAAGTTTCCTTGTTGCTCGCTCAGGAAAGTCAAAATTTATATTTTGAGAGTTTTTATACTACTAATGTAGTAAGCAAACGTTTTGCGCACAGCATAATGTTAGTCATTTCAGCTGACCGCGCCAACATTTTTACAGACTCTACTTGAAGAACCCCATACTGTTATTCTAAGGAAATCTTAACAGATAATTCATTATACGGCTTACGCATTATGGGTATAATTATGCAAGCTGAATTTAAGCAACAGATTGTTTTTTTTTTATCTAAAGAAAGCATATTGAATGAATTTGTAATTGAAAATATAAACATTTTCAATTTCAATCAAGTATTTAATCATGGCAAGGTAAAGCCTTTTTGTGCAAATTAAATTCGAGTTTCGTGTCATTATATCACGTTATATCAGTTTACAGAGAAAGGTAAAAAAATGAGATCTCGGCGATATATCGAAACACATTCGCGACGCACATCGGGCTGGCATGAAATTTACATGGAATTTTGTGCCTGTAATAAAGAATGATGAATCGGACCCGCATTGGTAATTATGTCGGCAGCAAACGAGCCCGCCAATATTGCCAGATTAAATTATTTTATTATTACAATACAATTATTATATTATTAGTGTATTTCTCAACGCCTTCCAACAGGGGTACCTAAAAAGGTAGGCAGAGGTGTCTAGTGGGGCCAACACGCCCACTTTCCGCAGGCTACATTTTAGGTGCCAACGTGGCGGTTTTTTCTAACTTATTAACAGTTCCCACTGTTCATCATTATCATCACATCATTACGCCGAGACCCTAACGGGGTAGGCAGAGAGTATAGAGTTTCACTCCCATTGATAATGATGTAATTTTGTTATCTTTTGAACTTTTTCTTTTATACGTCATAACGATATATTCACAACACCCTATTACTACTAGAAGTCAACTGTTCTATTTTCTGAGACATCCTGTACCTATACCTATTACATCTTACATTGAGCTATTGTAAACTTGGTAGATACTGCGTCCACTGTAAACTATTATTTAAGAAATGCCAATATGTCTTCTTTATAAAAAGCATTGATAAAAATACAACAATGCGCTCACGAATAACAAAGTAAATATACTTAATTTTTTCAGTGAATGTATTGTGAGCGTTCGATTCTCGGGTTCTTTGCATAGTAAAAGAACTCGTCAAATGCAATGATACAGAATAGTTTTTGTGTGAAATAAGTTGCGGGATGTTAGTAATAGAGAAGACCTTTATGGTTAACTGTATACTTCAAAATTTTGGCGTATTCTGTATATACTCGTAGGTAGGTACACTTTCTCTGAGAAGAAATTCAATGGCGTATGTATAGTCGTGCTTGAGTAACGGCGATAGACTCGCCGTCTGTCACGTTGGCACCTAATATACCTCTGGCGGAAAGTGGATGTGTGGGTATTACCTATACACCTCTGCCTACCCCTTCGGGGACCCTTGTGGTGAGGCACACTTACAATCAAATAACGCATGAAATATTTGGTGAGGATTTTTGTCTAGTCGTCGGAATTGAATGGCATAGAGATAAACTGTTACTTGGTTTGGTTGTTATATTTCAGGAAACAAATATGGTAGATATGATGAAAGCGGAGCAGCAGCAGCTAGGCACGCCTAGTTTATTATACACTATACTAAATTAGGCGTGCCCAGCGATATACTCACGTAAACTTTGGGAATGTTACAGAATAGAGCTTCTGCTCGAGCCTTAGCATTCATATTTCTCTATCTAGAATAAAACATAGCCCATGTGTTTATTTAGCTAATAATCGATCACTGTGCCAAATTTACCGGATTCCGTTTAGCTATTCTGGCACGATTGAGTAACAAATGCTCCCAAGTTTTTTTTAGTAATTTAAAAGTATTTTATTAATTATAATTCATAGTTACATATCATCACCCCCAGTCCCTAATGGGGTAGGCACAGTGAGTAGAGCGCAAGTTCTCTTTAGACTTACCTATATACCACCTACCTCTACCTCTTTCGCTTCGTACATATTCATCAGTCTCTTCATACCTATTCGCAAGTTACAAGTAATATCTAAAACAAATATGAGAAATGAGTGTGGTATTTTATAAGTGTATCGAGAGGCTTGTACGGCCGCATTGTGGAGGAAACTAGGGTTTTTTGTGGCAGTAATTGGTTTTCATTCGCTCGTTGATTTACCGCAGGCTGCATGAAGCATGGATGCTTGTCACGATACCATTTCGCCGCCTGATTACCTCGCTGAAGGGGTTTCCATCTGTGCGTTTGCTTCTTAGGTTATACTACTGAGTATTCTGTACGGCATTTATTCAAGTTCGCGATAAAGTAGCAATTACACTATCGATACGAAAACATATTCGATACGAAAATATATAACATAATTATATATATAAAGATATATATACGTAACTTTCGGTGTCATTCGGTTTTTTTATTCGGTAGGTTTCGCTGGAAGATCTTCCATTGGTAGAATAAATCACCCAAGTAATAATTGATTTTATTTAAGCTCTCTGTTTTATTACACGAATAATGTTATAAAAGAAAATTGAATGTACCTATTTGGAACAGTGATTGGAACTTGCGATCTTTGTGTCGCAGGCAACTACTCGTATAAATAAATATACGTCACAAACAAATAAATACTTGTCTATGCTTGGCAAAATATTATGTAGTACTTAAGTAGTACCTTTGGTAGGTAATTCAGTAAGCAACTCATTTGTGAATTAATTTATTTCTAAAGCACGACTCTATGAGATATGTGCATGTAGAAAATGTAGCTAACTGCTCGTCTGCATGATCATATTCGTTTCATTTCCCCAGTAATTGTTGTTGCAGCCAGGGCAGGCTTAGGAAACCTCGTTAGAAAGGGTATCCCGATGCATGTTTTAAAATAATCTGCCTCGTGTTAATTCTTAATTTACTGCTTGGATGGTGGCAGCGCATAATTTGATTGGCGATACGAGCCGGGGGCTATACGGCTGGACTGTATACCTACTTCACTCTAGGTTCACGTGTCACTTAAATGTCACCCAGCGACATGTGATGAGACTGGCTGTGCCCCGCGATGTTACAGACACGGCAATAACCCTTGAGAACGAGAACCATCTTTTTCTATACACTTTAGACGAGGAGTTAGCACATCCGTTAGGTTTCTTATTCTAAGGCGATACTTGTTGGCGATTTCAGTATTTCAGTTGGAACATAATTGATACAAATGATTTAGTACTTAAGACGTAATGGAGTAACAATCAATTAGATAAAGAAAAATCCTGCCACATATAATTAGTTAAGGTTAAACCATCATATGCATAATTTAAATATTCAAGTATGAACGTTATGGCATAGGTCTTGAGCATTAGAGACATTATATTTATTTTATGCACAGAGAAACGACGTATAAGGCAGAAAATAATCTGTTTTAATTGCGAGTTTATTAATATTATTCCGTAATTACTCTTCTAAGAACCTTATTTTAAGCATGAATTCGATGAAGCAATAATCACGTCACTGATGTCGCTGTTACAACTTCAAACGGGTTTTAAAATATAACAACTGTGAATGTTAAAAACAAAGTATAATTTAAATCTAAGGTCATCTCAAGATACGCTACGAAATGGACTGTTATGATAAGAAGAAAGATTCCGAGTTCACTCACAGGTTTGATAGTGTACCTTTTTCCAAGAAATTATATATTTCTCAAATTATCACAATAGATAAAAAATATTGTGTGATCACCGTTGGCGCAGATAGTAGAAACTACGTAATGACTAATGTGTGAGTGGGTTTGTAAACTCTGTTACAATTTACATTCACCTTTGATCATGAGTAATGACGGTATAATTATTGTTCAATATACTCCAAAACATGTTGATATTTCGTGACGCGCAGGTGATAAAAACTACCCAAGTTCTTTTGTTTAAAAGATCGATCGCAAGATGGCTACTATCGCTCTTGGGTTATTATTCAATATTTTCATGTAATCGGTTACTACGGTACTATGCAGACTGTATATTAAGTTGTTTTATATTATATGACAGTTAAAAACTTTCTTAAATGAATACAGTATGTACCTAAAACAGCAAATTTTCTTGCATTTTATTAATGCAATTCAATCTAATAAAGAGCAAATTATTTACAATGAGACTGTATAAAAGGTAATGTGCATATAATTGATAAACTTGACGGGAAAATGTGAGTAACTGATTGTGCGATAAGGAGGTATCGAAAGGGTTTAATAAAAACGAAGCGAAACTAATAGTGCGCCTTCCTGCGATAGTGATCTTTAATTTCGTATGAGTGGTACCTAACGTTGAAGAGTACGAGACGCGAACGGAAGCCGCGCCCGCAGTACTATTAAATACCTCATTTGGGAACTAGATTTTATAGGGTTGTTTTCTATTTACTGCGAATTAAAATATTTATCATTCTCGAGTACAATTTCTCGAGTGGGCTTTTAGTAAGGATGATTGGACTTTATCATAAATGTTAAGCAGTGTTGCTAAATTTTCAGCATACTCATCACGTGGGGAAAATATTAGGTCATTGTTCAAGTCTTGGGAACCAAATCCGGGACGTATTGAAAAAAAGCCAGGTCAAGAGTACCTTAACCGAAGAGCATGCAAGCGAAACAAGTGTGTAAGGATCGTAGCAAGTGGAAAGAAGTGGTCTTTGCCTACCCCTACGGGAAGAGGCGTGATTATATGTATGTATGTAAAATATTTATTTAACTCAGGCTGCTAGCACGACTGCTGCGCCCCGGCAAGAGATAATGTCATGTTGCTATCGTCTATATAATAGTTTATTTGGCAATTTTTCTTCTTATACTTACTTGAACAATATCGAATGGATTAAAGATTTAACTTCCCGATTAGATTTATTAGATGAATTATTTGATAATATCATTTCAACTGAACGTAGGGGTTAGATAGGTTATAGCGAAAGTAGTTAAATCCGTGAGGCACGATGCGAAACAATACACATCCCTTGGGTTTCGGACCGGAAGCCTCCCTAATCCCTTACTAGTGAAACTTGGTATTTGTTACGTCAGATCTTATTTAATAATTCTAGAAACATCTTTAAACAGGATGTGGTGATGCCTTTCAAAAGGTACAACAAACAGAGCCGAAGATGAACATTAATTATTAGCAATCGCTTCGAAACAACAGAAACGAGCGTGTAACGTATACTTCGGTAGATATACATAACGTTATATAGATTTTTGTGTCAGTTTATGGATGACTAGCTGTGCCCGCGACTTCGTCTGCGTGGAATTTAACTAAAAGGTTATTGTTCAATTTCAAGACAGACTAAAAAAATGATTTTTCTATACGTACCGTGTATACATCCATGTGCATTTAGTCAAAAGCGGTTATTTTAATATTACAAATAGACACTTCAATTTTATTTATTTGTATAGATATAGATAATGACAATCCAATATTTTTTTAAGTGAGTCTGCGTAACTGGTACACCTGATAATGCTATAATAAAGACAGTGAAAGAGACATATTTAATGTAGCCGCATACATGTCTCTTAACTAGGCCAGGTCCATAGCTCGCGTATCACCAAGGCCCTAAGCCTTGGTACGGGACCCCCACGGCGGGTTCCCTTAGCTGTGTTTCCTCAGCATCTACAAGATGCGTTTCAGTCTCATCACCGTTCGATTATGTAGCAAAAGTACCAGGAAATCACACTAAAAGACAATAAAAAAAACTCTTAAGCATTTTAGTATTGCTCAATAAATAGCACGTCATGTTAAGGTCGCAGTAGCTAGTTGCTCTTTAAAAAGATCTAGTAACCAGCCGCAGTCAATATCAAGAGACCTCAACATTGTTTGCCGCAGAGATAAATAATGTCTGGATTACACACAGGCCTTTATTAGGATTACGTACGCCCGTACGTACGTACGGACTGTACCAATGAGTTTTTATGGTGAAGGAAAACATCGAAAGGAAATATGAATACGTTTGAGAATAAATTCAAAGGCGTATGTAAGTATAGTCGTGCTTGAGTCACCTGTCAAGTTGGCACCAAAAATATCTCTGGCGGAAAGTGAGTGTGTGGACCGATCTACACACCTCTGCATAACCCTTCGGGGACCCTTGTGGGATGGCGTGATGATAAAATAAAAAAAATCTACCAATTAAATATTTTTTTTCGTAGGTGAAACCGCAGAGCACGGCTTGAGGGACGTATCGACATATTTTCTGATCTGATGCCTTATAACTTACTTATAACATCAGATGTTATAAGTAATATGCATACATATTAATAACAAGGAGTATGTGTATAGATAGTGTATTCTGTATTAGGTAGCAAACTTAATGAAATGTCGCCAAAGTTGAGCACGTATAGAATTTTAAGGCGATTATGAATCAAGTTAGATACGTAATGCGCTTCCCTGGGAAGTTGTGATTGCATCCTCGGTAAGTTGGGTGTGGTGGTACTCGATACCTTTTGTGTTTGAGGTGCCTTTGTACCCGACTGGTACGTTTACCTTACACTCGCTCGCTGCTGTTCGTCCGCCATGTTGCCGTTTTAATGAAAATTGCTCGACGTTCCTTGTGTGTGTTCAGCGATTTATTAATAAATCATAATAATCTCAACTAGATTTTAATGCGATTGTTTAGAGAAATAAAATCAGACACCGGAATTTCATATATAACCTTGGAAGTGAGCATTGTTGGCTCAATCATTTAAATTTTGGTTTTTTTTCATCTTTTTACACAAGAGTAGCAAACAAGTAACCGTTTTTTACGAAACGGTTAAAACGGTTACCGCAGTCTATTTTCGCTTACAATACCGAAGTATCACTTGCGCGTTGCCACTCTGTGTTCGGAGAGTTATACTGCGTTGGCAGCATAATGGGACTAATAGCTCTGCTGCCAAAACAATCCTCCCCCCTCCCCAAGGAGCTCATTACTGGAAACCTTATTCACCGCGTAGGAACACAACACAACAAACTGTGTCATTTGGCTACGGACTAAACTGTGTCTGTTTGCTTAAGTGACACCTACGAGCAAAAGATTGCAGGTTCGACTAAGTTCTGATAAGTTATTTCCATAGATTTTACACCACAAGCTATATGGTGATGGCACCTACGTGAGTTTGCCTTTGCTTATGAATAGTGTCTGGGAGACGAGAAATATAAAAAAAAATCGGGTCAAAAGTGTATTTATTATACCTCTATCTTTCGATAATCCTTTTGTAGATGATGGCATGACAAAACTCATATGTATGATACAGACAGGAACTGAGTCTTCCCCTATTCCGTTATCTTCGACAAGATATACCGCTTAAGGCAAAGTGATAATCTCTGTGCCTCAAACCTGAGTTAGTCACCTTGGAAGACTAACGAAGTTCTTATAATCCCCCCAACCCCCCCCCCCCCCTAATAGAGTTATTGCCTCACGTCTCATGTTGTGTCTCCCCCAAATTTAACAGAATTTATAAGTTTACGGGTAGTTGTATTATTTTGCGTTGCTATGTCTGTATGCTATGCTATGCTGCTTGTAATTGCTTCGGGCAGAACATATCAAAACATGGCTAATGAGCAGAGAGTCAGAACTAGCTATGGACAATAAGATCCTAACCTAAAAAACAATGATTTATCCAACCTGGTCATACGGTTTACAACGATAACGCAAAAGGTGCAGAACCACACATTAAGACAGATATCGAATGCACAATGGTTCCTATAAATAATAGAGAATATAGATCAAAACATCCTCTATATGCCTAGATTTAAAGAAGAAATAGCTTGTTATGGCGACAAATAGAAAGCAAGACTACAATAGCTTCCGAACCAACTAGCGGGGCAAAGAACAATCCCGAAAATTATACGTCGACTTAATATAAGAAGAGACGTGACATCTTTGGCTGGGATTAGTCAGTCTATGTGATGACTACACAAATAAAAGGGCCGTATTTAATGGCTATAACACCATATGCAAAGACCGTCAGCATCACATCTGCTTATAGGCAAAAGGGCTGATCGCAAGATTTAATTTACAAAAAAAAATATAGGTATAAGAGTAAATGCTTCAGTAAAGGTAGCCGTTGAACCGTACTTGATAAAATATAATAATCGAAAAACGGTTGTCAGTAAGATACAACTTTTGATAGAATTTTCTTATAAGTATTCTGAGTTACACTAATAAAGATGGGTATGCAGGTGCGCTTAAATATTTTAATTACGACATGCATACGATACTTTTTCATGTTTAAATTCGTAACAATAAGTTAAATAAATAAGCCGTGGCCGAGCTGTTTGAGTAATCACCTGACTACATTGTAGGCTCTCAGTGGTCTGTATAAATATTTTCTGAGCATTTTTAGTAATAATAATAAACATTAATTGAGCATAAAATTAATTACATAATAGTGCACACATATAAAACAGGCAAGTTAAACCACAACACACAAATCCACAGAGTGAAGAAAGATTGACGAAAAAGATATACAAAACAAAGTTTGTGCAAGAAGAGGCAGAGGAAGACCACGTTCCTAATACCTAGATCAAATCGATCGGACGCTCAAGGACGGGAAGGTCAAGAGTACTCGAAACCAACAAGCATGTATGAAGAGACTGATGAATGTGGACGAAGCGAAAGAGGTATGTAAGTCAAGAGAGAACTTGCGCTCTATACTCTCTGCCTACCCCGTTAGGGACTCGGCGTGATGAGTTGTATATGTATGTAAGTTAAACCACAAAGTTAACAAAATAACGGGAACAGAAATTATATTCTCACATCGATATGCTCACGCCACGAACGTAGTACCTTCACCAAAAAGTTCGTGGCGTGATCTTGATAGTAATGCAAAGACTTAGGTAAAGTAGTGCCTGAGAGACAGAGACAGGCTCATCATCTGCCATATTGGCACCTAAATATACCCCAAGCGAATAGGGCATTTTTATCTTCTCCTTGTAGGAAGGGTTCTAATATGCATTGAAAATTTATTCAATAAACAATAGTATTCAATAAGCAACTATTGAGGGCTGGTAGTAGAGTCGCTACGCACATAGATCGATGCTTAAGTTAAGCACCATTGGTGATTGTTTGATGAACCACTAATGCTTCTCTGAATTCTTAGTTCAATTCGTGTTCTGACATCCGGTATAGCTTACTTTTAGTGCTTAGTGCGTAGTAAATACTGTCTAAAAAGGTTACGTATGGCAAATATCAGGCTCTATCAATATCTAGGAATCAGGTACGCTGGGTTGTATACAGTGCAAACCCCGGCATTATTTTGGATAAGGCGAGGGAGAAGAATAAGTTCTGTTAAATATAGCCAATTAATTGGAATATGTATGAAAATAATTTAATTTTGTCCCGAGCGGTACGTTAATAAAATTAAATGAAACGCAGCCTGTGATTATTTAGGCGATATTTATGCGACCTTACGGGGAACTCTCCGGTGGCGGTGGAATCGTAATCGTCCAAAAATTGCACCAATCACTGTGCTTTAGCAACAATTTTAATATTGACAGTGAAACGGGACGTCAGCATTCCTTTATGGAATTTTATGTGCCACGGATTCGTAAGGTTTGGGATATTTTGGATGTGATTTACCGTTTGTATTTGAAAGTCACAGACATGATTTAATTTATTATGTCTATAGAATAGGTTTTCCTCGAATATTCATTTTGGTGCCAACGTTATAGATGGCGAGTATATCGCCGATTTTCAGGCATGACTAGAAGTCTATGAATTTTGTCTTAAAGGTATGCAGGCTTCCTCACGATGTTTATTTTACCGCTCGTTGTGTTATGAATTCAGCTCGGAACAAAACCCATTGGTGCAAGTCGTTGGGGTTCAGACCCTTCATTGACTAATTGTACATGCATCCAGGTGACTACTCGGCCACCCATGGCTCTAATTTAATGGCTTTAACTCTACATTATTTTTATAAACCCAAGCTAGATTACATGATCACAATACAGTATGTAATATTAACCCCATATCCCAGAAATAAATCGATAATAGTAGTTCTCTAGTTATATTCGGCGTTCTTGAGTTACTTCAGTACACGAATTATTCTTACTTCATAGCACAACGGACAGAATTGTAATAAAAATCATTAGACGTAATAAATAGGTTTCTAGATAAGGCGACATGTCGCCACTCCGCACTGGCCGTTGCCATCACTTATTACGAATTTTGATGGAAATATATTTCATACTTGCCATCAATTATTAATTATAAATAGGTAAAAATTATGGGTAGCATACCTATATGGTATAGGTAAAATTTCCGTTGTATTAAATATATTTTTTTAAGTAAAATACAAGTAATACATCTTAACAGAATAATATTAGCTTTTTCGTAGCGTTTAAGTTAACACCGTAAAATGAATGCGAGTAGTTTAATGGACCTTCCTATCATGTGTTACATAACTACAGTAAGACAACCATACTCATATAAAAAGAACTAAATAGTATATTATTTAGATAGGAAAGGAATTATTTTACGTATATCGAAGGGTATAATTTGCCCCACTTAACACCGCATGTCCAGTTGGAGGAGGACTACCAAAGAAACGAACGACGCTGGAATAAAGATAACTACATCTCTAATAAGGACTAACTGTAGTCTATTGCTATTATGATCACGATGGCCATATGAACACGCAATAAGCCCTGCCCTGGCAACCAGCCCAGGAGGGCGGGTTAATGGCGCGCGACACGCGACTTCTACTCACTACCACAAAATGCAATTGGCCATCGAGTCTTACACTTTTTTTATATCTTTTTCTTTATTTAAATGTCATGGCGGCTGCTATATATAGCGGCTGTATTCACGTATATTATACGGCCATTTCTTCCCCCTTTAAATTAAAAATAATTTTTTAAACTTCAAAATTAAGAAAATTGAAAGGTAAAGCTAAAACAAATTAGGAAGCTAGATTTTTTTTGAGGTAGATGGCAGCTGGAATGGCTTGCTTAACAATATCGTCACACTGAAGTAAGGCTATTAGATGCAGTCAGTAGTACAGGTATATACTACGCTATCAAAAAACAGTTCGTAGCGAACGCACGTTAGTAACTAGTAACACAGTAGTAATGCATTTTTTTTCTTTTAATACATTTTAATTCGGCTTTGATTGTTCTTCATAACTGAACATCTGCATATATCTGCTGGACATAGTGGGTTAGGCAGAGAGGTCCATGGATCCATTTACGTATTAAAATAGTTAAGGTACATACTGCATATCATCACGCCGAGTCCCAGTGGTAGGCAGAGAGGATAACTTACCTAAGGCCCCCAATTCCCAGTCTCCTCATACAAGCTCGCCGGATTCGAATATCTGTGACGTTCCCATTTTTGAATATTCGATTTGAACTAGACTTAGTTGGAATGAGGCCTTTCTCTGCCTCATCATCTACATACTTTCGCATTTTATATCTGTTTCGTCAATCTTTGTTCTCGCGTCCACTTCGATAAGGTAATATTTATTAACACCTTAAAGTTTATTTTGTAACCTTTTTATGTGGCCTGTAAGCTGCCAAGGACATCTTCATTGTTTTTATGCTGATTGATCGAATAAAATAGTTGCCACGATATATGTATGTAATTATATTTCATATCGAAATAATTACATATTAGGTATATGAAATCTAATAACGAAGTTACGATAACATTTTTCAAATTAATTCGATTCGAAACACTGTTCGATGAGGTCCTGTGATCACCACTAGAACCTTTTATTTTGGGTCCAAAATTTGACGTTTACGATGGCGATCAATCATTTGTTTCTGGCGCCAAATTATCGTTATAAAACTGCTTAGGCGGGTTAGATTGTTGACTTAAAGACTGGTTTTTGGGCTTAGCATTGTAATTCAGATAGGAGTTTAATTAAACTAGTTGTTAATTAGGGCGTTTATGTTAACCGACGTTCAGTTTATTGAACTGAGAATTGCAACAAAGTTAAGGTTTTTGTTGAAATCCACTACAAGTAAAAGAATTGGGTAGAAGCTTGTGATTTCGTGGTATATATAAAATCATGAGAATAATAATTTAGTTCGTAAAAAAGAAAAAGGTTTAATAAAATTTGGCTGGGGCACACTTTAAAGTACATATCATCAGACACCGGTGACAGGGTACTCCGCTCTTCCTTATTTAAGTTATACAATGGTCTATCCTGCATCAGCAGTGCCAGCCGGATACACGTCATTCCTCCATAAATGACTTGATACGCCGGGCTCTGGTCAGCGCCAGCGTGCCTGATGTGCTGGAACCAGTCGGTCTCGCTCGCGGCGATGGCCGGGGGCCGGACGGTATGTCTCTGATGCCATGGAGGATGGGTCGGCCCTTAGTGTGGGACGCTACGTGTGTCGATACACTGGCTTCTTCCCATCTTCCTGACACATCGGTGGCGGCCGGCGCCGCTGCTGCTCAGCAGGAGTGCCTCAAGCGCCGCAACTATGCCTGTCTCGGGTCAGGTTACATATTTGCTGCATTTGCGGTTGAAACTCTGGGGCCTTGGGGTCTTGAGGCTCACCATCTTTTTAAAGAGGTCTCGCGCCGTCTAGTCGAGGCCTCTCGTGACAGGCGGGCTGGAACATATCTCGCTCAGAGAATCAGCATTGCTATCCAGCGTGGCAATGCTGCTAGTCTTCTTGGCACGTTGCCTCGGGATACCGATTTGGGACAAATATTTTATATGTAAGTAGTTAGTTTCAACTGTTCTTTGTAATTATTATTAATTGTAGTTATACAATTATATTTAATACAACATGCCAGTAAAACAGTTCAGGAAATAATAATTAAATTCCTGAAATTAAATAAAACAACTACTTATTTAGGTATAAGAGTGTGAGTGTGCGAGTGCTTAAATGCGTTAGTGCGTGTGCGAGTGTGCAAGTGCCTGTGTGCGTTAGTGCGTGAGCGAGCGTGCGAGTGTTTGTGTGCTTATATGTCTGTAACCATGTGTATTATATATTATACATTATATGTTTTTAATAAGTAGACATGTATTATTATTTATCCAATCGAGTAAAAACCTTTAACTTAAACTTTGTATGGATATGAAATAACATACTTTAGTTTTATATATATTGTCTATAAATTATATATTCTGGGATATGTATAGAAATATCCTGTATTATTTTATGTTTAAATCTCGTATAAAAATATAATCAATACATAAAAATAGGTGAAAACTGTTCAAATTGGTGATTAGGCACATTTAATGCTATGAACGTTCGGGGCGAATCGTTTACGGGTATAATAATCATTAAAAAGTGTTTCCATTTTATTCGAGCCCAAACTCGGACCTTCGAGATTATGATCTCTATCCTTTTATTAGGGTACCGCAAGCATATTTATGAAGATATATATTTGAAGAAAAAAACACTTGAAAGTAAAAACAACCTTTGAAGTCAATGTTAAATCAGTTCTTTGTACTTGTGGCCTACCCAGCAATAAGAAGTCGCATCATCTTTGTTAGAGATAAACCTAAGGCCATAATTGCAACCGTTTGCAAAAATAGTACCGGCAACATAAGTATTTCCCAAAAACAATGAAATGAACCAATGTCTGCTTGTCGTACGTTAAGCCTAGCGCGAACTTTAGTTTTAGTTATGAATATACTGTAGTGTGATTCATATCTTAATTCGTCATTATAATAATACGGTTTGACAACGCTCAGTATTTAAAATACTTGTTCTTGAAAAAGAGAGAGTCTTGTAAGAAGAACTCTCAGAGGGATATTTTTTCCAGTCGGGATACGATTGAACGACCTACATCCTTTGTCAGGGGTTAGATTCAATTAATTATTTTTATTTTCATGCTTTCGAAAAGGATTTTGGAAATTCTTACTCTTAGGGTGCAAAAATATTAATGCTTCATTTTTTATATAATATCAATTAAAATCTGGTACAGGGTACCTCACAGGGAGGAGCTAGTTATCATGGCACAAAAATATAATCAGAATAAATTGTCTGATGATAACTTCCTGCACATACAGAATCCCATTCTTCTGTACAAGGATTACGCTGGCTCTACATTTAAAATAAAAATCATACTCGAATATCGAGGAATGGAAAATAAAGCAAGTAAATGTTTTTGTAACGTGTAATTTTGGTAAACAGCCATTCGATACGTATCGAAATATTTTGGGAACAAAAGACTGTTTTATGATTAGAAATTAATATTTAAATATATGCCAATGTTCTTCACGGTTGTTAGACGATATAGCTTTAAATATTTCGGGTGATAATGAAGATCTAACGAACTATTAGGTAAAATTGAGAGCGTTTAAATTTATAATATGTGAGTTACTTCAGATTTTAATTCAACTATAAATCTGAATAATAAGAATTTTCTAGATCCATAGATCTGTTAACACAAACTGGAGTAATTATTGTATTGGATTGTTTTGACATTTAATTAATTAAACTTACGCATTGCTTTATTTTCTATTAACCGTCACCATTCATACGTCTCTTCTCTCTATTTATCTTCATAAATATTTATCTCGTGTTAGGCAGGCATTAGCAAACTCAACCAGCAAACAACTTTTTTATTTATTTGAAAATTTATTTGTTTACTTAATTCCCAATATAAGCTTTTTGTGTACATACGTCAAAACACACACAGGTTAATTACCCATGTGAATGTAAAAGTGCACACACATGCAACGGAGGTGGCGTGTGGGAAGCCACTCCCTCGGCGACGCCTGCTCATTTTAAATTGTAATTACAATTTATTATTGTCTCTGTTACCGCCTTCAATGCGCCAGACGCCATTTTATCGATTACAGTTGGCTTCAAGTGCTTTTCATTATTCTCACATGTGAAATGATATCTTGAAGATACATTGATGACTGTCTGGCATCATACTTACGATTGCCTTCCATAAATGAACTCACCACTGACGGGTTGATGACCACTGACTCACCACCACTCTTCAATCCCAAGATGTGACCCATTCAGGTAAGCCAACTTTTTAACTATCCAAGGCGTTGTGACTGGTTTATATGTTTGGAATTTTGACGTGGCTCCAGGTCCTTCCGTTTGTTTCTCTGATGAACAGTGGTTGGGTTATATTTTTCGCCAAATTACTATCACATGAATATTTTTGTTATTCGGACTATTCGAGAAATTCATTTATAAAACCTCTGCCTACCCCTTCGGGGAAACTTGTGGGATGGCGTGAGTATATATTATTATTATAATTTATAAAAGATGATACAAATTATTTTAGCTAGTCTGATCCGTTGCTTCGTTCTTCATGAGATAACAATAAATGACACAAATGATTTAGAATTCTCGTTTGAAGTTTATAAGTTAACAACAATTCGGCATCAAATAGCACCGGACCCTCTGCTCACTAATTGAGACAAACTCCTTGTGCCAGATAATTATCCGTGTAAAAGTTGAGGGCACACTCAGAGATCAGCTTAAGTATACATATCCTCACGCAATCCCAGAGGGGTCCTCTAGAATTGTATTTTAGGTGCATCGCCTTTATTCAGGCACGGCTTGATTGAATTTCTTCTCAAAGGTATGCAGTTTCCCTCTCGATATTTTCCTTAACCGTAAAGCTCGTAATGTGACTAATCACTGTACCTAAACCCTAAAAAACTCATTGTTCCTCGAACCACTCGGCTACAACGGCGTCAAATTACAATATAAAAATGCATCAATTAACAATATAAAAACTAAGTACATCTATTATGAAATAACTTCATAAAATAATCATCTTCCAGAACAAGAATGGAAAGAAAAACTATTTAATTCGATCTCCACACTCAGTGTACTACGACACTAAATCCAATTGGATTTACAACAAGAGGTCTGGAGCTTAAAAGCGAAGTAAGTTTGTCTATGTTCCTTTCTTAATGCGAGTTTGAAGTCTTGACGGTCGCGCTGTCGCCTTCTGTTACTGTCTTCGTTGCGATTAATATGCGTTGGTAGTAACTAATCCACTCTTAGTTCGTTTATGGCTATGGATGTAGCGCAATATAGCGGAATATATGAATGAGCTTTAGTCTACACTGCTTGACTTTGTCAGTTAACAGAAAAATATGTTGATTTTCGTCAATTGACACTGTCTATGTCTATATATAGGCATTATTAGCTTGCCTGTAAGCTTATAATACCTATATATACAAGCATCAAGTAGGTACTGAAGTGGTATCACTAGAGTGTGTAGGTATAGAATTTCAATTGTACTGCGCTGTTAAAACACATTTAATCGGGATTTTTTTTTTAATGCCTAGAATTCTATTTACAATTCAATAGCTTGCTACATTGATAAGGATTAATGTAGATAAAGTCATGATTGAAAGCTTTCTGAACATAGGAGTATAAGCTTCTTTCGTGAGGTCTCTCACCGCGAAAGAAAATGGCAGAGCTTCAAAAGGAAACAAGTACTTATTTCGAATTCAGATGTAATGCAAATTGCTACTTGTAGCCCTCCTGTGAGAGAGGGTTAAGATGTTTTTATAACCGAGTGTCACCCCATTCGCTTCCAGCCTTGGTTTCTGATTTGGTTTTAATTAAAATGAATAAAGATTACAAGTGCTTTGTCACCTTGGTTTTTAATTTTAATACGATTTGAGAAGTTCTTCGAGAAGGGTGTGAAAAGATTTTTGCGGTTTCTGTAATGCGCAAGCAATATCCGTTGCAAGCGTCCATAGGCGGGTTACCCGTTCATCATTAGTCAGGCCACAACCTTTTTGAAGAAGATTTTTAATAGTGTTGCTTTAATGATATCTATTTGGATTGTTTAGTGTTGAAGTTAATGCAGATTGCTATATTTAGCTATGAAGGCTACAGTTGCCATTAGAGTTAGACATTAGAGAGGTTGATCAGTGAGTTTCTACATATCAGTTTTCGTTTGAAAATATGCGCCAACTATAGAGCTGTGTCACGGTAATGTGGCTATGTAGTCTTTATGTAAACTATATATACTATATATACATATTTTGCACAAACAATCAGCAGAGCCAAGCGTGGGAATGCAACCGGATTTCTTGGTATCTTCCCGCGGGACAGCCTCGGTGCTAGTCCATTACTTAGTTTTTTCTTATTTATTAAATTGTGCACTGTAATTAATTATGTTGTGTTGTATATGATTTTCTATATTACAATAAGGCTACTAATATTATATGACGGTATATACAACGACAGGTTCATCAAAATATCAGTCGCGTAAATTATATTTGTGTAATAGCTATTGCCATTTGACTGAGCGTAGCTTCGCGTGATGCATAGTGTAGATAGTAGACGACCGTCTGGTCTAGTAGTTAGAGCTCCTGCTACTGCTCCTGTTAGAGACTGCGAAACTTGAAGTCGTGGGTTCGAATCCCGCTGAGGGCAGATATCCGTGTGATGAACACGAGTATTTGTACCTTAGTCTTGGATGTCCTATGTATTTATGTATATATCTATCTATATAAGTAAATGTATCGTTGTCTAGTTACCATAACACAAGCTTTATTTACTTTGTGACTAGGTCAATTTGTGTGGAATTGTCCCAGGTATTAAAAAAAAAATTAAAAGTGTAGAGCATATACATTCAATGGGTCCTTTTTGTGCCCATCAATCTGTAAAGTCGCTTCTTATATTTGAAAACCTAGTGAAAGGTTATGACAAGCTAAATTATTTCTATCTTCAGAGCAAGCCTTGATAAATATATTGCAAAGGTCATGTGACAGACCTGTAAAAATCTTTGGACCAAGTCGGTGCTTAACAACTCATTAACAATATCTATGTAATAAACATGATAGCAATTAAAGGAAGCCGCTCCTGCCGCGTGTAAGTACGAGGAGACAATAACATGGCCGTACATCACGCGGGAACATAGCTCAAAGTTATTTAATTATCGTAAGGAAAAACTAATCCGTGGCAGAGAGCGAAAATTGCGCCCTACCCGCTGTCGGCAGGTGCGTGTGGGTGCAGCTAAAGGGTGTATCGAGTCGTAGTCAGGTGAGACTAATATATTAATTGTATTGCTTGTAATGCTTGTATCCAAAATGATTGGCATTTATATGTAAGAACTTGCATATTCGTCGCTTTCTGTGGTGAGCATAATATTATTATTTATGTGTGAGAAAAGGTCCAGAGTCAACTGGCCATTTACTCTTACTGTCTAGCCCGTGAGAGTCTCGGCGTAATTATATGTATGGTGCATATGGTGCAACATCGTGCATTTTGAAATAAAATATAAATAAATCATCGTAGAAATACATTTTGTTTGTCAATGAAGGTTTAAGATGACTAGGAGGATACGTGTACATACACGTGATGTCTGTTTTTTTTGGCAGAGAGAGATACTTTTGTGAGTACATAATATTTAAAGTTTTACCAGTACCAGTGTACCAATGTCATATATAAAATGATATTTATATTGAGATGTCTCGCTTAGAATAGAGTTACATGTTAAGGTACACCCTGTGCACAAGCCATACTTCAATTGAGACTAGAGGCGGCGAAGAGCTGTCGTGTGCGACAATATTTATGCGCGCAATATTAACTCTCCCGCGACGAGTATTAACTAGAAAACATTTTGGAACTGGCAACACACCATATATTACTTAATTATGAATTACCCTGCATACATACCTTTGATCCTATTTCCACAATATTAGGCTTTTGTTTGTTTGTGAAGTAATAACAAGGATCCATCCTGTCTGATGGTAAGTGGTTACCATAGCCTTGTCATGTTCGGGGTAGCTTTTGCACGATACTGACATTTTAAAATATTATTTAGGCAGACAAACATGCGGTCAGCCTGATGGTGTGTGGTTACCGCCTATGGACGCTTGTAGCAACAAGGGTTCCCGAACAAAAACGATTTTATGCTGGAATAGCTATGCTAACAATTAAAGAAACAAATGATTTTGGAAACCATTCTTACCTCGGATCCTAACACCCACTGGAACGTTTCTTTTTAGCTACGATCTTCCGAAAGGTTCCAATTGGGCGACCCCAGTTCTAAAAGGGGTCCTTTATCCATTTTCCTTATCTTGCTTATCTATAGGTAAGTCCAGTACTGAGTTCCTCCATTGATCAAATTCAGCTTCAAAATAAATTAATATGAGTAAATGTTGTGTGATTCAAAGTTTTTGTGTTGTGTGATTAAGATGCAATATTAATTCCATAAATCAAGGAAACCCCAGTTACCGTATTCAAGGGACACATGGCGTATGTCTTTACCTGTATGAAGGCATCGTTACGGTGTTTTTCTTCAAATACGTGAATATATAATAGTTAAGTTTATTGCGATATATACGATTGTAAAATTAATGTCATGCCATTTCAAGCGCTGAAGTACCTACTTGTGTCCAAAGTCCAGATTATCGTGTATTTTATCAAAGGTCTCAATTTTATTACTCGAAGAATAGTGTCATTGCCACTGCTTAGCTATTAATACCGTAATCGTTTACATAAGACAAACGATTTAAAAGCCGCTATGACTTGGTGGTTTAAGAAGTCACTTGCAAAATCAAGATTTCGTTTCGAAGTACAATCGTTTCAAGGGATTTTCAAGCTCAGATGATCTGTTCATAAAAGGCTTTTTACTTATGTAGGTATAGTGATGTGAGTCATCACACAACGAGCTTTATGGTGAAGGGAAACGTCGACAGGAAATCTGCATAAGTAAAAAGGAAGTAATTGAATAAAAGTATGTAATGTCGCATCTGACAGACGGCTAGTCGCGTTGACACTTAAATTTGGAGATAATACGTATTTAGCTAAAAGAGGGTGCGTCTGTACCTAGCTCTTTGTAGACACGTGTGGTGGCGACCTGCAGGAATATAATAATAATATTTGGGCATGCCCCAATGCAAATGAAAAACCTTCTTTAGAATTAAGTCCTAATTGCGAATGAAAAAGCCACTTTAAAATAAAGTTTAGCAAGACTGACAAAAGACCCCTTTAATTTGTAAGTGAAATCAACCAAAGAAGTTGATTTGAGAAGTATTCGGGTAAACCTAGGGGTCAATGATTGCATGATGTCCGAGACGGCAAGGGGCCCCACCCCGAGGCCAAATATAAAAATCATTCATATGGACAAAATAAAATTGCATCCCAAATAACCCGGTGCTCATCGGCCGAAAATCTATTAGCAATAAATATGAAGTTTTCCGATTTCACAGGATTTAAAATGGCGATCAAGCGCGAATGAACACTGTTATATAAAATCGGGGAGGTTCTTGTGACTTTTCTGTTTTATGGTACTGTACTTTTATTGGTTCTGCAGATTAATAATACTAAGTTATACCTCAAAGCGTGAACTTAGAATTTTAAGTTCGACGTTTAAGCTTGTGACGAGGACTTTTTTATTTACCACATCTAGGTACTTACATTGAAAGGGTAATTAACTACAATAAATCTTAAGGATTCAGCTGTGAACGCTAATTTATTTAGCAATTTAGCCTTCACTGTACAACATTTCATTACTTCGTTAACTAAAACATTTATTCGTTTCTGACTCGACCAAATCTTATCTTATCAAATATTGCTATTATAAAGTTAAAAAGTCTATTCTCTTTGATAATTGTATTTCATCTGGTCTGTTTAAATATTCATTTTTTTATATTACAGTTTCCCTATGAACATAGTTCTAAGTTAAACAGAATACTGCGAAACTTTCAGGCTGGCGCACTTAGTGAGAAATGTTGAATGAAAGTACGAAATTTATGGTTCAAATCTATGTAAACCTCAAATTCATCGTAGGTCTTTGTTGCGCTTTAACTAGATACCAACTCTACCAAAGAATAAGAGCTCCTTGGATGCGGTAACTTTTTATTTCTCATGTATGCATTCTTAACGTATTGAGCCCGACTTTTCTATAGTTTAAGAGCATATCTTTATCACATGGAAAGAGCCGTAGTTGCCTGTGACACAAAGATCGTATGTTCGAATCCCGACCGTTCCAATGGGTTTTTCTGAACTTGAGTACAGTGATTAGTCACACCACGAGCATTACGGTGAAGGATAACATCGAGAGGAAACCTGCATACTTCTTAGAAACAATTCAAAGGCGTATGTATAGTTGTGCTTGAGTAACGGCGATGGACTCGCCATCTATCACGTTGACACCTAAAATATATCTCTGGCGGAAAATGGGTCTATGTGTATTACCTATACACCTCTGCGTACCCCTTCGGGGACCCTTGTGGGAAGGCGTGAGTATTATGTTTATTATAGGATTTAATGCAACTCGATTTATATAATTTCTCTTTCGCTTCATCAACATTTTTCATATAGATGATGCACATTATTATTATCGATTGCATACTTTTGCCGATAGATTCGCCATCTGTCATGTTGGCCCCTAAAAATATATTTAGTAAGAAATGGGTGTTAAACCTACCTACGGGATATCAGGGTTCTTAAACCAAACACAATATGATACTTTTCATTTTTAATCTTGATATTCCCATCTACGATACAAGGCACACACACAATTATAAAGTAAATTAATAATAATTATAATAAAAATAATAAATAATAACACTTTCTTTCAGAAATTCATTCTTGAACAGATATATTAGACGTAGACACGTGAAGAAGACAAAATTGACACAATTTAATGAAAAACTTTACAGATACGAATAGAAGGAATGCAAATATTACAAATTGATCATTTCACTTTAATTTTGAAGAAAATAACAAAAACTAATCAACATTCACACCCTTTACACATTCACACATGTTCAGCTAAACATTTATAGTAGGTAATAACTAGGTTTTATTAATTACGTCGCATTACCCATTACAGGTAAATAAGAAATAATTGTACGAAGCGATCGTTAGCATCGGCACTTGACTATTTCAAACTGTTGTGATATCACGTGTCACATCATTGACACTTTACTATATCCTCAAATTGATTTAATATATACTAAAATGGCGATGCGAAGGCAACAATTCGGGTGCGATAGATAGATGTAGGTACATATTCATGTACGTATGCAATCTGTCTGGCTTGAAAAAACAGCTTATTTATAGCTAATTAGAAGGTTTTAAGTGTAACTTGGATCGACACTAAAGCCGTATTCGATTGTTATAATTGTATTGTTGCTATCTCATCACATGAAAGTGTCTGGTCTCGCCCTTGTAAAACCAATAAGTAAGAATCTTTACTTTAGTATATATTACACCTATGGCATTGCCGGTTTATTGTCAATAGCCAAGCGCCAATTGAGCGCCCGATACAACCACTATACCTTAGCCAAACTATTGGAGACAGCCAAAGTCTCGTAAACTAAGCATCAATATAAATAACGCTATTTTATACTTTATAGTAAAACTACTGAACTTAATATTGAAACTACAAATTTACAGCGACTCAGCGTTGTAGATATGAGATTTAGCGATTACGATTATTTATACAGCATCTAACATTATAAGAATCGAAAAAATACTTAGGTTACATTGTACGCACGAAACTGTCTCTTCTGGGTTCAGTCAATCAATCAATTTGAGTCGTAAAAAGTATTGTTTGAAACCACTAACTTAACTTAATTATCATACACTTGTATTTACGCAATATACTTACTAACCTTAGTTCTAATCATTGCACTAAAATGTAATAAGTAACATGATACTGATCATCATATTATTACTATTGAATGCTGTTTTTCTTTATATTATTTTATTGATGAAAAACTATTTAGCTACTTATTTGCAGTTTTACTGACGATATGATGGGCTCAACATTTTTAAACAAACGATATTTATAGGAACATAAACCTAATTATGTAAGCATCGTTAAATAATTCCAAATTACAAAATTAAAACTCGAAAAACAGTCTTAGATCAATTCCAATTTGTGTATCAATCATCAAAGGACATTAAACGCAGTATTATGATATGTATTTGTATATACTTGAAGGTACAAAATACAAATTATGATCCGAGAAAAAACAGTGTAGATTCTGTACAAACCGCAAATAATGTTGATAACTTAATTCATAAATATGGCATTTAACGAGAAATATAAAGGTACCTACGGTTCACAAAAGATTACAATACTGACGAATAAATAATCGAATCGTCGATAAAACCGTGACTTACACCTAATAATAATCAAGGAATATTTACAAATTTTACTATGGAAGAAGAGTTCACTAGACTTCGCCTTAACACACGAAATCTATGTTCTTACTTCAAATTGAATAACAATATTTACAATTCAATCTCAAAAAACGAGAAGTACGACTTCATTGAGATCTGTTATGCGAAAAACTTTAATATAATAAACAATCGGATGAACAATTTATTGATGTGTAATTACTCTGTCTTAATGGAAGCTGGACTGGCGCCCTCATTCGTATCCACTCGTCTATATCTTTGGATTTTATTTCTCCCTAAACTCAGGTTTGACGCTGATTATAGGTTTCCTGGATTCGTCCGCTTCTTTCTCGTAATTTTGGTTATCGGGGAAATCCATGGCCCCGGAGTTCGATAGCTAAGTGGCGGAACTGAAGAGTACTGAGTTCTTGTAGTAGCTGGCACGGTCCGAGAGCGGGCTCTTCACGTCGCGCTCCATCGCCTGCTGGCGTGACTTGCGCTCCATCTCAAGCTCTTGGGCCAGGGATTCTGTTGGCATTCAAAATACAATTAGATTTATTTTTGTATCACGTGTAAATTCTAGATATTATGATAGTAGGGTACATATCAAATCAAAACCATATCGAAAACTAACACAACAATATAAATATCTCCTAAGTTTAAAAGGTATATAACTAATAAAATACAATTGTGATGGTTGAATTGAATAGTTCGAGTAATCGCCTACACACAGATTACAATTTCGAGTCCCGATGCCCTGCACCAATGAGATTTTTCTGAACTTAAGTACAGTGAAAAGCCACACTATGCGCTTAAAGGTGAAGGAAAACATCGAGAGGAAACTTTCATACGTTTCGTAGTGACTTCTAATAATCATAGGGATAGAAAGAGAAACAGAGGAATGTTTATATAGAATTTACACATAATATAGGCAAAGCATTCGGGTAAGTAAAATGGCAGTCAAAACAGCATGTGTGCCCCTGGAAATGTCATTAGTGCTACGACGAAAGCGACATCAAACGGACACGGCGTACGACACATTGTAATTTAATATTCGACAATGCCTTTGCTAAAAACGCATCGCTCGCAATACGGAGTGTTATTAAATTGTGTTAGAAGGGTTGTTCACTCATTACTTTGCTCTAATTAGGATCGTGCAATATTGACAATTCCCTTAAATTGAAACTAACTCATGAAGGATTCACATTTTGATGTTTAATTTACAGACAAGAAAATGTTTCCCCTCGTATTTCGAAATCTGAAGAGAACATGTCTCAAGCACAGAAGATGCTCTAATAAGATTTTTAGGTAAATTGACAAAGTTCGTGAAGAGGCAAGAGTAGGTGAGGTAAGGCAATTGTCTCCGAAAACGTCGACGTTTTACGAAATATGCTTATTCAATTTCATGCAACGCTTGCCGCCTCCTGCAATTTACGAGATATAAAAGATATAAACGGAATCGCGTTTTTTGCTTACTTTGATGGAACATTTTCTCAACAGGGAATTCAATTTCTTCTCCCGACATTCGTTTACAATTTATGCTGGGAGTGTCCTAATTTATGACCCATATTCCGTTCTCAGATACTTGTTCTCTCAAATTAACTTGACTTAGAAAAACAAACACACATTCGTTTTAAATTATTTGTATCAAAACTTAATTATAATATGATTTGTTTGAGTGAAGAGTAGCTGCAGGGCATCACACTCGCAAGTGTCGCCATCGAGGGTTGTCTCGAAACAGAAACCTATTATCTCGGGTGAGATTATACGCCTAGGGCGTCACAATTAAATATTATACACTTAAAAGCTTCGGCCTTTGCCGTTTCACTTCGCTGCCACCCCTAAATGTCCCATTAGGTCTGTTTGAATACGTAATATTTTTGCATTTGCCGCTTCTAAAACAGAATTGCCGGTTCCTTTGAGTGCTATAATCTATTTGTTCTTTGAAACAACTGTAATGGTTGAGCGCTTAGCTTAATAAAAAGTTATCCTTTTATGTTTGCCCTTTCTATTTTCTTTACATAATTCTCCCGAATTATATGGTAACGGTTCTTTGGGCCGTCATAATATTTTATCAATTCTTAAAACTACAATTTACATCTTCGACAAATGAAATAACTTTCACTGATAGTGTGTAAAAACTATGACAAAAACATCATTCATTCCGTCTTGATCGAATGGTCAAGGAATGACAAAAAAGGACCTGACGATGTGAACGTGAATCGATTTATTTGAAAAGTGACAGAAATAAAAAGTGCCGTGCAATACAATCAATAGTCAGATCGATACTGACAATAACACAGTTTTTTTTGTAGTCGTGCTCTCGAAAGCAATATCTTTATCTAGAACAGTTTCACTTCAATATTCAAATTAAAATACTGATATTGACTGAAATCAAACGTTTCATCGTGTTTACTAAAAAAAACGTTAGTCTTTTGTTTTTCTCATTCATTCTCGGGTCAGACGTCCCTTGTCCCTTTGCTAGCGTTGTATTATACTGGTTTAATGTAGGTACCAAGTGCCACCTTTATGGTTTTAATAATGAGTCTTTAAATGTACAAAGCTTGGTGATATAACTTGATATGAATTGATTTATCACCAAGCTCTTGTACTGTTATAATTATAATATGGTATAGTCATCCGTATTTTTGAAATGAGATGAGTCATACTTACATACATACATATCATCACGCCGAGTCCCGATGAATCGATCTATAATATTTAAGTGAAGACTAAACAAGTATAAATAGTTCATACTTTGAACTGGCTTCTATATTAAAATGTGTTAATGAATTTCCATAGTTAGTTCTTATTTTTCTTTTGACACCAGACACCTCTGTTGAGTCATGGAAAGTCGGTCTGCTCATTATTTTTTTAAATAATTTTAGCGCAGTCGACACCTCTGCCTGTTGTTAAAGCGAAATTAATTACTGTCGTAAAATACACAGAAAAAGTGAGTTGATTAATTTTTCGGGCGGGAATTTGAGAAGGTTGTGAATAAAAGGGTGGTTCACCGGACGATCGTTGAGGGAACTATAGAACGCAGGTAACATCACAAAGAAATGGTTTTACTGGTCATATTAACACAATCCAACCAAATGAACGAGCAGGGCGCTACTGTTGCGGACTCTATTGGGCCGTGACGAATCATACTGATTGGATTGATTTTCTATTAAAGACACTCTTTCGGCCTTTTTTTAAATCAATTCCATCGTGACTTGGACTCAGTCCATTTTAATCTGTATCAATGTGGCGGTAAAAAATGGTCGTGCACAAGCTGGAGTTACTGGATTAGTGTTGACATCATTCATATACTAGCAATGATACTTTTTTTAATCGTTTTTTGAATCAATTATAAAAAACCTATATTTTTTTAAAAAGCATTCAAAGTAATGGATATGCTTAATTGTTTCGATATGGTGGTATTGATGAAGATTAAAAAATATATATTCAACTTATGTGTTATTGCCGAACTATTCACCAATTGTTCGTCCCTTTGGAATAACATCCCAAAAATTTTCTTGGGGACTGATTTTCCTTAGCATTCCTGAATATTTTGATGGCTCCTGCTATAATCTTGAAGCTCTGTTCTGCTTAAGTGTAAACAAAAAAGTTAATATCGTCAAAGGTTTCGAGCGCACCTGTGCGGTACAATTTTATTTCCATTCATTTTACAAGCTTACCTAAAAGTATCGTGAAGAAGTTCCCTCTTTATTAATTTTTCAACTTTATATTACTTATGTAACGTCGGTTGGTTTAATACGTTACGCCACTGGAAATACAGTATTATGACATTCACCACAAACATTATAATGTAGATTAAAAACGCGCTTGAGGCTTTTACATCGCGCCGTGTTTCGTATTCACGGATAGAATTTTGTCAAATTATGCATTAGAAACTGCAGATTAGAAATGTTTTTGTATGAATTCATTTAGTTAGTAAATGTATCTTGGATGTATTATCATTGATGTCGGTACTTGAATACTTGAAAATTTATTATCAGCCAACGGCTCTTGACCAATCACCGTAATGATATCTGCATTGGAAGTTTCAAGACATTTGATGATTGATTTATTATTTACTCTACTGATATCACACGTGTGTCTTTAAATAGCTTGACCATTAAATATCATCTAAGTGCAGGGACTGTTTTTATCTAGTTCATTTCTCCCAGGGAAAGTTGAAGATACTTCTGACCTATCTCGTTTTAGATAAGAAGCACGTAGAAAAAACTTTTCAAATTTACGAATAATAAAATATGTTTTTTTTTCTTTTTACCGACGGCACTGAGAAAAGTTGATGAAAGGCTCCAAGTTTTAATTTTTGTTTTTCTGTTTTCAACCTTTTATATTAACAACCCTCTTGTATTTTTCTGTTTGGACTTTGGTACTCCTTAGCGCATCATTTAACGTTTTTAAAAGAAATACTTGAATGTCATGGTTTGAAATATTTATAACATGTAATATAAATTTACAACTATATCTAATGATCAAAATCTGTTGAAATTTCATTGTAATTATTGGAAATGCTTTGAGCATTATTTGTGTTCGTTTTAACAGGAAAATCCAGTTATATACTACAATTAGGTAAATTATTCCTATAGCCTAAATTTGTGTAGTGAATATAGTCTAAAAATATTTTTTTGTTGTACTTTTTATCTGGTTGCGTGTTCGCGTGCATGTAGATACTTGGGGCGAGGTAACACTTAAATTAGTTGCAATTTCTACTTGATGCAATTGTACAGTAAAAGCCACTCGTCGGTATAATACAGGAAATTATTAAATGCGTATCAATCTTTCATTGTGTTCAACGTTCACCAGATAATTACCACCATCTACAATTGAAATATTTAAAACTGTATTTGAAAATAAATATTTAATTTAAAAATGTGTTCAAGAACTTGTAGAAAGATATTTATAATATGAACAGAAGCATGATCTAGACAGACTTTGTTGTTACCTACGCAATATCCCACCGGGGCAGGTGCATTTTTAATGAAATTTCTGGGCTTTCCACATCGCGGCTATGAATGAAAAAAAAAATGGTTTGATTTACCAATACCTCCGGTTTTTGTTTCTCTTTACATTTTATGTTATTTCTTATTACGTTTCTATATACAACGACATTTTCATTGACAAACTTTATAATTAACTTTTTGATTATGACTGTAAATATAATATAAGTACTGTGTCATGATAATGACTGCAATACTGGTCACAATATAGAATAGATAATTGTTCAAAGATAAATAATATCCGTAAGTACATTTCCTATTGAAAATTGCCATTGAAGAGCCCACCCTAAAATCACAATACAAACGTGTATCGTTGTACTTTTAAATTCTTTGGATACCCAATACGCTCGGCATGCAATATGATGAGTATAAATTTCATTTCGACGAATTTTTTTCGTTTATCCGACGGACCCTTTTTATGAGAAACATACATCCTCGAACAGTTCAGTATAGGCGTAGATATTTCGTATTCATTGCGAAATTACAGTCTGTATATATATTCACGTGTACGATAGAACCAAAACTCTCAAACTATAAATAAATATAAATATCCTCACGCCTTCCCACAAGGGTCCCCGAAGGGGTAGGCAGAGGTGTATGGGTAATACCCACACACCCACTTTCCGCCAGAGGTATATTAGGTGCCAACGTGACAGATGGCGAGTCCATCGCCGTTACTCAAGCACGACTATACATACGCCTTTGAATTTCTTCTCAGACGTATGCAGGTTTCCTCACGATGTTTTCCTTCACCGTAAAGCTCGTGGTGTGACTAATCACTGTACTTAAGTTCAGAAAAACTCATTGGTACAGTCGGGATTCGAACTTGCGACCTTTGCGTCGCAGGCAACTGCTCGAACCACTCGGCCACCACGGCTCATTCATCACAACTCTCAAACTATTGTAATGCATATCAATTTGCTTGATGCTCACCAGAATAATTCTGCCAGAACGCAGCACCTCCGCTCATGATGTCGACAGGCGGCGGGGGGTAGTTCCATTGCGGCTTGTCAGGCGTCCGTGGTGGGTCGCGCTGGAACGGAGGCGAGGACGCGGGTGGTTCAGCGCTAGGAGGCTTGCTTTCAGATCCATTTTCGCGCTCCGACCGGGCAGACTCTTGCAGGGATGCTGTCAGATTCTCTGTAAAAATATCTACGTTGATTTTTTATGAACTGTCGGCAAGGTTGTCCTCTTATGCCACTTTTTTTTAACCATGGCCAAGCTTCCCTTTATTTTTGCTTGGTATTATGTAGTGACTTAATATTAGAGATCCCTCTTCCAAACTATATGTTCTGATGAACTTGTAATACTGTTACACTTAGCCTCATACGCAATAGCCTTAATGCAATTATTTTGTAATTGCTTCACTTATACCTCTCAGTCAAACAAGTAGCCAATAAACGCAGCAAACAACGATTATGCAACAAATCAACTCGAACGCGTGTTAGTTGAGTACTGAACCCTCGTTTCAAATGGTCTGCGAAACGATTTCCTGACACGGAGATTAGTACAAGCCTTCACCAGCGCACCACCCTTCTTACGTCACGCACTCGACACAAACCCAACTGGTAAAGTCACAAATCACCCTCGTCAACAATCAAAAAGCTATCTTGAACAGATCGTGTTGAGTTCAACTTTGTTTGTATGATCGAGGAATGTTACGTGAAATTATATGAACATCGAAGCCAATACAGAGATAGTTTGACAGACGGAAAGTTAACATGTCAGGACCACATACTGGCACTTTATACTGAAACTTGTTGATTAGTACGATGCTATTGACAAGCTGACATGTTTTTGAAGTACACCTAAAATTAATTGTTCTCCAAAATATTATTATCCTGGTAATTCAATAGTATTATTCAAAGATCAAACAAGGTGACAGAAAAAGTTATTCAGTCTATATTTATGGATATATGGATATTGATATATCCGAATCTCAATCTCCAATTTATGTGACATTTATTTATATTCCTTTATATCGAAAAACCTTAATATGTTCTATTGTATATGATGGACAGTATAACAACAATAATCAAAAGCCTTTCTTAAACATGGCAAACTCACCAGTTACAATTCTAAGTAGCTCAGCAGGCGCTCCGGATTGCTTAAGTGCTTCCTCTATCTTTTGCCGTCGCTTCATTTCAACTTCCAGCTGTTCTTGGATCATTTGCCGCTGTTTTCTTTCTTTCTTCAGTCTCTTTTGGTACATAACTGTGGGCAGAAACGATTCACGTTAAGAATCATAAAAATATCATTACAATAGGCGTCAAATTACATATATACTATGTCTATAGTATATCTACAGATGTATAACTTCTACTTTATAACGTATTATGTTAAATATTGTTTCGCTGTATCGATATACCAATTACACGAGTGCGGGACGGACCAAAAGTGGAACTAAATAGGTGGGCCCGCACATGCAGGCGCTGAGCGCCATACTTCTTCACCTGCGATCGGTTATACACCTATACTATAAACATACCTAAAATTGCATTCTACCCATCCCTTTTACTCTCATGTCACACACATACTATTTCTGTATCTGGAAATTATCCCAAGATCCACGTTACCACCTTTCGTTTGGGAATTTCTTCGTCAATAATGTTCCGATAGCCGCACATCAATATATCTCTCTCTTACGTATAGAATTATGATATTTACATCTTTTTCACTCTCAAGTTCGATTGACGAATGATTGAGTTCGTGCACGTGTTGATAGACGCTGCGGGCCCTGCCTCCGAGAGGGAAGAGGGCGGCATGATCTTAAAGTTCAAGATATAGCCGCTGGTACAATTCGCTGGCGTTGATAAATTTATATTATTGTTAGAAAAACCTTCAGATATAAAGCGAACCTTTATAAAGGAAAAAGCAACTCTATAGCCGTATCAGTTTGTAGTGAAATCAAGTATTATTGATTTGCTGCCATAAAGATTTTCTTTATTATGCTCATAGATGCTTGTACTAAGTGCTTAAGAGTAAGATCAAGGTAAAATCGCATATTTTTGTGTTTATGGACTAGGTAAAATATATCGCTTTTACCGATTACTTAGACCACATGTCAATGGCAAGACATATTTCAAGACGGCAAAAGATAGAGTTCGCATCAAATAGCTCTCCCGTTTTATGGATACACACACATAATGGAAAAGTTAATTACTTAATAAAAATACTTATTTTGTAAAATACATTATTGAAACAAGTAGAAAAAAATAGAAGCGAAAAGATCCATAGTACCTATTTTTATTTAACTCGTGTAATCAAATGAAAAAAACATAAACAGTTATGTGTCCACTTCGTTGAAATAATTACAGCCTGTGTCCACTCTAAGGTCCTCTTTTTATAAATAATTATTTGAACAGATGAGAAGATTAATGGATGATTTTCATTGAAACGTATAAACTTTACCACTTTTTAATATAGGTATTGGATGAATAATAGTGCAAAAACTGTACTAGAGAAATATGAACAATGATTTTTAGAGAAATGCGGAATGAAAATAAACCGAACGCTTGTTTCTCATTAAGACATACTAGTAATTAATGTTGTTGCTAATGAAACAGGCGAGGTTCGCTAGCGATCGACTCCTACGCATCATTTGTCATCGGCCGACCTCCGACACGGCTGGTAATGACGTGCCCGTCGAGACCTGTCGCCTTTTTATTTCCATAAGCTACGTTTTTATATCAGAATTGCTCATAAACTAGAAGAAGATTTATTGTTATATTCAATAAGAGTTACAATAATTGTACAAGTTTAACTACGTACAAATACAAATTGCACACGTTCATATAATTTTATTTTCGAGATGAAAGTAGCATGTCAACGACGCGCTCGATCAATTGAGGCGTCGAGCTAATGTTGAACCTTCATATAATCGTTTAATATTTTCCAAATCGCATAATATTTACATGACCGTACATAATGTTAACTTCGTTAACAAAATTAGGACGGAAAAGGTCCTTTTTCAGTTAATTTCTCGGCAATACAAAGGTCTGCGTTCAAGAGTCCGTTCAGTGGAAAATTCGACGGACCATCGGATCCGTATATTGATTCAGTTTAACACCTCTGGAAAACTGTTTTTCACACGATTGAAGTTTATTTTTGGTTCTTTTCATCTCACCTTCTTTTCACGCTTCAATAATTCATTAGTGAATAATATGAGCCCACGTTTGAGCATGCTCAAAGTAAGATTTCCGATCATAGAATTGTGAATAGGAATCAAAGCTGTAACGTCAATCAATATCTTCCCACATATAATTCAGCGGCAGCGCCCGTCGGCGTTCATTGTTTCTACAAGTCAATATTTGTCTATAGCTCGTCGGCTCCGCTTTGTGTTTCATAATCCGGCCTATTGCTTCCTCGCTCAAACTCCAACTCCGGAGCACGATGAATCGCAATAATTCTTCAATCGATTATTTCATTTGATGCTGCTTTAATAAAAAGTTGTCTTCTTTTGTTGCCGCCTTTATGTTCAGTGATAGTTCCAATTTCAAAGCCTGTGATTCATTTATTTTTTATATATATCTTGAAACTGAATAATCATTGCATTGCTTTTAGTTTTTATGCTATTCTTTTCTATTAAATTTTACCTAATTCATTAATTACTTAAATTGTAACTGAAGTAGATAATATTAAGTTATTAGATGACACTGAATTATAAATACCAGCGACGTTAAGACAATTTTTCGACTGTATGTTGATTTAAAAATACCTGAACACAAGTCCAGGTTTAAGAGAACGCAACAAAGCGTGTGATATGAAGCGAAACAATTCGATGACCGAGCGTATGAATAAAAACGAACCACCAAAATATTGAAGGAATCCGTTCAAAGGGGAAAAAATGCAATAAAAAGCCGAGCCCAATACAGAATGAGAGTGTGGTTAAAAAGCAACGAATATGGCCGCGAACATCCGCTGCAGACAAAAGTTGGGCTACTTGACTATGCAAATTATATTTGCGGACCGCTGCGGCTGAGACCCGATCTCCGACGTTTCGTTTCACTTTTACGTATATATCGTGTATTCTTTTCATATTTTCATCCGATTTCCTTCCCCTCGCTCATTTTGTTCCGTTTAAAAAGTCGCAGAACAATGCTGGTTTCCGCAGGGCTTATTCGCCGCGAGCCGTTTCCTTGCACGCGGCTTCTTTCTTATTATTATACTACGTATCTTTTTACATCTATCGAGTTTTCTTTTCTTTAATACTTTTTAACTCATAAATGGCTGATACGGTCCCCTTGGGTTTGTTGCTCGAATAACATGTAAATGAGTCTGTATACGAATACAAATTCAACTTGGTATCTTTGCTATTTAGCAAATTGAGGTATGTATGTATACTGTGTGTTTTATATTCGTGTATTTGCAAACTCATATCCTCACGCCTTCCCACTAGGGTCCCCGAAGGGGTAGGCAGAGGTGTATAGGTAGTACCCACGCACCCAGGCGCCTTTTGGCCAGGGATATTTAAGTGCCAACATGACCGATGGCAAATCCATCGCCGTTACTCAAGCATGACTATACATACGCCTTTGAATTGCGTTCTTTTCAGACGTTTGCAGGTTTCCTCTCGATGTTTTCCTTCACCGTAAAGCTCGTGGTAAGAGGTGGTAATCACTGTACAAAAGTTTAAAAAAACTCATTGGTACAGTCGGGATTCGAACTATCGGTATTTTAATTCCCGACTGTATTTTGACCACCACGGCTTTTTATTTGCTAAAATACATAAAACAATTCAGTAATTTTCGTAGAACATTATATTACAACCATGTGCTTTGGACTACAGGTTTTAGTATACCAAACACTTTGGTCTAAGCACGTAGTTGTCAAGCTAGGGTCTTAAGAGATGATAATATATTTTATTAGCTTAATATGCCTTCGCTTCGCCTTAATATGCTTTGTATATATCTGCAAAAGTGTCGTGATAGTTCTCCCGCTAGTGCAATACGACGTAAATAAGAATTGACTTTTATGACAGCTGCTCCCCTCCCAGTGGCAAGCGAACGATTTAGATAAGTCTTTTATAGTTCTTTATTGAAAATAAATTGCCTAGAATAAAATCAGACACAGTTTAAATGGCTTTCCGATAGATGTGTATGAAATAATGTCTTGCAGATAAGATGTGGCAGATGTCACATGAACGTATTGCTGCAAGAGAGTGCCCATTAAGGGTCGCCGAAAGACCTATTGGCTGATGCGTACATGTTATTTTTTTATTTATTGATATGAATATAGTATAATGCATATACACACGCTTAATGAGAGTTAACTAATGTAAAACTATTTGAAATATTACCATTCGATAGGCCTTTGATCAGTCCGTGACGCTTTACTTTTGTTAAAGCAAAGAAAATTAAGGAAGATACCACAAGAAAAAAAATTATTTGTTTTAGAGTAGGTATGTGTACAGCAAATACACTTGTCAAAATATCCTGTCTGTGCCATGCAAGTGTTATCTATTTGCTCTGTTTTATTTCGGTAAGTAGGATATTTATGGGGCGGGTGTCGTGTGCGATAAACATTTTCCTCGAAAACGTTCGTCCGATTATTGTTTCTGTCATACGCGAGGGACCCTAAGTTATGGGCTCCGAATGACCTTTGGTGATAACGACTCATAACTTCACTGGCTTGCACTCGCGATTTTTTGTATTCTCACAAAATTCCATTGTTCATTTCATTACAAAACATCAATAAAGGTATACGAAGAATTTTTTTATGAAAAAAAAAATACGAAAAAGATCGCGAGCACTTTTATCAAACCGATCAAAGGGCCGCTCGGACATTCCGACTTCTTACGACGTTAGTAAAAAATACAATCTCTCTTTATAGTTACCATTCCACTGGTTATTATATCCGTATCGATACGGCTGAACTTACGGACCGTGAAATGCTCGATTCTCGATATTGCCCCCGGCGCTTCATCAGTAATTTTGGACACTTTAACAACAAACTAAAAATAAAGTTACATGACTAAACTGGGGTTATATCGAAAAATAATAATAATCACCTATAATTTTAATTCTTTTTATATAATATGAAGTAGTCAGTTCATAGTGTGATGAAATACTCATATTTGTTAATTAAGAAGCAATACATATGTCTCAAACTAGATATATATATGGGAACTAAACAACGATATTATCTAGGTTTATATAGAAACAAAACTTTCAATCTTAATAAAAGTCCAGTCACATTACCTAGCCTCATGAGGATACGAACTCGCGACCTTTAGCTTATACAAGACCACCGAAAACATCATTTTTAGACCTCCAGGGAGGTAATCTGTAGGCATTGTCAAAATATTACGTTGTAAAATAAGTCGTGATCGTAAAACGTATTAAATCAATTCGATTAACGATGGTCGCGTCGAAAGCATTCGCACTTTCCTTCAAATTGTCGCACACGCTATTCCAACGGACCTAATCATAACTTTATCGCTTATAAAACCATGATTGCTGAGACTCTTCCGTCGAAGTGTTTATTTATGTTGCCATATTTAATATTGTATTTCTGGAATCGGGTCAAAACACCAAATGTTAGTAATATGAACCTTAATAAATACAGGCCAATGAATCGGACATGATAGACGAAATAAAAAGGAATCGATTCCTTGTAAAAAATCGTTGCAGTTCGGGATCGTATGATGTATTATTTTCGTTGGAATGGCTCATCGGGCCATGCTTCCTGCGACATCAGTGTGGTCGTAACCTGACACCATTTGTTAATATGCCTGAATTAATAATATTGTAGACATTCGTTGGCAGGTTCGTGGATATCGCGTGCAGATATATCGTGAGGCTTCACTGCATACAGTCGATAACTCAAAATTGATTCATGATATTATAATTAAAGCTCTTCTCTTAATGTGTTTATGGATGTATATATACGTTTCTTTTCTTTATCTCGACGCCATCCCATAAGGGTCCCCCGAGGGACAGGCAGAGGTGTAATAACACCTTTATTTCGCCTTAGATATATTTTAGAAGCCAAACTGACAGATGGTAGGTTCGTCACAGTTTCTCAAGTCTAAAGTATGGAGCCATATTATGACTTTGAATATACATTTTATTACAATTGTAATAATGTGTAACAAAACATTCCATGCATTTCAATGGTATCACAAATTATTAAAAGCTTTATGTGGCACATCGCCTGTACCTAGTTTGTGGGTAACCAGGTAAACGAAAAGCCCACCAAATATTGACAATGGATGATTGCAGTCCGTCCGCAGATCCCCTTAGCAAACTGAGAATTAAAACGGGAACGAGAAGAATTAATCCTAATACGATTTTAATGAAGCCGAAATAAACGAATGCTGTAATGAATTGCTAAGCCGCGGGTTATACGTTTTCTGCTAAATGAGAATGGCACACAATGAAAGCAAATAAAAATTAAGAAACCTTACATTATCTGAGCTTCTATTGAAATGCTGCTTAACTATATGCATATACTGCTACAGTTAATAATTAAACGTTGTAATATATTCAGGGTATACAAGTTGACAACCTAAAGAGGATATTGAAGCGCAGAGAAGATAAAATGCAATAATAATTAAGGCTTAGTACTGTACAAAGACGCACGCCTTAGCATCGAGTATAAAGCACACAAGCGCTGAAAATGTTCACCTGAAGTCTGTGCTCGCTTTTGCATTAACGAATGCGGAAGCGGCGCTGTGCATACAGGACGTGTTGCACCCCTCCCCCTAAACACCCCCTCTCCTCCCCTCGAGCGTGCCTCTCGCTCAGACCTGCCTCCAGCCGCCTTCAGCAGCACCTCGTGTCCCTCCCATGCGTTCATTACCTCCACGCGGCGGCACAACGCGACCCAACAATTCAAGTTTGCTTTCCACCACACAATCTACTACACCAGACAGACTAGACTGCATACACCGGCCACTCGAATAATAAAGATGCAGAAATTAGCATGTCCGCACTGAAAAAGGGAAACTAAGTGAAGCTATCTTCCTATGAATAGGGATAATGCAACGGAGCACTCGTCCGCCGAATGAAAGAAACTCGTTGGGAATACGATGAGCTTGTTGAAACAGAGGGTAAATGTCAACTGCGGAATAAAAACAGTCAACAGATAAATGCAAACGATAAACACGTGAGGTAACTGAAAAGGCGAGATGTGAAAGTGAATGTTGAGTCTCCAAACGGGAACGGAAAACATTTCAGGTTGAATGTAATTAGCCTCAAGTGAAGAAGCGTCTATTGGTATGAGAAATCAATAAAGTTTCCGCACTAAATTTGGCACAGCCCATAAAATATTCAATTACGCATAAGCACACATTTGCTAAGGCTAACAACGACCATGTGGCACCCCCATTAAAGACGCCTAAGGGCCATTTAATCGGTCAGTGGATGTAAATTCGCCGGCCCCAAAACAAATATCCCGAAACTAATAAGGAAACGAAATATGTAAATCGTCTGCCATATTGTTTCACAAGTGAAATCTTCCTTTAATCTTATAACAAATCCGCGTCCAAATGGCCGGTCCCGGCCGAATTTGAATATAGGAGGGTTGTTCAAGGGTCAGGTTGTTCCAGGAGCGTGTTGCGGTGAGCAAGGAAGTAAATGTATGCAAGACACGCACGGAGGAGATAGTGCCCGTAACGTTGTCCTATGCACATATTGCATCAAATTAGTTGCCGACTTGTAAACAGGGAGAGGAAAGTAAGGCCGCTAAGACGACGGTGGCGGGTAGTTTGCATGGATATGAGAGCGCAATATGGAAGTCCGCAGCTGCTGGCTGTACTCATTAAGATGTTTTATGGTCGGCCCGCCGGACCGTGTTGCCAATTTAAGATATTTCTATGCGGGACGGCACCACGTTAGTTTGGCTTCCGATTAGGGGATTAAAGTGGTCCTTTAAGGTATTAGTGTAATAATTGCGGCGCCTATTATGCGGTTGGCATTGTCCTATTATTCCCCTGATGTTAATACTTAGCTCAGTTAGAATATTTGATGTCGTGTTTAAAATTGTGAGCCAAATTGGAAAATAAAATGCGACGTGTTCCAAACGAGACACATCACACGCAACAAAAACAAAACAGCCACGCAATAAAATCCGGATACAGTAGAAAAAGACAAAGCTCAAACAAATTTTGTTCGATCCATCGCACACCTATTCCCCGTGCTGCAAGTAAATCAAAGGGTGTTGAAACTTTACACCCACTTAAAGCCGGACACAGTAATAAAGCGTTCGAACTTCACCGACCCTGGACATCAAATAGGCCACCCCTTCTGGCTTATTTGGGAGAAAATTAAAAGTTCTCAGATATTTGACAATGTTTGTGGGAGTAGATCAACTGGACAGGAACCTTGTTATTTATAATAAATACTTAGTTGGTAGTTAAACTAACCGTTGTTAAATATAACAGTTATATCAGCTATGTAGAAAATTACATTACAGTGTGATACAATAAACGTGGAACCAGTAAAATGTAGCTAGTAGCAATGTTCATCGAGGCACAAGTTGCTTTTCCAAGCAAGGAGTATCACGTTCATCTTTCAGTCTGGGCTAAGTTCTGACAGTAATCTTAGACGCCCGGTATTGAGTTGCGACTAGAGCATTAAACAAGTTATATTAAATTGTATTGAATTCATCCTTGCTCGCATCATTAAGCATTAGCCCACGAGTCCACGAGTTACTTGAAATAACAGTGTAATTGTTTAACGGTACTCGTTTTACAAATGAGTTGTGAACTGCTTAGCAATAACCCGATACCGATGGCCGTCGGTCGTCGGTCAGATGGGATGAATAATTACAAACGAGACTTCACTAACCTTTGTAATACAAAACCTTGGTAAAATTTTGACGTTCAAACTTTGTGTTGAATGTAATGTTTTGATAGAAGTTGCACTTACGAAGTTTGGGGACCACACGAAGGAGATTCCGCCGTAAATGTAGTTACGGCAATACTTTTTATTTTATTTATCGAAGCGTTAGATTATTGAAAGACCTTATTCAGGGATCGTATAATTGTAACTGACGAGGCGATTTCCTTGTGTTCGTTGATTAAGTGTAGGATGGGACTAAAGGGGGTTATTAAATAATTTGTGTCACAACTATTCGCGAGGGGCTCAAACGGTTCGCTAAGATTTAGTAAAATCTTGTTATGGAATATTGTTACCGTAAAATTTGTCTGTGAAAATTAAATTGATATAAATATATCTCTTTCGAAAAGTGGGTGTGTGGGTATTACCTTTACACCTCTGCTTACCCCTTCGGGGACCCTTGTGGGGAGGCGTGAGGATATATATATATATATATATATATATCATTTAGTATTTTTTTTAATAATATCAGCTATATTTTTAATGGTATAGTTACAAAAATTCAACGATTTGATGTATCCATACTTAAATAATAAATATATGTTTAAAAATGCTTCTGTTGTGAGCTACCAGTCAGATTTGTTTTTGAGAGCGAAATTCTTGAGGAAGGGTAGGCTATCATGTTACGCTAGAGCCGAGCAAAAGAAAAAATATTTCTTTTAAATTAAACAACGAGTAAAACCGCGGGGCTTAACTAGAATGAAAAGTATGGTTTTATCGGACCTTTTATAGCTTTCAGTCAGTGTTCCAATTCACATTTCACCCTGTCGGTGGCAAATTACGCCTGCTGCCCATTCACGCTCAAAAATCACTCTCAATTGAGTCAAGTGGGACAAAATAAAAGGTGAATTCATCACGGGGGCGCAAATCGGAACCCCCTATCGGAAAACCAAGGCGGGAAACGTGTGTCCGGTCCATTTGTACACACTAACAGGTGCCGACAGCTTTTTGACGGTTTATTAAATTAAATGGCGCGTGCCATTTTCAATGATTCCGTGCAATTTGTGAAATGTGTTTGTTTTTATATTGTCTGTAGATAATATTGATGATGAGATGCTCAAAGCAGACATGATTCGAATAAATGAGAATATACATTATATGCGAAAGCGAATGTATTTTTTATATATATAGGTGCAAAAAAGTACACGGGGCCTGTGTATTAGGTAATATTGAAATTTTTTGAAGCAAAACATGTTTCATGTAAGCATACATACATTTTCCTTGAAGATATTCTCATTGTAATAAGTAACAATAGTCACTCATTCATTTAACATCAATAATTCATGAAATCAATAAATTGGGGATCCTTTTTTTAATTCGCGTGAATTAGATACAAAATGCAAATAATTCAATAAATTATATTCATATACCCGACCATAGGTAAGAATCTACATTTACTCTATGCGATAATAGAGTGGAAAAGGTTTTCATGAATCAATTTCGACTCACTTTATTTGATTATGTGCAGTCATGTAGTACTTACACCGAAAGGGCAGGAGATAATTCACTTACAGCGAAATATTGTCTGCTGCCCGAAAAAATCTAATTACGACCTTGTATCATTTCGTAAGCAATTTATTTCATAAAATGAGAATGTTGGCTGGTAGATGTTTACGCAATTTCAAATCTAAGTTAGATCGTCGGAAGGAGCCGATACGCAAATGTGTTTGAGTGTTTCAATAAACAGCACTGCTAATAGGAACGAGGCAATAACAAATTGATTGAGATAAACAAATGAATTCACTATAAAAACCAATAAGATCGATAAAGCGAGACTTACGGTATAAGCCGTCTGCTTGCTACCTAATGAGAGTATAAACGCAATAATCTTTCACGGCTCGATGGTTCACAAGACGAAAACACAATTTATTTTATTGCCGATCCATCAAATTGGATTAACGCGTTTTATTTAATTAAACGCTTGTATGAGAGCTATTTGTTTATTTATAAATGGGATGAAATAAATTGTATATACACAACTCAATTATAAAGTAGTAGTTTTTCCGTGTAGGTTTGCAAAGGTCAGATTACAATAGTTTATTTTATATTTTACTAACTATGTGGCAAACAAAAATGCGTGGTAAGTGGTTACCACAAACCAGCGTATATCGCGTATTTGAAGAATACTGTACTCTCCAGGGAAAGGCTGAGAGGGCACTTGCGAAGCTAGGTTCATTAATAGACGACCCGAATAATATTTTTAATAAGTTCAAGGAAATGATGACTCGGATGTAGAGAATACTTTTATTATAAACATGATCAATTTAACAATTTTATGAAAAAAAATATGTCATCCAGTCTGAAAATGAGACAGGAAGTGTAGTTGTTTGTGTATCAAGTTTTAGCTGTAAATATGATATTAGCAGCAACATTAATACGATATCCTGCAATCAAATCAGTGTATGGCTTCACCGATGTCTGTTGCTCGTGTGTGGTCGCGCAGTAAACAAAGATCTTAATGATCGTACACCGGCCAACGTAAACAATTTATTAGCCCGCAATCGACATCGTCGTTACAATCGATTCGTGCATTCGATGCATTGATACATGTTCGCTGAATCGAGCAACACTTCTCCATTTGCAGACGTAAGTATCGATTTTAATTGTGTTTTGTAAGAACGTTCTTAAACTTAGTCGGAATGTGTAAGAGTTTGTTTTAAGTTAAAGAAATATTCACTTTCACTCACTTTAAATGTGATATTTCTGTCAAATACAAAAATGAATGCGTTATATTACCACCCAAAACATTATCAGATTTGAGATGTTGCATGTTCACGGCGAAGTAAAATTTGAGACCAATAAGCGATTCCTCCTAGACATCGGATGCGGTCTGCCGGGCGCAAGTTCAATTATTATTGAATTTCCGTTGTCCGGGGTACGAGCGCTATCAAGGGCCAGGGTGAAGCAATACCTTTTAAGCTCCATATTTTCTTATACGTAAGCTAGATTTTATTCAAATAGTAATAAGTAATTAGTTAGTAGTAATAACTAATTAGTTAGTCAATTTGCTAAACTTTTCACCGCGTAGGTAAAATGCGGAAATCGTTAAATCTTAACCCTTACAAATTCTTTGAACAACAAAGAGATGGAATTAAACTCTTGACTCACTCTGAAACTCCACTAAGACATTGGAAATTCTTGTTTTTGTTTGTTTCTATAATTAAAACGCGACTTAAACGCTGCCTAGATAATTATAATTCCACTTGATGTTGCTATTTCAATGAATCGGATTTATGAAGGGATGTTAATTTGAAATATTTTGGTTAAGTGATATTAAGTTTCATATTGGCTGGGAGTCGTTACTTTAGTTATACATTCATATACATCTTATCTTATTAAATACTACATCATATTGCGATTGTTGTCTGTTGAAGTATATTTTGACGCCATTTGCGTTTTTTTAAATGTTAATTACACATTCTCAGCTATAAACTCAAATAGGCATGTAAGTCGATAGTGCCACTATTGCTTCAGAGGTAGTGTGTACAGTAGAAGCGCACGGGTGGGCACATTACCTTCACTTGGTGATCGGCGGACTCATTCCAGTGTCGCCAATCGCCATGTCCAGTTTTGAACAGAGTTCTAAGTCCCAGTGGACTGGCGCTAACACGCAACTTCGGCTGAGTAGTTCGTACGCTCCGCTGGGCAATTTCGGAAACGTGGCTCGAAATTTGCAAATTTTGTTTGGTTATTTCAACTCTAAGCTCAACATTTAAGGTATATGTATTTAGAAAAGGGAACCTTTGACATTAAGTTGGTACCAACCACTTGAATAAAAAGTTTCATAGAGAATAGGTAACGAAAAATAATAGTGGCAATATATATATATCTATGATATAATATATTTACCTTATTGTTCATACATATATAAAATAAGTGATGATATATACAACCTTATGGATTTACAGTATCTGTATTCTTTTCTTTTATATTAAGGTTCGGATTTAAAGTTGAAAAGATCATAATAAAATATACACATATATATATATATAGGTAGGATGTATAAATAAATATTTACATAATAACGGCTAAACTGTGTTAAATTTAGTATAATATATCAGGTTACGAATACGATACGTCCAGCACATGGCGCGCGCAGTGGATTGTAGTAAAATCGACAATCCGATCGTGGTAAAGTCGACACGACTACGTCGCTCTCGCCACACTCCTGGCCGAGTCCAATGCATACTATCATTATATTTCACTAATAAGTCGTATGTTTTACAATATTTCGTTCATGATTATGTTTTTATACATTTAAACCAACAATATTTAAAAACTAAATCGCTACAAGTCACTAATTATTAATTTCGTAGGTATATCGTCGAATTACCCTGAAACTTCGTTTCAACCCCGTCTTGTTACCGGGAAACATTATAAGATACATTGAAACCGTTCTAACAACTCCACATACAATCATAAATTCTAATTTGGAGCGTTCGTGGATCTTGTTACCACCTTGCCTTCGGTTTTCCGGACTCATTGTATGTTTCTCCCAAGACATCGCAGCCCCACAGAACGTATATACAAAATTAATTAGACAAATTTTCGGGAGCTTCTAATATTTTATTATGATTTCCTCTGTTGTGCGAGATTTTATTAGCTCGTTTTATTTATTACGTTACTGTAAGATGTAATGAACTTGAATAGGGTCTTGATTATCGCATCTCCTGGATGTGTTCTCTTTATACTGTAACTACTTTATAATTACAGCTCGAGTAATTACAAGGTTGCTTACAAACTGGAAGCCGGCTTTCCGTGCTACAAATGTTGACGGTTGGTTAAATTAAACGTCCTGTATGCTATTTTATAGATAATAAATGCGTAGTTAAGGCTATGCAAATTCACAATGATTATTGCACTATAACTTTAATTGAGGAATATGTATTACTATCATCATACCAAGTAGCCTATGGGCTAATTCGGTTTAATCTTAAGAACCATCGAATGAAATAAGACTCTCGAAAGTAAGCATCCCAGATAAGGACGAAACATAGAATTGAGCTTGCTTAAAAGGTATGCGTCTATGCGTCTGTCCATAGAACGGCACGGGCCCAACATCGGATTCTACTTAGCGGTGAGATGTGTTATGCCTTTCTATTTACCTTTCTTTAGCCTGCCGCCCTTAGTGTTCGTTTAGCACATCGTTCTCTATTAGCAATCTAATGGGGTGATAATTCTATTGAATCATCCTATCCATGTTATTCTCTGATATGTTTATCTTTGTCCATATATTGTATTGTTTCTGAACGGACAATATGCTCATTGCATGCGCTTTGTAGTACATTGCGGGGCGAACTGTTCTGACCAGTCGGCAAAATCTAATCATTAGTATTAGTTACGCCCGCGCGGAGTTCATCCTGCGCTTCATTTCACGAGCTCATCCACCACTAAATGGGTTAGAATTTGAATTTGATTTCAGGAATAAAAATGGCAATTTATTTTTAAGAATTTAAGGAATGTACTAGAAACCCAAAAAACATGTACAACGCTTTGAGGATTTCTTTACGATATTAGTTGTTGATGCGAAAGCAATAACTTAGAAATATTTATGAAATTGTCAGAGTATCGGCAAGATTGTCGAACATGTGACGTGTCCTGCTGCAAAGGGGACACCCAATTGATAAATGCGTCACGTAGAGGATACCACAGTATCCCGATAAGAAGTGCGAAACACAACGTGAAAATATAGTGGCTTTTTTGATATTGCTTTGACCAAGCGGCTTCGGTAAAAAAATGTTACGGCTAAAGAAAGGTAAAAATGTCTGAAGTAGTTACTGCACGCTAATGCAAAAATCGGATTTATTAATGAACACGAAAGGCCGTGCAGATTGAAACAATTTTCCATAGCCACAGCCAAACCTCAAGCAAAAAAAGGAATGAAACCACCGAGGCAACGTTCGAGTGTAAATATTTACCAGGCGTCGTCCGCGAAACTTTCGTAGCACCCATAACTTTTACCGAGACCTAACACTTGCAAAAAAATCGTAATGAATGCAAACCGGTTTAACTTCCCCGTATGGTATACGACTATGGTTCCGCATCCTATCCATTAAGGATTCTAATATTTATTTCAGATGCTTTCTACGTAGGTTATTTGATAGCTTTCAGTGCGTTGTTTAGGCTTCCATTGCATATATATCATATAGCAGTTACTTATATGCCAGATATATAACTTTAAAGGTAAAAAAATATGTAACGTTGGTTTGGACATATAGAAAGGGTGAGTGAAGAAAGATTGACGCAACAGATATACAAAGCAAAAGTGTGTGCAAGAAGAGGTACAGGACGACCACGTTTCAATTACCTAGATCAAATCGATCGGACGCTCGAGGACGGGAACGTCAAGAGTACTCGAAACCGACGAGCATGTATGAAGAGACTGATGAACGTGGACGAAGCGAAGGAGGTATGTAAGTCTAGAGAGAACTGGCGCTCTATACTCACTGCCTACCCCGTTAGGGACACGGCGTGATGATATGTATGTATGTATGTATGTAAGTCTTAAATACTTCATGTTCGCGCAAAGGAACTCTGGAAATTGATATATAACTGAAGACGGTAATTGAATTCCGTACACGACGCGTATCTGAGCCGATATTCACGTGCGGGGTCGCACGTCGCGCTGCGGTCGGGATTTAGCCTGTATCGGAAATATTTTTTGATTTCTTCTCACTGGACTCCACCGAAGGAATTATCGGAATTTTCATGAACATTCGTTGATCATTTACGGATTCTTGTAGCGAGGCATGAACGGAATAATCGAACAAATGCACGTGTGGTGCCTGATTTTAATTCCGAGTGAATGGAGCAGTTATAGCAAGCATGAACTTTGTGCCTGTTTTTGGCTGGCATCACATACGAGTGTTTAATGAGGACTTTGTACAGCAAGGCGAGGGATATAATCTCACCTCTGTCAAACACCAAATCAAAGGAACTTGAATCCAGAAAATTTGAAACAAATATTTTTAAATGAATACCTATCACGAATTTCCGGGAATACTGTCAAGGGAGCCAAACTGATTGCATACGACCTGTAATAGGAAGCTTCCGCCGCACATGAATACAATAGCGGCACTGTATGCACATTCGCTCAGATTGTGTCTATTAAGATTGTGCTCGACTACCGAAGTGGTCTGCACCTCTATTTCAATACATCGATCAACCGTACTGTTTGATGCGGACGGTGTTCTAGTTTCCCAAACGCAGTACTGATTAAGTCACATCGACACTTCGCTTGAAAAGATGGATTAAATTGGCTCATTTTAGATTTTGTATAATTTGATTGTGTAAAACATTCAAAGATGTATTACTTTGAGTGGTAATTAGTTTTAACTTACTCAGTAAAATGACGTAGTTTCTTATAAGTCAACAAGATACCATAATATTTGAACTAGGAACTATGCATGAAAATAGGTATATACTCGTAGCTACTGAAATGGCATTTCAAATTATTAGTCTGAGTGACCGTATGTCAAATGTGGTTTGATGAGCTAATGCAATTATCACTGGGGTGCCGGCGCTGGGAGAATGCGTCAATACGGATTGTATTGACTACTGACGTATGATGATACGATTGTCCGCCAGTTAAACGATTTCATTTGAATTTGATCACTAGACTGTCCGCATGTGATAATGTTTGCCGTGGGGATTCAAACGGTTCTTTGCTGCACTACTCTGTTGATTAATTAATCTAATATCTGCCAGTTCAACATATATGTACCTACTCGAAATCTCGCAGAGAAGTGAATCAAATTTTCTTCGCCGATTCGCTCATAAATTGTATTACAATTTAGTTATGCGTAATATATATGTGATAATCAATGCATACAATTTTAGACCTTATAATGTAATCTCTCTGTGTCACTCGTGAGAAGCCATGGCGCGCAGAAAATGTTAACGCAAAGAGGAGACATACAAATATACCACATACCTCATGCTTGAAATACACATGTAGAACAGGTATCAATAACCCTCCATTCCGAACATAATGTACGCATAATTGGCGTAACATTTCCATTGCGAACCCTTTCAAGACGCCCGTAATGTTACGGCCTACATGTTATTTAATTACGCAATCTCGAGCACAATGAGAATTATAGCGACTCCTTTACTTGTCTCGAATGCAGGGGACGTGGGATCACGAGCAGGGATGAACTCTATCGATTTTCACATTAGTATTTAGTATTAATAAAAAACATTTTGCGTTGTTACATGAACCTGTACATCATTAAAATTAGGAAACTGAAAATTTGACAATTTGCGACAAGCCTGTTTATTCTGCTTTCTATTATTTGCAATTTCTAGTATTATAATAAATGTTTAATGCCACATCCATAAAGAAATTAATAGACAATAATAGAATTGTTCAGACACACGACCTACCATCAGGTTGAAATGTTTAAGGGTGTGTCACAAGCTAGGTAGAACAGTAGACTTTTTGGAGTAGACTTGATGATCGTATTCTTCACACGATAGAAAATTAAATTAAAATCAATTGGAATTAAATTAAGATGTCCATAGTAAATGTCACATAAAATATTTAAAATCGTATTCCTTAATTGCACCCCTGTGTTACTTAACCAAAAGGTTAGTGGCATGACCGGAACGCCTCAGAATCATAGGGCGAGAACTACGGAATAGTATTTCCAATCTCCCTTCAAAGTACGTCATAACATAGGAATAGCCCTTGGAGGGTGTCTCAGGAACTTCGCCGCCCGACTCAATTATAAAGGAATAAATCACAGAGATTGAGTATCATACAGTTTTCGACGATACAGCAATGTCAGTTACTTGTATCGAATACATTAATAACGTTCATATTAAGGTGAGTACTTTTAAGCAAAACAGTACGTTTTATACGGACTTTGGATGCATTTTATTAATACTAATAATAGAGCGTCAGGCGCTACTCTCTGTCGTACACCACGGTGTTCATCGGCCCGCGTCTCAGGGCGCCATATTTGCTTGATGCCATCTTTGTAGTATAAAAATTAAGGATGATAATAATAATAATCTAAATTCCTTTCTCTGGGACCCTAGTGACCCGTACCTATAACCTTCCTCTTTTTCCTTTTTTTACTATACCTTAAAAAGAACTGTTCTATAAGAAATTCATTAAAGGAAGCGAATAAACATTGAATAAGATAATAAACAAAAAAGCCTCGATATTTAAATGTAAGCGAGTGTAGGAAAGCTTTAGATTTCGATACGATATGGGACCATTCAATACAGTAACAGCATGTATTATGAATGGGCGCTCCGTGGACGTTGATTAGGTCCGTCGGCTCTACTCCAATTTTCATGGCGAGCTGCGATCGCCGCCTGATTGATTGTTATTGGTACTCTCGCGGGATACTCTCTTGGGCCGACTGAAAAATATACGGAGCAGGTTTAAGTATCTGTTTCATACATATTTATATTGAAGTCCTGCTCACTTCTTGTCCTAGATATAGGTATTAAGATGGCAGGGTAAAACATGATAAGTTACTCGTTTTCTCAGATCTATACAGGCATTGTTCTCACTGTGTCCTCATTGTCCTCACTGTGTGATGCTCTAGGAGAAAAGCTCGAGGCAGGAGAAATTCAGCAAAATCCATCGACACAGACCACATTCTTAAGATTTAAAGAACTTCTAAAAATCTTAAAGAACTTACGAATCTGGACATAAAATAAAAGAAACCCGAATCAATATAATAATTCGTAGCTTTAAAGTCAGTTTCACGGATAGGTACAAATAATCTCATAAAATGTGTACTTTCTATAAAGTGAATTTCATCACTGGATTTTAGAACTTGTAGAGAAATACTCATCATTAAAATTGCCAGGATACCAGTAATGAAATAGCAGCGTGCGTGCGCGAATGCAAGAAATAATAATTATAAATTTATTTGCAAGATGCACGATTGCCTGCGGCTATGTATCTATTAGGAACTCCATTCATTTTCGCTCATATCATAACTAAAGTAAAATATTAACTGGCCGTAGTGGTTCTAAAGACAAAAATAGTTATTTCCCTTCTTGAATTAAATGCAACCGGAGTTATTTGTGCAACCGTTAATCTAATAACTACAAAACAACCGATACATTTGAAAGCTGTATTCGTTATTTAGGGCCAGTAACAATTGACGTCAGTGTTATAGTGCAGTTTATATTTTGGGCTTTGTAACTAAAGTTGTATTTCACATCGTGGACGCACGCTGCGCTATCTGATGATTGGTTTTTGGCAATTAACAGTATTGCTCACGACGCAGTCGAGTTCATTCACCGAATGAATTATGTATAGGTTCACGAATCTCTTTGTTGCGACGAAACGCAGTACTTGCACTGCAGTTACTATGTCAACATTTGCTTGTTCGGTGATGGCATTGGTAGCTATATGGTTAGTACGGACGTGGGAATATTTTTTAATTCTGAGCGAAGTACAAATAGTTTAAGAAAAAATATACAATATTAAATTATATGCCCACCCCGTCAGGGACGTGGTGTGATGATTTGTAGGTATGCATGTTTTTTTTTTGCCCATAACATATTTTCTGAGATATCCAGTATATCGTACTTACTGCCAAGAAAATGCATAACCCTATACATATCTCCCAGGGGGTTATATATGAGTCCATAGAGCGGAACAACCGATAAAGGTGTTAACTGATGCTATGAGTAAGACGTCAAAAAGCTTTTAAACTAGATCGAAGATCGCCAAATACTGATCGAACTCCATTAACAGCGGTTTCATAGTTTGCACAAAATGTGTGCCTTAATTTAATAACAGACCTTTAGTTTGTATTTTTAATTTTATAAAAAAGTCTATCGTTAGCGATCTTATAACGTAACATGAAGGCCACAATTATTTCCATTATAACTCGTAGCAACTACATTGCGGCCCGTCGTCCCTTTATTAACATTAAATTCTATATTATGAATACCCACATCTAAGTATACTAGTGAAATTACTACTTTGACAAAATATTCACAATCCTTTACATATCGTCTTCGGCCTATAAAGTTGTTCATCAATCTGTCAGAATCTAAAACATTACTTATCTGTTTTATATCTGTCCAATTTGGCTCGTCGCCATTGTTTTCAATAGAATTAAACCCTTTGTCTCAAGGCGTGAGTACATTGCTGCCATGTCGCTTGACATTTGTACAAAGGTTACCTCCACTCCGTCGGTTTTCTTTTTACTCGCTGACACAATATATTGCTTTGCCGAAGAAAGGGTAGTATTGTACCTAGTTCGAATTAACCTTTCAGTTTGTAGGGGTGAGGACTTAGCTGTGGAGCTAAGTGCAATAAACATGTCATTTCTTGATACCAGTGCAATGATTTATTGACAGAAATAATTAATCTTATGTTTATGGAAGCGTTTAAGTCTCAACAGAGTATGTCTAAATATCTGCTTAAAAATAATTCAAAAGATTTAAAGATACATAACATAGTCACTAAGAAGATACGCCAAACTGATGTTAAGTTAAGAAATGAGGAAATTAACACTTAGGAACATTAACATCAAAAGTTCCCGAAATGGCGAGCAGTTATAAAAAGACTTGATGAATTTGGATGAAGCGAAATAGGTCCGTAAGTTTACAGAGAACTAATAAAGTTAATATCAAACTTAGGATCAACCCACAATATCGGGTTTCAATCGAGTTTGAATAAATAATAATAAAATTTTGATGTTAATATCTCGCAATTGAGTTTTCATATAGGTACCGTTTTGCGTAACTATGTTCAACTGACTACAAAATATCTCTTCGGCATAATTTTATTGATTATACACAAACGTAAAAGCAACCTATAAAACTATCAATGAAGCAATAAATCGAAGGAAATTTTCTAACATGCGAACATCGGCATGGGAATGTGCAGAAACAAATAGGCACCATCAACAATAAGTGACTAGTGTTTATATCGTGTGAATACTTCAATAAGAATGGTATTAATTGTACACTTATTGTGCCCAACTATGGAGGCGACGCCGATGAGTTGTTGTCACGGAAAGAAAATTGGCAATTGTAGCACCGTCTATGTATGATTTTTCCCTATAATAATAATAGTTTTAATGTTGGAAATAAATAACACGGCGAGAAGGAAACAATGGCTCAGTAATAAGATCTCCTGTTAATTGTAGCAAATGCGAGCCGAGCCAGTGATCGGTGATTTATGGGCCATTGAAATGGAATTACATCCTATTTGTTCTTCTTAAAGCTCACGAGTTCTTGATAGATACGTGAAAATGCATGGTATCACCATTTTCTTTAGCGCTTTACTAATGTGATTATTGGTGGGGCAATATTTTTCAACGCTTAGAGTAATTAGGTACTTACCTCTCATTTTCTGTTCATCCAAAAGCTGTCTCTCCAAGTTGTCCTTCACTTCCCGCTCTCTCAGTACATCCATTTTCAACTCGGCTGCAATGAAATAACAAATTGTTACAGTAGAAATATAGGTATTTCGCAATTAAATCAGCCAGATGGTAATTATTTATAGACTAATTATATATATATATATTAGTCTATATAGTCAGGTCGGCACCCTAAATATAAGAGTATCTTAAGACCCATTCCAAAGGCCCTCGTGGCAAGGCCTGAAGATAATTAATAAAAATTCAAAGAAATCTGTAGTATTTGTTTCTCAAGCTTAAAGAAAATAACCAATTACTAGAAATTGCTGGCATAAACAACGTTCTAAGTTAAATAAATGGTTAGGAGTGCACAAAAGGCATTGTATAAATTTAACAGTGAGCTAAACCGGCAACAAGGTCGTCTCAGCTAGGGGCCGATTAGAAGCATAAACACGGATTAACTCATTCGGAATCCCGGTACTATTGTGAAGGAGTCGAATTGAGAGATTTGCATAACTTTCAATTAAACCTAACCTGACGGAAACGATTGGGGGTGGAACTTCCGATTTGGGTACGTTAAATACTTATTGTGTATTTGGTGTTTATGAATACCTAACTTTATTAATTGTTTTGTTATTAATAACTAACTTACGTTAGATAAAATCGTCTTGTTAATAGATTTGTTTAAGAGGCACTTAAGCCATTCCAGCGGCTGAATAGCTTTTGTTATAGGTATAATTATTCGTCATAGAAAGGTGTGAATCGCTCATCAAAATTTGCGCTTTTTCTAACATAAAACTGATGTTTCAACCTAGCCATAGATGAGTCCTTTCTCAAAATCGACCTCACCTTAACTTACACGTAATATATACAATGTTTAGTTAACTCAAAGTTACGGAGTAAATTTCAATCAAGGCTTAATCTTCGATTAGTGCCAGATAGTCGTTCATACGAAGACGACGTGAAGCCCGGAATGAAATTTGAATAGAAAGAGGTCATGCTCGCTCACAGTTTAATTCGGTCCCTTATTCAATTAGGTACCTAAGTCGCGTCTCTCTAATAGAGGTCGTAAAGGGATCAGCCTGATTAACTTGCGTTGTTAGCACCTACGGTTACAGCGATGCATTCTTATCTACGTTTAAATCGAATGGAACAGCCTGTCTATGTGTTTAATTACGTATTAGTGAGTTGCAGTAAAGGCGTGTTCTATCTAATCCATACAAATATAATAAATGTAAAAAAAATACTCTTCTCTGTCTGTTTGATTCTGATTGCAATCAAACATTTATGAAAGCAAACATTTTTATGTAATAAATCTTCAAGATCATTTGAATCAAGAAATTAAGCAAATACGTTTCTAAATTAGAACCATTTTAATTTAATGACTTACATCTTATAACATTTTCACAATATAATATATTTTTTGGTTATCGATTGGAAGCGAATGTATGACTCTAATGCAATGTAGACCCTATTGAAGTATATTATTATATAGACTCATATAGATATAAACACGTTTATAGCTACGTTATCGGCTTGATCTATTAGTAAAGATGATATGATACAGTCCCCGCAAATATCTTGTTCAATACACCGATAGCGTTTCGCATAATAACTCCGTTAGCGATTTAATAATTTCTCCAGATTCAATACTCACTTGCAGTCGATTATCAACATAAATTGCTACATGTGCGTACATAATAATTGTAGGTCGACTAAGAATGGAATCGATTATTCGTTTCAAGCAATGCGCATCCGTGTTCAATTAATAACTAAGAGTAATAATTATTTAGCTTCAGATTATTATTACAAACGTATATATCTGTTTTTATATGCGGGTTTGAAATCCTCACGCAAAGCTGCAGCTAAGAATATTGATGACAACTGCACTACGGCCTCAGATATTTCAATAAATCTATTTTATTATTTGGCTCTTAAGTTATGTACAAAGAATATCATGAATTCGAATTTAAAAGCACCAATTATAATGTGTAAGAGCGTTAACACGGTATCGATATGGATCTCCAACGATACCAACGAGTATATACGACGGGCAAGTCAGCCCATGAACCATATCGGCGAACAGAAATCTTGGCGATAAACCAAGACAAGTTAACTTGTGCTCGTATTGGGTATAATAAGGCCAGGAGAGTATGAGTATCGTACCGATGCTATCGACGTTTGTGATCTTGTTAATTGAATTGTTCTCTTGCAATGTCTGTTAACAGTCATGCTCGTTTATCTGTTGCTGTTTTTACTGTATGGTAAAGTTTTATTGTTAATGAAACGAGTCCATCGCCGTTACTCAAGCACGGCTATATGTACCTGCCTTTTAATTTCTTCTCAAACGTATGCAGGTTTCCTCTCCATTTTCCTTTACCGTAAAGCTCATGGTGCGACTAATCACTGTACTTAAGTTCAGAAAAACTCATTGGTACTGTTGGGATTGCAACATTTGCAATCTTTGTGTTTCAGGCAGCTACTCGAACCACTCGGCCACCATGGCTCTTTGAGTGAAATTATAGCTTGGGCCGTACACACGCAAGCCTACATACTCTTTGGTGGCGCTATCTTTACTGTTTTATTTCTCTAAGGCATGTTTTCTGCATAAGATGGGTCTGTCTTTATGTCTGACGAAATCAATAAATCGAAATATTGTGAAAACAATAGCTGGACACTGTATTCTCAAGATCCTACTTAGACAATAATTATATATGACATAGGGAGTAATAGGCCCTCTTTACCATACCTTAAGGTACCACCAAGATGGAGTTTGTGTGACAAATCATTATAGGTACCTGAATTTAATCTGGTTTGGTGCTGTACGTACCTAAATAAAAATATCGCATACATTTGAGAATATATCCCAAGACGTGTGCATAGTCGTAGGCACGACTATAGCAGTGTTGCCGTCTCTCAGGCGAGAGACGGCAACACACCTGCAACCTAGGTGGCATCAGAGATTTTTAGTTAGTACCTCTTTGCCTAACATATGTATTAAATAAAATTAGGGGATGCCCTTAGCTGTGTTGCTTAGAAATAAAGTGCCTGGCTGGAGGCCTAGGTTTCGCCATTGACCGGTTAATTAGCAAAATTTCCCGGAACTCACGCTACGAGAGACAATACAAAAAAGAATACAGCAAATTTAAAGTTTATCTTCGTGTATAAATTTTGAAAAACAAATATCAGTAATATATTTAAATAAATGACAAAGCATAAGGTCGCATATCTTCTCGAATATAATGAGCACAATAACACAGTACTCAAGCATCCTATATCGTTACATCTTAACCCCTTACACCTGCATGTCACAAGCACTGTTTACCAATCATCTTGTCACCTACTGTCACTGGCATCTGCCCCTCTGTCTTGTCCTTTTACTTAAATGGTAGTAATCACAATATCTGTAGATTTCACCTGCCATTAATTTACAGATGATGAAAAAGAATTCTAAGTTAGATGTCATTTGTAAAAAAAAATCTACACTTTAACCAGAACTTAGTGCCAAAAACTTATTTACAAACCGAATTTAATTCAATATATCAATTCCGCTTGACATATATTCTATTGATAATTATAAATTAATTAATATATAGAAAAAAGCCGTGGTGGCCGAGTGGTTCGAGCAGTTGCCTGCGACACAAAGATCGCAAGTTCGAATCCCGACTGTACCAATGAGTTTTTCTGAACTTAAGTACAGTGATTAGTCACACCACGAGCTTTACGGTGAAGGAAAACATCGAGAGGAAACCTGCATACGTTTGAGAAGAAATTCAAAGTATGTATAGTCGTGCTTGAGTAACGGCGATGGACTCGCCATCTGTCACGTTGGCACCAAATATACCTCTGGCGGAAAGTGGGTGTGTGTGTATTTATTACCTATACACCTCTGCCTACCCCTTCGGGGACCCTTGTGGGAAGGCGTGAGGATATATTATTATTATTATTATATTAATATATAGAAAGGATGCGTCAAGAAAGATTGAGGAAACAGATGTATTAAGCAAAAGTGTATGCAAGAAGAAGCAGAGGAAGACCACGTCCAAACTACCTAGATCAAATCGATCAGACACTCAGGAACGGGAACGCCACGAGTGACAAGTACTCGAAACCGGCGAGCATGTATGAAGAGACTGATGAATGTAGACGAAGTGAAAGAGGTATGTGAGTCTGCAGAGAACTAGCACCTTAGTATCTTTGTCTACCCCGTTAGTATATATGTATATATATAATATGCTCTTCTGCTCTTTGATGTATAATATTTATTGTGTCCAAGCTTCGATTTGGGAGCTACGACAATACCCATTTTCATATTTTCATGAACGATGAAGACATTCACTTGAATATGGCAGTAATAGTTTATCATAATTCGGTTGCCTTAACACGTAAGAAAAAAAAGTCTAACAAAGTTAGCTTATACGAATAAAGATTTTACAGAAATTTAATACATATTGCATTTTTAAATTAAATGTAAATTTTGATAAAATTCATTTCAAATCAATCTCGACGTATACTGTTATTTAGAGGGCTTTTAGTTAAGATTGGTTTAGCAGATGAGACGTAAATTACCTTTGCCAAGGGTTGGCAATTACGGTCCCGCCGCGGTGTGCGCTTGTAATCTCAACATCTCGCGCCTTAACAAAAGTGATCTCGGTGGTCCCAGCCCTACGCCTATAGAACCGACCAATTACAATATTTTTTCGATTCTTATAGCATCAGAAGAAATAAACTAAAGTTATTAATACACTGTAGCTTGTACAGCTTGTTCTGGATACAATAAAATTATATCTTAAAACAGATTAAAATCAAAATTAGCGATCAATAAATCATAACCCAGACACTAAGAAGGCAGAAAATATAATCGATCCAATGAAAACGTTTATCGACAAAAACAAGAGAAAACCAAAACACCAAGCGGAACACTCGATTATTAAATCGATCTTTATATCGGATCAATCAAATTTAAAACCTGATCGAGTTGCGGCCGACGAAAAATTATTACTTTATAAATAAAATAACAATAAAAACGATGCGCTCCGCTCAAGGGAATATATAATTATGGACAATTATTATGATATCGACTCAATGGTTGATAGATGATTGAAAGGATCGAGACCCATAAACAAAAGGATGGATTTTGATTACGCAATTTAATAATGTTCGAAGTAATTAGTCGATTATCGTTTCATAGTCGCTCATGTGAACATGTATGGCATTTAAGTAAAAGTTATTAAAACTTTTATTATTTTTAAGTCAGCAGCCAAAAGTAATTCCCTGGAAAAGGAGGGTCGCGGAGAGAAAATTCTATTTCTCTTCAATTCCATGCACTCAGCAAAAACAACAATAATATTTAAATTTCGAATGCGACGCCCTTGGAGACCTGTCGAATGAGATCCCGAGAATAACGACCCCGAGTAGTCAAATAAATAAAAAAAAGGTTGAGACAAGGTTTTACTTACACGTCCAAATCAATCTTTGCCCTGATTGAAACCCAAGTAATATTTGTAACAAAATTATGTATTACGCTAATTGGAATAAAAAGGTGCTAGAAGAGGAAGATGATTTATACGGTGCCCGCAATGTAGATTACAAAGAAGGAAACATTTTAATTTCAATGAAACATAAGTCATAAGGATGAACGAATTAAGACATATTTTCACAACCCCCGCTATCCCAAAGACGAAGTTAGGCTTGCAGTTAAAATAACAATTAAAGTCTTCGTGAAATTTACGACTCAAAACTGGCAAAACAATTTAAACGAGCGGTATAGCGACCGAAATGAGTCTTTGGGACGGGAAACAAAAGTGAGTATTCACTTCTCCCTCCGTATTTTGTTTAGGCGTTTTAACACGGTGAATCGAAGGAAGTGTTCGGTGGTCTTAAGGTGAAATTTTAATAGTAATAGCATCAGGAAATATTATAGCTGAATGTTGTAGCTTTTGCATTTTCTGGTATGATTTATATCGAGCATTTTGAATTAAAATAATTTTATGTTGTAAATCTTCATAACGCATCTTATAGATATGGATACATTTACCCAATCGACGGCGCTTTAAAAGGTTAATTCAAAATAATGGTAATGGCTGTCGGCGCAGAAAACGAATTTCCTTCCCTTTGGCTGTGTTTTTAAATTTACAAACCGTCAGCAATTTTATTTTATTGTTATTAGATTTTCCGGCTTATGTCACACGGCTGTGTCACTGCGGCGGATTATTCCCGCAGTCTCCACGCTAATAATCATAAGAATTGCTTCCCTTTATTATGTGTGAAATTTAGGACATAAAATCTTTTGAAGCCAGTTCCCGTTATACTCAATTTCATCTCTCTACTAGTGATATAAGATCCATTTTTCTATGGCTCGCTCGGTAATTCCCTTCATAAAAAAAACAGTCTGCTAGTACTTTATTCGAGAAGATTTTGTCGTACATGTGTAACACATAATTTTATGAATATATTATAACAGATTTGCATATAGTATGATGCCCGAGAGTAGGTATATTTGACGAACATCGTAAAACATACAGGCTTATTACAGGAATAAAGACGCACATAATGAAGATGTCGTCTGAAAATGGATTAAAAAGTAGTAGCGTATCGAGCGTGCACTGTCTGAATAACTCGTGGTGTTATCGACGCACGCGCACCCAATCTGCGATCGAAACACACCGGATAAGATTATCCAGTAGCCCTGTATTATTTTAATGAGACTACACGACTCTTTGAGATTCGATACGATACAAAGAAGCTTAGGCAACGATGGAATAAAAAATATACGGGTCAAGAGAGATATCATGCTGCTACTGTGAGATGACGGGCTGTGCAGAGGGAGTGCTCCAGCGAGAGGGCTTTTTAAATTAGCCACCAAACACGATAAAGTCTCGTACATCTACATACCAGCTGACGGCAGATCGGCTGATACCATTATGTCTCTGGTAAGGCACCGATTAAAAAATATACACATTCTATAAGCGCACAACATCTGGTGGTATTTAAATAAGATATAAACGAAAAGTCCGCGAATGTTTTGTTCTTTGGCTACACTTTTTCTTTCCCGGTGGATGCTCCCCTCGTCGGATATATTGGTATTAAAAATGTAAGGGAGATTTATGCGAATGGCTCTAAGCTTTCATTAGTTGTATCTTACGCGGTGTTTTTGCGGTCGCCGCTCCCTGACCGGTAATTTTTCATTTTTCTCCAAACTTCCCGATGTTTCGGGATTTAACTGCATATAAAGAATATTAATGTTCCTCCTAGTCGCAAGCAGGTGTACGGCATGACTTATTTTATTTCAATTCCCCGCTTTCTCCGGGAGTTATATTTGAATTACAATTCGGAAGAAACACTTTTGAGCCATTTGGTTTCATAAAAAGATAATCTTATTATTTTTTCTATCTCACATTGGAAATGTAAAGATTTCAATGTCTATTAGCAATATTGGTCTTATTTCACTACCATAGCATATATTGTTGTGTAGTTAGTTATTGGTGGTAACCCACTCCTACAATCATAAACAAGGATATGAAACATATTATGCCGGCTTGTAATTCCGTATGTAAATTACTACTACAACAAGGGGTCGTTTCACCCTCGTAGAGACTGCGGATCGACCATCGACACATGAGCTTTTAGAAGGCTAAGTATGCTTTAAGGATGGGATCTAGTGAAGTTAGCCAAGAAATAACAGCTTCTGCACCATGGTTTATACAAGTTTTAAATATTAAGACCGAGTTGATGTGAATAATATACTAAGCCCACGTGTTATCACCATTCGATGAATAATAACCTACACATTTATTATTTATATAAGTTTTTTAAATCCTAAATTGTACACGCTCGTCGTGCCCCGCGGTTTCATGCGTGTTTTACTTCATTATCAATGCTAATAATATTAACCATGGCATACAACGGGCGACGCCGTCAGACATGACATACAGACAATTCTTTCCATAAGATTGACACATTCGTTCGAATAATTCAACTAGATAGAACAAAATATACTATTTGCACTGCGACTGCAGCATGACTATATACAATGATAATTTAAAAGCGTCGAAAAGTGCAGTCCTAAACTACAATTTTGGGAATGTGATAATGTAATTTATTCAATATGGATAAAGATTTTAAAGATACATAAAGAGTGACTAACAACGCATTGTTAAGAGGCACATAAGATTTTATCAAACACGCACACACGCACACTAGTGAGCAATTCGGCGAGCGTCACATTAAATTATTTCAGCTAAGTAATTCCGAGCGGTTAATTATTGCGCACAACCTGGGAGGAGAGTTGAGAATATAATTATTATTAAAGTTTACGATTGTCTCACTTTACCCCTTTACCACGTCACGCAAAACAACGTGACCTATATCCACTTGCTGAAGGAAGTAATACCGATGTTCCAACGCTGAGATAGAGTTGAAATTCAATTGCTCAAATGTTCGGCCGTACATTTGTTTTCGCGTGAAGTTTGTCCTGCATTAGAGCCCGAGATCCTAAGGGAGTTTCTTAGCTTGTTGCGGTACAGGATTCATATTTGAGCCGCTGTCTATTTTATGTGTTTGGGATATTTAGCCCTTCGTAATTGAATAGCAATGGTAGCTTCATATAACGCACTTAAGCTTTATGAGCCAATATAGAAAGCCTTTTTAAGTACAATCTCCGAGTACACAATTTTGAGAAAGAATCATAGTAGATTTCTGAATTATGGAAATCAAAATTCCCAAAAAATATTGATAAGCCAGCTTGCTAGATGCACAGTGTTTAGTTCAAGAATGAATACCTAGAAATACAAGATCGAAACCTACTTAGTAATTTGAATCTAAAATTTTAAAATTGTTCCTGTCTGGTTTCCTATAGCGATATTGCTAACATGCTGTTAAGTCATTCAGGAAGGTGATTTTTACGAACAATAATATATATCTTAACTTCACTTTTCAGGTTACACTTTTGCCCTTCTGGGACCCTTATGGGAAGGCGTGATTATTATTATTATAGTATACAATTTGTACTTTAAGTTTATTCCTTATAACATCCCACACGAGTGACTAAATGAATTTAATAGTTGGAGGCCTCCAGCGCTTTGTATGCTATCCATGAATTACACCTTTACTTATGAAAATAGGATTAGCTTTTATTCTGCCCTATCAATAAAAAGTATCCTTATATATTTAAATCTTTTGTACTTTTTCGTGTATTTGAATATAAAGGTTTCGAATTAGTTTTATATGTCCTCACGCCTTTCCGAAGAGGTAGGCAGAAGTGTATAGATAGTACCCATACACATACTTTCCGCCAGAGATATATTTTAGGTATAAAGGGACAGTCTGACGCCGTAACTTAAGCACGACTACGCATAAGCCTTTGAATTCACAAGCGTATGCAGATTTATTTCACCGTAAAGGTTACTTAAGCTGTACTTAAGTTCAGAAAAAATCATTGGTACAGTCGGAATTCGGACCAGCAATATTTGTGTTGCAGGCAACTACCCGAACCACTCGGCCACTATAGCTTTTAAGCTTGAAATACTCAACCAGGCTCAATGTAAAATAGGGAGTGGTTGGTTTTTCGTCGCTGATGATTTTATTAATATCAAGATACGACATATTATTCTATCACATATGAAAACCAATGCGTCAGATTTCTTACAATTAATCTTCACTTGATGTATCAACAAAGGCCGAAGTGAAATTTAATATTTCCATTGTTAAATATTTGAGCATGGCGCCCCGGGAGCAACATGCTCCGAAACTTTTCCCCCCAAGAAAGTAACGATAATTATTTATACTTACACAAACACAAAACAACCATTTCCTGGCACAATAACAATAATTGACTAATGCCTTCTGAATGTTCTATTCATAACGAAAGCTCGCTCTGGTTTTAATTTCACAGAAACTGTGTATTGAACTTCATAATGTTCATGAATTTCCAAAAATGATCAGGTTATAGAAAAAAATATAAATATGGCTTTTTATTCAAGTCCTTTTTGACACTATACTAAAATCATGAATAATCACTTTGACTGGGAATGCATGCATAGATAGTATCCTGGTATGCCACATTGTGCAATCAAAATGATATGACCGCTAGATGGCGCGCGTGTGGTCGAGTCGCGTGCGCAATGTAACCGGACCGACACGCGCAAGTAATTCAATATGGCTGCCCGATGTCTCTCGCGTATCGGCATATTGCATGAATGCCATTTTAATACCCCGGTAATGTCACTTATTGTTTACTTACTTCAATGAGCGAGAGGAAACCACAAGCCTATGCCGGAGCTAATCAAGTACTAGCTATTAAGTGGAGCTTAATCGAAGAATAACAAGTTTTATGTTTGAGGTAAAGTAAACAAACAGAGATCGCCATGAATGATTTTGCAGCACACCTCCATCCACAATGGTGCGAAAGCTGGCGCGGCAGGGCAACAATGCATCGTTGTATGTATCTGCGCCGGCGCATCTCGCGGTGGCTCGTTAGACCGCTGGGGGCGGTTGTTTGTGCGGTGGGAGCTAGCTGGTCTACACCTGAATTATGAGCTCCGTGTTCTGATGCTCTGTTTTACTCACATTGTATACGTATAGGATCATATAGTGGATCGTAGAGCACACTAAACATTACTAAGAGAATCGTTAACATCATTCGTTATAGACGTTTCGAAGGTTATTCGATACAAAAGGTTTTTAACTGGAGTAAATATGTCTTACTTTCTGTTCCACAAAATAACTTAAATAACATAAAATGTTATGCAAAAGCAATAGTTTTGCTATACATATATTTAAGCACATTCACAATCAACAAAATGTGAAATCGTATTACAGCGGTAATTTAGTTCCACCCCGATAATGTCCGGTGGCATCGTCAGCATTGTAAAAGCTTTCATATCAATTGAATCCATTAGCTGAGTACACACGTGCTGTCTGTCTATTTGCTCATCAGTTTTTATCATTGGCCAGTTCATGTTTGTTCGATCGGTCACTTCCATGTTATGGATGGGCCGCCCGCAACTCATATTTGCCCTTTTATCTATTTCCAACGTCAATGGAAAAAAAATTATTGTGTTTTAACTCTTGCATAACGACGTTTGCTAACAATAAAATTGGCAGTCCGATTGAACTCATTTAACATTCTAAACGCTTTCTTTCAACACTTCTTAGATAACGTGTATAAAAGTACGAATTGTACGATTGTACCAAAATTGATATATAAATTCATTCATTAAAACAGATAGTTAAAATCAAGCGCCAAGATACATTATAATAATAATAATAATATTCTTTATTGTACACACACACATACAAACAAATAGGATGACAAAAAGACAGAAAATAACATGTAATAGGCACAATAGGCGGCCTTATCGCAAAAGCGATCTCTTCCAGGCAACCAAGTGAAGAGAGAAAACAAATAGAGAAATAAAGGTAGGTGTGATAGTTGAGCGGATGAAATATACATATTTACCATAATATACATATACTAAGCAATCTAAATAAATAAATACGAAACATATACCTATTTTATACACATACAATAACATATACATAAATATACTTACATATGTATAATATATAAATTATATTAATGTATTAACTTAAATCTTAAGAAAATTTTAAGAGTATAAAAAAATCGTCACTATTTCCTTTTGGTTCCTTCCATTACCAAAAGATGGCGCCAGGCGTATCAGTAAAACGTCATTGTATTTTATTCAGCTCTACAGCCCCTGGTGTGATTTAAAATTACATTGAGCAAATTCGAGTATCCTTCTAAAGCACGGACCATAAAGTATGCTTACGCTATCTGCCTGTGCCATTTGCCCGTTGTACAGCACTTAGCTTAACAAAAACTGATAGTTGTAAAACAAAAGAGCAAAACAAGACCGCTGTAACAAGAGCGGGCCATTGCGTTCAGAAATAAACTAAGCGGTAAGAATTAACAGGATAAAGGCTTAAAAGAGTAGCCGAAGTAGATTTATGTCGCGTTGATCGCAATCGGTCGATTCACCGTGTTACAGACCTTTTATTTTGTCGATTGCTTGAGAAATGCGTTGATGTAATGTTTTAAAATGTGAGTCTTGTTTCATTTAATGTATGCATCGTTATTTTAGGTTGGGACATGAAATATGCACAACTAATGCGTACTAGCAATATACGCAATAGTACGCAAAAGCTCTTTTTGATTACATGATATCAAAACTGTCCAAATTGTCCAAACAAAAAAAACAATTTATGGCTTTGGATCATCGCCAAATCGAAAAAAATCGAAATCGAAACTATTAAAATATCTACTGCTACTATTTATTTTTGAAAGTCATTTAAATTTGCTGTGAATGAGACCTGCTTTCAGATTTATTGTCAGTTTATTTACAGGAACGAATCGACAGCGCTTTATCACACGGAGTCTTTTCACGCACCCTTCTACTGGTTATCTGATAAGGCATTGAATGCACCACATTTGTCCACCGTCACTCTACACTAGTGTAAAAATTGTCAGCGAATGTGACTAGATAGTGATCTGTCATTTGTGGGGGAGCCACGTCTGTGTTTGTTTACTTGGCGTGTTGTGTAGCCTTCGTGAACCTACACCTACATTACGAGTATATGTTACTACTATACTATATATAATGCCCTGAATGCTTTTAATATTCTGAACTAAGTGCGTACTTTTTATAAAGGATATACTTGAGGCTTGTACTAAATAATGTGATTGGTTGCGTTGAAAGTATACCTTTCATAAAAAGTCCTCCACATGCATATACATAAAAATCCAGCACCACTAACTAAAAGGAGTGATTGCTGTAATTTCTACAAAAAAAATCAACAGTATAGTTCGCCAGACACATTGATTCGAAAAAAATGTTTCATCAACAATAATTTTATTATCGTAATAACAAAATTACGGGTTGTGTCTATATGCGATTCTGACTCTTGGTCTCGTCGGCTTAGGGAGATATTCCCGGAGCGTTCGCTTATGTATCGGGGGGAGAAATGGAGCCTTTTGTTGGCCTATAGCATTATTATTTCTCATTTTGTTTTGTTTATTAATACAATTGGCTGGAGGCGCTATATTGATATTCAAGTTTGATGATGACTCGTGCCACGGTTTTTCTCTCCGACCTCTCTGTATTTTTATGGTTTTTATAACAATTGAGTTTCGTTGCTTTTGTTTAAGCTCTACTGACTTGAATAACAATGACTACGTTTTAAATATTTCACAAAAATTATGGAAATCAAGCGAGGCCACGAAATTTAAAAATACTTAATGCAAGACAACATGTAGTTGAGAGCGTTCCATAGCGCACGGATTATTTCTCATGGAGAAAATGAAATGATGTGAATAAATAACTCGCAGAAATATCAATTAAACAATTATGCTGTCCGAATGGAATCGTGTGTAATGATAGTGGGCCCGGCCATAACTCAGCCGCATCTGTTCTACGGCTATTTGCAAAAGGCACGACATGCCCGCACTGGCGAGCTACAAGCCCTGTCTCCCAACTTACATAGATTCTATTCAGACTTCTTTGTTACTCTTCAAATAAATAAACGTATTCTTTAATGTTTTTACATTCTTTCCATACTTCTCAAGGTAGCAAGATCTGTAGCTACATTACAAGAGTCGTATTATTGGCTATAGATTGTTGGAAAATTACTATTGGTGTATCTTCACGCCTTCACATGAGAGGTAGACAAAGATGTGAAAGCATCATGTTTTCCGCGGAGATATATTTTGATGCCAGTGTGCCAGATGCGAATGTATCACCGTCTCTCAGGTGCTGCTTTGCATACATATTACTATTAATATTAGTGTTCCATTAAATTATAAGACTTGAAATGACATGAAAAGTGTCCCGGGCTTTTCCATATAAGATAAGAGAGCATATATAACATAAGTGGATATAAATCGACAACAAAACTGCTATTTACGTACTATTTTATAATTTTAATAATTTAATGTAATCACGCAATATATGGGGACATAAGTATAATGCGATGCAAATTAAACTTGTGTTGCTACGCCCGTATACAGCTTGAACGTTAAATACGTGATCTAGGAACCTAGGAGCTAATCAATGTTGCCTATACGTTCGATTACGCAGAATTGATTCGCGCGAGAAGTTGACTAATATCGATTAGGTATAACGTTTACATCGATAAAGCTTCCAACAAATTGTGTCTCCATGTTAATTTCATATGTAAATTTTGCATGATATGTTATTAGGTTTCTAAGAAATTTGTAGGTATCATTGAAGGCCACATTGTTTTTAATTTTACAATTCTGATTAATTTTCTTTTATATGATGGCAGAGTAGTTGTACAGCCAACATATAATATTCCTGTTTATTGAAAATAAACCTGCATTGAAATGTAGCATTGCTATCTAAAAAGTAAAGGACTTTTTACCTAGGTACCCATTCTGAGTACCTAGTTCCTAATACCACTATTACTGCTAGCGTCTACAAAGATGTAAAGATTGTTGTGGTGAGAAATACCACAGATAAAGTTTTTTATTTCCTTTCAAACCAACGCAAGAGCCAACTTATAAAGTATCTTTATATTCTGTATCAAGAGGATTCGACTTCCTTAAAACAGCTTGATTTGTAATATTTAGTTTTTTTTCTTATCAACTTTAGCTTATCATTTTTTTTCCAATGTAATGGGTCAAGTTACTGTTTTATTAAAAGAGCCTTTAGGTTCAACTTAGGGCAAACTAAGCATATTGACCGCGTATTAAATCTTAGAGGACAAGAATAACTGCAAACTGACCTTTTTCATAGCTTATCTGCCTTTCTTGCTGGCGAGCGTTATCGGCGGCGACTTTGAGCAGACCCTGGATATTCCGCAACAGTGTCTCGGTGGAGGAGACCAGGGTGTCGGCGGAGGGATCCACGGGTACTGATGGCGGCGTGCCGGTGGGTGCCGCGTAGCTGACGGGAGCTGGCGACGATGATGCAGGCTCGCGGTCACCGTCGCTAAGATCACCACCTATGCACGAATTATTATTGTTTTTTATAGATTTATATACAATAATTAATTATTGATTGATTTGTCCTTCGTATAAGATTAAAATAGGATTCTAGGTAGAATTTCGTTCAGATATTATTATGGATTACTTCTCTTACATGCGCTTATCGGAGTAAGTATCATATTTAATATAATATGCCGAGTGGTTCGAGTAGTTTAGAGTAGAGTAGAGTTTAGTTCGAGTAGCTTGCAACACATAGAGTGCTAACTCGATTCCCGACTATACCAATGAGTTTTTCTGAACTTAAGTTAATTGATTACTGACACTAAGAGCTTTACGGTGAAGCAATACAACGAGAGGAAACCTGCATACGTTTGAGAAGAAATTCAAAGGCGTATATATATAGTCGTGCTTGAGTAACGGCGATGGACTCGCCATCTGTCACGTTGGCACCTCAAATATATCTCTGGCGGAAAGAGGGTGTGGCAAGGCGTGAGTAGCATATTTAACAAATTTTAATTAGACGTGAAATAGCTAATCACGAAGTTTGAATATTTAGTTTCGATAGGAAATGTATGAAGGTACAGATCAATGACAAAAAAGCGAAAAGGTACATAGATTTAGAGAGCATAGGCGGTCTATTCTCTAGCTAGGAGCTGAGCGCGATGATAAATATACTTTAGGGACTGCAAATAAATGATTCAGAATACCACATCACTAAACTTCACTATAAATATTAGTGAATTAATATCAGCAGGTAACAGCTTTATAAAACAAGGGACCCTTTAAGGTAGTCGATACATAAAAGGAGAACGCATTTCAAAAGCAAACTTCGTTATTCGCAAATCGCGTGCATGTATTATTCGAATTACAATTATTGCTGCGATGAACATTGATATCGCGTGGTGATCACCAATGCAAGGCCTTAATCGGCTCTACTATCTACCTATTCAGAGTTCTCAATACAATTACAAAGTACACAGATCTAAGTCGAGTGTAAGTACTCGAAGAACATTTTTTAAACAAGGAAACTACGAACCACTCGTTTCGAGTGGTTCGAGCAGTTGCCTGCGACACAAAGATCGCAAGTTCGAATCCCGACTGTACCAATGAGTTTTTCTGAACTTAAGTACAGTGATTAGTCACACCACGAGCTTTACGGTGAAGGAAAACATCGAGAGGAAACCGGCATACGTCTGAGAAGAAATTCAAAGGCGTATGTATAGTCGTGCTGGAGTAACGGCGATGGACTCGCCATCTGTCACGTTGGCACCTAATATACCTCTGGCGGAAAGTGGGTGTGTGGGTTTAACCTATACACCTCTGCCTACCCCTTCGGGGACCCTTGTGGGAAGGCGTGAGGATATTATTATTATTATTATTATAACTACGAATTTTTGAAACTAAATAATTATTTCGATGGAAATAAATTAATTCTGCGCCTATCAAAATAGGAATATCTCTACCTAATGTATGCCCTGTTATGGTTGAGTTAGGATTGCAGAGCTTTTTAGACGAATCCTATTCTACTACGTTATGTAGGTTTTGTAGGTACGATTTTTATTATTCTCGACCGTTCATGACGTTTACAAAACTGCTCATCCAAATTAACAATGGGAAATTAAAAATGTTGATCACGTGCTATTAAATTTAAAGATTATTGTTATAATCATCTGCCCACTTACACGCTTTGAGACGAGACGAGTGATGAAACGCATGAGCACATTTATAAAAAAAAAAAAACTGACGCGATAATTACAGTAATGTACGCCTTATGTCAATAACGGACCTCACACATAAAAAAGAAAGTGTTTCGATTGGCGTCTCTCACGGTCCAAAATAATCTATCGATACATTTAATTTAACTGACAAGATAGTGACCGCTCATCAAATAATGAAGACACCATCGTTTCGTCATTGTCGATGCGCACGATAGCACTCTCGGGTTGTCACAACACAATCTCCCTAATAAGGCCAATTAACAGGATCCTACTCAAATTGTACAAACCAACTTAAACTCTATGACCAATGCTAAGGATGCAGATTGCATCGTTTTTGTGGCTCAGTAAAACGCTTCACGGATATACAACGAAATTAGATTGAAGATGAGGATGATTGAAAGAAAGAGGTAACTTCAAATGATCAAAGATCAAAGTTGAATGACACGGAGATGCAAAGGCATTTTTATAATGAGTCTGAGCCAATCGTGATGAGCATGATTACTAATCGATATGAACAATTGTTAATGCAAAACGATTACACGGAGCCGAAAAGAGAAAAGATCGCAGCTTCCCGATTGGAGTAGCAATGTTCCTGTACTTCACAAAATCTTTCCTTAGTGTAGCGACTTTGTGTTCGCTGAGTTATTTGAAGATTTCATAACACAAGCATAATTTCGTTATTAAAGCTCAAATATATGTACATATAAGCCACGCTAGCTACTAATCAACACTAATGCCGCATATTGCCACGTTAGTTATATGATAAGACTCTAACATGGCTCGGAGGGCTTGAGCACTGCTGCCTGCCCCATGTGGGCCTCTGCGTGATGATATGTATGTATGTCAAATGCGTTAAGCCTTAGAGATTATGTTCTACTGCAGACATTTCCTCTTATTTGTTATGGAATCTTTTGTGTGATCAAGTTTTCCGGGAAACATCCCGTAATATTGTGATATTCGTGGCCAAGTATTTCCTATATACCATAGGTAGACATCCGTTCCCACGGTCTTCCAACATTTTGTGTGCACCCTGCAATAACTTAAGTATACAATCCTTATTGTTTCATTCAATTTAGCTATTGTGTGCCTTAAGTATTTACATTTGTGGAACAATGTTTTGGCTTGAACGATCGAAGTGTTTGTAGGGTTGTACTTAGTGGGTCAAAATCATTTGATTTTCTAAGACATTACCACAAAATCCAGCTCATTGTTTATTTCGGTACTTTAAACTGATCGGATAGCTTTCCTTTAATCTACACATCAATGCCCCTAATTTAAAGTTTGCAACGAGCAATTGATACATCTTTTGAATATAATATCTGCTTATTGTCAAGCGGATCGTATGCGTAGGTATTTATTTCTTTTGTTATAAACACTGAAATCATAGTACGCAAATGGCGTACCTCCCATACCTACTTATAATATTTCATAACGGTTTCGTCATAAATAAGCACTCTCATAGAATGGAGAAGATTTAAAATTTCACTTGATAAAAATTAAACGCTACAATTTAAGAGTTGCTATTAAATGAAACCACTTTGAGTACGTGTGTACAGGTTACAACAAAGAATAAGTATTTTGATCTTGTGCAAAATTGAATTGGGTCCTTTTAAGTGCTATTCATACATCATTGGGGGCAATTGCGGACGATACTCGTAATAAGATTTTATTATATAGAACCATTACAAGTAAACGTGCGGTGTCTAGGGTTCAAGATGGGGAACGCATGGGAACGCGGCTGTATGATCATTTGCTAATCGACCGCCAGGATGCGCCGGCGCGGGTGCCTCTTGCTATATCATTATTTTCTATATATCATTCACTACGAATATATCCACATCTCATGCATACAAGAAACGAGCTCGTACTCTTGCGCTGTGTTATAAAATAATTAACATCGACAAGACTATACATTGTATCGAAGGGTAGCTATATTCAATTTATATTATAAGTGTTGCCAGTTTCTAGAATTAAGTGTACCGTGGTTTTATGGCTGATAATTTTCGAACTATGAATGCTGAAGGTTCTAGAGCTATTACTGGGCAATTTCGCCGTACATTACATGTACAATATATTGAACTTGTGATATCTACCACCGGCATGTGTTAATGCAACGCGGTCACTTTCTTGTCACGCCTAATCGTGATCGTAGGAGACTCACATATTAATATCGAACTAAGCGTGGAATAATCATGTCGATAGGAAAGTTTCAAACGGTTTAATTACACGTTTAGTTACATGATAACACTAAAGAGAAGTGACATGAACAAAATAAAATATACTTATCAGCTCGCCTTTCCACATGGGACTCTGAAGCGGTAGAAAGAGGTGTGCAGGTAATACCCACGCATCCATTTTCTCCGGTGATATATCCTTCAACGTAATGCTTGTGGTGTGACTTATCACAGCACTTAAGTTCAGAAAACTCATTGGTGAATCAAAGAATGCAAGTTCGAATCCAGGCTGTGGATTCGAACTTGCATTCTTTGAGTAGCTGGCAAATACTTGAACCACACCACCGCGGCTTCAAAATCATCGTCATAAAATTGTAATGCTAGACAACGGCTGCATCTCTACTCACCATCATCTTCATCCTTGACATTGTGATCATCTTGATCCGATAAGGCTGCGTCGCTGTCGTCAGAGTGAGAGCGAGGAGAGGGCGCGGCAGTAGCGGCGGAGGGTAGGCGCGGCGGCTGCGGCGTCCTGCGCGACGCGACCGAACTTCGTCCGCTGGCGGAGCCATCACCTCGGTCGCGGTCGCGATCGCGCTCTCTCTCCACTCGGTCGCGATCGTTCGATCCGGATTTGGAAAGGTTCAGCACAGGACTATGGCCCGGAGACGATCCTAGCCATACAAAAACAAACCTTGCATTATCTCGTTTATGAAATCGTTTCATCATACAGTAGAATAGTAGAGCATCAAGCCATCTACGGAACATAATATATGTATATAAATACTCTTTATGAAAATGGTTTAAGTACTACCTTCTTACATACCACCTGGTAGTAAGCAGTTATCATAGCTTACGTATGTAGTACACAATTACACGTAATATATGTGTTTCATTCATTTCATTCATTATATGTGATACATTCCACCAAGCTACCGAACTGCCAATAACTTGTTATAAACTATTGATTAGTATTGAGAAGTATAAATAATGGCATACCGTTATGTGAACCATCGCGGGCTTTATCCATAGCCATAACTCGCTCCATATCGCCTCTTTCGTCACGCAATCTGAAACAAGCATAAGCCATACAATCTAACAAGTAAAAAAACTATAAATTTATTTCGGAAGCTGTCAATAATACCTCGTTATGTTGTTAAAGAAGGACTGATCGGTCACGCTACCACGCAAAATGATTCGTAACAATGGTACTGACAAACAGTTTTATCATTTGAAACCATAAAGCATGCTTCCCACTGCGCCGTGGAGCTACCACAAAGGCAGAGTATAATATTATAGAACCCCGCTGAGTTCTTTGTCAGAGGATGAAGACGGCGTATGTAATCATTTTGTATGACGATCTCTCGTGCCGCTACCCTATTTCCGTAGGTCTTTTTTGATTGTGAGTTATTGAGCTTTGATGCTTCCGTTTCGTTTGTGAAATTAATATTTTCTGGTTGGTATGGTTTTAAAAAACTTATTAAGAACGATAAGTATTTTTTTGTTTGTTTCATTTGATTACGGTTGTTTTTTTCCTAAATTACCTAATTTGGCGAAAGGTTTAAATGTAGCATTTTTGTCTAGGTTGGGTTCGAGTTCCTTTTGATCTGTGCATTAATTCGAATCTAATCATGTACAATATTTGCCTAGCTGAGGGTCAGATATCTTCAATATACATTGGATAATAGCTTGTTAATGAAGTTTGTATATGATGGACCTTCAATGAACACAGTATAGAACAAAAGATAGTCATCACAAGAATAATTACCAAAATGAAAGAAAAAATATGAAAGAATAGATATTGAAAAATGGTTTTCCCGTGTAAACCAATTTGATTCATTTCAAAGGGGTTAATGCTACAATTTTTGCCCAGTAATGCCTTTCGAGCATTTGAATATAAATGACGTCTGAAAGTGAAATGTAACATACATAATAAGTGGCTGTTTTAAGCTTTCGCGGAACCCTTTTGTGGATTACAGAGTAATGCTCAATACAGAGAACACATATAATATTATGTTAATTTATTACATAAAAGAAATTGTCGTATAATTATTTTAAATTATAGGACATTTTATATAAAATTGCTTTTGACAAAGAGTATTTTGAAAATGTTAAGCGATGAACAAATAAGGACTTAATTATTGTTTATTATTTAGATTATTTTATTTAATCGTATCCATATAATTATCTCACAATTTAACGGCTAACATTATGGTATCGATTAATTCTCGAGAATTCTCTCGTAAAAATATTAAATTTTTATTTAAATATTTCTGCAAACAAACGTGTTTGTATAATGAATTATAATTAAGATACAATAGGTTTAATATTATACGGTAGATCTTAATCCAATTTCAAAGTATTTTTAGAATGAGAATTTTCAGACAGGAAGTAAAAACACATTTTAAAACCAAGAAGTAATTTGCATCAAACGCGACAAAGGTCATGGGATAAGCTGAATAACAGCTTTACAATACCAAGAAGCATCTTACCTTTATACCTTAGTCTACTCTGTGCTTGAACCCTCGAAATGGAGTCGTTTCGTACTTTACTGACGAGTCACGGAGCTCCGTTTGAATTTAATATATTTTTCATTTCCGCCACCATTAACATGTAAATCATTCTTTATATCTACCCTCAAAATTATTTAAATCGAGTAACGAAATGTTCTTTTTTAAAGTGATGAAGCTTATTCAAAGGAGGAGAAAACACAGATGCTGCAAGAAACTAACGTTTATCTCATCAGTCGGCAAAACCATTACATATGAATTTATTTTGCAACAAACTGTGTGCTCCGCATTAAGATCTCATATTCATGCAATTTATAATATACATGTTGCACAAAATTATAGTAGGAATGGTGCCTTTCACATGTAATAAAATAACTCGTGAAGTAAGCAAACTAAATTTCTCCGCCTCTATGGGAATAGATTACCACTAGACAACCCGTGTGCTTATATGACAGTATAAGAGAATATACATACTTAATTTATAGAATGTTTAACTCATTTTCAACAAGTATTTAATTTGATTGCATTATAATCGAAATGCTAACAAGGTCCACATCTTGAACTTATTCAAAATGATCGAATCATCACGAGATCGGACAAAAGATATCGCTCAGATCAATAAAATAATAAATTGTTCTCTCTCAATCTCTATTATTTTCTAAAAGTGTTAGCGTGATTGATGGTTGCTGCCTTTTTATATTTTTCTCTCTTTTAATTCAATTTTATATTTCATATTAAGAAGTATGAAATATGTAAATTCGAATTAATTTTTGTCTAATATAACCATTTTCCTCAAATAAAATGGCTTCCCTCACCCGAACTAATCATAAAGGTGTAAATAAATGTGTAAAGCATCATAAATATTTGATTTATTACCAATTATTAGGTCACAAGAGAACTGCCCGAAGCTTTAAGTATTAAAAGTTGATTCGTCGATTAAAAATCGATTTTTATTTCACCATCAGTGACTATTTCCTATCGACTGTCTGCGGTTTCAGAAAAAAGCCAGAACATAAACAGACCCCCAATGTAGCGCCAGCAACAGGCATCACTTTGGAAAATAATATTATTCATTCCCTTGTCAAACGAAAATTGGCGACAAAGCCGAGTCAGACAGAAAAAGTAAATTTCCATTTCAAATTGCTTCATAAAATTACGCGATGTTGAAAGGAACGGCACTTTTTTTTGTTAGTTTATTTGCTCTCAAATGGGTGGATAGCTAGTGATTATATTCAGCGGACATGAAAACGAGTTAATGAACCCATGCGAAGGTTAACGTAGTTAGTTAGCGTTAACCATTGCCATTACAGAGTGGCTAGTGGCCTAAACAGATATTCCGGGGCCACGAGCGCGGACAATGCGTTGCAATCTACCACCAAAGCCAATGTTCGTTGATTAGTTAATACTGAACCGTTCACATAGCCTAATGCCGCCCTGTGCTGCCTACCGTACCGTAACGTTCTTGTATGCATAATCTGATTAGCGTAAGTATCAAACAAAGCTTTTGATAATACCCGTCTATTTATCTAAGGCTCTATCTAGCCTAGCACTGCGATATTGATCCTAGTTAACGTTACAATAACGTTCAATATTAATTAAATTAAGAGAGCAAGTATGAACTTCACAAAGTGATGGTAATGTAGATGTGACAGAACCCTTTTATCATTGCTAAAAGTAAGTTGGCTTCACTAAAATGACAAAAAAAATTAAACAAACAAACCACCCCGGATTTGCATTCTCGAGAATCGATTAAGAAAATCAAATCCTGTCGGAGCGTCACAGCGTAAAACATTTGCTTGACACCCAAATCAAAAATCGTTTTGGCTCACCCTCTGAAGGGGCGGTTGGGGAAGCGTCGACGCCTCAACATTTATTATTTCAGACATATCACTCACATGCAAAACAAACTTCGTCCGATCCATCAAAAAGTTTCTTCTCGCGCCCCCACCTACCCACCATGACACGAATCGAGTGTGTAAGTGTCGCGGTTTGAGGAAGTACAATGAAGGGTTTCCAAGCCTAGTTTTAAATTAATAATCGTATGTATTGTAATTAAAGTAACAGTAAGTAACAATGACAAAATTATATGTAAATTTGAAGACGATATATAGGTAGCTCCATCAAAAAAATATTGCTTATTTATGTTTTAAACATAAGTGCCTGTTCTTGAAATAATAAAACAAATAAGCTTGTTCAGCCATAAGGAACGAGAATTGTAACCCCCCAAACAGTCAACAAAGCTTCGAAGAAAATCGAGCGAAAAAAGACTAAAAACACCTTAGGGGTTTACTAATCGAATAAAAAATATCAGCGACCGATGCCAATGTGTGGGGGAGAAATGGAATAAATTATAAAGAAAATACAAGTAGCAAAGGGGCCGGTGTTATGAGTAAAAGTTCCAAGCATATGCAGATAACGTAATGTTTTTGCTTTTGCATTGATGTGAAGGCAATATTGGCGTGTAATAACGCGCCGCCTCATAATACCGTGCATTGCACAAACATCAAACGGATGACTCAAAAATACTCATTGCTCTTTGGTAGGTGTACACCTAATATACAATTTACTAACATTATAGAGAAAGGATTACATTATTTAGGAATAATAGGAAAGAAGTAACTTGATGACTTGTCGGCGGCCGCACCCTCGCATAAACGTCACGATGTCATTTGTAAAAATTGCGGCCTTCCAACTTCTCCAATTTTGGAACAAAACATCCGTGGAGATGATATTGTGATGGAAATTGGGCTTACGCGTTACACAATATTTCGTACTTTATATTATGTATGTATAGTTAGGAAGACCCTCAATTATTGGTGGAAAGCTATTATAATTATCTAGATATATTTTACAGATATAAAACATATATAGATAACAATAAAATTTAGCTTTTATGTAGAATTTCATCATGTTTATTAATTACATATCAATCAATGTATTATAAAAAAAGGATATATTTGTTGGTAGTAAGGGTAACACAGTTTGTATACCTTGTGACTGTTGCAAAGTTTGGAAGCTGAATGACAACTCCACTTAATATATATTCCGTGGCGGAAATGTCTAACCAAAATAAGGAAATTCAGGGGCGACGAAAAGAAATGGTAGTCACTGGGACCTCTGCGGGGGAAACCGGAGACAGTTATTTAAATTTGAATAATATAATATGAAAAAAATTACATCACTTAATACCGTAATAAAAGTGCACTAAGCGACCGTGGCATTACTGCTGCCAAATGCAAGTAGGGACATGCAAATTCCGCTTATGAAACGTGGAATGAAATATAAAATGTTTTCGGAGAGAAATAAAAAATGTCTCTTGGAGCTTAGGAGCTCATTACGATGTTACAAGTACGTGAGGAGATTTAACTTGTCTTTTGCAAAGCTGTCGAGATGTACGATGTTTTAAGACCTTTGAGGGTTATGGAAAGAATGTATAGTGCCGTATTGATGAACTTATACTATACGAAGTTATTATAGGTAGTCTCACTAGAAATACAATGTTTTTTTTATTGTAAAACGAAGGTAATGCGATCTTGTTGGTACGTGCGCATAAGAATATAATATGTAACAAAATAAGATGGTATTTGTCGCAGTAGATTACCGTAGCGTAACGAGATTCCGATCGGGTCCGTGCGATGTTATTAGGATTGAAGCGCCAGCGCGTCGCCCGTCTCCCGGGTCCCAACTCCCGACACAATGTTGGATAATTATGCAAAATTGCTTCTACGATTCGTAGACCCCACTTTTTAGGGACATTACCATTATCTGTAATGGGAATGCGTTTTGATATAGCTGAATTTCATTGTGCGATTATTAGGGAAATGGGAATAGGACTTATTTATTACGTCAGCCCTGTTTTTTTGGGAATTAAATTAACTATTAAGTGTTTGCATTGCTCACCTTTAAACTGGGATGTATTCCGATACGAAACACTCGGTGACCGCCAATAGCATAAATATGGCTTCGATGCACATGTATAGAGCGTCCGCATAAAATTCACATAGTACATCAACACACAGCCAATTCAAGTCATTGGGTACTTAGTGTAAAGCGACAAAACCTTCCTGAACTTAAAGCCGCTTTAATACATTTAATATTCTCCTACATCTTCTGAGCACTGAGTGCATGCATTGGACATGCGTGCATGCGTCGTGTAATGATTGTGATCGGGGCTCTCGTATCACTCGTGTTGACCACAACACGTTACCAACGAGATGATAATGGCAAATCAACGTACATATTTCGTGCGGTTACAGTACAGAATTTTATGAATTCGAGTGGCTGCATAAGTAATTTTTACGAAATGGCATAGCAATTGTACTAAAAGGCAAGACATATCAAGGGGAAGGAACAAAAAACACAAAGCCGTCAGTTGGAGACAAGATAGATAAAGCTATATCTGTAGATATAAACTCCTGTCTCTCTATAGATAGTATCAGGCGTACAAACGCAGTATCAGTGTCGATTTATCTTAAGCCAGAGTTAGACAATGTGCCACATCGATCATAGTTTTGTCCACTCTGTTGATAAGAGTAACATTTCCCATTAGAGGGCTGGTTGGAGCTTTAACGATTTAATTTATATACTTACTTTGTTTATAATTGGATAGAAACTATTCGTTTAAAATTCAACCAATGCACTCACTTCTTTGCTATAAGCTCGCCTTTATAATGTGATTCCAGAAAGTATTCGGAATTTTTGGTACTAGTATAAAATAAAAAAAAGGTTTTCCCACTGGTGACCGGATGCATCTGGTAATTGTTGAAAACAAGGAATCTCATATATTTTTTGTCACTGGGATAGTAAAATTTGGTCCTATAGTATTGTGGACACCAATGGGAAAACCTTTTTTTTGTTAAGGTTATGTTATATTAGGGTTTTCAATAATTTGCGGCTTTCATAGTGACCTTTGAACGAATCCCTCGAGATATTAAAGAATTAAGAAAAACATCGTGAACAAATCTGCGTACCTATGTTTATACAATCAAAGACGTATATGCTACGAGTAGTTATCTTTTGCTATCGGTCACCGTCTTTCGTTGGCACCTGTAAATTATCTTTGGCGAGATGTAGGTGTGATTAAATATCTTCCCTCCCTTTACTTTCCTAAGATATCATTCAAGAAAAATGCGAAAGGAATGTATTAAAAGCTTACCTATTATGGATACTACATAAGTGGCTTAGATACTAGGAAACCACTATGCATATCTAAATTAATTAGATTAAAATCAGCTCGTGTCCACATAAGATAAAAATCGTACTTTCGCTTATTGAAATCGAAGGTTTTTACAACGTGGGAGTAAAACGAACCGACAATATTAATACATCATAGTAAAAAAAATGTATAAAAAAAAACGCTTAATTAACCTAACGAGCTGTATTGAAACTTAATAAGTTGGACAGTTTGATTTAAGATTACAGCTACTGATTAAACAGTTAGGATATATTAAATGCACCTTTGTTTCTATACATTTTGTTTTGCATACAAATTATAACTGGCTGAGACTATTCTTACGTACTTATAATTAGGTAACACACACTTCTATGTTTCTGTACTAAACGCATATTACTATAATATACTCTTTGAAAATGGATCGGAAAGATTTGAAGCAATAGGAAAAGCCTTCAAATTCCAAAAGATTTCCAATAAGTTGTTAATGCGGCTAACGTTGTTCATAGGAGTCTTCAACCCGTTAGGTTGGCAGAACATGTCTTGCAACTCAATGCAAGATTGAAATAAAACACAAGTGGTACAAGCTTATCTCTATTGGGACGTCGATGTGCGAGAGGTACTGATTGTTGTTGGAAGTTGTGGGAAGTTGTAGGAAGCCCTGTTGTGGGAAACGTCTTTAGACGGTGGTAACCGCTTACCATTAGGCGAACCGCATGCTTGTTTGCCACTTTAGTGGTACAAAAAAATCCATAAGATATGGTGACTGTTTAACAATTGTATAGTACAGTAGTACCAACTCTATGCGAGGTATACCTACCAATGGCCTAAAGACTGTATACTATAGCCAATGGGATTATCAGCGTCGTGGCAGTTATCGTTGGGTAGGGCATTAATTTGTTCACCACCTTTGCTTTGAAGCTTAGCAGGCTAATATAGTTAACCTAATAACTACCTTACTAACTATTTTCGTCTGCTTACTCCTTTGCCATCGTATTTTAACGCAATGTGACATATGACAAATATTTGTCAAATGGTATTAATCATCATAATTTATAACTATGGCTACCTACTACCTACATACTACTGCCTACCCATTCGGGGACACTTGTGGGAAGGCGTGAAAATGTATATATTCTTTGAAAGCTTTCTTCCCAATACGACCAGTATTGAAAAGAAAGCCCAATAACTTAAATTGCTTTCTATTTTATTTGAGAGCTTTGAAAATGACCTATAAATACATATTAAAGTGAAGAGACCAATCGGATCAAACTGCAGACCAATTAATATTTTATAAGCATACAAAAACATAATCCCGAGTACAAATACAATGGGAATGTGTTCATTGCGCGTTTTAAAAACGAGTCAACACACTCGATAATTAACGCAACAGATACAAACAAAACAAGCATACGTCACATATCGAAACAGGGAGTTTGGCAGAAAGTAAACAGAAAATATAATTTAGGAGCAATTTGGCGTGGATATGTGCGCAATCAAATTGTCTCGTTAATACCACGGTGCTATCAAAACATTTGATTTGTGGCCGCGGTGAGGGTGACCGGTTATTTACCCGATGGTTAACTACGTTCCATGACCGTTGCTTGTTACCAACTGGTTATTTATTACAAAATACTTCATCAACCAGTTGAATTCAATATGTTTTCCTTACATTACAGCTGACTTGGTAATGGATAGTCTCTTTTTTAAATAATTCTTGCTCAAATCAATCAAAATGTATTATGATTTATGTGTGTGTAAAATCAAAATCAAAATCAAAATATTTTATTCAACGTAAGGGACACAGGGAACACTTATTGAACGTCACATATTTAATATAAACTAAAGTTACCACCGTTTCCAAGAAAAAATACCTGCCAGGAGAAGAAACGGCGAAACAAACTCCCCGGTAACTCCCGGTACTCCCCATAAGCATACGCTGATACCCTCACTGGTAGGCAGAGGGAGTAAAGCGCTGGGCCTCTTTGGGCTTACATACCCTTTTGCTTCGCTTCGTGATTAATTGAAAGCTATACGTAGTATGATCTAAAGCCTGTATAAAAAGGTCTTAATTATATCGGCGTTAATTACGTAACGATAATAAAATTATTTTTATTTACAAAAGTAGATTATATCCAAAAAATATTGTCATGAGAATGGCTGGAATATTTACGTAGGCTGGTACAATTAGATTTATCCGGCCTTTAATGTGTACATGGGAATGTGTGATTCTCCTCGATTTATGCGAGCTCACACTCGACTCACAGTAGTCCAAAGTCAGCATGTAAACAGTGAATACTTTTTATTCGCGTTGTTTAATTCCCCCGGCAGCTGGGATTTGCATAACAAAACGGGAAAAGGTCAGGAAGCGAACGGAATGGCAAGTGTCCGGTTTGATGCCCAGTCAGCGGTGCTGGGTGACAGAAGGCTCGTTTGTACGCGTGCCAGTACTTGAATGACTTCGTGCGAATTGAATTACTTACAACCAACCAGTATAGACAGTGTATTCCACCAAGACGCGCCCACTATTCTTCCTCATTGTTTATAGTGTAAGTGTGCAACCTTACACTAATGTTTGAGTATTGTTGGTACACACTGATTACCTATGAGTGCACACGCACACTACAATCAATAGAGTCGGGTCTTACTCCCCGCATCCCGCGACCCCTCGACTAGGAATTGGTGGAAATCGCGGCTTCGATGATGGCACTCTCTATACAGGCCAGTAACCAATCTAAGTATTAACGCTATTGATATAGAGTACTAATCTTCTGCAACATTGGAACTAGCATTTGCACCATATACATAGTATTCCTAATAGATTATAAACATTGGGTTAGCTTTTTGGTATATAAAAATCACGTGACCATGGGACAACTTCTTAGACTAAAATGTATCAAAATCAACTTAGATATATTATGTCGATACCATGAGTGATACGATGTCTGTCATACGTACACACTTAACAGCTCAAACACGGCACAAAAAGCTCAAACTCAGGCGTTTGGGATGCATATTCATGGTTACTCTGCGCCACATGCAAATTGTGATTTACACACTGTAATGAATTCTTTTGATCTGTGGATTCATATATTTGATTTATCCCGCCAATGTCGGTACAAACGTAATAAGTTAATTCTGTATTCATAGTTTCTGCGGCAAGCGATATTCGTTTGTTTTTAAACTAATTCATCATTAAAAAATACGATCGAATCGAACTGTAATAACACGGCGCTCAAAAAGATCTCATTTGCACCTTGATAACTAAATAGCTTATCGGTGGATCAATATAAAAGACGAGAGAGTGCCAAATAAAAAAAAAATCAACTAAAAACTTACATAATTACTTTAGCGATTCAACTGCTCAAAAGAAACGCAGAAATGACAAGACGATGACAAATGAGCGTCGCTCGCATCCAACGCAGTCGGGTGGCGGACCTCATCAAATTATTCCCTACTTAAAAAAATCTTCGTAAACAAAAACGGGCCAAGGGAAAAACACTCGGTCGCAGAGTAAAAAATAGGTATTGGCAACATTGATTGATGTGTACTAATAGAGCGCGAAGAAATGAGGCTGCTGCGTAATTAAAGGAAAAGTGACATCTTTTGTCAGTGACGGTGTACCAACTACATCTAGAAATAGAGCGGTCACGCCTTTTGGGGAGGAAGTGATTAGTGCAGCGGACTTATTACACATTATTGAGTGAAGGCGGATAATTGATAGCGCGAAACGCGAGTCTGTCGTCTCGTCACGCTTCGACATCGCATCTGCCTTTTCATTTGACGAGTACATGTGACCATATGAGTGGTTATTAATAGCATTACATAACACATGTTAATAACAGCCTTCCGTAAAAAGATTTTTAGAGAAAGTACAGTTGACGCGGTAAGTGTTAAAAATATGTTATAGCTCGATGGATTCGAGTCAATGTTTCGGCCTCCCTCTCTGCAAGTGACACCCGAATGAAGGATGGCATAATGAATCTTTTTCACCACGCCCGGCACGCGCTGCCGCATAAAATAACATTTTACAATTAGCATAACCAGCTGTTAGACTGTATAAACGAAGGAACGGCTCTCTTGGTTTATCAGATGCTAGTTTCATTATAGAGACGTCTATCCGATTGCTTTGAGATCTAGGTTTTAGTATCAAATAGAGTATACTTAAAATAATACCCACTTAGCGAATTCCCTCTCTTCCCTCTTATAAAGTAAGAAATAAGTATCACATTTGTAGATTCGATGCCAAGTATGGAATGAATTACAAATATGCACTAGATACAAAAAATACGTTACTAAATTAACCTATGTATAAAGGGTAAGTCATATTGACACCTCCCAAAATAGCTACGTTATCATAAAACTCAATGTGAGTCTAAGGAGGTGTCAGTTGAGATTTTTTTCACGAATACGTCCCTTATCGCTGTGTACATATCATTAGTAATGCAAAATAATGGGATACAGACACCTCGTGCCGTTTGCGAGCTAATGATTAATGCTGTTCGCCATTAATTCTTATTTTTGATGAGAAATTTGACTTGTGCTGTCAGCCGTCGGATCCAGATTAATATAGGCTGACGTTGCAACTTACATTATGACAATGATTATACAAACTTTGCTGGTGTAATTTAAGGATTCCATTTCGATGTTTATACTTTAAGGTAACTGTAAGAACTAACTCTACGAAGGTAATAATTGTATTTAGACGAGGACTTTAATAATCTATGATTTTAGAGGGATAATAATAACAAGTAATTATTTAACATACTATTAAACTGCTTATTTAGGTTGTAAAATATGTGAAGTGTGACATCAAAGGTAGCAGAACGAATAGTTCGGTTTGCCAACAGAACTAACCGAATAGTTTACCATAAAAGGGCAAAGTACAAAGAGCTCTATAAAATTCCTGTACGGCCGCATCGGTGACAAACTCGGAAGGTATGCCTGAGGGCTGAGGACTGACGTGACGCGGCACCCTTTACAAGCGCCCTTTGCATATTAGCCTACTCAAAATCAAAAGTCGCTATTATTAATGACTCCTCGCCATGACAATCTAAATATCTCCCGAAGTGCGCCAAAGTTACGCACTAATCGCGCAAATTGCTCCCGACCAATTCTATGGCTCCGATATAAATGTACAGAGTCACCAGATGCGATCGCCGGTATCATCATTCAAAATAGTAAAAGAAAAATCACTTAAGATTCAAAGCATTCAGCATCTTTATCTTTCTGAGACAAGAGTTCATTTTATGACCATTAATTTCGCCTTTTCCTCGGGTGTTTTATCACAACGGCTGCGAGGCTCTGTCGCGCGTCTCATTAATCAAAACCATTTGTTTACAACGAAGGGAATTTGATTTGATTAAAATAATTCGCAATATCCTTGATAAATATCACCCTCGGTCTCCGTTTGATCTTAGCTGAAATTAATGGTAGAGGATTCAATCACGTAAACGTTGCTGCTGTGTATTTTGACGTTGTGCTAGACGCCTAAACGCAAATATCTAAATGAAATATTATTTTTCAATTGTTGGCGCATACATACTATATAGCAGTATTACTGCAGTTAGAAACACGTCTTAAGGACATGTTTCAAACTAAAGCACTCTTGTTACAAAAATAAGGTTAAGTCAAGACCAAGATTAACCCAGATTTAAGACTACATACGTACGACGACATATTATGATATCTACTTTGCAAAGTGACAGAGCTACAACTAAGAATTTTCTCAAATCCCCTAATTCACTCACATTGAGCCTCTCAGATTCAGATCGGAGAATCCGATGAAGATATGACATAGCATGCTGATTTTTCCGCAATTTTCCGTATCTACCTATGGAACCTATGGAACGATTTAAAACAGTGTGGCATGATGGGTCAGCAAACAAAGCTATCTTTCCGTGGCAAGGGGCACCGGGATGAATAACGATCGACGTCACAGCGATGTGTGCCGATCCGGCTGGCGTATGCCCCCGGCGCGTCGGCTTAACCCGCCGCTCAGCGATAAATCGCAGCTAATTCAAACCGAAACGGAATTAAACCGGACCAATTCATTGATCCCAACGATTTGTCGATTGTTAATTGACTTCGTTTTTGATTTACTGCGAGGCTTACGCGACTTTAACATCACCTGAATATTTTTTTGAGGCAAGAATGTCCCGAAAAAGGTTTGTTTACAAATAAATTGATTGCATACTATATTTTTAATTACTTTTTATTGCAAATAGCCATCATTTTACACTTTCCCATTATTAATACCACTAAATCATATTTTAGTAAGAAATTAGAATTAGCTCTGATACAGCAAGAATTCAGGAATTCAATAAGCTTGAAATTAATTGATGGGAGAACCTCTTTCGCGTCTTAAAGATGAAACAAAACAAACAGTACGTACAAATTATATTAAATCAGAGATAATCCTGTCAATTAATTGGACTTAGCATTGAGAACCGGTCGCGAGCGCATGCGCGAATTAAATGAACCAAGATAATGCGGGACCGAGGAAGCATGGGCCAAGGATATTAATATGACTTATCTCTACCTGTTCCTAGAAGGTAATGCTATAATTATTATATTATTAGTTATATTTGTCTCTAATTACTATTCATGACGTAAAATACGACAGTAAATAAGCAGAACTTAGTAAGAAAAATACTGCGGTTCACACCAGACCTTTTTATATGATACTGTAATAAAAGCTGTTATAATTTTGGTTTTTCAGATGTTACGTGATAATCGTCACGCCTTTCAAGGGGACTGGAGCTAGGCTGAATGTATAGGTAGAACCATACACCTACATTTCGCCGGAGATATACTTTATTTGCCAATGTGACAGATGGCCAGTCCGTCGCCGTTTCTCAAGAACGACTATTAGGTAGGTACATACATTTTGAATTTCTTCCCAAAGGAATGCAGGTTCCTTGATGTCTTGTGGTGTGATTAATCACTGTACTTAAGTTCAGAAAACTCATTGGTACAGTCGGGATTCGAACTTGCAAAATTTGTGTTGCATGTTGACTGATCGAACCACTAGGCCACATCATAACTATCTACATGAAATTCACAAGAATGCTCTAGTTGGAGGCATTATTTGTAACAAGAGCCTGTAAAGGCCCTCGTTAATTAAATTCAAGTAAATAGAAGAGCGCAAGAGACTTAACTATTTAAATTGGGAAATGGCGCAGTAATTTCTTTAAAAACGGCTCTAATCCGGCGCCCGTGGCGGCGATCGCCGACTGACAGTGACACATCGGTACACGGCCCGCTGTCCGACTGTAATTCCACCCGGACTCGCCCGAACTCGCCCGGATGATCCACCTACCATTTTAATTCACAATCTGCTAAATTAATTACAGGATTTCGAAAAATGTTTTACTTAGATTAGGCTTACCTTTGCTTTTTTAAAGTATTTAAAAATGTTATCATTTTATAACATTTTGTTGTAAAATGTTATAAGTTGATAATAAATCAACTTATAGACGAATTTATTCCTTCATTTAAAAAGTTAAATCAGCAGAAATACCCTTATTACTATAATAAAGTTCTTATTAAAATCGTTAAAGAAAAAGAAAAGGCACATCGGAAGTGGAAAACATACCACAGGATCTGTGATTACGAAACATTTTGTTACCTAAGAAGGCGTCAAAAAGTAGTTGAAATTAAGTGTATAGATAATTATATCCTGGCTTCAGAAAGAAATATTAATTTAAGTTCCAAAAATTTTTGAACGTATATTAAATCAAAACGTGGTAATAAAGAGATTCCAGATTCAATGTATTTATTATCTGATACTACTTCTGATGGACAAAAAATTTCTGATCTGTTTAATTATCATTACAATTCAGTATTTGAACCTTCATCTCCCAATGGATCACCTAGCTCGTCCAATAATAATGATAAAAATTCAATTAGCTTTTCTAGTGAATGCTTAACACAAATAGAAGTAGAAAAATATCTTTCAAATCTAGATATTACCAAGGGGGCAGGCCCTGATGGTATTCCACCGTTGTTTCTAAAAAAATGTGGTAAGCAACTTTCTCTTCCGCTATTTCTTATTTTCCAAAAATCTATTGAATGTGGTGTTTTCCCAGATGAATGGAAAAAATCATATGTTGTCCCAGTGTATAAAGATGGAGACAAACATAATATTATCAACTACCGTCCCATTTCAAAATTGTCTGTTATTCCTAAATTATTTGAAAAGATTATATACGACAGGATTATGCCCTCAGTAAGACCTGAAATTATTCCCGAACAACATGGATTCGTACCGAAACGTTCGACAGAAAGTAATCTGTGCACATTTCTCGATTTTACTACTTCTGCCATGGATGCGGGTTTACAAGTAGATGCCGTGTACACTGATTTCTCCAAAGCTTTTGATAAAATCTCCCATAATTTATTAATTGGAAAATTTGCGGAGTTCGGTGTACACGGCAGCCTGCTTAGATGGTTGGAATCATATTTACGGAATCGAAGTCAATGTGTTACTGTCCGAGGATTTCAGTCTACGTTCCTTCCTGTAACCTCGGGCGTGCCACAAGGCTCGCATCTTGGTCCCCTTCTTTTTAACATCTTTATTAACGACATTTCGAAATTTCTCTTAAATTCTAACTTTCTCTTATATGCGGATGATAACAAAATCTTTAAAATTATTTCATGTGATTCGGATTGTATCACTTATCAAAATGATTTGGACAGATTATGGAATTATTGTGAACAAAATTATTTACAACTAAATATTAATAAATGCTATGTTATTTCATTCACACGAAAAACCAAAAACAAAATTGTATTTTCATACTCATTTAACAATGCCTTAATTAAAAGAGTGACTGAGGTGCGAGACTTGGGCGTCATATTAGACGATAAACTCTTATTTAGGTCTCATATAGAAAGTATCTGCAATAAAGCTTTTAAAATGCTTGGTTTTATTCTTCGTGTAAGTAAACCTTTTAAGAATGATACCACACTGATGAATTTATATACAGCATTCGTAAGAGCTCCTCTCGAATATGCTTGCACCACTTGGAATCCCCAATACTCAGAGTACATTTGTCTTATAGACCGGGTTCAAAATAAATTTCTGAAGCATCTTAATTATAGATTCCCAAACAGTAGTATAAAGCTTCATTCTCTTGAGTCTAGACGAGTGGTTCGTGACCAAACGTTTTTATTTAAAATTTTACATAATTTGGTCGATAGCATTTATCTATTACAGAATATATATTTTCGTTGCCCTAGAAACGGTTCTCGAAGCAAATCATTATTCTATGTACCCACTTTTAAAACGAATTATGCTGAAAATAGTTTTGTTCCAAGAAGTTGCAACTCATATAACTCTAAATTTGTAGACGAGGATATTTTTAATATTTCTTTGAATCAATTTAAATTTAATTTGTGTAATAAATATGGTTAAGCAAAGCATTACTTATATATAAATAAACAAGATCTGGATGTGTTTTCTTACTACATAAATGTATATTTTAGTTATCTATGAATAGTTAGTTTGATTTAATGTATGTATGTCATGCATGTTAAAATAATTTCTTTCATTTCTGTGGATACTGTTTGTCGTTTATTATCTATTTGTTAAGTTTATTGTTTTTTGATGACTGTTTGTATCCTGAATAAAAAAAATAAAAAAAAATATATTATTAGATAAGCTTGATCTTCGCGAAATCGCGAAAAAATCTGATAGTCGAATTATTTTTACAACTATCATGAAGTATGCGGGTAAAATTTAAGGCAATTTGTTTTTATTCCTCCTTATCTAATACTGTATTTTCATTAATCATTATACATTATGTATGAAAAGATCGCAACGTATTTTTAATCGATTCCCATGTGAAACGTTCAATCGCAGCACTTGCAAACGAAGTCAAAACTATCGGTATCAAAGCAAACCCACCGATCAATCACCATCCATTAAACAAGTAAAGAAAAGTGCTTTCCCCCAGCGATTGGCTCGAATCGGCCCAATTTACATGAGAGCCGCTTTTTCCTCGCACGAGATTAGCCCCTGAATGAATTTGATGAATTGTTCGCACCCCGCACTCGCCGCCTCAGCGAGCGGTCATTTGTTAAAAATACACCCGATCCATGGATCTAATTGTCTCCTCTAATTTCACACCCCTGTGATATCTGCACTTCATTTAAATTACAGTACATTTCTTTTTGTTTTAAATTACGTCGAGGGCCCTTCACCATAGTACCTACAAGATATCGATGTTAATTTGATTATAGATAAACATGAGTTGATATAAACAATAAACGCAAATGTGTGATTGTGAAAGAAATAGAAAAAAGTGGGTAGATTAAGAAAACTAAATAAAATGCTGTTAAGATAAGAAATGTTACTAATCTTACCTTTCGAGGTGCTTAACGATGTCCTCATATGCCGCTCTACAATTCTCCCAAATACCAGATCTGTAGACAAGGAAAAAAATAAGAAAAACCAAGAAATGGTCACAGAAAACAAATCGAGTGGAAATACAAAAGTAGGTAACAGAGTTATGCAAACAATATGGTGGTGAATGATGCGTTTACAATTGGATTACACATACGTTTTATATGACGCCGAAACTCCTTGATGTTTTTGTTTATTTCCAAGAGTCCCTTTTTCGAAGTAAAAGACAAAATTGATAGCAATTTGCTGTCAAGTATTTGATAAGAAAAGTTTCAAAATGAAAAAAGGGTTTGAATGTAAAAGGAATAATAATTATGAGCACTCAATATTAAATGGTCAGTTAGACCGAGCGAGGGGTCGAAGAAATTAATTATGTTTTTAAAACAATTGCTTATATTTGTGTCGTAACAACTCATGCGTGATTGTTGAAATTGTTTCTCGATTACTTTAGCTCTTTGTTTTTCATTAAACTTTTCTTCGACATTTAGCAATCAAGGGAACGCCTATTGTGACTAAGTGTTTTCAACTAAAAGGGTTGTATTTCTTTGAAGATCTGCGAACGTATTCTTCCAAACACTCGTTTATTTTAGCATCATAAATATCTAAGTGGGAACTTATTGCATGAAGTGGATAGCCTAGTTTGCTTATATGAATAACCTATGTAACAATAGTTTCTTTGGAGCCAACTGGGAAGACGAAGACGATAATCGGCGGAGTTACGCAAGCAAATGCTTTGAATATTGGACACATTAACGTTTAATTGTATGTCGCATATTTAAAGCAAAACCAAAAATATATATAATATAAAACTTATGCAAAGGACGCTTTATTTTCCAGTAGATGATTATATTAGGAAAAAATGAAGCCTCGATGTTTGGTGAGGAAATGGAATTTAATAAGATGTTACTTTCAGGCGTGGTTACATAAATCCTCTATCAAATTGAAAATAAGATACTCAGAACTTCAAAAGTGCAGTTAACTATTTAATCATTTTCCATGTATGCCAGTACGGATAATGTATCTGATTTCATATACATTTTTTGTTATTGCAAATCAAAACTGAATCCATTTTTTTTATACCACTTGGGTGACAAACAAGCATGCGGTCCGCCTGATGGTAAGCGGTTACCGCCGCCTATGGACGCTTGCGACACCAGGGGTATCACTCGCGCGCTGCCGACCCTGCAGGAATCTTTTCACACCCTTCTTGAAGAACTCCATGCCGTACTTTCCAGGGAAAACCTCAACGGGTTTTACAGTGTCTATCAACATTTTCCTAAAACTAATTAATTTCGAAACCAATACCGGTCACGATTTAATACGTTGACTTGTATTCATAATATAGGGTCAAACACTAGTATAATATTACACGTGACAGTAAGACAGTAGGCTAAGTTGTGGGTCTTCAACGGAAGTGAGGGCACTCAGTGTTTGTACTTATCTAATTGGATTAACTTCTGTCAGACATTTAAGCTGCACCACTTGTCTCTTGACCTGCTTAGAGGTTTCTTTTCGTCAACGTTAATATCTCCTAAGCCATTTATGAACTAATAGACAAATATACATAAATGTTGAGTGTCAGACGAAAGTTTATGCGCAGTTGTGTTGATTCATCAATTGAAACCACGAGATAGCAAGTTAAATCTCTGGATTGTACGAAAGCTTTTCCTCATCCTTAAGTACGGAATTTTTCACTCCACCGTTACGGAGGAGTTAAAATGAATAAGTATGAGAGAAATTTAAAGATTTATATGAGGCCTTAGCATTGGTACATAAAATGTTTATAACTATGTACCCTACACTGCCTTATTTTCTTCATCCATTCCCTATCTAAGCTAATAGCATGAAGGAGATGAACTTTGTAAGCTTCGCTATGTTTACTATGTTTCTATTAATTAGAGCCACTGGTAGCAAACAAGCTTGCGGTGCGACTAACTGTTAATAGACATTCAAAAGTCTTTTCACACCCCCTTAAAAAGATCATACTGTATTCTCTAGGAAAAAAATAAACGGAGATTTATCTCCACAGTCAAAGCATTTGTTGAATTTTGCTCTTGTGAAACCGCTCAGTGCGAGATAGTTTTATTGCCAATGGTCAGAATTCGACACTGATCATTAGAAATGGAACGGAAATTATGGAAATGGGTTTTAATGGCTCGTTATTGATATAAAAAGATTGCAATGATATTATGTATAGGTCTGGTATTTAATTAGCCGTGTATGCTAGAATAATGGTTAGAACGTCATAGGCACCGAGATATAGAATGAACTAATACGACAGGTTGAAAATGAGGTGGCCCCAAGAATTACCACCTATTAAAATTGTAAGTGTAGCATTTATAGAAATTATCATAGTTATTACTAAACCTATTATACCGAAATAATTTAATACTCCATGCTTTGGTTCACCGCATGAACACAAAAAGTGTAAAAAGACCGCAAGCGCCGCAGGCCAGTTTTCTAGTTCCAACATAATGGCTCAGAAGTTTGAACCTTTGGTAAACAAACCCTATACATAAATTATGGAAGCGTCAGTTTATCTTTTAATCAATAAAACCAAAATAGTTTCACTTCCGGCAATTTATGACAACTAAATAATTATGTAGTTACCAACCGAGCCGCATCGATGTCCGACACATAAAAGACACTGCACCTAATATTAGGGGTGGTACACATACAAGATTTTTTAACTGACTAACGACCAAAAAGCAAAAACCTTTATGATTAGGACTTCAGGTTTCGGTTGGCTGTATCAATTTGTATTATAAACTCTAATATGACCAAGCAGAAATTCAAGGACTAATTTAAAGACGCATCGAGACGCATACTCATAATCTATCATGTTGGGACCGATTCAATATTGGTAAACACAACGCAGGGGTGCTAATACACCCCTGCCTACCCATGCGGGTGATGTTAATATATATAAATATATTACCTTGCTATTTTATTTCGCAGGTTATATGGGATATAAGTACTTAGAGTGCAAATAGTTACCTTGCAAGCGCCTCCATGTTATGCATGGGTTGTCCCTTGATGATAGACCCGTCCGGCCTGGGTACGCCATGATGCGGCATGCCCGGTGACATAAGAGCGTGCTGGTGCATGAACCCCATAGGGCCCAAGTGCGTAGGGGGCGCATTGTACCCGTTCGCCAGGAGAGGAGACTTCTCCATGCGCGCCATCTCTGCAACAAGGTATACTAGGTCAATGAACATGTGGTAAGGACTTGGTATTTTTTTATTAATAACATACATATTTCGTATATACAGAAAGAAAACATCGAGGGGAAATTTGCTTTTGAGAAGAAATTCAAACACGTATTTGTATTTAATTTATTTTATATTATTATTAATTAGTCTTGTATCTAAATACTTCTTTTTATTGTAGCATAAAAATAATTACGTAGACTTCGTCTCGGGAATTGTATTCACCATGTTTAATCGTCTGTGATTCTTCAATCCCGAGTATTGGCCATATAATATTCTACATAATATAATATTCAACAGCAATTTATCGAACGTACAATGTAAAGCTTTTAAATGGTAAAACTCAGGTAAAATCCAATTAATGCCCAGTATTATCATTTAATTACTCGTTCCAATAATCGAATCGCCCGTAAAACGGTGTATAAACAATAATAAAATGAGCAATGAATTTCGAGACTATTGTTTTCTGGGTACCACAAACAACCCGAGTAAACATAGGGGGGCGTTGCGCAAATATTCTTAAAATGACCCCCCGAGAGGGTGTTGTTGGAGGTGCCGGGTGGTCTTCGACTGTCCAGACCCCCCGACCCGCTCCGAGGTCACCAAACCAGTCGGCTGGGGCGTCGGAAACAATTAACAAGGTGTCGAATTAAACACGAATTAACGGTTGGACCGTTAAAGGAAAATACCCTTTTCCATTGTGGCAGCATTTTACAAAGGATTTTGGGATTGCTGAATATTAAATATTATGTGTTGCATTGTTCAACGATTAAGGGAACAGGTATGTAACGCTGCTTATTAGGGGAAATTTAATTATAAGGGAATCTTATTTGGTCCGATCGTAAATAAACATCGACGATCGTCTGGTTGGCGCTTACCCTTAAATCTATTTTGGTTTAACGACCGAACGACATCGAATTTTAAACTTTGGCTGAAGTTATTCCAACAACACGAAAGTTCAATCACTTTAGAAATCATTCAACAATAATTATATCCAGATCTAGACGAATCAACGTGATTATGAAAGGATATCTCCAATGTTATGTAGGAATATTAGTATCATTAGTATAGCGAAAATTCATACAGCGTTGGATACACGTGTATACTGAACACAAATATTTACACAGAGAAAGTTGTAAATTATTAATCTCTCCTGAACAAAACTAACCGCTAGCAAGTAACAGTCAAACAACATTATGACCAATGGACCCAGAATTAATTGTCCGGGTCTATTTACTTAGCCAACCGCTTTGGTTATCTTGTGAGCCATACGCTTGTTTTGTATTTATTATTTTGATTAATTATTTAGTGTTCCAATTACTATTTTATGAGGACAGATGCCACAAGGAAATAATATTATTTTCGCCTTTAAAGATTTACCTGTATTCGCGCTTTTTAGAAATCTATTTATTATTTAATGGATCACTGCAGGGATTTTATTAGGTATATACAAGTAGCATCACTAGTTTTAAGAATACTGCTTCTTTATACACCTGTTAACGATATTTCGAGTTATCATATAGTGACTTCAATATGCGTACCGTTTTCAGAATTCCACAAAGAACGTCTATGCTACTAGATATATTATACTAGAAAACCCGTTCCATTCTAAGTGTTGCCACATTCCACATCTACTTCTCCCAAAATAAAATGGCATATTCCTGCCTAACCTCATTAATACCTAACCTTAGCTCCAGCACATTTAACCAAAAAAATCATATTATGGTAATACAAGCAATATTTCTAGAATCCCATGAAATTTTATAAGGACGTGTAAAACGTCGCTAAGTCAATTCTAAGGGTTTTAAAACCACAATTAGGTCAATAAACCAAAAAGCATATTTACAAATCCCCCGGACACGAAGGCCACAACCACACCGGTCAACCGCACTTACTAATTAACTAAATACGTGTTAAATCTCGTAATAACCTGCGGTTATAACAACCCTTTTCGCTGTCTCTTTCCCGTGAGCATCCTCTCACTGTATTTCATCTCTTTTCAATTGAGATTTGCGGTCGGTATATGCCTAGCCTATGATTTTTTTATTCTATTATGGTTGTTAAAACCTCAAATTCTTATAGTTACGTAAACAATAACTCAAGTTTTATTGCATTTATGACCAATTTCAAATCAAAAGTGCAACATGGTAAAAACAAAAAACAGCAATTTATTCCCAATAAAATGTACCACCATAATCGACAAAAATGTTCATCGTTTAGATTATGACTATTATTAAGCGAATTCACTGATCAGGGCATTTAAAGAAATGAAACGTCGATTTCGAGCGGCTATTATATCGATTTTCATCGATTTATTGATCGAATATCGACTGTCCTCGACAAATGGTCGTACCAAATTACCGGCCATTATTTCGAATTAGAATCGATAGAAACGGGACCCCAATTATATCACTTATGTGTTTAAAGGAGGTTGGGATGAAGGTAATCATAGCCGCGAAACTTAGGTACGAACTTTCGACGGCAAAAAATATTTGACGCGTCGTCATAATGTTTGTTTGGCGTTTTTTAATGTGAAACCAGGAGCATGTTATTGCTAGTCATAATCAAGGGAAATAATTTAAATTGACCGTTCATCACAAATTGTAACAAGAGAACTGCATATTGGCAAGTCCAAAGATAATGGAACAGGCGTAATAACCATTCAGCTTTATTATAGGCGGATTACAAAATGACCAAACCAGCCGGGCTATAAACCTGAAAGAAACAAAGCCGTGACTGACAATGTATTCTTTCTCATCGTTTCAGATTATAAATAAACCCAGCATTATTAGTATTTTACTCTTCGCGACCTCAATTGTTGATTAATCATCCGTATGTTTAACAATTTGTTAGCTTTCAACATATTCAAGATATTACATCTGAGACTTCAGTTATTGTCAACTCTATCACTTATATATGTATGATCTATCACACTCGTTCAAACATTTACAAATATTTGTAGACAAAAAAGAGTTGTAACTTAAATGGACATTGAAAGTCAAAAATTCCGATTAACTTTTATCTTGCACATTGCTTCTGATGCACACCAATTCTGTCAACTTTACAGAACAACAGTTAAATTTTTTTTTTATAAATGGTAGTTTGCTATCCCCATATCATCTTTGATATTAATCTTTTTTTTATACATCTTTTTCATTAGAGTACACACACGATCCACGAATAGTTTATAGAGACACTTTGTATATCATATGCGTAAATAATATAAAAGGTGTGTATAATCAGTGTTTTGTTACTGTCGTAAAATAGGAAATTTCTATCGTAAAAGTAGCCTCCTAGATTTTATAACTCCGCGGTTTTAACTGGAAACCTTAACATTGCCGCAATGGATTGTAAATCACTTAAAAGGAATAAATTATTATATGCATTAAGTCGCAAAGATTAAATACGAGGCGTGTAAATACAATGTAGCGCTTAGAGATCACTGTTGCGTACCGAGGTGAGCATAAATGTAAACTCTTTATACAAGCTATCAAACTACCGTAGAATATATACAATCTTATTATTTGTTACATTTGACGGATTATGAAATAGATATTCTAAAGTAGGCGTTCTTGAACAACACTTGATGATGCTTTAAAATAATTCGCTATTTACATTTTTATTTTATATTGATACAATTTATAAGATAATAAGAATTTCCGAATTAACAAAGTAAAGCTTTAAAATCCTTTTTTGACAGTATCCTTTTTCCGCCTTTTCAGCATTGCTGTCAATTCTATAGTCATAACTCCGAATTATATTTATTTTAATATTTGAATAAAAAAAATACACTTTAGTTCGGAAACATCACAAGATCATAAAACAAGAGAGTGAATCTCCAAGGTGACGATTCCCGATATAAACTCCAAAGGTTTCAAAAGAAAAAAAACGTAAAAATTATACGAAACAAGCGAAATTAAACGCAAATTACAGTCAGTCGGCAATCGTAGCGTTTACAATAAATACATAATTGTACGGTCAGCATACGAATGGCATATACGATTGGCCGAAATAACGGGCCGATGTTGTCAGAGATAAATAAATGTTTGCAAGTCGCTCCTGATCAAACCAATTGTGACAGTTTTAAACAATTCTACAATTTGGTCTGAATGGTAGTTATTTTGCTATTCTTATATTAGAACTATTACTATTAAGGAAATACCTTAAAAATTATGCTATTTTATTGTTCAGAACATTCTCGTAAAGCTTTGCAGAATACTGTTAATGCATACATGACACAATAGATGGCGTTACTCCGTAAGTGAATGCATTATATCTGATTCCAATATGCAAACGAGCTTGCATCCAATCTTTTTGACAGATGCCCCATCTGTAAGATACTGTTCTAGACATCTGAAGACCTGGCTCGCCACAGGAATTCACACAAAACGTATGAAAAGTGTACGAAAAGTAACAAAACACTTCACTTGGGAACAGCTTAAGCATCTGTATAGCAGAAGAGAGGATAGAGCTTTGCAGCATTGGGAAAAAATTGGGTATTTAAAAAAAATGCGGCCCGATTGGGGCCGCATTTTTTTGGACCTCTTATATTTAAACGGCAATTCCTGATGTGGCTTTTCACACTTAGAAGGATTTGATAACGTAACATTCGGGAATGCATCACTTACAAAACAATCGAGTAATAAAATACTATGTTGAATAATTTATCGCTCACTAACCAATCAATGTGTCAACAACATTCATTTTATTATAGCTAGCCTTTGACACACAATCATTGTAACACGGCCTTATGTTATTGGCTGTATTGTCATAGACGATGTCCTATTTCCTGGCAAGTGGTTTTTACTAGACAGTAAACACTAGTATAATACAATAAAAGTGTGTATATCAAGGAAAGAGCTACAGTCGTCAACACAAGTCACGTGCCGAGTACAATCAATAACAGTAATACACAATCGCCGACAAAATGCGGACGGTCAATATTGTGAGTCAACAAGACGAACGAGCCTTTAGCTAGTGTTGCCTTGTAAAAATAAATCTTGAATTTGGGCTATACGCTGTTGCAATTTTTTCGTTCAGTATGGTAACTGACATATGCGTTTTTTAAATGAATCCAAAGTAAATTGACAATTACAGAAAATTACGAATCCTTTTATTTAATACATGATTTATATACATACATTTATACAGCATAGTTTAATTATCAAGGAAAAACCTGCACAAATGACAAAAATATACCAGTTTAATAACGTCAAAAAAACGTTGTTTAGAGATTTCGCAACATAAGATTAATTCTCCCTAATACGGCAACACCGACAGACTTATGTCTTCGCCATAAACTCTTTCATTTGGCTCGGACGAGCCTTATGAACAATAAAACGTTGAGGGCTGGAGATTTGGTCTGTAATAAAATATTTGCCCTAGCACACGCTAATCCGCGTCCCTTACTTACGGACGCAATTTGAGAAGTTATAGTCCGCCTGAGGAAGGCACGTTTAATCTTACGTAACGGATGAATACGAACGGAACTTAGTTTAATTTAAAGTTATATTACTTACACAAGCACAATTTTTATCATAAATGTAAAAGGTAAAAAGTAAATGAAGAACTTTCTACTGTGTTTACTGTTGATATATTTTATTTTGTACATATCATCACGCCCAGTCCCTAATGGGGTAAGCAGAAGAAGTAGAGCGCCAGTTTTCTCTAGACATACTTACCTCTGCCGGTTTCGAGTACGCTTTATTTTGTAATATAATTATATTTTTCTAAAATTGTAGGCCTATGTCTTATCGCTGATGTTCATTGCAAATTTCCATATAAGACATCTCCATCACACATCACCATCACCATCACATACATATATATCATAACGCCGAGTTCCTTAAGATGTAGGCAGAAGCGTAGAGCGCCCGTTTTCAATTGAAATTATCCTAAGACATAATATACTGATTCTTCAACGAATTTCTCACTCAAGATCAGAAAAACTGTATGGCGCAGACCGACCTTAGAACCTACAATCGCTTACCTTCTTCATGATGTGATGACAAATAAATAAAGTAATTCATTAAATGCCACAAAACGAGAACACATTAATCAAGATCCTATGGAACCAGCCAATCCAATAGCAGTTTAGCGGCAATTCCGGAGTATTTCAACGAGCCAAATAAAAGTTCTCCCTATGTGCGAAAGAGGGTCAGGCTTAATTACTCGTAAATTGACCGGGATACAGTTTTATCCCGGATAAATGTGTTTGCAAGGATAACGATGTGTCATAGGCGTTATTATGCTTTCTTCTTGATGGGAATGCGTATTTATCACGTTATATCCAATACCTAAGTATATGATAATAATAAAGCATATAACACACTGATTTGATCTGTGTCGTGGGTATCTCACTTGTGTCCTTTAGACAAGGGTGATCGCATGCGTATGTAAACGTCAGGTTACTGACGTTCATATACCTTTGCCGTTACTCAAGCACGACTTTACATACGAACTTCTCCTCTAATGCCTCACGATGTTTTCCTTCACCTTCAAAGTCGTGGTGTGACTAAACAGTGATACAAAACCTAGTGTAAACTTACATTTAGAAAAACTCATTGATACAGTTTGGGATTCGAACTTGCAATCTTTGTGTTGCAGGCAGCTACTCCAACCACTCGGCCACCACAGGTCCGACATTTCATCGAATTGTTTCTCATTGTTAAAGTCTCGAGTTCGATTCAAACGATTTTAATGTTGCTAGTCTTAGTATAATGTGCCATTAAACAGATAATGTCTGTAATGTAGTAAATTAAACTGTTGCTAATAAATGCAAAGCATTCCCGAAATATAAAAATATGCTTATTCACCAGAGATCTTGAGAATGCATTACACAGTTACAAAATCAAATAGCGCTGTGTACTTTTCAATACGAGCAAGTCATCCGTGAATGTTAACAAAAGAATTGCAACTATTGTTGCAGACCTATCAAAGATATGTAACCAGCGAAATATGGAGCCATATTTTTATTAATAACATTACACAAAGGAGAGATTATCTGCCCGTGGTTTTTGAGAGCAGATGCTACCATTGAAATATTATGTTTTATTCCATATTAGAATACCAATTTTGATTTATCATACAATATAATTTATCAAATATAGAACGGACGCTGTAAATAGTTTGTGCTATGGACTTGTACTACGAGATAGACTCGCTCTCACTTTAGCACCTACAAATTATGAATCTCAAGTAAAGTGTTTTTTACTTATATCTTTATCCCTTTGGGTATAGCTATGGAAAGGTAAGAAACATGGTATCTTGTTTACTATCCTATATCACGTAACGTTACTTGTCTATAACGTTGACAGTGCTCTCTCTGACTCAGCCAATTCCGAGGCCCTACTTTATGCGATGTGGCCTTTGGTTTCGTTCCTTGCTAACATTAAACCTATGCTTGATAGACCTTTTTTGTTTTCAGTGAGCCCAATCTTGTAAGAACTGTTCTGAACAGAACATAATTTTTACTACACTTTAACTGCATTTAAATGGTTCCAATAACAGAAGAAAATAATTCAATTCAATGGAATAAATTGTCATATTAATCATTGTCGTATTTGACATGTTTTCTTGGGCGAGTTAATGGTACCTACAGTCATTACATGTCGTCAATTTAATATAAAACCGAGTGAGTTACGGAAGGAACGTGTAATTTTACTTGACTCGATTGATCGACAATACAATCGAGTATGAAATCGCTTCGGGCGAAATCGAATCGAGTTGTTGATACATGGATAATAAATCAGTTGAATTAACATACTGATTATTATCTTCGACAATTTGCCAATTTGATCATGACAATGTTTCAAATGAACAAAAACGTTTCTACTCACAACAGAGACAAATATGGTCATACATTTTCAATATTATCGTATAATTAGTAATCAATGGGCTCCAGTTTGTGGGGCTGTAAAAGCTTCTGTAAAAACAGATGATCACAATGATCTTAAATACTTGCATTACTCTGAAATACCTAGTGTAAACTAAAATTATTTAGTTTAAGCCCTTTAATATTTAAATCAATCTAGAGAAATTCTCTGTCTACTCCGTTTGGGACTCAGTGATAATATGATGAAATATTGAAACCATTCCAAAACACTATGATAGAAGAAAAAAAAAATTACCGCGCAAGAGCACTTGAAAATATTCGTAGAATGCTGTGAGCGGCGGTCGAACAAAACACCGGTATTGCTAATTAAAAGAAATTCCATTACTATGCTTTTCTCCGGGAAAAACTGATGAATCCACCGACTGGCTCCAAGGTGTGAGCAATGTCGTAAGTGGCAAAACAACATTTAATTGTAACACGGACTACACGACATATAAAGCGATGGGAATTAAGTGCTTCAAAGCTTACTATATATGTACGTATGTTAATTGTCTTACGTTGTGAATGATTGCGCGTGCATTCAAATAATTTATTGCGGTGTGAGAAAACGTGTGTCTTCAATGTGAGTTTATAAAAGTACGGCTTTTAGGCCAAACGGCACATGAACGACGAACGCGTTGTGATCTTCAACTAATGCTAGACGGATGCGATGCATACTCGCGAATTCATTCGAGTAGTGATTCGAGAGTAGGTAACTCACCACACAAAATGTAGATCTTTCTTTTTCAGACTAAAATACATTAGAAGCTGAACATCACATTACAAAAAGAAATTACCCGCATTGTATATACATAATTTAGGAATGTAGGTACATACATAGGTATATCCTCCGCCCACGATACTAAGGAAGCCCTAGTGCTGGGATATACATAACTAATAAGCGCTTAAATTACAATAACTAATCCTAATCTGTATTTAGGTAACAATCCATTGCCTGAATGTTTGAATCATGCGTCTTTTATATCACAAAGATGGCAAACAAGTTTGCTGTCCGCCTGGTGGTAAGCGGTTACCGTCGCTTATGTACCTACGCTTGCTACACCAGGGTTATCGCTCGAAAGCTCTCAAGCGCCTCTTCAGTTACGAACTCGGCACAACTCAAAACGTTCGTTGTGTATAAAAAGTGGCAACGTGAGGACAGTTCAGACTACTTATCGACTTTATAAGCAATTACGTATTCTGTAGCCGGGCAATTAAACAGTATTGTAAGTCCTTGCACGTAAGTGTGTAGCTTATATATTGTCATCGAGTCAATTATTCTATGATATCAAGGTAATTGAAAGTCAATGTTCGATGCTATCGAGGGTTTTCTTGCAATAATTGTCGTTCCGAACCAACGGGCTTGGAACAGGTGAACTTGTCTGACCTCATAATATATTGAGTCCATTTGCCTACTGGGCCCGATAAGTTATTGGAATAACAATAAAACCTTTGTGTTGCCAAAAAAATTGCGCAAAAATTACAAGTTTGATCTCAAACCAATGTGATTTTTTAACGTAAATAGAATTATACGGTAAAGGTAGCATCGAGATGAAACCTGCATACGTTTTAAAAAAAAACCAAAGATTTTCCGTTTTGCTTGAGAAATGGACTCGCCACATGTGATGCACCTAAATACATCTCAGGTGAATAAAGGGTTGCACCCCTGCCTTCCCTCTCAGCGATACTTGTGGGAAGTGTGAGTGTGTATTATTAATTAGGCTACATATTGCATATAATTACATTTAAGTCCTCATGACGATGCAAATAATAGCTCCAAAGATAACAAAATTACAACAATGTTACTCGAAATCGACGAGCATGTATGAATAGACTGATGAATGTGGACGAAGCGAAAGAGGATGCAAGTCTAGAGAGAACTGGCGCTCTGTACTCTCTGCCTACCCCGTTAGGGACACGGCGTGATGCTATGTATGTATGTAAGTCTTACGGCATTTTATTTGGCAACCATCAATACATAATCATCATGTCAAGTCCGTGTGTATATTTAGCATACGCATGTCTTGTGACAGGCGTTCTGAGCTCGCGTCAGAGCGCGCGTCACAGTTCTTGAGACTTGCGTAAGAAAGAGCTTTACTATCAAATGATCCCCGCCAACGTACAGTGTCGGAGAGTTCTCTTAGGTTCAATAATATAATTCTACTATTTAATTTTAAATTTAAATAAAGAACGATTCCATGAACCTTTTACTTAAAAGAACTACCTGTTTAATAATACCACCAACTGATGCAAGTTATTGGTTTTATAAAAAAATATTTGGTAAACCCTAAATCCTATTCAATACTTGACTAGTACGCCTGAATTGATATTGTACGGTTTTGGGTAATATATAGATCCCGTTAATTTTAGCGTCACCTACTATGGGTATGTATGTAATATATCCTCATTAGAAGTTGGCCAAAGGCATAATATTTATCATCATCAAAGTCAATTAGGAATTTCTCATTGACACAATGAAACTTGGAACTAAATAAATTCGTATTAGCATTTAGTTCCGAGTAGTTCCGTTTTTTTATTAATCTTATTCATAACACCTACCCTTACACGCCGTGACGGGGAATGCAAAGATAAAAGAATAGTAATACCAAGATATGGCCGTATTAAAGAGGCGCTGACGTGCCAGACGCGTGTCTATCACCGCTCCTCAGCCATGTTAACGTTTCGTACATTACATTTAATTCCTTCTCAAAAGTTACCGTCACCGTAAGCCTCGTGCTATAAAAATCTAAATTCAAGTAAAAAAAACTCATTGGTACAGCCCCCGTAGACTGAACTGCAATCCGTACTGTGTAGGAGGCTACTAGGCCATCACGGTTCTAAGGTATGGTAAAACAGTTTAAGGCCGTCTCGCGTCGCTTCGGCGTTTAATTGTCGTTGCCACTGCGTTTATTATTACGATTTCCTTATAAGGTGCAACAGCAATTTGTTTGATTGCCCGCAATTGCGAGTCGATGTTTTAACCATTAAAATTGTAAACGCGTCTGGATTGCAAGAAATTGCTATGATTGCCGTCTTCTTCTACTATTTATGGAATGTTTTTACTTCTGTTGAATAAGGAAACAAAAAGCTCTCGTTGCCAGTTATTGTGAGGAATATGAGAAATGCTTTTTACTACTCGATAAATGTGTATTAACGATGTGTAAAAACCTGCCTTATTTAATGGTCGTTTGTAATGTCCGATTTCTTATGTAAGGTACATAAATTTAACTCTGAAGAACTCGCTACAACAATCAATCAAATTTCTATTACATTTACAGAAATTAATAAAATAAATCGATTTAATTTATAATGAAAGTAGGTTATAACTTTCATCACTATGTAGAGCGAAGTACAAATATAGTATCTAATAGAACTATAAAAACCTCTTGGTAATAACATCTAACAGTTAATCAGAAGTGGCCCCATATTCCATCGACATAAGCGATTAGTTAAATCAATGTACAATCACATTAATTGTAAGTGAGAATGAATGTGATTTTAGCTTATTGATTAGTTTAAAGAGAAACCCATATACATACTCGATAGATCTGGAATGAATAATAAGTCATAATAAGCTGAATATATTTCTATTGACCAAAACAATAAACTAGTACGTTTGTAATTCGATGTAATCCCACAAAAATCACTGCAGAAATCCCTGCAGAATTAATGTCAACTTTTACAATGCTGCATGATGTACATCACTAACATCAAACCGAACTTTCATTGTTCATGGAATACCCGTGGCACAAAACAATCCCATAAACCCAGTAAACGTGTTACACGGCAAAGAACAAAGGCGTGAACTGAGGAGTTTCGCAAATTGACTGATCCGTCATATCCTCCACCCCTAACATAAACACACAAATCCTTACTTAATTTCAGTCGCAGAATTCAATCAGAATGTAAAGCTTTATACCCCGCCGAGTAATGTTATAATGCCTTACATTATCCCCCGACGCAACATCGACTCCGGGCAACGCAGTACGGAACCTTTAATTATTATCAACACATAATTTTCAAGCCACTTCCTTAATATTAGGGTTGGCAAAGAAGATTGTCATTATGACAATTATATTCTTAGAATGTGCATTGAGAACAACTACACCAATATTAAAAAAAAAACATTATACGAAATTTGTTTTATCACGGATAATCACGTGACTCAAAACCCACTATCCGTGTATTATGTATTTGTCTAACATAGAATGTTCCTCTCAACGAAAGTAGATATTGGTCGATAATTTTATACTTTTTAGTGTCATGTTGTGTTTTTAATAGTAGACAGGACATTTCTAAAGAGCCCTATGGCCCATCGTAACTAAGTTACTAGGATGTATCGTCGACCTATAGCTAATACCTACAGTAGCATGGTAAACGTACCGTGGAATGAACATCGATTTAGATTTATCGTCTTAAGATAAACATCGGTAGGTAACCCTTTCAACGAGCACGTGGGCCGGCACATCCCTTTCACGCATTTCATATTCCTATTTCCATTCTGTTCAACCTTCGCAGGAGGATTATATTCTGCCTCCAATGTTTTCGTATCCTATTATTTCACGGGGTGAAAATGGGCCACCCGCCTCCTTACACACTCAAACAGTGACAAGCTCATGTGTGTGTTAATGCGTTTGTGTGTAATGCGTAGGGATTAGGCTAGTTACTATGTGTGAGGTATGCGTCTGTGTGCGTTTGTTTCATCAACTGTAAACCACTGTCAACGACTCGTCAAAATAATATTGGCTTAGCGCTGGAGCCCGTACACAGATACGGAATACAGAAATTTGATACACGCACGAATTTAATTAGAATGGCTTTAATATAATGAATAATGGAACATTTTATTTATAGCATCTTTTAATTATCTTAGGAACACTTGACTCTGTATATTTCATTAAAATCAAATTTAGCAGGTTAACATTTTTGGTAAATAATTAATTACATGTCTACATGGTTTAAGAGCGATAATAGAAAAGTCAATTATAATAAATCGTTTGAAAAGTGTTTGGTAATAATGTAACCACATTGGTACAGTGACACATCTAGAAGATAAGATCGATTGTGAAGGCAGAATCCTCGAATACGACCCCTTACGAGGACCATCAATCTTCTCTCTAATTGTAAAATAATTAAACAATCTAAACGCGGAGATATGGAGCAGGAAATGATGAGGATAGTAATCTTTTGTATCGAAATAAAACTCGTGTATCATTGTGGCGGGGTCCAACGACTTGATTACAATCGAATGATGATTCGTGATAGACTAGACAATCTTTAACTGACCTTATGTGTTTAGTGTATTTGTACTCAAAACCGCCAAGCAATTATAAATCGAATATAAATCAGGAAAAAGAGGCCTGTAAATAATACTAGCACTCTTTGCTCTCTTTCTGTGAGGAATTTGGCATGATGATATATTTATTAATCATGTATTTCATTTAGTATTAGGGCGATTTTCGTGGTATAAAGGCGTTCTTGATATTTATTTCAGAATCAAAGCATTTTTTTATTCATTGTGGGTATCCTCTTGAATACAATCGTTTCTATGAATAACTTATACGTTTTGTACCGCTACCCCACATGAGTATGTCGTCACAGAAAACGTTGGCTGGAAGAGTAGTACCGCCTTATTCTCGCGAGAGATATAATTTGTCGAACGTGACAGACGACGAGTCTGGCGCCGTCTCCTAAAAACTGCTACAGGCTGCTATAGGTACACACATTAGTATTGTACAAATTTATTTACAGATATAGGTAGGCTCCCCTCGGTGATCTTTCTACATCAAGCTAGAGACTGGTTTAAGTGACTAGATTGAAACACACTATATTCAATAAGATTACTTGTCGTTCGCTAAGGGTAATGATTATGATCGGGCCGGTGTTGCAATACCTCACAGGAATAGATCATCATTGGAAACACTGGATGCTTTTTTTTACTAGTGAAAAATTATGTAAGAGAAAACTTAAATAATTTAAATCAAGTATCATAATTTGAATTGTTCTCTGAAACAACGTAAATCACACATTGTACCCCTGATCGTACGAAATTGCAATAATCCCGGGTTTGCCATTTGTTCTGCATCAGAAAGCTTGGAATTGCAAATTTTTAGGGAAAAAAGCGAACAGAGTACACTTAAAGTCAAATGCGGCAGAGCGCGATAAGCAAGTACCGCTTATGCAAGATCACGATTGTAATTGCTCCCTTGTCTGGCATGACACTTCAAGCCTGAGGGAGAAAGCACATACAAAGTGCACAAGAGCAACAGAGACGACACACGACAAAATCAACAAAGCCCTAAGCGACAAAAATGATTGATTGCTAGCCGTCCTGTGCTGAGCTCTATTTAATCACTTTATTCCCTTTTCTCCGTTTGTGTTAGGATAATTTTGTATTTGTGTAATTTGTATACGAAATGAGAAGGCATACCTCCAATGTTGATGGGGATTCATATCCGGCGCCTATCCGGAGCTCACATAAACCCGATTTTGATGTTATCACATGTCATGGTGCCTGTTTTGATTCATATTACAAAGCCAGATTAAGCCAAGATTAATGTGAACGCTATTATTATCGAAATAGAACTATGCTATAGGCAAATATCAATTTGGATCTTTGTTCACAAAAAACCAATGGATTAGTAAATACTAAATTGTAAATGTAATGACTGAAAATATTATCAATCAAATCAGCCCTTGTGAACCCACTGCTGGGTATTATATAGGCCTCCGTGTCGAATCCCCTAGTAGTCTCAGTAACCGTAGTTTAGACCAGATTTAAAACATTCCTTCACCTATGGAAAGCTACATTGAATGGATGAATTCCGAATGAACTTTATTTATAACTAGCCGTGCCCGCGACTTCGTCTGCGTGGAATGTAACAAAAAAATTGTTCAGTTTCCAAAGTAAAAGTGATCTTAAGTTATTCCTTTTAACATCAGCTATCTGCCAGGGAAAGACACGTTAAAATCGGCCCAGCCGTTTCAGAGATTACCCGAAACAAACAGACAGACCGACAGATAAAAATTGTAAAAAATATATTTTGGTATACGTATCGTGTATCCATATGCATTTAGTAAAACGCGGTGTTTTTTTTTTTATATTACAAACAGACACTCCAATTTTATTTATTTGTAAGTATAGAAAAGAAAATATCACAAAAAACAAGATCGCAATTAGTACTAGGTACATTTATACCTAAAAGTATATGACTATTCGTTATGTATATATGTAAACTTACCACTCATATGTCCATTTTCGTAAGGTGAGTAGTCGCCATTCTCAAGACGATGTTTCTTGAAGGGGTGCCCGGGGAACTGGGTGGCAGCCAGTGAGAGGCCCACTCCTGACGCGCGCTTCGGTGGTCGACCCGGTCTGGAGCTGCGGACATAGTAGCACGTTACTGCGGTTTAAGACGATACACCTACGTAACACAGGAAGGGGCTAACAGAGGTAAGAAATACATACATAAATTAACATATTATTCCTTTAACACCACTTGTAGTTTTTCTACCACATCGTTCTTACGCACACACATAACACATCCATACTACAAGATTCACACATTCTTGGGTAGGTAACTATATGTTCATGTTTGCGCGTTGTATGGACCCGCGACACTACTGGTACTGAACTGATTATACATTTTATCCTTAAGTTCTAATCAACGGATTGTAATAAATAAATATAATAAAATTTTATGTACAGTATATTTTCTACAGAACTATTCTTATATATAAGATATTTTTCTGCTTCACTTTAATCGTATTATACATTTACTTTTTCGTACATGTTTGCCAATTTAAGATTAGAGGTTCCTAATTTTATGTGAATAACGTGATGATAATATGACCTCCCGCGAAGTTACATTGTACCTTTAACGATGTCATCAATAAAGTTATAACTTTTGCAAAATAGTTTCAGCGATATAAAGTACTATCCACACAAAAGTAAGTCCATTCTATCGAAAATACAACCAACCACTTCGAAAATAAATGCTCTGTAAAACCTTCCCCAGAAGATAATGACTCGTAAACAACATAAAATATAAAATTCCCAATTAAGTGTGCCTAAGTCTAAAAGAACACGCTGCAATTCTTTATGACACTTATCAAATAAATCAAGTTCTCGCGTAAGGGTGGGCAGATTTATTTTTATTTATTTCACTCCCCCAAGATTTAACGCCGATGTCGGTCGCAGTTTCCACAATTTCACGCTTATTGTTTTCCCATCCGTGATTTATGGTCACGTAATAGACAACAGTATTTTCTTGGACGCAATAAAGTTTGTCACCTAAATCTTCTGCCCTTAAGCCTATTATGTTTCCATAGCTGATATTGCGCTATGTACCATAGGTTCTACTGCCTGTATATTCCCAACTCAATATATATATATATATCTATTCGAATGTTTTAGTTGTACTGTCTTATTCCTTAACGACTTACACTGGATTATTTGACTTGCACTGGTCAAAACTTTGGCTTATATATTATTATATATAAGCCAAAGGCTTGGTATATGTAGGCTGGCTTTTTTGCTTTGCTTTATCTTGTTATGGTACATACATATATACATATCATCACGCCAAGTCCCTAACGGGGTAGGCAGAGAGTATAGAGCGCCAGTTCTCTCTAGACTTACACACCTTTTTCGCTTCGTCCACATTCATCAGCCTCTTCATACATGCTCGTCGGTTTCGAGTACTCTTAACGTTCCCGTCCTTGAGTCCGATCGATTTGATCCAGGTAGTTGGAACGTGGCCTTCCTCTGCCTCTTCTTGCACACCCTTTTGTTTTGTATATCTGTTTCGTCAATCTTTCTTCACTCATCCTTTCAATGTGTCCTAACCAACGTAACATTTGTTATGGTACCTAGTGAATTTTGGTACAATTCTATACACATTAAAACTTACCATATTTACGTATACAATTACACGTATTAATCATTTTTTACTATTTTCTGAAACTATCATGCATTATACTCACACTCACGTGCAGAAGCACTATGAATTTAGGAATCTATAAAATGAAACTGAGGTAGTATTATGTAGTTGGTCAAGGAATCAAAGTTGAAGCATATATATCCTTGTCGCATCTCTCAACAAAACAAATTTATCATCTTCTACTTATCATCACATTTCCTTTATGGGGTATGTAGAAGAGAATGGAACAAATCACTCTAGACTAACAAACCTATTTTGCTTCATTCACAATTAGTCTCATCACACATAGTCGACGGTTCCCAGTACTTTTGACGTTCCCATCACTGATAGGTCGATAGGAAACAAATATAAAAATATAATATATCCTCACGCCTTCCCACAAGGGTTCCAGGAAGGGGTAGGCAGAGGTGTATAGGTAATACCCACACACCCACTTTCCGCCAGAGGTATATTAGGTGCCAACGTGACAGATGGCGAGTCCATCGCCGTTACTCAAGCACGACTATACATACGCCTTTTGAATTTCTTCTTAGACGTATTCCTCTCGATGTTTTCCTTCACCGTAAAGCTCGTGGTGTGACTAATCACTGTACTTAAGTTCAGAAAAACTCATTGGTACAGTCGGGATTTGAACTTGCGACCTTTGCGTCGCAGGCAACTGCTCAAACCACTCGGCCACCACGGCTTCTAACGTCGTTATTCGTTATTCGTCGGCTGAATAACGAGTTCGATTCAGTTGTTTAATTACCAAGATACATGAGCACTGCAACTAAATTAAAGGCTTCACCTAATTGGCAGCAGGAGTAGCGATCAATTACAGTAGCAGCAACTAGCAACTAACAACTAATCCACAGTACATTACTAGGTATCACCGCTCGCTTCGGCCAAGTTCGGCAATTATTGGGGGGGCGATGCTGTTATCATAGTATCGGCTTACGCAGAAACTGACTCTCGCCTATTTATTTTTATGTCAGCAACCGTCATTATGAGACACTCCATTAGCTTGGATTGCGGTGAGCCTCGTTTTCGGTTACGCTTTGGGGTGCGATTGTGTAGTGACGATTTTTTCCTTCATTGACGTGTGCAGATAAAGGGGTTTACTGAACAGTACTGGGTTGTAATTAAATATGCACACTTATTAATAAGCATGCATTAGTAAAGGTAACAAGTACAACTGTTCAAATTAATTGCCCAAACACAGTCTACAACTGCCTTTTTTCGGTATCGTGACTATCATACATACATACATACATATAATCACGCCTCTTTCCCGTAGGGGTAGGCAGAGACCACTTCTTTCCACCTGCTACGATCCTTACCTACTTCTTTCGCTTCGTCCATTTTCATTATTCTCTTCATACATGCTCTTCGGTTTAGGGTACTCTTGACCTGACCTTTTTTCAAGACGTGACTATCATGACTTGGTAAATTTCAAATACATACAGCTCTAGCAATTATAGGTAATACTAGCTATTATCTGACTTATCGACTCATAATACATTATTATAATTAGCTTCCATGAACTTCAAAAGCCACGCATAAAAATGATATTTATTTTGGTCGCGGCCGAGTACAGTCGGGAGCAAAAAAGACTACGCAGAACCGCGCCCGCGACGAAATCGAATATTGAAAGTGTCGAGGGACAGAGATAAGGAGCACGTGCCGCTCCCTCGTCGCCACTTAGGCCATACCCGTAATCTGAATACCGCAAAGCTCACTGCGATAAACTGCCATTAAAAAGCGTTCGATTTATTACAGAACGATTTCCGAACGATTTATACGGGTGTGTGCCGGAGGAGTACCTACTGCGGAGTAGATAGACTGCATCGGGGGTAGAGTGTCACTTGTTGAAACAGCGAGCGGATCGTACCATTTGGCATATCTCCTTAAGTAAAGTATTGAATTCACTTTGAAGTCCTAATTAATTGTAAGTAAATTTTTAGGCGCTACCCATTTTAGCTATTAGCAACTCCAGCTTCAATATTCGAGTAATAAATTTTGACAGGTTTTAAACTGATCGGACTTATGTCATGAGTTTCTAAACCGTGGTTTATATTTTCATATTTTATGAGATTTTTTAATAAAATTTACCACAAAAATATGAAATCTGAACATCCGCACCTATCTGTACAACATAGTGGTCTACCCTCAGAGCAACCCTAGTGAAACTAACACCGCGTATAGTTTTGCTTTTTGTATATTTGCGTGGCAATATTCATCACTCACCGCCCGTGTCACTGATCAAATAGCAGCCACAAAGAAGTCCCCAGATAGTTCTGACAGATATACCCTTGATAGATAGTTCTGCAAACATACAGAGCAAATCCTGATCGACGATATTTCAAGAAAATTGTGCGGTTCATTCAACATAATACATTAAATCTATTACAATCTCGAGTATACGTGATACCAAGATAAGATGAAAAGGAGCCGATTCATTGTCGGAAACCATTCAAGCCCTTCGGTGTTCTCAACATTAAAAAAATGTGTTGGAGTCTATACACCACGTGATGCTTTTAAGTACACAAACACGATGAACGCTACCGACACGCTATGAATAGACACCAAAGTCTTTGTTATTATAATTGTATTACTATTCTCAACTTTAGTGGACGTGTTCACACTCACTAGTAATTACTGACACTAAATCATAACGTTCACGTGGCATAAACATCCTTCCCCAAACACAAGACAGTTTGAAAAAGTGAATACCAAAAACACCTCGCTGACAGCCTATTGTAAGCTAATAGTCATAATCTGTATATTTTCGTGTTTTGTTGCCGGACCGTTCGATTATTTATACGTTCGAGCCGTATGGGAATGTTTACGTATTAAGTTAAAACTCTTATTAGTTCCCAATTAGTTAGTTCCAAAATAACCTTTTTGACAGCCAGATTGTTTGATAGAAAGTGGGTCTTATTTCAATCGCTTTACGTTATATTTTATTTGAAAACATTAAGTTTACCGATTTATTACAAAACAGTAATGACCTAGTTTTATTGTGTAATATACATAGTGTCGTTAAGCTTTCTAACAATATTATTACTAAAATTAATTAAGTTGATTATTTATACTTTATCATCACTTTATCATCGATAAAGTGATCCCTACCAATACCTACCTACCAGTAAATGTAAAGCTATGTTCGTAGATACTACTGCGCCCTCAAGCATAACAAAAAAGTCAAATATATTTAATAGGAACATATATAAATGCAATAAAAGGGAACATTAATAGTTCGATAGCACGAAGATAACAATCAACGAATAAATCCAATTACCAGGCAAGAAATGAACTGGATTTTACAGCTACATCTAGATTCATAGCAGAAGTACTGGAATTGAGCAGTGATGCATGTAATCTTAATTACTATTTTGGACGAAGAGGGCACCTTTAAAGTATATGGAGTTAAACGATGCAGGGTTGTCATTTATGATCAATCCAGACATCCTTTAAATCTCCCTGATACTCTGTTTCCTTTTCAAACCCCACAAGCATCTCAGAAACAACACGGCTGGATGTATCACCAAACAATGAAGCTCAGTCTTAAAATGGCCCACGAATCGGTAGGCAAGGTAAAACAAACGCACACTATCTTATCTTACAGCAAACTCAAACGCAGTAGCAGTTTGTCTTGGGTTCAATGCAAACATGATAAATGATTTGGGTTAAAAAAGCGTTGGTATAATTTTTAAAACGAGTTCCGGTCGGAGATAGATGCATTCTTTCCTCGAATAGACATAACACCTATTCACCTTGAGAAGTACCTGGGGAAGAAGAGAGACCCAGATTATTGATTACATTTGAATATTCAAAATAATTACCTATCTAATTCTCTACTACAATATGGAAGCTAATTGGGTACGGGGGAGGTCATGAAACAAGAGACCCATCTGTTCAAGACACAAATTTCTGCGACTAAAGATGAAGTTTTCATCATTAAAAACAATGTTTTAATAAAACAGCACGGGAAAAATGTAATAGAAGCCAAGAATTAGAGGGCACTAAGACAGTAACAATAAAAAGTGAAAGCAAAGCCGCGTTTAATCTTGTCGTAAAAATAAAAATTAAATAAAAATGCTTGGGGTAGAAAAGTTCTGTGACCGTAATTCTGCTTTACAATTATTTCATGTTCATTCGGAATGAGACGCTCCCTCTTCGCCCATGGTCCCTCGAGCTTAATTTTTTTTATAAAAAACCCAACTTTATCCTCGTAAAGTATTGCACAATACAAATATGTCCTCAGCTTTAATGTGTCTGTTAAACAACACAATTTAAGAACGAATGAAATGTAATAAACGTTTCAAATATGACTTAAATATATCTACTTCAAATGGTACGAATAAACTAACTCACAGAAACAAAAACTACAACAAGAAGTTTAAATAGGAATAAAGCAGATATAAATCTCATATTAAAACTTATACAGTCGGCAAGAAAACTTAACTGAATATTAACTATGATATAATTATATTATGTTTAGCAGTCTTCATTTTTGGAAAAATGCAGTGCTTATCTTATACATTATAATGTAAATATTTATAATAGAAACGATTGTAAATTTTTTGAAGAAAATCTTTATTCGCAGTCTCAGTAGCGGAACAACGAAACGTTTTGTCAGAGATGCTATAAAAACTAAGTTTGGTCGAAAAATAATAATATATGTTTTTCAACATTTTAGGATTATGTGGCAGTAGGAGCACTGCTCCGCCCGACAGTACAGTATCAAGGTAATGTAGCAAGTCACCGCAACGCTCAGGTAGCCGGTACGTTTCAATTTCTCCGAGGCATTTTATTTACAAAACTAATTACGTTTGTCTGATGGGGTATTAAACAGCTCCCGGTGCCTCACTTGATTCGTTGACAGTTAATAAAGACATTCCAAACGTATTTAAGATCCGATCCAATTCTGCTGCGATCCGATCCTATCGTGATGATGTTATTACTGGTAGCGTATTCTATTACTTTTTTCTCATGTGACTGTACATTTGTTCTGTTAATCGTCTTCAATATAAAATATCTTATTAGCGATAGAATGAGACACATAAAAATATTTACTAGGTCGAACAAGTTTTTATTGTCTTTTTTCTTTTAATTTTTATTACAGTTGGCACGAACATCATTGTCGGCACGCCACGTGGTCCGGATAATTGAAATGTCCAAACACTAAATTTATAGTTCCTACAACGTCACTATTTCTTTTTTATTACTCATATCGATCGTGTTTAGTGGGCCTGACGATGTAACATTGCTTACCGTAACTGTGTTTCACGTCTCCGTCAATTAACTTTTGAGGAACATTTCATTGTAGGTATTAATACTCTTTAGTCATACAGTAGTTGTAGTGTATAAAATGTCCACTATATTTCATAATAATATTACAATTAATAACTGTTCTGCACGATTGATCAAAGAGCAAAAGATGATATTAAATCGGTCCATGGAACAATATATATAATAATATATAATATATCCTCACACCTTCCCACAAGGGTCCCCGAAGGGGTAGGCAGAGGTGTATAGGTAATACCCACACACCCACTTTCCGCCAGAGGTATATTAGGTGCCAACGTGACAGATGGCGAGTCCATCGCCGTTACTCAAGCACGACTATACATACGCCTTTGAATTTCTTCTCAGACGCACGCAGGTTTCCTCTCGATGTTTTCCTTCACCGTAAAGCTCGTGGTGTGACTAATCACTGTACTTAAGTTCAGAAAAACTCATTGGTACAGTCGGGATTCGAACTTGCGACCTTTGCGTCGCAGGCAACTGCTCGAACCACTCGGCCACCACGGCTTCAACTTGATATCAACGGTATTACAAAATGAGGTAATGTTATTAGTTTTTCTTAGAAAAATTGTATTTTAACTACATCTCCTCACACCTTCCCACTAGGGCCGCCAAAGGGGTAGGCAGAGATGTATATGTACTAGTACCCACACACCCACTTTCCGCCAGAGGTATATTTTTTAGGTGCCAACGTAATTGATGGCGAGACCATCGCCGTTACTCAAGCACGAATATACATACGAATGAATTTCTTGAATCTCTTCTCAAACATAGGCAGGTATCCTCTCCATGTTGTATTCACCGTACAGCTCGTGGTGTGACTAATCACTGTACTGAAGTTCAGAAAAACTCATTGGTACAGTCGGGATTCGAACTTTGTGTTGCAGGCAACTAGAACCACTCTGCTCTTTAGTTGTAAACTAACTATTATAGATAAGTGAAAGACAGACAGCTCAGCTCAGAGACTCATAAGAATTATACTTTCTGTACCTATAAATATGCCTTGTTGATCCCTTTATTTCTTGATTAGAAATATAATAAGAGATACGTCTCTCACTGGGATCAACATAATAACTAGAGATTTTTTTGTTTAGGTGGACAGAGCTGTAATTAGACTTTATGCGCTGGAGATATATTTAGGTACCAGCGTGATAGATTGAGAATCCGTAGCCGTTCCTCAAGTACGTTTTTCCAGGCAGGCAGGTTACCTTAATATATTGTCCTTCATTGTCAAGGCCGTGATGTGATTTATGAGAATATTGAGTTATATACTTGGTTTTTAATGATGCTAAAATATTCAACTTGAATGAACCTACATAGTTAATAACTACCTGTTTTTAATTCAGAAGTTATTCTATAACAAAAAAATATAAACTAATTTGCCAATCTAAATGTACAAAGTAATCAGCAAAACTACAACAAATTAATGGTGTGAATATGCGGCAGCAACATTAAAATGTGAAATATTAATTGTAACAAGAGAGGCTGAGTCCCCGGCATCCCTTTCTGCGAATGCTGGGGTAATCAGCCCCCAAGGGACAACCTCTTGTAATTAGCGGCTGTTCATTTCTTAATTTCAATATTTAATTACAAAGGAAACTCGATGACTGCACTGAATAGAACGAGACGTCATCTTCAGAAAGACTTCCAATCCGTTTTTGTTTCTAATTCGCTAAGAGATTCGTTTGATACTGGCTTCTTTATCGTTTCTTTGTCTGCGATATCAAAGGGTACTTCAATGTGGAAACTGTTTGTATTATTAAATACATATTGTAATTAGAGATTTTATTAAAAAATTTGGATATATTATAAATTTAAGAACTTAAGTATAGTAATTAGTCACACCACGAGCTTTATGGTGAAGGAAAACATCGAGAGGAAACCTGCATACGTCTGAGAAGAAATTCAAAGGCGTATGTATAGTCGTGCTTGAGTAACGGGATGGACTCGCCATCTGTCACGTTGGCACCTAATATACCTCTGGCGGAAAGTGGGTGTGTGGGTATTACCTATACACCTCTGCCTACCCTTTCGGGGACCCTTGTGGGAAGGCGTGAGGATATATTATTATAAATTGTACTACATTTTTTAAATATAATCGGAATTACTAACGTTACTTTACCGTGCTTACTGAAAAGCCATCTTGCAATTAGCCTTTGTTGTTCCCCGCTGTCACACAAACTCGCTCGCAATATATTGTCGTCTTATTTCATTTTTATTAAGACGGCATGACGGTACTACCTTTTAACTATAATATTATCCCTCATTTTCCCATAGATTTAATTAAGTATAATCTTGTTTAATGTGCTGCATCGAGAAAAATTGAATCAATATTTACAGCAGCAAAAAGGTCTGGAATGGAGAGTTGAGATCGTAAATTCCAATATAACGAGTAGTTAATGATTTCCTTTTGGTAATATTTTTCATTGCACGGTTTTCAATTGATTCGGTACCAGTCGAGCGGCGTGCGTTTGGCATGTTTTGTTGTGAGTCGGTGACGGGTGTTGGTTCGGACGTGGCCATTCATGCGGACTATGTGTTGGAGAATTGTTTTGTTGCGTCAAATTATACAATTTCTGGCCGGGTGACCACCGTACTGTACTGCCCACGCAAACTGTCACGCCCTACGCCATTCGATACCAAATGAAAAATCTATTATGAACTGTCACAAAGAGCTAAATAAATTTATTTTACTGATATCAAAAAGTTCGTCAAAGTTCCTGCCATTAGCATATAGTTTTAGTATCTCATACATACATACATATCATCACGCCAAGTCCCTAACGGGGTAGGCAGAGAGTATAGAGCGCCAGTTCTCTCTAGACTTACATACCTCTTTCGCTTCGTCCACATTCATCAGTCTCTTCATACATGCTCGTCGGTTTCGAGTACTCTTAACATTCCCGTCCTTGAGAGTCCGATCTATTTGATCCAGGTAGTTGGAACGTGGCCTTCCTCTGCCTCTTCTTGCACACACTTTTGCTTTGTATATCTGTTTCGTCAATCTTTCTTCACTCATCCTTTCTATGTGTCCAAACCAACGTAACATGCCTTTCTTCATCTTTACAATCACGCCCTCATTCACGCCAGTTGATTTGCGAATCTCTTCATTGCGGATTCGATCTAATATCGTTACGCCGCACATTTTTCGAAGAGATCGCATCTCGACTGCATTCAAGCTATTTTCATACTTCCTCTGACATACCCAGGATTCGCTGCCATACAATAAGGTAGGTACCAATATCGCGTTGTGGACAGCAACTCGAGCATTCTTGCTCAGACTTTTACTGCCCATCAACGCCGACATTACTCCATTCACCTTATTTCCGGCAGGTATCCTTCTTTCAATATCTTTTTCATACTTTCCATCTCGTGTGAACATGCTTCCAAGATATACAAATTCATTCACTTGCTCTAGAATTTGTCCATTTACCGATATAGCACACTCGGTCACTTGTCACTTGTTCACTTGTTTTAGTATCTCATAGATTATAATGTCGTCGCCAAACAGATATCTGGATTTTGCATTTGCATTATAGATGATATTAGTTTCACAACGACAAAATATTATTATTATGTTGTTATAAAAGTTGAAATAATTAGCTAACCTTTCGTTGTGTTGCTCAGACGACTGTGGTAAAATAATTAATTATCTGTGTATTGATAACTTGGAGTAGTTTTTTGTATCTGGCGCCAAATACCATTTTCTCCCATAATGGTCTATATAAATTAAAAACCTTCGGGTCCATATCGGATGCAACGGCATTATTTAACTTTTTCACAGTTTACAGCTTTCTATTTATATTGACACGCATCATTGGGAATAATCGAAAAAAATTGCTACCGTTCCCGCCGATTGTATATTATCGTCTAAAGGTTTTATGGGTGTTTAAAAAACTATCGAACTACCTGGCTGGCAGTATTAGCCAGTTCCTAAATTAATTTCACCTACTTTGGGTGACTAATAATGTCGAGTCATATAAGTTGTACACATGCCATCGGCACCTTTTAACTAAACAATTTCGTGCGAAGCAAAAAACTCAAGCTTGTTTTTCATCGACTGCCATTAGAACGACACTTGAAAGATAGATAGATGTAGCATTTAAATGCATGTGATACATTGCATTTAAGAGTTAGTAAAATTATCTTCTTAAAAAAGGGATTGCTTATTATACCTCTAGGTATGTAATTTTTATCTAGATTTCGTGTTTTACATAATAGGTACTCATAATAATAAATATCATCACCTGCTAATTCAAGATGCAGGTTCGACCTTTCTGCCTCTAACAATGAGTTATAACTCCACGAGTGTTACTGACTTTGAAGGAAAACGTCGTTTGAGATGAAATTCAAACCGAGCATGAGAAACGGCGACGGACTAGCCATCTGTCATTTGGTATCTCAGCATATACAGTGAAAAGAGGGTGTAACACCTTTTAATACCGTCTATGGTCTCCTTGTGAGATGGCGTGAGGATATGAATTCTAGATCTATGGTTAATTTGTTTATGAATGAAAGTGAAACGCACTTGCTAAACGTCTTCCATTTTCGTAACAGTGTTATAACAGGGTAGTTTTGTTTACTGGTTCGGACATGAAGTTCCGCGTGCAGGTACAGGTAAGTAATCTTTGACACGGCATCGCCAGCCACTTTTTATCTCGGTCCACGCAATGCCCAGGCGAAAGCTATTTGTTTATATAATTACACTTTTTATATTTCCTTTTCAAAGGTCATTAAGACAATATAAAAATATTAACAAAATAATGAGAACAACATGCGCTTACGTCATGGATGATTGTACCGCTCGCAGTCTATGCGATACACGTTTACGTCCGCTGTTCTCGTTTTAACTTCAATTTCTTATGTTCAATGAAAAATTAAAATAATCAAAACATACTGGCTAGAGATTTGAAACAGAATATAGTCCCGAGCGTGTGATCGTTCAGTGTCGAACAAAAATAAACGTTATGATTTGTTAAACAGGTTATTAGAAAAACATCGGTGCCGTCGACAGCCAGTTTGGAAATAAACTATTAAAAACGGACATGACTGAGTAAGGCAACCCGGTTTGACATTTTATCTCATTCCAATATATGAAGGATTAATAATTTATTATAAATTTATTACTGTAATAATAATAAATAAATAGCATCAGAATTCTTCACTCAGTCTTATATACTTTGTCATTTATGGCACCCAGTGTAAGCCAGAACAAAATTTCAACAAATTCAGAACTTAACTCAAAGTGTGTTATATTTTGGTAAAACACATTGGGAATAGATTGATATTAGAATTGTATAGCGATTCTCAAAATAAAATTGGGATTTTGAATATAAACAGAAGCTATTCATAAATCATGAACATAATAGTTTCTAGCGCTAACGTAAGTAAGTACCTACATTTGAAAAATCTTTTGTTTGATCAAACTCAAACATCTGGATGTTGAACAGAAGTTCATAATAAAATATGATGAAAAAATATGTTAAGTCCTTTTGTATCGACCGCATCTCTTTGTACTATACTGCGACTAGAAAATCTTGACACTTATAGTTTTCCATTAATTGATTGAATACTTCATTACTTTAACCAACAAATCATACTTTAACTAAACAGTCCTCTTTCCTTCTTTTAAAATATATTATTTTAATAGCTGACAGGTGATTTATATTCAGGAATCAATCAATCCCAAAGTATAAAAACTGGTTGAATTATGGAAAAAAAATTAAACCTACCCGTTTGATAGTAAGACTTTATCGTATGATCTTTATCTATCAACATGTACCTTAAATGAGGCATGAGGCTTAATCACATAGGAAAGATACCCTCCGGGCATCGCCTAGATACCCTAATTGCATTTGTTATGTGGTGCAAAAGAAATATAATTAGCTAACATGAATAATGCTCATTCGTTGTACATTTCACTAAATGCCAAACGTCTAGTGGCTCATACCGGTTTTAACACAGAGCTTGGCGTTTGCGCTGTAACTGTGTAAGTTACTGTTTTTTATCTTTTGCATTACGAGCTCAACCATATTTTATTTAGCCTATGTACTTTTTGCACGTATGAATTTATTATAAATCCTATAAGTGCTAGTTTTTCCTTAAGACTAATAAATCAGACATAGTTAGATATAAAATTTCATGTGTGCCAAATAATAAGAACCTTTGCAATATTCTATTTAAGGGATTATCGACTGTATTGCTAAGCCAAAATGCACAATGTGCCTTATGAGCTCAATTTACATGGTGAAGTTTACATTAGGATTATGCAGACTTGGAATTAATATGGATCCTAATTAAAATGAAATTCAGGTTCGTTAAACGTTGCCTGTTAGGTTAATTAATGTATTGCCCTGAATGTGTGATTGCAACAAATATTAATGGATCAAAACTGGTCAAAAGACTATATTTTTTACGAGTTTCAACTATACTTTTGGCCTTGTCATATTTATATCATATACATAAATCGACTATCACTTCCTTGCATAAAAATGATATATGCGTAACGGACAAGTATTTAAATTTTAAGAAACTTTTTGATATGGTTATTTTATTTATGCATTATTACGCATTTACGCATTATTAGATCTTACTAGTGATGTCAGAAATTAATTACGTTTTTTTAATACTTGATATCAAAATGCTTAAAAGGAAACCCTGGTCACTAGATTAAGTATAAGAAATGCTTTGTGAGTAAATAAATAATTATTATTATTCCATTTGATACGTGATAATGATGACTTTCCAATACGGTTATTTATAACGACTTTACACGTCATCAATTGATAACTCCGTAAAATTTGATCCCAAGAGATACTCCACTAATTCAGACGTAAAATATCAAAACCATTCGACTCTATTATTAAATTGCAGCCGAAACGTAGAGCAGTGGTTCATAGTAACTTTGTGAGATTTGTTTTCATAATACATCATAAAACTATTAAATATTGTATCGCTGAGTGAGACTACCCGCTACTGTTTTCACGGTACACTTTAAGTGACAAGCGGGGAGCGACAATTGTCTACTAATACACATCAGACCCACTAAATAAGTTATAGAAATTCGTTTAATTAAGTCATTCCCCATCTCGAATGAATAGGACAAATTATTATATTTATTTTATTAACCTAGTGATTAAATGTAACTCAATTAAATATGTATTTAAGCAAATATTTCGAACAACGATTGCAGCACTTGTAGGTAAAAAGTACCAACATTACATTTCTTGCAAACCGAGGAGTAGCAACTAGTGTACTTTTTCACAGCGCCAAAAAGATAATGAGGCATTTCCTAAATAATATTATCTTTGATCAGTTTTTGTATTATTAAAACTGATCCTGTTGTAACTTGGACCAACCACTAACACTGATCATGGCGTAATCGGTTTGTTATTTCAGCGTTTAGTCGATGTTTAAACCTTGTTTTGTTTTGTCAGAGGCATGTGGGAATCATTCTATTGTGTTCCACATCCGGGCTACGATTGCTCCTTTGATTTAATTTTAAACTGATTGCTGCAAAAAAACAAAATAATAATTTCTGTTCCTAATTAAACGGTTCTGATATCTCGCCCTTTCATGTAACTCCGTAATATTAGTTTATTTCGTATTCGTATATCCGAGGTTTTATCGGGTTATAGTAAATTCAGTTCAGTTTGGGCGCGCACGCATACCCTTGCGGTGTTTTCCCAATATGGTATCGTGGAGACCAGTTTCTTAATAGTGGACTACAATTAGAAAATTCAGTCTCATGTCTCATTACTATAGTAACATTTACCTTCCTTATATTCCTCCAGCCAACGTGACAGATGGAGAGTCCATCGTCGTATCTCAGACACGAGTGATATCAGAACGGAAATTAAGTGTTAACGAACAATTCCTCACGAGGTTTTCTTTTTCTCTCAGCGGATAGCCTGTGGTCTTACCACATTTTTTTCTTAGTTAAGTAAGCACATGAAATGTCTTAAGATACATACATACATATCATCACGCCAAGTCCCTAACGGGGTAGGCAGAGAGTATAGAGCGCCAGTTCTCTCTAGACTTACATACCTCTTTCGTCCACATTCATCAGTCTCTTCATACATGCTCGTCGGTTTCGAGTACTCTTAACGTTCCCGTCCTTGAGAGTCCGATCTATTTGATTCAGGTAGTTGGAACGTGGCCTTCCTCTGCCTCTTCTTGCACACACTTTTGCTTGATGTCTTAAGATAATTTCCTTATTTAAAGGAATTTATAATTAAATGCCCTTACGCATGTTCCACACAAAGGGACGAGTCATAAAGCACTATCTATGCGAGGTACTTGACGTCTGTCATAACTACTACCTCACACTTCCGTTCCCAGCTTGAGCTTATCTTAATCAAATGTAACAAATTAAACTCACTTTTTGTTTACATAAATTCACTTCTGAGGTTTGTACGTTTTTAAATAAATTTACGTAGGAAATATGAATTTCTAAGATGCACAGGTACATATAACAGTAATTAATGTACGTAAACTAATATTATAAAGAGGTACAATACGCTGATCTCGGGAACTGCTAATACCACTTTGAAATATACTGCATCCTTTGCGTTAGATAGCCCGTTTATTGCAAAAGACTATATAGCGAAGAAAGAAAAAAGGTTGTTTATCACACACAAGTGACGCGGTTAATAAAATATTACATAACCAACAATGGAGCGAAGCAGTGATCATATTTTACGAAGGTAAAGCCGCGAGGCATAACTGCTTACCAACACAACGTCTGTAACGGTTGTGATGGTCTCTATTTTAAAAGCTAGTAAAACTGTGGCCAATAGCTCATTCGCGCAGCAATCTAGCCCGTTCGGCAGTAGCTTAAAGACATAGTAGTATGCGTTCAAAAACGTAGATATAGTTCATCACACGACCAGTTTCTTCCCTACAATGCGGTGCTCCACTACTACTGGGTAAGCTCCATTTTATTGTAGAACAAAATAAAAATGTATATAGGTATATTCATGTAAATTTGTCAATATTCAACATATTATTTGCAGAGACTAATTAATGTGGACGAAGCGAAGGAGCTATAAGAGAACTAGCGCTCTACTCTCTCTACCTAACCTATACGATATATTACGATATAATATATAATTATATTACATGTATTAAGCATATACAGTGATTAGTCACACCACAGCTTTACATTGAAGGAAAACATTGAGAGGAAACCATAGACTAGTCATAAGACTAAACCTAGTCATACTTGAGTAACAGCGGTGGATTCGCCATCTGACACCTAAAATATATCTCTGGAAAGTGGGTGTGTAGGTACTATCTAAACAACTCTAACAAATCCTACTTTGTTTCTTGTGTAGGGAATTTCATGAATAAGTTTGATTAAATAAGCAAATAGTTAACATGCAATTTAATATTTGTATTACATTCAAAAAACGTAGTATGTAGAAAAGATGATGTAATATTAACAATCTGCTAGTAAATTATTAAGTTATTCACGTAGTTATATGCATCAGTCTACCTAGCAGTCGTGCTAGACTGTGGGCACACTTAATACCCAAGCTGTCACTTTAGACAAACAAGCTAATAGACTTAATCAATTCGCTTGAAATTTTAAGGAAAAAAGCAAAAATATTTAAGTTGGTCAGACACGCGAAGATCGACAACGAACGTCTTTAACTCCATGACTACTGAATTAAGATTTTCATAGTACAAGTTTATTATTTGTTTACTACTATCGACTAAATATTTCATATTAATCCAGGCAAAGGTGATATAATAGCCGGTCACATATCACCGGAGTTAAGTATTTAAGCACCTACCTACGTGCGACGTACGAATTGATCTTATCTCATTCTCCAATAACGACTTCATCGTCAACGACTATACGTCCTTGAAATTCTTCTCAGACTCTTCACCAAAAAGTTTGTTTCTTTACCATTGCCAGTAGGAAAATCCGTCCTGGAAAGGCAGTACTCGAAATACTTGAGACTCCAAAGGAGACTCCTTTGAAGACTCGAATGGCGTAGATATTTGTGTAATGAAATAAATTACATTGTATTTTTTGGTCAGCATTAACATTGTTTTAATTACAGACAATATATTATGACAAGCTAATTTAATGATAGTTTAATTAAATTTGTACTTGAAAAACTACTTACATACATCACTCGGCTATATTTGGTCTTGAGAGCGGCTGCTATGTCTTAATGAAGTGATGAAATGTAAGTTATTTGTTGTATTATTGAGCGGTGTCACACTTTTTTGTTTTACGTTTGTAATTAGTACTATTAAATAACCGAGTAATTATGCTTTAAAGTGGAATTAAACGTTGAAATTAGTGCCTACTGAAATTAACATATGTTCAGGAAGACCACATTCCAGCACTACCTAAAACAAATCTATTCGAAATTCGAAATCTATTTCAAACCGGTAAGTATGTATGAAATTTGTTATTAATTATATTTATTTTATTTATGATTAACCTGTGGAATGTGGACCAAGCGAAAGAGGTGTGTAAATCTATACACCTTAAGAAATATAAAATTAGCTGCTGATTTTGTGTAACATTAGGCCATGTCCAAAGGCTCACGGGCTACTTGTTGGTTACCTCCAAAAATACATTGAGTCCAATTCCATTCGCATTTTCGGCTACAAGATTACTTAATAATCGTGTAATGAAAAACATCAATTGTACTGATTGTAACAGTTTAGTTTGGAAAGGAACTGAATACAGCCGCAAATAGGCAATCACATTCCAATGGATTCCAATCAATTCACTTAAAAGCTACCTATTTGCTTGCATACATTTTCTATTGGTGGGCTGCCCGCTTCTACATTCACGTTAGATAGAGGAAGATATCCACTTTTTAATAGTGATACACTGATATATCGCATCCCGTAGAATTCAATTACTTACCAGGTAAACTACTTTTAATTCATAAAAGTTTTTCCATGTACAAAAAACCCCACAACAATATAATATAATAATATTTAGGCAGCCATAGATATTTACGCACACCTACACACATGCACACGCACACATTTACAAATCCAATCACGTAATATGTACTATACTGTACTAAGACCTTATAGTATTCGGACTTTAGTTATACATAAAGTTATATGTCGCATTGGCCACATTTTTAGTGCAGCATTCGATTAAGCTCAACTAACATTAATAATATTTTATTATCTTCTATATTCCGACTATCATAACGAGAATGATTATGAATTTAACTGCGGTTACGTAAGTTCATTGATTTATAAGTTAATCAGCCTTACTGCTGAACAAATTCCATAAAAAAAGAGGCTTGTAATAATAACATTAGCGAATAACGACAGTATCCTATTTCTGGATAAGAAGGAACAGATATCCGACCTTTGGCAGAGTGTGATTTAAGTACGTTATGGTCATCAATACTACCACGTGGGTTAATTGCTCGACATTGCAAAATAATCGATGAGCTTAAATAACTGTGGTCCTCTTGCACGAAATAATCGACGTGGGCTCTCAAGCGACAAAGTATTTTTTATGAAACTACCAAAACCTGTTATAAGCTGTTTGTAAGGAGTTAATCAGAAATAAACTGTATTTACAATAGCAAAAGATGACTTTTGTATTGCATACCACATATCAAAAGGCACCCCTTTAATTAAACTGGCGGCACTAAGTCAACAGTGAGCTATAGGCAATACTAGTTAGTTGGTAGTGTTGAAATAAAGGCTGGTATAATTTACTCGTATGATTCTGTTTATCGCGAGGGTTGGATAGCGACAGTTGCGATAGGTTGCGGATATATTAGCAATAGCAGGCGATTTCTTTATTGAATTTTGCCATGTGCCCGAAAGATGGTGATAGATTTAGCATGTATCACGTATTCTTAATAAATTATAAATAATATCCATTTGGAGACTGTAATTATGGTTTTTGGATCTCTTAGCATACTAGAGACGTTAAAATGTTCAAGCTGAAGGCTTAAGATTCTTGAAGTGTCTTCAGTATGTATGATTTAAGTACACAGTTATTAAGCTTTTAGACCAGAGTTTTTATAAAGACAGCTGAGCTTCTAAGACATGACGTCACCTATATTTATTTGAAGTCAATGAAGCCAAATTGTGTTAAAGAATACCTATTTTTATATGAAATTCACTATTTCTATGTTCAACCTGTAATATTTTAAAAGTAGGCTGGAGGTATTCGTAAACAAGACAAGCAAACTTCGATATAATGTATAAAAACCATTTACGGCATTAAAGTTATGGTGATGAATTTAATGACAGACAGAACCGGTTACACCTGCTGTATCCACTTGACTTTATAAGAAATATATTAACACTCATTCATTACATTCATAAAGGTAGAACCACAGAGCAAAAATATATTTAAACTATGATCCCTTCGGGTCCCTTGTAGGAAGGCGTGAAGATATAGACTGTGGTCGTAAGTTTCAATAATTTACTTGAATAAAGACATCTGACTTTCTTCAAGAGCCGTGGTGGCCAAGTGGTTCGAGCAGTTGCCTGCGACGCAAAGGTCGCAAGTTCGAATCCCGACTGTACCAATGAGTTTTTCTGAACTTGAGTACAGTGATTAGTCTCACCACGAGCTTTACGGTGAAGGAAAACATCGAGAGGAAACCTGCATACGTCTGAGAAGAAATTCAAAGGCGTATGTATAGTCGTGCTTGAGTTGACTCCAAATATACCTCTGGCGGAAAGTGGGTGTGTGGGTATCACCTCTGCCTACCCATTCGGGGACGCTTGTGGGAAGGCGTGAGGACTTTCTTGAATTTCTAAGTCCTTTGATATTCCGAAAAAAGACCAACAGGACATTATTTAAAATTTTCCAGTTATATTGAAAATTCTATTAGGGTGGTAGAATTATGAGCTCGTGACCAAAGCACGTGTGAAACGAAAAATCCCACTGGGTTTAAGACAATTTAAATAAGAATTATTTCGTAAGTATGGTGACCAAGGAATCGACCTAAAAATGCGATATACTTAAATGTATTTATTGCTTTTTTCTACATATTTTATAATGAATAGCTGTACTGTATTACGGATTGGCAAATTTTTCTGAAACCCTAGCGTTTACTCACCGTGTCAGCTACCTACAGTGCCGTATCGAATGAAATAATAATCGGAGCAGCGACGTCCACTCAATTATCCCTGAAAATTGAGGCTCATTAAAATAATAAAACAGCCAGCGGCGGAATCAAATTAAATGATAACAAAAGCTTGTGTTAATTCGAGTTGGCAACGAATTTTGTCCATATATGAGCAGCACTTGCGTCCTGTGCACATCTCATGTGGTCTACCGTCTATTGTACAAAACTGGTTCACGTTTGTTGAAGATAAAGTAGCAACGACTAATGTTGCTGCAAATATCAATTTTCAAAGTAAAAAGTCGATATTCTGCGGAAGTTTCGAGCAATTTAAGCCCATACTATCTCAATAAATCGATACATTATTCTGACGCAATACATGTCATTTAAAGTACATTTTCACTAATTAAGTTACAGATACTAGCACTATCATAAAGGCTAGTTCACGGGAGCATTGGAAGCCCCTGTTTGCACAATAATAGCGGTGTGTGTCAGCCGATGCAGCCCCAAATGCAATTGTGTACATTCGTGCTCCGATTGAGTTACACTAAATGCAATGGAAACATTTGCATTTACCTTAATGTATTTTTTTAAATTATGTGATGTACATTCAGTTACACGGCAAACAGTTGCGCAAATTTTAAAAGGCAAAAGTATTGGTATAGATTAAATAAACCGAATAGGGAAATGATTATCTTCATACATGCTCGCCGGTTTCAAATACTTTTGTCATTCCCATCCTAGGGCGTCCGATCGATTTGATCTAGATCTTCCACACACACTCTCGCATTGTACGAGTATATCTGTTGCGTAAATTTTTTTCACTCGCCCTGTAAGTATACGTCCAAACCGTGTTATACGTTATACGTGTTATAAGTTACATAAAGAAATATCATAGCTTAATATTTAAACATTTAAGCAAATATGTGCGAATGCCAATTAATATTAGGAAAATAATCCAACTCTGTATCACAGCAATTATTCATTTGCATACACGGCCATTACGAAATGATCCAATAAATGACAATTGGCAGGCAATAGTCTCCCCCCTCGCGAGACCGGCTGTTCCCCTATTTGGTGACCACTTGCCGGCGCTGGATGGTCATCCCGCAAATTGCTCTTTCCCAACAAAATTGTCAATAAAACTCATCTGATTCGCAGTTAAACAAGCGAGCGACATTATTAATTTATGCGTTGTAATATGGCGCAAACGTTCGCGTTATCCCGTGTAAATTATTAATAGTGCTGGGGTAAAAATTAAGCTTAAACCAAATGGGTAGTTTGGACAGTAACGTGCGTTTTATGTTTCTACGTGCAGATTAATCCATTGGTTTTATATATATGTTTTGACAATTCAGTTCAGACAACAACGATGATATTGCTATGCCAGATTAAAGTTTGTTGTCTTTATCAAATAAAAACAGGTTTTATGGAACTGTCCTTGTTGGTTATGTTTTGCCCAACTTCGTATAGATCACTATCAATATGAAAATTTCAACCAATCATAACGATTTGTGTCAATTGCTGGAGATGTCCGTTTTTGAAGTGTCGGCAAAAAAAGATGAGAGAAGCAAATTCAAATAAATGTTAATAAAATACCACTTCCCGGACATGTTATACTCAAACTAACGAACACATTTTCTGGAGAACGCACTCAAAAGTAAATAGCTCCCTTGCGAATTATCTTCAGTGTTGTCTTAGAGAAAGCGATTACACAAATCTGAAGAAGCTATTAATCCGGCTCGCTGCCCTCGAATGGCATCATGGTTTGTTTAATAAAATCGCGAATTTACATATCAAAACCTACAAAGGGGCATAATTGGACCCGATGACTTAGAAAACGTAGTGGGTGAGGCGGGAGCCACCCCCGACAACAAACAAAGGAATTATACCCGCCTCAAGAAACTTTTAGCAATGGAAAGCTCCTTAACAAACAGACGCGTGTGTATCTAATGAAATTCCTATGGTTGCATAACATACCCGTGTGAGCGTTATTAGCGGAATTATTTCTCGGGGCAACATCTTTGAAGGCGGTTGCTCTTTCGGAAAAGTTGTTAAGAAAATGGGTTGAGATCTTTTCGGGATTTCATTAGTTTGTAACTATGCGGCGTGTTACGCTAGGCATCTAATTTATTAGGTAGGCGTAGCCAAGGGAACGAATGGGCAGCGAGCATTTGAAAATGGAACGGAATTGCCGAATCACGCTGCTTTGAGTCGAAGCCGCCACGCTACGATTCGTTAAGAGACAAATGTTTGAATTCAATTCCAACATATTTTTTGGCCTAATTTGTTATGGTATATTTATTCCGAATTTGGTCTGCAACTAAACGGTAGTCCTCTCTTTATACGTAATTAAGAATGTTGTTAATTTTATTCCAACATGAGAGTTTGTGATTTAAGATGCTAGTCAAAAACAAGATGTAAACAATTTGACTCCGTAATGGTATAGAACAAGGCAGGCGGAAAAAAATATATAATTTCTCCACATTACCTAAAGTGCTGCTGTTATGTTCGTTGAATGAAGTGCAAGCCGGCGGCATAGGGGCATCTTATCCTACTCATTCTCCATCGAGGATATTGACACTTGTTCGCATGTCGCAGGCCTTTGTCCTATCACGTGTTAGGTTACACATCGCGCACGTGTGCCCGTCGTCACGTAGCGACGTTCGTGGTGTTCCGTTTTGATTAGCTCTTCACGATATGAACCCATTTCATATATTTGGAAACAATTACGACCAACATATAAATGAACAGGAGTATATCTTAATGTAGCATTTCATCAGAAGAAATATACACGCACATTCAACAATCTTCACGGAAATTACATTAGACGCGCAATCCAGACAGATCCAATAACTTACATAATGATCTACCTGAGGCTGTACCGTAGTACGTAAAGATACGTCAGCAAACAGGTAAACGTTATATTTTACGGCCGAAAGTACGGATCGTGCGCCAGATCTCAATACTTCATAAATATTTATGTTACATTGAAATAAATCAAAATTAATAATATTAAGAATAGATTCTGATGCAAAGATTACAAAGGAGGTTTATTGTAGAGTATTTTTGAGAGCGCGATTGTGGTTTGCGCAGAATCTGTTCATCTCGCAGTGGAAAGCTAATCGTGTCGCGCCCGTTCGCGCGTTATAATTAGTACAAATCGTCTGTAGCACGCCGACGCTCGCAGAGCTAGGAACTTGTAGACAGAAAATTAATTAACTAATTAATTGCTTCCCGTTTACTTTTTACAAGCATTAACTTTTCATTATAGCGACTGAAAATATCATAGAAGTGATTGTTTTACGATTGCGCGAAGTATAAATAGAGAATTGATTTACGCGCTACTGACACGCTTAGGTACGCTTTTCAGATATTATGTAGTTGTAATAAACATCAACAGAATTTCCTTATTTAAATTCATTTGTAACTTTACATGTAGTTTTATAGGCTTTCTAAATTAAAATGAATGTGGAACCTGTACCGGAAGGGATAAGTGTATAGAATAAATTTGAATCCCGATACCAATGAGTTTTTCCGAACTTAAGTACAGTGTTAGTCACTCCACGAGCTTTACGGTGAAAGAAAACACCGAGAGGAAACCTCCATACGCTTTAGAAGAAATTCAAAGTGTAGTCGTCCTTGATTAAGGGCGATGGATGCGCCATCTGTCACGTTGGCACCTAAAATATATCTCTCGCGGAAAGTGGGTGTGCGGGAACCCGTGTGGAAAGGCGTGTACCTGTTAGGTACACGTATATATATATATATACATATAAGTTTTACTTTTTTAAGAGTACGCATAGTACGGGACGTTTTGTCGAACCGCTCCTTCCGCTACAGAGTCGAGGGCACACTCTCTTCCCCCATCCCATACGAGCAGGAGTCCCGCAAGGCTCAGTGCTCTCGCCACTCCTATTCACGCTTTATACTAGCGACATTCCCCTCCATAGACGAGTTAAAAGCGCTCTATTCGCCGATGATACGGCTATCTACTACAAAGGTAGAACTCCCGAGGGAATTCACGACAACCTCCAATCCGCGGTCACAGCCTTGGGGCGGTGGTTCCGGAAATGGAGAATTGAAGTTAACCCCACCAAAAGCGCAGCCATTCTATTCTGGAAAGGCCTCGAACGCCCACGGGTAGCCCCCATCACCCTCTTCGGCAAACCCATTCCATGGGAAGAAAAAGCCAAATACCTGGGTGTGATCCTCGATCAACGCCTTTCTTTCCGTCACCACGTAAAGGCGGTACGCGCGCGAGCCGCCTTCGCGCTCGGTAGACTTCACAGCATGTTGAATGCGCGAAGTAAACTCTCATTGAAATCCAAGGTGAGGATTTACACGACGTGCATTCGACCAATCATGACATATGCGGGTGTAGTGTTCGCACACACTAGCAAGTCAACACTTAACCCCCTGCAAGTGCTCCAAAGCCGGTTTCTCCGGAGAGCCACAGGTGCCCCGTGGTACATGCGTAATAGTCAACTCCACGTTGACCTCAAAGTCCCCACTATAAAACAGTTTATGAAAAAACTGTCCAAACGTCATTTCGATTCTGCTGTAAATCACCCCAACCCCCTCGTCGTATCGGCCGCCTGATACACTCCTTCCCTTATCTCGAAGATAAGGCGTCCAAGACACGCCGTCATCGAACCGGATGACGACATAACGGTCCTCCAGGACGCCCGACAAAAACATACTAACACTACACAAGACCGACCACTGTTCCGTCCTCGCCGGCGAGGCTCGACGCGAATAAGCCGTAATGTTCCCCCCCGACCCCCGCCGCAAACGCCGGCCCGCGCCGAGCCTGACGCGCAAATCCCGCCCCCAAATAATATTTAAATAAAATTACCAGTCCAGCCCAGCTCCCTTGCTCGCGATCCAGCAACGCCCTAAGCCGAGGTTCGTACCCCACAGGGGGTGGCCCTTAGCTGTGTTGCTTAGAAATAAAGTGCCTGGCTGGAGGCCTAGGTCTCGCCATTGAACGGTTAAGTAGCAAAAGTTCCCGGAACTCAAGCTACGAGAGACAATACAAAAAAAAAAAAAAAACTTTTTTAAGTAAGATTGTAGGTAGTGTTTTTTCTTTGAACCATGGATATTTCTTTGGACCATAGTGTAAAGCTTACAGTGAATCAAATAACTCTATCGAATTAATTAAGACTATCCTTATTTAGAACCGTGTCTAACCATTTTCCTTAGTTGCAATCACTCTATGGAATCCGGTAATCTCGCGAGTTAATAGATTCGATAATTCATCGAGACGCGCGTCTGAATCGATACGAGTACGATTGATGGCACTTGTCTCGAAGCCGCGGTGAAACGCGACACATTTCACTTGCGGTTCATTCGATCATAAAAAAACTATTTGTTACGTTTGTAGAAGTGAAATAATGTTGGTGCCTTTATAATGTTAGCAAAACATAGTTTAAAATGTCTTTTAATACAAAACACTTTATATTTAGATCGAAGAACCATTAATATTGAAGTTGTATTTATGTACATATTAACAAATTAAATTCTTCTATATCTTTTTTTTTTTTTTTTTTTTTTTTTTTTTTTGTATTGTCTCTCGTAGCGTGAGTTCCGGGAACTTTTGCTACTTAACCGGTCAATGGCGAGACCTAGGCCGAGCCTCGTCGGCGAGGACGGAACAGTGGTCGGTTTTGTGTAGTGTTGGTATGTTTTTGTCGGGCGTCCTGGAGGACCGTTATGTCGTCATCCGGTTCGATGACGGCGTGTCTTGGACGCCTTATCTTCGAGATAAGGGAAGGAGTGTATCGGGCGGCCGATACGACGAGGGGGTTGGGGTGATTTACAGCAGAATCGAAATGACGTTTGGACAGTTTTTTCAAAAACTGTTTTATAGTGGGGACTTTGAGGTCAACGTGGAGTTGACTATTACGCATGTACCACGGCGCACCTGTGGCTCTCCGGAGAAACCGGCTTTGGAGCACTTGCAAGGGGTTAAGTGTTGACTTGCTAGTGTGTGCGAACACTACACCCGCGTATGTCATGATTGGTCGAATGCACGTCGTGTAAATCCTCACCTTGGATTTCAATGAGAGTTTACTTCGCGCATTCAACATGCTGTGAAGTCTACCGAGCGCGAAGGCGGCTCGCGCGCGTACCGCCTTTACGTGGTGACGGAAAGAAAGGCGTTGATCGAGGATCACACCCAGGTATTTGGCTTTTTCTTCCCATGGAATGGGTTTGCCGAAGAGGGTGATGGGGGCTACCCGTGGGCGTTCGAGGCCTTTCCAGAATAGAATGGCTGCGCTTTTGGTGGGGTTCACTTCAATTCTCCATTTCCGGAACCACCGCCCCAGGGCTGTGACCGCGGATTGGAGGTTGTCGTGAATTCCCTCGGGAGTTCTACCTTTGTAGTATATAGCCGTATCATCGGCGAATAAAGCGTTTTGAACTCGTCTATGGAGGGGAATGTCGCTAGTATAAAGCGTGAATAGGAGTGGCGAGAGCACTGAGCCTTGCGGGACTCCTGCTCGTATGGGATGGGGGAAGAGAGTGTGCCCTCGACTCTGTAGCGGAAGGAGCGGTTCGACAAAAAGTCCCGTACTATGCGTACTAGACGGTCCGGCACGCCCAACTGGTACAGCTTGTATATTAAGCCGTTGTGCCAGACCTTGTCGAATGCCTTCGCCACGTCGAAGAGGAGCATACCCGTGGTATAACCGAGTTGGAAGCCGCTACTGACGTCTTCCACTATACGGTGGACTTGTTGGACACAAGAGTGTTTGGTTCGAAAACCGAACTGTTGGTCAGGTATGACTTTCTTAGAGTCTGCAAAACTCTTTAATCTATTGTAGATAAGTCTCTCGTAAATCTTGCCAAGGACGTTGAGGAGACTGATGGGGCGATAACTGGAGGCTTCGGTCTTGGGTTTCCCTGGCTTGGGAATACCTATGACCGTTGCACTTTTCCAGGATTGGGGGAAAAAGTTGTTGCTCAGTGCTGCATTGAAGATGGCAGTGAGCAAAACTATGAGATAAGGGGAGAAGAGTTTGATAACTCTATTAGCGATCCCGTCGGGACCTGGGGCTTTCCTGGGGTTAAGATCCTTGATCACTTTCCGGACTTCGTCCACCGTGATTGGGGCGATAGGGTGGTCTGGGTGTTCGGAGGGTGGGTGGGATAGTTTGCTTTCGACCTCGGCGTCCACCTTCTTGAGGTGGCGCTGGTCTACTGGCAAGGTGCTGGGCGTACATTGAGCTCTTCTATATCTAGAAGCCAATGATATTTATATTTCGGCTTGACCGTTTTTTTGCTATTAACTTAGTGTATTTAAAAACCTATTAAGTAGTAAAGGTTTTTTGACACTTTCCCATCGCAATGGGCTGTAGGTACAAGTAATTTGGGTTGTGTCACTAAACGATTAGCTGCGCCAGAGAATTGTAAAGTCCGATACACATTTTTGTAAGAAATTACCGTTTCATTCAATTCTTTGTGGTCACATTCCATTGAACGTATCGGTGTCGGTATCAAAAATTGATTTTTTATTTACAAAACGATCAACAAATTTACTTTGATATTCAAGATATTGGTGACGTTACACTCATAAGTATTATAACTTAAATTACTTTAAGTAATAACAGTTGTTTGGACAAATCGAAAGAGTATGTAGCGGCATGTGCCAAACTGGTCTGTGATTTAGCATATTATTGTAGAAACTATATTTAGTTTCCTTACGCATATATTCCGGGGAACCATGTAACTTGTTAATTACTCCACGCCTTATGAATCGAAGCTAAGAAGGAAACCACTAAAGTCGTTATTATTAAAGAAAACCTTTCCCGAGTCATTAACAGCAATATCAGGAACCCCAAAAGAGTTGGAAACATGAAATGGAATTACTCACTCCCCTAAAAGTCGCCATTAGAATTAGAAGTACAATTATTTATTCCGCATCGGGGCTCGCCGGGACACGACATTTCCGCGTTTCCGTCATCGGAGCTCGTATTACGTGGCTACTTATTGGTGTTATAAAGATCTGCCCATACTGGCGGCGCTGATGCCGGGGTCCCCGATTTAACATACCAAAAAAAGTTCTATCTGAACTAATGAAAGTACAGTGATTATTCACAAAAGGTTTCTAATGCAGGTTTTATAAATAACATCGAAGAGAAACCTGCATTAGTTTGAGAAGCAAAGAGGTCCTTGAGAATTGACGCTGCGCGCGTCATGTATCACGTTGGCACTTTAATATATCACCGCCGAAAATTGCACTATCTATTCGCTATACATCTGCCTACCACTTTGGGGAGGCATTTATTTTTTTAGTAGCAAATTAGGGGTAATAACAAAGTAGGGCAAAGTAATCGAACAGTCAATGACGGTAACTACATGAGTACTCGAAACCTGCACGCGTCTGTGATCAAACTGATGAATGTAGATGAAGCGAAAAAGGTCTGTGACTATAGACGCATACATGCACTCTAGCATATCATTGTTAGCATATCATTTTCCCTCAGAGGGATTCAGCGTGATGATACGTATGTATGTATGTCAGCTTTGCAATCTTTTGCTATCCAGCAAATCAGCAGTATGGTATGTAAAAATGGTTAATAAGGAAACATGGAATCAGCCCTCACTTGAAAGTTTGCAAGCAAGCTGAAAGTTAAAATTATCTTAAACGGCAGCGAGGAATGCAAACACATTAATTTATAGGCACCAAAACAAACTTTTTAAGTCTATAACAGTCTTGGCCAACTTTTACATTTAAGCTCTGGTCGGAAAAGCAATTATGGTAACATTTACATCTATTACGCCCGCTGTTTGGACGAAAAATCCTAACATTGAGCTCAATGAATCAAACAATTAAAAGGAACGTATTATTATTATACATTTTCCGTGAGTGCATTCTCGCGTGTAGGTATGTATGTAGTTTATTTATTGGTGCCGTTTGTGCAACAATGTATTGAAGAGAACCAATTAACATTTCAAGAAAACAAGCACACTGTCAAATAAATTAAGCAAATATTTTAATAGCTCTCCGTGTATCGGCCCATTTTATTGGCAATATAAAATGGTGGGCGCCAACCGCAGAGCACCCTCGCGGGACAAAGTCTCATGGTGAACTATAAAATAAATCTAGCAAGTTATCCTCCACAATAAACAGACGCGGCGGAAGGCTATCGCCAATTCCCACGCAAAGTTGCTGTTAATAAAAGCAACAAAATTATATATTCAAGAGTTAGGAGGTGGTGGTATGGCAGTTAGGGCCTTCTACGTGGTCCGAGTTACAATGCAAATTGCCGTGGAGGGGTGCGCCGATGCCCTCTAACTGTGACTCTCAAAGATGGCCGCCGTAATGGCGAAATGAAATTATTAAGCATTGTCTTGTGAAATCAGCCGCAGTCGACACCTGAGCCACGGGAACCGCACGCGCTAAGCATGGATGTTCCAGCGACCGCAAACCCATCTTACACCCATCTCTCTCACCCTAATTATACTGTGTCCATATTGAAGATATACTAACTACTGCACTTTCAATATTAGAATTAACTCATATATAATTTTCTAACATTCGTACTAGATACAATACTAAACTACTTTTACACACAGTTGAATTTTTACTGATATTTGATACAGCTGTCACCAAAATTTTATGCAATGGTCTGATACAATGAGTAGCAACTTCATGAATCCTAATTCTGGATATTGGTGAAGACTTGACATAGCTAAAATTACAGCACTTCCACATATTTCTAACGCCACCGAGACATTACTTACGGCCCTCAACTGAAAGCTATGAATTAAAATTTAAATCTACTTTACAAAGTGTATTTTATACACGTGCTCTTGCAATTTTGATCGTTCATAAAGCTCCAAATAGCTCTTATTATTACGCTTTACCTTTGTGGTATTGGGTGCTACACGTCTCTCCCCCATCCATTCCAGTTAACATTTCTACTAAGACTGCCATGAATTTGGTATGCATAATGTTAATACATTATAGATGCTTTAATTACTCGTTTGCGGTTCACTTGTGGTTGCTACGTTGATGTTCACTTCTGCTCTCATACAGATAGCTATATATTATTTCCCATACTATAATACTTGTTTTATTATATTTCCTTGGTCCTTAAACGATCACAATACTTGATCGAACGGAAGCATAAATTATTTAGTAATGCGAATTCGATGTCTAAAATCGCTACTTACAAAAATAAATTAATTTCAAAATTTGCTTTGGGTAACAAAGGGCCGGATCCCTCTACTTATTGGCCGGGTGAAATTCCTCTTTAATCTAACGCATGCCCAGTTCGCGTTTTTAATTTCACACAAAAAACGGCTCCGAGTTGGTGATCAATCAAAACTCCGGCGTGTTTCTTTTTTCTACACTTCATTGCAATACTTTCGCCTCTCTGTAACCGCCATAAATGTGCCTTTATAACTTTGTGTGTAAAAAGGAAATGGATACATTATGAATTAAAATTGCTTTGATGGATTTTTGCCACAAATATTCGTGGGGACATTTTTAATTTGAATTGCATGAATTAGTATTTTTCTACACTTTTTAGCGTACTCTATAGTTTTAATTATCTTAGATCTGGACCAATACCATGGAAAATAATTCACAATAATATTTTATGTGACAATATAAGACAGGTTTAAAACGCAGTTTTATATTCACGACTAGACGTCGACCGTATGATTGAGTGGTCGCATGTCGAGTGCCAATCCTAGCTTACACGTAAGTTGACATAGACTTAATAACGTAACAGACGTGGCATAAATTAATAATGGCTATTTATAAATAAATATAGCTATTTCTTCAGTTGATACATCATCTACTTCGTTCAATTGATATATGTATTTAATTAATCTATTTTTCTCGCATCTACATATTACGAATTGAGTAAGTACATTAACATAATTATTTTATTGGAATATGATAAATCAATGATATCTACTTATGCAAATAGGGTATAGAAAGCAGTATTATTTACCGTAAGCTCTTAAGCTAGGTGACCTTGAAAAAGTTTTACTCTAACCATCAAGTGTTTCACGTCATTGAGTTTTATAAAAAGCGGTGTCACGTTTTTCATGGATAATTTTAATGCTATTTAGATGAAACTGAATTCTACGATCCAGTTGTGTAGATGGCACTCTTTATTATGTAAAACAGTAAAGCATGCAAGGCCACATCGTACTCATTAGAAGCTCAACATTCTCATAGCTCTTCGGAAAGAGCCCTCATAGTTCGTAAATAACACATGCGCATTCGTTTCGCGTTCGTGATCATTCGGCTTTATTCGGCGCGCGTTGAGACCATGTGATGTACTGAGAACACAAATTGTTTCATACAATTCGCAGACTGACCTTTTTTAGCTATTTCAGAGCCATTGAGCAGTGAATTCTTTATTATTATATGTGCGGTTAATCGTAGTTATAAAAGTATACGAGTACATTTTTTTACAGAATTCATTATACCTAAATATGTGACTAAAACAATAATAGTAAATAATTGTAATTAAAATTATAATAAATACCTGGGACAATTCCGCACAAATTAACCTAGTCCCAAATTAAGCAAAGCTTGTGTTATGGTAACTAGACAACGATATATGTACTTATATACATAGATACATAGGACTTCTAAGACTAAGGCACAAATACTCGTGTTCATCACACAAATATCTGTCCTCAGCGGGAATCGAACTCACGACCTCAAGTTTCGCAGTCTGAAGCTCTAACCACTAGACCAGACGGTCGTCAAATTATTTCGAATTCTTACGAAATAGTGATCAAACAAACAACATTTCTTATAATGTAACATTATTATCAGATTCTTTATATTTGGAGACAAGACAAATATCAAAATTGTTGAATCGTATGTCAACGTGAGATTACATGACATGTGTTTTCTTATTTATTCTACGAGTGGCGCCATTCAAGTCGGGAGGTTCACTCATTTGGTTGAACGAAAGCCTCAGTGAATGAGAAATACTTAAAAGATAAAAACAGAGGTAGCCTTTGCATCACATGGCTGCAATATCATTCAAAACGATGAGCCGTTTTTTCCCAAAGATAAGATTACGCGATCTTTATAGCTTTTCAACAAGGTATTCTGCACTAAATCCTATTTGAAAAACACGCAACGGTGGTTTTTAAAGCACACTCGAACTAGACACTCCCACACTTACACAAAAGTCTTCGTGATGATGCTTTTACTTTTTTGCCACCTTTTGTGTCCGCACGCATTCTCACCGATTGTAAAAATGTTTTGTCACATAATCCGCTAATAATTGAATCTCAAAAGTAGTGGCAGATAAAAAATTCAGCCGCTCTTACGATATTTAATCCGATATAAACCTATGTTTCGAATAAAATGTTACGAATAGATAATAAAAAAACTAATAAATACACATGGATACCTACATACATACATATCATCACGCCGAGTCCCTAACGGGGTAGGTAGAGAGTATAGAGCGCCAGTTCTCTCTAGGATGCGCCATGTGCAATTTTATTCGTAACAGAAATGACAATGAAACTTATTATTATTTTAAACCGTATGCTCTACATATAAATATAGTATGGGCTAAATGTAGAATGAAATCAATGAATTCCGACTCGTTTTTGACGGCATATTCACAAACTTCGGAAGCGACTGTAACATATTCTGAACAAACAAAGAAACACATTACAAAGCCATAAAGCAAGCAACAAAGGAACCGACGAATACGTGTTGAAACTGATCCATCATGTCTTCTTTTAAAATAACAAAAAAGCTCATACGCTCCACACAACAGATGTTTTAGTAAAAAAGCCGACCCCTATCGACCCCTCCATAAAAACTTCGACTATAATTTCAATTAAAATAACTGTAATTTCGTAAATTATCGTTCTGTCGTAAACGTTTAAATGCAAATTTGGCATCCTGATGTATTAATGTGGTCATAGTTATGACAAATTGGAGCGGGCCTTGCGTCAAAGAATTAATTTGGTAAAACTACGGCGTGTCTTCCTATCTGACAGGTGTTTACATGTTAATCATGGTTTATGTATGTTCTCTAGCAAATTTTGGTTGTTCCATGAGACGGGCTGATGTATTCATAGTACATACTAGTGTGTAACTCATTAACTGTGGATGAATTCGTTTCAAATAAAAATTATGGTTAATTTGATGGCCATAGATAACAGTTGAAATAAATTTGAGTCATGAATCAACTTGCTTGTTACTAAATATATATATATATATATATATCCAGTCATAGGATGTTTTTAAACTGATCTTATCTTATAGTTATAAACTTATTATTTTTTAATTTTCATTTATGTAAAAATGTGCCCTTTTCTTATTTAAAAAACTCACTTTCGTAATTAATGAAGTATGTATGTAACACATATATTGATTTGAATATGAGATTCATGATTCCATTCCATTAGCATAGCGTGATTTTAACACATATACTCCTTCGAACTCTTTAATAATGAATATATTTAATATTACAAGTAATGTCTATTGTTGCTTAGTGCAAGCGACCGTACGCAATATTTGAGGATAGTATTGATTCAACACTTTATCATTGCTCAATACACCAATAAACCGATATATGTGAAGCACACTGAGCAATATCAGAAAGCAAACATAATATCCACCAATGATGACTAAAGCATATCAACATGTAAAATTCCAATTAGATTCGAAACATATGATTGTGATAAAACAGCCGTTATTGAAGTCGCTTATCTACGTAATTAGAAAGGAACTAAGCTGTAACCATTTGTGTTTATGGGAACCTTCGAGTGCTGTACTGTCATGTTTTCTAAAAGATAGCGCGGAAATGTATTTGTATCTATTGATAAATGCTGACCACTCTCTATACGCAATCAGTTTTTGAAGGAGTCGATTAAGTAGGTTAGTTTAGCTTAGGTAAAAACATATAGTACAATTATAATCAAAATGTTGATGATCTTTATCCATTTTTACTTGTATCGAAATGTAGATTATGTGTACAAATTGGAATCTAGGTGTTGGAAGATCCCATAAATTACTAAGTATTCTGAAAGAATGTAAAATCATCATAAAATTGAATTATAAATGAACAGTTCCAAGTGGTTCACCGGGACCGAGGGTAATGTGTACGGTCGTTAACAGAGACATTCAAAAAATAATCTGCCTGGAATCCGCACTTACCAGCCGCCGCAGATTCGTCTGAAGGGAATACAGCATCAAATATTCAATTTTAAAACACCCGCTAAAAGCGAAACGTCATCGCCGCCGCAAACGCAGCTGGGACTTTACGGTTTTAGAAATTTTGTTACAGATGGGACACGCACTCCACTCCAGGAAAGAGATAAGTAACAAATTGCATTAGCAAAAGTGAAAAATATAAACGATAATGACAGAAACAACGTCTCAGATGTTAAAATTGCCTCCAGTAAATGTTTAGGAGTGTGTTTGTGACGCAACAAGATGTGATTCGAGGGCCCTGAAAATTATTCTGTCAGGAACAAGAAAATGGCACACAGAGTAGGAAAAATTTCATTAGCGCCAATCAAAATGACGAGGTCCAAAATGAAGCTCGCAAAGAGAGTCGTAATCACGGAGTTCAGCAGGCGCCCCCTCGACGTGAGGTCTTATTAAAGGAATAATATTTACAAAACGAGACGCCTCAGAAATCCCCAAATTAAGATCTCGCCGAAACCCGCCCAACTTCCACAAAGTGGAATCATTAAATTAAAAATGTAAACTTTTCTCTTAGCAAGGTAATGGGCATCCCGATGTAGATAAATAGATGGAATAGCTGCAAAAAGGAGCATTTTCCTGTTCATTAAATTTTTCCTTCGCTGTTTTTATTTCGACCCCTGGTGCTAATTTTGTTGGAATTCACGCCCCTCAACTCCTCCCGCTGGGCTCAATCACAGAAATTTTATATCCGGAATTAAATAAGTACCAGACAGTATTACGGACCAAATTTAATATGAGCTTATTTTTAGCGGAGTATCCTACTTAATTAATCAGATCCTGCGTTACATTTACTTATTGGATTTGAAATTTGGTTTGATGTTCTGAATATTATGTACTAGTCCCTAAACATTCAAATAGCCTTATATAAAAATAATAGGCCTTTGAAGCATCAAAGCATGACATGTTTTTAAGGTAGAGCTGGAACATAAATCTAAAAGGAAAAATCTTTCAATGCTCAGACCAAATGAACAAAACTTTATCTATAAATAAGTACATCAACTTCATATTTCATCCAGATCTACTCAAGTCAAAGTCAATCAAGGAGCGAAATATTCTCATCAGTGGCAACTTATTCCGTAGGGTGGTTTGTGCTATTAACTCGATTGTCTATAACATCCCGCCGTAGTGCTGAGGAAACGGCAGCGAGCTCGGTGGCAAATGCAATTATATGTCCTAATATGCCGTCTGCAACAGTCACCTCATCTCAGTAACTCCCACCGACCCATTAACTATTTGCAGATTATTTTGAAATTCACTTTCATCTTGTTCTGATTTTAAATTTTAGCTAGTATCTACAATATTCATGAGCTCTAGATCAGCTATAGCTGGAGAACAGACCTGGTGTTTCAAGATCAAGGCAAATAAGCATACGCCAGATACTAATTGCTTATTACAACCTTATGACGACCGTCTGGTCTAGTGGTTAGAGCTCCTGACTGCGAAACTTGAGGTCGCGGGTTCGAATCCCGCTGAGGGCAGATATTTGTGTGATGAACACGAATATTTGTACCTTAGTCTTGGATGTCCTATGTATTTAAGTATATATCTATCTATATAAGTAAGTATAGCGTTGTCTAGTTACCATAACACAAGCTTTGCTTAATTTGGGACTAGGTCAATTTGTGTGGAATTGTCCCAGGTATTTATTTATGTTCTAAATGGTACAAATATCACTTCACTCGCTCGTTAACATTATAATATTAAGAGGATAGCAGTACTAGCAGCATAGGGGAAACAGCAACTAGTCCTAATCTGTCTGCAATCAAAGAATCTATCCTATTCGGAGAATTACGATTTGAACGGAAGGTTCCGTTAAGGCCTTCACTTCAAATTGGTTTCGTTTAGCACCTCCGTGGTGTTACATGTAGGGCGCAGAGGGTCACGTTTACTGACAAGCAGCATCAATCATATAGTTTATGTCATTTACTGTGTCATTAATCATTTGTCCAAGATGTTGTATTCCCTACCCTAGGTCAAATATTTTACAAATAACACGGTATCAAATTGCATTAGTAACTAATATTATATATCGAATTATTTGTAAATTCATTGTTCAATAGATAACAGAAATAAAACGAATAGCTGAATATATTTAGATTCACCAAGATATCGAATTCCCTTATAAGATATTGATTGGCGCAAATAAGGAAATCGAATTATTCAATGTCCGCCCCTCATTTGTTTCTCTCCCCCATACCAGAGATGAAGAAATTCTTTCTGAGTTTTCGATTACTTGTCCAATTAATTTTATTGATTCATTTGTCTCAGACGTTTAAAATATTGGCTGAATCGTATTTTACTTTGCACATAACTACTGTAACTTTAGGATTGGAATCATTGGTATTTGCCATTCTATTTAAACTTTTAAATTAGTTGCCTGAAGAAATTCTGGAGACTATGATGTACCTATGTTACTATTAAGGGACTCCTTTGTCCTAATGACCCGGTATTACTCGGGTCATTCACACTTGAAGTGGGGAAGTACGTGACAGTAAAAGGCACAGGGATGTGGAGTGTTACGTAACGTGAGCACTTGGGGAATAGTGATGAGAGGGAAAGTTCACGTTCCGTTTCTCATCACGGCTGTGCGCACAAGTGGGTGAGTGTGGTTAGTGACTAAACCAACGCACCGACCAGTCATGACATAATTGGCAATCAGGCTCATTAAACATAACGCTATTCATATAGTGGGCATGTTCACACCTTCGGAATTTGATGGCAAAGCGTGAAGTTACAACTCTAGTTATTTATAGCTTTCAAAGCATAAAAATATTATACCGCGAAACCTTCAATTGTGTAGCAGTGACCATAATAAATTATCAGCGTACAACTGTGTCCAATTTTCTGATTCGTTCACAAAATGCAAGGACAAAGCTTTTACGGATCTTCAACTTTATCTATTAAGAAATAAAAACACCGAGTCTGTGACTACTAAGCGGCTATTCAAAATAAAAACAGCAATTTATCCGTGATCATCATTCTTAGTCTTGGAATATGAACCCTATTAATAAGGCTATAAACAAGTTCTTAAAATGACGAGGATACGTATGAAATGAAACAATGAGTGGTCAGACAAGGTGTTAGAGAATACCTATTGTTCAAATCGGCGTGATAGCGGGGGCGCGGCGGCGCAGGGCGGCGACTTCAAAGGTGATTGACATTAAGATGTGACCACACCTACGTTTACGGATAAGCATTTATGGATGAGGTACCCAAGTTTTTGATTATTGTCCTTCCATTTGTTATTGATGATAATTCCTACTAATATGTGACGAGACGAAGTTATGGCAGCGTTTTGTTAGTTGAATTATATATAAATCAATTTCAACTCTGGTTAAGTGTGTCAATGATAATATGAACTTCTTTAGTTTCACATATAACTCCTTGGTCATGAACTTGAAGACCCTCTGCTAATAAAACCTTACACATACCAATTCCCACTCAAAGCAACACACAATCGGGCAAAGGATTCAGTCGGACACCTCGCATTTTCACGCACACGTTTTCACTCCCCAGTCGGGGCGATCTCGATATCACTCGACATAATTTTAGAAAAACAGGCAACTATTTTTATAAAACAAAATGTTCTGAGCACTTAGTTTTATATGCTTGTAATAACAGTTGCTGTTACTAAAGATTGCGTGGCATTATACTGCACTAGTCATTTATTTTTTATTTTATATACATATAAACCAATTCTTTAGCAACCAATTTATCTATTGTGATGTTTAATCTAACACCTGATAAAGTTCTATAATATGGTTCATATTCGTGTATAGGTTTTGATGACTAAATAATGTTTGAAAGTTTTAACAATGGAATTTCAAGTGTATTATTATGTTGTTAAGCAAGAATTGATTCGCTTTTTACCGAACATGATTGACATTATCTGACGATTTAGCTTTGCTTGCTAAGAATGTAATGTAACTCCGTCATCACTTAGTCATAAATTATTGTTTTATAGAAGAAAAATTAGAAGCAACCGCTAAAAAACATATACATACACTAGCATCGCACGATGTGCTCATTTATTCCAATATTTTTTTAGTCTACTGTTGCTGATAGATATAATTACTACTTTCTTGTAATACACACAGTTCTTTTAAAAGGAGTCGTACATTGTTAGTTGAAAGTTTGCAAAAATGCTTATCAGGTATAAAATGTATCTAACCATTTACGAATTATTGTAACTATATTAAAAAAAAGGTATAATATACGTTATCTAGATCTAGTTTTTCGTAAATTTATGCCGGACTAAATTCACATTTGGATTGCATGGATCTGGACATCTTTCGATTTTATAACGAACCTAAAGAAGTACGATTTGAAAATAGGACTAATGTTGATGTCCACATCGTCAAGGGACCCCTTACAAAATCATTTCTATTCCATTTTCCAAAGAGAAAATTGCCCACGGACGGTCAAAGGGTTAACGATTTAGGTAGGTACTGTTTATTTGAATGCCGCCTTTGTTAGTTTAAAAGGCGTTAGAATGTAAACGGATCCTTTGTTCTGATTACTTGTCCTGTGTTTACTTCCAATAAACACCCCGCTCTTTGTAAGCATACAAAATATATTGCTATATGGTTACATAGGATAATAATACTGGGCATAATTAAAATTATTGTTATTAAATATATATATGTTTGCATGTTTTTTCTCTATCCGTTTCGAAACTATTGATCAGATTATGATGAAAGTTTATTATGGTCTTTTGGAGACGCTCGCGAGGCTACTGGCAATTTTTCGTCGGAAATGCGTTTAGGTGTCAATGTGACAGATAGCGAGTCCAAATCCATCGCCATTTTCTAACTATGTTCTTTATTTTTTTTTGTCAACATAAAGCTTGCGTTGTGATTCATCTACAGAGATGGATAGGTTCAGAAAAAACTCTCTGGTACAGTCGGGATTGCAACCTGCATCTTTATGTTGACCCTTCGAACCACTCGGTCTCCACGGTTCTTTGAAATAGATAGTATTTTTATCTTCCTAATAACCCTTCTATACTTAACTGGTTTTGAATAATTTTGGAACGTAATAATAATAATTTACTATCCGATTCGATTTCAATGAAACAACTCAACCTTACCATTGTTCTTAGGTAGATTTCGTATAAGAGTAGCTGTAGTCGAGTAATGACATATCTAATATGTAATCTTTCCACCAAGCCTAGCGTGTAGTGGTAGTATGCGATAAGAATATGAGTTACACAGATAATATTTTGGTTAAGTCTTGCATTCGGTATCCAAATCGGTAGGTATTCAGACAATGTTTTTTTAATACTGTGCTAACTTTTTAGACATTTATCAATAAAAATGAAAGCAATATATTCTTGATTCGAAAAAGGATTTTTGATAAATAATAATCTCAATATAATTTGACTTACAATGTTGCAGTGTTAATTTAAAGTCTATCGTGAACTTTATTACGTTCCACATAAGAGCTTTGTTCTTAACATCAATCTTATTGACAATAATCGATCATTTTTTGTGTTCAAGTAGTATCAACGTTGGATGTAAAAGAACCGGAATTAATTTATTCCTCAGTTATCGTAAGTCTTAATATCACGAGAATTCGTATTATCTCAATACTTAAAGCTAGGTAGGTCCAGGATTATTCTAATGTCGATATTACTGTTATACCAATTCCATTAGTTAAGGAGACACAATCATAGTCGGTAGCACATTGATTAAAAATTGAATAAAATTAAATGCTTCACTCAAATTTGATATAATTATTTGTTTTAATTTGATACACGTTTAAATTTATGATTTATATTGAAGTCATTCGAAAATATTTACTAATACCAAGAAATAAGAACACAAAATAATTAGCATGTATTTAGCTCGTGTAAAAAGCTGTCAATAATAAAATATCGATCGAAAATAGGTAACAACACCAATGATCAGCCAAAAAGGGAGCGAAGCTTTTGTATTTCTTTGAAGGCACTACAGTATGGTAACATCGGCCGCTCAGCGGGGGCCCACGGTAGCCAACAGTCTCTTTTTGTACAACCAACATTTGATCAAACATGTTAATGGCCGGCTTTATAACGCCAACAAAAGAAGAATGCCAACAGAGGCGTTAAATCCTTTACGATTCTGTGATGATGATTACGCGTTTGTCATAGGATCGCTCTCGGGTCTCGTTATCAGCCATGCGTGAACCGAGAGAGATATAGAGATCGAAGTACAAAAGTAGCTTATATTTGAATGGGACATGGTTTCCATGTTTCAACTCGTGTATTTTATTTAATATGGACATTATAAAAAATGTAGGCAGATAATATTTTGTGCAATACTTACCCAAACAACGCTGGTATTTATTTATTACGAAATAAAAAATCACACCCACAGTCATGCATGTAATACTAAACATAAACCAACTAACGCATTCATTATATCTACACGAGATACTATGTAAATTTATCTGTGATTTTTTGGGATTGTAAGTTACGCATAGGGTAACCTGGAATCAAAACAACGACAACTAACATTTCACCCAGCATTACATTTAGACATAGATATATAAACACGCCACAAGAAAAAATGCAGTTGCATTTGAAAAAGACTGAACACGGACCAATCAAGCATATAAGAACATGATTCCAATTTGAAATCAAATGATAAATTAACCTACCTTTTAGAAATGGAATGAAATAATAAGATAAATTGTAAATCAAATAAAATAAAACACACCAATAAGCAATTCTTTTTAAGATAATAATACTGTGCTTAATATCCTGCGTTGCGGGTGTATCGTGTAGTCTTCCAGGCTACCCCATTGCCTGCGAGCAACCGCCGCCGAGCGGCCGTGCCCGCCCGAACGCAACCGAACCCGGCCGAACGAAACCGAACGCGCGGTGCGAGCGAGTTAGCGACATACCTGTCTGGCGCTTTCATTGACAGGCACCTGAAATGAAGAAAAAAATCGATCCAATTCGTTGAAAATTTAAAATTTCGAAATTTTGTCTACTTCGGAGGAGACGAACACAGATAAATTTACATGCAAAGTAGTTATTTAATATTTCATACAGGGATAGTCTCCCAATGCTGTGTCGACTCGATCAATCGAAAAAATATCTCTATGAAGAGTAAAAAAAAACTGTATAACAAAAATTAAAAGCAAACACGTCAAAAAGATCAAACAATAACGTGGCAAAAACAGTTAAAAACAACATTGCAAGATGTATTAGGACAGTTGTTAAAATATAGGGTAGCATCGAACGGCTTGACTCCGCTGATATTGTGCGCTTGCACGCGATCTCTCTGGTGTTTGCATTCGCGTACTGCTACGCTACAACGGCTCATTCCATATCTTTACACTGGCAACTGCGTGGGCAACTTATGCACGTCGATGCCACATACTCGGGTATGCGGCATCGACGTGAACGACGTTGAACACTGTCATTCAAGTTCAAAATACAATGATTCCCCTAGACTGATACTCAGACAACCACGAATATATACATGAAATTAATAGCATCCAAGGCGAATATTTGGACGAATAGTCCAATAAAAGCAAATTAATATTGAGTCATTATAATACAATGGAGCCCTCTCCCAATGGACGAATTTATTATATTATTACCGGACGAGATCACGCAAACGAAATCGTAAAATTAAAGGAAATCAATTCCATAAATTGAATTCAATTCCCTTAACATCATTCTAGTGTAATGAGGGCACGTGATGTCATAACCATAAGAAATGTACTGATTGCAAGAAATACATTTTACTGAATAGGTACGAAACCGGAACCTAATGCAATTGTATTATTGTTAGCTGGTAAAAACACCTAAGCCATAAATTACCTAACAGTAGTAATTCAATCATCCAGTGCAGTTGCTAGATAGCAAAACAGCATACACAGTACCACATACAATACATTTCACTTTGCGTGTGAACAGCCACCGATGACTATCATTTTGTGCTATTTTGACACACACTTTTCTCGTGGATATTGTAATCACAGCACTTACCGTACCGACGCACACGCAACAATACCAAGAGTCACCTACTCGAAAAAACCAATCTATCAATATTAGAACACAAAAAAAATGCAAGTCAGTTAATAATCCTGAATCGGCAATCCACAATGGAAATAAAGTCACAGTCACTTTTTTAATAATGGCAACACAGTTTTTTCTTTTTTACTGCCACCCTAGGTTCGTTTGACATTTGAACTGGCTGATGACTTGGACGCGATGATTGATCGTCGCGACCTAGTAAATGAGTGCAATTTAGCATTTATATTCCTTTCTATTCAATGTTTGTTAGTGGGATGCATTAACGTATGTATATTGTATTACAGCAAAATTATTCTTACTATTTCTAATGAACCTGTAGAGTCTTATGACTACCTATTTTGGCACAATAAATATTTGGCAAACCAACAAATTAAATTTTTAACTAAGCAATCGTCTACCTAGAAATATCATAGCCAATAAGTACTATGACCTACAAATGATTTTTAAATTATTACAGGAATAATGTACACCATATTTATTTGAAGGCAAAATTCAAAATTAGTTGAAAAGTCAAAATTGCCTTACTGTCTCAAAAATATAATTTTGGAGTGTAAAAGTAACTTTTAATCTTAATGTATTGTAGCAAATATTCTAATATCGCCTGCAGGATCTACCGGGCACGAAGAAAATGAGCATTTGTATACGATTTATCAAGCAGCCAAGTATCCGCCCAAACTGTAACGAATCACTAGTAAATAAATTGACCACAAACATTTCGGACATTGCTTTTTATGTGGCATCCCGAAAGAAACATCCATATTAATTGATTTGTGGTGTAAGTATCTGGATGATTTGTGGCACGCTTGATTTGCAATATTTGTCGTAATAAATCTATCCACGCGAACAATATTTATACTTGCTGTTTGAGGTGAGCCATTTGTGGGTACCTACTTACTTCCATATTAGTTATCAGCAACACAGTCTCAGGTCCGCCCAAGGCTTTGGACAACCTAAAACGGCTTACGCTATTAGTATCATAGTAGTTATAAGATAGAGGTCTGTAAATTTAGAGAAAACTGGGGATCTACTCTCCAAGCTTACTGCGTGAGGCATTCGACGTGAGGATGTCCTTTTGATCAAATCCTTTAAGTACTTATAATACGATTATATAAATTTTTATTAGTCTAATCTTTACACGAACGCAGTAATTGACACAGTCAAGTATGTAATATAAATGAGAATAAATTACATTTGACAGGTCCTAGAATTAGATTGATACGTTCTAGGCTACACATTCAATTGATCCTGATGTGCCGGGATGTGGGGGTCTCCTAGCCTATTTGAGGTTGTGATAGACGAATCTGAATAAATCATAGCATGTACTCTCCCACTACATTAATAAACCATACAACAGAACAATCCTTGTTGCCTCATAGCTAGTATTTAAATCTTTATTATAACTCACAATTTTTCTTTTCTAAAGAAAATGTGTATCTAAAGAAATTGGGTAATCGATATAGCCACGGTGAAAAGTATAAAATAGAATTGAACTAAACTTTTCATTGATGTGTTCCTTGTCTAAGATACGTGCAAAAGCAACGAAATTCTAATCACATATGTTTCTTTCTTCGTCATTACCAAGGAATGAATAAGGATACCGATAAATAATTCCGATTATAAGCTGTATATAAATGTAAGGAAATGTACTTACTTCCACTTAAGCAATGCCCCGCTCAAGGGACTAGAAATTTCATAGCTCTTAATTAAAACAGAATAATTTGAAATATCCACCCCACTTGTAAATCAATTAAATAAAGTAAATACGAGCGGCTGTCCCTCTTGCGAAACCAATACTAACCATCTAATGATTTTAAGGTTTGGAATCTATTTATAAATTGTAATTTCACATTGCGCACTGAATATTTTTTCTGTTAATAACTTAATAATTTAAAAACGACATAGTTTACTATATTAAAAATAATATTCAATTCAACGTATCCAACACATTTTGAGAAATTTTAATTATTATCTAGATGAATTTAGTTCAGTTCCATATGCAGTACGAAGTATGATATGACGGTGCGATTTGAAATACTTGATAGTAATTGTGTTTAAAGGTAAATGTAAACATGTTTTAAAAGAAAATAGACAAAGGCTCGAGATAACTCTTCTACCACACCTGCCCGGCGCAAAGTTTTGACACACCAGTTAAGGAAAATTTTAGGGAAAAATAATTGCACATTTATCCTCTTGAGGGCATTAATTTCCCTTCACCCGCGACCCCACCATGGAAACAACCCAATTAGTGCATTATTTTTTACTTAAGGTAACAAATTCCAAATAATCCCCGATGCCAGCTTAATTAATTGGAAGCACTCGTTTTTACTTGTATCATTCTAACTGTGCTTAAACACCTATATTATTATTATTATTATATTCCTGTAACTAAATAGAATTTAAAGGAAGAAATGAGTTCAAATACAACAATTAGAATGACCCTTATGCCTGCATGCATGTGCATATCTGTCATGTGGAAATAAAAAATTAAAAACAAAAAAAGCTAAACAGTAAATGTAAGACCATAAATGAGAATCACTTTTTCATATTTTATCAAAATGAATCTTTAGTGGCCTATGTCAACCTAGTATCAAAAATACATGGAAAACAGACAGTTGTCAGTGGTCCCGTTTGCAACGTTCATGGTCAAGCTGCTTGGTTTAGGCCTAGATACAATATAGAATTGTTCTTAGATGTGATTATAATTCGCTAAATAGCGCAGGATCTTGTGCATGAAAAAACATGCTATATTATCCTCCTTAAATGTTGGACACCTTTTATTTTTTGTTCGTAGCAACACTCCGAAGAATTATTACTTTTGAATCGTTTAAGTCCTTGCACAGTGCCTATAATCCTGAATGGTAGGATTAAAATACTCGCCTACCTCTAATTAAAAGGGTTACTTTTACAATGATTAATCGAAACGGCCCGTAAATAAAGTAGCTTAATAAAAACACTGCTTTCGTATTTTATTTAAATATATCTAATAGACATTTGCAAGTTTAATGGATGAAGGCATTGACTTCCTAATTTAAGTACGCCTGAATTAAATCATATTCCAGATATGAATATCATCGTTTTACTTGCAATTGTCTTGCAGTGCGGATCAATTTTTGTGCAATCACCTACGATATACTTAATTATTATTAGTATTCAATCAGAACTGTTTAATAATAATAATATATGCTCACGCCTTCCACAAGGGTCCCCGAAGGGGTAGGCAGAGGTGTATAGATAATACCCGCACACCCACTTTCCGCCAGAGGTATATTAGGTGCCAACGTGATAGATGGCGCGTCCATCGCCGTTTAATTAAGAACTGTTTAATTTGACTTATTCAAAATAACATAATCAGCCTAAAAGTGGGAAGAGACCGATATCTATGGTGCTTTACTGTCACTGCCCACTCCGCGAGGAAGCCGACGTGATATAGTTCATATAGCCGTGAAACGGGTATATAAAAGATAAATTTACGGTTTATAATACATTTTCATAAGACTTGATAAACTTATTATAGAAAAATCGATATCAAATTATAGCGCTAATATCTACTTCAATATATATATATATATATATAAATTACGTGTCACGTTGTTTGTCTGCGATGGGCTCCTAAACTACTGAACCGATTTCAATCAAATTTGCACACCGTATGCAGTCTGATCCAACTTGAAAGATAGGATAGCTTACATCACAAATGGACCCGATAGGTGGCGCTGCGATCGTGTTTCAGGAAATTTAACTTTTTCACCCGGGCGAAGCAGGGCGGGACAGCTAGTATATATATATATTATTGAGCTGCTTCAGTTCGTTAACAGACGTTATAATGATTGTATGTTTTGTCTGTCCTGGCGCACCTGCCTTAAGGTTGCTGACACATCTACTTTGTAGGAACTTGTTGAATGAACTAACTTTTTCTAGACTAGTTAACCTGAGGAACCTTTGGCGCCTCTACTAAGCCACTTATGTGCAATTACGTCACCCTTTGTATGGCAATACAATATCGCCTTTAAACACCTTTGACGCTACTCTATTAACGTTTAACTCTAGTTACGTTTTTATCGTTTAAGTAAGATTATCTTGACTCCTAAAGCAATATTTAAGTGTCAATATTTTTGTATTTTTTAATTCGGTTAAAAAAGTTTTAATGTATAACGACATAGTAAGTTTCCACAAGCGCTTTCGTAATCGCGCATTATATTCAAAGTATCCTTGCTATCTCACGTACATACATATATATAATATATACGTGACAGAGGGCGAGTCCATCGCCGTTACTCATGCATGACTTTACGGCGATGGACTCGCCAACTGTCTAGTTGGTACCTTAAATATATCTCTGGTGGTAAGTAGATGTCTGGGTACTATCTATACACCTCTGCCTACCACTTCGGGGACCCTTATGGGTAGGCGTGAGGATATATTATTATTATTTTATTATATATACAGGTATTGTATTTTTAAAATAACTTGATTTTAAATTCTATTTATAAATTTAAACATAGACTAGAATCAGGAATTCACTTCTTATGCGCTTCACTCTCTACATCTATATCACGGGGAAATCTGCGTTATGATACCGTCATAATATAGTTTCCTAATCAGAGGTTAGAGGGAATTGTAATTATTCAAAATTCATATTGTTTTGCAATCTGATGCGTTTTTTGGTTGTGTTGATTGATGTTTGGTTGGCAGCTAGAGTCCTGTTTAGTAATTGTTGAACTAATCGTTAACCTAATTATGTTACTAAATTTAAGCGTACGGCTATTTCATTCAGTTTTCCAAGGATGAGCATTGAATGTAGTGAAATACGCAGCCCTATGCAATACAAAGTAGAATTTTAAAGTGAAATTTATTACACTAATTCCAGCACGTTGCATTACATTTAACAAATAACTAGTACCATTATTTTTAATTGTACAAATGCGCAAAATCCGATGCAATTAAATACATAACTTTTAACTTGGTTACAGGAACCTGTACTGTTACTACTATTACATAATAGTACCTGGATGACCGAGCTTAGCTCGGTAAATATAAATAAAATATAATTTATACGAATTACAGACTTATGGAATATGAATAATATTTTTTAATGTTGCCAATATAATAATGAAAAAATATGAACTTGTTATTTAAATAAAAAATCACGACTTAATTGGTTAAGAAATTAAAAAGATATGCCAAAATAAAGGATCATCTATCTAAACATATAATAAAAATGTAACGGATTGCTGTCTGTACATGGAAGATATATGAGAAAAAAATATAATTGGGAGCTTTATCAACGCAAACAGCACCCAAAACACAGATTTTTAGAATTTTTGTTTGTACATTTGTGCACGCTAACCTCAGAAACGGCTTATCCGATTTAGATGTGGTTTGTAAAACTGTAACGGATCACTGTCTGTACATGGTAGATGTATGAGAAAAAATATGATTGGGACCTTTATCAACAATTACACACGTTGTGCCATACTCTGCCACAAATCTTGTAAACGTCGATTCCGTTGTTCGTCATTAGTAGTAGCTACACGTTGTGCCGCACGCTGCTGCAAATCTTGGGGACATCGCTCCTGTTGTTCAACATTTTCAGTAGTTACACGTTGTGCCGCACGCTGCCGCAAATCTTGTGGACATCGCTCCTGTTGTTCAACATTTTCAGTAGCTACACGTTGTGCCGCACGCTGCCGCAAATCTTGTAGACATTGCTTCTGTTGTTCGTCATTTTCAGTAGCTACACGTTGTGTTATACGCTGCCGGAAATTTTACAGACGTCACTGTCGTTGTTCGTTATTTTCAGTAGCTACACGTTGTGCCGCACGTTGCCGCAAATCTTGTAGACATCGCTCCTGTTGTTCGTCATTTTCAGTAGCTATACGCTGTGCCGCTCGCTGCCGCAAATCTTGTCGACGTCGTTCCCGTTGTTCGTCATTTTCAGTAGCTACACGTTGTGCTGCACGCTGCCGGAAATCTTACAGACGTCGCAATTTTTGTCCGTTATTTTCAGTAGCTACACATTGTGCTGCTCGCTGCCGCAAATCTTGTAGACGTCGTTTCCGTTGTTCGTAATGTTTAGTAGCTACACGTTGTGCTGCTCGCTGCCGCAAATCTTGCAGACATCGCTCCCGTTGTTCGTAATGTTCAGTAGCTATACGTTGTGCTGCTCGCTGCCGCAAATCTTGTAGACGTCGTTCCCGTTGTTCGTAATGTTCAGTAGCTACACGTTGTGCTGCTGTTTGCCGCAAATCTTGTAGAGGTCGTTCCCGTTGTTCGTAATGTTCCGTAGCTACACGTTGTGCTGCTCTCTGCCGCAAATCTTGTAGACGTCGATCCCGTTGTTCGTAATGCACAGTAGCTATACGTTGTGCTCCTCGCTGCCGCAAAACTGGTAGACGTCGTTCCCGTTTTTCGTCATTTTCAGTAGCTACACGTTGTGCTGCACGCTGCCGGAAATCTTGCAGACGTCGCTCTCGTTGTTCCTAATGTTCAGTAGCTACACGTTGTGCTGCTCGCTGCCGCAAATCTTGCAGACATCGCTCCCGTTGTTCGTAATGTTCAGTAGCTATACGCTGTGCTGCTCGCCACCGCAAATCTTGTAGACGTTGTTCCCGTTGTTCGTAATGTTCAGTAGCTACACGTTGTGCTGCTCGCTGCTGCGAATCCTGTATACATCGCTCCCGTTGTTCGTTATTTTCAGTAGCTATACGTTGTGCTGCTCGCTGCCGCAAATCTTGTAGACGTCGTTCCCGTTGTTCCTAATGTTCAGTAGCTACACGTTGTGCCGCTCGTTGCCACAAATCTTGTAGACGTCGTTCCCGTTGTTCCTAATGTTCAGTAGCTACACGTTGTGCTGCTCGTTTCCGCAAATCTTGTAAACGTCGTTCCCGTTGTTCGTAATGTTCAGTAGGTACACGTTGTGCTGCTCGCTGCCGCAAATCTTGTAGACGTCGTTCCCGTTGTTCGTAATGTTCAGTAGGTACACGTTGTGCTGCTTTTTGCCGCAAATCTTGTAGACGTCGTTCCCGTTGTTCGTAATGTTCAGTAGCTACACGTTGTGCTGCTCTCTGCCGCAAATCTTGTAGACGTCGTTCCCGTTGTTCGTAATGTTCAGTAGCTACACGTTGTGCTGCTGTTTGCCGCAAATCTTGTAGAGGTCGTTCCCGTTGTTCGTAATGTTCCGTAGCTACACGTTGTGCTGCTCTCTGCCGCAAATCTTGTAGACGTCGATCCCGTTGTTCGTAATGCACAGTAGCTATACGTTGTGCTCCTCGCTGCCGCAAAACTGGTAGACGTCGTTCCCGTTTTTCGTCATTTTCAGTAGCTACACGTTGTGCTGCACGCTGCCGGAAATCTTGCAGACGTCGCTCTCGTTGTTCCTAATGTTCAGTAGCTACACGTTGTGCTGCTCGCTGCCGCAAATCTTGCAGACATCGCTCCCGTTGTTCGTAATGTTCAGTAGCTATACGCTGTGCTGCTCGCCACCGCAAATCTTGTAGACGTTGTTCCCGTTGTTCGTAATGTTCAGTAGCTACACGTTGTGCTGCTCGCTGCTGCGAATCCTGTATACATCGCTCCCGTTGTTCGTTATTTTCAGTAGCTATACGTTGTGCTGCTCGCTGCCGCAAATCTTGTAGACGTCGTTCCCGTTGTTCCTAATGTTCAGTAGCTACACGTTGTGCCGCTCGTTGCCACAAATCTTGTAGACGTCGTTCCCGTTGTTCCTAATGTTCAGTAGCTACACGTTGTGCTGCTCGTTTCCGCAAATCTTGTAAACGTCGTTCCCGTTGTTCGTAATGTTCAGTAGGTACACGTTGTGCTGCTCGCTGCCGCAAATCTTGTAGACGTCGTTCCCGTTGTTCGTAATGTTCAGTAGGTACACGTTGTGCTGCTTTTTGCCGCAAATCTTGTAGACGTCGTTCCCGTTGTTCGTAATGTTCAGTAGCTACACGTTGTGCTGCTCTCTGCCGCAAATATTGTAGACGTCGTTCCCGTTGTTCGTAATGTTCAGTAGCTACACGCTGTGCTGCTTGCTGCCGCAAATCTTGTAGACGTCGTTCCCGTTGTTCGTAATGTTCAGTAGGTACACGTTGTGCTGCTCGCTGCCGCAAATCTTGTAGACGTCGTTCCCGTTGTTCGTCATTTTCAGTAACTACACGTTGTGCTGCACACTGCCGGAAATCTTATAGACGTCGCTCTCGTTGTTCGTAATGTTCAGTAGCTACACGTTGTGCTGCTCTCTGCCGCAAATCTTACAGACGTCGCTCTCGTTGTTCGTAATGTTTAGTAGCTATACGTTGTGCTGCTCTCTGACGCAAATCTTGTAGACGTCGTTCCCGTTGTTCGTAATGTTCAGTAGCTACACGTTGTGCTGCTCTCTGCCGCAAATCTTACAGACATCGCTCCCATTGTTCGTAATGTTCAGTAGCTACACGTTGTGCTGCTCTCAGCCGCAAATCTTGTAGAGGTCGTTTTCGTTGTTCGTAATGTTCAGTAGCTACACGTTGTGCTGCTCTCTGCCGCAAATCTTGTAGACGTCGTTCCCGTTGTTCGTAATGTTCAGTAGCTACACGTGGTGCTGCTCTCTGCCGCAAATCTTGTAGACGTCGTTCCCGTTGTTCGTAATGTTCAGTAGCTACACGTTGTGCTGCTTGCTGCCGCAAATCTTGTAGACGTCGTTCCCGTTGTTCGTAATGTTCAGTAGCTACACGTTGTGCTGCTCGCTGCCGCAAAATCTTGCAGACATCGCTCCCGTTGTTCGTAATGTTCAGTAGCTATACGCTGTGCTGCTCGCCACCGCAAATCTTGTAGACGTTGTTCCCGTTGTTCGTAATGTTCAGTAGCTACACGTTGTGCTGCTCGCTGCTGCGAATCCTGTATACATCGCTCCCGTTGTTCGTTATTTTCAGTAGCTATACGTTGTGCTGCTCGCTGCCGCAAATCTTGTAGACGTCGTTCCCGTTGTTCCTAATGTTCAGTAGCTACACGTTGTGCCGCTCGTTGCCACAAATCTTGTAGACGTCGTTCCCGTTGTTCCTAATGTTCAGTAGCTACACGTTGTGCTGCTCGTTTCCGCAAATCTTGTAAACGTCGTTCCCGTTGTTCGTAATGTTCAGTAGGTACACGTTGTGCTGCTCGCTGCCGCAAATCTTGTAGACGTCGTTCCCGTTGTTCGTAATGTTCAGTAGCTACACGTTGTGCTGCTTTTTGCCGCAAATCTTGTAGACGTCGTTCCCGTTGTTCGTAATGTTCAGTAGCTACACGTTGTGCTGCTCTCTGCCGCAAATATTGTAGACGTCGTTCCCGTTGTTCGTAATGTTCAGTAGCTATACGTTGTGCTGCTCTCTGACGCAAATCTTGTAGACGTCGTTCCCGTTGTTCGTAATGTTCAGTAGCTACACGTTGTGCTGCTCTCTGCCGCAAATCTTACAGACATCGCTCCCGTTGTTCGTAATGTTCAGTAGCTACACGTTGTGCTGCTCTCAGCCGCAAATCTTGTAGAGGTCGTTTTCGTTGTTCGTAATGTTCAGTAGCTACACGTTGTGCTGCTCTCAGCCGCAAATCTTGTAGAGGTCGTTTTCGTTGTTCGTAATGTTCAGTAGCTACACGTTGTGCTGCTCTCTGCCGCAAATCTTGTAGACGTCGTTCCCGTTGTTCGTAATGTTCAGTAGCTACACGTGGTGCTGCTCTCTGCCGCAAATCTTGTAGACGTCGTTCCCGTTGTTCGTAATGTTCAGTAGCTACACGTTGTGCTGCTTGCTGCCGCAAATCTTGTAGACGTCGTTCCCGTTGTTCGTAATGTTCAGTAGCTACACGTTGTGCTGCTCGCTGCCGCAAAATCTTGCAGACATCGCTCCCGTTGTTCGTAATGTTCAGTAGCTATACGCTGTGCTGCTCGCCACCGCAAATCTTGTAGACGTTGTTCCCGTTGTTCGTAATGTTCAGTAGCTATACGTTGTGCTGCTCGCTGCCGCAAATCTTGTAGACGTCGTTCCCGTTGTTCCTAATGTTCAGTAGCTACACGTTGTGCCGCTCGTTGCCACAAATCTTGTAGACGTCGTTCCCGTTGTTCCTAATGTTCAGTAGCTACACGTTGTGCTGCTCGTTTCCGCAAATCTTGTAAACGTCGTTCCCGTTGTTCGTAATGTTCAGTAGGTACACGTTGTGCTGCTCGCTGCCGCAAATCTTGTAGACGTCGTTCCCGTTGTTCGTAATGTTCAGTAGCTACACGTTGTGCTGCTTTTTGCCGCAAATCTTGTAGACGTCGTTCCCGTTGTTCGTAATGTTCAGTAGCTACACGTTGTGCTGCTCTCTGCCGCAAATATTGTAGACGTCGTTCCCGTTGTTCGTAATGTTCAGTAGCTACACGCTGTGCTGCTTGCTGCCGCAAATCTTGTAGACGTCGTTCCCGTTGTTCGTAATGTTCAGTAGGTACACGTTGTGCTGCTCGCTGCCGCAAATCTTGTAGACGTCGTTCCCGTTGTTCGTCATTTTCAGTAACTACACGTTGTGCTGCACACTGCCGGAAATCTTATAGACGTCGCTCTCGTTGTTCGTAATGTTCAGTAGCTACACGTTGTGCTGCTCTCTGCCGCAAATCTTACAGACGTCGCTCTCGTTGTTCGTAATGTTTAGTAGCTATACGTTGTGCTGCTCTCTGACGCAAATCTTGTAGACGTCGTTCCCGTTGTTCGTAATGTTCAGTAGCTACACGTTGTGCTGCTCTCTGCCGCAAATCTTACAGACATCGCTCCCGTTGTTCGTAATGTTCAGTAGCTACACGTTGTGCTGCTCTCAGCCGCAAATCTTGTAGAGGTCGTTTTCGTTGTTCGTAATGTTCAGTAGCTACACGTTGTGCTGCTCTCTGCCTCAAATCTTGTAGACGTCGTTCCCGTTGTTCGTAATGTTCAGTAGCTACACGTGGTGCTGCTCTCTGCCGCAAATCTTGTAGACGTCGTTCCCGTTGTTCGTAATGTTCAGTAGCTACACGTTGTGCTGCTTGCTGCCGCAAATCTTGTAGACGTCGTTCCCGTTGTTCGTAATGTTCAGTAGCTACACGTTGTGCTGCTTTTTGCCGCAAATCTTGTAGAGGTCGTTCCCGTTGTTCGTAATGTTCAGTAGCTACACGTTATGCTGTTCGCTGCCGCAAATCTTGTGGACGTCGTTCCCGCTGTTGGTCATATTCAGTGAAACAAATCTCTAAAAGAAGAGCAGAAAGGTCTAAATCATTAGACCTTTCTGCTCGTATAATGTTGGTCAAGTTTTGCAAGACTTTAGCACTACGTGTGGGACGAGCGGAAAGCTGTTTATTTTCATTAATTTGTTAAAATGAGTCTTGTTTGTCGATCACTATTTTCTTGAAGGTTTAGGCATTTTGTCATGTAAGTAAACAATTGATTTTATATAATTTAATACGTCTACGAAAACGTCAAACCAAAAACTCATTGGCTTAAAGTTTGTTGCTTAGCAACGCTTTATTGTTGCTGTGTCGGTAAAGCAGTAGCGAATTTCAAATTCTAATGAAATTGTAGGAGATTTTCATTGCCTAAAAACACGGATAAAACTTTTTTTTTTTAAATGAAACCTAGCTAGATCAATTTATTGCCCCCGAAATCCCCCCCGTACCAAATTTCATGAAAATCGTTGGAGCCGTTTCCGAGATTCAGATTATATATATACAAGAATTGCTCGTTTAAAGGTATTAGATAGATAGATAGATACAATCGACAAATGTCATATTGTCAAATAAGCAACTAGATTTTTAGGTAGTTTCGAATCGAACAACTGAGTATTTGAATTTGCAGAAGGAAAATAAAATACTTACCATTAAAATATAGTTGGAAGGCATCAACAATAGTACGTACACCAAGAGGCAACAGGAGCGATTGGCTCCAGGCACTGAATGCGTGGTCACGATTTATCCAACAAATAGAGATTGCACTTACGCTCGTCAACGTTCAATTAAATTTGACCCATCTTACTCAGAACATAAAGCAACATATTAGCTCAACAATATGTATTATCCCAACTATTTAAAATAGCTCGCCAATGCCTCCACAGAAGAGTCAGAAATGTTTATGCAAGATGCTTGTCTTGGGTTTGACATAAGATTAAAAATTTAACAAAAATAATATATATATTGAAGAATTCAAAAATAGAAGGTGTGTATTAAAGAATAGCTGGTTATCAGCAATGTGCTGATTGCTTATACCTAAGCTCCTGAAATAGACAAATGCACACATGCCTTACGCGTCTAGCCGCTAACAATGTATTCGACCGCCATAGTTAGGTAAATTTTCAAAACGTCACACACGCAGATAGCATAAACGGCAACCATAAAACAGAATTACGTTGTTAAAACAACTAGCAACAATTTTTGTTCCAACTAAGTTTATTGTATCACGCAACCTCAGCGATTATAGCAGTCTTATAGACAGTTTGTTTGATGTACTAGCTCCAATAGACAGTTAGGTACTCCTCAGCTACAATGTAATTGAGAGAAATCTACGAGAGCAGTAATAATACGTATTTATGTTATGTGCTCGTGCAGTATCGGGCAGAATACAACGATCATACTAATGTATGAACACGGCCATGCATCATATAGTCTGCATTGGTTTCGTTTGGTGTAGTCATACTTATTGACAGTTTTAGATATTAAAACTTATACACTTAGCACCTTCCGAAACGGTAACGCCGGAGATCGCTCACTGTTTTACTTCACCGTAAACGTCAAGGTATGATAAATCACTGTAATTAAGCTTAAAAAAATTGGTAATGACAACCGGGAGCCGAATCTGCGGTTCTGATTTGTATGGCGACCGCTCTTACGATTCGGCGACAAAGGCATGTTTTTGTTAGAACATAATAATGTATTAAATAACTAAACGAATATTTGTTGGAACGGATCCTTGGTTTGTGTAGGCTGGACATATTTCCGGGTTGCATACATCATTCGTACGATATCATTAAGACATCAAAACACAGCGAGGGGGAGGAAACGCGCCTTATTTTGTATAATTCAGGAAATCGTACATTGTTATTTTGGTAAAAGGTTTTGAAAAGAACGATAAAACGCTATAATTCGTCCGTATACAGAGTGTGTTGTTTGAAGCCATGTTTAAATAATTCTTTATGTTTATTGCATTTTCCAAGAATAATGTAACGGAGTAATGTTTAACTGATTACCGATATTTTTACAAAACGTACGAAATTTATTACGCATTAATGATTTTGTCTCACATGGTAAAAATAAAGTAACTTACCGAAACGCGCTGATTGGTTTTGTTTTTTATTTATTTCTACGTTCTCCCACAAGAATTCCCGAAGGGGTTATTTAGTGGACACGATATTTTCTCTGGAGATACATTTAAGTCTTACGCATAGTTATACCGGGACATGACTCCACACATTGGCCTTTAAACTTCTTCTCATGCGTATGCTTTTTTTATCTTTACCATTAATAAAAACTCATTCGTACAGACCTCCGGGAGTTGAACCTTAGAAGTTAATATTAACATCTACATTGCCTACTTAAACCCCTCGGCCACCGCGGCTTTCTAAACAGCTGTTGCTTAGTTATAACTTAAACCAATTGTGAGGAACTATACTACTCAATTAGTGAAAATAATTACTTAGCACGCGAAAACGCAAACAATTCGGACCGTAGCCAGTTTGCTACTACCACTATGACTAATCAGCAAAAAAATCAAACAACGTAACTTTACTACACACAGTTAAAGCCACTGAGTAATACTACTATTGAGACATTGAGATTATTAACCAAATGATATTTGCACTTGGACTATGAAGCAGAAGGAACGTAGGACTCAAGTACCTCGTTGTCGAAATAGTAAAAGCAAAATTGTTTTATTGAATTCTGTACGTGAAACGGAGATCGAGACGACAGAGAGCAGTACAGACAATTAAAAGATATTAAGTATATTACTATAAAATATAAAAGTAGGCCGGTAACGCGGGAATGATACACCTGGTCTTACAAGCGTCGGCAGACGTTGGTAACCGCTTACCCTCAGGTATATAAAAATAGCGTACACACTCGATTTTTTGAAAATAATGCTAGCGAGCTTGATGCCCGTATTGGCAGTATGTATATTACGTTGCATTGACACGAAGATGCACTGGCTAGTTACGAAAGTGCACAATAATTACAACTTGGCGAATAAAAAAATGCTGAGAATTCTGATTGTCAGATAAAGCTGCACGATTGTCTGGGATTGCATATTGAAAAAACATGCAACAGAGATAAGGAGTTACATGGTTGAGTGAGTTAAAGGCATCGCGGCTGCACACGGGCTAATTGCACTTCCTACCGAGTTACTGCACGGGCATAACTAGCTCGCACTGCTATTTGCATGTTACCTTTTGACAGCCCAAATGTTTACTGTAACCGTATTTTCTAAATAGCATTTGCATTATAAATTTGAATTATGAATGCACATTTTTTTATTGGTAATCATAATTTGTATACAGTTAAGTTTATCTATCTTTTTTTTCACACCTTTCTCCAAGGATCCCTTAGATGAAAATAGAAGATAAATCATCAAATCAACCTTGTCTGTGAAATAACGGCGCGTCTGTTCTCAAAATTTCTTAATCTGAAAAACCTCAGAACTCATTAGTAGTGGAATAGCTCATACACCTCGGGTCTGAGCTTGTAATCGTGACCTTGACTACTCCACCAGTAAGCCACCAATGCTGATGGTGTGTGTCTGAATTGTCAACAACTAACACTCAGGGAGAGATGTACATTGAAACGATGTATGTTACTATTCTTCTACGGATACTTTCTACCATAATATTGCTTAGATGAAGTACCTATCTATGACAATTTCCAGGGCTATTGTAACCACCCAGTTCTCATCGCTTTCCAATGGTAATAAAATTTGTTATAGTTCAAGTTCTTGCCCAAACATTAAGCAGCGCTATGGTGGATTTAGGGAATAAAAACCTTTTTTGTTTTAGGCAAATCGAACGTGATGACGGAAAAATACTTTCACTTGAGTCTGTTAACTGGAGTCTAAATTTTCACAGACTATTGACTCATTGGTCATCTTTAAAAGATTACTTATTTTCACCAATGAGTCAATAGTATACAGTCGGCTTTCTGATCTACAGGAAGTTCACAAAAAAGTGCTTGTGATTACATTTTAAGCCGTAAATATCCCCAGCAGACATCGAGACTACCACCACATTATCTCGAGTGAAGGAAGTTGAATTACCGTATCAAACTATTTCTTGAACAAACAGCTTAGCTTTCAGAGCTCTTACACCTTCCTCACATTCAACTGTTCTACAGATTCCATTATAAACTACTTACATGTGCCAGCAAAGTTTACTTTGAAAAGGTTCTTTCTAATCGCTCATTGTGTAACTCTTATCTACGGAATTATGAATGAACAGTGTTCAAACATCAGTTAATTTCTTATGTTTCCTTCAAGTTTTGTAGTCAATCTAATGTTATAAAACTCCATGAAAATATTATTAATATTTATGTGCTACGTTTAATACTTACTTGGTGTATGTAAAGCATGCCTGCGTTACTTGGTAGTAAATCAAAGATTATACTGACTGTATGAGCCTCTAAGCGCGGCACGTTTGATAAACACGATGATTACTATAACACTGCATGTATTCATAAATTTCTCCCTATAAATGATAAGGCTTTACACACGGATTAGGCCACCGGGAGAGCAGGATGTATCAGTAATCTTGTTTGTTGAGAAACACTGGTGTTTACACCTCAGTACTAGCTCTTCATTGTAATATTAAAGAGGACACATTGATAAGCAAACATGGATAGTAATCTTTTTAAGAGCAGAGATAAAAGACCAGTCATATGTAGTCTGAAACTAATTCTCCAAAGGATACTTTATACTAAGTATCCTTTATTTCTATTCCAACTATATTGGTACCTACGCCTACGATGAACGAAAGATTCGAATTAAATTTCAAATAATCTCCCCAAAATATGACTTTATAATTTCATTCCCGATCAATCCAAATCATATGCACTTAAATTTCATATATTATAAACGACTATCTCATTTGTTTTATTTTAAAGGCAACTCGCTAACTACTTCTACTGGTAAATTGAGCGCAACTACTATAGATACTTTATAACGGTGGTAACTGTAGTTTTATATTTGCTATGTGACGTGCAATAAGTGTTCCCTGTGTCCCTTGCGTGGAATAAAATAATTTTTATTTTGAGTTTTGCTATCTACAGTACTAGACTACCTATTCGATAGTCGCTAGCGAGCATCGATATGAAAATCTCATGATAAATGTACTGCATCGTAGCATTTACGTCGATGTTTACAAGTTCTAGACAATGTTATTGGCATGTAGTGATTTCACATGATGGAAATCAAGTGTAATCAATGTTTACATTGACTCGTCCAATCACTAGAAACACGTATATACGGTCTATATGCACAAAACTATTGTGTGGACAATAGAGTTATCTGATTCGCAACAATGCATAAGTATAGGAATTTTAATTGGAAATATGAGAAGCAAGTCGCGTTGTTATGATTTAGCGCCGTTTCTATCCTGTCTACGTTAGATTGCCACTGAGATACTACTGTATTCTTTATGGCCGATGATTTCCATATGTAACGAAGCGTGTACGAATACGAATTGTGTAAAAACCAGTGAGAATCGTACTTGTTTTCAACGAGTACCACATTAATATGCCGCGCCGTTACAATAGAACTGCTTTACCAATGATTCTATGTTTGATTAGAAACGCCAAGCTTGTTTAAGAAGCTTTAACGTTGAAGGAATCATTCCTTGTAAAATATACTTAATTCTGCTGAAGATAAGATCCAATTTATCGAAGAATTTTTTGTATGTATTTAAGCAACATAAAACCTTCATAACTGTGATTCACAGTGAAATTCTCTGTAGCAGAAAATTAAAATAAAATTAACAACGAGTCAATTACGGCCCCAGAAGGTATGCGGGTTATAAAAAATGGGAGCCAAGGGTTGGCGGGATTTCTTTCCGGTTCTGTACATTTATTTAATTAATCACATTCTTACAATTGGGGCCCTAGCCGGTCCGAATGTCCAAATTTTTTGAGTTCTTTCGCGAATTGAAATACTCCATCTCATACTTTAGAGCGCCCTCATCGGCTCTAAATCAGAGCTTACCTATATTACGTTAAGGAAAAAATGCGTTCCATTCTAATACTCACTTATTGTAAAATATAAAACTATATTTTGAAGGGGTCGAATTACAAGTCACTTCGCAACAATCTCACTTGTAATTACGTTGGACTGATAAAAACAGGGGTGCTACTTTGGGACTACAGAAAGCAATGGAGTCGTCAGCTTATTCCCATATATAACTTCTTTATTTTTTCAATATTCAGTTGTCACAATGTTCTAACAATAGAATGTAACGACATATATTGGTAGACTAAAAAGGAAGGAAGAAACATGGAATTAATGTTTTAAAACTTTCCTCAAGCTTAGTAGGTGCAAAATACGTACAACAACGTAAACAAACCACACCGAGCAATTTCCGATGTGTCCAATCGATTCGCAACTCTTCAGCACAGTGCTAAAAACACGCACGAGAGTAGAGCAAAAAAAAACAAAAAAAGTGCAAAATCATATCGCTGTTACATCTCGAATGGTTCGTTTTTTATTTCAATTTTCGAGGGTTCACTAAACGTTCGAAACGAACTCTATTATTCGCTACCCATTTGTGTTCTGTGATGTGACGTAAGCATATTCGGCGCTCAAGAGCCGTTGTTATTAACTGTAATAATATAATTCATAACTTATTCATATCTAGGATCGCTGCAATGGATATGCCATTTTTTTTCTACAACAGATTTAGGGGGTTAATACACATAATTAATATGGAATTTAAGCATAGTACCGACATAGTATTATTTTACGCACACAAGAACTTATAAGTTATGTGAATCTAGCAAGGGTCCCCGAAGACGTAGTCAAAGGTGTCACAACGCCCAGCCAAATGCTGGTGATATATTCAGGTGCCAACGTGTCAGGTGGCGAGACCAGATTCTCAAGCACAACTGCCGTTGACTTTCATCTCAAACGTCTTCAGATTTCCTATCGATGTTTTCTTTCACCGCAAAGCTCGTAGTCTGATGAATCACTGTACTTCTTTTAAGAAAAACTAATTAGTAAAGTTGGGATTCGTAATTGCAATATTTCCGTTGCAGGCGACTACTCGAACCACTACTAAAAAAACCCGGATAAAAGAAGGAAATAGATACGCTCTTAAATATAAAAAAATTCGACAGCACACGTTTGAAAGAAAACTAGTTACCTACGCTTACCGCGTAACTATCAGAGCCACGATAACTATCCTTTCCTAAGCAAGCGACTATAAAAATCCTGGATTTTTCTCCTATGATCAATCATAGGAGAAAAATGACATGGACACTTCAATGGATTGATAAAAAAAATCTACCCAGACCAAAACAGTCGAAACATGAGTACAAAACCAAATCTTCATTGAGTCACGTGTTTTGGAAACAATCTAATAAGCCCACTGACAAAAACGATTTATTATGCCTTTCTTAACATCCTATTACGTCAGTTTCTATTTACCAAAAAATGTTTCATTTGCATAATAGCTTTTTTTCCGCCATTACTATTTACGTTAATATTCTGAATCGTTCGAGCAGGGGTCGCACGCACAGAAACATGAAGACAATTTGTTTTGTATATTGTGCGGCGGCCATTTATGTAAATATAAATCCACGATATTACAAAAATGTGTACCTTATAGACGGGAGTGGCCTGCATATTTACACTTCTATTTGGGTGTGGTTTGTCCACGAAACCATTTAATTAACTTACTTGTACACGGATTTGTCCGTTACGTATAATGAACCAACGACTCGCCCCCGGCTTGGCATGGGTACAAAAAAAAGAAGGTGCATGACGAATGGCCTATACAGAAACTATATCCTCTCGCCTTACCACGAGGGGACCCTAAGTGGTAGGCAGGGGTGTGTGGTTATTACCTAAGTAACCACACACCCACTTTCCGCCAGCGATATATCTTAGATGCCAACGTGACAGATACGCAAGCACGACTATACATACGCCTTTGAATCGCTTCTTAGACGTATGCAGGTTTCCTCTCGATGTTTTTCTGCTTTCTTCTTTGGTACACTCGGGATTCGAACTCATGGTCTTTGTGTCGCAAGCAACTACCCGAACCACTCGGCCATCACGAAATAACACGGTGAAATTCAGATCGTAATCCGTGTAGTAGTTTTTATTGTTTAATTAACAGACGCAGCACATATTGTTTTTTAAAATGTAATGAATGATAATAACAGCATAAACATACTATTTTCCTAACAAACGTAAAATGGAATGAAGCGAAGATAATTAAAATTCGCATCCCAAAAAGAAATCTCGAAAGATAATGTTAATAATTTACGTTGGCTTAATCAACAAAACATCAGAAAGCAATAAGCTCTATTAAGAGTCCGATAGAATTTCTCATTTCATTCGTCTTGAGTCGTCAGAAACAAAGTGCGGCCATCGTCGGCGGTGTTATTAACGCGTCTAAATAATTACAGGGAACATCAATCAGAGGGCATATGCAGATAGAGCATTTTATGCGAGTCAGCGCGCAGTCGGCCCACTGTGCAACCCTTTCTTTGATATCTGTATGATATTACAAATGAAATTACTAAAACACGTTCCCGAAATGCATTGTGACCGTAGAGATGGGAAAGGTCGATGATTTGATATATATTTCTATAACTTTAATAATATTATAAATAGTACGAAAAAAAATTAAGTACACATAATAGTTATCATTTTAAATACTTGTAGATTTATAATTTTTAAGTCTTTTATAGATTTATTTTTACGGATCGCTCATAAATAACTTTTCATTTTTATTTGTGAATCTTAAAATAGGTTAAGTAGTAACTAGTTAAGTGACAGGTACAAAAGCTGTCAAACGCGTAAATAAATCGATATTATGTATGACAGCGTAACACAGGCAAGCAAATGGTGGTGTGGATCGAAGGGAATGATCGGCACATTTCGTCTAGAACGCCACAAATTGACCGCAATTAAAAGAACAATGACTAGTTTCAATTCCCCAAACTTAATTTCCTCCAACGCAAAAGTGTAACTAACCGAAAAATACATTAATAAATAAATTTAATTATTCGTTTTGCCTCATCGGGCTTAATCTGACATGTATTTTGTAAATAATAACAACATTATCTTTTAATTCACATACGTTTTATTGAACACGAACCTCTTACAAAACATAATTTTTCTTTAAATCACTTATATTTGTTACGAAAGCTGTCTCTCTCAGAAAAGGAAATAATAATTAGTAATTGTGCCCTGACAGAGGGACTCCGGCACGCTGGGCTATTGGGCACGCGTCAATACTAACATCTTTACCCGTCGACACATTTTACTTAAACAAACTTACACTCCATCTCACATCAACATGCTTCACTAATCTCAACCTTATATCACTTAAAATAAGTGCCATTGTCTTTTACTTACATGTTTCATAAATTCAATTTAATATCGGTTATTAATGTAGCTGTCTTTGAAAGCAGTCTAATTAAGTTTTTTAGATCTATTGAACTTTATTGTTGATTGACAGGTGGCGCTAACGGCTATTTAAAATGGATACATTACTTTCGGTATGATTGTTCCTTATTCAAAAACAATTGTTCAAGACATCTTTCCATTAAGAGTCAGCCTAACAATACGAAATATAATTCAAGCAAGAGTTACAGATATTGGTATACTTTATAAAGTGATTAGTACTAAGGGACTGGTGGAATGTGCCTCAAGCGAAAGAGGACTGGCGCTGTACTCTCTCTGCCTCCTGGTGTGAGGGACTTGACGCGATATTATATAAGAGTACGTATGTAACAAGCTGAAATTAACAGTTTTGGTTATGAGATAGAATTGATATACAATTGAACTGATATAACTACCACACCAATATGAAGCCGTGGTGGCCGAGTGGTTCGAGCAGTTGCCTGCGACGCAAAGGTCGCAAGTTCGAATCCCGACTGTACCAATGAGTTTTTCTGAACTTAAGTACAGTGATTAGTCACACCACGAGCTTTACGGTGAAGGAAAACATCGAGAGGAAACCTGCATACGTCTGAGAAGAAATTCAAAGGCGTATGTATAGTCGTGCTTGAGTAACGGCGACGTACTCGCCATCTGTCACGTTGGCACCTAATATACCTCTGGCGGAAAGTGGGTGTTGGGTATTACCTATACACCTCTGCCTACCCCTTCGGGGACCCTTGTGGGAAGGCGTGAGGATATTATTATTATTATTATACCAATATGAAAGCAAATTAAATAGGCCTAGTGCACAGTCATGAACAATGCGGTGCAATCTGTATGCAACGACACGCCTACTATTTTATAATCCTAGACGTCGTTTAGACTCAGGGGAAGGCTATATGAGTGAACTGATGAGAGAGTGAAGCTGAATATTATCATGATAAAAAAATTACATTTAAATTGGTCATTAACATTCGATTGCTAATCATTAAGCCGTAGTAGGCATCACGCCCAGACGAAAGCTCCAACGGGGCATCATAAAGAATCCATCAACATCAAGTACATCAACGCAACACCGATCGCGAAATCCGCCATCAATCATAAACATCAGAAAGGATTAAAATCTACGTTGCACCTTCCGAAGCTTGAGTACCCTTGTTTTTCTCTAACCCGTAAATACTGAGGGGCGTAAGTATGGCCGGGGGGCGGTAAATATTATCGAGGGGCCAGGGGGACTACCCGGCTGGAGGGGGGCACTATCCCTTATCGCGAGCGTTACCCTCGCTGCCGGCGGCCGCTAGACCGCCAAAATGTGGGGCAAATCGATTTCTCTGCCCTATTTTTGTGCATCTGGACCGCTATCGATTTTTCACTCGCACTAGTTTGCCATAGATTATTTCTTTGGAACAATAACCTGCAGACATTTTATGGTCTTCGTTTTGATGTTCATAACATCATTTTATCCGTTTAAAATAACATACAGCCACTAAAACTATTTAATTATGAAGCAGTAAAAAAGTTACAATGTTATTTTAAGTGCAGCGACGATTATTGCTCAAAATGTGTCTGATGCTGGAATGACATAATTTTATATGCGTTGTAAATTACTTTAATAGGCGTAAAGTGCGCGACTAGACTCGCCCAAGAACTAGAAGATCGCACATATTTTGCGTTTGAAGGCTATCTTTACGGTCACTGAGCTCGCGCTAATGTCATAGATGATACAACTTCATATAATAAACAGGCCATGATGTATTGATGTACAAAACTATAAATCAATGCATAATGACGAAAAAAAAGTAAAAAAAAATCGAGTTCAGTAGCCCCTTAATAAAATATTCTCAGATAAACTTTAATAAGGCATGTGCAATTAAAAATAAACAAATAAAACAATACGACCGGCAATAACACTGGCCCATGTAACATTGTTGAATAAATTGATGCGTGATTTGATTAAAAATAAAGCAAATATGGAAGGGCAGTAAAACGCAATTTACTATGGTTTAACCGCCATCCGCACATTTGATCCTCGCCTACTAAGTTTTTTATCGATTCCCTTTTAAATTGTTGCGAATGTTTTATTACGTTTTATTATAAATCGTATATCAAGCCTTAACGAGGACTTGAGGCTGACTTAAGTAGCCCTTATCTTGTTGCTCTGTTGTAAAACTTTCCACTTGCCTGCGATGTACAGCTTGCTGACTTGGAATCATGTAACATATCTAATTTTAGATTCAATATTTCTTTATAAATCTATATAATCAAACTAAAAAACTGAAAATAATTAATTAAATACTCTTATTTTAATATAGATACAGGTCAGAATCATCATGCTGATACTCGCCTATTCTGGCAAAAATACAAAATATACATTTTAAATATTTTTACATATAGCTGTCTGTATGTATTCATTGTCTGATGTCTAAAGGATACAATTGTATGTACCCACATATATACAAGTATATATTTATGTTATTATATCTATACTATTCTCTCTTATTAGATATTCAGTTTACAAATGCTAAACCATTAAATATTTTCTAAGCTTTGCATAGTTTTCGACTTGTTTTATCCGAAAATAATTCCTTTTATTTATTTTCGGAGTAATTCGAACAATCAAATTATAAATATACCTGTAACAAGAAATACTACTTTACTGTATAAAAATTACATTCTTTATTATAAAACATCTCTCAACGATATCTGGTCCTATTTTCAAAGCAGTAATGCAATAAGGCAGTGAAATTTCTGTGCAAGGTTATCTTGTTAAAGACCAAACAGGTAATTTGCCTCAACATATATAGATCCAGTAGGTAATTACACAGAAATGTATAAAAAATATAATTCGAACGAGCACCAAGTAAATTGATATCGTATCATGGGAAAAGCAGGAAAAAGCGTATTTACTCTCAATGGTATCCATAATAGACTAGTTGTGCGACTGAACCTATTTCTTATACCGTTTTCAGTTATATTATCCACATAAATGTTATCCACAATTATGGAAGAGAAATTTATAAATGGACGGAAAACGTCCAGAGACTGTACACAAAGGTACACAAAGGGACTGTACAAAATTAAATAGTATCTTGAAACAATTGCACAGAATTTGAGAAACCGAAGCAAAAGTTTTTTTTTAATTTAATTCCCGCATTGTGGCCTTTTACATATTTGTGCAACTGTGCTATCCCGTATACTTGTAGGTAGACTAACAATTCAAAATATGAATAAATCTGACAAGGTTTAGCAATACTTTGATCTGAAATTGTAAATAACAGATCAAAAATGTTTAATGTACAGCAAACTAATATAAAAGAATCACCAAAAACTATTTTGATCAAAATAAAACACTTTGAATATCAAAAAAGCCGACTTACTACATAACGCCTACTGATTTCAATGTCAAATTATTTCATCATAAGCACTAAAATAGATAGAATAGAATACACGTCTCTCAATCTATTATTATCTCTGCCAATAGCAATAATGAGCACATGTTGGACCAATATATTTAGATTGGTTTACTCGTCGCATTATCTTACTCTTTTTTTAATACCACTCGGGTGGCAAACAAGCATGAGGTTCGCCTGATGATAAGCTGTTACCGCCGCCTATGGACGTTTGCAACTCTTGCCGCTTGCCGACCCTGCAGGAATCTTTTCACACCTAAATCAAATCCTTGCTTCTTAAAAACATAAGTGGCTTATGGCATATCAGTATGCTGCATTTATGCTTGTCCACAATTTTCCACTTCATATTTTCCATCCAAATGTACCATTATGGTGGCAAATATGCTGTCGGTAAAAATCCTGCCCGTCCGATGGTAGGCGATTACGTTACGCTATAGGCGACAACATTCCGGAAGTATCCTTCGCGAGTTGCCAATCTTATGATGGTTGGAGATGTGCTTGCTAAGGAACGCAAAAAACCCGCTGCTGACATCACATTCAATGAGAATTTCAGAAAACGGTACGCGCCACAGGAATACTGCACTACCCGGAAGAAGTCTCATTTGACGGCGATCTTTTGGAAGGAGGTAGCTCAAATTTGACTGGAGATTCCGTGCTCTACCATTATAGATTTCTTGTGAAACTCTGAGAGCGATTGCATAGATACAATGAGAATACGTGTGAACTAACCAATTAAATGCACTCGAAAACATAGTTTACTGTCACAATAAGTATGCATATGAGAATAATATGTTTGTTCGCGTTATTATCAAGCTAGTTAATTGTAAGTTCGTCTCATTCACATAGTATCAAGCGAAATAAGTTGTGAAAAACCGTATGTTTCTTGCATTTCCGCCTACCATTGTCTCAGTAATGCTGAATGGATTGGATTAATAACTACTTTTGTAGTCACGGGAGTGTACGTTTAGAAAAAGTACTCTTTATGAACTAATAGCTAAACATACAGTGCAGTAAATTGCGAGCAGTTCAATACATTTTGTAACGGAGTTGAAATTATCAATATAATTGAACATGTACGAACTATTCTGTAAAAATTTAAATTATTTGATAGATGATAACACAGTCAATGCTAATGATAGTCTTTTATGTATTATATTCTTACAATTTTCATCCGATTTGATTGAAAATCTTGGAAATTGTATCAATTCTAAAGCATGCGGGAATCACAATTATAATCTAGAGGTTAACTGGAGCACCGTCTACTCTCCAATCCATCATTTTCTCGCGCTATTTATCCGTCTCTAACAGTTCATCTCATGATAAACGGCAATGACTTCTTCTAACTATAATTAAACATGATTAGAGCTCAGCACATGGTGAGCTGCAATTATAAGTCGGTACAACGGCTACCGGCGCTCCACGCTACACGCCATGCTATATTTTCTTCCAACCATTCAATAACAACCCAATACGGAAGCTAATTATAATTGAAAGTTAAACATTGCATTGACCGTCAAATTAAAGAATATATCAAGCTCGTTGTCCGATTCAAAACCCATCCCGAGTAATTCCCGGGGTAAAGCTAAAGCCGTTGACGTGTGCGCTTCACCCTCCCAAATCCTCGAGTGCCTGCAATACCATTGTAGAATGGAAGTAACATTCCGAATCCATTCAAATCCACAACCATGAATGAACCAAATGCGAAAGGGACAACGGATCTTCGTTCTGGGAGTGTGAGCGAGAAGCAATTTCAATAGTACGCGAAACGGAAATAGAGAAACCGAGATAATTCCGTCTAGCCGGGAGGGATTCCCTCGTGTCACTTGTGTGCGTTCGTTTTTAGAATTATACGGGAGTATTTCGAATGTCGGCGTAAGCTTCGACTGAGTACTTCGGATGCGTTCGGAGGGTCCCTCGACTGGTGCCGGGCGGTTGGCGGCACTCCGCTCATTCTTTCCTTGCAGACCGAGACACACTTCCCCAGCTACTTGTTGATCAATCGTAATAAATTGCCTTCGTGATGTTCCCATTGTGGAAACGTTTGTCGCTTTACTGCCTCGAAGGAAATTGTATTTCCTTGAGCCACTCCAGTTTATTTGTCACTCTACTGAATGAATGTATTGTTACGCTCATTCGGGTAGCGTACTAAAGGATCTGCTAGTATAATTATGTGTGAAGGAGAGGTGATATTAACTGTATTATAGTATGCAGAAAGTATAAGGCAAATTATTTGAGCTTTAAGTACCAAGGTAACTCCTATGGATTTATATTGTACTTCTGCTCTATCTCAGTTAATATGGTATTATAAGACTGCTGTGTTAAAAACTGCTATACCTTTTTGGAAGCATATGTTAACTTAATTTTACATTATACAAACCGTATAATGCTTATGTCTGCTTTGATCATGGAATTAGTTTGATATTATGAAGAAAAGCAATATTGACGATATTTACTGAGCCATGTTAAAATAATAAAATATCTTATATAGTGGAATCAATTCTATAGTAGGCATTATCGTTTTAAATCTAAGTTGGTTATCGCCAACTTATTCAGTTTCTATTCAGAGAATAGAGACGCCATAATTATTGATTTAACGATACGCTAATACTTGAACTTAACTGGGAGTTGAGATAGCAAAGATTAAGTTAGTGACCTGTATCGGCATGAACTGATGAACTAAGACTCCATAACAATAACCTAATTTAGTTAACAAAATATTGACATTATTTCGCCTAAACTGAACCGTAAATTAAGTAACCGATTTTGTTCCGCAAATAAAATTGATACCAGTGTAATTTCATCGACCCCAAGACACCGACTTCATTCACAAAATGTACAAAAACCAATCTAGCTAGATTATCTATTTAGTCATGCTTAGTCTACGATGGTGACAGGCAAAAAAAACAACGATCGAATGACTAACCTAAATACAAAAACAAATAAACAATTTAGATACCTGGTGTTTATAAATAGAACGAAATTTTACAAATTCTTCCAAGTTCAAAAACCCGATTTAATGTGATTTGTTGTAACACTTCAAGCTCTATAATCTAGTCAATAATCTAGTGGAAAATTAAACATTTTTAAAGGTACTACTATAAAGGTGGCAAGCAAGCCGCCTGATATTTGGTAAAAGAAAGAACTATGCTCGCGCGTTGCTGCCCTTATATTGAGAGAATTTGAAATGATTGGAGCTGACTTATTTTGCTCAAATTAGGCCCAAGCTATGTAAGGATTTGTGATTGTGAAGGTAGCCTTCCTCCAGTCTAGGTACCTATGTACTGCGAGAAATATGCAATGACACTTGATGTTGCATCCAAGTTTTATGCATAGATAAGGTACACGTGTGCTACGTGACAATTAATTTGGCAACACGCGTGTCTCAGGCACTGCATTGCAGTGTCTTGGTTTAATATTTCAATGAGAACCACTACTTGGACCAACGCCAGTCGGAGTGCGGACATTCACGATCATATTATTCCATATGGATTTATTGTGTCTACCGGACCGCAGGAATTTATAGACCTGCATCAGGGCGAACGCTCGTTGCTTTTAGAACATCAAGACCAACAGTAGAATTACACGATACTGTTACATAAGTGTCTTTGTAGTGGATATAATATTCAAGGCTCAATCAATGAGCAAACGTTAATCTATACTAGCTGCATTATTATAAAGCAGCAGATTTCGTTTGTATGGACGCAATACTCTCAGGAACTATTAATCCGAATTAAAAAAACACTTCATTGATTTCATGAGTCAAATTACTCATCAACTAAAAGAGTGGATGGTCAAACGCGAGGCACAGGTCCGTTTCTTTAATGATAATATATGATCAGCATCGCGCATGTGATACCACTGGTGTGTCTTGCGAAGCAATGGGCGGCAATAACCGTTTACCATCGCGTCACATGCTTGACTGCCGTATAAAAACATATTTATACGAAATCCGTACTAATAAAAAGATTATTTTACACCTACCCCCGGCGAAAGAGTAGGCATCGCTGTAATAATATTAATATTTCGACGTACTTACATAGGTTTAGGTTACGAGTCTACCGACTAGTTTAACACTTACACATACATGACTTTACATATCACGCCAAGTCCCTAACGGGGTAGGCAGATTACCTGTGATAAATTGACACTCATATGTAAATCAATCTTGTTCAAACCTACATATTATTCATAGCTAAGTATGAAACTAGCAAGAAACGCTCTGAAGTCTCCAGCGCTCATACCGGCTCTACAAAGGTAATGAGGTAGTTATTTCAGTCCTTTGTTTATTTACAAAATATCACTCCGTTTGAAGGCGGACCATCAAAATGAGCCGTAAAGTTGAAAATTCCATAAAAAGTCGTGTTGATGACCTCCGTAATTGAACCTCGCTCTTTGTAGCAGAGACAATGGACGGAACCCTGTGCTTCGGATCTATTGATTTGGAAATATAAGTCAATAGGAGTAACGCCGGCGCCGTGAACTCCGTACTACGTTTGGTAAAGTTACCTATATACACAACTAGCGTAAAAGTAATCTTGTTATAACAAGAACTAGTAAATAGAAATTCAAACATTTTGTTCTTTGATCTAATTTATTATATGCAAACGTGATGTATTGAAAAAAATGGTTAAAAGAATAATCATACTATCCCTACTCAAATCTTATCCAGATACCTATATACTAAAGAGATAAAATCCTCTGTATTCGTGTTTATGGAATAATCGAATGACAGAAGATGGACAAAAAAGATGTATTGCCGTGTCTATGATTTTAGACAAACTTTTCTGCTTAAACGGCTATTTCAAAGGAATCTCGAAAGACAAGAGTGCATCAAATCACATAAAAGAGTTAGGGAAGTGAAGTCAGCGAACACCCCAAAGAAGTTTGCTCCAAAGGTAACACGATACGCACTCGTTTATCTGCTGTCGAGCAATTATTGAAGCGTGAAAAGGAGCGTCCTCCTATTATTTACACTGCGTTTTGTATGCGGGCGTTCCGTTTTACAAAAATATCACGTTACTGTGCATCGAGGTAATGACATCACATGCAGTACTCTAATACACATTATTAATACCAATCTACTAAATAATAAGCCACTACGTACCACGGATGCTGTCTTGACATTAGATGAGAAACAAAATTAAACAAATGACGTACTTCATTTTTCTTTTAATGTGACAAGACTCAAGAAGCCTATTTTGCACAAATAGGTTAGGTTTTTCTTTACAGAAAAAAGATGTGGTCTCCCACGCTTCATCTCGTGGATGAAATAAAGATTATCTTTGATTTATCTAAATCATTAATTTGTACTTTTTTCTATACAAGCCGTTGCAAGCTTACACACTTTATGAAATTAATTTCCGTTGTAAGAGTCAGCCGTATATAGCAGTGATATTGATACTTTTTTTATAAAAAAAAAACATTTCTCTGTAGGTAGATGGAGTTAGTGAAGTCGAATAGTGGAAACGTGTCAACATGGATTACGGACCCGACCGTCGGAGAGCGGTTTTTTATCTCATCCGTACAATTGTAACCAACAATATTTATTTTGTTGTTAAATGTTATTAATACATCAATGCATCTTTGTGAAGATATATTAACCTATGTATCTATATTTTCAATATATTTTTTTAAATTAGAAGTAGATACCTACACAATTTTTAAATTCGTTTTATACATAGGTACAAATACAAAAATAATATATATAATATAATATAATAAAATAATTTATTACTGAGTTTCAAAGTACCTATAGGTATCAAATAACACATCATAGTTAGTTTACCCACACATGTGGATAGTTGCTATAGGTACCTACCACAAATAATTTTAACCGAGTGTCTATGTAAATTGGCGTAGGTAGGTATATAATTAGTAGAAACGCATCTAGTTTTGTATAAACTCAATGTGACATCATCTTTATAATTATGATCTACACGGTGATTTCATGAAAGTCAAACATGAATGTGAGTCAGCCAGGCTTATATTCGGCCAACGGGCACGCGTGCCGTCCCAAACGTTTCCGTTGACCAATAAACAAACATTAAATATTACAAGCACAAAGCGTCAATACGAGCGAAAAAAAATTAACTTTACACCTCCCAGAAGCACAGTTCCGAGGACATTACATTTTTAAAATCACATTCAGGGAGACAGGGGCTCCACTAATATAGGCCTACCCGGACAAGCGCCGCACGCAACAACAACAAAACAAGATTTTTTTAATCTAACTTTAGCGTTTGTAAAAATTACTATTTAAAAATTCACGCCGTTGTGGCTAATTAACAGAGATTTAACCCTTCCGTCGTCGAAGCTCGCTTTAATATTTAACCCTGGTGGAAATATTTGGCGCGTATTAAAACGTGAAAAATTAATGGGACGCAGAGCTACCACTGAATCTGTTCCTAAACTGAGTTTCCGGACTTTTGGAGACACATTTATTAACAATTTACCTACATTTGAGATTGTAATAAATCATATCCACGCGAATTCTTATTAAAATAATACATACCAATTACTACTTCTATAATATAGGCCTAGAAAGCAGGCCGCCGTACAAGCATTCAATATAACTTAGAAAATAACCAGGCTGTTAGCTCACTGCAGTAAGTGACCCACTTGTCAAATCATAAATAAAACTGATGGTGTGTGAATTTATCATTTAGTAGGTACCATATTTCTGTGATCACCAACAACGAAAACTGGGACAGTAAAACAATCGAAAAAAGAGAAATAAATGTTGCACGATAACGAAACTAGCTTAACTAAAGTAAAATGGTATCATTCTATTGATTAAAAAAAAACACACCACGAGGAGTATCTAAGCTATGTATGACCATCATCACCATACACCTATTTAAGACAATTACACAATATTAATATTTATACAAAGCGTACCTTGCCGTTGTGCAGTCCCGGTAGAGCACGTCGAAATCCTTGCAGGACAGCAGTTTGCACCGGTTGACGCCTGGCTGGATAGCACCCAGCCCGCGCAGTATGCGCACCTGTTCCACATTGCACACCAGTGGCACTATGTCCAGTCTTTTTAGTTTTGTGTACACTGTGTGCAAGCCTCCAACTAAATGTTTCAGGAACAGTTCGAACGCTTGAGGCAAACACAGCATTGTATCGCCTTGAATGATGAACGCAGCGACTTTTTGCCCACGATAGTCTACCAGTTTACACTCGTTTGCTGAGGGGTCCGAGGTGGAAATGGGTGGAGGACTTCCATATCTTGGTGGGCCATGATGGTGCGCTGCAGCCATAAGCTCGAGCGGCGAATGGTGCATCATCTGCAAGGAGCCCAACAGGCCGAGGCCGGGCGGTGGCAGTGGCAGCCGCGGCGCCAGCAGCTGTGGCGGGCTGAGCCCCCGTGCAGGGGACGCCGCTTTCACCCTCGGCGAGCCCCCGGAGGAGCCGCTCACTTCGCTCGCTGTCGACGCTGAGTCCACGACGGACTCCATTCTCGTAAGGTCTGACTACACACGCATCACACACCCGTCGCGCGCGCTGTTCCGCGCAACAATAAATAAAAACCCAGAGCGAAACGAGGGCGCGGCCGCGTGCGCGCGCCCGCCCCGGCGGCTGCGTTTCATTGGCCAAGTGCCGATGCAGGCTTAATTCGATTGGGTGACGACATCGCCGCGATGTCTCCGCCTCTTTTTTCGTTGCGTTGCGTTGCGAACGCGCGAAGAAACGTTCGTTTCTTTTGGGTGTTGTGTGGTACGGGCGCGCGTCGGGGGTGTATTGATAACAATGTCACCGGTAATCAATATAAACCCAGATGCCGTTGCGAATGGTTCGTTTTACACACCTTTAATTTTACTATAATAAATGTTATTATTCTTTACGTATATATATATATTTTATTATGCAATTCACGCTTTTAATAAAATACAAGGTTATTGGCGTATATTTACAATGCATAAAAATATAGGCTGATAGATATAAAACATATCCAGAACATAATCAAATGGACTAAAGTACTAATGAAACCGTGCCCTTGGCGCTGTAGGGCGGATATTACCTTGTTGATGTAGGTCAAAATTTGCACAGACACTTGAAGTTTGTTTCAAAACTGGCTTGTTTTAAATTGTATCATAAGTGCCTACCTACCTAGTAAGCCACCTACTCACTTAAATATACTATTTTACATAAAATGTTATCACTTTAGGTAATTTTGTCAAGACCCTTAGATTTATTTGTAAGGAATGGTATGAATGTTATATTTATCTCCTTAAGATATGAGCCCATGCCAGGCAGCCATTAGACATATATTTTATGAACCACTAGCTTTACCCGTGACTTCATCCGCGAGGAATAGTGACTTTAGGCAGCATTTTTTAAATCATTTTGGATATGTCAAGAGAAGCTCACCACAATATATTAGTGACAACCACATCTAAATCGGATGAGCCGTTTCTGAGATAAGCATGCACAAACGCACAGACAAACAAACAAAAATTGTAAAAATATTGTTTGTTTTGGGTGCTGTTTGCGTTGATAATGGTCCCAATAATCCAGCACTACCTACTTAAAAGTAATGTACTTAGGTATGTGCTTTTCGATTGAATTATGTTATATAATTTATTTCTTAGCCCCTGATTTCCCCATTCTACCCTTCGTTATGATTTACTGTGACTTTAACTAATGTCACTGACATACTGTTCTTATTCTCAGGTTAAATATAAGACTGTAAGCCGTGGTGGCCGTGTGGTTCGATTAGCAGGCAAGCGACACAAAGATCGCAAGTTCGAATCCCGACTGTACCAATGAGTTTTTCTGATCTTAAGTACAGTGATTAGTCACACCACGAGCTTTACGGTGAAGGAAAACATCGAAAGGAAATCTGCATACGTGTGAGAAGCAATTCAAAGGCGTATGTTTAGTCGTGACAGGGTTACGGCGATGCACTCGACATGTGTCACGTTGATACCTAAAATATAGCTCTGGTGGAAAGTGGGTGTGAGGGTACTACCTATGTAACTCTGCCTACCCCATCGGGGACACTTATGGGGAGGCGTGAATATATATAAAAAAAATGTTACGACTTCTTCTTATATAAATAAGTAAATAAGTTTTTAATAGTGTAGGTAGGTATTATAGTAGGTACGTGTTATTAGATACCATTTCTGAATATTAATTATTCGCTTCTACATGCAAAAGCCTTTGGACCGTTAACCGTTGAGTATATCAACTGTTTACACAAAATGTAAGGAATAGAACTATCGCCATTCTATACATTATTTTCGAAACACCTGGACAATAGACGTTAAAATAATATCCGCGATATATTATATAGTGAAGTACAAAAGCTGTCGAGTGAACCTCTTTATCCTCAGTTTTTACAAGTACTTTATTTGCGGTATATTTACAAGTGTAATTTCAATACAAAGGGTTGAAAGTGTCGAAACAATAGCGATCTCCACAACGTTCGACAACTTTCCGAAACTCCCGAAAGCCACTCGACAAGGTTTCATCTTCAAATCGAGCTGATTTTTACGTTTTGAATTCTCTACAAGCTGTTTTTAACCTTATACTGCTGTTTTTAAGAGAGCATATTAAAATGATCGATCGATTTTGTGCAAAAATCATGTCGTAAAAAGACTACTTACAGACTACAACACCTAACAAGTAACTATACAAAATCAATATTTCGGTCTTCGCATTCAGTCATATAATTAATAATCCAATATGTTATGCCTTCAGGCTGAGAATTATGTCTTCGAAAGAGCGTTCAGACTAACACTATTTACTTTCTGACAACGGTTAACGACGAAAAATAATATCGTAATGAACATAGAGTAGTCTGTGCTATTTTATGAAAAGAGACAAACATATAAAACTACTAGCGGTCCCGCCCAGCTTCGCCCGGGTGAAAAAGTAAAATTTCCTGAAACACGATCGCAGCACCACCTATCGGGTCCAATTGCTTTTAAGTTGGATCAAACTGCACACGGTGTGCAAATTTTATTAAAATCGTTTAAGTAGTTTAGGAGTCCATCGCGGACAAACAACGTGACACGTAATTTATATATATTAAGATACATGTACATATTACAATGTAGGATGTGCCCATTGACGCACCTACGTACATAAAAATGAGTGAGAAAAAATATGTTTTTATGCGCGATTATCAATCATATTTCAAACGTGTCACAGCTGAAGGCAACAAACCCAGAACAAAGAATGCGTTATCTATATTTACCAACTGAAACACTTGGAAATTCTTCAAGCTTCAAAATCGTTGGTATTAAAATGTTTTATGTGTTAAGGGGCATCTCAAGAGTAATTAATTAATACTTTTTATCGAACATACACTACTTCTCGCTCTGCTGGTAACTTTTTTAATTATAGTAAGCGGTAGTGCCCTAAGTATTTAAGTAGTCACATTGAAAGTTCATTATTGCAAGTTCAAAGCCCGGCAGTATTACTAATGTGGTATTCTGAACCCCAATACATATCTACCAGCAATTATTTATCTGCTTCCTTTACAGCAACTTGTTCCGAGTTTGGATAAATACTTATTTCACGAAATGAGCTCTTGAACGATAAATATTTCTTCTTTTAAGAGAAGTGTGTAGTAGTGTAAATCTCATCCACCTTTAGGGCGAGCTTCCGACGATACAGACATAGCGCCATCTGTCGTCAGCTTTAGTAGTTTGTGTAGTAGAAAGGTGGCTTTCATTTAATGATTACTAGCTGACCCGGCAAACATCGAACCGGGAAGGTCAATGAATGTAGAGACATGTTATCTCTAAACTCGGATCAGACGAATCCAACAAATCACAGATCATCAGAATCGGTCCTTCAGTTCTTGAGTTATAATTGATATAAATAGCCCGGCTTTGTTTTATTTATATAGAAGAAAAAATATATTTATGGTAGGGATTGATAATGGCTTTAATATAGTTTCATAATACATACTTCTATCTCGGCTTATTTCATGATTCTAATGCTATTGATATTCCTAAAGTAAAGCTTTTTTTTGTTATCATTCCATAACCCATTGTTACTTGGTAAATTTTAATAAGTGGTCACTTTATAAGATACGTTGGCACCTGTAACGTTGGCACCTAAAATATATCTATTATATATTATTAATATTATCATCTTCATTAAGGTGCATAGAGCGTGGCGAAGATATGTTTAGTTACATTGAATTAATTAAAGTACGATTTTTCGAATACGCAAATACTAAAGCACTTATAATAAATATAATTTAATATGGAGAGCATTTCATCTTAAGAGAACGCTATCTTAATTTAAAGCGCGGAATATTTTTCCCAGCCAGATAATCTCCAGTACTTTTTATCAACAAACAAACAAATTAACTGCACTTAGCCACTTGTTATCAGGAAAAAGATTTCACAAGATAGACGTGTGTCTCGTCCTACCTAGATGTGTTCTCAAATTGCTTCTATAGTTTGGGCGTAATGAATAAACAACCATTATTTAGTGTCATTATATCAGTTTGCTTGTACAACTTTAGATAGTATAATACTTTTTAGATGCATGTAGTTAGAAGTGTCATAAACTCACGAATCGTGGATAGCTTAGGCGTCTGATATGGTGGTAGTGGTTTAGCCTTCGATGCCCGCCCGCAGGAAACTTGTTCCTTGTCAGCTTATTCGTCTGTTGAGTATGTATGATATCTGGGAGTCACATGTATCCAAATATGCATTTAAATATAGTAGTTATAACCCAGGCAATTTAATACATATCCTCACGCCTTCCCACAAGGGTCCCCGAAGGGGTAGGCAGAGGTTTATTAGGTGCCAACGTGACAGATGGCGAGTCCATCGCCGTTACTCAAGCACGACTATAGATACGCCTTTGAATTTAATACATTTACAATTTTACAAAGGTACGAAATGTAAAAAGAAAGTTAGTATACAGGTATAATACCAATAAGGTATATTATGACCTATAAGTATGTACCTAAGCCTAATATAACAACGCAGGCCGAATATAAAATATTAGATCGCACAATGTCACCCTGCTCATCTGTTTCACGACTTTTATATTTACGCCAGTTTGTTTAATGTATTTTTGCGAAGCCGTGGTCGCCGAGTGGTTCGAGCAGTTGCCTGCGACACAAAGATCGCAAGTTCAAATCCCGACTGTACCAATGAGTTTTTCTGAACTTTTAAGTACAGTGATTAGTCACACCACGAGCTTTACGGTGAAGGAAAACACCGAGAGGAAACCTGCATACGTCTGAGAAGAAATTCAAAGGCGTATGTATAGTCGTGCTTGAGTAACGGCGATGGACTCGCCATCTGTCACGTTGGCACCAAATATACCTTAGGCGGAAAGTGGGTGTGTGGTTATTTATTACCTATACACCTCTACCTACCCCTTCGGGGACCCTTGTGGGAAGGCGTGAGGATATTGTAATCTCAATTTAAATTACAATATTTGTACGCAAGCGAACAAATATTGTGATTATTGTACCCCCTGTCTGAGGTTAATTAAAATAGAAGGTAAATCATAGGTATAGATATTGTTATGAAAGTAAATGGCAATTGGAATGATCGAGTGCATTAAAGAAACGAGACGGAACAAAACCGATCCCTTTGAATGTACCTAAACATTTTTACTGATACATGTTATGTAGCGCTACGCTCGTCATTGCTCGTGCATTAAAACAGGCGCTTTTAACTTCTGATTCCACTCTATATACAAAAAATATGTTGGTTTATACACTTTGACACCGGAACATAAATTTGAACGTACCTAATATCAATAATCAAGGACTCAACAAAGACTGGTTGAAGTAACAGGATATCTGTTAAGTATAAAAATACTTTATTGTAATTTACCACATTAGGTATATAGTTTATCCAACTTAAGAGTACCTAGTCGAAACCGACGAGCATATATGAAGAGATTGATGAATGTAGATGAAGGTAAAGAAATACTGTCTCTCTTCTCTCCCTGCATATTTCAATATTTAGGATGTACATATTTTTCAATTATTTTTAAATATATTTAATTGGCAATGCTATAACAATTTGGTGTAACGATAAATTTTAAAGTAGAATATATATTAGGCCATGGAAAGTATCGAGAATAGTCTTTACTGAGCAATAAATCGAGCTCAACATTGCAAAGCTGCAACAGACTGGCGCATACTCGTTAAACTTTATTTTTATATTAAAGCCGTAACTCCAGGTCCGACGCCCAACAACAGTAATCCCCTGTCGTGAAACGTGAAATTTTACACATATTTTAATGTTAAACTGAATGTGCCTGAATTGCAAATCAATACCATATCCGCATCACAAAGGCGACTGAATGAAACTTACTTAAATCACGCTTTCGTTTTATAATAAATCAATTCATGTTTTTAAATTAAGTACGGCATACTTTTTAAATTTCATATTCAATAAGAATATAGAAATTACTACCCTTTATAAGAAAAAACACGTCGATAGAAACAACCGTCCAGGATATTATTAAACTAATAGTATTGCTTTGAATCAATTATTTACAATATTTTCGAGAGTAATTAATTGCCATACCTACCATGTTGATACTTGAACAATAAAAAAGGCAAATTGAAGGTTTAAATGTATTTGGGACTCGTGTACATTGTTTTCCAAAACCATTAGGAGTTCGGTAGCGAGGGAACCACAGGCCATAACCCAATTAATTACAATGCTTTACAATGGTCGCGTCCGAAGTGCAGTAAATAATGCAACCAATAGTGGCATTCACTCCCGCATGTTCGGGCCAACGTTTCATGCATTTGCGCGAGCAGAGGTATGAAATTAAATTGGTTCACAATGCAAGGCCCGTAGTGCGCTGCACTTCCGATAATTTATGTTTTCACTAATTTGCTTTCGCCGCCGCTTTGTGGAGAACTTAACGCCAAAGTACGCTGCAGATGAATTAGTTTATTCCTAAGTTTAAAAGATCACGAAGCAGATATTCAACACGAAAGTGTGTGGAGGAAGACTGCGTCGATAGTTGCCCTAAATTAAATCGAAATCACCTATCATCAATAAAATATCGGTACTGAAGCCTAGGAACGTAAAGAGTTCACGAAACCGGCGACCGTGGATGGTCAATGCCAAGTCTACCGTCCTTTGAGGGAGTCGGTGTAGCATATATGAATACCTATAAGACATTTTTTTGCTTATAAATAACTTACTTGTAGCATTACTAAGCTCCATCCCTCGTGTTAGAAATGAGCAGTTAATGCACGCAATAAGTCTTAGCCTCTAAAATTAATCTTAAGTAAATCATAGAATCATATATAAAAAAATCCTTTGCTTTCATTATAGAAAATAATTACAAGTATAAAGCTAATATGAAACAGGTATTCCACAAGGTGTGATATATTCGCAGCAATGCAGAGTGCAGAGCGAAAGTTGCCTTTGATGCAGTGCTTTGATGTAAAAATCATACATCTCTCCCCACAAGTGTCCGCTAATATTGACACTACTCACCTTTTCCGGACCTGGGAGAACTTAAAACATGCACGTATTCAGATTCCTATTTATTGCTTTACATCTGAATGCTTCATCTTAATGATCTATCACATCAATTTTATTAAAAGGCCTTTGGAGACTTATCCCCGAGAAGTGACCCCTGGGGAGCAAATAGGGCCGTGGTAGCCGATCGGTTCGAGTAATTGCCTCCAATGCAAAGATGGCTAGTTTGGATCCCGACTGTATCAATCAGTTGGGAGCTTTATGGTGAAGGAAAATATAGATAGGATATCTGCAAACGTTTCAGAAGAAATTCAAAGACGTTTGTATAGTTGTGCTTTGAGAAACAGCGATGGACTCGCCATCAGTGACATAAACACCTATACATATCTTCATCGAGAAGTGGGTGTTACACCTCTGCCTATCCCTTAGGCGAGCCTTGTGGGAAGGCGTGAAGATAAAGAGTGGCTTTTATATATTAATTTATTTAGGATTTCCATTCATTTAATATATTTTTCTAACTATACTATAATTATACAAGTTTTAAGTGCTTGACTATGGACCTCGAGGGTTCTTGGTTATAATTAAATTTTGATTTCTTTTGTTTTATTGATATAAGTTGCTTCAGGATTCCTAACATAATGTATCTTCGAGTAGTAAACTCGATACAACTCAAGGGTTTTCCGAAGTAATTTTATAACCAGTGATCCACAGAACGGGCCCTCGTCGCCTCACCCAAGATCCCAGAATAGGCTTCCAACTCACTCACACTTGTACAGAAAAGCTGACATTATTTTTTCTAGTTTCATCACTTCACGCTCGGTCTGTCTTTTGATTCAATGGCTGTGTAATGTGCTGTTGCCGCATTTATTTTGCACTCTTACCTTAGCGTTGCCAGTTTATTTTGCATTCTCTTGGTAGTGCCAGTTATTCCCCAACGCTTTGAAGTCAAAGCTCTTTTGACTTTGCGGCGGGGCGGCTTAGTCGGCGCTGACCGCAGTGTAGAATGAATGATACGAGTACTTTTATGCTGAATAGTCTCGTGTTGATTTTTTTCTAGTTGCATACAAGTTTTTTAGGCCCGTTTAGGTACTTTATTCTCCATACATCATCATCGTATACACCTTGCTCTCGTAAATATATTGATGAAACTGTAGTCCTTATTTGTAGCACTAAGAAAATTACCGAATGATCAAGATTTAGCAGCTGCATACCTAAAAAACCTTTCTCAGATACAGAATAAATACATTTTCTGTGGATAGGTATATAGATTTCCGGTAGCTGATAGGTGAGTCGCGATAGTCTGTTGCGACACAAATGGGTGTAGATGAAAAATTATTCACAGCCGCGCGTATTGACTCTGTACACATTGACAGGGGCTGTGGATCGTGATCCGACCAAATATCGCGCAGGGTTGAACATTGTCAAAGTTTATAATGACGTCATTTTATGCTAAGAGGTAAACATAAATTATTCGATTTAATGTTAATCTTGAAGAGTTAACAAAGAACAAACACATTGTTTACTTATCATCAACACCATATACTTACCTGTAATTTGGTAAAACTATTAATATCTTAGGCTTTTCATACACTAGACACCTTTTTGGCAATAATAATATTGTTGCCAAAAAGGTGTCTACTATATGAACAGGGAGATAATGGGTCACTGCTAACGCTATACTAAAATTTAAAAATATAGAATTGGCCGTTGAAAAATTATAAATAATGGTTCTTATAGTGACGTTTATAGCAATTGTGGTTCGCGATTTTTTAAGGGACAAGTGCTTTTTGTCTCACAATATTGAATAATGATGGCAATGTCATGTATGGTCTCAAATTGTATTGACGACAATTTTAGACTATGTACCAACCCTAACAAAAGACGTTCGGAAACGAGCTCAAGTCGGATGTCAGCGCGTGACGCGTTTTGAATGTACCTCCGCGGTCGCAAGTAATAAATAGAATATTTTTATCGCACACTCGCACTCGCCGCGGGCAAATATTGTGTCGTGGTAATCTCACTGTATTCTGTACGCTTATGAAATTTAAAGACGCTTCACTGTGCATAAGTCATCCATCGAGGGGATTGGCAGATATATTTTATGAGTCTATATATTGATATCTTTTTCTTCCCATTATGCTTACCTAAAGATAAAGCAAAAAGTATTTTCTTTTATTTTGACATTTCACAACCTTCGTCACATAAGCATTTACTAAGTACGAACTTATGTAGATACCTACAAAATAATAACATAATCTCAGATGTAAATACAATTTCGGTTTAGATTTACATTTACCTCCCCACCCAGATAACAAAGAAAGCTCACCATTTAAATGCTAATAACGAAGATCAAACCTACAACATTTAGCAGCTAGAAAAAGCTACAATCTGTAAATCAAACCAGGCAACTGCTATAAATATAATGTGTAAAATGCTATATTAACATACATACATACATACATACACATAGCATAGTCACGCCTCTTTCCCGTAGGGATAGGCAGAGACCACTTCTTTCCACTTGCCACGATCCTTACAACACGGTACTTACATGGTTTAGGGTACTCTTGATATTAACACACACAGTGATGTATGATGATCAGTATCCCAATATTTCCTACCGCCTTCCCACTAGGGACCCCGAAGGTCTGGGCAGAGGTGTATAAGTACTCACACACTCATTTCCGACCGATGGCGAGTCCATCGCCGTTACTCAAGCACGACTATATATCCGAAAGAATTTCTGGAAGTTCTTCTCAAACATACACAATTTCCTTTCGATGTTTTCCTGCACCGTAAAGCTCGTGGTGTGACTATTAGTTGTACGTAAGTTCAGAAAAACTCATTGGTACGGTCGGGATTAGAACTTGCAATATTTGAACTCTCGAACCACTTGTTCATCATGGCTCAATATTTCTGTCTTATATTAGAATATATGTTATATGTATGCATACATTAATCTGTTCTTGCTTATTGTGCATATCGAAAGCGAGCAGCGCCTTTGTAGTAGATATGCGGCTTTTGTAACCAATATTACTCAAGCCCGCATATGCGTGAAGCGTTTTATTACAATCGACTATCCATCAATCCGTCACCGCCGCAACCCTTGCCAATAAGTGTCACTTAAATAATCCCTTCCAGTGACTAGTTTGCATCTTTAAATTGTACGCATAGACTTCTCCTTGTGCATATATGCGTTGACGAATTTGTTTGTGAATCGTCATATAATCATCTACATGTGTCTGTGAATACAATCTATCAAAATAACAGTTTTTTACTCTAAATATACGTTATGAGTGTAAATACTTAGTATATTATATATAGTGCATTTGACTGCTTATCTCCAAATAAATTAAGTACGACGGGACTTAGAAGGAGATACTTAGGTTACTTTTATTTTTCTTTTACAATCAAAATGTAAACAAATTATTAATTTGCATTTTCTGATTTTCAAAACTGTTATGTACTTTTTCAAGTACTTGAAAAACTCACACCATAAGGGTTGCCGAAGAGGTAGGCAGAGGTGTAATAACGGCCTCGTTTCGCTAGAGATGCCAAGTCCGTAGCCGTTTCTCAAGCGCAACTTTCACAATCTTTGAATGTCTTCTTAAGCTTATGCACCGTAAACTTGTGGCATGATTAATTGTTGAAATTTGGAAAAAAACTCATTGGCACATTAGGGGCTGGAACCCGCAATCTTGATTATATATGCGACTAATCGATCCACTCGGGCCATCACGTTTCTACTTAATATACATACATACATACATATCATCACGCCAAGTCCCTAACGGGGACTACTACTTAATAAATATAATAAATAGTTATTTACATACCTCTCAGGCGTGTAGGTAATTCGAGCTTGACCGCTTTGAGTATAGATTAATAAATACGTACATAGGTAGAGAGAGTAGAGGGCCAGTACTATCTAGACTTGCATAGCTCTTTCGCTTCATCCACATTTTGAGTTATATTCCTCGCGATTTAATAAAAATAATTGCTAATACCTTAAACGTTTCGTCATAATTCAGTAAACGAAGTGTGGCAATTTTATGACTCTAATACTGACATTTCACAAAGAGTCACGTACTATATTCAATAATAAACCCGTGCCCGTATTCAAAGGATGCATTTATTTGATTGATTAGCGACAGTATCTCCTCTGAATATGGCCGATAGGGAATCCGATTAGAGAATAGATTTCGTAAAGTTTTCATAGATTACCCTACACATAGGATATTTAGTTGTAAAAATACGAAATGTAAGTAAACTTTGTGTTAGTACACTTTATGTGCACGTAAAAGTGACGATATTTGATTAAATATATGAGCATAATACTATGATTAGTAACATACCTACAACATTTGAAGTACACCAATACTGCACTGTTTTATCGGATTTTACTTCGCGAGCTTAAAATTTGATATGATGATGAATTTGATTCAGCTAATAATCTCTCTCTGACAAATTTTATCCATTTTCGTTCAATAGTTTTTGCGTGAAAGAAGAATAAACATCCTCACAAGCTTGCGCATATAGTATTAGTAAGATGAAGAAGTAGAAGCAGGAGTTTGTCGACTACCTGGATAACTGCAATGTGCAAACTGCAATGTGCAAAACATACTGACAGGTATGTTGTAACAACGAAAACAATAGACTGTATAAAAAGTATTCAAATATGACTCATTACTCAAACTATTCACCCCATATAGTACACAAAAGCGTATCACATCCTGTGGAAATATATTTTAAATTCCCGGAGGAAACGGCTACTCGAACTGCGTAATTCGACATACCAATCCCCGGTCACCAGCTAAAATGTAAAATGGCTCCCTTGCATTTTTTCCTAAGTGCCATAAAATATGACATTTATTACGGTCAGATCTGCCTCAACCACTATTGATAGGCAAATGAGAGAGTTTTTTAAAAGAAAAACGATGTCTGCTTTTTATGTGTTCTCTTGAATAAGGATCTTTTAAGAAGTTGCGAATCTTGTGTTTGCTCGTAACGATCTGTGTTCTGTTCTCGTTGCTCCCAAATCTGAATAGCTGTGCTGGTATTTAGGGTATACATTTATGGACCTGCATAACTTCAGTAGGTTTCTGTACGGATTTGACCATCTGTAGTTCATACTGTTCTTTTCCATTATATTCCCAGCAGAGGTAGATTTATAATTACTTCTGCTGATATCAACCCATAAACCGTTGCAAGGTCTTCAAGAAAGCCATCATTTGAATAAATATATAGAATTATGTACGTACGTATGTTGCCGTAATATATTCCTATTAACGATGTAAGAATGTTGAAATTGAGCCATCAGTGTAGATAAGGGCAATAATTCACCGAATAGGTCAAGCACAATAGTGAGTGCCACCGATAATCGTATATTAAAGCTCTTATCCCTGCGAGCACCTTTGCGACAATGGAAAGGAATATAACGTCTAAAAGTGGCCACATAAAAATGACATACGGCTCAACCGATGTCGTCGAGATGAAAAAATAGCGCCACTCATCGTTGAAAATTGCAAATGCTATGAAAATGTATTTGTGGATATTTCAAAGAGATTTTCCATATTAAAAGAATGCGTATTTTGTGTCTGATGTTTGCACTAGTAATACACTGATGGACTAGGTGTGTATTAGATTTTAGATGTGACTTTAGTGATCAATATATTGCCAAAGGTGCTTAAATCCCATATACGTCTTTTGCATATTATTATTTATTTAAGTAGTTGACTGAAACACAAAGATTGCAAGTTCTAAGAGCTTTTTGAACTTATGTACAGTGATTAGTCACACCACGAGCTTTACGGTACCTAAAGGAAAACATCGAGAAGAAACCTTTATACGTTTAAGAAGAAATTCAAAGACGTATGTATAATCGTGCTTGAGTTACGGCGATGGACTCGCCGTCTGTCACATTGGCATGTAAACTACATCTTTGGCAGAAAGTGGGTGTGGTTACCCTTATGAGAAGGCGTGAGAATATTCTATCATGTTTGGTATAAAAGCTATTGATGCTCTCAGGAGGAGTCCATACTTTTATCAAATGATACATTTTCCTAATACTTTGTAATATAATAATTGATGTCATAGGGAACCATCAATTATTATATCAAAAATGGAATTGTTGAACTATGCTAGTTATGAGTTATTTTATTTTAGACAGTATACTTGGAAAAAACCAATAGTGTTATTACAGTTGAGGGTAAATACTTTTATGTCATATTTTTGTGCATGGAACATATAAAGAAATAATAACAAAACCTTTTTCTATTTTCTCGTGACCAAACAAACAAACCCTCTTAAGAGCGAGCTGTCGAATTGATTTTCCCATCAGGCGGCAAATGGCAAATCGTAATAAAACTATCCGTGTGATATGTAAAGCAGCCATAATATTGAAAACTTCCAAAGTCCATCAATAAATGCGCCGTTGTGTGGGGACGTTACTCCATGTTACGATAGGTAGTGAGGCGCGCTAAAAGGAATGAGATATCGATATAGGTATTTTTTTAATTATCTATATTTGATACAATTTTAAGTTAACAGTAATTATTTTTATTTACATGGTTGAAACATTAAAATTATTATCCTCTCATATTAGAATGATAATTGAAGGTTACATGTGTCACGTTAGCACCTAAAATGTATCTCTGGCGGAAAGTGTGTCTCTCTGCCTATCCCTTCGGGGACCCTTGTGGGATTGCATGAAGGAACTAATATATCAATTTATATGCATTCTATAATTTAGATAAATATTATACTATTATATTAGAGTGATAATTATATTAGAATGAAAATTAAAAGACAGATGATGTGTGCACATTGGTACATTATGTTCCAACCTTAATGTAAAATGTTACAAAATGTAGTCGAATTTTATCGAATCACTTAGTGTCCCCAAAGAGGCGCGGCGCAAACCTAGTGCGGCCACGAGGCGTCAAAACGCACCAACCGCAACTATCAAAGAGAAATCTTTTCCGTGTATCAATAACGTGGATCGAGCCGTCGACTAGACACATTGCGCTCCTTTATGTCGCTCGCTATCGGACCTATAGTAATATATCGAATACTGTTGTATACATGTCGCCTTCGTGACACAGCATGCCGATTTTTTCTGTAGCCAACACGCTATTTTAATAACAAATTCGATACCAGTGAACATCATAATGATTAAATCTGTCGTTTGTAATTTTTAATAACTCAAGTACTGTGATATATTCACGCCTTCCCACAAAGGTCCCCGACGGAGTAGGCAAAGGTGTGTAGGTACGCCCTCTTTCACTGGAGATATGTTTCAGGACCAACGTGATAGATGGCGAGTCCATTGCCGTTACTCAAGCACGACTACGTCTACGTCTTTCACTTTCTTCTCAAACGTACGGATGTTTCCTGTCGATATTTTCCTTCACCGTAATGCTCATGGTGTGAATAATCACTGTTACTTAAGTTCAGAAAAACTCACTGGCAATCTTTGTTGCGACTTCCTCGACCACCACGACACTATGATGTCAACTTAGTCATTTATATCCCTGTAGCCAATTATTTTCCAAAAGGAGCCGAGATAGATAACCATAGACATTGGGTGTGTGATAACTCCGGTATCCAAGAAGGTAGATAGGTGAAGGTAGGTAGAAGGTGATAACATATTACACCTAATTGGTCAACGTTGAAAGAGTTCAGTGTTCATTAAGTATTCAGTAAAGAATTGTCATGCACAGCTCAACAAGTAATCTTAAAATTGCATGTAACGATCTAACATACACAGATAAACAACATATTTAGTTTGCATTCTAGATGTCAATAAATCCTACAACTAGGGTATGACCCCTTGACCAATAAAGTCATAAAAAAGTTGTACGAAAATGTCCCGTGTTATCTTATATCAGTCGTAGCATTGAAACGTATCAAAATATTCATACAATATCAACAAAGGTGCTCCTGGAGGGCGTGAAATTATATTTCTTGGCATATGCAGATTGGAGAGGGTGCCTTCTGGGTGCTAGGATTAGTTCCGGTTTACTTTTTATAGGATTCCGATGATAAATGTTGCCATTGGATGGGCTAACGGGTGGTGCGTGTAATGTATTCAAATAAGCTTCTTCAGAGCGCTCTTGTTTTGGTAATATCCTATATATTTATATACATATTTATTTTCCTCTAAATAAATGTGAAAAGTATGTCAACCATACATTCTTTTTTCTAAATAAACTAATTACAGATATGTTCATGCCAAATTTCTAGTAAAATTAATTCGGTGACTGTGAGACAAAACTTCCGACTCCCTAAAGACTTGTCGATATATATGATTGATTATTACAATATAATTTCATATATTTTCACTTTGTGGTTCTTAGCAACAAGATTTCATATAAGTAGATATAGCCCAGGCTTATACCTATTACATAGGTCCGAGGAGCTATTGCTATAAATACTTAATATTATTATACTTAAAGTGTGAAAGAGACAAATTAATATGACATCTATTAATTTAGTCCACAGATAATAAACTAGTAATTGGGCACTCTTGTCGTTAGTAAATATGAGTGGTAAAGACTACATCCGATCTTTGGCGATGCCTCGTTTTTCGTAACAGAAATGCAGTATGCAGAGATATCTGAATGTAAGGTCTGGTGTTGAGCAAAGACACCGCTCCTGTAGGGTACCTAGCTTTTGTCATCAAAGCTTTAAAAGAACTACAAAAGTGTATAGGTCGAAGGTACATACATTTTCCATTTGTCACAATTTATGCACTTACGTACATACACCAATACACTCATATTAATGTAGCTTTAAAACTTTAGCCTAAGAAACTATACAACAACACAAACAAATACCGCCACCCTTCTAACTAACGGTTTTGAGTCAGACAAAAAACGAGAAACATCGTTGCCGACCAGACGGATGGAGGATTGGCGCTCCCGAGATATGATTTATAGATCAGACGTCATCGGCACTGCGCTTTCTACGCGGACGTGTCACCGCCTCGCCACCACATTGGCCAGCTCAAATCAATGGCATTCGGCGATGGTTTTTAATAAAGCACCGAACAGTCATATCGAGCTTAAAGATGTATATGAAGCGCTTAGGAAAGGATCCAGATAGAAGTATCTGTTTTATTCATAAATTAATAAAATATACAAGGGGTAGGCAGTTCTCTCTAGACTCACATACCTACCTCTTTCGCTTCGTCTAAATTCATCAGTCTCTTCATAGATGCTCGTAGGGTTCCAGTACTCTTGTAATAAAATTTCTCAGGTGTTTTTATCCTAAATCATGTCGGACCTACCATACCTACCTACCGTACCTACCATAAATTACAGAAGTATTCTGAAAAGACAGGCTTGAGGTAAGTAGTGTATCATGGATCGGATTGTGGGCAATGAGATTGTGAGTTGTTCGTTATGCTATTAAAAAACCGCTTATTAGAAACCAGACCGTATGATTTACACATCACAGTATAAACAAAATTATCTTTTAGGATGATTCCTAAGACACCAAAATTTTTTTTTATTCGAGATGGAGTCACGGTTGGTTGATAAAACTACATAATTTTTCTCCTTTATATCGTAGCAGCCTTTGTAAACACTGAACATTTGTTGGAAATCGAACAATAATCGCTCATATTGTCAGTTACAATACAATTTGTTGGAAACTCAGCGCGTGAGAGAAATAATAACAAATGATTCGCGCCCTAACACCGGCTGGCGTTGAGAGATCACGCCTATTGCTCTCGTGTTGATGAAAAAAGCATACAATATTACTACGCGAGATACATTAACTCTGTATTCTTCAAGTGGAAGGTATAATAATTTAGAATTCATCATCATCAAAAAGTCATGTCGTATTCCTCGCTGCTGCGTAGAATTATCAAAATTAATATTAGAGGTATGTACGTGTAATAAAATTACATGTAATTTCGTATTCTTACGTCCTACCCCCACGTTACATATATTAAATGGCCTAGAGGCCTTTTATGTATAGGTCTATAAGCCATTTAATATATTTACCGCTTAAAACTATAAATGTGGGTGCATATTACATTAAAATTATAATACATATTTAAAGCCCTCTCAGTCTTAGGTTTTATTTGATTACAATATGATTTTGATCAAAATTTTTATAGATCCAAATACATATTATCTTCACGCCTTTCCACAAGGGCCCATGAAGAGGTAGGCAGACGTGAATAGGTAGTTCATTATACCTACTCTTTGGGACACAGAGAGCGATATATTTTTTATGTGCCCACGTGACAGATAGCAGGTCCATCTCCGTTACTCAAACACGACTATACATACATACATACATACGTACAAACATACATATCATCACGCCGAGTCCCTAACGGGGTAGGCAGAGAGTATAGTTCTCTCTAGACTTACACACATCTTTGAATTTCTTCAGGTTTCATGTCATATCTACTAGAGCTTTTATTTGCTTTATAAATAAATACGGCTAAAAAACTTACATCTCTAGTATTATATGTATCTAGTGTTAATTAGTCAGTCATTCAGTAGTCTTTTCAACTTTTGTATGTTTTTTTTCAAATATAAAGCCGTCCAACAAAACAGAACTGTCAACTTTACCTTCGCGCTCGCTCTGCCATCCTCGCTCTCTTTCGCACATACATTGACATTTTATACAAATGTCATTTACATTTTGATAAACAAAATTATTGATCTGTTCCGAATCCGTTCGCAAATTGCTTGGAAAGGTACATATATACTTGGCCGGATCGTTATACTAGCCATTATCAACTGTTCTTTAAAAATGAGATGGACCGTTCACATCGAGGGAGGTCCCATGCGAGTCAACCATGCTGCAGTATGTATAGGTGAAAAGATTTACTCATTCGGCGGGTATTGTTCTACTGAAGAATACAAGGATTGGGAGCCGATTCCTGTGCATGTACTAGACATTCCAACTCTTCGGTGGTCGGCAGTTACCTACAAAAAAACCGATGTTATTCCTTTCCAAAGATACGGTCATACCGCCGTGGCATACGGAGACAAGGTGAGGACTATTGATTTTCATATATTTCGCTACCTCTATACATATAAAAATTACTGTTGAATCAGTACTATTCTTCTATTGATATTTGGTGAATAAACATTTGGTGTCTCGTTAGCCTGAAAGTTTACTTAGTTCACATTTGAAGTAGATTTTGTTTCATTTCACCGAAGTAAGTGATTTTACATATCAGTGATTATCATTATGTCAGTAGCATAAGTACTTCTGCTTAAGTAAGCCTATAAACCTTTCTATGCTGGGACTATGAAGGTACCTTGGGTCAAATAATGGAGTTCAGACCAGCAGTTATCCTTCTTTCAATGTTTAAATGATTTATATTACCATACTCATAATTCTCCAGTCTTTATTTATGAGTTCATTTAACGAAAAATTATTTCCTTATATCTGAGCATTCTCTAGTCACATTCTTAATCTAGTCATAATTAAATTCACTCTGTCTTAAAAGTAATACTTATTATTTTTTTTGCTGAGCTCATAATGATTTAATATTTTTTAAACATTATTTAAATCAATAATGTGCCCATTGTATGTTAACAACATAGCATCAGTCCGCACTCATTTATTATTATTTATCCTTGATTAAGTGAATTGTCAAGTTTTACATTATTAGCATTACATACATGAATAGTTCCTTATATTATATTATATGTAAATGATGTAGCATTTACATATAATATAATATAAGGAACTACAAACAACAAAGAAACAAAATATTTATATCATACCCAATATTGTGTCCATTAGTTTTACCCATACACCTCTGCCTACCCCTTCGGGGACCCTTGTGGGAAGGCGTTAGGATATATTATTATTATTAGTTTTAACCTTAGCAGAAACTTTAACATAAAGTTTGTTGAGGACTGGTTCAAAACAATTGATCCTTAAATATCCATATGTGTCCATTTGAATCTATCTATTTGAAACCATACTACTTACTTCAACATTTTACAAACCCACTTTTAATTATTTAGAGATTATAGATTTTTTATCCTTTCAGGTGTACATGTGGGGTGGTAGGAATAATGCAGTGGCTTGTGACACCCTATCTTGCTTTGACACCACTGATATTAAATGGAGTACCCCAGCAGTCACTGGAATGGTGCCATATGCAAAGGATGGGCACTCTGCATGTGTTATAAAAAACAAAATGTACATTTTTGGAGGATTTGAATATCTAACTGATCAGTACTCTCAAGAAGTTCACTGCTTAAACTTAGACACAATGCAATGGACATTCATTGATGCCAAAGACAGCCCCCCTACACACAGAGACTTCCACACTGCTGTGGCAATTGGGCACAAGATGTATGTGTTTGGTGGACGTGGAGACCTGAACAGCCCATACAACTCGCAAGAAGAGATATATTGCCCCCAAGTCTTCTACTTGGATACCATAGAGGAAAAGTGGGTTGCTCTCAACCCAAAAGGACCATGGCCAGAAGGAAGACGAAGCCACTCTGCCTGTATGTTGGCCTGTTACTATATTTCAATTAATAGAATTACTAGAATCATAACTTTTTTTAAAGAATGATTTTTTCAGGGGTTCTTAATGACTTCATGTATATCTTTGGAGGTTTCAATGGCAACACCAAAACTCACTATAATGATCTCCATAGATATTCAATTACTGGAAATTACTGGCAGTATCTCAATGTGACTGGATCCTTGCCCTGCAAGAGGAGGCGGCAAGCATGTCTCATTCATGAAGATAAAGTGTATTTGTTTGGTGGCACAAGGTAAGAATCATCCATAAAACATATTAGTAATAATAATATATCATCTTCCGAAAAAGGTTCCTGAAGATGTAGGCAGAGGTGTGTAGGAGTACCCACACCCACTTTTCCCCAGAGTCCATTGCGGTTTCTCAAGCATGACTATACATCGAAGTATTTTTTTCATCGACAAGTTGTTTGCAAACTGCAAACATATGCAGGTTTCCTCTCAATACACCATTAAGCTCTTGATAGGATTAATGACTGTACTTTAATTCAGAAAATAATCAGGATCCGAATTTGCAAATTTGCAATTGTTGAGTTACATTTGAACCAGTCAGCCACCACAGGTCTTACATACATATTAGTAAATAAGAAGACTGAACAGATTATTGGTCACTATATATATATATATATATATATGTTTTTAAAATTATAGTCCTTGCCCCAACAACAACCGACCAGTAGACACAGACAACCCAGAGAAACTTATAGACAACAGTGATCTGCATATATTCGATTATGCACCAACTCTTAAAACTCTCAGCATTATGGTGATACTGGATCATAACCTTGATCACTCGTCACTTCCCCGTGATATCATGTAAGTTTAATAAAAAATTCTAAGTTTCGAAAGTGTTTGGAAGTCTTGCTTCATCAGCTCACAGCTCCCTGTGGCATACTGGTGCAAGACTTCTAGCCCACTACTCTTAAGTGTGTTAGTCCTCTCTAGGCCTACAAACCTCATTTGCGCCATCTTTGCATCATATATGTATATAATTGCGAGGATTCACCCGCGATGAATTATTAAATGCTCTGCTCCCTTGGATAGAAAAATCATCAGTTCAGATTTGAAACATGTCTTTTACTTTTATACAAGCAACTTATTTACTATTGATACTTCACAGATTGGATATTCGCTTGATGACCCTACCTCACCGCATCAGTAGGCCCATCAATCAGGCTGGATGAAGATTTGACTATTATGATTAAATATTTTTATTGTCTTTTATGTTTAACATAATTGCATAGCTCTATAGAAACCACTTGGCAACTATTTAAATGCCATTAGTCATTAATTATTATGGTATTCTAGTATTTATTATACACCTGCTACATATATGGATGGATGAAATTTATTTTATTCCATTCTGTACTCATCAATCACTGCATGTTATCACTGAATGAAGAGTTTGGAATGGAAAATAGGCTAAGGATGTAGGTATTAAGTACTTGATATTCATAATAAAAACCTATGTATTCAAACATTAAGATATATTGTCTCATTTATCCTCTCTAACAATATGCTTTTTCCTTTCTGGTACGTGAGGCACGGCCCCCGGTTTACTATGAGCGCGGCGATTAGCTTCCTTCCTCTTGGTTTTGTCCCGTATAGTCTTGATCTCTTTCTGTGCATTCAGGACATGTTTGGGCACATGTCTATGTCGCGCAATTCGCCTGATTTGTGGGTGGTTTGCAAACTTTTCCTTCAATGCATCTGCATAGTTGAGAGCTGTTCTTTCTCGTGGTTTCAACTGAAATTGGTAAGCATGTCTAAGTGTCTGAATAAAGTGATTGTATTTAAGTTAACAGCTATTATAGTGCCTCAGTTAATATAAGTGTGGTAGACTATAAAAAATGCAAATGAAATGACTAATATTTTGTTATTTTGCGTCTGGAATAGCCATCAAAAGCCCTTTTTTTTTTTTTATACAACAAGAGTGGCAAACGAGCATACGGCCCATCTGATGGGAAACGGTTACCGCAGCCTATTTACGCTCACGATAAAGTATCACTTGCGTGTTGCCACTCTGTGTTCGGAGAGTTATAGTGTGTTGGCAGCATAATGGGTTTAATCCCTCTGCTTCCAACACAATGTAACAATCCTCCCCCCTCCCCAAGGAGCTACTGGAAACCTTATTCACTGCGTAGGAACACAACACAAAAAATTTTGTTATTTGGCTGCCATGGACTTCTATAAGGTGGAGGTCCTGCCCCAGTCGGGCAGCTCCGAATTCGAACGGGAAACCCGTTATGCCCTACCTCTCTTAAATTAGTTCATTGAAAGTTGAATGATGGGAAAACTGATAATCTCTTACGATTTTATTTATTGCAAACTAGTACCGCACAGACTATACCACTTATACAGGATAGGCACTTACCACTCCTAATTTCTCTGATGCTCTTGCTTTCCACATTCTAATGTTCATTTCATCTGAGCCAGTGAGTATATACTTGTCATCCAAGGACCATTTTACACAAGTAATCCTTTGCATTCTCTTAGTGTGGTAAACATCCCTTGAATGCCCTTTTAAGCTTTCAAATATTCTAACTGTTTTGTCATAACTGCCTGACACAAACTCTCTGCCAGTTGGTGAGTAGTCTACATCAATCACGGCCGATGTATGGTTCATATGTATATTGACAGGCTGTTTCAGTTTTCTAACATCAAATGTGTATAAACTGGAATATGAATAATTACATTACATTAATACAAAGTAAAAAATATCTGTGGTTAGGAAATTATCTTAATTATATTTAGATGCGAAAGTTTGTGAATATGGATGTCTTTAACTCCACCATGCCAGAACGGCTGAATAGAATTGAATGAAATTTGGCATAGAGATAGATAGATTAGCTGGATTAGCAAATAGGATATAGTTTGTTCTGAAAATAAGTTAAGATAATATTATACTAATGAAATGGATTTTTACATTAGTGAAACCGCTAGTAACATATTAAGCAAATTAATTGCTCTGCTCACTCCTTTCTGTATCTGTGATCGAGTAACAAACATTTAGTAGGATAAGAAGTCAAT